>CM030366.1:39014874-40507374 GCA_017893485.1 Hemerocallis citrina
TAAAAAAAAACATAATCAGAAATTGCATAACAAAAAACATTCATTGTTTTTTTTTTTTTTTTTTTGACATACCTGGGTCAAAAAAAAGATAGAAGAAAGAGAGAAAGAATTATGAAAAATGAGATAAGAGGGGGAAGAGAGAGAAGGAGAGAGTAATAAATGAAGGATTTGTTTTGTTTTGGGGGGGGGGGGGGGGGGGGGGGGGGATTTTGAATTTTGGGGGGTAAACATTTGGGAGGGAAAATGTCTTTTGGGAGCAAAAATCTAAACCGTTGATTTTCTTCCAAATGAATGAGAGCCACTTGTTAGCTTTCTTCGTGTTTTATTATTATTATTATTATTATTATTATTATTATTATTATTATTATTATTATTATTATATATATATATATATATATATATATATATATATATATATATATAGAGAGAGAGAGAGAGAGAGAGAGAGAGAGAGAGAGAGATAAATGCTCCATTGAAAATGCAGATGTTGTGAAAACCCGTGAAAACAACCTAGGCCTAGGCCGCTGTTCCCAACAGCAGCCTAGGTGGTTTTCCACGTTTTCACCGACATTTGCGTTTTCAACTGAGCATTTCCCATATATATATATATATACTAGGTTTGCCTGTGGGCACGTGTTTACGGCTGTATATATACTACGTTTGCCTGTGGGCACGTATTTACGGCTGTATATATACTACGTTTGCCTGTGGGCACGTGTTTACGGCTGTATATATACTACGTTTGCCTGTGGGCACGTATTTACGGCACGTCTTTGGAACGATGCAGCATATAAAAAGCCTTGTAAACAGTAAAATATATGCAATCCATTGTAGGAAGCAGTGAGAAGGCAGACAGATGCTTTTGTTTAGTTCTGATGAAGAACTTGCTTTATATATCAAGGAGGAAAAATATTTGAAAGATTAAGTTTGGTATTCTCAGTGTATTCTACTATCAAATGTTAATATAATTTCCGAGATGTACATTAGATGTTCATGTATAATACTGAATACATTTACTTTTCAGCCTTTTAGATGCATGAATTAGAAACTTCCATTATGAAGTTTATGTAGCTAAAGTTTGAATAGTAAGACAACAATTATTTGTAAACAAAAGTCCATGTTTTCATCAGCATATGTTGAAAAATAATTATAAATGGGGGTGTAAAATCTAAGTTCTTAGAACTTTTAGGGTGCAAAATGATGAAATTTAATTTTTTAGGAGATATTTGCTACTTTGAGTGTAACTTTACAGATTAAAATTTACTCAAGTGAATGTAACGTCCCGAGCCCGGCTCAACTGCGTACGCAGCTATGTGTGCAGGCACGCGAAAGAACGAACACAAAACTCTAGCCACACCCGCCACAGGCACCATCAAAAGGGGGTATACCCATTAGGTAACCTTTATCATTTGACTTATCTATATAAACTCACTCTCTTCTCTCTCACCAATGGATGTGGGACTAACTTATCCCTACATCCAAGCCATACAACAGCCACATCATCCCCTTAGCACCAGCCAACACCAATTTTGTAACACCCCGCAAAATTGAAAATGACAATTTTATCCTTGTGTGTTACGCACATGTATTTTGTAACGTATTTTCACCACGTATTTTGATTACTAACTATTTATGCATTTTTCATATTGATTTTACCCTGTTTTGAGTCAATAAAAAATATTAAATTTCAATCTCTGCATTTTACGTGCTCTTTACATGTTTTCAATGCACGTATTAATTACATATTTTCCACTGCTACGGGTGATATTTTCTGGGTTTTAATTATTTATTTTCTGTATTCAAATCCAATTTTTATAAAATGGAAAATTCATTTCTTGCATTTTGATCTAAATAGTTGTAACACCCCTCATTTTTATTTTAGTTAAAAATGCATTTTTGATTTTTGCATGTATGGTGCACGTGCAAATTTTTATTCTCATTTTACTACTCTCATTTTACTATTTTTAGCATGCATAAGTTTTAATTAGCATTTCTTTGATCCATGGACCTATAGTATAAAATCTAGCCCATTAGGAGAGGAGCTCACTAGATAATTAAATGAATTAATTAGAAATGAGTACATATAGCAAGCTCACTATTAAAATCACATTTTTTGTTATGTATGCACTAATACATAATAAGTTACAAATGTTAGTATACATTTAGAATTATAGAAATGTGTTCATATTTGTTTATGCATGTGTGCATGCATACACAAATGTATTTGGACCATTTTTTGGGCAAGGGGGGAGGCCGGTTTTGAGAAGGGGAGGAGAAGAGTTGGTAGGTTGAGTTAATGGAGAGTGGGGAGATGAAGAGATTGAGGTTTTAGGAGTTAGGAAAGTGGAGAGTTGTAAAATAAATTTGAAGAGTTATTAGGGTGGGATTTTTGCACTTTAAACCCTCCCAAAATTCTATAAATAGAGCCATATTTCCTACATTTCTCTTGCACAAAAAATGTAATCAAAAGAAAGAAAGAAAGAAAGAAAGAGAGAAAGAAAAGAAAGAGAGTAAGAGAGTTCTATCTTGCTAGGAGAAGAAGCCATTGCTAGGAATTGTCTTGGAGCTAGAAGTAGTGTCTCATCCTTCCCTTCATTAGTCAAGCTTCACAAGGTGGGTGATTTTCTTACTTTCTAATTGTAGGAATTTTCATGTTAAAGAAAAATTATAATGAGTAATTTAAGTTGATATTAATGTAAAAAGAGTAGTTAAACTTCATGCTAGTATATCATGCTATGAATGAGATTAGTATGGTTGTGATTAAACAAATAATAGACTTGTGATTTAAAGAGTTAAATACTAAGGATCATGTTAGAATAATTATAAACTTTATGTGTGTTAAATGCATATTTTTTTGGAAATTTTGATGTAACAATTTATATTATTAGGGGTGGTAAAAATGGTAGTGGATCATGAATTTTTTTTTAAACTACAAACTTGTTAGTTAGTAAATGAGAAAGAAAAAGAAGGTTTTGATTATTTAGTCATGCATGAATAAAGGAAATAGATTGTATGAAAGATAATGGAATTTCTCTTTTATTAAGCAAGTGAATCTTTTAATTAATTTTTAATCCCACTAAACTCATCTAGGTGTATATGAAAAGATATAATCAATTTGAAGAAATGCAATATCGTGTTTATTAAAAGAAAGAACGGAATTGAAAGTTTAGGTCATTATCTAAATTATGGGTTTAAAATTAGTAAATTACTGTTAGAAGAATAAACTCAGTTTATAAGAAATTACTTCAGTCTAATAAAGGATTAGTTAGAATGGAGAATCAAGTTTTTTATGAAAACGAGTAGATAAACAGTGATTTTGAACAAATGTAGAAAGAAGAGATTAGATTACGTTCAGCGAGCCTGGCCGGTTGGTTTGGGCGCTGCGCTGCCTCTCAGTTTGGCCTGGTTCGAGTCCCGAAGACAACAAAATTTTTGTGTGTTTTGTTTTCAATCAATTTTAGCCGAGACTTGGTATACAAGCTTTTGAGTGTGGTATTAGAACACTATTTAGTGCGGTGAGATAGCTTGCGGGTGACAGGGGTTCGAAACCCACTGTTATCAAACAAATATTTTTTTTGTATTTTCTTAATGGTTTTGGGAGTTAAAATGCCAATTAAAATTTGTGAATTAATTGTCTTTGATGGGATTATTCATTTATGTTGAATACTTGATTATTATATGTACTTAAATTGCAAATGAGATTGCAAGTGATAAATTCATGCTTGTGAAAAAGAATTATTTTTATTAATTATGAATGATTTATGGATGAATAAGAGAATCATGAATAAAAGTTAAGATGAGACATTAATCATTTGTGAATAAGTTGAAGATGAAAATATCTAAGTTTAAGACATGGTTATTGAAGGGTATGTGTGCCCATGGATTCTTGTACATGAAAAAGTTTGTGATTTAGAGTTAGTGGGACCTCGGGTACCGGCACTGTTAAAATAAAAAGAGTTGAGATTATGTTTTGAGATATGGCCATGGAGCTATCTCGTATTTGTTGATAAAGTCTGGTAGGAGGTAAAACTAATTCTAGACTTGGAAATTTATTCATGTCTTGAACTAAAGAATTAGGCACTTAAGTGAAGATGTAGTAAACCTAGGCAAACGCAAGTGGGTTGCTCTATATAGTCGACAGTGGATCTCCGTGGCTATAGACCCAGTCGACGGACTGTGGTTGCTCCGTGGGAGACGGACTTTTATATTTAAATCCGGGGTTATGAGGACGGGTCAGCGGTGGATTCCAGGATCTCGAGTAATCGGGCAGATAGTTTTTGTTTTGCCGTACTCCAATAGCCAGAGAGGTTGGGGCTAGAGGGTCACTTGCAGGATGATTCACACGATATAATAGCCGGGGAGGCTGGGATCTGTTATTATAGTCGGGGAGGCAGAGATCCGTATTCGTGGAATAATCTAAACCTTGTTTATTACTGGGTAGTTTTATGGCAAGGGATCGAACCCTTTATTGTGGAGTACGTAGGCGCTTGCCCTCGGACCTATGTAGTATGGGATGCATAGAATCCGAACAAGTGTGCATTAGTGTCATTCTAGAATAAAAATGTGTGCATTAAGCATTAAGGCATAGCATACACTTATATGTTTAGCGTAGTCACATTTTGACACTCTATATTCATTCAAGTTTACTATATTTTCCTTCAAGTTTGTGATTGTTAAAGTATGGAGATCGTTATACTATTTCCGGCATAGAGATGATAGCCGTGTATAACATTTCGTCAGTTGTAAGCGAATGACGTGCCCACAGTCTTACATGCAGGTAATGGATGTTCATGGAGTATAAAGTGGATATGTTGTTGTTGTTTTGTTTAAAAGTTAAAGATGTTGTAATCATATTCATTGTAATTTATTTTGTCTTCCGTTGTGTATTAAATGTAAACAAACTCTGATGTATTGTTGTTGAAAAAGTTTTAAATTCCTTATGAAATTGTACAAAGTGAAGTAAAGATCCAGTGGAATCTCGAATTCATTCTTATTTGGAATTCGGGGTGTTACAAATTTATTCTCATTCTAACATTTTTGTCTTTTTCTATTTCTTCATGCTTGAAACCATAAGGCCCCTCTTAGGAACTGTAACCCCTGTTTTCGCAAATACGTATTTTCTATGCAATTTCTGTATTTAAAATTTTTGCAAATTATTTTTTCGCTTTCAAATTCTTTTGTTAAAAATTATTTTTTGATCTCCTATTAAAGTCTATTTTTAATCAATAATTTTAATCATAGCTATTTTTCCAATGATTTTTATATTGAAATACAAACCCTATTAGTATTGTTGTTATTACTATCCTTCAGTATTATTATTATTATGGTTATTTATTATTATTATTATTATTATTATTATTATTATTATTGTTGTTGTTGTTGTTGTTGTTATTACTGTTTTTATTATAACTTTGATTGTCTATTTAAAAATCCATTTATTTTGTCAATTGTATTAGTAGTTATTTCAAATTATTTCCATATTGTGGTACAAAATATATTTTTGTTATATAATCCTACCGTTTATTGGTTATTTATTTTTTATTAGGTTTTAAAAACCCCTACAACCCGAAACCCGTTTACCCTAAAACCCAATAACCTATTCTATATAACTTTACAAAATCCCCTACCATACCCATTACCCGTTTACCCCCCAACCCGTCACCTAAACCCTAACCCTGTATTCTACGCTATATAAATCCTACCTACGGTTTACCCTATTATCATCTTCAACCAGCCGCTTGTTCACCTTCCGAAACCCTAGCCTCCTTCCAACTCCTGCTCTCACCCTCCTGCCTCGTTCCCATCCTCTTCCAGACCTTCCGAGCATCCCTCGCCGGCCGCCCTGTTGTCCCAGTCTCCTACAGTAGTGCCAGCCACCCCTCAGCGCCCTTGCAGCAACCCCCTCGTCCCCGACTCCTTCTCTCCCGCTCATCTCTCTCCGAGCCACCCTCAAGCATTGCGTCTCCCAAAGCAGCGACCCCGTTCCCCCCTGCAGGGCCTCAACGACCCTGCAGCGCCCTCCCGATCTCTCCCTCCTCATGTCGCGCCTCCGCGACGCAACAGCGCAGCACCAGATCCTGTCGCGCTTCCTGCACCGCCCTCGCGACCTCCCTGTGTCGCGACCCTCAGACAATGCACCCTTGTGCTTCGCTGTCCCTGCCTCCTCTTGACGATGCAACCACCGCAGCCATTCGCCGACCCCGTCTCCCCTGTGCTCCTCCCGCCGTCGCTCTTGGCTGTCGTCATCTTCTCATCCGTCTCTCTCTCTCTCTCTCTCTCTCTCTCTCTCTCTCTCTTGGTGTGCGTGTGTGATCTTGTGTGCGTGTGTTGATCGTGGGTTCGTTTGCTCGTAGTCGTTCGTTGAGTTCGTGCCCGGGAATCCGTTCCTGTTATTCTTGCTCTTGCTTCGTCGTTTTCATTGTCTCTCAGGCAAGTAACTTGTATTCTTTTCTTTGTGTAATAGAAGTACTAAATATCGTCTGTAGTGTAGTTGTGTTCTAGGAAAAATTTTTGTTCAAAATCGCTATTATATCTTGTCTCTATTATGTTGACCCGCCAGTAGTTGTCTTATTACACACGACATGAAATAACTTAGATATAATAGCTTCTTGATGTGTACGTGCATATTGTTCGAATGATCTCGTATGAATGTGTGTTAGTAGAGTATATCTCGTTGTAGACTTGTAAAATACCTTCTACCATGTTGCTTGAACATCTAGTATACCCTATTTTACGTTTGTTATGATTTGGATGAATTTCATGTGACCTATGTTGATTTTATGCATAAAGAAGATTTCAGTTTTTGAGTTGTATTCCGTTTTATTCAGTATTTTACACTCTATTAAGGTCGGTATATGAAAATTATTTGTGAATATGAATTATAGAGAATTCTTTCTACTTTCCAGAATTTTTGACAGATCTCAGTTTCGATTTGTGAGTTGCAAGTTATGGCTATTTTACTATATATGTGTTTAAAATTCTAGATGTTGTTTTATATGAATTCTGGAGAGTAAACTATTTTTCTACTGATGTTAAAGATAATATTTTGATCCAATATTTTTCTGAGTACTACTAGACTTGATTAGATTAACCCCTGTTTTTTTTGTGGATTTAATTGATGACTTTTATAAACTATTCTAAGCTTGCAAACAACTACTATACTTGCATAATTTTCATACTATTCAGTAAAGAAACATAATTTTGACCTGATTCTAGTTGCTGTTTATAAAAACTTAGTGAATATAAAATGTAGCCTACTGTACCTATTTTATCACCTTTTTGACGGATCTGGATTTCGATTTATATTTTGTAATCTATTGTTGTTTTAATACTGCAGTGTTTATGATTCCACATTTACAAATTTGCTGTGTCTTGCCGTTTTCTGATTTTAATTGGCTATTCTATCTATGTTGGAAAATTATGAAACTTTATTTTCTGTTACTAAACATACTAGGGAATACCCCAGATTTTTCTTGGATTTAATTAGTAAGTTTTTATGCTGTTTTCCTGTTCATGAATACAAACTTCTGATTGCTGGCTTAACACGTTTTCTGGATACAAACCTATTTTGAGACTTGTTTTTGTGAAATACCATATGACTTATATATATTTTCTGAATTCGGCCGAGAGTCCTATTTTTCATATTTTCTGACGGATCCAGGGTTGCATGTTTGTAGCAACGGGAATTTTAAATTTAGTGCAGTACTGTCTTGCTGTCCTGAACTAGAATATTCATTGTTCTATCCTTTTGATGTGTTGTCTTTCACCTGTATATGTTTAACTTTCAATCTGAACCTGTTACCTGTTTATGCCATATTATTCTTGCTCTATTTTGTGACACATACATGCCTGTCTGATAATAATAACAAAATAACCAAGCCAGGATTAAGGGAAAGATCTAATAGTGGACAATATAGAAATGTGTACTTGGAATGGGGCCCGTGTTTCCCACAAGATTTTCTGTTACATGTTCATGACTACATGATACACGACTCTGTCTGTCTGATTACCTGACTGCACACTTTTATATAGAAAGGTGTACTCAGAAGAGAACCTGTAGGTTCTATCAGTTGTCTAGATCTGCATCTGATATCTGTATGTCTGATAGCTTAGTACACGGCCATATTGAATCCCCTATGATATCTAAACGTAAATTGTTTGAATGTAGCAACCATATGGTAAAAATCTGGGACGCATGAAGTGCTACCTAGATAATAGAAATAAATACAAGACTTGACATAACCTGATATCTGTTATCTGTTATCTGTTACATTCTACTGAACATCTGTTACCTATTTACCTGTATCTGTTATCTGACATCTGTTATCTGTATATCTGTCTACATACCATCTAACACTTGACATCTGTTACATATCACCTGTACCTATTAGCACACCATGTTACTTGATTCTATTTTCTGATTCATGTTAGCTATCCTGTTTTGCTCTGTCATATCTATTCCATGCTATGTTTATTTCTGTTTTTATTTTACATTTGTTTATATTTTTCTGTACTTGTGCCTGCACTACAAGCGGCCCGTAACTTGCATTGACGGGCGTTCTGTTTTCTTTTTCCTCTTCCTGCAATTTATTAAATTACAGATCATGGAGATCAGCTGGTGGATGGAGTAGGTAATCTAAGATTTTAGATGCTGGAGTTTTGCTATTATTATTTCATGTTGCTTATTTGAATAATTGTATCTGTTACTTGGATTATTTTGTATTGGGCAGTATGACCGAGGATTTTTGACTTGTTCAGATCTGGTTTATTTGAGATTATTAAGTTTTGTTTCAAGTAAATTTCTGTTGGTATATTGATTCATATATGCATGTGTGGTTGACTTCTCTTGCTTCCTACTCTGATTATTCCTGTGAAATGTTGAAAAGATCCTGACAACTTATGGATGATGATAATCATTCGCTAGACTTAGTCACGTATCTGTATTCCGTATTCTCTTTTTGGGAAGCGGGGAGTGACAAAGTTTTTAGTGGTATCAGAGCCTAGGTTTGGCTAATGTATTAGTTTGACTGATATATTAGACAGGCTTGGCTCGATCTGGGATTGGCTCAACAGTATACAGACCACGCAGTAACATGAATGAATTATAATCAACTTGATCTGGATACTAGTCTTATTCCATTCATTTTGATCCCTCCTTATTCAATTCTTTGATTCCTTGTTTTCTTTCGTCTCTCTTAGTCGTCCTCATTTGTTGATTTCTTCTTAGGTATGAAGTCATTCTTCCGTACCCATACTTCTTGATTCTGGTGCAAGCAATCTCTTATCTCTGCTTGCTTCGTTGATTCCTTCTTATTTCAGCTCATGTGTCATTTATTGCTTTCTGTGCCTTGCATTCATCTTCGTTTGTTAATTCATATTGTATATCATACTTGTTGTTCTTCCCTATCTTGTTCTCCTCAAATTCTAGTGCTATCCAATCTTTTCTTTTCTGCTTGGTCCGTCAGTTTGCATTGCTGGATCTCTTACGACTTGTCAGCAGCTTGGATCATCACCAGGAGAGGAAGTGTCGTCTTTTGCTCCAGGATGTGCATGCAGAGTCCTAAGAACTCAGGAAGTGTTCAGAATCTGAAGTTGCAAGGAGTTCGAACTTCGTGCAAGAGGGATGACGTTTGGACGTGCCAAGGATATGGTGAGCCACGAGGCAGATCGCTAGAGCTAATGGATGTTGTTGGCATAGTAATCTGATCAGAGTGGCACAGTAGAAGCGTCATGGGCCCATAACCCACAGGTCCCAGGATCCTCTTGTGGCTTCTCCTCCTTTGTATTGTTTGCTTCTCTCTATTCCTTGCGTTGTTTGCTTCTTTTCATCCCTTGTACTCGTCTTCATCCGATGACTCATGGCCGGTCTAACTCTTCCTTGTCCATCCTTTCTTCGATTCTAGCTCTATCTATTTCTTCATCTCTTTGGTTTGTCATCTTGCAAGTCTTGTGTTGTTTATTCTTCATTTTTGATACCGGTTACTTCCTTCTTGTATTCCATTTTGTCATCATGCACCCATTCATTATTTGATACAATTCTTTCCTGTCCATTCTCTCTTTGATTCTAGTTCTACCTACTCCCTATCTTGCTTTGTTATCTTGTGTTGTTTCTTTTCTTTTGATACTGTTTATTGTCTTTCATGCATTCCATTTGACATCGTTCTTGCCCACTTCTTTCTTATCCTGGTGTTGCCACTGCTTTGTTCCTTTCCCTTTAATTCTCTTTTTTGTTATCCTCCCAGTTTGCTTTTGCCTTGTCCTATGTACCGCCTAAGCAAATTTCGAGGACAAAATTTTGTTGTAAGCTGGGTATGATTTGTAATACATGTTTTCGCAAATACGTATTTTCTGTATTTAAAATTTTTGTAAATTATTTTTCACTTTCAAATTCTTTTGTTAAAAATTGTTTTTGGATCTCCTATTAAAGTCTATTTTTAATCAATAATTTTAATCGTAGCTATTTTTCCAATGATTTTTATATTGAAATACAAACCCTATTAGTATTGTTGTTATTACTATTCTTCAGTATTATAATTATTACGGTTATTATTATTATTATTATTATTATTATTATTATTATTGTTATTATTATTATAACTCTGATTGTCTATTTAAAAATCCATTTATTTTATCAATTGTATTAGTAGTTATTTCAAATTATTTACATATTGTGGTACAAATATATTTTTGTTTTATAATCCTACCTTTTGTTGGTTATTTATTTTTCTATTATTTTTTAAAAAACCTATACAACCCAAAACCCGTTTACCCTCAAACCCAATAACCTATTCTATATAACCCCACAAAATCCCCAACCTTACCCATTACCCGTTTAACCCCAAACCCGTCACCTAAACCCTAACCCTATATTCTACCCTATATAAATCCTACCTACTGTTTACCCTATTATCATCTTCAACCAGCCGCATGTTCACCTTCCGAAACCCTAGCCTCCTTCCAACTCGTGCTCTCACCCTCCTGCCTCGTTCCCATCCTCTTCCAGACCCTCCGAGCATCCCTCATCGACTGCCCTATTGTCTCCGTCTCCTACAGCAGCGCCAGCCACCCTCAACGCCACTATAGCAACCCCATCGTCCCAGACTCCTTCTCTCCCGCTCATCTCTCTCCGAGCCACCCTACAGCATCGCGTCTCCCACAGCAGCGACCCCGTTCCCCCCTGTAGCACCTCGATGACCCTGCAACGCCCTCCCGATCTCTCCCTCCTCCTGTCATGCCTCTGCGACGCAGCAACGCAGCACCAGATCCTGTCACGCCTCCTGCACCACCCTCGCGACCTCCCTGTGTCGCGACCCTCCGACAGTGCACCCCTGTGCTTCGCTGTCCCCTGCCTCCTCTCGATGACGCATCCACTGTAGCCAGTTGCCGACCCCATCTCCCCTGTGCTCTTCCCGCCGTCGCCCTTGGCCATCGTCGTCTTCTCATCCGTCTCTCTCTCCCACTCTTGGTGTGCGTGTGTGATCTTGTGTGCATGTGTTGATCATGGGTTTGTTCGCTCGTAGTCGTTCATTGAGTTCATGCCCGGGAATCCGTTCCCGTTATTCTTGCTCTTGCTTCGTCGTTTTCGTTGTCTCTCAGGCAAGTAACTTGTATTCTTTTCTTTGTGTTATACAAGTACTAATTACCGCATGTAGTGTAGTTGTGTTCTAGAGAAAATTCTTGTGCTAAAACCCTGTAATATCTTGTCTCTATTGTGTTGACCTGTCCGTAGTTGTCTCATTACACACACGACATGAAATAACTTAGATATAATAGCTTCTTAATGTGTACGTGCATGTTGTTCGTCTGATCTCCTATGCTTGATGTGTTAGTAATTGTATAACTCGTTGTAGACTTGTAAAATACCATATACCATGTTGCTTGAACATCTAGTATACCCTATTTCACGTTTGTTATGATTTGGATGAGTTTCATGTAACCTATGTTTATTTTATGCATAAAGAAGATTTCAGTTTTTGAGTTGTATTCCATTTTGTTCCGTATTTTAGACCTATTAAGGTCAGTATATGAAAATTATTTGTGAATATGAATTATAGAGAATTCTGTCTACTTTCTAGAATTTCTGACAGATCTCAGTTTTGATTTGTGAGTTTCAAGTTATGGTTTTTTTTACTACAGATGTGTTTAAAATTCCAGATGCTGTTTTATATGAATTCTGGAGAGTAAATTATTTTCTGCTCATGTTAAAGATAATATTTTGATCCAATATTTTGCTAAGTGCAACTAGACTTAATTGGGATTAACCCCTAATTTTCTGTGGATTTAATTGATGACTTTTATAAACTATTCTATACTTGCAAACAACTACTATACCTGTAGAATTTTCATACTGTTCAATAAAGAAACATAATTTCGACCTGATTCTATTTGTTGTTTATAAAAACTTTGTGAATGTGAAATGTAGCCTACTGTATCTATTTATCAACCTTTTGACGGATCTGAATTTAGATTTATATTGTGTAATCTATTGCTATTTTAGTACTGCAGTGTTTATGATTCTAGATTTACAAATTTGCCGTGTTTTGCTGTTTTCTGATTTTAATTGGCTATTCTATCTATGTTGGAAAATTATGAAAATTTATTTTCTGTTACTAAACATACTAGGGAATACCCCACATTTTTCTTGGATTTAATTAGTAAGTTTTTATGCTGTTTTCCTGTTTATGAATACAAACTTCTGATATCTGGTTGAACACGTTTTCTGGATACAAACCTGTTTGGAGACTTGTTTTTGTGAAATACCATATGACTTATAAATATTTTCTGGATTCGACCGAGAGTCTATTTTTCAAATTTTCTGACGGATCCAAGGTTGCAAGTTTGTAGCAATGGAAATTCCAGATTTAGTGCAGTACTGTCTTGCTGTCCTGAACTAGAATATTTATTATTCTATCCTTTTATGTGTTGTCTTTCACCTATATATGTTTAACTTTCAATCTGAACCTGTTACCTGTTTATGCCATATTATCTTGCTCTTTTTTGTGACACATACATGCCTGTTGATAATAATAACAAAATAACCAAGCCGGGGTTAAGAGAAAGATCTAGTAGTGGACAATATAAAAATTGTGTACTTAGAAGGGGACCCGTGTTTCCCACAGGATTATCTGTTATGTGTTCATGACTACATGATACATGACTCTGTCTGTCTGATTACCTGACTGCACACTTCGCTATAGGAAGGTGTACTCAGAAGAGAACCCGTAGGTTCAATCTATCTGTCTGGATCTGCATCTGATATCTGTCTGTCTGATACCAGAGTACATGGCCCTATAGAATCCCCTACGAAATCTAAACGTAAATTGTTTGAATGTAGTAACCATGTGGTAAAAACCTGGGACGCATGAAGTGCTACCTAGATAGAAATAAATACAAGACTTGACATAACCTGACATCTGTTCTCTGTTCTCTGTTACATGCTACTGGACATCTATTACCTGTTTACCTGTATCTGTTATCTGACATCTGTTATCTGTATATCTGTCGGCATACCATCTATCACTTGACATTTGTTACATATCACATGTACCTGTTAGCACACCATGTTACTTGATTATGTTTTCTGATTCATGTTAGATATCCTGTTTTACTATGTCATATCTATTCCATGCTATGTTTGTTTCTGTTTTTATTTTATATTTATTTATCTTTTCCTGTACTTGTGCCTGCAGTACAAGCGGCCCGTAACTTGCATTGACGGGCGTTCTGTTTTCTTTTTCCTCTTCCTGCAACTTAATAAATTGCAGATCATGGAGATCAGCTGCCCGATGGAGTAGATGATCTGAGATTTTAGATGTTGGAGTTTTGCTATTATTATTTCGTGTTGCTTATTTGAATAATTGTATCTGTTACTTGGATTATTTTGTATTGGGCAGTATGACCTATGATTTTTGACTTATTCAGATCTGGTTTATTTGAGATTATTAAGTTTTGTTCCAAGTAAATTTATGTTTCACGTGTGGTTGACTTTTGTTGCTTCCTACTCTGATTATTCCTGTGAAATGTTGTAAAGATCCTGACTGCTTATGGATGATGAAAATCATTCGCTGGACTTAATCACGTATCTGTATTCTGTATTCTCTTTTTGGGAAGCGGGGCGTGACAAGAACTCAGCGTCCTCGCTGAGCCCGAGACTTACAACATGATCCAGGATCCCCTTTCTAGCCGATATGGAGAGGACTACCCTAATTCTGTTAGTTGTAAGTCCCCTACCCAGGCAAGTTGTACCATCCTCGCTCCTCTCAGGCATACGTCTTGCACACACTCGGTGTCGAAAGTCGGCTCTGATACCATTTGTAACGCCCCGGGCACGGCTCAGCTGCGCACGCGGCTATGTGTGCGTGCAAGCGAAAGAATAGACACAAAACTCTAGCCACTCCCACTACCGGCACCATCAAAAAGGGGGTATACTCATTAGGTAACCT
This sequence comes from Hemerocallis citrina, assembly GCA_017893485.1. Lineage (NCBI taxonomy): Eukaryota > Viridiplantae > Streptophyta > Magnoliopsida > Asparagales > Asphodelaceae > Hemerocallis > Hemerocallis citrina. The sequence goes on from CM030366.1 coordinate 39,029,316, forward strand.
TTATCATTTGGTTTATCTATATAAACTCACACTCTTCTCTCTCACCAATCAATGTGGGACTAACTTATCCCTACATCCAAGCCATACAAAAGCCACGTCATCCCCCTTAGCACCAGCCAAAACCAGTTTATTCTCATTCTAACATTTTTGTCTTTCTATTTCTTCATGCATGAAACCATCAGGGCCCAACTTCAACAAAGCCAATTCACTTGCAATTCACTTATGGGCCTAATTAATTCATTTAATTCTAAGGCCCAAAAGCATTATTAATCCACTAGGCCCAATTTTCTACTATATATATATAATACTTTTCTTAAGTACGGGGTGTTACAGTGAATATCCATTTAAATATTCTATTGCATTTGAAATTAATCAGGGAACTCGGTAAAATTTTCTACATGAACAATCAAAAGAAGCATAAAAAATCTGAAATCCAGAAATTTATAAACCTGAAATCTGAAAATCTAAATTTCTCAGTAGAGAGAGAGAGAGACATCAAAAAAATGAAGAGAGGTGAGAGATATAGTAATAAAGTGAGGAGGATTTTTGTTTTGGGGAAAAAATATTGTTTTCGGAGGAAAAAATTCCCGGGGGGGGGGGGGGGGGGGTAATGTTTTTTGAAAGGGTGAATGTGAGCTATTTTGTTTCATTTGAAGGAGAGCCACTTGATAGCTTTTTTTCAAATTGCCTTGTGATTTATTATATAGATATATATAAGGGATAATGATTCAGTGATAACTCCTTTGGTAAGAACCACGAGAGAACTTGTGTTTGTGACATTAGGCCAAAGCCTTAGGTTTCGAAGAATGGAATCTTTGTGTGATAAATTCCTCGAATTGACTTTACATTTCCATAAAGAATATAATTGACAACTCCCGTCCCTGTCTCGCCAACGTGACGTGTCGGAATGAAATAGAAGCTTGATGGAACTACATCGAATTCATAGCCACAGGCCGGAGTTGTAATTCACTAGTTATTCCAGATGCTCGCCAAAGCTGAAAAATCCCGGAGGAAAAGAATAAACCTCAATTCCAAGAAATAATATATGACTAAATTAGTTTATGGATGAGAAATCAAATTGTTTGAGATTCATTTGCCCAAGCATTGAAGTGTTACGAATTGTATGAATGAAAATCATTAATTTTTATAATGACATGATTCATGGACAAATGAATTTCAAATGACTTGATTTTATATTTCTAGACTAATTTAGTCATATTAAACTATGTGAACGGTTCAGATCATCCATAGGATGGATATGTGTGGAGATATGTAACCTCTGTTTTCCATTTTGTGTATTTTTGAGTATATTTTTCTTTTTGGTGTATTTCTTTCATTGTATAGCTTCTTGGACCATGGTTTGGGATCTTCTTTTTCAATATATTCATCTATTTGAATTGTCGTCTCTTTATTTGATTTTCTTGCTTCAGTTTGTCAATCTATTATTTCACCTCTGTTTGATCGAGCTATTGTTTTTGATCCTCTTTATCTAAATTGTTCATGTCCATTTTATTTACTCGTTTGGTTCCCCATCTCTTTATTGGATTTTTATTATTTAAATCCAATAGCCATTATTTCTATTTGGATCCATTAAACCCAAAAACCCAATTAAAATCTTAATACCCAAACTACACCTACTGTTTGAGCAACCCAAACCCATTAAACCTAATACACCAAAACCCACAACTCACCTAATTACCCAAACCTGTGTTTATACCCATCGGCCCATCTCTAAACCCTAACTCCATATGTATTTATACCCAATCAATACCCAACTATTCATCTCCATCTTCAGCCACCCTACCTCCTTAAACCCATCCCCTTCAACCTCTCATCCGACTGCCTAGTACCATCTCACGATCAACCCCCCCTGTCATCATCTTCCGATCCTCATGCACCTCCTAACACCCCCCGACCTTGCCTTGTGTTTCCCTGTCACGCCTGCACCCCCGTGCACTCCCCTCTCCCTGTCGTTCGGCAACAGCAGCGGCACAGCGACCGCACTGTGCTTCCCCCTTCCGACTCCAGGCAACAGCACCGATAGTAGCCGTTGCCTTCCTCGGGACCCGCTGCCATCGTCTCTCTCCTCTCGCTCTCTTGGTTGCTCGTGCGAGAATTTGCACGTGTTAGTGCGTGGTCGTGGGTTTAGTTCGTTGTTCGTGAGTTTGGTCCGTGTTTGCGTCGTTCGTTCGGTTGAGTTCGTATTCCGAGAATCCGTTCCCGTTATTCTTGCTTTTGTTTCAGTTCCGTCGTCGTCTCTCAGGCAAGTAACTTGTATTCTTTTCTTTGCGTAATACAAGTACTAAATACCGCCTGTAGTGTAGTTAGGTTTGAGAGACAATTCGTGTGTGAATCCTCTGTTATATATTGTCTCTATTGTGTTGATTCGACCATAGTTGCCTCACGACATACATGACATGAAACAACTAGGGATGACCACTTTTGGATGTATCTATGCATGCTATTTTGTGATATTGTGTGCTTGATGTGTTATTCGTGCTATAACTTTTTGTGGACTTGCAAAATACCATATACCATGTTGTTTGGACATCTAGTACACTATATTTCATGTTTGGGTTGATTTGGATAAGTTTTACATGAACTAGATGATTTTATGTTCGAAGAATAATTCTGTGTTTTCTGTTACCTTACTTTTGATCAGTATTTTAGACCCTATTAAGGTCAGTATATGAAAAATATTTGTGAACATGAACTGTAAAGAATTCTATCTATTTTCCAACCCTTCTGACAGATCTCAGTTTCGATTTACGAATTGTGAGTTATGTCTATTTTACTACAGAGGTGTAGAGATTTCCATATTTTGTCTTCTATGAATTCTGAAGAGTAATCTATTTTTATCATAATGTTAAAAGTATTATTTTTATCCAATATTTTGCACAATACAACTAGACTTGATTGGGATTAACCTTGAGTTTTTGTGGATTTATTTGATAAGTTTTACAAACCGTTCTATGTTTCCAAACAATTACTATACATGCAGAATTTCCATACTGTTCAGTGAAGAACATGATTTTCAACCGAATTCTACTTACTGTTTGTAAAATATTTGTGAATATGAAAGTTAGCTTACTGTGTCTATTTTATCACCCTTTTGGCGGATTTGGATTTCGATTTATGGTTTGTGAGATATTACTGTTTTCGTACTGCAGTGTTTATAATTCCATATTAACAAAACTACTGCATCTTGATGTTTTCTGATTTTTGTTGACTAAACTATTTATATTGAAAAATTATGAAACTTTATATTCTGATTTTGCATATATAGGGGAATACCCCAGATTTTTCGTGGATTTAACTAATGAGTTTCCATGCTGTTTTACTGACTTTGAATACAATCTTCTGATTTCTGGCTAAACATGTTTTCTGGTTTCAATTCGGTTTTGACTCATGTTTTTGTGAAACACTATATGACTTATATATATTCGCTAAATTCGGCCGGAAGTCTACTTTTCAGATTTTCTGACGGATTCATATTTTCTTATTTGTAGCAACAAAAATCCCAGTTTTAGTGCAATACTGTCTTGCTGTCTTGAACTAGAATTTTCGTTGTTCTATTCTTTTATGAGTTATCTTTCATCTGTACATGTTTATCTTTCAATCTGAACTTATTACCTGTTTATACCATGTTATTCTCACTCTGTTTTCTGCACATACTTGTCTGTCTGATAATAATAACAAAATAACCAAGCCGGAGTTAAGAGAAAGATCTAGTAGTGGATAATATAGAAATGTGTACTTGGAAGGGAGCCCGTGTTTCCCATCTGATTATCTGTTATGTGGTATGATTCTGCTATCTGAACCCTGACTACATTACTTCCCTATAGAAAGGTGTACTTAGAAGAGAACCCTCAGGTTCTATCTGTATGTCTGGATCTGCATCTGATATCTGTCTGTCTGATACCTGAGTACACGGCCCCATATAGTCTCCTACGAAATCTGTTTGAATGTAGAAACCATGTGGTAAAAACCTGGGATACTTGAAGTGCTATCTAGATAGTAATAAACACAAGACTTATAAGAACATGACATTTGTTATCTGTTATCTGTTATCTGACATCTGTTATCTGATTATCTGTTATCTGTCTGTATACCACTTGACACTTGACACATGTTATCTGTATCTGTTTGTATACCATGCTATCTGATTTGTTTTCCTGATTCATGTTAGATATTATATTTCTGTTAATATGCCTATTCCATGCTATGTTTGTTTCCACTGTATTTAGATTTATCATATTTTTCATGTACTTGTATCATGCACTACAAGCGGTCCGTAACTTGCATTGACGGGAGTTTGTTTTTCTTTTTCTTCTTCCTGTAATTCATTAAATTGCAGATCAGGGTGATTAGCTGCCAGAGGGTGTAGGTGATCTAACATACTAGTTACTTGAGTTTTTGCTATTATTAGTTCCTGTTGCTATTTGAACAATTGTATTTGATTCTTGGATTTATTTTGTATTTGGGTAATGTGACCCAGGATAATTAACTTATTCAGATTTGATTTATTTGAGATTAATATATTTTGTTTCAAGTAATTCTGTTGGTATTGATTCATATATGCATGCTTGGTTGACTTTTCTTGCTTCCGACTCTGATTATTCTTGTGAAATGTTGTAAAGATCCGGACAGCTTATGAATGATGAAAATCATTCGCTGGACTTAGTCACGTATCCGTATTCCGTATTTTCTTTTGAAAAGCGAGGCGTGATAAGTTCTCACGAAGCTAATTGTAAAACTGTTTCTCACCTAGATTGCTAACACACACACACACACACACACACACACACACACACACACATATTCACTGGTACTATTTAAAGGGAGATGGGAGCGATAGGGTTGGAAGTGGGTTCAGGATAGCCCAAAATCCATACGCTGGTCAGCTAAAAGGTAAGACTCTGGGCATGTTGAATAGTACTTTAGGATGGGTATGATTTTTAAAAGAAGATCCCACATCTTTTTGGGTTGGGTTTGGTTTTGGTTAGTCTCAGCAGAAACTTAGCCCATGGCTCATTCTGAATAAGGCCCATTGGTAAGGCCCAACACGAGGACTATATAAAGTAGACTTATAGCCCAAACTATGTAAGCTCAGACAAGACCCATATAAGACGTAATGATCACCATGTAGGAAAAATATTGTCTCACTACAACAAATATGCCATTTGATAGCATTTTGTAAATGCTATCAAAGACCTACGACAGCATTTCGCAAACGCTGTCATTGCCCCCGCTATAGAAAGTCCATAGCGTTTCGGAGAAACGCTGTCGAATTTATGGCGTTTTGGAAACGCTATAAATTTGATAGCATTTTGTAGAAACGCTATCGTAATTATAGCGTTTTGAAAACGTTATAAATACTATAGCGTTTTGTTTCTACCTATTGGGTTGATAGGTAGAATTGATTTGGTTGGGTTGATAGCTAGAATTGATTAAAATTTTCTACAAAATATGTATTTAAGTGCAAAATTTTATCTTCTTCTGTTCTTCTGTATCACTGATTTGGTTTGACTCAATAACATATAACATCATCAGAGTTGTGTAAATTTGTGTTAGTAACAACAGAACGTTTTTCAATTTATCAATTGGTCCATCATACAGCATATGCAATTGCTCTAAAAGCAGTACTTTTTATCTGTATCAGCAAATGTACATTGACTTCTACCCAACAGAAAAGATCGAAGAAAACATATAGCTCAATAAGTTACAATTTCAGAACTATGAAGGCAAATAAAAGGATGCCCTCATAATTTGAACAAAACAGGAGGGGAAAAAGAAGAATGAAAGGAAAGTTCAAGCCTTAGCTACAACACTACACTGAACAAAACCTTACAGATTAATACCCCCTTCTCTGAACCCTTTCCTTTTTTACTTTTTCTTTAACTTACAATAGCTTGAAGAAGTAAAAGCTGCGCTAAAATTGATCTATTCACGTCCCTGCTGCAGAGCGCTCGTCTGGTCCAGCAAGCATAGTCCGCCAACATGACATGGTTAAAACAAAAATGCTTTGCTTCCAAACTACCATGAGGGATAAACTTGTAAACAAGCAACCATTGATCATCTTCAATGCAATGTCCAATCAACTTCACTAAATTTGGATAAAGAAGATCACCGAGAAAATTTACTTCGGCCTGCAAATGCACAAATTGTTATCATTCAATTATAGAAGTACAATAAAATTAAAATTAAAAAAATAGAAATAGAAATAAAAACCAATGTGAGTCAACCTATAAAACAAAGAAAATTGCTAACCAACCACTCTTTATGCCCTTGAAGTTCATCAAGATTTAGGGTCTTGACAGCTACAGTTAGCCCTGTACCAGGTTTCATAGGAGCAGTTCAATTTTCTTCAATCCAACCTTTAAAGACACAACCAAAACCTCCTTCACCAAGAAGACTCTCTGGTCTGAAGTTTCTAGTGGCTGCCTTAAGCTCATTGAAGCCAAACTTCCTAAGTTGAGATGCAATTTTCAATTCCTCGCCTACTTTGCCTGTAGATGAACTACTTTTTGCATTACTGGTAGTAGTAGAACCAGACACTATGGGAGCAGTTGGTTGGTCTCTGCTAACATCATTAGCGGATTTACTTACTGCACAAACCAATCACAATACAAGTGGATTATTTATTTATTTATATATTCTTCACACACACAAAAATGGCATATCATACATGCATATATCACTGGGGGAAAAAGTTAGAAATATGAACTTCCATTGGAAAAATGGTGCTAGATGTCCTTTTTATTTTATAGTGCTTCATTTAGAATTATGTACTTAAGGCTTCCAAGATTAGTTTGGTTTAAGATTATAAAACTTGACCATAATATCTTCCTAGAACATCACAAAGACCACAAACCTGATCTGATGTACCTATGGTAAAAGAAAAACAAACAACATCTTTTTATATTTCGACATAGATGATTGGGTATTGCTCGGATTGACTTTAAAGCAAGTGTGAAGGAGAGTCCTCTCCTAGCTTGCCAGAAAAGTGACTGACGGCACTACCACCACCTCTCACTCCACAAAGCTAGAGAACAATAGAAGTAACAAACATTAGAAAATAGTAACTACTATGCTAATTAAACTGAAATTTCAAATGTTTATATGAGCCAAATTTTGAGCATTGAAATAAAACCATAAGTGCAGTTTTAATAGTTTATGTTGAATAGTTTAACAGTCGGGCATCATGGTAACCTGGTCTAATTTCCCATGGAGCATAATTCACTTCTAATGGTGTATTACTTTACCTGCATTGATGTAGAGTATGATTCCTTAGCTTTTGTGGTTCTTCCTTTACAAAGCTTTATTCTTAGCTTCCACACATTGAATACATGAATTGATTCTGATGGATGATTATGTCCATTCATTTGCACAACCACCACCTGATTAATACAAAAGAAAGAGATTCGAATGCAATAATCTCCCAAAGGATGGTTGAGGCTAGGTTATTTAATTTTAAAAATTGACCGAAATAAGCCTATGAAATATCCACCAGCTTCAAAGAGATATACCACTCCTAAGTCCTATATGAAGATGAGAAGAAATAAGAGTGAAATATTACACCTCAATTTCAAACAGGTATGTCAAGATGACATAGTTTACTGAATAGATATAAGGTAATTAGAAGTGCTGAAGGATAAGTCAAAGCCTTACATTAAACTCATTGTCTTCATTTCTTAGAAGTGACTCCACGAAGGATCCCAATCCTGCAGCTACTTTGAAGAAATAAAATAAAGTTAAGCTGAATTCATTAAAATAAATTTATTTGCATGAAATGCATTTTCATATGTACTAGACATTGTCATCGTCATTGTTAGATTTCCCAACAAAGTGGGTCCATGGTTGAAGTGCATAGCTTCATCAAAGATGTGACAATTATGAACTACTAAAACCCTCCTAATTCTCTTGAAAGATGATTGCATTATGCTGGAGGGAAACTACAATCAAACTCTTCAGGTACATGCATGTAACATAGAGTAATACACATAAAACTTTATAATTTAATGAAAAAATTGAGAAGATTGTAAGTGATAAGTTAATTAACATGGAAAATACTAGAGTTGATACTCACATTTCAAAAACTAAAAATATTTACTCTAGGAAGGAAACTTCCAAATAAAAGAGTTAGCAAAACATTTAAGTAGATACTTTTGGACTGTCTACATTTTCTGCTATAATGGTAGCAATAATATTTGCACTCAACTGAAAACTCTAGCACCTATTGTCAGAATAATAATATCATAAATGGTGAAAGAAATTATAGACCCTAAAAGAGAATCAGGCAATGCAATGAAACATAGAAACCCTAAACCCATGAGCTCATTTTTGCCAGCTGATTACTAAGAACAATAGCCTGCTTTTACAATTAAGTTGATTAGAGGGCATGACACGAAGATAAGAATAATACAAGTATTTAAACACCATGATGCAGGGTCAGTAAGAGTTTAATACTTTTGATACTAAGAGTTAAATAATTTCATGTTCAAGTAGCATTGCAAAAAAGCGATTAAAACAAGTTCATTACTATACTACATGCAAGTGCTCAACTAAAGTATGTAGCACACTGTTATTTTCTCTTGTATTTCTAAGAATCAGGCAATGCAATGAGAATGTGACACATCAAGTAGTGGAGCACAACATGTAGTGCGGACATAATAATTACAGTAACATTACTCAATAAAATACATCGTCTTTGTCATCGACAAGGATGTATATATTGTAGATATTCTCCCATCACTTATTTTTGACAAAATTAGGTAATGAATGTAACAATATATTATACCTGGCGTGTGGGGATCCTTTAATAGGTTTCTGGCCATACTTCCTTCATGAGAAGTCATCCATGGGTGTCTCTGCCATCTTCATCCCCACCACCATTGGCACCCTCACATTCCTCTTCACCTTCAACTTCCTAACTCTCTCCAATCACAACTGATTAGCCGCTTCAAATTATACAAAATATTGAATAAACATACAAAATATAGAATAAACATAGAAATCCTTAACCCTAATTTCACTTACCTGCAAAGATCGAGAAAGGAATTGTACAAATTCGATGAAAATTGATTCGCAACCATAACCCTAACAATTTGATTGATGAAGGGAGGCGCCAAAGGGGGCGGGTGGCAGCGATGGGGGAAGGAGCGACAAAAGGGGAGGGGAAGGGTATGCCAGCGCCGAAGGGGGGTGGCAGCGATAGGGGAAGGAGCGACGACGGTGGAGGGAGATGGGGACGGCGGCACCGAACGGGCGGGTGGCGGCGATGGGGGAAGGGGTGACGAGGAGGGTGGGGTACGGGGACGGGGACGGGGACGGCGATGGGCGATGCGGGAGGAACGAAGGATAATTGAAGAAAAATAAGAGGAGGAGGAGGAGAAAATGAACAGTTTTTGTGATTTCGATCGGGAAGGAGAAAATGAATTGGTTTGAGAATGATTTGGATTTTAATTAAAATTTTCTTTGTTACCCTTACCACTTCAGTTTATTTACAGATATTATAGCGTTTCTAAAATGCTGTAAAAAATACAGCATTCTAAAAATGCTGTCGTAGCTAAGAATAAATTTCAAAATTAATCAAAGATAGCATTTTATTCAGAAATGCTATTATTGATCACTTTCAATAGCATTTACACTTAAACGCTATAATAAATCCGCTATAAAAGCCATATATGTTGTAGTGTCTATTATTAGCACATTATATGAGTGTTACATTGCACTTGGCATACTAATTATTTTTCTTTGTTTTTATTGAAGTCAAGTATTCTTTATTTTGGTTAATGTATAAAGGTTTAGTCAAACCCATAAAGACACAAATGGGTTGGCTCTTGAAGGCATGATTGGGTTGGCCCGCTAAGGCACATGGGTAGGCCTAAGCACGATGGGTTCAGGTTTAGGTATAGGTGTTAAGGCCTATAATAAACCTAGGTTGGGTGTGGGTTTGGTAAGGCACGACCCGAATCCGGCCCAATTCCAACCCTAGGTTAGGGATGTAAAATGGGTCGGGTCGAGCTGATCCGACCCTCTAGGAGGTGGGCCTAGGCCCGGCCCTGGCAAGCCCTTTGGGCCTCCTTAAGGGTTGGGCTGGGCTGATGCCCTCTTGTTTGTAATTTTATGAAGCTCGTATCCAGCCCCTTAGCTCGTGCTTTTATCCGGCCTGCAAGTCTGAGCATGTGCCCAAGAGGAAAGCCCAAGTGAAAATTATATGATATTTTTTTATTAGTCAAATAACTAATACTTTTTTACCTACTTTTATCAAAGGGTCTAACGATTATATATTCCAATAATCTCAAATTTGTTAGTTGTTTGACTCATTAGGGAATACTTGATAGACCCTCATTTTTTGTCTTGGGTTGGGACCGACCGCCACACATAGTGAATTTCAATACTACACCAGCGGAGTTACCCATATTTTATTCAACAATCAACTTTTTGTAATTATATTACAATAATAGAAAATAACTATTTGAATAATGGGTACTTACTATTGTTATATTTATGATTTGTAGTAATTATAATTTGTAGATATAATTGTGATAATTTTGTAATAGCTATAGAACTATTATACAACTATGCATGTAAAAGCTAGTAGATATATTATAATTAATTTGATCTGTTATACAACTATGCATACGGAAGTTAGTAGATAGGTTAGAATTAGTTCGAGTTATAACAATATGAAATTAGATGAGTTTATATATGAACGGACTAAAGCCCTCGTTTTATAGATGAGCCATGGATGGGTTGAAGCCTGGGATTCAAACTCAAGATTCAAGCATAGCCCTTATGTACGAAGGGCCGGGCCGAGATTTTTAGAGGGCGGGTCAATGACCTATGGACGGGTTTGTGCTTTTTTTACATCCCTACTATAGGAGAGTGTTTACATGTACATGTACTGCACGTATATGTCAACTCCTTTTTAATGAGTGGTCCCTTTGTAACATTGGCATTGTCCTAGAAGCTCCATTTAATTAATTAATCAACATTATTAAAAATGTTAATTAAACTGACCGTGGAAGTTCAAAAGACAAAAATATATGACTTTTTACATTGATTATACTTATTTTCAAAAATGAATCTCTAACTACCTGTATAGTAAAAATAATTTTCAAGATATCCTTCTTGCACATTTTTTACTTGCCACATCGTCAATAGTACCGCATCACTTTCTTTGCAAGTTTGATTAGTTTAGGGTATTATTGGCAACAATCTTCATTAAGAAGTTTGTTCCGAAATGAATATGTGGATTTTCTTTTGTGGAAATAAATATTCACATATAATCTTTGTATTTCTGAAATAAATACTTATTTTAAAAAAAGTTGAACTCACCGGGATTTGAATGCACAACTTCTGAGCTGGCATCCCTGCATAATACCACTTGGGTTACCATGCAATTGACAACCATTAGGAATTTACGTTATAAATAAAGTAAGCTACAATATATAAGCAAAAACTCCCACATTACATAGTGTTCATAATCAGAAAAACATATCCAACAAACCAAGTTATTCAATTAGTGTATATTCGGGATAAAGCTGAGTGTGTGGCTATGGCCTTATTCAAATTAAAAAAAAAAAAAAAAAAAAATTTCCACCAGCAATGCAACGCAACCAATAAAAGCATATACTTCAATCATACGATATATATCTTCCAAATAATTTAAACTGGAATTGAATGAAATAGTAAGCTTACCAGTAGAATTTGCAAATCATAGATGCATGGTGATCACATATAGACAATTAAAAAAGTTTAATTCTTTCAAAGTTTTGACTCTACTCCAACTACCATTAAACATACTAGTAATTTGCACGTGCGATGCACGTCTTAATAAATATAGGTTTTTAAAATAAAAATTTAGACATAATCTGGATTTGAACTTAGAACCTTCTTAATTTATAATAGTTATGCACGTGTATTGCACGGGTTGATAGATTGACAAAACATTTACAAATGACACTAAGGTCTTCTCCCATTATAATATTAGAAATAGGAGTATTTCTTAGTTTTTAAAAATAGTGGGGGTATATACTAATTTTCACATTTTAAATGGAGGCATTTGCTAAAATATTCTTTTTTTAGAAGCTGCACGTGCATCACATGGGTATGTTTGGTGGATTTAGTTTGCCGTATATTGCACGTGTTTACTCAGTTACAAAATTAGGGTTTATTGGTTTACAACCCAAACTCTCCCATTAAAATAGTAGTGATGTAAGCTGAGAATTTTCTAAACCTTCGAAATTCAACAACATTTTGTGTCGGCATAAACACGGAAAACCCATTGGATTAAAAATAATAAATATACCATATCCAATTTAATTGGATATTTCATTCTCCAATGAATATTGAAAACTTTCTAAAGCACAATAATATATAAAACAATATCCAACATGGAGCATTATAAGTTTATAACAACAATAAAAAAATATGAAGTGCAAAAATTGTAAAAGACAATAACAATGTCCCTAAGTCGCAATCTGAATTTAAAAGAAAAAATCCTTAAAATAAGTCATTAATCATAATTGTGCCCTCATGATATGCAAGAGTCCAAGGATCTAGGGCTTCTCAAGCCTTGTACATGTGAAGCACCTGAAACATAATTTGAAGGACAATAAGAAGCAGACGATGAAGAAACCTACAAGAACCAAATTATAAATAAATAAATAACTACATAGTTTTAAAGAATAATAAGACAAGAAAAACAACATGCAAGATAAGTTAGTTCACATACATCAATTATACTAGCTACTTGCCATCCAATTTATCTAGATGAAAAGAAGAAAATATTATAACTCCCTGAGCCCAACCACGATATACTTGTGGAGGCATCATTTCTGTGGACCTGCATGATATAAGTAAACATAGTTAAGTACATAATGAATACATCATAATACGTGTACTAAGTAAATTTCATGCACAATATACATTCAACATATAAGATATATATTGACTAGTTGTTATACTCAGTATACTTATTTCTCATACCTGCTTCTTTAAGCTTTGGTCACCGACACTTATTATGACCATTTATACTGCAGATGCTATATACATACTCGTTCTTGTTGTCGCTGATGTCCATATCATTTCGAATTCGTTTAGTGCGAGCTCAGCCTTTCCTACACCTTATTAGACATTCATCAGGGACCAGTTTAGGACCATCATAGTTCCAATATGCCTTGTCTGAAATTGGATGGAATATGGGAGCCCATATATTTGCTAAAACCTCAATAGAATATGGATCAATGTAAGGACTATAATCAAGAGCACGTGGGGCACAAGCAGACATAAGATGTGAACAAGGGAGGCGTTCAAGTTGTAATTTTCTGGCAAGTACATGTATTATTCTCTAAGTCCATTGTATGTATAATACCACCCCTTTTTTTCCCGTGAAACAAAACGAATTGGAGTTCGCACCTAAAATAACCTTGGATTGTGGTGGAACATTGTGGCGACATGTACGTTTGCTTTCTCTCTTCTTCTATTAAGCAATTGTTGAACATTAGGTTTCCAAACTCTGCCTTCATCAATAAAATTTTCTGTTATCTGGCATCGATCAGTAAAATACTTATTCAACCGGTAAAATGTAAGTTGGACTATTGCAGTGACAAGTAAACTACAAACTCCCTTCAAAACATTATTGAAGATCTTTGACAAATTCGTAGTCATTATACCATATCGTTGCCCTCCATCATATGATAGTGCCTACTTTTCAACTTGGTGTTTTTGAAGCCATTCAACAGCTTTGAGGTTTACTTTGCTAATATTTTCCATATCCTTATCAAAATTTTTATTTTGGTTATGTTTAGCTGCAACTTTTAATTTTTGCATCAATTTAGTATTTTTAAATTTGGTGTAGAAGTTTGCAGCAAAGTATCTCATGCAGAAACGGTGTGAGCATGTGGTTGACTCCATCCTCCATGAGAAGCATTCATTACATTTAGGATACCTGCGTGCTGATCAGAAATTACTCACAACTCTTCACGATCTATCACAAAAATTCTGATACAAAGCGTGAACCACTGCCAACTTTGTGTACTTTCTCCATCAACTAGTGCAAAGGCAATCGGAAACAACTGATCATTAGCATCTGTTGTAAACTGCAATTAATACACAACCTTTATACTTTCCATGTAAATGAGTTCCATCAATGCTAATCATAGGACGATAATGTTTAAAGCCATCAATTGATTGTCTAAAAGCCCAAAATAATCCTCTAAATATCGCTTCAACTGTACCGGTTTTGACTTTATGCCACTGAACTACAGTTCTTGGATTAGCAGCTTGTAATGCAGCCCTGAAACATGGTAAAATTTCAAATGACTTTTTGAACTCACCAAATAACATTTCAGTGGCTCTATGTTTAGCATGCCAAGACTTTTTGTAAGTAATCTCATACATACAAGCAAGTTTTACACTCTCAACTATAGCTTTTGGTGTCATTCATTCCAAATTGTGCCTTCACAATATCAGTAATTAAACTTGCAACCAACTTCGAGTCTATCTTCACATGATCTGTCCCATGCAAGGGGTTGACACATGCATGAGGCCCTTGAAGATTTTTGACTGCAAAATAAGACTTCCCTTTTGGAATAGATGCATGAAGTCGTCATTTACACTGCGGTGCATGTGGACATTTCACTGAGAATAATTTTTTCGCTGACTTTACAACAATGAACTTTCGATGATTGTTAATCGAATACATCTTCACAGCATGCATGCTGAAGCTTATCTTTGTTGGAAAACATCTTCCCAATATATAGTTCATTTTCATTTGAAGCAGGAATACTTTCAACATCAAAAGTATCTATTACTGCATGGTTAAACTGATCATTGGATTCAAACTCAAGGGCTATTGCACTAAGATATTTCATTGGCTTCGGACCAGCTTCATCTACATCATCGTCACTTAAATTATCCAAATGTGCTTGTTCATCATCTGAAAGATCCATTATGTCATTGTTCACAATAGTTCCATTAAACAAGTTGTGTATATCCTCAATTTAAAATAATTCTGGAATCATTCCAACATTAGACTTGAGGACACAATTAGTTCCATCACCTTCGCATGGACTATGTTGCAAACCTGCAAAACAAATAATAATAATAATAAAGTCAAATGTAAGGCGTAATCCAAAATTTGGCTTTTCTTGCCTATTAACTTGAATTTGGGAAGACATACATAAAAGAATTTTTGGAGCTGATGTAGAAGGTGCACTTGATCCAATGTGCAAAGAATTCCTTACGGAAACTTGTGGTGTTAATGCTTCAACAACGAGACTAGTGACCAAATGGTTGACTCGTTCAAGATAAAACTCCAATACACCCCATTTTGAATCTGCTAAGTGATTCATCAGCATTTATGTCCACCGATATAAAACGCTTTGGGTTTTCGCTACTTACCTAACGTGCTACAATATTCACATCGCAAATGCTTCCATCCCATTGAGTTGCTTGATAAATCTTCTCGAGGAGTTCACATCTTCTACTGTCACGATGAAGCCAAATTGATTTAGGCTTCAAAACTTTGTAAGAAACTCCTTCAACGGGATGATCAACAATTTCACCACCAAAATACAACCAAACTGGAATAATGCTTGACTGCATAATCTACCTTGCATAAATTGACAAACAACACATTATGGACACTGCATCCTAATTATTAAAAATAACACAATTAATCATAATTAACATATGATAGATATCTCAGACTTCATAGCTGACACTGAAGTAATCAAACATTCCCATTCAAATGGATTCTTCAATTTACCTTTGTTCACACAATAAACCTATTAGGATTTGAATCTAGTTTTTACTTGAAATAGTTTTATAATTTTGTCAGTTGACTTATTATTCATGGATCAATGTTGTGGTAGCCAGAAAATTCCTATAATATATAGTATCCATTTGGGGATCCAAATCCGCTAAAAATGAAGGATCGACCTAGAGACCACTAAATTATCAGAAATGAATTGTTATATGACGGAAAGAAACAAGACAATACATTTTATTCATGCATAACTAAAGAATGATTTGCACGTAATTGATGGAAACAGAAATGAATATGAAAACTAAAAATATAACACAGAAAATAAATTGTTTTATCTCATTGATTAAGAACAATTTCCCTTTTTTTTATATACATAACAAAACAAAAGGTGAAAGATGGATGGATTTGGGTTATAAGTAAAATTGCCACCACCACTACCAGTGGTGATAACTTGCCTGTGATATAAGAAAATGACAAAAAGAACTACATACATAGCATGTGCATAAAAATGTATTCTCACATACCCTAATCTACTATTAGAGGGGATAAATACTAACATAAATTACCTCCACCAAGTATGTGAAACAGATCCTGATAATCACACAGGAAATAGCTAATAATAAATAGGTGCAAGAGGTAAATACCCAAAAGTCTGGTTTGGAAAGTTCTCTGTAATGATAAGCAAGAGCAGGTTTTGATAATGAATGAGTTTTGTAGTTAAACCGCTATTGTAGTCTCCAATCAAGAAAATATCTAAAATGAGTACTGATACTGAACAATTTTACGTAAACAGGTACTAATACTGATACTGAAAGTATCTGAAACAGATACTCATTGTGATACTGAAAATAGCTGATACTAAATAGGTGGAAAAGCTAAATCTTATCTAAAGAAATAACATGGTTTATACCTTACATGTTCAACATTTCAAGCTTTGTTCTTCATTTATGCATGGAAGTTGTCCGATTAAGAAGCAAAAAAGATCAGATTGCATTTGCCAATATATGTCCTTATTGATCTGATAGTTAAAATGCACATGAAACAATTACAAGGCTGCATTACAGATTTAGATATATGTACCTATATTGTTTTCAGAATACAAAAGGCAAATTTATAGAAGCGGTAGATATCCTTATAACAAAGGGGACTTATGGAAAAAAATAAATTATCGGACCTAGTGCAGGCAAGAACTAGTAATGTCATTATTCGACCTGAGTTGGGTTATTGAATTAGGGGAAAGAGGATAAAAAGTTTCACACAGTTCAAAATCCCATGGGAAGTAAATCCACACACATACTTCTCAAATCAAAATAAATACCCCCAATATCGAGAAAAATGAAATAAGCAGTAGTAAGCGAACCTTGAACCCAATAATCATGATCACAAATTAATGTCTATACTGATCATAGAAAAGAAAGTTCATACTATATTAAAGAAAGAGATGTAGTATATAACCTTAGTTTCAGATTATTGCAGATTCCAAAGATGAAGAGGAGGCACTATGGTGAAGGCGGCAAGAGGGACGATAGACAAAGTGAGGGGCGTGAGATGGTGGCAAGGTAGAAAAGCACTTTTTTTTTTTGCAAGGAGCAGCTTTGAGTTGAGAAAAGAAGTGCTATGGTTTGAGTTGAGAAAAGAAGTGCCAGGGCCTCTTGCCTCAAAGGGAGCGGAGCTGGGGTTATCTTGATTGGTCCTGATGAGATCATCCTGCAATACTCGCTATGCCTCAACTTTTCCGCCTCTAACAATGAGGCCGAGTATGAAGCCCTGATTGTTGGTCTCCTCCCAGCGAAGAGAGCGGGGCACAAAGAATCGGAATATTCAGTGACTCTCAATTAGTGGTAAACCAGATTCAAGGAGAATACGAGGCGAGGGATGACCATATGGCCACGCATTTTGCATATGTAAAGAAGATCATGACTAACTTCAAAGAGGTTGAAGTCACTCGCATTCCGTGAGAAGAAAATGGGCAAGCCGACGCCTTCTCCAAGCTCGCCTCCTCGTTGTTTGACGAGCTCGATTGCACTGTGCTGATTGAAATTCTGCTTAGACCAAGCATCAAAGAAGAAGCATTGGAGCTCATGCCTATAGCCCCTCAAACGCCCGAAGATTGCTGGATGAAACCCCTAGTAGATTTTCTCAACAATGGGATCCTTCCCGCGGATACCAAAGGATCAAGAAGGATCCAAGCAAGAGCCGAAAGATATGTACTTATGGAAGGGGTCCTCTATAAGCGCTCCTACACCCAGATCGATGGTCGACCTTACCTTTGGTGCCTTTCTCCCGAAAATGGCGATTATGCCTTGAAGAAAGTTCATGAAGGGATAGACAGTAGCCATCTAGGCACAAGATCCCTTGCACAGAAGGTACTGAATCATGGTTACTACTGGCCCACTTTTCTCGGTGATGCTCAAGCTTATGTTCGTCAGTGCATCTCCTTTCATTAGAATTCCTCTATCAAGCGGATCCCCCAAGCCAACCTTAGCTCCTTGTCAAGCTCCATCCCTTTTGCAATGTGGGGAATGGATCTCCTCGGAACCTTCCCTCCTGCAACTGGACAACAGACCATCCTAGTGGTCGTTGTTGACTACTTCAAGAAGTGGATAGAAGCGGAACCACTCACAACAATCACTGAGAATAGAGTCCAACAGTTCTTCTGGAGGAACGTGGTCTGTCGATTCGGGATCCCCCGCATCCTGGTCACTGATAATGGAACTCAATTCGCTGGTAAAGGGTTCCGCAAATTCTGCACCGATCTTGGTATTGAGCAATGCTTCTCTTCAATATCACACTCTCAAACCAATGGTTTAGCCGAGAATGCCAATCGGCAAATCTTGGATGATGTCAAGAAAAGGCTTAACGAAGCCCCAAAGGGACAATGGGTTGAATAACTCCCAAGTGCTTTGGTCCTATAGAACCACGAAGAGCATCCCCACAGGGGAATCCTGGTTCAACTTGACTTTCGGCACCGAAGCTCTCATTCCTCTTGAAGTAGGAATGCCCTCTCATTGCCTCCTCTCGTTCGGAGAAGAGTGGAACTCAAATGACATTCGAGCCAATCTCGACCTCCTCGAGGAAGTCCGAGAAAAATCAACCCTCCAAAGGAAAATCTACCAACAGAGAGTTGAAAGATTCTATAATAAGAGAGTTCGCCCAACAAACATTCAGGAAGGAGACCTGGTCTTCTGAAAGATCGAAATTTCGAACCCCCGAAAGAAAGGGAAACTCGCCCCTAACTGGGAAAGACCATACAAAGGCTCACAGGTAGTCCGCCCAGGGGCCTATCGACTTGAAGACTGGGGGGGGGGGGGGGGGGAAGAAGATATCTAGAACATGGAATGCCGAGCAGCTCATGAAGTACAAAGAGAGCGCTTAACGCCCTCGCTTAGTAATTGATATTAAACATGTAATAAAGCCCGATGATTATAACAGCCACGACATATAATAAAGGCTTGCAGTAAAGCAGCCACTTAGTTCAAATTTTTAAATGAAATTAGTATTCCTTTCACAAAATTTCATTATACAGTTTAGCAGTTCCATGAATAGTTCAACCTAAGGTAAGCAATAAACTAGACATATGGTACGCCCTTGAGCAACATCATCCCTTAACCAAGCACTCCAACGGACAAGTGCGGGATTCATTTACAATCCATTGATCGCACGGGCACACTTGCCTCCGAGCAAGCATGTGGGGTATATCTTGCCGTACGAGTGCCCAACCCCAGACAGGTGCATAGTCTATTCGTGGTTCACAGAACCGCCTTAGTCACATGCCCCAGAGTAGGTATACAGGGTTCGGTTTGCCACTCGAGTGCTTCCAAAACTCGTCGTCACTATTGTTCGGAGTCCACTCGCAGTTCACAAGACCACCTTAGCTACTTGACCTCAAGCAAGAAGGTCGGGTTCACCCCTCGAGTACTTCCAAAACAACCTGGACCAGTGTGGAGTTCATTCGTGGTTCACAGAACCACCTTAGTCACATGCTCCCGAGTAGGTTTACGAGGTTCGGTTCGTCATTCGAGTGCTCCCAAAACTCGTCGTCACTATTGTTCAGATTCCACTCGCAGTTCACATGACCACCTTAGCTACTTGCCCCTGAGCAAGAAAGCAGAGTTCGACTCGCCGCTCAAGTACTTCCTAAACAACCTGGGCCGGTGCGGAGTCCATTCATGGGTCATAGAACTGCCTTAGTTACATGCCCCCGAGCGGGTGTACGAGGTTCGGTTCGCCCTCGATTGCTCCCAAAACTCGTCGTCACTATTATTCGGAGTCCACTCGCGATTCACAGGACCACCTTAGCTACTTGCTTCTGAGCAAGAAAGTGGGGTTTGGTTCACCGCTCGAGTACTCCCTAAACAACCTGGACCAATGCGAAGTCCATTCATGGTTCACAGAACCGCCTTAGTCACATGCCCCCCAGCGGGTGTACAGGGTTCGGTTCGCCAATCGAGTGCTTGCAAAACTCGTCGTCACTATTGTTCGGAGTCCACTTGCGGTTCACAGGACCGCCTTAGCTACTTGCCCCCGAGCAAAAAAGCAGGGTTCGGTTCGCCGCTCATGTACTCCTAATATAGTCTGGATAGGAGCGAAGTCTACTCGTGGTTCATAAAGCCGCTTTGGACACTTGCCCCTCAGACAAACACAAAATATAATAATAATCACATTACAAAAAGCCAAATTTGCTTAAAACACTTATGAAAATTACATATAAAAAAAACCCGGTTATAGGTTTTACTGAGAAACAAGCCTTTACAGGTCACAGAATCCCACTCAAAGTCGTCTTAACTTCTTCTGGGAAAATGGATGCTTCTCTTAAGGGATACACGTGGTCTGCGGCTTTCAGCTGACACCCGAGCGCTATTTTGCTCTCTGGAGCCCTCAGAAGAGATCTCCAAACCCGCGAGTCGGGTCATACCTTTGGGACCCACTGTTCTTGCCACCCCTCCGACTGACACCCTGTTAGACGAACCATCCACTCCGCTCTGAGTGTTCCCTGTGTTTCGTGGAACTTCAAGGCAAACGTAAGGCCAGCTCATGAAATGATCTTCCCTGGGCATGTTCTTCACTCGAACAAGAAGTGCTCCTAACATTTCTACCATCAAGAAGTCGTCTTAAATAATGAATTTCCATCTCTAGTTAAACTATCATTCTTATGAGAGAAGCATCCCTCACTTTAAATTTCAGACGAGGCATGCTCCCTGTAGAGAACTCGACAATTGTTATCCTTAGATGAGCTACTTTTAAACTCCTCTCGAGCACTATGTTCTTCAGCTCGTCTCTTTCAGTGGTAGTCACAAGTAAAGTGTGACGAAGGAGTTTAACCTCGGGGAGTCTCTAGTATTCGCTTCCCCCGAAGGATAATCTTCTACGCCGATAGGGGGCACCTCTCGTGAGACCTCGTCGTTGCGTCTTGCTTCTATATCCTTTCAGGACAACACCATTCTCATTTGGTTGAGTTCCGCCTCAGCTTTCGAAAGCCTCTCCCGAGAATGAACATGTCCCATTTAGTAATACGAAGATTGGTACGAAGGTGGGCCACCCTGCTATCATGAAGAGTATGTGTGTGGTGCGCAACGACCTGTCGACCAAAGAAAAGTAGGGTAAATCAATCTAAGGGAAATCACTAAAGCTAAAAGCCGCACAAAAATTCAAGGAACTCCAATACTGCACAAGATGTGAACAACCAAAAGAAACTTCATTACTAAAGTAAAGATACAACAAGTGGTGGCCAGTCCACTATTAGGCATCCATATAAAAGAAAAAATAATAAAAACAAAGAAAAAAGACAACTAGATATAAGAGGAGTCAAGAGTCCATCCTGGTCGACTGATCCATAGGAGGAATAGACTCTCGACCGCTACCCTCAACTGTTTCTGGGGCAACTACCATAGCGGACATGGGGTCCGCTACGACGATCTGCTCTTCCTCCTCCTCTTCCTCTTTGCCCTCCTCCTCGTCCAAATCATCTTCAACAAGTCCATACAGAGAATAACTCGAGTGACCGAACTTCGGGATGCCTGCTATAACGTGCTTAAGAGCCCTAGCATATTCCTTCTCCATGTTCAAGGCTAGGAACCCCTCGACTTCAGCCTTCACCTCCTTCACGACATCCTCCTTCTCCTTCGCAGCTCTATCCCTCTCTTCAGCTACAAGAACCCTCTCTAGGTCCGCCCTCTCCTTCTCTTGGGCTATCTGATATTTTGCCTTCGCCAAGGCTGACTCCAACAATGCGATCTATGTCGCCTGGGTCTCTGAAACGCGCATTGCCTACTCTAAATTTTTAGCGGTCTTTGCCCACTTCGCTCGGTCCCTGTCACTCGCCGCCCTCAGCACCTTCTCCTGCTCCGCCACTTGCATCAACAAGTGGTTGAAATGGCAAGTGATCTACAAAAGGAAAAAGGTTCAAGGTTACAAAGGAAAAACCAATTTCACTAATTCGAAGAAAGTTAAATACTAAAATAGCGAAAGCTTACCGCCATGTTAGCCCTGACTATCTCCAAGGCATCGTTGCCCACCGACCCTGCATCCATCACCGCTTTATCCTTCGAGGTCGCAAGGTGATGGACTGCTTGCATACACATCGCTGAGTCCCCAAGGAGCCCATCGTGCTTCATCACTCGCCAGTCCGGGATGAAGAGCTTCTTACGCTCCTTGGTAAGAATCGCCTCCGCCACTGCGATAAGGGGAGGAGCCTTGAGTGCAAGAGCAACACCCAAAGTGAATCCCCTGGTCGAGGGAGACGATGAAGTAGAAGGTGGAGACTCCAAATCCACTATGGGGGACGCGAGAACTGGGCCCTCGCGACCTTGGCATGCGTAGCCTTCACGACCATTCTCTTGCTCTTCTTATCCTCGGGGGCTTTGCCACTCAACCTCGTGCACTTAGCGATCATCGCCTTGAAGTCCATGCCAACAGTCCCTGTGAAACGGGACACAAAGAGAGTAAGAAAAAGAAAAAGGAGAAGTATCTACAAAAGTAAGAAAATAAAATAAAATCAAAGATACGTACTAGGGTCGATCGGGCTGAGACCCCCCTAAAGAGATGCTCCTCCATTACATCTTTCAAACTTAGAGGAGGCGGACTTAGAAGTTTTCTAACTATCTGTTCCTCCTCTGGACTCAAAAATGGTTCATCCTTCGCCCTCTTCGGCACCTCCTCTGTCCACCTTGTAGGAATCATCCACGGCTCACGACTCCGAATGAGGAAGTATTTCTCCCTCCAGAACTTGATGGAGTCAGGATAATCAATAAGCTTCACACCCTTACGAAGAGAAAGATAGTATCTATACTCTAACTTGTCCTTCTGGTGAATCCTGTAGAGCCCCTAAGAACTGTCAGTCGAGGCTCAATCCCAGCCGCTCGACACTGCTGCACGAAGCTGTTGACATGTCTCCACATGTTCGGCATGTACTGAATCGGACTCAGGGAGTACCTCCTATGAACTTCGACCACAAATGGTGGAAGGGGGAGACGAAGGCCTGCAAGAAAGACATCAAACAGAAAGAAGCAAGTGTCAGAGGAGGTCGGTGAACAAGCCCTAACACCCGGACCCACAAGAGAAGGTCGAACTCCATCGAAATTATGAAACATTCTCGAACACGGCTCAAGTTTTCCTCCGAGAGCATCGAGTGTAACCCCCGTTCCCGTAAATACATATTTTCTGAATATTTTCTGCATTTTGATTATTTATAAATTCAATTTTGTTTTTAATTCGATTTGGACATTCTATTAAAATCTTTTTGAATCGAAAATTGTATTTGCTTCAAAGAATAGTATATTTTAACTTTATTTTCTATTTCTAATTGATCAACTATTTATATTTTATATTATTACTATTTGGATTTTAATAAATTGTTAATCTCAAATCCTAATTTGATACATATCATTATTATTGTTATAATTATTATTACTTTTGATTGGTTATTAAAAATCCAGTTCTATTTATTAATTGTATTTGTATTTATTTCAAATAAATTTCTATATTGTAATACGAATCATATTTTGTTATAAAGCCTATTTTATTGGATATTTTACTTCTCTACTGGATCTAGAAGCTCATACTCTATTATTTCTCCTTATTGGATTCTAAACCAATACCCAAAACCCAATATTTTAATTAACTCTATATATAAACCCTACTCCAACCTACCCTAACCCTGATTCCCCCTAACCCTAATTACCTATACTGTTAAACCCCCTACCCCCATCTACATCGCCTGTTCACCTTCTTCTACCCCCCGACCCTGCCGCTCCAAGCCGCCAGCCCTCCATTGTCGTCTCCTTGTATCCACCTCGTTGCCTTCAACCTCCCTCCTCCCGTCGCCACCCTGCCATCGCCAACACCAGTGCACCACCATCCCCTTGTCGACTCCCTTCCTCTGTTTCGAAACCCGAAACAGAGTACACCACCCATCGACCCATCGACCTTGCCCTCATCTTCTTCCTCCATCCTCTTCCACCACCAACCATCACCACAAGTAGTTGACAACCCCGTCGAGCTCTAGTCAGCCGCCAAGTCGAGCACCACCACGCTCGCCACCTCGAAGCTCCACTTCGATCGAGCCCTCGACTGCAGTCGTAACCCTCGAGCACCCCGCCCCTGTCTCCACCTTTGCAACCACCAGCTGTGCTCGCTGACGGCCGCTGTGCATTGCCATCAAAGTCGAAGCCAAGCCGAGCTGAGTCTCCTTCATCTGCAGCACAAGATCAGCAATTTCTGATCATAGGATCTTGACCCTTTGATCTTCTTGATCCTTGAATCTTAGCCATCGATCTCTTTAATCATCTTGATCTTGATAATCTTGATCATCTTGATCGACGGTTCTGTTGGATCCTGTAGGCGAGACAACAAATACTAGAGGGGGGGGGGGCAAATAGTGTTTAATAAAAACTGCGGAAATTTTTCTCGGTGCAGTCGACTTGGTTATGAACCAGTCGAATGATATAATCAAAATAAATTAAAACAATAACTCTGTGCAGTCGACTGATGAATAAGACAGACGACTGAAGGCACAATGAAACTTACAACTACAAACGGCACTGACCAGTCGACTGATAGAGTAAGGAGTCGACTGTCCAGAAACTTTTTGCAGAACTTAAATAAACAAAAGTAAATGCAAACACAAGACAATCAATCACAGAGTACACAAGATATATCCTGGTTCGGTCCTCCCGACCTACATCCAGTCCCCAAGCAACCCACTTGAGATTTCCACTATTCTTGAAAAAGATTACAAGAATACCCTACGGCGTTACGACAACAACCTTGTCTAACCCGTAGTCCTTTCTCTCAACCAGAGAAAGCCGACCCACTCTACTACCAAGAGTGAAACAACACCGACTCTACAACCTAGAGTCAAAAACCCTCTCCAACCGAGAGCAAGAGAACAAAGAATACTTTACAGTCAACCTATAGCCTTGTTGGTGTATGTGTTGATGCACGTGGCTAAAAGAATAGGTCGACTTCTATACTCAGTCCAGAGCGAATTCGTTGCTATACTGGACTGAGTGTAGAGAACCAGAGAGTATGATCTTGAAAGCTTTATTTCTCAAAAAATTACTTAGAACTTTTTTCACAAGGAATGCTCGGATTTTCAAAGAGAGAATTCTGTAGATCTTTTCAGTGAGATCTGAACTCTACTTAAAGAGTTTGATCTCCTGAACGTTGGGAGACAGTTACTCAACTGTCAACCAACGGATCTAAGCTTTTGAGTTTGAAAAAATTCGATTTTGAAAAACAGAAAACGGTCAAAAGCTCTCGAACAGTCGACTGGGTTGCCATATGAGTCGACTGATCAGAGTTTGAATAAATTTAAACAGTTTTGTACTATCAGTCGACTGGCAGAAGCTTAAGTCGACTGGTACTCAAAAGTTAAATTTCTTCAAACTGTTTTGACTCTTTTTGGGGGGTTTTTAAGAGACACACATTATAAAATTTTGAGTGTGTGTGTGTGACAAGGCTTTACATCAGACTAAGACTCAACAAAAAAGTAAAAATACATTTGTTTTTACAAGACACTATAATTTGACACAATTGAGCTAAAGGTCTTGAGTCTTGTCTTGAGTGAAGTCTTGGATCTTGTCTGAGTGAAGTCTTTATCTGTATCCTTTTGAGCTTGTTCATTTGTTCAGCTAGAATAGTCTTTTGTAGTACAACCTGAAATGTTAGCTGTATAACATAGACACATGTTGCACTGTGTTGTGATCATCAAAATCAAGAATCAACATTCTCTCCCTTTTTGATGATGACAACACAATAGCTGATAATAAGAGATAATATACAAGCATAGTTAAGACATGCTCCCCCTTATAAAAACACAAAATTCATTGTCAAAAAAAAATAAAATAATATGTATCAGTCGACTGATCAAAAATGGCAGGCGACTGATCAGGAATATGTATCAGTCGACTGATCAAAATTGGCAGGCGACTGATCAGGAAACCATTCTTAGAAAAATCATAAGCAGAAAATAAGTACAGATGCAGTAGCTAGCAGCAGTCGACTGTATACTGTTGGGCAGTCGACTGACCAGAGATTTCTCTAATACCCAGAAATAGAACAATGAGAGGATATCAAAACATAAATAACACAGACATAAATAACACAGATATAACACTATAACACAGATATTTCTCCCCCTTTGTTATCATCAAAAAGCACAAAATAACAAACCTTTGCATTAAAAGGAAACTAAGAGAAAGTCCGATACATAAATAAGTGCATTAAGGAAGAAAATTACATAATAGAAAAGAAAATAAAAAGTCTTCAATCTTCGTCATCGGAGTCGTCATCGTCATCTTGAGAAGGAGGGTGAAATTGAGAGTTGAAGAGATGAGTGAGGTTGTCAAGTTTAGAATCAATGTGGTCCAGTTTGGAATCTAGGTTATGGAGTTGGGTATCTACAGTGGCTGAATACTTCATTAGATAGGAAACACAGTCATATAAGGTATGGGGATCATCATAATTGGCTTGAAGAAGTGGATCAGTAGAGGTAGAAGGTCTAGAAGTAGAACCTAAAGGAGCTTGAGAAAGAGAAGGAGACCTAGGGGGTGATCTAGTAGGAGCATCAAGAAGTTTCATACGTGCCAAACTAGCATGATCGAAACACTCATAACGAGTAACAATATTGGTCTCGGAATCGAGATCAACACCAAAAGCTATAAAGACTCTAGTAAGAAGACCTCCAAAAGGTAGAAAGTGAGTGTGGTCTTGATTAAGTTTAGAAAAGATGACTTGACCCCAATTAACAACAATTTTACCAAAAATTGCATACATAGCTTTTTGTAATTCTATAGAATAATGGTCATAACTACCCTTTTTGGAAAGGATGTTATAGGCTAATATTCTACCTACAAGCTTAGCAATTGGTTTAATATTCTTGCTTGTCATTGGAGGGCCATGATTAGGTAAGAAAATTTTAGATAAAATAGAAGCATCATCTAAAAGAATTTCATCAAGAGGGAATCCCCCATCATCAATACCCAATATTTGATTAATCCTAGTCGGTGTGAGTGTCATTTTAACATTCTTCACAGACGAACGGATTAAAACATCCCCATCTGGTTTTTGTACAACTCTCATATTTGTGTAAAACAAATAGATGAGTTGGGGATAGTAATTGGGTTGGTTTGATAAAGATAGAAAATCATAAAGACTACTATTTTGGAACAGGGGAATGAGATTGAAACGATCAAGGTCATTAAAGTTAACAAATCTTCCAGGGAAGATTGTAATGGTACAAAAAAGATACCATCGATCAATAAGATCGGGACTCAAGAGATATTGAGTGTAGTCTTGAGAAGAAGAACTACCCTCATGAGATCGTTTAGATCTTTTAGGTGCCATGAAAAGAGAGGGGAAAGGATTTTACCTAAGAAAAGGAAAGTTTAGACCAGGGGCAAGCACCAGCAGCAATTTGAGAGTCGACCACTTTCTTCTTCAAAAACTAGGGTTTTGAAATTTGGGTAAAAAATTTGAGATCGGTAAGGGTGAGAAACGGCTGGTGAAGGGGTTTTAACTGCGAATAAACGGCTGAGATCAAAAAGAGAAGAAATCGACGGTAGAGATTAGAGATCACGGGTGAAAAGAGAGGTGAATTCGATCTCAAAAGACGCGATGAATAGTTGCTGAAGACGATTGAGCTCGCGACAGTCGACTGGTAGGGTATATCAGTCGACTGAGTCGAGAAGAAAATAAAAAAAATTTATGTCTACTAATCAGTTGACTGGTATAGGAACCAGGCGACTGGTCTGATAAAAAATTGATGTATTTTTTAAAAATAAGTACAGTCGACTTACTCAAGAATACAGTCGACTTAACAGTAACAATTTTCAGCAAATATCAATAAAATCACAAATTCCAAGTTCTCTCCTTAATTTAATGAAAGTATCTTCTTTAAGGGGCTTGGTAAATATATCTGCTACTTGTTTATCAGTAGAGATAAAATCTAAAGATATATCTCCTTTTAAAACATGATCATGTAGAAAATGATGTCGAATATCAATATGTTTCGTACGTGAATGTTGAATCGGATTTTTAGATAAATTAATTGCACTGGTATTATCACACATAATTGAGGGTTTCTCAAATGAAATACCATAATCTAATAAGGTTTGTTTCATCCATAAAATTTGTGCACATGCCAAACTTGCAGCGATATACTCAGCTTCTGTAGTTGATAGGGATACGGAGTTTTGCTTTTTTACTGCACCAAGATACTAGGGAATGTCCCAAAAAGTGACATGTACCACTAGTACTCTTGCGATCAGTTTTGCTTCCAGCAAAATCGGCATCGCTATATGACAAAAGTTGAAAATTATCGGTGCGTGGATAAAATAAACCATATTCAGATGTGCCTCTAATATATCTTAAAATTCGTTGCACTGCTTTTAAATGAGACTCTTTAGGACTAGATTGATACCTAGCACATAAACATATGCTGAACATAATATCTGGTCTACTTGCAGTAATATATAAGAGTGAACCAATCATACCTCGATAGAGTTTTTGATCAACACTCTTACCTAATAAATCTTTGTCAAGAGTAGTAGTAGTAGCCATAGGTGTGGATTTACTACTAGTACTATCCATATTAAAACGTTTGAGTAGTTCCTTTGCATATTTGCCTTGACTGATAAATATGCCATTTGAGGACTGTTTAATTTGAAGTCCAAGGAAATAATTGAGTTCACCCATGTGACTTATCTCAAATTCATTTTTCATGGTATTAGCAAATTCTTGACATAGATTATTATTAGTAGAACCAAAAATTATATCATCAACATATATTTGTATGATTAAGATATCATTCTTAACTCTTTTGATAAACAAAGTAGTGTCTACTTTACCTATTTCAAATCCTGTTTCTAAAAGAAAAGTTTTCAGACGATCATACCAAGCACGAGGTGCTTGTTTAAGACCGTATAAAGCCTTTTTCAATTTATAAACATGATCTGGAAATTGTTCATGTTCAAAACCTGGTGGTTGTTTAACATAAACATTTTCCTTAATAAACCCATTAAGAAAGGAACTTTTCACATCCATTTGATAAAGTATAAAATTCATGAAACAAGCAAAAGATAATAAAATACGAATAGATTTTAGTCTAGCAACAGGAGCATATGTTTCATCAAAATCTAAACCTTCTTCTTGATTATATCCTTGAGCAACTAATCTAGCCTTGTTCCTTACAACTTGTGATGATTCATCTAACTTATTTTTGAATACCCATTTGGTACCAATAATAGTCTGATCAGGAGGTCTAGGAACTAAATCCCATACATCATTCCTTATAAATTGGTTTAGTTCATCTTGCATGGCATTCATCCAATATTCATTCTCACAAGCTTCTTGTATATTTTTCGGTTCAAAATCCGACAAGAATGCTGTATGAGAGATCATATTAACATGTGAATGTGTCTGAATACCATGGGAGATGTCACCAATTATTAAGTCATGAGGATGATCTTTAACCTCAACAAATGACTTTGGTAAAGTTGAAGATATCTCAATCGGATCAGTCGACTTGACTTGTTCTTCAGTCGACTGCTTTACTTCAGTCGACTGGTAGACCTTATCAGTCGACTTATCAGTCAGATTAGTTTGTTCTAAGGATTTAATCTCATTATCTAAAGGTGATAAATCAGTTTCATCATCTTTATTTAAGGTTGATGAAGGTAAAGATTCATCGAATGTAACATGCATTGATTCTTCAATAGTCATTGTAGACTTATTGAAAATTCTATATGCTTTACTCCTATTTGAGTATCCTAAAAAGATACCCTCATTAGATCTAGGATCAAATTTGTCTAAATTATCTTTTGTGTTTAGAATAAAATACTTACAACCAAATGTCTTAAAGTAAGAGACTTTAGGAATTTTATTAAAAAATAACTCATAACAAGTCTTCTTTAGCTTAGGTCTTAGAAGAATTCTATTTAAAACATAACAAGCTGTAGCAACAGCTTCAACCCAAAAATGCTTTGGTAGATTACTTTCAACAAGCATAGTACGTGCGCATTCTTGCAAAGTCCTATTTTTCCTTTCAACCACTCCATTTTGTGGTGAAGCTCTAGGAAATGCAAATGAATGTGTTATACCATTCTTGTTGCAATATTCTGTAAATGTTTCATTTTCAAATTCTCCACCATGATCACTTCTAATAGTGACTATGGTTAGAGATCTTTGATTTTGAACACGTTTACAAAAATGTGCAAATTCCTCAAAAGCATCATTTTTATGTTTTAAAAAGAATGTCCAAGTGAATCTTGAAAAATTATCTACTAAAACAAACACATATCTACTTTTATTTAAAGAAGCAACTCTAGTAGGGCCAAATAAATCCATATGAATTAATTCGAGCGGCCTACTAGTAGAAATTATTTCTTTTGTTTTAAAAGTGGATTTGATTTGTTTTCCTAGTTGACATGCATCACATAACTTATCCCTTTTAAAGGATAGTTTTGGCAGTCCTTTAACTAGGTTATATTTAGATAGTTTTGAGAGATTTTTCATGTTCACATGTCCAAATCTTCTATGCCATAGCCAAGATTCATTGTTAGAGGCTATTAAACAAAAGTCATTTGAAAAATCAATTGCATTCAAACACAATTCATAAATATTATTTTTACGAAAACCTTGAAAAATAACATTTTGCATAGTAGAATCATAAATCAAACATGCATCTTTTTCAAAAACTATTTTATATCCTTTATCACACAATTGACTAATGCTTAAAAGATTATGCTTTAAACCACTAACCAATAACACATTTTCTATAGTTGGGTTAGAAGTTTTACCGACCATGCCAATACCTATGACTTTGCCTTTGTTGTTATCTCCAAAGGTGACGGTTCCTCCATCTATGCTTTGAATGGTGGATAGTAGGTTGGCATGTCCTGTCATGTGTTTTGAACATCCGCTGTCTAATATCCAGCGTTCTTTCTTGGGTACCTATAAAAAGTTTAAGGTAAATATGGTACCCTTTTTATTGGGTCCAAAACACATTAGTTTGGGGGAAACCAAACCCATGAAGAGTTTGACCTTCCTCCATAAGCAGGAATATAATAAGTAGAATTACACACATTTAACATATATGAGTTAATATAAGCAATTTTATCATTCTGATTTAGACTGACTGGAACCCATACTAACTTGTTCTGTCCAGTCGACTTAAAAGTGTCTTTCAGTAGACTGTTGGTGTACATCAGTCGACTGGTTGATACACTAGGTCGACTTATAAGAGGTTTTGATATCGTTGAATAAGATCCACTTTCTCTGGACAGACGACTGGTTGTATGGTTCGGTCGACTTAACCGAACGGTAGTCTTGCTTTTATCAACCTTAGGCTTTTCAAAGACATCATACAACTTGTGTGTAACACTAGAAATAGATGCTGATTTATTTTTACTAGTATTTACAACAGAAGATTCTTTTACAGAAGATTTTTTAAAACCAAGTCCATATTTTTGACTAGATGTAACTTGATGATGAAGCATATCATTTAAATTCTCTTTGCCTTTGTTAAACTTAGATACGTTCTTTGAAATCTCTTCATAATTCTTTTTGAGAGTTTCAAGATCAGTATCTAAACTTGCAATGCGAGAATTTAAGGATTTTACTTCCTTATCAAGGTTAAGATTTTCTTGATTAAGTGTTTGATTCACTTTCTCAAGATTCTTAACTCTAATCTTTTCTTTCTTTAACTCTTGGAATATTTCATTAAAAGCATCAAGAAGATCTTCGGAATCATAATCATTACTTACATGTTCTTGTGCAGCCATAAAACACACATTTGCCACTTCGTTATTTTCATCCGTTTCTACTTCGGAAGATGAATCACTATCATCCCATGTAGCTTGATAAGCCTTCTTGTTCTTGGCAAATTTGTTCTTTGAATATTTGTCCTTGTTGAAGTTGGATGATTTTCCCCTGTTCTTTGCATTTTCTAAGGGACAATCCTTCTTCATGTGACCTATTTTATTGCACCTGAAACATGTAGGAGGGTCATTAGAATCTCTAACTTTAGAATGAAACTTACCCTTCTTTAAGAACTTCTTGAATCTCCGAGTGAACATTGCTATTTCTTCTTCATCTTCTTCCTCATCTTCTGAGTCTGTCATGGCTTTAAAAGCCAATGATTTCTTCTTTGCTTGGTGTGATTCTGTATCCTTCTTTCGATCTTCAAGTTGCACCTCATATGCCATGAGATTGCCAACAAGATTCTCGAGAGAAAGTGTTGACAAGTCATTCGCTTCCTCTATTGCTGTGGTTTTCTTCTTCCATTCTGGAGTGAGTGCACGTAGGACTTTTCTAACCATCTCTACTTGAGTATAAGTCTTTCCAAGCGCCACAAGAGAGTTTGTGATGTCTATAAATCTGGTGATCATCTCGGACACAGTCTCATTGTCCTTCATTCTGAACATCTCAAACCTGTGGACAAGAACATAAATTTTAGACTCTTTTACTTTATTTGTTCCTTCATGTGTTACCTCGAGTGTATGCCAAATTTGATGTGCGGTTGTAGCATTGGATACACGGTTGAATTCTTCCTTTGTAAGCGCACAAAATAAGGCATTCATTGCTTTGGCATTATTCATAGTCTGATTCTTTTGATCATCATTCCATTGTGCATATGGAATGGTAGGGGCAGTGTATTCCGTCTCTGTCATTTGCCATACTCGTAGTTGATTGATTGGAGGTAGATTCTCATTCGGCACTTCCAATAATTGTAGTTTGTTCCATCAAATAGTGGTGGCCGTTGTGTAGATTGGCCTTCATGGTACTGATTTGTATTTGACGTAGTTGCCATAGCCTGTAACCTCGCTCTGATACCAAGTGTTGGATCCTGTAGGCGAGACAACAAACACTAGAGGGGGGTGAATAGTGTTTAATAAAAACTGCAGAAATTTTTCTCGGTGCAGTCGACTTGGTTATGAACCAGTCGACTGATATAATCAAAATAAATTAAAACAATAACTCTGTGCAGTCGACTGATGAATAAGACAGACGACTGAAGGAACAATGAAACTTACAACTACAAACGGCACTGACCAGTCGACTGATAGAGTAAGGAGTCGACTGTCCAGAAACTTTTTGCAGAACTTAAATAAACAAAAGTAACTGCAAACACAAGACAATCAATCACAGAGTACACAAGATATATCCTGGTTCGGTCCTCCCGACCTACATCCAGTCCCCAAGCAACCCACTTGAGATTTCCACTATTCTTGAAAAAGATTACAAGAATACCCTACGGCGTTACGACAACAACCTTGTCTAACCCGTAGTCCTTTCTCTCAACCAGAGAAAGCCGACCCACTCTACTACCAAGAGTGAAACAACACCGACTCTACAACCTAGAGTCAAAAACACTCTCCAACCGAGAGCAAGAGAACAAAGAATACTTTACAGTCAACCTATAGCCTTGTTGGTGTATGTGTTGATGCACGTGGCTAAAAGAATAGGTCGACTTCTATACTCAGTCCAGAGCGAATTCGTTGCTATACTGGACTGAGTGTAGAGAACCAGAGAGTATGATCTTGAAAGCTTTATTTCTCAAAAAATCACTTAGAACTTTTTTCACAAGGAATGCTCGGATTTTCAAAGAGAGAATTCTGTAGATCTTTTCAGTGAGATCTGAACTCTACTTAAAGAGTTTGATCTCCTGAACGTTGGGAGACAGTTACTCAACTGTCAACCAACGGATCTAAGCTTTTGAGTTTGAAAAAATTCGATTTTGAAAAACAGAAAACGGTCAAAAGTTCTCGAACAGTCGACTGGGTTGCCATATGAGTCGACTGATCAGAGTTTGAATAAATTTAAACAGTTTTGTACTATCAGTCGACTGGCAGAAGCTTAAGTCGACTGGTACTCAAAAGTTAAATTTCTTCAAACTGTTTTGACTCTTTTTGGGGGTTTTTTAAGAGACACACATTATGAAATTTTGAGTGTGTGTGTATGTGACAAGGCTTTACATCAGACTAAGACTCAACAAAAAAGTAAAAATACATTTGTTTTTACAAGACACTATAATTTGACACAATTGAGCTAAAGGTCTTGAGTCTTGAGTCTTGTCTTGAGTGAAGTCTTGGATCTTGTCTGAGTGAAGTCTTTATCTGTATCCTTTTGAGCTTGTTCATTTGTTCAGCTAGAATAGTCTTTTGTAGTACAACCTGAAATGTTAGCTGTATAACATAGACACATGTTGCACTGTGTTGTGATCATCAATATCAAGAATCAACAGGTTCGGAGCAAGATCTTATGTTCAAATAAGATCATCGTTTCAACATCGGATCAACATCGGGATCATCATCATCTTCAGCGTCAATCTCATTGCTATTTTGCTGTCCCGATTGTTGGGATTGTTTGTTGTTGCGAAATTCTCATCCCGTTATTCTTTGGTATTCGAATTAATCGTCAATAAGGCAAGTTATTTTTCTTCTTGAATTGAATCTTGTATCAAATTCAAGTTTTTATTGAAATTCTTGCAAGTAGATCCAATTGTTCATCGTATTGTATACTATTGTTTCTCTTCCGTTGAGTATATTGAGGGTTTACACGAGCTAACCCAAATATTCTCGACTTCGTGCCTTTATTGACTCTAAAGATCGAATCTTTCATGCATTCATATAGTATTGAAAATAGGAGTTGTTCATATAGTCATCACACAAAGATACTATCGTAGAATTGAATACTCGGTTAATTGCTTGAATAATTGATTGATGAATTGTGTGGTTAATTTAATGTATGTATGTACTCTTAATTGTATTTACCATGATATTATACCTACCATACTGATTACAAAATTTATTGACTAATCTAAGTGGAACCCATAACGTTAAATCACTTTATTTCATAAAAAATATCGAAAATCTGTATGTTACTTGCTGTTTGGATTTTTCCTATTGTTTTTCGACCAAGTAAATGATCTCAAAATAAATAACTTTCTGAATAAGAGTTATAGCCCTATGTTTCTAGTTTCCAGAATATCTATGATCTTTAAATTCCGAGTTGTATTGCAAAGTTATGATGATTTTAATACTGTTGTGTTTTATTTCTAGAATTTTAGATTCATGTATGTTTTCATGTTTAAACTATTAAAAAGCTGAACAAATATTAAAATAATGCTCGGATAATTTTCAGAATGATAGGTAACATGTTTAGGATTCTAAAAGAATATTTTTGATGAATTTATAATTGAGTTTTCGCTGATTTTAAGGATATAACAACTTGATGTCGATTTTCTATCTGAACATGTAATCTGTAAAGAATGATGTGTTTGACCTAGATACTGTTGTCGAATTTGGTATTTTAAATATGCATTGGAATCGTTGGGAAGTCTAGTATCCATAACTTCTGACGGTTTCAGTTTTTGATTTCTGTAGCGGCGGGAAAACTAATTTTCGTACAGTGACCTCTTGCTGTCTAGAAATTTGTTTTCCAGATTTTCTTAATATAAGTATATATATATCATTGTATTGCATGAATTGGAGTGTATATGTTGCATTGCATGATCTAAGTGTTGTATTGTCACCATTCTAGTGTTCCTTATTGGTCGCCTTATCGTTTCCCCATTGATATTAGTGTCCCTTTTGTTCCCTATTATTATCGAATGTTACCAACAACTATTGTATAGTGATTGAATAAAGAATTGTTAAACAAGCCAGGATTTAAGGGTTGACTTAAGTAGTGGATAATATAGAGACTGTACTCGGAAGGAAGCTCGTGGTTTTCCTATTGTTACTGATGTGGCTAAAAATGGGGGTTTAATCGACACCGTCCAAATTGGGCACGAATCCTAAAGACCGGGGGTAAGACAGTAATTTCACCCACAAACGGGTCAGAAACGGGTGCTGGGTCTCCTTCTCACAGACCCAATGACCCGCGAACGGATCCACCACAACTAGGTGCAGGTTTCAACCCGCAACAAACCCGGCCCAGCGGGATAGAATTAGGGTTTCTGATTAATATTAATCAACGGCCCTGATTCATATCTATCCTCTCACTGGGGATTAGGGATTACATTCCTTATCTATATACGCAGGAATTACATGCCTAATCTGTTCCCTAAGACGCCTATAAATACCCCCCATCCATCTCCATTAAGAGGTAATCAATCTTTCTCCAATTTTTGCGCTCTTTCATAGTCCGCCAGATTACTGACTTGAGCGTCGGAGGGTGCGTCGCCGGGAACAACCCCGGTGTCTCGCACTTTTTGCAGGTGCACGGCGGGAACGACGATCGACGCCCGACGGAACAGGTACACAGGTTTTCTATTCAGTTTCCCTAAGAATCCACAAGTTCTATCTGTTTGCCCCCACACCAAATTTAGCGGCAACAGATTGGCGCCGTCTGTGGGAAACTAACGAATAGAGACCTCTCCTCTTCCTGGTGAACAGGTCTTCTCCAGCCATGCCACCTCGGAAAGTCAGATCAAGGGGGTCCAACCGAGGACCCAACCCTGATCAGCAGCAAGAAGTTCCCAACAATCATGCTCAACAACAAGGGCAGCTTCCCCCTACGGCAGAAGACCCGCTCCAACAGAACCTTCCCCCTCCTGATCCAAAGGGTCCTAACCCTCAGAAACAACCCCTTCACCAAGAGAACCTCTCCATCCACAACGCCTCTACGGACTCTATGGCCTCCCATCACCCCCGAGCCTCTGGCCGCCACAATGCCGCCCTCAACCGCCCGAAAGATGATGATCTCCGCCGCCATCTAGAAGAAAAGCGGGCCCGAGAGGGAGCCTCCCGCCAACACCATCCGGGCGAGCGGTCTCCTCGCCACCGGTACCACAGGTCCCCCGTCCGCAGAGGGAGAAAAGAGTCCCCCGATCATTACCGAAGAAGGCACTCTCCCGCAGGTCGGCAACAGCCCAGGAACAATGAGGCACCAATCACCCGTGCCGAGTTCCAGCAGTTCCAAGCGACCGTCCTGCAGGCTCTCAACCTCCGTCAAAATCCTAACGAGCCGAAGGTGCCATCCCCTCCTCCAGTCCGAAGCCCTCGCCGACGGTCCCCATCTCCTCATCCTGCTCCTAGCAACTCCCGGCGTACCCCAAGTCCTCGCCGCTCCCGAAGTTACCATCGCCGCAGCCCTCGCTCTCCCTCATACGAAGACGAGTCTCGTGGCTCGGCAGATTACCATCGGAGAGATGACACCATGAACCGCCGTCTTCATGAAGTAGAAAGATGCCTGGGTCAGATAAACCGAGAAGAGGAGCTCAGGGGGAGGACCCTACGTCCTAGCCGACCCCCTTTTTCCCGAACCATAGTGGATGCACCTGTCCCGTTTGGCTTCAAACCTCCCCAATTTGAGACATACACCGGGGAGACCGATCCAGTTGATCACATCGAAAGCTTTAAGACTCTGATGCTCCTCCATCAAGCTTCCGATGCCCTCCTATGCAAGACCTTCCCCGCCACACTCAAAGGACCAGCTCGAGAATGGTACTCTCGCCTCGACCCTTCCTCAATATTCTCCTTCGAGCAGTTCGAAACCCTCTTCGTCACACATTTCGTAAGCAGCCGTAGGGCTGAAAAGACCAGCATCTCGTTATTGCACCTCCGTCAGAAGAAGGGGGAGAAATTGAGGGACTACGTGAAGAGGTTCACAGCTGAAGCCAGAACCATCGCATCCCTCGACCAGTCAGTTGCTACCGCAGCGTTCCAATCCAACGTCCTCAATTCCAACCTCCGCTCCTCCCTCGCCAAGAAACCACCACAGGACTTTTCCGACCTCCTCCTTCGCACTGAAAAGTATATCCGGGCCGAAGAGGCCGAGCAACAACCCAAATGGGAAGGATCTACCTCCGGGTTTAAGAGGAAGGGAACGGAAGAAGAAGGAGCCAAGAAGCTCCAGAAGGATAATGCCGGCCAGCGCCGACCTCCCCCTAGATTTGAGAAGTTCACTCCCCTCACCATTAACATCTCCGCCATCTTCATGGAAGTCGAAAAAGAAGGGGTCTTACCTCCAGCTCCGAGGATGAACACCCCCGCCAAGAGAAGAGATAGAGAGAAATGGTGCCGCTATCACCGGGACCATGGGCATGACACAAACGATTGCCGTGCTCTGAGAAACTAGATCGAAGCCCTTATCCAGAGGGGGCAGCTGGCGAAGTTTGTAAGAAAGGATCGAGCCGAACTTCCTCCCCAGCCTCGGGGGGCTAACAAGTGTCCGGAACGAGAAGAGACGCCAGACTTTGAGGAAGAGCGAGTCCTCCACCTCATCCATGGGGGTCCAATGGGGGGCTCCTCGAACTCCTCTCGGAAAGCATTTATCAGAGAAGTCAACTCAGTCCGAACCACCCCTCCTCCCAAAGGCCTCGGATTGCCCGTCACCTTCTCTGACGAAGATCTCGAGGGTGTCCGCACCCCTCATTGTGACGCACTCGTCATCAGTCTCCACATGGCCAACTTCAAAGTGGAGAGGATCTTAGTAGACAATGGCAGCTCCGTCAACATCCTCTTCCTCGACGCTGTTAAGGGCCTGAAGCTCTCCCAAGACAGACTCAAGCCCGCCGACTACACGCTCCATGGGTTCACAGGAGTGCCGGTGACCATTGAAGGGGTGATTACCCTCGATGTCACAGCTGGCAAAACTCCTACTACCCGCACGGAGTCAATGGATTTTATGGTCGTAGATGTCCCAGCAGCCTACAATGTCATTTTGGGTCGGCCCGGTCTAGCCGCCCTTGAAGCCGTCCCTTCTGCCTATCATCTCAAAATGAAATTCCCCACTCGGGCCGTAGTAGGAGAAGTAAGGGGCAATCAGGAGCAGGCCCGCAAGTGTTATATGACCTCTAACCTCGGACCCGTCCTCTCTTTAGAAACACTGGAAATTCCCCAAGATGCCGCTCGGCCGACTTCCGAGCCGGTGGACGAATTGGAGAAGGTGCTCTTCTCGGAGCAGGAGCCGGCTCACAAGTTTTTTGTCAGCAAGACCCTCCCGTCCGCCCTATACTCAGATATTGTAAAATGCATCCGAACCAATCAAGACCTCTTCGCTTGGACGGCAGCAGATATGCCCGGTATCTCCTAAGAACTCTTGGTCCACCGCCTGAGTGTTGATCCGGGGTCCAAATCGGTTCAGCAGAAGAGGCGCAAGTTCGCCCCCGAGTGTCAGCTCGCTATCAAAGAGGAGGTGGACAAACTGTTGAAGGCCCGATTCATACAGGAGGTAAACTACCCTGAGTGGTTGTCAAACGTAGTAATGGTGAAGAAGTCCAACGGGACATGGAGAATTTGTATTGATTTCACCGACCTCAACAAGGCCTGCCCCAAAGATCCCTTCCCTCTGCCGAGCATCGACACTCTGATTGACGCAACCTCGGGACATGAGCTCCTCAGCTTCATGGATGCTTTCTTGGGTTACAATCAGATACGAATGTTCCCCCCGGATATCCCGAAGACATCTTTTGTGACCGACCAAGGCCTTTATTGCTACAGAGTCATGCCATTCGGCCTAAAGAATGCAGGGGCGACGTACCAATGCCTCGTCAACAAGGTTTTCCAGGCCCAGATCGGCCGGAACATGGAAGTGTACGTCGATGACATGCTGGTGAAAAGCATCCGAGGTGTTGATCATGTGGCTGACCTCCAAGAGGCATTTGATGTCCTGAGAAAACACAATATGAGACTCAACCCGAACAAGTGTGCGTTCGGCGTCTCATCAGGGAAGTTCCTCGGCTTTATGGTTAGCCAACGAGGAATAGAAACAAATCCGGAGAAGATCAAGGCCATATTGGACATGGCCCCTCCTAGAAATGTCAAGGAAGTTCAAAGATTGACTGGTCGCCTAGCCGCCATAGGGCGCTTTCTGTCGAAATCCGGGGAGAAGTGCCTCCCGTTCTTCAAAGCCCTCAGGGGGGCTAAAGGATTTGAGTGGGGGCAGCAGCAACAAGACTCATTCGACCAGCTTAAAGCATACCTCGTCAATCCACCTCTTCTCAGTAAACCAATTCCTGGTGAACCACTCTACCTCTACCTGGCAGCTTCCGAACAGACGCTTAGTGCGGTCTTAGTCAAAGAAGAAGAAGGGGCTCAGAAGCCCATCTACTACGTCAGCAAGATGCTTCGGGACGCCGAGCTCCGGTACCCGAAGATTGAGAAAATAGCCTATGCCCTGGTAATGGCCGCGAGAAAGCTTCGACCCTACTTTCAGTCTCATTCGGTGGTCGTCCTTACCGACCAGCCGCTGAAACAGGTCCTTCACAAGCCCGAGACGTCCGGTCGCCTTATGAAGTGGTCAATCGAGCTGAGCCAACATGATATAACTTATCGGCCTCGAACCGTGATCAAGGCACAGGCACTGGCTGAATTCATAGTCGAAACCACTATCCTCGACTCTAGCCAAACAATGAAGGGACCACCCGTCTGGTCGGTCTATGTCGACGGGTCCTTTTGTAATGAGGGAAGTGGGGCAAGGGTCATCCTGGCAGGCCCAGATGACTTTATCCTCTAATACTCCCTCCGTATAAACTTCAAAGCCTCGAACAACGAAGCCGAATACGAGGCGCTCATAGCCGGCCTTGGAATGGCCCGAAATGCAGGGGCACAACGCCTGCGGATCTTCAGCGACTCTCAGTTGGTCGTCAATCAGGTCCTCGGCGAATATGAAGCCCGTGATGACAGGATGGTTAAGTACTTGGCTAAAGTGAAAAGCCTCATGGCACTGTTCGAGGAGGCCCTTATCCATA
This sequence comes from Hemerocallis citrina, assembly GCA_017893485.1. Classification (NCBI taxonomy): domain Eukaryota; kingdom Viridiplantae; phylum Streptophyta; class Magnoliopsida; order Asparagales; family Asphodelaceae; genus Hemerocallis; species Hemerocallis citrina. The sequence continues at coordinate 39,070,289 of CM030366.1, forward strand.
GAATCCCCAGAGAAGAAAATGCTCAGGCCGACGCCCTATCCAAATTAGCCTCCTCTTCCCTTCAAGGCCTCGAACAAACTGTTCTGATAGAAGTCCTCCTGAAGCCGAGCATAGAGGACGATGCGCTCGACTCCATTGAAACACTGCCGGTCCTCCTCGAAGACAATTGGATGAAGCCCCTTGTCGAGTTTCTAAGAGACGGACTCCTCCCCCAGGATCCGAAGGAAGCACGGAGGATAAGAACCCGAGCCGAACGTTATGTATTAATCGAAGGCATTCTGTATAAACGCTCCCTCACCCAGGTAGACGGTCGGCCCTACCTAAGGTGCCTCTCCCCCCGACAAGCTGATTACGCCCTGCAAGAACTCCATGAGGGCATTGGCGGGGCTCATTCTGGCTCCAGAGCCCTAGCGCGTAAAGTGTTGAACTATGGGTATTATTGGCCCACTCTCCTACGGGACGCCGAACAACACGTTCGGCAATGCAGCTCCTGCCAGAAGTACTCCGACATCCGACGCCTTCCACAAGCACCACTCACCTCCCTATCAAGTTCGATCCCCTTCGCGATGTGGGGGATGGATTTACTAGGACCGTTTCCGCCAGCTCCCGGACAGCTAAAGTTTCTAGTTGTGGCAGTCGACTATTTCTCGAAATGGATAGAGGCCGAGCCCCTGGCTACAATCACCGAGCATAGGGTCGTTCAATTCTTCTGGCAAAATGTGATCTGCCGATTCGGCATTCCCCGGGTCATAGTTACAGATAACGGAACGCAGTTCGCTGGGGCTGCCTTCCGAGCCTTATGTGAGGACCTCGCCATACAACATCGCTTCTCCTCTGTCTCACATCCCCAGTCCAATGGCTAGGCCGAAAATGCCAACCGACAGATCCTCTCAGGCATCAAGAAAAGACTAGACAAGTGCTCCAAGGGCTTGTGGGTCGATCAGCTGCCCAACGTGCTATGGAACTACCACACCACGAAGCGGACCCCAACAGGCGAGAGCCCGTTTAATCTCACCTATGGGTCCGAGGCCCTCATTCCCCTAGAAGTCGGGATACCCTCTCCTCGTTTGATAGCCTTTGAAGAAGAGCAGAATGCCAGAGAGCTCAGAGCAAGCCTAGACTTGATAGACGAAATCCGAGAAAGAGCTGCTATACGGCAACAAAGTTACCGAAGAAGAATTGAGCTCGCCTACAACAAAAGAGTCCGCCCAACGGACCTCAAAGAAGGGGACCTGGTCCTCCGAAAATTGGCCATCTCGTTCCCCGGATAGAAAAGCAAACTGGCCCCGAATTGGGAGGGACCATACAAAATCTCAAAAGTGATCCGCCCCGGTGCGTACAAGCTAGAAGGTCTTGAAGGCAGAGAAATTCCCAGGACTTGGAATGCCGACCATCTTTTGAAATACCAAGAGAAGGCAACTACGCCTCTCTAAGTAACTCGAGATGTCGAACCATTCCCTTCCTGTTACTAGTAGTGATTTTTCCTTTATTTTTTCATTGTAATAACGACTAGCAACTTTAGAAGCAGCCGATCATTGGATATTAATAAATAAAGTTTTTCATATTTTTGATACTGTCGCATTTCTCTGCCTTTAATTCTTTAACCTCACGATGGTTCGGAGTCCAGCACTCGGCTCGACTCTTCTTCCTCGGCTCGCCCATAGACGAGCCGGAAGTAGATCGCCGTTCGAAATTGCTCCTGCAGCCGTTGAGTGGATCGGAGTCCAACACTTGGCTCGATTCTACTTCGCAAGTTCGCTCCTAAGCAGACTAGAAGTAGCTCGCCATTCGAAACTGCTCCCACATCCCTTAAACTAATCTCACAATGGTTCGGAGTCCAGCACTCGGCTCGACTCTTCTTCCTCAGCTCGCCCATAGATGAGCCGAAAGTAGATCGTCGTTCGAAATTGCTCCTACAGCCGTTGAATGGATCGGAGTCCAACACTTGGCTCGATTCTACTTCGCAAGTTCGCTCCTAAGCGGACTAGAAGTAGCTCGCCATTCGGAACTGCTCCCACATCCCTTAAACTAATCACACGATGGTTCGGAGTCCAGCACTCGGCTCGACTCTTCTTCCTCGGCTCGCCCATAGACGAGCCGGAAGTAGATCGCCGTTCGAAATTGCTCCTGCAGCCGTTGAATGGATCGGAGTCCAACACTTGGCTCGATTCTACTTCGCAAGTTCGCTCCTAAGTGGACTAGAGGTAGCTCGCCATTCGGAACTGCTCCCACATCCCTTAAACTAATCACACGATGGTTCGGAGTCCAGCACTCGGCTCGATTCTTCTTCCTCGGCTCGCCCATAGACGAGCCGAAAGTAGATCGCCGTTCGAAATTGCTCCTGCAGCCGTTGAATGGATCGGAGTCCAATACTTGGCTCGATTCTACTCCGCAAGTTCGCTCCTAAGCAGACTAGAAGTAGCTCGCCATTCGGAACTGCTCCCACATCCCTTAAACTAATCACACGATGGTTCGGAGTCCAGCACTCGGCTCGACTCTTCTTCCTCGGCTCGCCCATAGACGAGCCGGAAGTAGATCGCCGTTCGAAATTGCTCCTGCAGCCGTTGAATGGATCGGAGTCCAACACTTGGCTCGATTCTACTTCGCAAGTTCGCTCCTAAGTGGACTAGAAGTAGCTCGCCATTCGGAACTGCTGCCACATCCCTTAGACTGATCTAACGATCGGATCTCTTTTATGGCTCGACCCTATCTCCACCGGCTCGTCCTCAAAACGGGCCGGAGTTAGATGGCCATCCCAACCTGCCCCGCGACTGTCGAGCCGAGCGGACGAGGTACCGACCCTTGTATATGGCGAAAAAACCTCTCGAGACGAAACCACCTGTCAAATCATCTCAGAAAGTGTGCTAGGGCGTGATGAGTGGATCTCATTCAGCCACGTGTCCACAAAACGACAAGATAGTGTTTTCTTGGAAACTGGACCCGCCTCAAGATTCGTGCAAACATCAGACGGCCCTGATCGCTTCACTTCGCTTGGCAGAAGTCACCCCGGTCTTCAAGCTACGATCAGGCCAAGTGGGCACAGTTGGGAAACAACTGCGCCTTAGCAGCCGAACCGAGCCGCACCTGAAGGGACCGGGCAAGGTTCAGAAGCGCAGCAAAAGAGAAAGTTCCGAGGCTAAGGTGTTCGGCGATGCGAACACCTGCCTCGCGGTTCATTTCGAGCCTACCCTAGTTAGCGCGACTAGAGCACAGATAAGAAGACAACAGAGAACAGTTCGGATAAAACAACTCCAATTCTATTAATAACTTGGACAAAATTACAAAATGGACGACAACAACAAAAGCTTGCAAAGGGGTTACAACGACAAGACACGACCCGTCTACTATCTCCGAGGAAGGGGTATGCTCCGGTTCAGTGACACTTTGGGTCGGCGCTTCTTGACCTCCGAGCTCGAATCCAGTCCAACGAATCGAGACGCCTCCTCGCCGCTGACCCTGACAGTTGCTCCAACCGAAGCACCGCTTGAGGACACCGCTACACCGCTCTGGGCATCGGCTGCTGACTTGCCTACGATAGGAGTCCGGCTCGCCGCTTGGTAGAATGTTATCCCTCGCTTGATCTCTTCGCGAGTGCACGAGGTACTCCGGACGTTAGCCCGCACCGGCTGAGGCTTGAGCCGAGCAACCTCTTCCTCCAGTTCGACGATCCGATCCTTCAGTGTATCATCCTTTACTATCACTTTAAACCGAGGAAGTTTCGCCGAACCAGGGTACTCGGCACTGTCGGATATAACGCGGCGCAAATGGGTCACCTCAATACTCTTGTCGACCGTCACCCTTTGCAGCTCTTCCACCTTCTTCGCAAAGCCATCTCGTTCCGCTGAAACTCGCGCCAGTTCCTCTTCCTTAGCGGATAGCTCGGCCTCGACTATCCGTAGATGGTGCAGCTCGGCCAAAGCCTCACTATGCCTAATCTCTAAGTTGTGAAGTATCTTCCTCGTCAAGTGAACCTCACCCTCGAGACGATCCTCCCGAGATCGCTTAAACAACTCGGTTCGGCGCCGATCAGCCGAGGTGATAGGGGTCTGCTCGGCAATCTGAAATGAGAAAGGGATAGCATTGAAATACTACACTACCGAACCAAACACTTAGACAAATTTTGGAGTCAAAATATTTTTCATTCATTAAAAGCGGTGGCCAGTCCGCAAAAGGCATTACAATGCTCAGAGGAAAAAACAAAACGAAAACTACAAAAATTTAACAAGGGGATCAAGGGTCCACCTGCGTCGCCGCTTCGACCACGGGCGCATTAACAGATGGCCCCTCGATCCCCCCCTCGACCAGGCCGTCCACCACCGGTCGGTCGGTCTCCCCCTCCTCGTCTTCGTCTTCGGCATCGTCGCCTTCGCCTTCCTCCTCCTCGTTGCCTGAAGGCGACCCTGGCCACAGGCGGTAGCCGACCCGCTCGAAGCCAGGGATCTGTTCTTGGACATGGTCGAGCGCCGTTTGATAAGACCGCTCCATGTTCTCGGCCATGTGCTTCTTTGCCTCGGCCTCGACCTCCTTCTCCACCTCAGCCCTGATCTTCGTCGCCAGGGCCTTCTTCTCTGCCTTCTCTTCGGCCAAGGACTTCGTCACCGCAGCCAGCTCCTCGGCGGCCTTGGCAGCCTTGGTAGACTCCGCCTCGAGGCTCCCCTTGACTTTCTCCAGGTCGGCAACAAGGTCGGCCACCCGGACTTCCAAGGCCTCGGCTCTCCTCTGCTCGGCCTCGAGTTCCTTGACCGCCCGGACCTTCGCCAACCGGTCTTTGTCGCTCGCCGCCCTCAACTCCTTCTCCTGCTCGGCGAACGTCTCGAGGAGATGGCCGAAGTGACAGGTAGCCTGCGAAGACTAACGGTGAGCGCGCTAAACAAACCGGGCGGTAAACTTGGAAAAAACTTAGCAACAAGAAACTTACCGAGACGAGTGACCGAGCCACCTCGTAGGTGTCGTCACCCACCGTCCCCGCCCTTAGCGCAGCTCGATCCTTCGGGGTCGCCAAGTGCTTGACGACCTGCACTGACATTTGCGAATTGCCGAGGAACCCGTCATGGTTCTTCACTCGCCAATTCGGCACGAACAGCTGCTTGTGCTGCTTGGTCAGAATCTCCTCGGCAGCCTTGGTCAGCGGTGGTGCCTCGATCGACAGCGCCGCGTTCACATCGAAGGCCCTCTCGATCACGCCAGGGGCCACAGGGGACGAGGGCTCCTCAACAACGAAAACCTCCGAGGGCGCCTCAACAGTCGGAGGGGGCAGGGTGATGGTCAAGGCGACAGTGGGTGGCGGAGTCGATGAGGCAGTCGCGGCCGCCCTCTTCCTCTTTCTCCCCCCGGCCAACTTGGACCTGTCGGCCATCATGGAGTTGAAGTCGATCTTCATTGCTTCTGCGTCAAGCCACAAAAAAAAAAGAGACGAGTTAGCGAGTCGAACTAAGAACTTGAAAGAAAAATGAAAATAAATGAGATGTCAGGAGCATACTCGGGTCGATGGGGCTTAGGCCGGACCCGAACAACACCTCCTCCGTCAAATCCCTCCAACTCAACAGCGGAAGGGCCATTATCTTCCTCGCCACCTCCTCATCGGCCTCGAGCAGTACAGGGTCAGCTCGTGCAAATTTCGGCACCTCCACTTTCCACCGGCTCGGAATGTGCCGAATCGCCTCACCCCTTACTATAAAATACTTCTCCTTCCAACCCTTAATTGAGTCAGGATTCTCTACAATCTTAACGCCCTTCCTCGGCCCCAAATAGTACCGATACTCCGTCTTGTGCTGCCTGTTTATCCGATACATGCCTCGGAAGACTGTTAAGTCCGACTCTACCTTGGCTCTGTGGCACTGAAGCAAAAAGGCATTCACGTGGCGCCACGTGTTCGGCATGAATTGGGTCGGTGCAAGGCAGAACCAGCCGAGAATCTCAAGAATGAAGGGATGCAGCGGGAAACGTAGCCCGGCATTCAAGGAGTCGACGTCGAACATACACATATCCGACGACGGCAACTTGGAATTCGCTCGCATCCCGGGACCGGGGAGGATCAGCTTGTACTCCGGAGGGATGGCGAAGGCTTTCCTAACCCGAAGTAGGTCCTTCTCGGCCAACAACGAGATGAGCTCGTCGGCTTCGGTGGGAAGGGCCGGGTTAGGTTCCTCGACGATCTTGGACTTCCCATAGATCGCCTTCTCCAGCAGGTCGCCCTTGTACTGCCTGACCCCCGAATGCCCGGACAGGACAGAAGGATATCGTCCCATCTCGGGGGCTTGCTTCGGATTCTCCACAATCACCGCCACTACGGGAGATTGGGTCTCCACCCTCCTCTTCTTCTTCTCCCTGCCTCGTCTCGGCTACAGACGGTTCGGCGACTTGTTTTCCCTTTCTCCGAATCTCCGACCTCCTCCTCTCCTCGGCACCATCATCGCCCGAAGACGAGGCCCCACTCCCCGAGTTCACTCGAGACATCTCTAGAAAAATTATTTAGACTAAGTGAACTGACCATTTGAAGTGACGTTCACGGTCGGAGTGCTCTCGCCGGAAATTGCCTGGCCCACGCGACAGCTAACGGCAACGCCTTGGAGAGAAAATCGCTGCTAGCAGAGAACTTAGAGAACGAAAGTGAAGACTTGAGAGTAAAAAGTAAGAAATGAGCTTGGGAGTGGGGGTGAAAGCTTATAACCCCTAAAAAGTTGGGCCTCCTTGGGAAACGCAAAAAGCCCACTAAGAAGCCAAAGCGACAAGCGGAAAAGTTACGAAGTTACGAGAAGCAAGAAACTCTTCAAATTACTAAGTCAACGACTCGGCCACCGGTCTGCCGGGCCGAGCTATCGAACAGCTCGGCTGAGCAACCGAGCTACTACGCTCCCCCAAAACAGACAACTCAGCACCTCGGCCAAACAGCCCTGATGAGCCGAGCCGAGGTGCCGGGGTACCAACCCTCGTATATGGAGAAAAATCGTCCCGAGGCGAAGTCACCGTCGGATCTCTCCAAAATTCGCGACAGAATCTGATGGACGGTTCAGATCGTGCCACGCCCACAAAATGACATGATAGCGTTTTCTCGTGATTTGAACCCCATCCTCGTGATGCGCGCCATGATGGACCGCCCAGATCCAGCCACGCGTCCCTTCGAGCTGCCTGCCATCGGCTTGCCCAGCCGAGCTACCGAACAGCTCAGCTGAGCGGCCGAGCCACTAGGCACGGAAAGGTGGAACCCTCAAGACGTTTCCCCCAAAACAGACAACTCAGCACCTCGGCCAAACAGCCCTGATGAGCCGAGCCGAGGTGCCGGGGTACCGACCCTCGTATATGGAGAAAAATCGTCCCGAGGCGAAGTTACCGTCGGATCTCTCCAAAATTCGCGACAGAATCTGATGGACGGTTCAGATCGTGCCACGCCCACAAAACGACAAGATAGTATTTTCTCGTGATCTGAACCTCATCCTCGTGATGCACGCCATGATGGATCGCCCAGATCCAGCCACGCGTCCCTCCGAGCTGCCTGCCATCGAATTGCCCAGCCGAGCTACCGAACAGCTCAGCCGAGCGGCCGAGCCACTAGGCATGGAAAGGTGGAACCCTCAAGACGTTTCCCCCAAAACAGACAACTCAGCACCTCGGCCAAACAGCCCTGGTGAGTCGAGCCGAGGTGCCGGGGTACCGACCCTCGTATATGGAGAAAAATCGTCCCGAGGCAAAGTCACCGTCGGATCTCTCCAAAATTCGCGACAGAATCTAATGGATGGTTCAGATCGTGCCACGCCCACAAAATGACAAGATAACATTTTTTCATGATCTGAACCCCGTCCTTGTGATACGCACCATGATGGACGGCCCAGATGAAGCCACGTACCTCGGATTCTTCGAACCGAAACACTAACCCTCCGAGCCGAGGTGCCGGGGTACCGACCCTCGTATATGGCAAAAAATCACGCCGACCCATATCAGCCGTTGGATCTTGTGAAAAAGTGCGCTCGTCATGATGGACGGCCCAGATTTGGCCACGTCCGCTAAACGACAAGATAGCATTTTATGGGGATCCACGCTAAAATAGACGGCCCAGATGACGCCACGTACCTCAGATTCATCGAGCCGAAGCACTGACCCTCCGAGCCGAGGCACTAACCCTCCGAGCCGAGGTGCCGGGGTACCGACCCTCGTATATGGCAAAAAAATCACGCCGACCCATATCAGCCGTTGGATCTTGTGAAAAAGCGCGCTCGTCATGATGGACGGCCCAGATTTGGCCACGTCCGCTAAACGACAAGATAGCGTTTTATGGGGATCCACCCTAAAATAGACGGCCCAGATGACGCCACATACCTCGGATTCATCGAGCCGAAGCACTGACCCTCCGAGCCGAGGCACTAACCCTCCGAGCCAAGGTGTCAGGGTACCGACCCTCGTATATGGCAAAAAATCACGCCGACCCATATCAGCCGTTAGATCTTGGGAAAAAGCACACTCGTCATGATGGACGGCCCAGATTTGGCCACGTCCACTAAAAGACAAGATAGCGTTTTATGGAGATCCACGCTGAAACAGACGGCCCAGATGACACCCCGTACCTCGGATTCATCAAGCCGAGGCGCTGACCATCCGAGCCGAGGCACTGGTCCTCGAGGTACCAAGCCGAGCCGAGGTACCGAGGTACCGACCCTCGCATACGGCGAAAAAACTTGCCGAGGAGCAGGAACCGTCTGATCACTCCGAAACTCGCGCTCCGCCCTGATCGAGGGCTCTGATGACGCCACGTCATAAATAAATATTAAAAAATCAATTTTTATTTATTTAAATCATTTTATTTATCTAAAAATTGTGAAAAATTGCTAAAAATTTGGGAAAATTAGCTAAAAATTCTAGGAAATAATTGAAAATTCGGGGGACATTTTTGAGCCCCCGAACGAACAATTATTGCCTAGAATGTACGGCTGAAACCCCCGACGACTAGCTAACGCATCGCAAAATTAGATAAATAGCCTGAAAAGATAGATAAAAACTTGATATACCACAGGACTTCAAGAAAGAAGAAGAAATTACCTCACCACTCGCTTCGAGATTCAAGAACGCCCATTCGGACTTCGATACAACTCCACTAGCCACTAAGACAGTCAAACTACTCCTCAAAGACTGATTGTCCTCAGCCTTCAGGAGTGGGGGGCTCGTGATGTGGCTAAAAATAGGGGTTTAATCGACACCGTCCAAATTGGGCACGAATCCTAAAGACCGGGGGTAAGACAGTAATTTCACCCACAAACGGGTCAGAAACGGGTGCTGGGTCTCCTTCTCACAGACCCAATGACCCGCGAACGGATCCACCACAACTGGGTGCGGGTTTCAACCCGCAACAAACCCGGCCCAGCGGGATAGAATTAGGGTTTCTGATTAATATTAATCAACGGCCCTGATTCATATCTATCCTCTCACAGGGGATTAGGGATTACATTCCTTATCTATATACGTAGGAATTACATGCCTAATCTGTTCCCTAAGACGCCTATAAATACCCCCCATCCATCTCCATTAAGAGGTAATCAATCTTTCTCCAATTTTTGCGCTCTTTCATAGTCCGCCAGATTACTGACTTGAGCGTCGGAGGGTGCATCGCCGGGAACAACCCCGGTGTCTCGCACTTTTTGCAGATGCACGGCGGGAACGACGATCGACGCCCGACGGAACAGGTACACAGGTTTTCTATTCAGTTTCCCTAAGAATCCACAAGTTCTATCTGTTTAACCCCACACCAAATTTAGCGGCAACTGTTACTAAATAACTGAATAACTGGATAAATGCATATTATTCCATGGACATTGATACTGAATAACTGACTGACTAAATTATTGAATAACTGAATACTGAAGATAATTGTATATATGGTTTCCTGAGTACATGAACTATAGAGTCTAAACAAAGTGTTTTTATGCATCGAACCTGTGGTCTGGGATGCAGTAGTACGTGCATTAGTTAGGATTAAAATGATAGATACACTTAAGAATTGACACAACATCGACATTGCATATTGCACATCATCGTTTCTATTGATATCGAATATTGCCTAAGTATTATTGACATCGACCATTGTACATTGTCATCAAATATTGAATTATTGTTTATACCAATTGCATTGATTATCACTGATATTGATTATTGCTATCGTCCCATGTTATTGATTCCTATTGATCCATTGAATTCCTTGCTATATCGTTATTCTATTGTTTCTTTGCTTTCTCTACTTGTTGTCCATGACTTACTATAAGGACAATTTTCTCCTCTTTTTAGATGAAGTGTTCACAGGTGTTGAAGGAGAATTACTTGCAGGAATTGAAGAACAAGCTTTCCAAAAATTTATTGCTTTCTATAACAGCCGTCCTATAAAATTTCCCCTTCAACTTCAAAGGTATATGTTTGTCATACAAAATACCACTGATACTTCTCTGTTTAAGCCACCCTGCTTGGATCCTATGTATAACATCCTCACAAATCTCCCCATCTCTTTGTATAATCGAGCCTAAATATCGAAAACGGTCTCTCTGTAATACCCCAAATTTTTTAAATGATTTTTTAAAAATTAATAAATGAATTAAAATGATTTTTGGTGATTTAATAAATATTTTCCCAAAATTTTACCTTTTTACATGTGCAAAACACATGCAAATAATTTCTTGGAAGTTCAAAATCAAAAATTTATTTTGGGAAAAATAATTATTTATTATTGAATATTATTTGTCAATTTTCTGGATTTTTCTGACAGTTATTGGACATATTTGCAAATATTACAAAAAGAAGGACTTTTGGGCAAAATTACCAATTGGAATGAGAACTTCAGATTTTCAGATTTTTGGGCTGGGCTTGATGCCTAGTCAACTCAGGGTTAAAAAGTTTACTTTTTTTATTAGATGAATTTTGTTTATTTTGCAAGTTTTGATAAAAGAGGATCTTCTTGCAAAATTGCCATTTAGAAGGACAAAAATGCAAAATCATTTTCTAGGTTTCTCAAACAGTGCCGACTGGATATAGGATGGTAATTTTTTGATTTTAAGACTCAATTAAGTTGGTTTTATTTAGTTTCCAAGTATAAGAATTTATATATGTAAAGAAATATTTTAAAAGAGGTATTTTACAAACCTATTCAAACCCTAATTTTACTTGGATCCCGGCCTATTAAAGGTTGAGTGCAGCCATCTCTTTGCTACACAACACAAAGAGATTTCTAATTATTAATTTCTTGGAGTTTTCAACGAGGATTCTTGGTTTTCTTGCGAAGGAGGGATTCTTCTTATTCTTTACTTTTCTTCGGTTGTTTCTTCAAAGAGGTGAGTGACTTAGTTTTGTTTTCTTATTGTTCTAAGTATGTTGTATGTGTTGATCTATTTATTAGTAAGCATATTAGATGATCATGTGAAGGTATGGTGAATTTTTATAAATAGATGGATTAAAAGTTGAACTTTTTATTGAAACTAAACTATTGATGACCGAAACCCTAATTTGATGACTTGTGATTGTTAAGGAACCTAATAGAGATCATGAGTAGGATGTTTACAAATGTTTTGCTGCTATTGTGAATATATATAATGAGTTGTGTGATGTTATTGTATAAAAAAATAAATGAGTTTAAACAGGGGGAGATTTGTTCTGTTGATAAACACATACACCCACCGTTGATGCCCCAAACTTGCTATTTTTGTTCTTATAATTGCTTATAAACATGCTTGAACTGATATAGATGATTGGGAATATGTATACAAATAGTTTTGAACAAAAAGGGACAAGCTGTGAAGTAAAAGATGAAAAGTTACCTTTTTGAATCTATTGTGTGCATGTTTTTGTGGATTTTGGGCAATTTGAGGACTGAGGTGAATGAACCACTTGAATTTGAATTTAACAATTTCAAACAACAAAACTTTTAGAGGAATCAGGTTTTAAAGTAGAGATCTTCAATGTGCAGATTGAGTGGTCCTTGTTTTCAAAACGGATACATGAGTAAAGAAGATTATAGAATTGGTTTTGGGTTGAAGCATTGAACAGGCTGAACTGAGTGTGAATTGTCCATTGCATTCTTGATCTAGTAGATATATATACTTATACACTGCTTTCATCATGAAGGAAATTTGTTAGCTACTGATCAGATCTATATGAGTACATATATACAAGCAGTGATGCTTAATTACCTCACTTGCTGTCCTTTTGAAGAACTTTGTGAAATCTCTATTTTTGAAATCCTGATAGGTCTCGGTGCATTTTAACAACCCCTAAAAGTGATACTAGAGATGGTTAATCACCTCAGGAAATTAGGCTTGAGTTTACAAAGTGTAAGTGTGTATCAGTGGAAGCATGAACAAAGGCTCAAGCTTGAATCTGATATGAGTTGGGTAGATCTTAACTCAATACTGCACCTATATACAATGAATCCTTGAAGTTTATTGTTGCTTTCTAAGTCCTAATATACCTTAACAGCTACCAAGTAAACCAGCCCCATGTCTACAATTAATGAGTAAAGTGTTTGAGTTTTGAAGAGTATCTGTTTTTTTTTTTTGGGTTACTGTAGATTGCTGCTGCCTTTTGTGCAAGGTGCACACGTGAAAATTCCACATTTACCCCACCTGCATCTTGCCCAAGTAATTGTAGCCTTAAATATAGTGTTTGGTAGTTTTTTTGGGGTATGTAGTGAAGGCATTTCTACACCTTATACATTTTACTTCAAACCAGTAATAGATCTACTTATACATATCAGATATACATATGTAGACACCTAGATCAGTGAATAGAAATTTTTATATCTCCTATATGGACAGTAGTTCATTTCCCATAAACCTGCATACACCTCCTATCAGTTAAGAGATTTCTATATGCCTACATTTATTCTTTATCTGAGTAAAGAGAAGTTTTCTATAAATTATATATATATGCTTACATACCTCATCCGAGAGAAAGGTTTCTTCTGTGTATCAGATGCATCTACCTCATAGCAGTTTGAAAGAATTCTATATCTTGTCTATATAAACATACCTGCATTTTACTTCTACAATAGAGTAATTTCTATATCTTGCTATAGAGTAATATCCTATAGCCTACTTATGGTTAAAGTCCTATATCTGCTTATGTTTTATCTCAATCAGTAAAAAGTGATTTTCATATGTGTATATATATGTATCAAAAGCTGCAAAGAGAGTTTTTCTATATATATCATATATATATATATATATATATATATATATATATACTTTTTGCAACATCAGTGTAAGAGGGGTTTTCTATATATCAGTTAGGTATACATATACATATGTTCCAACTCAGTGGAAGGGTTTTTGCTACACCTTATATACACTCATATACTTCAAATCAGTAACAAGTTTACCTATACATATCAGACATATATATATGTAGATACTTCGATCAGCGAAAGGAATTTTCTTTATCTCCTATATATGCATAATGGTTCATTTCTCACATCCTGCGTATACCTGATATCAGTTAAGAGATCTCTAAAATGTACACATTTATATTTATCTCAGTAAAGAGTAGTTCTTATATGTATATATGCACATCTGCATATATACACATTATACTTTCAGTACAAGGAGTTATTACAAATATATGTATTTCAAATCAGTGAAGGGGCTTTTCTTCCTTGTATCAGTCACATATAAACATTTATATTTGGTATCAGTGTAAAGGGGATTCCTTTCTACACCTTGCACATATACAATTACTTCAAATCAGTATAAGGGAGTTTTCTACATATATCAGTTTCATAAATGTATACATATGTACCAATTAAATAAAGTTTACCTTCATTTATTTGCATATACATCTACAATCAGAGAAAGGGATTTCACCTCGACATTCTGTGTATACTCAACTCCAGTGAAGGGGACTTTCTACACCTCATATATATATACCTATGTACACTTCAACTCAGTAAAAGAATTATACACACTCCTATGCACTCTTACTAAACCAGAGGACCTGCCATATATATATACATATATAACCAATATACAAACAATGTCAATGAGTGAATTTTCCCACTGTGAATGAATTAACAATGAAATAAATGAAGAGGTTGAAATGGAAGAATTTTGTGTTGATGGTTGAGTTGTGAATCTCTAGAGGGTGTGTGGGACCCTAGGTACCGGCAGTTGAGTTTTTTATGATTTGGTCAGTTATGACCTTTGTTGTTGATCAGTTGAGTTAAGTCCGATAGGGTGCACCAACTCTAGGAGATTCATAATTAATTAATTAACTTAAAAAGATAAGGATAGAAACTAGATGGTGATATGATGAAATGAGTGCAAATGTGAGTTATGGACTACAGGATGATCCAAGGAGTGAGATATTCTCCAGTATTCCGAGATGATGGACGTATGGGCCACAGAGTGATCTGCGGAGTGGGATTGATCTCCAGTATTCCGAGGACGAGAGCGACGCTCATGGGATGTTTGTGCAATGAGGGTTCTAGGATGACATGCAGAGTGAGGCAATCTCCATTTATGGGACGATGGACATATGAGCCACAAAATGATCCACGGAGTGAGATTGGGCTCTAGTATTCGAAGGGTGAGAACCAATACTTGCAGAATGTCTAAATCTCATAGTAGTCATAGTAGTAGGATTAGTTGCATAAGCGGGGGATTAAACCCTATCAAGTGAAGAATGATAAGTGCTTGCACCGAACCTATGTAGAGTGAGATGCATAGAATCCGACAAGTATGCATTAGAGAGTCAGCATATAGCATTGATGTTTTTTTGACTTGGTTTTATGCATGTGTTTCCCTATTTTCTACACTTGACACTTAGACTTGTTCACTTGATGTTTTCATGTATTATTTATTGATTTTCTTGTTTCATTTATTCTTATTGTTGGTGCATGTTGTTTATGATTCTATATTTCATGTTTTATTGATGTTGCATTTATTTTCATGTCACTCATACCGTTATGGCTGACCCCTGTAGTTTTGGGGGTTAGGGTTATCTCTAGCCTCATGTTTTACAAGTAGGTGCTTATAGCTTGGTATTCGGATCCTAGTGCTAAATTAATGTCATGGCTTATGTAAAATTGTAAAAGAACATGTTGTAAAAGAGATGAGATTTGTAATTCAAGGTGTTTGTTTTCCGTTGTGCTTTGTAAAGAATTTAATGTAATAAAAGTTGGAAAAAAAATTATCTGCATTTTTGTCTATATTTACTATTACAATTGAAGTTGATGCTGGAAATTGTGCCACGTATTTCTGAGATATTATATTGGAAATTCGGGGCGCTACAGAGATTGGTATCAGAGCATGCTTCAATGGTAATAATAAACATGGTACAAAAAATAAACCTAGGTGTGGACATTAGAGCGTGAGTACCTAGGTGTGGACATTAGAGTGTGAGTATCACATAGAGTTCGAAAATGATATTTTTGTTTGGGGTATGAATGAGGTTTTGCCATGGGTAATCATGTAAATATGTATTGCGTTGTAATGTTCTAACTTTACCCTCATTTTGCAGTATTCAGAAAAATGGCATGACTGGGGACCATGAATGGTGTTAATGGTGATGGGGCTGGTAGTTCTCATGGGGCTGGACTTGATCTTGAGACTGAGATTGCCAGGGTGTATCAGACCTTGAATGCATTCATGGCAGCTAATATAATGCAGAATCAGAATCAGAATCAGAATAAGAATTAAGGGGCTAGACCAGTGTTTGTTAATTAAACCTATCAAGCAGGTTGAGTTCTTCAAGCGTATGAAGCTGCCAGTGTTTGATGGGTAGACTGATCCAAATGAGGATGATGATTAGGTTAGACAAATGGAGATGGTCTTCGAAGTCTTGGAGACCCTAGAAGTTAATAAGGTGAAATTAGCTGCTATGCAGATGGAGAAGGATGCTAGCATTTGGTGGCAGTCAGTGAAGCAAACTTTTGGAGATCAGCAAGTGACTTGTGAAGTTTTTATGGATGAGTTCAGGGATCGTTTCTTTCCTCTGGATATTCAGGAGAAGAAGGCAACGGAATTCTTGAATCTGCAGTAAGGCAACATGACAGTGCATGAATATGAGACCAAGTTCGCTCAGCTGTCAAGGTATGCACTAGAATTGATTGCTGATGAAGCAAAAAAGGCCAAGAAATTCGAGCGGGGATTGAGGCCGAATATAAGGTCGAGGATGATTCCTTTGGGCAAAAGGAGGTTTGATAAACTGGTCAGGAGAGCAGCTATGACAGAAGAGGATATGGAACAGTTCCAGAAGTAGTAAGAAACCTGGAACAGGAATAAGAGGCCAGTAGCTAGTCAGAGTGGAAAGAAGTTTCCAGTAAAGCAGGGCAAGTTTAGTAGGCCAGAGCAGAGGGCACCTGCAACTCAGGAGGTGACTTGTTATTACTATAAGGAGGCAGGTCATTTCAAGTCAGCATGTCCTAAGTTGGCGAAATAGACTTGTTTTCAGTGTGGGCAAGTTAGGCATTCTAAGCCTTTTTGTCCACAGCTGAAGAAGGGTGGTTTAGGCGGAGGCAAATTTCATAGGCAAGGGAGAGTATTCGCATTAACTGAAGAGGATGCGGGTTACTTAGAGGATGTGATTCAGGGTATGCAAGAATTTTGAATTTTTTTTATTATTCAATGTATTAAGTAAAACTTTGTTTGAGAATAAATGGGAGATTAGAGTATCAATCTTCATGTAACAGGATTTTTTTTGGTTAATGAAATAAAAGCAAAAGTTTTATTTGATACTTGTTCTTTGCATACATTTGTGTCACCCAATTTTGCAAAGGTCTTAGGTATGGAGCCTAAGATGTTTCCAGGTAGGGTCTTGTCAGTGGCAACGCCGTCAGGTGAGGAATTGATTGCTAATCGATATTACGAAGGCTGTGATATCGAGATTTGCGGAAGATTATTTGGCATTGACCTCATTGAGATGCAAGTTCTAGGTGTGGATGTGATTGTGGGCATTGATTGGATGGCAATATATGATGTCACAATTGAATGCAAGAAGAAAGAGGTGTTGGTGAAGGCACCAAGTGGTCCCACAGTGACTTTTCAGGGAAAGATGATGTAACGTCCCGAATTCCAAAATACACTGAATTCGAGATTCCACAGGATCTTTACACTTCATTTAGTACAATTTTACAAGGAATTTAAAACTTTTCACTTTACATCAGAGTTTACATGAAACTTTACACTTTACATTGCACAGCGGAAGTAAATTTACAACATTTAAATAAAGTACACCAACATTAAATAATCTTTAAGCATCTGTTCCTCTTTAATCTTTATCATGTCATTTACCCTGCATACAAAACTGTGGGTACGTCAGTTTATTCAACCGAGGAACATTATACACGGCCATCCTCTCTATGCCGGAAATAGTATAACTCATTTTTCATATTTAACAAACACAAACTTGTCACATATCAAACTAAAGGGACTACCCTATTGATGTCGTGTTGTGATTGTGCACTTAGTCCTTAATGCAGTTATTTATATTATATGACACTAATTCACACTTGTTCGGATTCTATGCATCCCATACTACATAGGTTCGAGGGCAAGCCTCTTAATCGTTCTTCATCTTTGTAGGGTTCAATCCCTCGTCATGTCTTAATCTACTACTGCAACTACGGTGAGTATCCTAGATGATCTATGAGTACAAGCTCGTGTACAGAAAACCTGGAGGGAAATCCCACGCCATGTCTTGACTCATCATGCATGCATTCTGTGGCAATTCGGCATCCTTCATGGCACACGATCCTCTTGCAGTCACCAAACATCCCACGAGCGTGGCTAAAGTCCGATCATTACTAAGTAGTGCCCATGCCATGTCTTGACTCATCAAGCGTGCATTCTGTGGCTTACACCCGCACCGTAAACTCTAGCTCTCATACTTGTGTTTTTCTCTCACTTTCATCACATCTCCACTATGTACTAATCCTTAGTTTTTATTAGAATCATGAACAAAATCAAAGCTCTAGAGTTAGCCTCTCCACTAAACCGGACTTATTCATTCATTCAAACATGACCAACCTTGGTCTTTCATTTCAAATTTCATTTCATTTCTTTCCAATTGCCGGGAGAGACTTACCTACTCTTTTGTTTCAATTCCAATTCACAATTTCCAAAATTGAGCATTTCCAGCTCATAAGTTCATCTTCATAACCATAACAGATTTTCTTTTTCAATAGCAAGATTCTTAATTTATTCATGAGTCCATAGCCATACATGGAATTCAATTTTTTTCCTTATATGATTCATCAAATATCGATTTTCACATTAAAATCACATCACTAAATGAATATTCACATTTCATAATTTTCACATTACTCTCCAATGAGAATAATTCACATCACATCACTACATATAATTTCTATCTTTCTTACACTTCTTTTCTAACATTTTATTTCAAGTCCTTTTTCAAAGTGTAACTTTCATAACATACAAGTGTAGAATATTTATTCTCAAAACATACTCCATTTCATGTAAATAATTCCCAAATTATTTTTCATAAATCCCACATATTTTTAGGATAATAACCATATTTTTTCCATAATTTTTCAATCATCAAAACCCCAAAAAAATTTATTTTTTCCCACAACACAAACACAGCCGAGACCAAGGATCGAACCAGCAATCCCAGGGAAACCAACCGAAGGCACAGGCCACTAGGCCGAATGCTCTGTGCGTTAATGAAGGGAGCTGAGAGCATTAAATGCTCTCGGCTTTTAATGCTCTCGGCTGTAGTTATTTATTTTTTTCAAAAATACAAAAAGTATGGTGCTAAGGGGATTCGAACCAGCAACTCGCCGAACCCACTGTAGCGATTAAGAGCATCCCGACCACTTGAGCTATGCGCTCATGTTGTCATATTTCAACCCGTAATCATATTAAATCGATTCTCTCTGTTTAGTAAAACATTTCGATGTTCAACAAGCTCTCATTTAATTTTGCCTTTACTAAATTTGCTGTAAATATCCAGATTGGCTATTCCCATCATAAATTATACTCCAGTATAATAAAAATAATTTTTTTTTCAATAATTAACACATAATTTTTATACAATTAATTCGAATTAACCACTACCACATTTCCTTTTTTTTTGACATTTCTTATCAAGTTTGGCAACACTAATCTCTTTATTAGCAACCTTTATATCAATTCTCTGTTTTTAATCATTTCCCAAACATACAATCTATATCTTAATTCATTCATCACAACATTATCACAAAAGTCCATTTAAGCACATAAAGTAATATTGTCTATCTACTAACTTTTGCATATAGTTCTCGATGTTAATAATGAAGTTTTCTTCAATCCATGGCTATAATCAATTTACTCATAACTTAAATTTAACGATAGAACCACAAACAATTTGCATACCAACATTTCAATCAATCAATAAGCCATTTTCTAATTAAAATGTACTCTTATTAATATTTTTCATGCATCATCATTCTTTCAATTCAAATCTAGCATGCTTCCTAATTAGAAACACGGAAAATTTACCCACCTTAATTGGAGAGACTACACTTAGCAACACCTCCTAAACCAATGTCCTTGCAAAAAAAAGCGATCCTCCTCCTTAATGCGCGCACCCGAGCCTTCCACAAGCCAAAACCGAGAGCTTCCTATGCCGGCCTCCTCTTCTTGATGCAAGCACAATCCTCACACAATCTCTCAATCTTTTACTCACTTGTTATGCTACTAAATAATGTATTTTAAACTATAGGTTTGGAGGAATAATTAGCACAAGAATACTAGGCAGGGGGGGGGGGGGGGGTATTTATACTAAAAGTTTAGGAAAATGGAAGGCTAGGATTAACTTAGGAGTTAGGATTAGAAGACTAGGATTCAAGGAGGAGTTACAATAACCAACCATGATCAAGTAACCACCACCCATGACTCCACTTGAAAATTTCCATTCCCTCCAAAAGATTAAAACTAGCCTAGCATGAAATGGTGCAATTTTCTCGTGTACGTGCAATGCACGTGCATGCATTTGTCTCCAAAAATTTGTACATTATATTTTACAAAAAAATCTTTAAAAGGTATTCAACATTACAAGTTGTATTTAAAATAAGAATAGTTCATGGGCTTTAGTTTATGGGCCAAAATAATAATTATAAAAATAATAAATCGAATTAAATTTGGGCTTTTAAGAAGAAAAGGCTTTTGTCTATTTGAAAAAGGGCTTTATATAAAAATAATTAAAGAGCACATATATAAATATCTATACTCATCATAATGAAAATAATTACCAAAAATATTGCATGTGCACACTACGTGCAAAATAAAATAATTTTCATTAAATGAAAATCGGGGCATTACAGATGAAGGGTCCGAAGGTGGCTGCAGTGGTATCTAAGTTGATGATTCCAGATGAAGTCAAAGGTATTCCAGTTGTCAGAGATTTTCCTACAGTGTTCTTGGAAGATTTACTAGGATTGCCGCCACAGCGAGATGTTGAGTTTTGTATTAATGTTCAGCTGGGGAGTGCTCCGATTTCTAGGACTCTGTATAGGATGGCACCTGTGGATCAGGATGAAGTTAAAAGGCAGATTGAGGAATTGCTGAGTAAGGGTTTCATCAGGCCGAGTTCTTCACCATGGGGTGCTCTAGTGTTATTGGTCAAGAAGAAGGATGGGTACTTAATTGAGGATGTACATTGACTATCGGGAGTTGAATAGGGTGACTATTCAGAACAAGTATCCGCTTCCATGGATTGATGATCTGTTCGATAGGTTTCGAGGAGCACCTGTGTTTTCGAAGATTGATTTGAGATCAGGGTATCATCATGTTCCAGTCAAAGAGGAAGATGTGAGTAAAACGCTTTCAGGACTCGTCATGGGCTCTATGAGTTTTTGGTAATGCTATTCGGAGTGACGAATGCACCAGCAGTATTTATGGATATGATGAATCAGGTATTGTAACCCCTATTTTTCCAAAAACGTATTTTCTGTATTAAAAATTCTTGTAAATTATTTTTCCGCTCTCAAATTAATTTTGTTGAATTGTATTATTGGATCTACTATTAAAATCTATTTTCATCAATAATTTTAATTGTAACTATTTACTATGATTTTTATATTGTAACACAAATCTTATTATTATTATTATTGTTATTATTATTTTTATTATTATTATTAATATTTTGACAGAGTCCAAATTGTATATTTTTATTACTTGGTAATTCTATTTTTATCTTATAACCCGCTTCAAACCCATTTAGACCAATACCCATTAATATTAAACCCAAAGCCCATTTGAAGCCCATTACCCTTATATTTCACCGGACCCGTTCTAACTTAACCAAACCCGATACCCACACACCAAAGTCACCCGTCACCTAACCTTATTTCTTACCCCTCACCTATTTAACTCTCTCTATGCCTGTTCATCTGCAAACCCATGCGCCGCCAACCTTCACCCGCTGCTCCCTCTCGCAACCCCTACTCCCGACCATCTCCCCTGTGCTCCTCGCTGTCGCGACTGCCCTTCGACGCCAGCAACACCCCGAGCGCGCCCCCTATGCGTCTCCTTCTTGCTCGCGACTGCAGAAGCATCGCGAAAACCCCCAACCTTTCCATCCCTCTCGACCACCAGCCTCTGCAGCAAAGCCCCGCCAGTCCAGCGCTCCTCCTTGTGCGCTGTGCTGTTCTTCCGAAGCCAATAGTCAGCTGTGCCACCACAGTGCCCCGCCGGCACTCACCCTGCAGTGACCTCCCACCGCCGTGTCCCCCTAGCTGCCGCCAGCCCGTCCGCCATGCAGCAAACCACCAACCATTGCTCTGTTGTGATTTTGGGTGGTTGGATCATGAGTTTTGATCAAGTGGATCGTGGGCCGTCGATCGCCATCTTGATGATCACTTGATGTGGGCCGCCAGATCTTTACGATCTTATCTTGATCTTCTTGATCATGGTTTAATCTTGGCCGTCCGTTGAATCTTGATCATCATCTTTGATTATGGACCGTTGGATCGCATTATCATCATCTTGGAGTACTTGATCACTTTGATTGGTAGCCGTCCGATCGTCGATCTGATTCGAGCATCATCATCATCATCAGGACACTGATCACATCTCGATCTTGATCTTGATCTTCGATCAGAGTCGTTCGATCTGATCCGATCGCCTTGATCTTTTGATCTTTTGATCTCAGCCGTCTGATCGTGTTCGTGGGTTATTTGTTCTTTGGATTCGTGATCTTGTTCGTGATTCATTGTTGTTGAGTTCGTGTCCCGGGATCCGTTCCCGTTATTCTTGTTCCTTGCATCATTTTCGTCATCGTCTTTCAGGCAGGTAACTTTTACTCAAATTCCTTTGTATGATAAAAGTCAAAAATACCATATATAGTGTAGATGGGTTCTAGAGACAACTCGTGTGTGTGTTATCTTTGATGGATTTTGTCTCTATTGTGAAAACTTGACCATAGTTGCCACACGACATTTATGACATGAGTACAACTTAGGATTTACCGTTTAATTGAGGTGATTCGAATATGTGAGTTAGTTATGAGAAATTGTGCATTTGTTGGATCCATGTGATAGATTTGTTTTAGATATGTTAATTACCCTATTTCATGATGTTTGGACACTTGGTAGACTCTATTTCATATTTGGTTGTGTTTGGATCAAGTTTCGTTAGAATTATATTGATTTTGGTTTTTGGGAAAATTCTGTGCTTTACCAATATTCTGTCTTGATCAGTAATTTAGACCAGTTTAGGGTCAGCATCTTAATTTCGGTACAAAACATGAGTTTTAGAGGAATTCGTCTTCTTCCCAACCCCTCTGACCATGCTTGATTTCCTTTTCGTATGTGTGAGATATGACTGTTTTACTACAGAGGTGTAGATCTTTTCCAGATTTTGTTTCTCGTTGATTTTGATAACTAAATTATTTTGATACTTGTGCTACACATATTATTTTGATCTGAAATTTTGGTCAGTTTTTCTATACATATCTAGGGATTACCCAGAATTTTGGTAGATTTTATTGATGAGTTTTATGTGCCGTTTCATGCTCATTTATGAAAACTATACTTGCAGTATTTTGCTCGCTGTTATGAAATGAAACGTATTTTCACCCTGATTCCTTTTACTGTATGAAAAATATTTGTGAAATATGAAAGTTAGTTTGTATTGTCCATTTTCATCTCCCTTTGGTGGATTTGGATTTCGTTTCACGGTTTGCAAGATATTACAGTTATCGTACAGCAGTGTTGGGAATTCCAGATTTGCGAAAGTATCGTTTCTTGATATTTACTGATTTTTGATGACTGATCTAATGTTACTGGAAAATTATGAAACTTTATATTCTGATACTAGAATTATAGGGGAATACCCCAGATTTTTCGTCAATTTATTTAATGAGCTTTCATACTGTTTTCCTGCTCTTGAATTTGGTTTTCTGATTTCTGGCTGAACCTAATTTCTGAATTCAAACCTATTTTGAGACTTGTTTTTGTGAAATACTATATAACTTATTTATACTCGCTGGATTCGGTTGGGAGTCTATTTTCTAGATGTTTCGACGGATTCAAATTTGGATTTCTGTTGTAACGGGAATCACTGTTTTAGTATTATACTATCATGCTGTCCTGAATATGAACATACACTATTTTGCTCGTTTATGTGACTGTCTATCATCTATGCGTGCTTATTTGTTACCCTAAACCTGATACTATTATACTATGTTAGTTTGACACTATTTTATGCAACATCATGTCTGTTTGATAAGTATAATAAAAGTAACCAAGCCGGAGTTTCTTAAGGGAAGATCTAGTAGTGGAAAATATAGAAACGTGTACTTGGAAGGGAACTAGTGTTCCATACTGCTACTGTTACTGTTACTACTACTGCTACTGTTACTGTTATCTGACCCTGTCTACATTACTTCCTATAGGAAGGTGTAGAGGAAAAGAGAACCACTAGGTTCTTACTGTTACTGTTACTGCTACTGCTACTGCTACTGCTACTGATACTTGAGTACACTGCTCCATTATGGTCCACTATGAAATCTAAAAGCGAAGCTATTTATTGTAGCAACCATGTAGTAACAACCGGGATGCATGAAGTGCTACCTAGCTAGTGATACACACAAGATTGTAAAAACATAAGACTGATACTATTAGATTGATACTGTTAGACTGATATTGTTGGACTGATACTGTTATACTGTTACACTGATATACTGAGATTACTGTTACTGGAGACTATTAGTTGCCATATGACACTGCATTTGACATAAACGTCTGTGCTGTTAGTATACCATGCTAATCAACCTTGTTTTTCTGATTCATGCTAGTTATTACTGTTGATGCATTATTCCATGCTATTTGTTAGTTTTTCCATGTGCTTGTATCCTACATTATAAGTGGCCCGTAACTTGCAATTGATGGGTACTTGTTTTCTCTTTCCTTATCCTGCAATTGTTAATTGCAGATTTTGGTGATCAGCTGCTCGATGGAGTATGTGATCTAAAGTTCTAGTTGCTGAAGTCTTGTTATCATTATTTCTTATTTTCTTGCTTTAAACAATATTGTATTCTTGTACTTGGATTTATTTTTGTATTTGGGCAATGTGACCCAGAATTTTGACTTATTCAGATCATGACTATTTGAGATTTATGTATTTGGTTTCAAGTATTCATGTTGGTATTTTGGTTCATATGTGCATGATGGTTGATACTTTTACTTCCGACTCTGATTATTTTGTGAGATGTTGTAATGATTCTTGAACAACTTATGGATGATGAAAATCATCGCTGGGCTTTTGTCGCGTATCCGTATTCCGTATTCTCTTTTGGGAAGCGGGGCGTGACAGGGTTTTTAGTGGCCCAGGTTTGGCTAATGTTTTAGTTGCCTAATATATTAGACAAGCTTGACTCGTACTAGAATCGGCTCAACATTTCACCAACCATGCATGCATAAATGAATTATAATCAACATTGATCTGGATACTAGTCTTATTCCATTCATTTAATCCCTTCTTATTTGATTTCTTTGATTCCTTGTTT
Organism: Hemerocallis citrina; assembly: GCA_017893485.1. Classification (NCBI taxonomy): domain Eukaryota; kingdom Viridiplantae; phylum Streptophyta; class Magnoliopsida; order Asparagales; family Asphodelaceae; genus Hemerocallis; species Hemerocallis citrina. The sequence goes on from CM030366.1 coordinate 39,095,261, forward strand.
CTTCCGTCTGTTTTAGTCGTTCTCATTGTTTAATTCTTTATTGGGTATAGTTTCGTTCTTTCCATACCCATATTCCTTTGATTCTTTCATTCATCTTGCATTGTCCTTCATATTACCGTTTTGCATTGTGTTTTTCTCATCCATGATCATTAATTCTTTTCTCTTTCTTTTGATTCTATCCTAGGTATTGTCCTTGTTTGTTTTTCCCTGCTTATGTTCTCTTTGATTCCGGTGCGAGTAATCTCTTATTTCTGTTTGCCTCGTTGATTCCCTCTTATTTCAGCTCGTGTGTCATTCATCACTTTCCGTGCCTTGCATTCATCTTCATTGGTTGACTCATTTTGAGTATCATGCTAGTTATTCATTTCCTGCCATATTCTCTTCAAATTCTGCTTGTGCCCCCTCGTTCCTCTTCCTTCATATTCAATTCTTTGATTTCTTATTTTCTTTCGTCCCTTGTAGTCGTCCTCCTTTGTTTACTCTTTATTGAGTATAAAATTCATTCTTCTCCTGCCTCTATTTTCTTTATATATATATATATATATATATATATATATATATACTTTCGAATATTTTGTGTATTTCGATTATTATTTGTTATATTTTGGATCTTCTATAATTTTTTTTTTCTAAAACGAAAATTTTGTTATTTCGAATAATTGCGTATTTTAATATCACAAATTTCAAAACGTAACTCGTACTTAAATTGAGCAATCAATATCTAAGTACGCATGGAAGATTGCATAATCTCGTTCATCGTTTTGTTACAACTAGATGTTGAGATGGCAAACATGCAATTAGACGTCAATGGAGGCAAATTGCAACTGGATATCGAGGAGGCAAAATGTGCAACTGAATATCCAGATGGCAACCTGCAACCTGATGTCATGGAGGCAAACCTGCAACTTTATGTCGAGAAGGCAAGTCTACATATGGATATAAATGAGGCGAACCCACATCAAAGAATTTCTACTACTACTATTATTATTATTTTCCTTATTATTATTAGTATTATTATTATTATTGTTATTACTATTACTATTATTATTATTGTTTTCATTATTTATTATTGTTGTTAATATTGAATTACTTTCACAAAAATGATGAACCCAAATTATTTTCTGTCTTGTATTATTATCATTTCCAGTATTGTTAATATTTTATTATTATTATTATTATTATTATTATTATTATTATTATTATTATTATTATTATTATTATTATTATTATTATTATTATTATTATTATTTTTACCAGTATGATTATGATGATTATTATTGTTATTATTATTTATATTATTATTGTTAGTATCATTTTATTACTAATATGTTTGATTTTTGTATTATTAATATTATTTTTGTTAACACCCATTAGTTTTGACCTAATTATTTAAATTAAAGCCCTCATCTAAGCCCAATTTTATTCTGGTGTCTCATTCTTTTCTTCCTGCTCGGATAGTCGCTTGGTGTCACGTGGTCTACAACGACATGTCTGCAGCTTGGAATGTCACCATCAGAGTGTCGCAGCGGAAGCATGGTGGGCTCATAACCCACAGGTCCCATGATCCTCTTGTTGCTTCTCCTCCCCTGTATTGTTTATTTTGTTCCATTCCTTGCAATTGTCCTCATCCGTTGACTCATTGCTTGGTTCATCTTTTTCTTGTCCATCCTTTCTTCGATTCCAGCTCTATCTATTTCTTCATCTCTTTGCTTTATTATCTTGCCAGTCTTGTATTATTCGCTCTTCATTTTTGATACCGGTTACTTCTTTTTTGCATTCCATTTGACCCCATCGTTGTTATCCACTTCCTTCTTTTTCTGGTGTTGCCCCTGTTTTGTTCCTTTCCCTTTAGCCCTCTGTTTTGTTACCCTTCCCCCAGTTTGTTGTTGCCTTGTCCGATGTATCGCCTCAGCAAATTTCGAGGATGAAATTTTGTTGTAAGGTGGGTAGGATTTGTAATCCCTGTTTTTCCAAAAATGTAATTTCTGTTATTTTCTGTATTAAAAATTCTTGTAAATAATTTTTCCGCTCTCAAATTAATTTTGTTGAATTGTATTATTGGATCTACTATTAAAATCTATTTTCGATCAATAATTTTATTTGTAACTATTTACTATGATTTTTATATTGTAACACAAATCTTATTATTATTATTACTGTTATTTTATTTTTATTATTATTATTATTATTTTCAGTGAAGTCGATGGCGCGCCTCAGGCGCAAGGCGCAGGCGATCTGAGGCTGTGCGCCTCGCGCTTGGGCTGATGCGCAGTGGTGAGCCGAAGCGATCTCGAAGCGAACGCCTCGCTGCGCCTCAGCGCTTCGCGCTTCATTGCGCCTCAGCAAAAGGCGCAGTAAATCAGTCCCCTACCCGGCCCGTATACACACACCCGACCCAATATAGTGAAGCCCTCATCCATACGCCTCCAGCCCTTTCCCCTTCCCTTCTCAATCTCAAACTTCATCCCCTTCCTCAATCTCTCCCCCCCTCCACCCACCCCCCGAAGGCGACGAACCTCCACCAACGGCGACGGCGACAAAGCTCCACCAACGGCGACGGCGACGATGCTCTACTGATGGCGACGAAGGACCATCGACGGCGACGAAGCAGGTTTGTTTGTTTGTTTTTTTGTTTTTTTTTTTTTTTTTTTTTTTTTTTTTTTCCTCCCCTGGTTTTGCTTCTTTTTGGGTTGGTTAATAGGGGTAGTAAGTTTTGGAGTATTTGGGTTTTTATTTATTTTTTCTTTTTTTTTTCTTTTTTTTCTTACTGTGTTTTGGACGAATCAGTTTTTTTTTCCTTTTCTTTTTCCTGCGTTTAGGTTTCCTGCGTTTAGCGTTAGTACTCGGTAATTGTTTCTGACTTTCAGTATTTGGGTTTTTCTTTTTTTCCTTTATTTTTTTTACTGTGTTTTGTTTCTTTTTTGTTGTTGTTGGTGTACTAGCGTTTGGAAATTAAAATTTGGGGATGATAGAGATCATTTGATTTGATGCTTTACAGCATAAGAGTGAGTTATGCTAGTTGTATTGCATGTAGTGCTTGTAGTGACAGTAGTGTAGCACTGTAGTGTAGCACGTAGTAATTGTTAATCTATACGAGAGTATACGAGAGAATGCCGATCATTATTATAATATGGGGGGAAATATAATGGTCTAATACTTGTGCCTCTGTTATGCTTGTTGTGGTTGCAAACTTGCAAGTTGCAATACACAATTACACGTACACACTTCGCATTATAAGTTACAGTGTTACACAGTTACACACTTACACCTACAAAATAAACTCACATTGTACTATTTTAGTTTTAATGTTTTACAAAAAAACACATTAAATCAAATTTTTTCTTTGGAGCAAGATAATAAACTCGCGTCGTGCAAATCTTCTCAATTCTCATTGGTGATTTATACTTATTTCTCAATTATCTGCATGAAAACAAAAAATATACATTTGATTAGTAGATAAATACTAAATATGTGATAATGCGACAATTAAAATTTAAGACAAGTAACAAAATATACATTTTCGATTATAGCATGTTAGATTTCATTTCATATTTGTTTTTCGTTGGAACTAAGTATTTGTATTGTGCTTGTGTAGACTAAAATCTAATCATGTCCACTTCCGATACCAATGAATATATCCAGCCATCTTCTGAGTTTGGAAAGAATGGAAGAAAAGACCCTACATGGAAATACACCATTCTTCAGAATCCTCCGAGTACTACAAATCATATATGCCCTTTCTGCAGGCACCCGGCACATGGTGGAATCACTCGAGCCAAACATCATTTGACTGGAAAGTCTACCGGGAAGACTAGAGTATATTCAGTGTCTTGTAAAAAGGTTCCTCCTGCAGTCAAGGCAGAGTTGCTTGCCTATGATGCACTTCAAGATGAAAAGCGGAGAAAAAATGCAATGCAAGATTACATTCCTGATTTTGACGATGCAGAGGATATGAATGAGATTGAGATTAATGAAGAAGATGAAGTGATGAGGCCAGCTGCAAACTCAAGGATCAGAGAAAAAATGCAAAGCTCTGTAGGAAGCAGTACACAGTCTACCAGACCAAGCAAGAGAAAGGGGCCGATGGATGTATTTCTTACTCCAGATCCTGCACTTGAAGTAGCTAAGGATGATAGGTTAAGAAAATTGAGGCAAACGACTATTCCTGAGAATGTAGACAAGGAATTGGTTGACCGAGTTCATAGTGACATAGCCAGATTTTGGTATCAGGCGGGAATTCCATTCAATGTCTCTAGATGGAAGTCGTTTCGAATTATGCTAAAGTCTGTTGGACAATTTGGCCCAAATTTGCCTCCTCTAACCTATCATCAGTTGAGGCAACCTCTCCTTAAAAAAGAGAAGAAGCGTACGGAGGATTCACTGGTGGCTCATAAGGAAGTTTGGGCTACAGTAGGGTGTTCTTTGATGTCAGATGGGTGGACTGATCGAAAAGGAAGAACATTAATCAATTTTCTTGTAAATTCTTCTCGTGGGACTGTGTTCAGAAAATCTATTGATGCTTCAAATGAAATAAAAACGGGGCAAAAGATTTTTGAACTATTTGACGAGGAGATCAAAGAAATTGGGTCGTAGTATGTTGTCCATGTAATACCCTGATTTTTCAAATATATGAAAGATTATTTATTTTTATATGGTGTGCACGTGTAGTACTTTGACTATTATTTTTAACATAATGAGTAAGAGCATTGTTTTTATAAAGTAATTTTTTTTCCTAAAGTCCAAATGTTAATTTACTTATCTTTCTTTTAAAATAATTATTTTGGCCCAATTAAATCTAAGCCCATGGATTTAATCTCTTCTACTACAACTTGTATGTGTAACATTTTCTTTTTAAAAGGATTTATTATTTTTATGTACAAGTTCTTGTAGGGGGTGATTTGTGCATGCACGTGCATTTCGCATACACGTGCACAAAGCACAAATCTTGGCCGGTTGGGTGGAGAAGTGGACTTTGATTGTGGGTGGTTATTTTGGAATGTGGGTGGTTATCACAACCCCCTAATCAATCCTAGCCCTTGATCCTATAACCATCTACTAAATCCTAGCCCTCCATCCTACTCAAATTTGTATATAAATACCCCCTCTCATTCCCTATTTCTTTTACACTAGAATTATTATTGTAAGAGAGGTATTTTGAGAGAGAGTTGTGTGTGCTTTTCTGTGGAGGCCGAGTAGCAATTCTGAAGGCTTCGGTGTGGAGCAATGAGCAAGGAGCGAGGAGTCGTCCACTTCATTAAGGAGCTTTTGCTGGAATTCGATTACTTCCTCAAATAAGGTGGGTGTTTCTCAGGACTTCTAATGTAGATAATATGACATGATTTTGATGATTGTTACATGTTTATGAAAAGTGAATTCGAACATATTAGAATTTTCCTGAGTATGACTATGATGATGATTATGAAAGATAAATAGGGTAATAACGACACTGTGAAATAAGAATGATTTGGGTCTGTACAGTCGACTGACATTCTGATGAGTCGATTGATACGAGACGTATATTCTCATATTTAGATAGAAAGTTCATGATGCATATGTGTAAGAGCTAAAAAGAAACAGAAATGTCAATGTTTTATCTTCCATGTCGCATATGACTGAGAGGACATGAACATGTGGAAAGAAACTAGTGATATTAAAAAATTGAGATTGGGTCGGTACAGTCGACTGTCGATGGATAAGTCGACTAGTTCGAGACATCCGTTACATATTTTGTTAGAAGGTTTTCGTTGACATACATGTGTACAATTAAAATGAAATAGTAAGGCTAAACTCATACTCTTCATGGTATACATGACTGAGGAGCCATGAGCCTGTGGAAAAAAAAAGAACTAGTGATGATTAACAAAACTAAGAATGATCTAGGCAGTCGACTGGTGATATGAACAGTCGACCGATGCTTTGCTTAAACTATGAATAATCCAGTAGTTTCATGAAATGAAGTATTTTTCCATTGTGATTTTCTAGTGTAATGGGTTGAGATTAATATTTTCATCTCTGCAAGAAAGTTATGAACAAGTGTAAATGCATGTTTAAAACACTTTCTTGAAGAAAAGACAATAATAGTGACTTGAAATTCCATGTTGCGATGTTACTGAACAGTAAGAAACTCTGTGTTATGAAACATGAATGTATGTAGACTGTAAATTGACATCATGATGCAAGTGCATGTAAGAACTGTAAGGAAGATAATCCCTTAATTTGAAATATGAATCCGTCCAGTCAACTAATGCGAGTAGCAAGTCGACTGAGCTGAACATAGGAATGTACTGTTAAAAACCCCCTGGACAGACGACTGATGGAATGACAGTCGACTGTCACACGAATGATTTTTTTTGAACATAGAAAGCTGCGGAACAGCCGACTGGCCATGTGCAGCAGTCGACTCTCCCGAGTATTTATGAAGAACTTGTATTGACTGTATAAGTCGACTGGTGCTTTCCAAGTCGACTGTACATAGTAGATTTTGATATGTCAGAGATTTCATTTTGATTACTGCTAAGAGTTGTGAACTTTATGATTGATGTTGATGAACTCTTTCTATTGCTGTATGAATTTATATGAATCATAGTTTGAGTTGAGAAATTCACATGAAATGAGTCATACTTTGAATGAAGAATTACATGAATATGAAAATTAAGAACATGATATGCTGAGGCAATGAAAATGAATTATGAGTTGGAATTGCTCAAATTGGAAGTTGTGAATTGGAAATTGAAACAAAAGATTAGCTAAGTCTCCCCCGGCAATGGAAATAAAATGAGAATTGAAAGACTAGGGTTGGTCATGTACTGAAATGAATGTATAAGTCCGGTTTAGTGGAGAGGCTAACTCTAGAGCTTTGATTTTGGTTCATGATTCTATTAAAATAAGGACTAGTACATAGTGGAGATGTGATGAAAGTAAGAGAAAAATATTGAGTATGAGGGCTATTGGGTAGCGGCGAGAGCGTATCCCAGGAATTCCCATGATGAGTCTGGGTGAGGATACTACTCTAGAGTACCGTCCCAGTGGCGACGTTCGTGGGATGTTTGAAGACTACGGGTGGTGTCATGTCTATGGTGAGAGCTGAATTATCACAGGATGTCTGCATGATGAGTCATGTCAGCGATGGGATTCCCTCCAGAGTGCCTAGACATGAGTTCGTAGGTCGAAAAATATCTAAGATACTTACCGTAATTACAGTAGTAGATTAAGTCATGGCGAGGGATTGAACCCTACAAAATGAAGAACGATTGAGAGGCTTGCCCTCAGACCTATGTAGTATGGGATGCATAGAATCCGAACACGTGTGCATTAGTGTCATGTAAATTAAATAATTGCATTAAGGATTAAGTGCACAATCACAACACGACATCGTTATGATTTTCCCTCTTTTCCTTTATTTCTGAATGTGAACAAGTTTGTGATTTGTTAAGAAATGAGAATCGTTATACTGTTTCTGGCATAGAGAGGATGGCCATGTATAATTATCGTCGGTTGAATAAACTGACGTACCCACAGTTTGTATGCAGGATAAGTTACATGTTGAAGAAGAATGGATGCATAAAGATTTTACCATGTTGTTGTACATTTATGTAAATGTTGTAAATTTTTACTTCCGCTGTGCAAATGAAAAGTGTAATATATGATGTAAACTCTGATGTAAAGATGAAAAGTTTAAATTCCTTGTAAAGTTGTACTAAAGAAAGTGAAAAGATCTTGTAGAACATCTCGAATTCAGTGTATTTGGGATTCGGGGCGTTACAGAGTGGTATCAGAGCCACGCTTTCTACGCTTTCCTGTTGGTACAAATTTATAAGGAACGATACCCTAGAAGTGGACATTAGAGTGTGTGTTTGAGTTTAGAGATTTAAATGTAAGTGACTTACATTTGTGTTGCTCTATGACTTATGCTCCTTCCTCTCTATTCTAAGATGGCTGATCACTTCGACCCTGCTGGAGATGACGACTGGAATATCATTGAGGAAGAGTACCACTCTGGACAGGCTGATTCCGAGGATGAGTATGACCCTGGGCAAGCAGATTCTGATGAGGAGGAGTGGCCTGAATCCCGAGAGATTACCCCACCTCCAGATTCATCTGACGATTCTTCTTCCGATGAAGAAGAGGGACTAGCTCTGAGTAGCACTGTGGCTTCTCTTCAGAGGCAGGTGTAAACACTGCAAGAGAGAGTTGGAGTATTGGAAGCTCAACTGGCGAAGCGAAAGGACGATTTTTCTGTTCTCAGTCACCGGGTATGGGAACTTGAGAAGAGAAAGAACCTGACAGATGTGCTGAAGGATGAAGTTGATGAACTACGGGAAGAACTTCGAGCAGCGAAGAGGACCCGTAGGAGTTAGATTGTTGTAGCTTCTATTTTCTTCCGTTCTGATGTTAAGAAATGTTTTTAATTCGAATGTATAAATTTTGGAATTCAATGAAATGCAAATTAATTTAAATTCTTGTCTTTTACTTCGAATTTAATGGATCTTTTGCATCAGAATATGTCGAGAAGAGGAGCTAGGAATGGGGAAGGTTTGGATCTGGAGACCGAACTAGCAAGGATCTACCAGACGCTGAATGCAATGGCTATGAACCAAGGAAGGTGGCCGGTGAATCCAGTGCCCGAGGCGATTAAGCTGGTGGAATCGTTCAAGAGAATGAAACCACCTGTATTCGAGGGAAAGTCAGACCCAGATGCGGCTGACAACTGGATTCGGCAAGTGGAGACAATCTTTGAAGTGTTAGAGACACCGGAGGGCAGCAAGGTCAAGTTGGCGACTTTGCAACTGGAGAAGGATGCAGCTGTTTGGTGGCAGTCGATGAAGAGGACCATGGGAGGTATAGTGCTTGGCTGGGAGGAATTTCTAGAAGAATTCCGCAGTCATTATTTCCCCTCCGATGTTCAGGAGAAGAAGGCAATGGAGTTTCTGTCACTTCAGCAAGGCAGCATGTCAGTGAGGGAGTATGAGACTAAGTTTACTCAGCTCTCCAGGTATGCTCCAGAACTGGTGATGGATGAGGCGAAGAAGGCTCGTAAGTTCGAGCATAGGCTGAGACCAAGCTTGAGATCCCGGATGATACCTCTTGGTATCAGGCGATTTGACAAGTTGGTCAAGAGGGCGGCAGCGACGAAGGCAGATATGGAGCAGTTCCATGTTGCTCAGAACCGGAGGAACAACTGGCAGTCCGGGAAGAGGCCCGCCAATTTTGGGAGTTTCAAGGGCCAACCATCTGCACAGAGGTTCAAACCGACAGGGGCGAACGCTATCAGTGTAGCTGGAGGGCCCGAGAACAATGTGGTGAGACCTTCTACAGTCACTTGCTACAACTGTGGTGAGGCGGGACATTACAAATCTCAATGTCTCAAACTACGGGCTGGCAATCACAATGTGCCAATACAGCAGACTGGGAAGAGGCCGTACCAACCAGGACGAGTATTTGTCTTGACGGAAGCTGATGCTGATGAGGCGGATCAGGTCATCACTGGTACGAGGGCTGATGTTTAGTGGTTTTTGTCATTTCTTCTTCCCGTTCATATTGTGAAACTGTTATGTAATGGTATGAATTATGTAACAGGAGAACTCTATCTTAATGGAATGAAAGCTGTTGTATTGTTCGATACTGGATCCTCACATACTTTTGTGTCGCCTAGATTTGCTAAAGTGTTGGGAGTTGAACCGAAGATTTTTCCAGGCAAGATCTTAGCAGTAACTACTCCGTCAGGAGAAACTTTAACCACTGATCGGTATTATGCTGATTGCGAGGTTGTGATTGGGGATAGAATCTTTGGCATTGATCTGATCGAGCTGACTATCTTGGGAGTCGATGTTATCATTGGCATTGATTGGATGTCGGTGTACAGTGCAAGCATCGAGTGCAAGACCAAGACGGTGACAGTGAAGGCTCCAGGTGGACCTGAAGTCACTTTCCAAGGAAAGCAGAAATGTTCTAAGCTGGTGGCAACTATCCACAAGGAAAAGACTCCTGTGGAATTGCAAGGGATTCCTGTGGTTCGAGACTATCCGACTATGTTCTTGGATGATTTTCCTGGGTTACCCCCGCATCGTGATGTAGAGTTCAGCATCACTGTTCAACCGGGAAGTGCACCCATTTCTAAGGCACCGTATAGGATGGCTCCAGTGGAACAGGATGAGGTGAAACGGCAGATTGAGGAACTGTTGGAGAAAGGCTTTATTCAACCTAGTGCGTCACCTTGGGTAGCACCAGTGCTTTTGGTAAAGAAGAAGGATGGATCGATGAGAATGTGTATCGATTACCGAGAGCTGAATAAGGTCACTGTTCAGAATAAGTATCTGATTCCTCGAATTGATGATTTGTTCGATCGTCTACAAGGAGCAGCTATATTCTCCAAAATAGATCTTCGATCAGGATATCACCAGGTTCGAGTGAAAGCTGAAGATGTGCATAAGACTGCATTTAGAACTCGACATGGGCATTACGAATTCTTAGTTATGCCATTTGGAGTGACGAATGCACCCGCAATCTTCATGGATTTGATGAACAGAGTTTTAAGGCCGTTCATTGATTCTTTCGTCGTGGTGTTTATCGACAATATTCTCGTGTACTCCAAGTCAGAGGCGGAGCACACCGAGCATCTGGCAGCAGTTTTGCAGAAGTTGGAAGAGCAGAAGTTGTATGCCAAGTTATCCAAGTGTGATTTCTGAAAATCTGAAGTGGCATTCCTAGGTCACATCCTTTCTAAGGAGGGAGTGGCAACTGACCCTCAGAAGATAGAGGCAGTGAGAGATTGGGCTAGACCTACTACAGTGAAGGAAGTCAGAAGTTTTCTTGGGATGACTGGATACTACCGGAGATTCATTCAAGGTTATGCTTAGATAGCTGTACCGCTTACTGGACTGACCAAGAAGAGTGTGAGCTTCAAGTGGACCGAGCAATGTGAGGCGAGCTTTCAGGAGTTGAAAGAGAAGCTGACTACTGCACCTATTTTGGCTTTGCCTAGAGCAGGTGTTGAGTGTGACGTTTATAGCGATGCTTCACATCGTGGGCTTGGTTGTGTCTTAATGCAAGAAGGAAGAGTAATCGCTTATGGGTCTAGGCAACTACGACCACATGAGAAAAATTACCCGACTCATGATCTGGAATTGGCTGCGATTATCTTTGCCTTGAAGCAATGGAGGCACTATGTGTACGGTGAGAAGTTGAACATGTACACGGACCACAAGAGCTTGAAGTATATATATCAGCAAAGGGATCTGAATCTGAGGCAGCGGAGATGGTTGGAAGTGCTCGAGGACATGCGACCTGAGATCAAGTATCATCCTAGAAAGGCTAATGTTGTTGCTGATGCACTTAGTCGCAAGAGCAGTTTGGCCAGTTTGATTACAACCCAGAAGCATCTGATTGAGGAGCTGGACCGAGCAGGTATTGAAGTTGTCTTGCAAGGATTGGGAGCATCTTTGGCTCAGTTGAGGCTTCAGCCTACTCTGAATGCAAGGATCATTGCAAGTCAAGAGGTTGATGCTGATATCTTGGAGATGAAGGAGCAGGTTGGTGCTGGCAGGTTGCCCGGATTTCAAACCAGGGATGGAGTGCTGTGGTTCGGAGATAGGCTGTGTGTTCCAAATCAGGCGGACCTGAAAGAGAGTATTCTTCAGGAGGTGCATGCTACTCTTTTGTCTGTACATCCTGGGAGTACTAAGATGTATAAAGATATCAAACAACATTTCTGGTGGTCAGGTTTGAAGCGGGATGTGGCTGATTTTGTTGCGAAGTGTGAGGTTTGTCAACAAGTCAAAGCCGAAAATCAGGACCCGGAGGTCTATTACAGCCGTTACCTATTCCGGAATGGAAGTGGGATAACATCAGTATGGATTTCATCACGGGATTGCCTAAGAGTTCTAAGGGCAATGACGCAATTTGGGTTATAGTCGATCGACTGACCAAGTCCGCTCACTTTTTGGTGATGAAACTCACTGCTTCGATGGACAAGTTGGCTGAGTTGTATGTTGGTGAGATTGTCCGACTTCATGGTGTTCCCTAAACTATTGTGTCTGATCGAGATGCGCGGTTTACTTCGCATTTCTGGAAGATTCTTCAGACAGCTTTGGGTACCAAGACAGATTTCAGCACTGCTTTTCATCTGCAAACCGATGGGCAGACCGAGAGAGTCAACCGCATTCTTGAAGATATGCTTCGGTGTTGTATTCTAGACTTTGGAGGCAGTTGGGAAAGGCATTTACCTTTGGTAGAGTTTGCCTACAACAATAGTTTTCAGGCTAGCATCGGAATGGCGCCGTACGAAGCTTTGTATGGCAGAAAGTGTGGGACTCCTGTTTGTTGGTATGAAGTTGGGGAGCGTCAGTTGTTTGGTCCTGAGCTTGTGCAGCAAACTTCTGAGAAGATTGTTCTGATCAGGAAGAGGTTGGTGGAAGCTCAGAGCAGGCAGAAAAGCTATGCAGACAACCGGAGAAGGGACCTTGAGTTTGAGGTTGGTGACTTCGTCTTTCTGAAGGTATCACCCAGTAAAGGTGTGGTTCGATTTGGCAAAGGCGGGAAGTTAGCCCCGAGGTTTATAGGCCCGTACAAGATATTGAAAAGGATTGGCAAAACTGCTTACCGGCTTGAATTACCGGAAGAGTTATCTCAGGTGCACAATGTCTTTCTTGTGTCTATGCTGAGAGGTTATATTCCAGATCCGAGTCATCATTTGCCTGAAGTGCCGGAAGGTTTGCAGTTGGATCTGAACTACATCGAGTATCCTGTCGAGATTGTTGACCGTAGGGAGAAAGTCTTGAGGAATAAGACGATACCGATGGTCAAGGTAGTCTGGAGAAACCATTTGGTTGAAGAGGCGACTTGGGAATCTGAGGAGAGGATGTTGAAGGACTATCTCGAGCTTTTTGCTTGATTGTATCTTTGTATTCTTTTGTTCTTGTTGTTGTGTTGTATTTTGTTTTTTCTCTCTTGCTCTTGACTGTAGTTCCGGGGACGGAACTATTCTAAGGAGGGAGTGATGTAATACCCTGATTTTTCAAATATATGAAAGATTATTTATTTTTATATATGGTGTGCACGTGTAGTACTTTGACTATTATTTTTAACATAATGAGTAAGAGCATTGTTTTTATAAAGTAATTTTTTTTCCTAAAGCCCAAATGTTAATTTACTTATCTTTCTTTTAAAATAATTATTTTGGCCCAATTAAATCTAAGCCCATGGATTTAATCTCTTTTACTACAACTTGTATGTGTAACATTTTCTTTTTAAAAGGACTTATTATTTTTATGTACAAGTTCTTGTAGGGGGTAATTTGTGCATGCACGTGCATTTCGCATACACGTGCACAAAGAACAAATCTTGGCCGGTTGGGTGGAGAAGTGGACTTTGATTGTGGGTGGTTATTTTGGAATGTGGGTGGTTATCACAACCCCCTAATCAATCCTAGCCCTTGATCCTATAACCATCTACTAAATCCTAGCCCTCCATCCTACTCAAATTTGTATATAAATACCCCCTCTCATTCCCTATTTCTTTTACACTAGAATTATTATTGTAAGAGAGGTATTTTGAGAGAGAGTTGTGTGTGCTTTTCTGTGGAGGCCGAGTAGCATTTCTGAAGGCTTCGGTGTGGAGCAAGGAGCAAGGAGCGAGGAGTCGTCCACTTCATTAAGGAGCTTTTGCTGGAATTCGATTACTTCGTCAAATAAGGTGGGTGTTTCTAGGACTTCTAATGTAGATAATATGACATGATTTTGATGATTGTTACATGTTTATGAAAAGTGAATTCGAACATATTAGAATTTTCCTGAGTATGACTATGATGATGATTATGAAAGATAAATAGGGTAATAACGACACTGTGAAATAAGAATGATTTGGGTCTGTACAGTCGACTGACATTCTGATGAGTCGACTGATACGAGACGTATATTCTCATATTTAGATAGAAAGTTCATGATGCATATGTGTAAGAGCTAAAAAGAAACAGAAATGTCAATGTTGTATCTTCCATGTCGCATATGACTGAAAGGACATGAACATGTGGAAAGAAACTAGTGATATTAGAAAATTGAGATTGGGTCGGTACAGTCGACCGTCGATGGATAAGTCGACTAGTTCGAGACATCCGTTACATATTTTGTTAGAAGGTTTTCGTTGACATACATGTGTACAATTAAAATGAAATAGTAAGGCTAAACTCATACTCTTCATGGTATACATGACTGAGGAGCCATGAGCCTGTGGAAAAAAAAAGAACTAGTGATGATTAACAAAACTAAGAATGATCTGTGCAGTCGACTGGTGATATGAACAGTCGACCGATGCTTTGCTTAAACTATGAATAATCCAGTAGTTTCATGAAATGAAGTATTTTTCCATTGTGATTTTCTAGTGTAATGGGTTGAGATTAATATTTTCATCTCTGCAAGAAAGTTATGAACAAGTGTAAATGCATGTTTAAAACACTTCCTTGAAGAAAAGACAATAATAGTGACTTGAAATTCCATGTTGCGATGTTACTGAACAGTAAGAAACTCTGTGTTATGAAACATGAATGTATGTAGACTGTAAATTGACATCATGATGCAAGTGCATGTAAGAACTGTAAGGAAGATAATCCCTTAATTTGAAATATGAATCCGTCCAGTCAACTAATGCGAGTAGCAAGTCGAATGAGCTGAACATAGGAATGCACTGTTAAAAACCCCCTGGACAGACGACTGATGGAATGACAGTCGACTGTCACACGAATGATTTTTTTTGAACATAGAAAGCTGCGGAACAGCCGACTGGCCATGTGCAGCAGTCGACTCTCCCGAGTGTTTATGAAGAACTTGTATTGACTGTATAAGTCGACTGGTGCTTTCCAAGTCGACTGTACAGAGTAGATTTTGATATGTCAGAGATTTCATTTTGATTACTGGTAAGAGTTGTGAACTTTATGATTGATGTTGATGAACTCTTTCTATTGCTGTATGAATTTATATGAATCATAGTTTGAGTTGAGAAATTCACATGAAATGAGTCATACTTTGAATGAAGAATTACATGAATATGAAAATTAAGAACATGATATGCTGAGGCAATGAAAATGAATTATGAGTTGGAATTGCTCAAATTAGAAAATGTGAATTGGAAATTGAAACAAAAGAGTAGCTAAGTCTCCCCCGGCAATGGAAATGAAATGAGAATTGAAAGACCAGGGTTGGTCATGTACTGAAATGAATGTATAAGTCCGGTTTAGTGGAGAGGCTAACTCTAGAGCTTTGATTTTGGTTCATGATTCTATTAAAATAAGGACTAGTACATAGTGGAGATGTGATGAAAGTAAGAGAAAAACATTGAGTATGAGGGCTATTGGGTAGCGGCGAGAGCGTATCCCAGGAATTTCCATAATGAGTCTGGGTGAGGATACTACTCCAGAGTACCGTCCCAGTGGCGACGCTCGTGGGATATTTGAAGACTACGGGTGTCATGTCTATGGTGAGAGCTGAATTACCACAGGATGTCTGCATGATGAGTCATGTCAGCGATGGGATTCCCTCCAGAGTGCCTAGACATGAGTTCGTAGGTCGGAAAATATCTAAGATACTTACCGTAATTACAGTAGTAGATTAAGTCATGGCGAGGGATTGAACCCTACAAAATGAAGAACGATTGAGAGGCTTGCCCTCGGACCTATGTAGTATGGGATGCATAGAATCCGAACAAGTATGCATTAGTGTCATGTAAATTAAATAATTGCATTAAGGATTAAGTGCACAATCACAACACGACATCGTTAAGATTTTCCCTCTTTTCCTTTATTTCTGAATGTGAACAAGTTTGTGATTTGTTAAGAAATGAGAATCGTTATACTGTTTCTGGCATAGAGAGGATGGCCATGTATAATTATCGTCGGTTGAATAAACTGACGTACCCACAGTTTGTATGCAGGATAAGTTACATGTTGAAGAAGAATGGATGCATAAAGATTTTACCATGTTGCTGTACATTTATGTAAATGTTGTAAATTTTTACTTCCGCTGTGCAAATGAAAAGTGTAATATATGAAGTAAACTCTGCTGTAAAGATGAAAAGTTTAAATTCCTTGTAAAGTTGTACTAAAGAAAGTGAAAAGATCCTGTAGAACATCTCGAATTCAGTGTATTTGGGATTCGGGGCATTACAGTCCAAGTGGTTTCCGACAATGCTGCTAATATGAAGTTGGCAGGTAAAACCCAATTAATTTATTTTTTAATTGCAATATTACTTATAGTACTATTATATTATACTATTAAAGAATTATATTCAAAATCTCAAATAACATTCAAAATTAATTTGCTTCGACTTATGTTTCTAGGCCGTTTGGTGGAAGATAAGTACCATCATATATATTGGACACCATGTGCTGCACATTGCCTCAACTTAATGTTGAAGGATATTGCTCTCATGCCTAAAGTGAAAAAAACGTTAGGTCAAGCTATGGAGGTGACTTTCTAAATTTTAAGCTTATGATTCGAATCATGTATTATTTACTATAGTTGTAATCATTCAATATTTTCAATATTTTAGGTTATCGGGTTTCTTTATTCACATGGGCATGCCCTAAGCTTGATGAGGACATTTGTCACTGCGGAGTTGTTGAGGCCAGCTGTTACACGGTTCGCAACCTCTTTTCTTACATTAGAGAGTGTACATAAGCAAAAGGCGCACTTAAGGCGAATGTTCCTCTCCGACGCATGGCATAATTTGCATTATTCCAAGGAACCAAAAGGAAAGGCGGCAGAGAAGATAGTTCATATGCCATCATTTTGGAACAATGTGTTATATGCTTTGAAGCTTACAGCTCCGTTAGTTCGTGTGCTGAAACTTGTTGATGGAGAGAAGAAGCCTGCAATGGGATTTATTTATGAAGCTATGGATAGAGCCAAAGAGGCCATAGTTGCAGCTTTTGGAGGGGAGCAGAATGAACATAGGTACAAGGCGGCTTTTGAGATAATTGACAATAGGTGGGATGTACAGTTGCACCACCCATTACATGCAGCTGCATATTACTTAAATCCTCATTTCTTCTATGATAACAAGACTATTCATAAAGATTTAGAAGTGATGAAGGGACTTTATGCCGTACTTGAAAAATTGGTTCCTAAAGATGATCAAGACAAAATTGAAGAAGAAATGGAAGATTACAAGCATGGTCGTGGACTATTTGGATCTTCTTTTGCCATAAGGAATAGAAAAAGAAAAAAATCCAGGTATAAATTTGAATATTTGATTGCTTTTCAATTTCAATATTTTATTAATTTATTTTTCTTAATGGTTAAAAATAACAATTTTCAAATTGTGATAGCCGATTGGTGGATGAGTTATGGTAGTCAGACTCCTACCTTACAAACACTTGCCATGAAGATACTTAGCCTTACATGCTCCTCTTCTGGCTGTGAAAGAAATTGGAGCACCTTTGAGCATGTAAGATATAATTATTGTACTTTTTAAAAAATTGAAGTTAATCTATTCATAAAATATTTTTAAGTTTTAAATTTAAAACTTGTTTGTTTTGCTAAAATGCAGATTCACTCGAAAAAGAGAAACAAATTAGAAGCTCAGAGGTTGAATGATTTGGTGTACATCAAGTACAACCAAGCATTGATGGAGAGATATGATTCTAGGGATGTCATTGATCTGATTCGATTGAATGACATTGATGAGTCCAATGAATGGTTGTTAGGATGTTTTGGGGAAGGAGAAGAAAATGCTGAAAATGATGCTGTTTTTGATGGAGGTGATCTTAGATGGGGTGATTTGGCTGCAATAGAAGGAGCTGAAGAGCCGATTAGAAGCACAAGAAGGACTCGAGTGGGTGATGATTTTGGTTCATCATCGAGACCATCAGGATCTAGGAGCACGCCACAACCACAAGTACAGGAGGAGCCTGAATTTGAGGAAGATTCAGATACCGAAGAAGAGGATATACCAATAGACTGTGGATCGGAAGGAGAAGAAGAAGTTGTAGCTGAAGAGATATATGAATCAGATTGATGAGTATCATGGGTTGTATTTGGCATGTTGTAGTCTTGTAGACTTGTTTCTACTTGCTAGTTGTTTCTTATTGGTGAATGATGTTCTATAATACTTGCTATTTGTCTGGTAATTGTGGTGAAATGAAGAGTGATTAGTATTTAGTAGTTTAGTACTTAGTAAGTAGTTAATTTAGATTTTTATCTTTTAACATGTTAATGTTATTATGTTCTTGTGTATTGTCTATTTTGTATTTGTAAGACACCTAATTAATTTTTTTCGACATTTTATAGGTTTTGATATGAACTTTTCATATGCAAATTTTGATTAACGACCGAACAGGTATGTCTTCCATACCTTTTTAAGTATATGGTCATTATATGCAATATATTTTTGTTACTATGATGTTATCTTATTTATATACTCTAATTTAATGTTTTTAAAACCCCCCAAAACTAATAGTGCGCCTCAGTTAACTAAGGCTTGCGCCTCAAATTGCGCCTTGCGCCTCAGGCTTTTTTCAAGTAATTGAAATTACTTGCGCCTTGCGCCTTCGACTACATTGATTATTTTTACAAAGTTCAAATTGTATATGTTTATTAATTGGTTACTTTATTTTTACCCTATAACCCGTTTTAAACCCATTTAGACAAATACCCATTAATATTAAACCCAAAGCCCATTTGAAGCCCATCACCCTTATGTTTCACCGGACCCGTTCTAACTTAACCAAACCCGATACCCACACACCCAAGTCACCCGTCACCTAACCATATTTCTCTACCCCTCACCTATTTAACTCTCTCTACGCCTGTTCATCTCCAAACCCATGCACCGCCAACCATCACCCTGTGCTCCCTCTCGCAACCCCTACTCCGGACCATCTCCCCTGTACTCCTCGCTGTCGCGACTGCCCTTCGACGCCAGCAACACCCCGAGCGCGCCCCCTATACGTTCCTTCTTGCTCATGATAGAAGCAGCATTGTGACAACTCCCTATCTCTCCATCCCTCCCGACCACCAGCCTCTGCAGCGAAGCCCCGCCAGTGCAGCGCTCATCCTTGTGCGGTATGCTATTCTCCCGAAACCAATAGTCAGCCGCGCCATCACAGTGCCCTGCCAGCACTTACCCTGCAGCAACCTCCCGCCGCCATGTCCCCCTGGCCGCAGCCAGCCCGTCTGCCATGCAGCAAACCACCAACCATTGCTCTGTTGTGATTTTGGGTGGTTGGATCATGAGTTTTGATCAAGTGGATCGTGGGCCGTCGATCGCCATCTTGATGATCACTTGATGTGGGCCGCCGGATCTTCACGATCTCATATTGATCTTCTTGATCATGGTTTAATCTTAGCCGTCCGTTGGATCTTGATCATCATCTTTGATTATGGACCGTTGGATCGCATTATCATCATCTTGGAGTACTTGATCACTCTGATTGGTGGCCGTGCAATCGTCGATCTGATCCGATCATCATCATCATCATTAGGACACTGATCACATCTCGATCTTGATCTTGACCTTCGATCAGAGTCTTCTGATCTGATCCGAATGCCTTGATCTTTTGATCTTTTGATCTCAGCCGTCTGATCGTGTTCGTGGGTTATTTGTTCTTTGGATTCGTGATCTTGTTCGTGATCATCTTTTTTGTGATTCGTTGATGTTGCGTTCGTGCCCCGGGATCGTTCCCGTTATTCTTGTTCCTTGTATCGTTTTCATCGTCATTTTTCAGGCAGGTAACTTTTACTCAAATTCCTTTGTATGATACAAGTCAAAAAAACCACCTATAGTGTAGATGGGTTCTAGAGACAACTCGTGTGTGTGTTATCTTTGATGGGTTTTGTCTCTATTGTAAAAACTTGACCATAGTTGCCTCACGACATTTATAACATGAGTACAACTTAGGATTTACCATTTAATTGAGGTGATTCGAATATGGGAGTTAGTTATGAGAAATTGTGCATTTGTTGGATCCATGTGATAGATTTGTTTTAGATATGTTAATTACCCTATTTCATGATGTTTGGACACTTGGTAGACTCGATTTCATGTTTGGTTGTGTTTGGATCAAGTTTCTTTTGAATTATATTGATTTTGGTTTTTGGGAAAATTTTGTGCTTTACCGATATTCTGTATTGATCAATAATTTAGACCAGTTTATGGTCAGCATCTTAATTTCGGTACAAAACATGAGTTTTAGAGGAATTCGTCTTCTTTCCAACACCTCTGACCATGCTTGATTTCCTTTTTATATGTGTGAGATATGACTGTTTTACAACAGAGGTGTAGATCTTTTCCAGATTTTGTTTCTCGTTCATTTTGATAACTAAATTATTTTGATGCTTGTGCTACATTTATTTTGATCTGAAATTTTGGTCAGTTTTTCTATACATATCTAGGGATTACCCAGAATTTTGGTAGATTTTATTGATGAGTTTTATGTGCCATTTCATGCTCATTTATGAAAACTATACTTGTAGTATTTTGCTCGCTGTTATGAAATGAAATGTATTTTCACCCTGATTCCTTTTACTGTATGAAAATATTTGTGAAATATGAAAGTTAGTTTGTATTGTCCATTTTCATCTCCCCTTGGTGGATTTGAATTTCGTGTCATACTTTGCGAGATATTACAGTTTTCGTATAGCAGTGTTGGGAATTCCAGGTTTGCCAAAGTATCGTTTCTTGATATTTGCTAATTTTTGATGACTGATCTAATGTTACTGGAAAATTATGAACTTTATATTCTGATACTAGACTTATAGGGGAATACCCCACATTTTTCGTCAATTTATTTAATGAGCTTTCATACTGTTTTCCTGCTCTTGAATTCGGTTTTCTGATTTCTAACTGAACCTAATTTCTGAATTCAAACCAGTTTTGAGACTTGTTTTTGTGAAATACTATATGACTTAGTTATACTCGCTGGATTCGGTTGGGAGTCTATTTTCTAGATGTTTCGACGGATTCAGATTTGGATTTCTGTTGTAACGGGAATCACTATTTTAGTACTGTACTATCATGCTGTCCTGAATATGAACATACACTGTTTTGCTCGTTTATGTGACTGTATATCATCTATGCGTGCTTATTTGTTACCCTAAACCTGATAATATTTATACTATGTTAGTTTGACTCTATTTTATGCACCATCATGTCTGTTTGATAAGTATAATAAAAGTAACCAAGCCGGGGTTTCTTAAGGGAAGATCTAGTAGTGGAAAATATAGAAACATGTACTTGGAAGCGAACTAGTGTTCCATACTACTACTGTTACTGTTACTACTACTGCTACTGTTACTGTTATCTAACCCTATCTACATTACTTCCTATAGGAAGGTGTAGAGGAGAAGAGAACCATTAGGTTCTTACTGTTACTGTTACTGCTACCACTACTATTACTGATACCTGAGTATACTGCCCCATTATGGTCCACTATGAAATCTAAAAGCGAAGCTGTTTTTTGTAGTAACCATGTAGTAAAAATCGGGATGCATGAAGTGCTACCTATCTAGTAATACACATAAGACTGTAAGAACATAAGACTGATACTGTTAGATTGATACTGTTAGACTGATACTGTTGGACTGATACTGTTATACTGTTACACTGATATACTGAGATTACTGTTACTGGACACTGTTAGTTGCCATATGACACTGCATTTGACATAAATATCTGTACTGTTAGTATACCATGCTAATCAACCTTGTTTTACTAATTCATGCTAAGTATTACTGTTGATACATTATTCTATGCTATTTGTTAGTTTTCCCATGTGCTTGTATTCTACGTTATAAGTGGCCCGTAACTTGCAATTGACGGGTACTTGTTTTCTCTTTCCTTCTCCTGCAATTGTTAATTGCAAATTTTGGTGATCAGCTGCCTGATGGAGTATGTGATCTAAAGTTCTAGTTGATGGAGTCTTGTTATCATTATTTCTTGTTTTCGTGCTTTGAACAATATTGTATTCTTGTACTTGGATTTATTCTTATATTTGGGCAATGTGACCCAGAATTTTGACTTATTCAGATCATGACTATTTGAGATTTATATATTTGGTTTCAAGTATTCTTGTTGGTATTTTGGTTCATATGTGCATGATGGTTGATACTTTTGCTTCAGACTCTGATTATTTTGTGAGATGTTGTAATGATTCTTGAACAGCTTATGGATGATAAACAGCATTCGCTGGGCTTTTTTTGCGTATCCGTATTCCGTATTCTCTTTTGAAATGCGGGGTGTGACAGATATTCCGGCCATTTATTGATTCCTTCGTAGTGGTTTTCATTGATGATATTTTGGTGTATTCAAAGTTAGAGGAGGAGCATTTTATGCACTTGACGGTGGTGTTGCAGAAGTTACAGGAGTATAACTTGTATGCCAAGCTGTCGAAGTGTGAGTTTTGGAAATTTGAGGTAGCTTTTCTTGGTCATATCCTTTCTAAGGAGGGAGTGGCCACTGATCCTCAGAAGGTTGAAGCAGTAGGGATTGGCCCAGGCCAACGTCAGTGAAGGAAGTTAGGAGTTTCTTGGATGTGGCTGGGTACTACAGGAGATTCATTCAGGGCTATGCACAGATTGCAGTTCCTTTGACAGGAATGACTCGGAAGAATGTGGTATTCACATGGACTGACACGTGTGAGGCGAGTTTCCTTGAGCTTAAGGAGAGGTTGACGACTGCGCCTATCTTAGCCTTGCCGTAAGCTGGGAAGGATTATAATATCTACAATAATGCATCGCTCAGAGGTTTGGGGTGTGTCTTGATGCAAGAAGGCAAGGTTACTGCCTATGGTTCAAGGCAGTTGCGTCCGCATGAGAAGAATTACCCGACGCATGATTTGGAGTTAGCAGCTATTATCTTTGCCTTGAAGCAATGGAGACATTATGTTTATGGTGAGAAGGTAAATATGTATACCGACCACAAGAGCCTGAAGTACATTTATCAATAGAAGGATCTGAATCTTCGACAGAGAAAGTGGTTGGAAGTGTTGGAAGACATATGTCTTGAGATCAAGTATCATCCGGGTAAGGCAAATGTGGTGGCCGATGGGCTTAGTCGGAAGAGTAGTTTGGCGAGCTTGATTACTACTCAGAGTGAGTTGGCAGCAGAGATTGATCAGGCAGGTTTTGAGGTGGTACTGTAGGGTTTGGGAGCGTCTTTGGCTCAGTTGAGGCTGCAGCCTAATTTCATAGAGCAAATTATGGAAGGTCAGAAGTCAGATACAGAGATCCAGAAGATGATGTAACAGGTTTTCGATGGCAAGTTATCAGAGTTCCGTATCTAAGATGGAGTTCTATAGATGGGTGAGATCCGGAGAATGCAGATTTGAGGGCGAGTATCTTGTAGGAGGCACATAGTACCTTGTTGTCTGTACATCCTGGAGGCACAAAGATGTACAAGGACATCAAACAACACTTTTGGTGGTCCGGTATGAAGAGGGATGTGGCAGATTTTGTGGCAAGGTGTCTGACTTGTCAGCAGATCAAAACAGAAAATCAAAGACCTGAAGGTTTGTTGCAGCCTTTGCCCATTCCTGGATGGAAGTGGAAGAATATTAGCATGGATTTCATTACGGGTTTGCCAAGGAGTGCGAAGGGCAATGACTCGATTTGGGTTATTGTTGACCGTTTGACCAAGTCAGCTCACTTTCTGCCTATGAAGATTACTTGGTCGTTGGAGAAGTTGGCAGAGCTGTATGTTGATGAGATTGTGAGACTTCTTGGAGTTCCTGTGTCGATTGTGTCCGACAGGGATGCAAGGTTCACTTCGAGGTTTTGGAAGAGTCTGCAGGCAGCTCTAGGTACAAGAACTGATTTCAGTACCGCTTTTCATCCGCAGACTTATGGTCAAACTAAAAGGGTGAATCGGGTATTGGAAGATATGCTAAGAGCTTGTGTTATGGATTTTGGTGGTAGTTGGGAGAGGTACTTGGCATTGGTTGAGTTTGCTTATAACAACAGTTACCATGCGAGTATCGGGATGGCTTTATATGAAGCTCTGTATGGGAGGAAGTGCAGGACGCCTGTTTGTTGGTATGAGGTTGGCGAGAGGCAGATGTTTGGGCCCGAGATTGTGCAGCAAACATCGGAGAAGATTGAGTTGATTCGCAAGAGGTTGGTCGAGGCTCAGAGTCGGTAGAAGAGTTATGTAGACACTCGAAGAAGGGACTTAGATTGAGGTTGGGGATGCAGTTTTCCACAAGGTATCTCCGATTAAAGGAGTGATCAGGTTTGGTAAGGGAGGCAAGTTGGTGCCAAGGTACATTGGGCCATACATAATTTTGGGGCGGATTGGTAAGACGGCATATAGATTGGAGCTTCCGGAGGAGTTTGCACAGGTACATGATGTGTTCCATGTGTCGTTATTAAGGAAGTATCTGCCGGATCAGAGTCATCAGTTGGGAGCAGTGCCTGAAGGTCAACAGGTGAACTTGATTTACAAGGAGAAGCGTGTGGAGATTGTTGATCGTAGGGAGAAAATCTTGAGGAGCAAGGTGATACCTATGGTCAAGGTGTTGTGGAGGAACCAGCAGTTGGAGGAGGCTACTTGGGAGCAGGAGGATCACATGCAGAAAGAGTTTCCTGAGCTTTTTGTATAATTGTATTCCTTTGTATGATTGTACCTTTTGACTTAAGCTGTATTTCTTTTGTTAGATTGTATTCTCCTGTATACTTGTATTTCTTAAACTATTTCTCATTTATGAGATTTCAATTCTTTTTGCTTATTTTGTTTGGACCCTATTAGTAGCAGTTCTGAGGACAAAACTTTTCTAAGGAGGGAGTGATGTAATACCCCAGATTTCTTAAATGATGTTTTTAAAATTAATAAATGAATTAAAATGAATTTTGGTGATTTAATAAGTATTTTTCCGAAATTTTACCTTTTTATGCGTGCAAAACATGTGCAAATAATTTCTTGGAAGTTCAAAATAAATTTTTTTTGGGGGAAATCATTATTTATTATTGGATATTATTAGTGAATTTTCTGGATTTTTCTGACAGTTATTGGACCTATTTGCAAATATTACAAAAAGAAGGATTTTTGTGCAAAATTACCAATTGGAATGAAAACTTCAGATTTTTGGGCTGGGCTTGATGCCTAGTCAACTCAGGGTTAAAATTTTTTACTTTTTGTTTAGATGAATTTGGTTTATTTTGCAAGTTTTGATAAAAGATGATCATTTTGCAAAATTGCCATTTAGAAAGACAAAAATGCAAAATCGTTTTCTGGGTTTCTCAAACAGTTCCGGCTGGTTATAGGATGGTTATTTTTTTATTTTAAGACTCAATTAAGTTGGTTTTATATAGTTTCCAAGTATAGGGATTTATATATGTAAAGAAATATTTTAAAAGAGATATTTTACAAATCTATTCAAACCCGAATTTTACTTGGATTCCTACCTATTAAAGGTTGAGTGCAGCCATCTCTTTGCTGCACAACACAATGGAATTTCTTATTATTAATTTCTTGGAGTTTTCAACGAGGATTCTTGGTTTTCTTGCGAAGGAGGGATTCTTCTTATTCTTTACTTTTCTTCGGTTGTTTCTTCAAAGAGGTGAGTGACTTAGTTTTGTTTTCTTATTGTTCTAAGTATGTTGTATGTGTTGATCTATTTATTAGTAAGCATATTAGATGATCATGTGAAGGTATGGTGAATTTTTATAAATAGATGGATTAAAAGTTGAAGCTTTTATTGAAACTAAACTATTGATGACCGAAACCCTAATTTGATGACTTGTGATTGTTAAGGAACCTAATAGAGATCATGAGTAGGATGTTTACAAATGTTTTGCTGCTATTGTGAATATATATAATGAGTTGTGTGATGTTATTGTATAAAAAAATAAATGAGTTTGAACAAGGGGAGATTTGTTCTGTTGATAAACACATACACCCACCGCTGATGCCCCAAACTTACTATTTTTGTTCTTATAATTGCTTATAAACATGCTTGAACTGATATAGATGATTGGGGGTATGTATACACATAGTTTTGAACAAAAAGGGACAAGCTGTGAAGTGAAAGAAGAAAAGTTACCTTTTTGAATCTATTGTGTGCATGTTTTTGTGGATTTTGGGCAATTTGAGGACTGAGGTGAATGAACCACTTGAATTTGAATTTAACAATTTC
The DNA here is from genome assembly GCA_017893485.1 of Hemerocallis citrina. Taxonomy (NCBI): domain Eukaryota; kingdom Viridiplantae; phylum Streptophyta; class Magnoliopsida; order Asparagales; family Asphodelaceae; genus Hemerocallis; species Hemerocallis citrina. The sequence continues at coordinate 39,121,374 of CM030366.1, forward strand.
AAACAACAAAACTTTTAGAGGAATCAGGTTTTAAAGTAGAGATCTTCAATGTGCAGATTGAGTGGTCCTTGTTTTCAAAACGGATACATGAGTAAAGAAGATTATAGAATTGGTTTTGGGTTGAAGCATTGAACAGGCTGAACTGAGTGTGAATTGTCCATTGCATTCTTGATCTAGTAGATATATATACTTATACACTGCTTTCATCATGAAGGAAATTTGTTAGCTACTGATCAGATCTATATGAGTACATATATACAAGCAGTGATGCTTAATTACCTCACTTGCTGTCCTGTTGAAGAACTTTGTGAAATCTCTATTTTTGAAATCCTGATAGGTCTCGGTGCATTTTAACAACCCCTAAAAGTGATACTAGAGATGGTTAATCACCTCAGGAAATTAGGCTTGAGTTTACAAAGTGTAAGTGTGTATCAGTGGAAGCATGAACAAAGGCTCAAGCTTGAATCTGATATGAGTTGGGTAGATCTTAACTCAATACTGCACCTATATACAATGAATCCTTGAAGTTTATTGTTGCTTTCTAAGTCCTAATATACCTTAACAACTACCAAGTAAACCAGCCCCATGTCTACAATTAATGAGTAAAGTGTTTGAGTTTTGAAGAGTATCTGTTTTTTTTTTTTTTTTTTTGGGTTACTGTAGATTGCTGCTGCCTTTTGTGCAGGTGCACACTTGAAAAATCCACATTTACCCCACCTGCATCTTGCCCAAGTAATTGCAGCCTTAAATGTAGTGTTTGGTAGTTTTTTTGGGGTATGCAGTGAAGGCATTTTCTACACCTTATACATTTTACTTCAAACTAGTAATAGATCTACTTATACATATCAGATATACATATGTAGACACCTAGATCAGTGAATAGAAATTTTTATATCTCCTATATGCATAGTAGTTCATTTCCCACAAACTTGCATACACCTCCTATCAGTTAAGAGATTTCTATATGCCTACATTTATTTTTTATCTCAGTAAAGAGAAATTTTCTATAAATTATATATATATGCTTATATACCTCATCCGAGAGAAAGGTTTCTTCTGTGTATCAGATGCATCTACCTCATAGAAGTTTAAAAGAATTCCATATCTTGTCTATATAGACATACCTGCATTTTACTTCTACAATAGAGTAATTTATATATCATGCTATAGAGTAATATCCTATAACCTACTTATGGTTAAAGTCCTATATCTGCTTATGTTTCACCTCAATCAGTAAAAAGGGATTTTCATATGTGTATATATATGTATCAAGAGCTGCAAAGAGAGTATTTCTACATATATTAGTTATATATATATATATATATATATATATATATATATATATATATATATATATATATATATATATATACTAATTCTGTGAAAAAGGATTTTTCGATGTATTACACATATACAATCATTTTGTCATCAGTAAAAGAGTATTTCTACATATGTATATATATATATATACTAATTCTGTGAAAAAGGATTTTTCGATGTATTACACATATACAATCATTTTGTCATCAGTAAAAGAGTATTTCTACATATGTATATAAACTTTTTGCAACATCAGTGTAAGAGGGGTTTTCTATATATCTGTAATACCCCGATTTTCAATTATGAAAATTAATATTTTTGCACGTATTGTGCACGTGCAATTTTTGTAGTATAAAATCTTATAATTATTTTCATTAGACAATGAGTGTGTGTGTGTGTATATATATATATATATATATATATATATATATATATATATATATATATATATATATATATGTATGTATATGCGTATGTGTTCTCTAATTATTTTTATTAAGGCCCATTTTCTTCAAATAAACATAAGTCCTTTTATAGCCCAAATCTAATTTATTTTGTAAACTAAATTTGGCCCATTAAATAAAGGCCCATGAATATATTTTTCCTTTTAATTACAACTTGTAATGTAGACTATTTTTATAGATCATTTTTGTAAAAAATAAAATGTACAACTTTTTATATGGGGAACTAGTAAATGCACGTGCCTTGCACGTACACGTGCATGGGGCACTTGTGTGGCCGGTTTTGAATGGGAGGGAAAAGGAAAAAGAGAAATGGAGTTGTGGGTGGTAGTTGTTTGGATCATGGTTGGTTACTACAACTTCCCCTTAAATCCTAGCCTTTTATCTTTAACCCCTAGATTGATCCTAGCCCTTCATTTGCTCCAAAATTTAGTATAAATACCCCCCCTAGCCTAGTTATTCTTGCACCCTTCATTCTCCAAAAATCTATAGTAGAGAATACAATTGTTAGTAGTAATTTATTAGTAGTGAGAATAAAAGATTGAGAGATTGAGAGTGTTGGTGTGTGCTTGCAACAAGGAAGGCCGGCATCATCTATTGGAGCTCGGGTTGCACCTTTGAAGGCTCGGTTTTGCACATAAAGGAGGAGGAGGAACGCTCTTTTGACAAGTTCGAGAAGGACTCTTTTGTTTAGGAGGTGTTGCAAAATATTTTCTCTTCAAATAAGGTGGGTTGTTTTTCTATATTTTTAACTAGATACCATGTTAGGGTTGATTGAGATGATAATGCATGAAAGAAACTAATAAGAGTACACTTAATTGGAAAAAGGACTTGTTGATTGATTAAATCGATGCTTGATAGGCTGTATGTTATCTTGTTATGAATCTTGAGTTGTATGTAAATTGTTTTGTAGCTATGGAATATAGGAATTAGAATTGTTGTGAACATAAAAAATAAGTACAAAATGCTAGTAGGAGAAATTGTTGCTTTATGTGCTTAGATGATCTTTCGTGATATGAGTTAGAATGAGTAAATGTTGTAAATTTCTCCTTTATATAAAGGTGAAAATGTGGATGTCTCTTTATATAAATGTTGTAAATTTGCTTCCGCTGTAAAATGTAAAGTGTAAAGATTTCTTGTAACTCTGATGTAAAGTGAAAAGTTTTTAGTTCCTTGTAAAATTGTTCGAAAAAAGTGTAAAGATCCGGTGGAATCTCGAATTCAGTGTATTTTGAAATTCGGGGCGTTACAATATCAGTTAGGTATACATATACATATGTTCCAACTCAGTGGAAGGGTTTTAGGTACACCTTATATACACTCATTTACTTCAAATCAGTAACAAGTTTAGCTTTACATATCAGACATATATATATGTAGAAACTTCGATCAGTGAAAGGAATGTTCTATATCTCCTATATATGCATAATGGTTCATTTCTCACATCCAGCATATACCTGATATCAGTTAAGAGATCTCTAAAATGTACACATTTATATTTAATCTCAATAAAGAGTAGTTCTTATATATATATATGCACATCTGCATATATACACATTATACTTTCAGTACAAGGAGCTATTACAAATATATGTATTTCAAATCAGTGAAGAGGCTTTTCTTCCTTGTATCAGTCACATATAAACATTTATATTTGGTATCAGTGTAAAGGGGATTCCTTTCTACACCTTGCACATATACAATTACTTAAAATCAGTATAAGGGAGTTTTCTACATATATCAGTTTCATAAATGTATACATATGTACCAATTAAATAAAGTTTACCTTCATTTATCTGCATATACATCTACAATCAGAGAAAGGGATTTCACCTCCACATCCTGCGTATACTCAACTCCAGTGAAGGGGAATTTCTACACCTCATATATATATACCTATGTACACTTCAACTCAGTAAAAGAATTATACACACTCCTATGCACTTCCATATATATATACATATATAACCAATATAAAAACAATGTCAATGAGTGAATTTTCCCACTGTGAATGAATTAACAATGAAATAAATGAAGAGGTTAAAATGGAAGAATTTTGTGTTGATGGTTGAGTTGTGAATCTCTAGAGGGTGTGTGGGACCCTAGGTACCGGCAATTGAGTTTTTTTTGTGATTTGGTCAGTTATGACCTTTGTTGTTGTTCACTTGAGTTAAGTCTGGTAGGGTACACCAACTCTAGGAGATTCGTAATTAATTAATTAACTTAAAAAGATAAGGACAGGCACCAGATGGTGATATGATGAAATGAGTGCAAACATGAGTTATGGACTCCAGGATGATCCAAGGAGTGAGATATTCCCCAGTATTCTAGGACGATGGACGTATGAGCCACAGAGTGATCTGCGGAATGGGATTGATCTCCAGTATTTCGAGGATGAGAGCGACGTTCATGGGATGTTTGTGCAGTGAGGGTTCCAGGATGACATGCGGAGTGAGACAATCTCCATTTCCGGGATGATGGACGTATGGGCTACAGAATGATCCACGGAGTGGGATTGGGCTCCAGTATTCCAAGGGCGAGAACCAATACTTGTCGAATGTCTAAATCTCATAGTAGTCATAGTAGTAGGATTAGTTGCATAAGCGGGGGATTAAACCCTATCAAGTGATGAACGATAAGGGCTTGCACCGGACCTATGTAGAGTGAGATGCATAGAATCTGACAAGTATGCATTAGAGAGTCAGCATATAGCATTGATGTTTTCTTGACTTGGTTTTATGCATGTGTTTTCCTGTTTTCTACACTTGACACTTAGACTAGTTCACTTGATGTTTTCATGTATTATTTATTGATTTTCTTGTTTCATTTATTTTTATTGTTGGTGCATGTTGTTTATGATTCTATGTTTCATGTTTTATTGATGTTGCATTTATTTTCATGTCACTCACACCGTTATGGCAGAACCCTGTAGTTTTGGGGGTTAGAGTTATCTCTAGCCTTATGTTTTACAGGTAGATGCTTATAGCTTGGGATTCGGATGCTAGAGCTAAATTGATGTCATGGCTTATATAAAATTGTAAAAGAACATGTTGTAAAAGAGATAAGATTTGTAATTCAAGGTGTTTATTTTCCGCTGTGTTTTGTAAAGAATTTAATGTAATAAAAGTTGGAAGAAAAAAAATTATCTGTATTTTTGTCTATGTTTACTATTACAATTGATGTTGATGCTGTGAATTGTGACACGTATTTCTGAGATATTATATTGGAACTTCAGGGCGCTACACTCTCCTAGGTATCTCTTGGCCATCAAGCTTCACTACTTCCTCAGTTGTGTTCTGAATATCACTAAAATTACACTCCATATACTCTGTTTTAGTTCTGTTTATCCTAAAGCCTCTAGCTTCCAAAGTTTCTCTCCACAATTCTAATTTAGCATTAACTCCTGCTCTAGTATTGTCACGATGTCATCGGCAAAAAGCATACACAAGCCACCTCATCTTGTATTCCTCACGTCAATTCATCAGTAACCAAAGTAAAAAGGTATAGGCTTAAAGCCGAACCTTTGTGTAAACCTACTGTAATAGGAAAATCGCTGGTCTCTCTTGTGGTTGTTCTAATTGTGGTCATTGCCCCGTTATACATATCCTTAATTACCTCAATATACTGAATAGTTACCTTTTATTATTTAACACCCACCATACTATGTCTCTAGGGACTTTATCATATGTTTTTTCTACATCTATAAAAATCATATGTAGATCTTTCTTATTCTCCATATATTTTTTCATAAGTCTCCTCAGTACATAAATTGCTTCCATTGTTGACCTCCCAGGCATAAACCCAAACTGATTCTCAGCCACTGTAGTTTCTAGTCTCAGTCTATGTTCGATCACTCTTTCCCAAATTTTCATCGTATGACTCATTAATTTAATTCCTCGGTAGTTTGAGCAACTTTGTACATCTCCTTTATTTTTATGTATAGGTACTAAAATACCCTTTCTCCATTCATCGGGCATCTTCTTAGTCCTCAAAATTGTATTAAAATTTTTGTTAGCTAACCCACTTCTACATCCCGAAAACACTTCAAAACTTCAATGGGTACATTATCCGGTCCCAAATTTTTTTCTATTTTTATCATTCCTAGTGCATTTCGAACCTTCGAGATCTAAATTCTACGAAAAAACATATGCTCTCGACTCTCCCTCGATTCCTCTATATTTAAGTTGCCCACAACTTTTTCATTTAATAACTTCTTAAAGTAATTTTGCCATCTTTCCTTAATTTCCTTATCTTTTACTAAGACTCTTGAATCCTCGCTCTTAATACACCTAATTATATCCAGATCTTTTATTTTTCTATCTCTTTGATTAGCAAGCTTATAAATGTTATTTTCTCCTTCTTTTGTATCTAAATTTGTGTATAAATCATCATAAGCTTTTTCTTTTTTATTTCTTACCGCTTTTTTAACTTCTTTTCTAACGGTCTTATATCTCTCCAAATCCTCTTCATTTCTATTCTTTTGCCATATTTTGAAGGTTGATCTTTTTTCTCTTACAGTATTTTGGAGTTCTTCATGCCAGCACCATATTTCTTTATTTAGCAACCCTCTACCTTTAGATTCTCCAAGTACCTTATTTGAAATTTCTCTTATGTACATAGTCATTTTAGTCCACGTCATATTTGTCTCCCCTTCTCAATTCCATGATGCTCCTTTAAGGACTTTATCTCTAAAAACTTCTAGTTTATCTCCATTTAAGTTCCACCACCTAATTTTTGGGTTCCTAGTCTTCTTCCTTGCACATATGTGTTTCTCAATCTTAACATCCAATACCATTAATCTATGTTATGAGGTTAAATACTCGCTCGGTATAACTTTACAATCTTTACATGTCAAGCGGTCTACTTTTATAGTGATGAAAAAATCAATTTGACTCCTATTTTCCCCCACTTTTATAGGTTATCAAATGTTCCTCGCTCTTCCTGAAATAAGTATTTGCTAGTATAAAATCATAGGAAGCCGCAAAATCTAATAGAGCCTCTCCACCATCGTTCTTATTTCCAAATCCATATCCTCCATGCACCATCTCAAATCCCATGTTATATTCTCCTACATGTCCATTGAAATCTCCTCCTATAAATACTTTCTCACATAAGGGTACACCTTGAATTATCTCATCCAGATCTTCCCAAAATTTATTTATAGCTTGCGCATCTAATCCTACATGGGGTGCATAAGCACTAATGATATTAATTATGTTTTCCCCTAATACAAGCTTAATTTGTATTATTCTATTCCTTTTCCTATTAACGCCTACTACATCTCTTTTGAATTTCTTATCTACTAAAATTTCTACTCCATTTCTATTTTTAATTTTACCGGTATAGTGTAATTTAAAACCATCTATCTCTTTAGCTTTCTTCCCTACCTACTTTATTTCTTGTAAACAAGCTATATTAATATTCCTTCTAATCATGGTATTTACTAGTTCTATGCATTTTCCTGTCAGTGTTCCTATATTCCAAGTCCCTAACCTAAGCCAATTTTCCTGGATTAGCTTCTTTATCCACACACGTCCAGATTGGTGTAGGAACCCTTGCCCTTTTTCACCACAGTCGGGCGACGGTGCGACGCCCCTTTGACATTTTTCGCAGCACCCGGAGGCAGGCACAACGCATCACTTCCAGGGAATGTCCTAGCATTTGCGCGTATATTATTAGGATTCATGTTCATAAGATTTGACAAAATTTGATGCTGGTTGTCAACTGCCTAACGCAACTCTCCTCCTTACCCAGTTTGTAGCCGAATTCCTGGCTGGGGACGGGCAATGGTAGAGTTGGTTATTGGAAAATAAAAAAGAAAAAAACCTTGTAGTCTCCTCTCAAGTCAGAGAGAAAGTCAACTGGAACAAAACATTTTATATCAACCTAGGCCGTTGTTGAAAAAAAAATTCAAAAAAACCCTGGTAATCTCCTCTCAAGTTAGAGCAAGTCAGCTGGAAAAAGAAAATTCATATCAACTGGCCGTTGTTTCGGACCAAGGTTATTGGAAAAAAATTTCAAAAAAACCTTGGTAATCACCTCTCAAGTCAGAGAACAAGTCAACTGGAACAAAAAATTTCATATCAACCTAGGCTGTTGTTGGAAACAACGGACAAGGTTATTGGAAAAAAATTCAACAAAACCTTGGTAATCTCCTCTCAAGTCAGAGAGCAAAAAAAAATTTCATATCAACCTTGGTCGTGTTGTTATTGGAAACAAAATTCTTCTTTAGCCTTAACCACATACAATTTGCATACCGACATTTCAATCAATCAATAAGCCATTTCAAAAAGAATACGGAATACGGATACGTGACAAAAGCCCAGCAAATGATTTTAATCATCCATAAGCTGTTCAGGAATCTTTACAACATATCACAATATAATCAGAGTCGGAAGCCAGAAAAGTCAACCACATGCACATATGAACCAAATACCAACAAGAATACTTGAAATAAAATATATTAATCTCAAATAGTTATGATCTGAATAAAACAAATATCCTGGGTCACATTGCCCAAATACAAGATAAATCCAAGTTTCAAAATACAATTATTGTTCAAGTAAACTACAAGAAATAATAATGATAAAATCCAGCACTAATACTTTATCTCGCTTATACCATCTAGAACCTGTTCTCCAAAATCTGCAATTCAACGAATGCAGGAAAGAGGGAAAGAAAAAAAAACAAGTACCCGTCAATTGCAAGTTACGGGCCACTTATAATGTAGGATACAAGCACATGGAGAAACTAACTAGCAATATGGTATAAGTGTGATGTCAACATAAACAACTAGCATGGTAACGTGATCAAGTATCATGTAGCATATATCAAGAGTCAAGTAAGCAAGTATCATGTAAACATGTGTCAAGTATCGAGTATCCAAGTAAACATGTAACAGGTATCAGGTAACAGGTATACAGGTAAACAGGTAATCATGTAACATGTCTCAAGTATCAAATCTCATGTATCATGTAGTCAAGTAGCATGTTCAGGTCTCACGTGTCAAATCTTGTAGTTATTAATATCTATGTAGCACTTCATGCATCCATCCTTTTACTACATGGTTCCTACAGTCAATGCAATTTCGTTTTAGATTTCGTAGGGGACCATACAGAGCAGTATACTCAGGGACAAGTAATCCAAATCATATACCAAATTCCAAATTAACCAAATCATATACCAAATTCCAATAATCCAAATCATATACCAAATTCCAAATAATCCAAATCATATAACAAATTCCAAATATGGAAAACACGGGCCCCCTTCCGAGTACACATTTCTGAATTATCCACTACTAGATCTTTCCCATTAACCCGGCTTGGTTATTTATTATTATAATCAGGTATGCATGTATGTGTCGCAAAATAAAGTAAGGATAACAGGGTAGAAACATGTATCAGGTTCAGGGTGCAAGATAAACAAGTACAGGTACAAGATAGCACATAACAGGGTAAAACAATTAGTTTTCTAATTCAAGACAGCAAGACAGTGTTGTACAAAAACAATGATTCCCACTACTAAAAACATCCAAATTTGGATCCGTCAAAGGACCTGGAAAATAGACTCCCACACGAATCCAGCGATCATAAATAAGTCATATAGTAATTCACAACATCATAACTCAAAACAGGTTTGAATCTAGAAAACATGTTCAGTCAGAAATCAGTAAAACGAATTCTCAGTCAGAAAACTGCATAAAAAACCTCTCAAATGAATTCAGGAAAAAACTGGGGTATTCCCCTAAATGTCTAGAATCAGAATATAAAGTTTCATAATATTCCAGTAAAATTAGTTTAGTCATCAAAAATAAGAAAACATCAAGAAATGATACTTTGGAAAATCTAGAATTCCCAACACTGCTGTACGAAAACTGAAATATCTTGCAAGCCGTGAAACAAAATTCAAATCCGCCAAAGGGAGATGAAAATAGAAAAAATAATTTAGCTTTCATATTTCACAAATATTTTTCATACAGTAAAAGGAATCAGGGTGAAAATAAGATTCTTTACAGAATAGTAAGTAAAATAAAGCAAGTACAGTCTTTATAAAGAAGCATGAAACGACATATAAAATTCATCAATAAAATTTGCCAAAATTCTGGATAATCTCTAAATAGGTATAGAAAAACTCTACAAAGTTTCAGATCAAAATAATATGTGTAGCACAAGGAATAAAATAATTTAATCAACAAAATCGTCGAGAAGCAAAATTCGGAAACATAATACACCTTTGTAGTAAAACAGTCATAAGTCACTCATAAGAAAACGAAATCGAGCAAGGTCAGAGAGCTTTGAAAATAGACCAAATTCTGTAAAACTCATGTCGTATACTGAAATTAAGATTTTGACTTTAATATGGTCTAAAATACAATTCAAAACAGAACATCGACAAATACAGATTTTCCTCAAAACCAAAATCAACATCATTGAAACGAAACTTGATCCAAACACATCCAAACCTAAAATCTAGTCTACCAAGTGTCCAAACAACATGAAAGATGGTAATTAACATATCTAAAGCAAGGTTATCACATGGATCCCAACAAATACCCAAGTTCTCACCAAAAATCTCACATACATGATCAAATCAAGAATGGGCAAAACCTAGGTTAATTCATGTCAAGATTGTGTCATGAGGCAACTATGGTCAAGTTTTCACAATAGAGACAAAATCCCTCAAGAATAACACAAATAAGGGTCGTCTCTAGACCCAACTACACTATAGATGGTATTTTTGACTTGTATCAAACAAAGAAATTGGAGTACAAGTTACTTATCTTAACCGAAGATGAAGAATGACGAAAATCAAGAGTAACGGGATTGGATTTCCGGCAATGAGCAAAACCCATGAACAAAAATCCACGAACGAATGAATCCAAGCAAACTTGAGCGAAAATCTCCACATGAACAAACGCCACTAAAAGAGAGATAATCCAAGAGGGATGATGACAATAGTGACTTGCGGCCACAAGAGAACACCAAGGGAGAGAGACTAGAGTGGTATATGGTGGTGTAGGAGGTCGGATAGATGAGTGGATGGAGTGCGGCCAAGGGGAGGGGGGTCTCGGCCTGGGGAGTGGGCGTCGGGTGTGTATGGTGCTGCCAAGGGGGAGAGAGAGAGAGAGGGTAGGCCGGGTGCTAGGGTGTAGGGTTTAGATGTTAGGGTTAGGGTTTGAGGTTAGGGATATATATATAAGGGGATTAGGATTAATGAGTAATTGGGTTGTGGGTAATTAAGATTAGTAATAGGATTGTTTAATGGGTATTGATATAGATTAATGGCGTAGGACTTAAAATAGGATTGGGTTTGATTTAACTTCGGTAAATCTATTAGGGATCAATAATAGGATTGGGAATAAGATTAGGGTTTTAAAATAGGATTTAAATAAAAGATCAAATCGAATAGATAACGTAAGAAATAAAAGTAGGATTATATATCAAAATATATATTGATCTACAAGATAGAAATTATTTGAAATACTACAAATACAAATAACAATAGAAATAGATTTTTAAATCAACAATCAAGAGTAAAAGATAAAATAACATGATTAACAAAAATAACAATAATCATAATGAGCATTAACAAAAATAATATTAATAATACAAAAATTAACACATAATAATAAACATAATAATCCAAAACATAATAAAAATATTTGTATTATAAAAAAAATATCATTGGGAACTAGTTATAAATAAACTATTGATTAAAAATAGGTTTTAACAGAAGATCTAATAATATATTTTAACAAAGAATTTGAAAGCAGAAAAATTAATGTACAAAAATTTTAAATATAGAAAAATACACATAAAATACGGGTTTAGGAAAACAGGGGTTACAGTTACACCTCGAGCATGATTCAAACATCCCTGAAAACTCTAATATGTTCTGTAAACCATTCAAAAAGGGCGAACTACTTCTCAAAGGTTGTGAAACTCAATCTTCGTAAGTGGAGGTAAAACGATAAATTTCACTAGAAACGAGTCTGTAAAAGGAAGTTGGACCTCTTTTAAGCCCAGCTACCCAAAACTGATTTTTCAAACTGGGCTATCATAACAGCCCAACATGAAGAAGTTCATGATTATCTAAAAATCATTTTAAACTCGTAATTATCCATAAGAGACGGTTCAAAAACCTTATCTATTTATAAGATAAGAGTCCTAACTTTATCTTCATAACTCCTTCTATCTCTTCATGAAGAAGAGAGCCAACTAACCCTATGTCATTATCAAGAGAAGGGTAACTGACCCTATATCTTCATGAAGAAGAGAATAACCAACTCTATCAAAACACCGAGAAGTAGAGATAGATCAATATCTTGAAACAGGCCTCCTAAGCGAGTATAAATACCCCATGACATTCCCTAGAACAAGGTAACTAGTATTTTTCCACTAAAAATCTCTCGTATCTTTCTGATATCTGACTTGAGCGTCGGAGGGTCTGACGCCGGGGCCAACCCGGTGTTTCAGAGTTTTGCAGGTCAATCAGAGCGATCATCACCATCCGTATCAGATCTAACGGTTCAAATGAGTCAGATTCAAGTATCAAAATCAATTGGAAATAGTCAATATCGACGAAAATTAAAAGATCAGTGCTTTTTATTGTTTCTAAAAATAATTAACATCATAAGTTTGCTACAACACAGAACAAAGCAACAACAATAGATATATAATAATGCATGCGTATGCATAGAGAAATAAAGCACAAATATCTATAGATGTAAAACATGTAAATTACACACGTAGTGTAATGATGTATTATTTTAACATATGATGGAATAGAACCAATAAATACAATCCATGGCAATGCATGTAGTGTAATGATGTATTATTTTAACATATGATGGAATAGAACCAATAAATACAATCCATGGCAATGCATAAATAGGGTAGCAACTTCCAACTTTCTGCAGAATAAATTAATATACTCATGTTAAGATACTGTAACATACTTATACCATGGTTCAAGGCAATGGAAGATGCCAACAAGAGATGACACATGGATTTGGTCTTCCATCCAATATGATCACCAATAATGACATGGATTTGACCTCCCCCTCCAATACAAAGGGCCTTGCTAGTACTCTTAAATTTCACGAATTTATGGGTGTTGTGTGTTCATGTAGTTCACAACTAGAGCTAATGATAATTAAGTTAATAAGTAAATAAACACTGTATGCACCCATACTTTAGTATTTTATACATTTCAATATCATACAAGCTATGCACATCAAACGGTTAGGGATTTGAGGATCTTGTTGAGACTTTGACACAATCAACACAAAGCACCAAGCAAAACTAGATCGCATCAATCACGCAAAGCACACAAGAATTGTCCTAGTTTGGACTTTCGTCTTAATCCGTGGGAAGAAGAACCGAGATATTATTCAACTAGAGAAGATACAAAAATATTATAATTCTCACAACAACCCTCTCTCAAGCCTAACTGGAACTTGATGCTGCTTGTAATGGAGAAACTCTCTCACACTCTTAGATGAAGTACTCTCTTCTTTTATTCGGCACTCAATAGAATCATATGGATCTATGAGCCGTTACAATTGTATATATAGATCTAGAGACAAACTTTAAGTTGATATCTTATTGCAATAGCCATTGGATATTACATAAGAGATAACCCTACGATAAGAGGCACACGATCTAACTTGAAGAGCAAGTTGGGTTTCTCACGAATCTGCTAGACTCAAGCCCGAAAACCATCAACGCCGTGAACGGTCGACAGTATCATCAAGTCGGTCGACTGTCCTCCTCTCTGGAAGACATCATGCAGGGGTCGGTCGACCGCACAAGAGTTGCGGTCGACCACAACTTTTTCTGTTGCTGCCGCTGACTGTTTCTCGCCTCCACTCCGTTTTCAATCTTCTTGCTCCCTCCATCATCCTATCGTCTTCTTATCCAACATCGTATACAAGACATAAATTCAATAATCTCCACATTGGATTGCATACGCATGAATCCATACCTGTGTAATTTAAAACTCTTCTAGATATTTCTTCTTCGCTTTGTAAACAACATGTTTCTATGGCTTCTTCTGCTAGTTGAACAAACCTCCACCTATTTTTCTCCAGCTACATACCCCCTCAAGGGCACACCCCTATAGATGTAATCATGGAGGGCACACCCTCCACACGAACTCTACCTACATCAAGGCTCTCTCCACCTTCCAACGGTATTCAAACGTTGCAGTCTTGCTTCGGTAATTCTAGTGATGGCTTACTAGATGATGTTTTAGGAACAATGGGCTTCCATACACCCGACCGAGTTTTTTAGCTCCCACAAAGCTGGTAGAGGTTGTGCTGACCTTGCCCAATTTTCCCTCTTATCCTTCATTACCTTACGACGACTATCCCAAACTGTCAAAACCCCACCGCGAGCTGTGTACTTGCAACCACGAGCATCAAGAGTCCCCAAGGATATAATATTTTGCTGTATCGAAGGAATATGCATGACCTCTTTTAGTGTGAATCCTTTACCATAGCATCTCCAATTCAACTGTTCCATCACCCACTACTTCACAAATCTCACCACTTCCCGTTCTCACACTATGGCCTGTTGACAACTTGTAAGTAGAAAACATCTTCCTCTCGGAGCAAATATGAGAAGAACTTCCCAAATGAAGATACCAACTTGAATCCACATCTGAAGAACTTGAAATAAGAAGACAATAATCATTATTATTACCTGACTCAGTTGCGCTGACTATATGGGTTTGTTTTTCTTTTTTAGTAGCACTCTTTTGACTCAACCACTTGCGACACTCTCTTGTAATGCCCAACTCCTCTATCATATTGACAACGAATCTTACCCTTGTGTGTCGCATTCCTTCTAATTGAAGTATCACTATCCACCGCAAAACACCCTAAAGAAATAGACACTCCTTTATGAGTTTCCTTTCTTAGTTCATCTTCCTTCAGACCTTTAATTACCCTGGCTACAGTAAGTGTCTCCTTGGCTAATTTCCCATGTTGCATGGTAGTTATCAGGTGATCATAAGAAGTTGGCAATGAATAAATCAAGTTGAAAGCTTTATCATCTTCGCTAAGATCATCAGCATTAATCGTCTTTAGTTCAGATATTCAGATATGATCTTGAAGATGGGTACCTTCCTTCATTGAGAACCTAAACAGCTTCCTCTTCCAATACATCCGATCTAGTAACGACGATCCCGATTAGTCAGATTTGAGTCTCGCCTATAGACACGCCGCACTTTTCTCCTCAAGAATATTACACTTGACTTCGTCCGCCAATTGCAACCGGATTAAACTCAAGGCCTTCAAACAAATCTCATCCCATTTCTCCAGCTTTATGTCAGTTGTCTTTTTCTCTTCTAGGACAAGGTGCAAGTTCTTCTGAACCAAAACATCATACATGTTCACCTTCCATAGATTGAAGTTGATCTTATCGTCAAACCGCTTGATCTTCGTCTTTTGATATGCCATCTCCAAGAAAATCGAACAAACCCATGAACCTAATTGCTCTGATACCACTTGTTAGGGATTTGAGGATCTAGTTGAGTCTTTGATATAATCAACACAATCAACACAAACCACAAAGCAAAATTAGATCGCATCAATTACACAAAGCACACAATAATTGTTCCGGTTGGGGCTTTCGTCTTAATCCGGGGGAGAAAGAACTGCGCCCATATCTCCTTAACGAGTTAGCTAAAGGTAAGAATTCGGATGTTACGCACGGGAAAGAGAAGTTGACGTTGTCGAGTAAGAGTCATGAACTACCGCCCTTCAAGCGGGAGAAATCCCCGATCAACGGAGAGCGAGCGGATGCGCTCACCACGACTCTCTCTCAAACCTAACTGGAACTTAATGCTGCTTACAATGGTGAAACTCTCTCACCCTCTCAGATGAAGTACTCTCTTCTTCTATTCGGTACTCATTAGAATTATAGAATCATATGGATCTATGAACCGTTACAATTGTATATATAGAGACCAACCCTAAGTTGATATCTTGTTACAGTAGCCATATATTACATAAGAGATAACCCTACGATAAGAGCCACACGATCTAACTTGAAGAGTAAGTTGGGCTTCTCACGAATCTGCCAGACTCAAGCCCAAAACCCATCAGCGCCGCGAACGGTCGACTGTACCAATAAGTCGGTCGACTGTCCTCCTCTCTGGAAGACATCATGCAGGGGTCGGTCGACTGCATATGAGTAGTGGTCGACTGCAACTTCCTCTGTTGCTGCTGCTGCTGACTGTTTCTCGCTTCCACTCCGTTTCCAATCGTCTTGATCCCTTCATCGTCTTATCGTCTTTTTATCCAACATCGTATGCAAGACATAAACCCAACACAAACCACCTTTTTTATGGCAATTTCATCCACAGGATAATAACATTACAGTTTCACAACTAACGTACAATTTTTCCAAATAAAACTATCTCCTGACAGATTCATTTACATGCTAATATTGATTTGATATTTTTATGGGGAGGGAATTAATATTGATGTTGTATTAAAGTATATTAAATGCACTGTATACACAACGGAGAGTTAATTGCATCAACAGATCCGTTAAATAAAACTAACTAGAACTTTCTAGAAGCATCAGTAGTGATTAAAAATTGTCAAATGTTCTTTGCTTTTAAAATTTCATTTTTACCATTCTACAGACCTTGGTTCCCTAGTGGCTAATCTTACCCTGAACAGTACAAGCATGCTTAAAATGTGTCTACGAAATGGTGTGGAAAAAAGAGAACGGCCCTACTGCAATTGTCACCAAAACTTTTATCAAAATCTAGCAAGAGGTATCAGGCAAGTGCATTTACCGGACTAAGGTAAGAGAAGATATATAAGATTAGATTATTATAGAATAGATATTATCAAGCGCAGAAAGAAGCGTTATAAATAGCATACCTCAATAGCCCTAGGTAAATTAAACTTTTCTTTTCGACTATCCTACACTATGATAAACTAAATGAATTTTTGAGTAGGGAGAAGCAAAAGCAAGGCCCAATTATTTCTTATCTTGTGCATTGCAGAAAGCTTTTAAATTTTCCCTGCGTTTGAGCTCTATTTTAAATAAACTTGAGAAATCACTGACAATATAGATCAAATAAAATACAAACGCATCAAAGCATAAACACTGTAACAACAAGTCCTAGAGCTATTTGTTGAATAAGCACACCTGTCTTAAGCAGTTCCCCATTCAATCCAAAATATCTGAGTGTGTACAAAAAAGGAATTCCTCTGTTCTCCAGAAAAACAAAATCAGGCAAAGAGGAAATTTTCATCAGAAATATATCTAAAAATATCTAACTGATTTTACCAACAGTTAAAACAATTGTTAAGTCCAAATACATGATATAACTAAGTGCAGAAGAGAAACTAGATGAACCATCAGAAACTGACAAAAAGTGGACTTTCCAAATAGGATATGAAATTAGAGGAATACTTCAGGAACACCAAAGTATAAAATCTAACAAAAGCAATTGATGCCAAACATATCCGATCATTCTCATTCTCCAACAGTAAATTTCTACAACTTATCCATCGCTCATTTAACAAGCTAATAATGTTCCAAATAATACTGAAAATTTAAGTTTCCATTAACAACAAGCATACATCTTGAACACAAAGATATTCAATCTCAAATGTATATAACATTCTCAGAATACCAAAAAGGATGGGTGAGAAAGGCCATAAAAAATCCGGCTGTGAAAACTGTCCCTAGATATACCTATTCATGAAGCAAACACAAATAAAACATTTCTTCTCAGTATAGGAATAATAAAGAATCGAATTCTACTGATAGTTATCTTTTATCAAAAAGATGAATCTCAAAGTAGAAGTGATGTAAAACGTAATCCTAAATAGAGAATTTTTAAAAATCTTAAAGGATTAATTTTACCAACATGTAATGCGGATTAAAGTTAGAATTTTAAATAGGGCAAAAGCCAAAGTACCCCCCCAACGTTTGGCTCGAGTACAAAATGCCCATACAACGTTTGAAAAAATACAATAAACCCACCCTTCCGTTAACTTAACCCTTTCCGTTAAGTTATAATTATTAAATTACTTTTTTACCCTTACTCTCTCATATTCAATCTCTTTCTTCCCTTTCTTCATTCCTTTTTTAAGTACTTTTTGCTAAACACGCTTTTAAAATTTTCCAAACACCTAATTTAAGTGTAAAACAGTAAAAGTGCTTCAAGAACCAAAATTGTGTAGTTTTTTTATCCTTCACAATGATGATGGTGATGATAGCAAAAAATCCTTATCTAACAATCAATTTGTAGGTTCGGTACCTAAAAATCATCGAGAAGAGCGGATACCAAGCCCTCCCATGGGTCAGATACATAACAATGGCGGGTGAGTACGAATTGAGACTGATCTAAATGCATCTTTAGTGTGAAGATTTCCTTCTTCCCTATCTAGTAGCAGCATGTACTAGCCCATTGGCCTATATATTGCCAGACTTCGGAAGTTAGCAACTTTTTTGGGATATGAGAGGATTTGAAGGTGAAAATTAGCCCCTGCAAAACTATTCATCTAGTTGTTCCGACTATTTCTGGTGACAAAACTGACATTTAAGAAAACCATAATTTGATGTTTTCTCTTGAGGGTTTGTTGCAGGGTGGTCTGGTCAATCTTTGATTTGGTGAGGCAAGTTTGTTTAAATTGCGCATTAATTTTTTAAAACCAATCAGATTCTTTCGAGTGAAGATTGATGATATTGTATTTTGTAATCTTTGTATCATTTTGACAGTGTTACACTTTTTATATAGATTTCTCTGGAAATGGGACTTGAATTCATTTACTAGAACTCTCATTCTTATATCTTAATCATGTTCATCAATTTTCTATGTCCAATTTATATTATATTATACTGTTGACATTTGCCGTACTTAAAGTGTCATACACTTTCCTGATGCCATTCTGTTGATTTCGTCATATAGAAGGTTGGAACACCTAGTAATGTAAAACACCTAGTAAGGCTCCATTTAGCATTGCTTTTGGAGAACACTTTTGGTTCTTGAAGCACTTTTACTGTTTTACACTTAAATTAGGTGTTTGGAAAATTTTAAAAGCGTGTTTAGCAAAAAGTACTTAAAAAAGGAATGAAGAAAGGAAAGAAAGAGATTGAATATGAGAGAGTAAGGGTAAAAAAGTAATTTAATAATTATAACTTAACGGAAAGGGTTAAGTTAACGGAAGAGTGGGTTTATTGTATTTTTTCAAACGTTGTATGGGCATTTTGTACTCGGGCCAAACGTTGGGGAGGTATTTTGGCTTTTGCCCTTTTAAATAATTAATCGGTTTGATGGATTTTCAAGAATTGAATTAAGTTTAACTCAATTAATAATTCAGTTCTAACAATCAATAATTAAATCCCTAAGCGTTCTTAGTAAGTAAAAGATTCAATATTGATTCGTACTCTAATTAGCAAGTAGAAATGCTCACACTCAATATTTGTGGGCGGCAGATAAATCAAATAATATAATAGAGATGATAAAGCAATATAACACAAATATTTGAAGAGTGAAAAGATCTCACCGGGATCGACAGCAACAAAGGGGCTTTGCTGGCTATGAGTGGTGTGGTCGTGCAATTGGGATGTGGCAAGGGTGCAGGATCGCGGCAGCGACTGACTGAGACGGCAACGGCAGGCGTCGGACCGCAGGGGTGGGGACGCGCGGGTGGCAGGGTGTGGGCCCAACTGCAAGAAGAGACATCGGGATCGACTGTGAGGGTCAAGGTTTGGATCTGAATTGGCATTAGGGGATTCAGGAATTTGGGTTGTGAGAGGATTGCGGGTGTTGGGCTTCGACGACAGACGGGAGGAAGAGGAGGTCGGGGTAGGGGATGGGTTCGAGTGCTGGCGATGGTGTTGGGTGATGGGTATCAGAGCAGATAGGGGGGAGGAAGGAGGGAGAAAGGGTTAGGGTTGACTTTTGGGTTGGATTTGGGGATTAGGGTTTTGATTTAATTGATTTGGGGATTTGGGGTAATTTTATTAGGATTTATCACAAACCCTAATAAGTTGGATCTCAATTGTATCACATTGAGAGATGAAGGGCAAAACTCAACATAATAAATTTTTAATCAAGAATGGCATACTTTCTCATTAATCTCAAATCCTATATATAAGCTCAAAACAAATCTCGATACAAATCTCAAAATATTCTAAAATCTCAGAAATATTCTATGCATAAAAGAAAGTTTATATATGGCTGTAATTGCCAAAAACAAATATGGTATTGAAATAAAATACTAAACAAAACAAAATAGATGTCCTCATCAAGAAGACTAGTTCAGAAGTACATTCCAAATGAAAAATCCCCAATATTTTGTAAATTTTAGCAATCGATACTGTAAAAGTATAGAGACTGAAAAGAATACTTTATTGGATAATTATAACTTAATACACTGCCTCATATATATATAATAGTACAAGTATTAATTCGAATTTTTTTTCAGATGTGAGACTAAAATTAAGACAACTTTAACACTCCCCCTCAAGCTGGTGCGTAGATATTATCGAAGCCAAGCTAGCTCAAGAAAGTTTAAAGGAGCTTAGGAGGTAATGCTTTAGCGAGGATATAGCAAGTTGGTCACCAGATCGGACATATAAAAATGAGATCACTTTCTTCTCCAACTCATCACAAACGAAATAACAATCGACCTCGATGTGTTTTGTGTGTTCATGAAACACTGGATTTTCAGAAATATGCATAGCAGCTTGGTTTTCATAATACCTTGAAACTAGAGAAGATACTGGAATTGCCAAGTCTCAAAGGAGAGATTTGAGCCATAAAACTTCAGAAACCAAATGCCCAAATGGCTCAGTATTCAGCTTCTGCACTTGATTTAGCTACAACATGTTGCTTCTTGCTATTCCAAGATTTCATATTTCCTCCAAAGAACACAAAATATCCACTAGTAGATCGCCTGTTATCATTCGACCCTGCCCAGTCAGCATCAGAATATCCTCGTAAAGAAAGAGATTCACTAGGCCTGAAGAGAAGTCCTTGCCCTGGGGCTTTCTTAAGATAACGAAGAATGTGAACCACTGCTTCCCAATGGGCGATAGTCGGTGCATGCATAAACTGACTGATTCGACTAACTACAAAGACAAAAGACAATATCTGGCCTAGTCACTGAAAGATTATGAGTTTGCCAACCAATCTGCGATATTGTCTTAGATCAGAGAACAATGTATTGTTGGAGAAGGAGGACAGCATAATACTGGGATCCATAGGTGTGTCACTGGGATGACATCTCAACATTCCTATCTCGGTATATCAATGACGTACTTCCTTTGAGATAGAAAGATATCATCCTTTGTGCGTGCAACCTCAATGACAAGAAAATATCGAAGCGGACAAAGATCCTTTGTTTGAAAAGTTTAAGCTAACCGCAGCTTGATGTCTGTAATTCCTTGGGAATCGTTGTTGGTGATAATGATATCATCAACATAGACTAACAATATAACAATTCATTTACTTCATTTCTTTGTGAAGAGAGAATGATCTACTTTACTTCTTGGGAACTGATATGGCTAAAAATGGGGATAAATTGGAACTGTCCAAATCGGGCACGAATCTTGAAGCCCGGGGGTAAAACGGTAATTTCACCTACCAATGGGTCTGAAGTGGGTACTGGATCTCCTCCTCGAAAACCCACTAACCCGCGAACGGATCCGCCTCAAATGGGTGCGGGTTTCAACCCGCAGCAAACCCGGTCCAGAAAGGATAGAATTAGGGTTTCTGATTAAATTCTAATCAACGGCCCTGATTCATAACTATCCCTTCACTGGGGATTAGGGATTACTTTCCTTATCTAACCACAGGGGGATTACATTCCTAATCTGATCCCAGCGGCACCTATAAATACCCCCCATCCATCTCCATTAAGAGGTAATCAACCTTTTGCCAGTTTTTGCGCTCTCTCATAATCATCCCTGATTACTGACTTGAGCGTCGGAGGGTGCATCGCCGGGAACAACCCCGGTGTCTCGCACTTTTTGCAGGTGTACGGCAGGAATCAGCATCAAACTCCAACGAAACAGGTAACAGGTTTGCTATTCAGTTTTCCTAAGAATCCACAAATACTATCTGTTTGCCCCCACACCAGATTCAGCGGCAACAGATTGGCGCCATCTGTGGGAAAGAAACGAATAGCAGCCTCCCCTCTTTCCATTGGTCAGACCTTCTCCAGCCATGCCTCCTAGGAAAGCCAGATCCAGAGGGTCCAACCGAGGACCCAACCCCGATCAGCAACAGGAAGTTCCCCCTCAACCCGCTCAACAACAGGGGCAACTTCTTCCTCAAGCGGAGGACCCACTCCAACAGGACTTGCCTGCTCCTCAGAATCAACAACCTCCTAAGGGTCCCAATCCGCAGAAACAGCCTCTCCACCCGGACCACGTCTCCATCCACAACGCCTCTTCAGACTCTATGGCCTCCCATAATCCCCGAGCTTTCGATCTTCGCAAAACCGTCCTCAATCGGCAGAAGGATGAGGATCTTCGCTGCCGTCTGGATGAAAGGCGGGCTTAAGAGGGAACCTCCCGCCAACACCGTCCGGATGAGCTCCTCACCGCCGAGAATACAGAAGGTCCCCTATCCGAAGGGGGCGAAGAGAGTCCCCCGAGAATCACAGAAGAAGACCAGACTCCCCCGCAGGTCGGCAATAGCCCAGGAACGATGAGGCACCCATCACTCGTGCTGAGTTCCAGCAGTTCCAAGCGACCGTTCTACAAGCTCTCAATTTCCGTCCTAACACCAATGGTCCAAAGATTCCCTCTCCTCCTCCGGTCCGAAGTCCTCGTCGATGGTCCCCAACTCCTCCCGCTCTTAGCAACTCCCAGCATATGCCAAGTCCTCGCCGCTCCAGGAGCTACCGACATCGTAGCCCCCGCTCTCCCTCGTACGAAGACGAGTCTAGAGGCTGGGATGATTACCATTGAAGGGATGACGCCGTTTACCGCCGTCTCCACGAGATGGAGAGGCGCTTGGGTCGGTTGGACCGAGAAGAATAGCTCAGAGGAAGGACCCTTCGTCCTAGTAGACCTCCTTTTTCCCAAACCATAATGGATGCACCTGTACCAATCGGCTTCAAGCCTCCTCAATTTGAGACCTATCCGGGGAGACTGACCCCGTCGATCCCATCGAGAGCTTCAAGACCCTAATGCTCATCCATCAAGCTTTCGATGCCCTGCTCTGCAAAACCTTCCCCGTAACTCTCAAGGGCCCAGCTCGAGAATGGTACTCTCGCCTTGCCCCATCCTCGATATTCTCTTTCGAGCAATTTGAGACCCTCTTCGTCACCCACTTCGTGAGTAGCCGCAGAACTGAGAAGAGCAGCATCTCGCTACTCTACCTCCACCAGAAGAAGGGTGAGAAGATGAGAGACTATGTGAAAAGGTTCACAGCTGAAGCCAGGTCCATAGCATCTCTCGACCAGTCGGTCGCTGCAGCAGCATTTCAATTCAATGTCCTCAACTCCAGCCTCCGCTCCTCCCTCGCCAAGAAGCCTCCACAGAACTTCTCTGACCTCTTCCTCCGGAGTGAAAAGTATATTCGAGCCGAAGAAGCTGAGCACCGCCCCAATTTGGAGGGGTCTTCCTCCGGGTCTAAGAGAAAGGGAACGGAAGAGGAATGAGCCAAGAAGCACCAGAAGGATAATGGCGGCCAGCGCCGACCTCCCCCCAGATTCGAGAAATTTACTCCTCTCACCACCAATGTCTCCACCATTCTAATGGAAGTTGAGAAGGAAGGGATCATACCTCCTGCTTCGAGGATGAACACCCCCGCCAAGAAGAGGGATAAAGAGAAGTGGTGCCGTTATCACCGGGACCATGGGCACGACACCAATGATTGTCGGGCCTTGAAGAATGAGATAGAAGCCCTCATCCAGAGGGGGCAGCTGACCAGGTTCGTAAGAAAGGACCGAGCCGACCTCCCTCTCCCGCCTCGGGGGGCTAACAAGCGTCCGGAATGCGATGAAACACCCGACTTCGAAGAGGAACGTGTCCTACACCTCATTCATAGTGGCCCAATAGGGGGCTCTTCAAACTCCTCTCGAAAGGCGTTCATTAGGGAGGTCAATTCGGTTCGCACCACCCCTCCTCCCAAAGGCCTCGGACTGCCCGTCACATTCTTAGACGAAGATCTTGAAGGTGTCCGCACCCCCCATTGTGACGCACTCGTCATCAATCTCCATATGGCGAACTTCAAAATGGAGAGGATCCTAGTGGACAATGGTAGCTCCGTTAACATCCTCTTCCTCGCCGCTTTCAAAGGCCTCAAACTCTCCCGAGACAGACTCAAGCCCGCCGGCTACACGCTCCATGGGTTCACAGGAGTGCCAGTGACTATTGAAGGGGTGATCACCCTCGATGTAACCGCTGGCAAAACTCCTACTACCCGAACGGAGCCGATGGACTTCATGGTTGTAGATGTTCCTGCATCTTTCAACGTCATTCTGGGTCGGCCCGGCCTAGCTACCCTTGAAGCCGTCCCTTCCGCCTATCACCTCAAGATGAAGTTCCCCACCCGGGCAGGAATAGGGAAGGTAAAAGGCAATCAGGAAATGGCCCGTAAGTGCTACATGAACTCTACCCTCAGTCCAATCCTCTCCCTAGAAACTCTGGAGATCCCCCAAGATGCTGCCCGACCGACGTCCGAGCATGTGGATGAATTGGAGGAAGTGCTCTTCTCTGAGCAGGATCCGACCCGAAAGTTCTTTGTTAGCAAGACCCTCCCATCCGCCCTATGCTCAGACATAGTCCAGTGCATTAGAAGGAACCGGGACCTCTTTGCTTGGTCAGCCGCAGACATGCCCGGGATCTCCGAAGAACTTTTGGTCCACCACCTCAGCATTGCCCCGGGGTCCAAACAGGTCCAACAGAAGATGCGCAAGTTCGCCCCCGAGCTCCAGCTAGCTATAAAAGAGGAGGTGGACAAACTCTTAAACGCCCGGTTCATACAAGAGGTGAACTATCCCGAGTGGTTGTCGAATGTAGTAATGGTGAAGAAGTCCAATGGGACTTGGAGGATTTGTATCGATTTTACTGATCTCAACAAGGCTTGCCCCAAGGATCCCTTTCCTCTTCCGAGTATTGACACTCTGATTGACGCCACTTCGGGGCATGAACTCCTCAGCTTCATGGATGCCTTCTTAGGCTACAACCAGATCCGGATGTTCCCTCCAGACATCCCGAAGACCTCATTCGTGACCGACCAGGGCCTCTACTGCTACAGGGTTATGCTCTTCAGTTTGAAGAATGCAGGCGCAACATATCAACGCCTCGTCAACAAGGTTTTCCAAGCTCAAATCGGCCGGAATATGGAAGTATATGTCGACGACATGCTCGTAAAAAGCATCCGAGGAGCCGATCACGTGACTGACCTACAGGAGGCGTTTGACGTTCTGAGAAAGCACAACATGAGACTCAATCCGAAAAAGTGTGTGTTCAGTGTCTCGTCAGGAAAGTTCCTCGGGTTCATGGTCAGCCAACGAGGGATTGAAGCCAACCCTGAGAAAATCAAGGCCATATTGGACATGGCCCCTCCCAAGAATGTTAAGGAAGTTCAGAGGCTAACAGATCGCCTAGCCGCCATAGGGCATTTTCTCTCGAAGTCCGGGAAAAAATGCCTCCCCTTCTTCAAGGCCCTCAGGGGGCTAAAGGTTTCGAATGGGTTCAGCAGCAACAGGAGTCGTTTGAACAGCTCAAGGCTTACCTCGTCAACCCTCCTCTCCTCAGCAAACCCATTCCTGGTGAACCCCTTTACCTCTACCTGGCAACCTCTGAGCAGACCCTCAGCGCCGTTTTAGTAAGAGAAGAAGACCGGGCTCAAAAGCTCATCTACTATGTAAGCAAATTACTTCGGGATGCCGAGCTCCGCTACCCGAAGATAGAAAAGATGGCTTATGCCCTGGTGATGGCCGCGAGAAAGCTTCGCCCATATTTTCAGTTCCATTCGGTGGTCGTTCTTACCGAACAACCGCTGAAGCAAGTGCTCCACAAGCCAGAGACCTCGGGTCGCCATATGAAGTGGTCTATCGAGCTGAGCCAGCACGATATAACATATCAGCCTCGGACCGCGATCAAGGCTCAGGCCTTAGCAGAATTTATAATTGAAAGTACCATCCCCGAGTTTAGCCAAGCAATGAAGGGACCGCCTGTCTGGTCAGTTTATGTGGATGGGTCCTCCTGTAACGAGGGAAGCGGAGCCGGGGTCATTCTGGCAGGCCCAGATGACTTCATCCTCCAATACTCCCTCCGTATCAACTTCAAGGCCTCTAACAACGAAGCAGAATACGAGGCACTCATAGCCGGCCTTGGGATGGCCCGCAATGCAGGGGTGCAATGCCTCCGGATCTTTAGCGACTCTCAACTAGTCGTAAATCAGGTCCTCGGCGAGTATGCAGCACGGGATGACCGAATGGTTAGGTACTTAGCCAAGGTCAAGAGTCTCATGGCACTATTTGAAGAAGCCCTCATCCAACGAATCCCCCGGGAAGAAAATGCCTAGGCCGATGCCCTCTCCAAGCTAGCCTCTTCCTCCCTCCAGGGTCTCGAGCAGACCGTCTTGATAGAGGTCCTCCTGAAGCCAAGTATAGAGGATGAGACATCCGACTCTATGGAGTCGCTGCCAGTCCTGCTCGAAGATAACTGGATGAAACCCATTGTCGAATTCTTAAGGGACGGGTTTCTCCCGGAAGATCCTAAGGAGGCTCAGAGAGTCAGAACCCGAGCCGAGCGATACACACTGATCGGAGACATCCAATATAAATGCTCCTTCACACAGGAAGACGGCAGGCCATACTTGAGATGCCTTTCCCCAGAGCAAGCCGAATACGCCCTGCAAGAACTTCACGAGGGCATCGGCGGGGCACATTCAGGGTCCAGGTCCCTAGCCCGCAAAGTATTGAATTACGGATATTTCTGGCCCACTCTCCTACGAGACGCTGAACGACACGTTCGGCAATGCAACTCTTGTCAGAAGTACACCGACATCCGATGCCTCCCACAAGCTCCACTCGCTTCCCTATCAAGTATAATCCCTTTCGCAATGTGGGGGATGGATTTATTAGGACCATTTCCACCGGCTCCCGGTCAGTTCAAATTCTTAGTCGTGGCAATCGACTACTTCTCAAAATGGATAGAGGCCGAGCCCTTGGCCACGATCACTGAGAACAAGGTCATTCAGTTCTTTTGGAAGAATGTCATTTGCCGATTCGGGGTCCCTCAGGTCCTCATAACAGACAACGGAACCCAGTTCACGGGGGCCGCCTTCCAAGCTCTATGTGAAGACCTCGCCATCCAACACCGATTCTCCTCCGTTTCCCATTCCCAGTTGAATGGCCAAGTCAAGATTGCTAACCGACAGATCCTCTCCGGCATTAAGAAGAGGTTGGATAAATGTTCCAAAGGCTTGTGGGTCGATCAGCTCCCTAAGGTGCTGTGCAACTACCGCACCACAAAACGGACCCCCACAGGCGAGTCCCCATTCAACCTCACCTATGGGTCCGAAGCTATGATCCCCCCTAGAGGTTGGAATACCTTCTCCCTGTCTAATGGCTTATGAAGAAGAACAGAATGCCAGAAAGCTCCGAGCAAATCTAGACCTGATTGATGAGATCCGACAAAGAGCTGCCATTCGTCAACAAAGCTACCGAAGAAGGATCGAGTTGGCATACAACAAGAGAGTCCGTCCTACCAACCTCAAAGAAGGGGACCTGGTCCTCAGAAAGTTAGCCATATCTTTCCCCGGTCAGAGGAGCAAACTAGCTCCAAATTGGGAGGGACCCTACAAGATAGCCAAAGTCGTTCGGCCCGGTACATACAGACTAGAAGATCTCGAAGGCAGGGAGATCCCCAGGACCTGGAATGCCGACCATCTCCTGAAATACCAAGAGAGAGCACCAACGCCTCTCTAAGTATTCTAGGATGTCGAACTGTTCCTCTCCTATTACTTGTTTTGCTTTTCTTTTATTTTCTCTCTTGTAATAACGGCTCGTAACTTTAGAAGCAGCCAACTATTAGTCATTAATAAAGAAAGATTTTTCATATTTTACTATTGTTTATATCTCTCTGCTTTTACTCTTCACTCTAACGATGGTTCGGAGTCCAACACTTGGCTCGATTCTACTTCGCAAGTTCGCTCCTAAGCGAGCTAGAAGTAGTTCGCCATTCGGAATTGCTCCCACAACCGTTGAACAACTCTAACGATGGTTCGGAGTCCAACACTTGGCTCGATTCTACTTCGCAAGTTCGCTCCTAAGCGAGCTAGAAGTAGTTCGCCATTCGGAATTGCTCCCACAACCGTTGAACAACTCTAACGATGGTTCGGAGTCCAACACTTGGCTCGATTCTACTTCGCAAGTTCGCTCCTAAGCGAGCTAGAAGTAGTTCGCCATTCGGAATTGCTCCCACAACCGTTGAACAACTCTAACGATGGTTCGGAGTCCAACACCTGGCTCAATTCTATTTCGCAAGTTCACTCCTAAGCGAGCTAGAAGTAGTTCGCCATTCGGAATTGCTCCCACAACCATTGAACAATTCTAATGATGGTTCGGAGTCCAACACTTGGCTCGATTCTACTTCGCAAGTTCGCTCCTAAGCGAGCTAGAAGTAGTTCACCATTCGAAATTGCTCTCACAACTGTTGAACAACTCTAACGATGGTTCGGAGTCCAACACTTGAACAACTCTAGCAATGGTTCGGCGGTCGGTGCCCCTGGCCGAACGCTCGCAGTGCCGACCCCCAAACGAGCGGAAGTCCCGCTCCGGGACCTCGGCACAATAGACACCGTCACAAACAAAGTAACCACACAGAGCAACGAAAAATGTATAAGTCCAAGAAAGAAATATTATTAAGAGTTGGGACGCAGTACAAGGCGGCTCTTCCATACAACAAGATTACACGGCATTAAAAAGCAAAAATTACAATGCCGACTTGTTACACTTAGGCTAAATACAAAGACTTCAAAAAAAAGAAATCTTCAACGCCTCCGTGGCGCAGGGATGTTCCGCTTCAAGGACACTCAAGGGTGGTGACGTTTACCTCCGGAACTCGACCCCAAACCAGTGAATTGAGACGTGTCCTCGGCGCTGCTCCTAACAGCCGCTCCGACGGACGCCCCGCTCGATGAAATGGCAACAACACTTTGTGCGTCCCCGGGATTAGGTTGGCCGATGGGCGAACGAGTCGCGAGCTCATAAAACGAAATGCCACGCTCGCTTTCTGCATGAGTACACGAAGTGATCCTAACGTTGATTGGCCCCGAATGCAGTTTGAGGCGAGCCACCTCCGCCTCCAGCTCTGAGATCCGCTCCCTCAGAGAGTCGTCTTTTACATTGACCTCGAAGCGAGGGGGTATTGCGGAGTTCGGCACGCCAGAGTGACTGGCGATAAGACGGCGAAGATGAGTGACTTCGATGCTCTTGTCCACCGTGGCTCTCTTCAGTGCGTCGACCTCGGCCGTCAGTTCGTCACGCTCGGTCGTCAGTTTGGCCACCTCGGCCGTCAATACCTCTCCCTCCGTCCGAAGCTCCGTCTCTACCATTTGCAGGTGACGAATCTCAGAATGCAGATCGTCCCTCTCCGCTGTTATTTTTGATAAAGTGTGGCGGATGCACTTGATCCGAAGGCCATAGATAAAGGCGGTCGACGAACCATCATCCTCTCCTAAGGGGGCCATCTCGGCAATCCTACTCTCCAGTCGCCAGATCTCGATGTCTCGCCGACCCAGGATGAGTTGAAGGTGGTTCCGCTCGCTTTCGGCTCTGCGCAATCCCAGCTCGACTTCATAGAGCCGCTCTCGGCACCTCGCCAAGCACAGCCTCGTCGCTCCTAAGCCAACCTCGGCCCGAGCGTTGTCCCCCGAGCGAGTGGGCTCGACGGCTTGAGTCACCACCACAAGCTGAAAAGAAGTCGAAGAAAACAACAAATTTTCAAACACATTGCCGAACTTCTACACTTAGCCAAATTTCAAGAATTTTTTAGAAAAGAGAGACGCGAAGTCGAGCCCAAAAAGTTGTTTTCATTCATTACAAAAAGAAACAACGGTGGCCAGTTCGCGATTAGGCGTTACACAAAAAAAAACAGAAGAAAAGAAAAAGCGAGCGGAGTCAGGGCGCGACCTCTTTCCCAGGGCGGCGAGAATGGGTGGGGTCGACGTCTCTGAAGGGGTCACCACCGCCAGCGGGGTAACCACAGACCCCGAGACCTCGGCGACGACTTCGATTTCAGCCTCGACTTCGTCCTCCCCTTCTTCTTCTTCTTCTCCCTCCGACTCGGGGTCGAAGCCTTCGACGTGGCCCGGGAACAATCTCCATCCTGAGCAGTCCACGTCAGGGTATGCCTTCGTCACCCGGGCGAGGGCTTCGGCGTAGGCTTTGGCCATGTTCTGGGCAAGAAAGCCTTGCGCCTTCACCATGGTCGCATCCTCAGCCTCCTTCACCGCGGCAATCTTGGCCTCTGCCACTTCGGCCAATTGCTTGGCCGCCTCCTCCTTCTGGCGAAGAAGGTCGCTCTCCAGCTTCGCGACCTGGCCCTCGAGGTACTCGACCCTCGTCGTCTTCCCTTCGAACTCGACCCTGAGCTTGTCGAGCTCGTTCCCCATCCGAGCCTTCTCCTTCCGAGCTTGGTCGGACTCCTGCTTCAGCTCCTTCTCCAGAGCCGTCAACCTCTCCGTGAGGTGACCAAAATGGACGATAATCTGCGACAAGGGAAGAGGTATTAAAAGAGTTAGAGAAATTAGACCTGAAGGGAACCAATGACAGCAAATGTTCAACACTTACCGAGACCGCGGAGCGAGCAATCTCGATGACGTCGTCGCCTTCTTGCCCGGCCTCCATGGCGGCGCGATCCTTCGGCATCGCCAGATGTTTGACCGACTGCATACTCGCCAAGGAGTTGCCGCGGAATCCGTCATGTTTCCGAACCTGCCAATCCGGAACATGAATCCTTTTGTGCTCCTCGGTCAGTAGCTCCTCGGCCACCATGGTCAACGGGGGGGTCACCATCTTGAGGACTGCGGCGATGGGGAACTCGCCGGCCGCGGTTGACACCGAGGCACCTCCATCGGCAGCGGCCGGGCTTCCAAGGGTCTCCACATCCTCGACCACCTCCGTGACCCTCGGAGCCTTAGTGGTCGGCAACTTGGTGGCCACCCTCTTGCACTTCTTCGGCACCTTGCTCGCAAGACCGGCCCTCAAAGCCAACACTGCATCGTAGTCCATCGCCTCTGCATTAAAAACGAAGTTCGTTAGCATGATACTAGCCCTAGAAAGTGAAGTATGGAAAACAAAACACGGAAACGTAAGAGAAGCCACGTACTGGGATCTATGCGGCAGAGCCCTCCCCTGAACAAGACGTCCTCGGTCAGCTCCTTCCAATCATACTTCGGCCGATCGAGAAGTGTCCGAACTGCCTCTTCTTCTTCAGGGCGGAGCTTGGGCAGCGCCTTCAACCTCTTCGGCACCTCTTCCACCCAACTAGAAGGGATAGGCCAGGCCTCCGCACTCTGCACTATCAAGAACTTTTCACGCCAGTGCTTGATGGAGTCGGGGCATATAACGAGCCTACCACCATGCCTCGGGGCCAAATAGTACCGGAACTCCGATCGGTTCCCTTGATGAAGCCGGTAGATCATCCGAAGTACATTCAGCTCCGGCTTGATCCCAGCGGCTTGGCAGTGAAGTACGAAACCGTTTATGACTCTCCATGCGTTCGACATAAGTTGGATAGGGCTGATCCCAAACCACCTCAGAACGAGGATTGCGAACGGATGGAGAGGTAGCCGAGCCCCGGCAATAAAGGCATCAACCGGCCAGCAACACATAGTCACTGGCAGCGGCGAGTTGGCCCTAACCCCGGGACCCGGCAGCATAAGTTCGTATTCCTCCGAGATTTGGAAACAATCCCGGATCACTGCCAGGTCTTCTTCGCGGAGGATCGACACCATCTCATCCACCTCGGTCGTCTCCTTCGCCGCGTTCTCCTCAAAAGTCCTCCCCCTCCCATGAACAATACGCTCGGTGTGCTCCTCCGGAAGTTCTCAAACTCTGTGGAGCCCAGTCAGTTGCCCCGTCAATCTTCCAAACTCCCCCATATGCTTTGGCTCTTCCACGATCGAATCTTTGCCAAACACCTTCTTGCCTTTATCTGGAGTACGGGCTTCGACAACTTCAAGGGAGGGCTCGACCAAGAAGAAGACGACTCGTAGACAGAGGGAAGGGACATATTTATACTTGGAAAAGGACTAAGTATAAATTACCTTAAAAAAGCGCTGTCGGAGACTTCACCGAAAAACAGACGAGGATCACCGGAAGCACTCGCTTAGCACAAATAACTGCCTGAGTAAAAGAGAGGAGAAGTGAAAAATGAGAGAGGGGGGTGAGATTTTATATAGAGAGGCACGCGAAACGAGGTTAATGGGCCAATACTGCCGGCCCATTCACGCAAAATGACAAAAGCGACCTAAACCGTCGCCTTGTTTGCCACGCCAAGCCGTACATCGCATTAATTACTGTCCCATCTGACAGAAGCTCAGAGGTCACTGCATTAAATTAGCGTCTCATCCGTCAGAGCTACCAGAAGTTCAGAAGCCATCACATTTAATGGCTGCCACGTCTGCTAGGAGCGCAGAAGCCACCAACTCCGCTGGGTGTGCTCTGCCAGAAATGACAAGTCTCGAACCTTGGCACCAGCTGCCGAGCGTTCTTGACACCGACCATGTTACATGGAAAGTTGGACCTCGGCACCAGCTGCCGAGCGCTCTTGACACCGACCATGTTACATGAAAAATTGGGGTTCAGCACCAGCTGCCGAGTGCTCTTGGCACCGAGCATGTTACATGGAAAATTGGGGTTCGGCACTAGCTGCCGAGCACCCTTGGCACTGACCATGTTACATGGAAAGTTGGACCTCGGCACCAGCTGCCGAGCTTTCTTGACACCGACCATGTTACATGGAAAATTGGGGTTCGGCACCAGCTGCCGAGCGCTCTTGACACTGACCATGTTACATGGAAAATTGGGGTTCGGCACCAGCTGCCGAGCACTCTTGGCACCGACCATGTTACATGGAAAATTGGGACTTGGCACCAGTTGCCGAGCGCTCTTGGTACCGACCATGTTACATGGAAAATTGGACCTCGGCACCAGCTGCCGAGTGCTCTTGACACCGACCATGTTACATGGAAAATTGGGGTTCGGCACCAGCTGCCGAGCGTTCTTGACACCGACCATGTTACATGGAAAGTTGGACCTCGGCACCGGCTGCCGAGCATTCTTGACACCGACCATGTTACATGAAAAATTGGGGTTCGGCACCAGCGGCCGAGCGCTCTTGACACCGACCATGTTACATGAAAAATTGGGGTTCGGCACCAGTTGCCGAGCGCTCTTGGCACCGACCGCGTTACATGGAAAATTGGGGCTCGGCACCAGCTGCCGAGCGCTCTTGGCACCGACCATGTTACATGGAAAATTGGACCTCGGCACCAGCTGCTGAGCGTTCTTGACACCGACCATGTTACATGGAAAATTGGGGTTCGGCACCAGCTGCCGAGCGTTCTTGACACCGACCATGTTACATGGAAAGTTGGGGTTCGGCACCAGCTGCCGAGCGTTCTTGACACTGACCATGTTACATGGAAAAAGCTACCTTGGACCTCGCCGAACTCCCTCTCAGCACTCACAACCTAGCCGAGGTGCCTCTGTTCTTTGGAAGAAGGTGCCGAACCACCTATGGACTTCGGCCTCCATGGCAGCGAGCGCTCGAAGGGGTCGGTGATGTGATACAAGCGTGTAGGCCGCACAACGAAGGAAAACGATCGAGCCATTCGCCAAAAAATTGCAAAAAAAACAATTAAAAATTCGGGAAGTGAAGGAAGAACTCCTGGAAAATAATTATAAAGTTGGGGAAACATTTCCTAATCTCCAAACAAATAACTATTGCCAAGAACAAACTTTTAAGACCCCCGAACGACGAATTGACACTTCGCAAAGATAAACGAAAACACCGCGTAATCCGAGGAACTCAGGAGCAACTCAAAGTGCGACCAACTTGAAAAATCACCGCACTACCTCCTTCAAAGATTCAAAACCTTCCATTTGGACTCCGATACAACTCCACTAGCCATTAAAACAGTAAAACTACTCCTCAAAGGCTGATTAAACTCAGCCTTCGGGAGTGGGGGGCTCGTGATATGGCTAAAAATGGGGATAAATCGGAACCGTCCAAATCGGGCACGAATCTTGAAGCCTAGGGGTAAAACGGTAATTTCACCTACCAATGGGTCTGAAGCGGGTGCTGGATCTCCTCCTCGAAAACCCACTAACCCGCGAACGGATCCGCCTCAACTGGGTGCGGGTTTCAACCCGCAGCAAACCCGGTCCAGAAAGGATAGAATTAGGGTTTCTGATTAAATCCTAATCAACGGCCCTGATTCATAACTATCCCTTCATTGGGGATTAAGTATTACTTTCCTTATCTAACCACAGGGGGATTACATTCCTAATCTGATCCCAGCGGTGCCAATAAAAACCCCCCATCCATCTCCATTAAGAGGTAATCAATCTTTTGCCAATTTTTGCGTTCTCTCATAATCATCCCTGATTACTGACTTGAGCATCGGAGGGTGCGTCGCCGGGAACAACCCCGGTGTCTCGCACTTTTTGCAGGTGTACGGCAGGAATCAGCGTCAAACTCCGATGGAACAGGTAACAGGTTTGCTATTCAGTTTTTCTAAGAATCCATAAATACTATCTGTTTGCCCTCCACACCAGATTCAGCGGCAACAGGAACCCATAAGAGCATACAGCTTTGCCTAACTTTTCAAACCAAGCTCTAGTAGACTATTTAAGGCCATAAAGAGACTTTTTGAGCAAATCCCCATGTCACTCAAAACCAGGAGGTTGTTGCATATACACCACTTCTTTCAAGTCTTCATTAAGAAATACATTCTTGACATCAAGCTGATGAAGAGATCAAGAACAATTGGATGCAAGAGAGATAACAACAAGAACAGATGTGAGTTTTGCAACTGGAGAAAAAGTCTCGGCATAGTCAACCCCAAATTCCTGGGTATATTCTTTAGCGACAAGGCAAGCTTTGAGTCGTTCAACTGTGCCATCAGGATTGTGTTTGATTGTGAACACTCACTTACAACCAACTAACCTACCACCTATAGGGAGGCGAACCAACTGCAAAGTATTATTCTGTTGAAGAGCCTGTATTTCCTCTTTCATGGTTGTTGTCCAACCAGGGTGCTTGAGTGCTTCCTGAACACTGTTAGAAATAGATATGGAATCCAAGGAAGAGGTAAAGGCTCCAAATAAGAAGAAACAAACTGGACAATAGGATAGTAAACACAAAAACGCTTAAGTCTTATGTTGAGCAATAGGTAAATCATCTGTGGTAGGAATATTACCGATAGAAGTGGTTGGTACTGGTTAAACAACAGAGGATATATCTTGGATGATCGAGTCGGAATGATTCAGACAACTTCTGACATAAACCTGAATTGGCCGAGGCGGTGGTGGTGGTGGTGAGAAATCATGACTCTCAAGTCTCAAAAACCCTTGGTAAATAGGGAATTTTGGAACAAATTTGTTCAAAAATAGGTTCATGTTCAAAAAATAAAACATCTGCCGAGGTAAACATTTGCTGCCGTGGAGGTCAATAGCAAAGATAACCTTTTGAAAAACGGGAAAAGCCAAAAAACACATATTTAGTAGCACGTGGGTCAAGTTTATCAATGTCCGGTTGGAGGTTTTGAACAAAACAAGTGCAACTAAAAACACGAGGTGGTAGGTAAAATTGATCTTTAGATTAAAATATAAGGATGAAAGGTGATTGATTTTGAAAAATAGGAGTAGGCATACGATTAATAAAAAAAACAGGCAATAAGAATTGCAAAATTCCAATAAAACTTTGAGACTTTCATTTCAAAAATCAAAGACCGAGCAGTGCTAAGTATATATTAATTTTTGCATTTGGCCACTCCATTTTGTTGAGGAGTATATGCACAAAGATGTTTGGTGTATAATGTCATGCTGAAAAAAGAATTTTTGAAAATCATAACTCACATATTCTTTTGCATTATCAGAACGAAAAAATTTAAGATTAGTACCAAATTGTGTTTTTATCTCACAGAAAAATTCTTGAAAAACTGTAAACACTTCAGAACGATTTTTTTAGACAAACAACCACGACATGCGGGAGAAATCATCAATAAACGTAACAAAATAATGATTTATTAAACGTGGAAAAACCAATAGGTCCCCAAACATTAGAATGTATTAAATTAAATAAATGTTCACTACGTTTATTGACGCATCATGAATAGAGAACTCGATGATGTTTACCTAACTCACAGGCCTCACAAAATAGCTGGAAAGAAGACTCACAACCAGAAACTAAATGCTTGAGAGTAGGGAGTGAGGGATGCCCCAAATGTTGGTGCCATAATGCAGGACCAGTACAAGAATGAAAAGCCAAGATAGGAGAATCCAAGATGTATAACTCTTGTTGTTTACAACCTGTGCCAACCACATTCCTCATCGTAATATCCTGAAACACATAGTGAGAAGGAAAAAGTGTTACTGAGCAGTTTAAATCCCAAGAAAGTTTAGGAACTGATAATAGGATGTTAGGAAATATAGGAACACGTAAAATAGATGTAAGAGAGAGTGCTGGAGAAAGCGATATCGCCCTTCCCTTCAATAGAGACAAGAGAGCCATCAGCAATATGCACATGATAATTGGAAAGCAAAGAAAAAGAAGACAATAGTAAAGGAGACATGTTCAAAAGCACCTGAATCTATAATTCATTGATGTGAAGAAACATGACAAGCAGTACCTGAGTGAATAGATACCAGGAGGAGATAGCAAATTGTGAAATGCCTGATACTCTTCAACAAAGAGGATACACTGGGAGGAGGTTGGCACATCTGTAGGAGCAGTAGTGGAAGAAGAAGATCCCACAGTGGAAGACTGATGAGCAGCAGGAGAACGACCAATGCATTTCCAACTAGGGTCGGCCCCCACCTTAAGGCAGGTGAGGCGGCCGCCTCATGGCCCCAAATTTTTTGCAATTTTAGCGGCCCCCAAATTTGTATTCTCGTTATAAATATAGGCACGTATTTTGCGCGTAAAAAAATATATTGTTATTAATGGCACCAAAAATTATTATTTAGGCCTTTCACCTTGGACCCCCAGGAACTCGGGGTCGACCCTGTTTCCAACATGTGCATATTCATAAGACTAGTCCTGACAATAGGTACAATACTTAGTGTTTCAATGAATGTCACCATAACCACGATCACCACGGTCTCATGAAGAATAAGAACCACGACTCCTGGAGGATGATGATAATAGTTGTAAGGGATCAGAAAAACTACGGCCACGACCACGATAAGAGACGAGTGCAGAGGGTGTTAAGGTTTCAATAAGAGCAGGAGGGGGTACTCGGGGTAGTTGAACATGGAGATCAAGTAGAGAGGGACTGTCGTTTGTGGCAAGGATATGAGAGCGAACACCTTCAAGATATAAGCGAATATTGCCCAAAACAAGAACGACAAGAAGGACCTCACGTTACTGCTGCAGGACGGCAGAGTCTGAGTGATAGATCTTCCATTTTTTAAGAACTGATTGAAGCAGGATAAATTTGCATGAATGTCGTCACCTTGCTTGGTCTCGATGGTATCACGAAAGATATCATATAGGCGCTGAATGTTATTGCAAGAGGAGTACATTTTATAAAAGGTATCCCAGATCTCTTTGACTGTGTCGAGGAAAGTGATGGAGGTGTAGATGTCCCGATCCATATAATTGGTCATCATATTGACAATCAAGTTATCATCTCGATCCCAGACTTTGAATGTGGGATCTGTAGATAGAGGATCTGGGTCAGTGAAGTGATGATACATCTCGCGCCCTTTGAGGAAATGTGTGACAGAACGGGATCATGTCATGAAGTTGCTGCACCCAGAGAGGTTCTCAGTGGTCATGCGTTCGGCCTTCAAGAGAGAAGGTGAATCAGCCGTCTACTGAGGAGGAGGAGGAGGAGAGGTCACCATTGAATTATTGGAGGTCGTCATAGGAGCAGATCTAGATTATATCTGAAGGAGAGAACGGGTGAGGGGGATAGATGAGGATTGAAGAGGGCATCAAACACTGGCATACAATCCAGAACAGCGCGCATCACGGAGCTTCATTTTTTTGCTTTTTTTCTTTTTTTTAACAGGGAGAGAGAGATAGGAGGAGAGGAGGTCGGGAGGGGTTTCGGTAGAGAGGGTGGAGCAGAAGGTTAGGGTTTTGGATGGGAGCTGCGGCGACGGAGTGTAGTAGTAGGATGGGGTGTACAATGGCGGCTGTGGGGCTGGAGAGAAGGAGATTAGGGTTATGGTTTGGCAGAAGAGGAGGAAGAAGATGAACAGTAGCGCCCTTTTTTTAAAGGGAGGGAGGAAAACCCTAATTTGTTGTATGGAATTTTTGTATAATCTTTTCTGGCTCTGATACCAAGTAAAAATATAGACTGAAAAAAATACTTTATTGGATAATTATAACTGAATACACTACCTCCTATATATATAAGAGTATAAAGATTAATTCTAATTTTATATCAGATGTAGGACTAAAATTAAGACTACTTTAACAAATACCAAAACAGATTGAGCACAAAAAGTGGTCAAGAATTCAACCATATACTAGAGAAATATAATATGATGTTATATACATTACTTCTCTTCTGGATGAACCCAACAATCATTTTATGACACTGCTAAACCCCAAATCATCTTCCTCCTTCCAGCACAATTTCAATCAAGATCTCTAGAACAAGACTCCAGCTCTCCAATATCTTGTCTCTGCTCCAAAATATTTGAACATTAAAATTAGCTCACTTCTGAATCCTCCATAGGCATGGAAGAGGAAGACAAAGAAGCTCACATGGGAGCTCCTATTTCAGATCAAGAAGGCAAAGGCAAGGAAGGTGGAGACACTATAGGATCTAGGTTTAGCTGCACTTGTATCATAAAGTACAACAATGTTATAGTTCAAGTTCCAGTATGTTGGTTGGTTGAACTCGACCTCTCCTATATTTATGATCATAGCCAGGGGGTATGCTTATGAGCCCTTAAAAATAATAGTTCAAGATTTTGACACGACAAGTTCTAGAGTAAGGTTTTAAATATCAATGATCTGTATTGTATCTGATGCCACTTTTTCATATCGTATAATCAGTGATATTGAAAAAATACCGGTTTGCCTCATCGGATGAAAATACACATAAGCGGAAAGTGATTCATCTACCATCAACATACACAGATACACTAAAAGATCCTAAATTCTCAAACAAATTTTTGTTTTAAATTTGAACCCGGCCTAATTCTTTATGCTTCTCAAGCTTGGCCATGTAGTAAGGCAGATTTTTTTAAAATAAATACAAGGGGACAGAGGCCAACATAGACTTGGTTTCTTTCATATTTAGGTCTTCCGCATCGATGAGAAATTGGAAGTTCAACAAAGGGCAAATAACAACGCAGGTTCAGATCATGGAGATGTTTTGAGGTTCGAACTGAGGCTGAGTCTAGTTAAGATCATTTAAACTTAGATAAGGTTCTCAACTACATATGGTTGGTTTTAGAATAAGGGTTCTGGTTATGTTTTTCTTGTGGAAAAAAATATTTGAGTTAATTGAGATTTAGGCTTCTTCTTGAAATTATTTGCAGAAAATGCCTAATTTCAAAAATATTTGCGATTAAGGCCTAGCCTCCAAAGGTATTTGCGATTAAGGGCTAGTTTTTAAAATAAACTTCTATACTTCCTTCTCTATACTATTTTCTATAGGATATGTGACCTTTCTGTAATTTTAAAATTTGTTTTCGCAATTATTTCTATTTTACTTACATAATTGATTTTTTAACTGCTTAAAATGTATAAAATATTTTACTAAAATTTTGAGAAATTCAGGTAAGAGTTTCTTACTTAAAAAACGAGGCTCTGATATCAACTTGGTTGCGAAGCGCGTAATCTCTTGAAAAACAAAATAAAGAAAGTATCAAAAACTTTAAAATTCTAAAGATAAAAGTTTGGTGTAAAATGATATTCGTCGAAATAATGGATATTGTCTATTCTGAAAAGTAATCAGGAATGTCGGGAATATCGTCGTCAAGTTC
Source organism: Hemerocallis citrina (assembly GCA_017893485.1). NCBI lineage: Eukaryota > Viridiplantae > Streptophyta > Magnoliopsida > Asparagales > Asphodelaceae > Hemerocallis > Hemerocallis citrina. The sequence goes on from CM030366.1 coordinate 39,161,343, forward strand.
TCTCATATATTCTGATTCTGTCTCATATCCTTCACTATTACTATCATATGGGGGTTCTTCAAATTCTTCCGTATGTCTATTTTCTCCTCCATTCTGTTCATTTTCTTCTAGGAATTGTTTGTATGCAGTAGTAGGACTCCAAACATAACTACTAAATACACCATTTTCATAGAATAACAAAGATCTTTCATGAAAAGTTAAATCATCAATTATTTCGACAGTTATATTACTAGTTTCTCCAGGATTTATTTGATTTATCGTTATAATTAATACTCGTTGAATACTGAAGAAAAATAATTTGAATTCATAATAGTCATTCATGCTTGTTACTCTCTGAGGATAATAAACATCGAAAACTAGCATTCCATCACTTCCTTGATAATTAATCATTAATTCGAAAATTTCTGAGGCAATACTTAAACTATTATTATCCATTAGTCCTACTGAACAATAATCAATTATAAAATCAAGAGTAGAGAGAGATTTCTAAGGATACCTAAAAAATCAAAACAAAATGGCCCATCATGCTTCCGACCTGGTTAAACCTCTTTGAGCTGCTCTGTACCAGTTACTACCAGTGGATAAAATACCTCTGGTATGCACCCCGATTTCTGTGCTCCTTTTACGTTCTTCCCATCTCGGGATTACTATGCCCTCAAGAGAGCTTCATCCGAGAGATACGTCTGGAACAACTAGTAGCACTTCGGTACAGACAACCACAACCTAGCTCGTTTCCTACTGCTAGGTGTACAGTTTAACTATAGAAGGTTGCAAATGGATCTTTTTGCAAGATCAGTCAGGCAGAGCCTTACAAAACTCTCCCTAAGGGAAAGAGATTTAGTTATCTATACCTTATTTTCTACAAGATCTGGTAGATGCATGAACTCATAAAAGATATTTTTTATTCCCTTCAAACTTTGTTACAAACAGACTCTTCAAGATTTTGAGGAATTTTTTCTCTCCAGGATAGTCTGCCCTTCTCTCTTCCCCTGCCTCCCCTTTTATAGGATAAGGGATGGCTTTACACCAAATACAATTATTGTTCTCCTTACATCATCGCTTACATCACAGATATAATTATTGTTCTTCTTACATCATTGCTTACATCATAGAGATAATTACTACTTATGTAGGAGACATCTTCACGTGATTCACATCAGAAACAGCTCTTCGTCAGTCTTCTCTTGTTCTTTTCTGCAATAGTCACATGAATGTTGTGGTTCCATCCTCATCAATCTATAGTAGTGGATAGCTGTCTCTTCTGTCATTGTCATATCCCCATTATGCAGGATTCGGTACCAGCTGTCAAAGACTTCTTTCTTTGACTGGGGTTGTTTAATTTTTGCTATGCTGTAGATCATTAATTTTTGTGGGTCAGGGCTATCATAGATCCATATGCTACCTTCGCTGTTTTGTATGTCCTTTAGTTCACAATATATTGTTCTAAATCCCGTAGCTCTTTTTTTTGGGATTAGTTTTTCAAATTCTTCGTTCTTATATGGTATAATACTGGTTGCTCCAAACAAGATTTGTGTAGTCATCCCTATCTTTATAATATGTTTAGCTGGTAGTTCTTTATTATCTTCAAGGAATTCTGGAATAGCTGAAAATATACGGACATATATTTTGGATGTCTTTGTAAGACCAAAATAACTTTTAGCAGCTTTGTATACTTCTTTTGGTAACTGGCTAAGTTCTTCACATTCTCGAGATGGATAAATGCAGTGGATAAGTCCTCTTTCGAACAATACTCTGACTGTTTTTGGATTTGCTCCTGGTAGTATGATTGCTTTGTTCATATGTTGCTGAGAAATAGTTTTGATAAATTGGTTGGCCTGAGTGGTCTGGTATAATTTCTCAATATATTGTCAAAATAAATCCTTCTTGGAGTATTTTGGAGGATCCGAGAGTAAACTCTCTTTGTAGGTAGTGGGCTGTATGGATGTGGAATTTTCCTCTTGTGTGGCTATTTTTGTGATCCCACTTGTATTTTGTGAGTTAATAGGTTTACTCCCTTCACTCATTTTTTCAATACGATCCGTATTTATATGTTGGTAAAATATACTTTTTTGATATATCGGATAGAGCCAAAAGGCTCCAGCCATCAAAAAATATATTAATCAATAATTACAGTTAATTTACAAATAAATAATCAATGGCTTTACAAGATGTAAAACAATAATAAGCGAACAATAAATAAAACAAACAAAGGCTGATGAGCCAACAATACAGATAACAGCGCCACAGCAAACGCCCACGCCGAGACAAGAGGGCGGAACAAACGGCGAGACAATCGGCCAGACAATCCAGACCGCTGAAACCGATAGAGGAGCAGGACTTGAACGACTGGGCCATGAAACCGAAATACAACCCTCCCCCCACGAAGGCATCCCAATCCGCTAGCAGTCCAATGGAAAACTCTAGCGGCACAACGGAGGCGACGCACTGCCAATATCAAGGGTGTAAACGAGAAGGCAAGACTCAACTGTGCAGAGGCTGAAGAGCAGACACAGAAGCACAGAAGAAGAAGCCAACACCACCAGCGCTATGGCAGAAGACAGTACCGAAGCTCCGGCGAGATTAGTGGGGATCATCTCAGACAAAAATGAGAAAACTCCAAACTGGGGTACTAGGCTGTAAGCCAGGAAGATTGGGAATGAAACGAAGCGCCCTGACGCTCCCAAGAGGACAACGAACTCCCACTCTCAACGCACAATGATCTGACACTAGGAGGAAGTGGAGTCACGGCGCACCGCTCACTGACCAAAAAGGGGAGGGAGTGACTCATATCTGAAGAAGCTGAGCATCGAAAATAGATGCTGCTTTCTTAGACAGAATACGAGCGCTCACCCGATTCTGCAAGTTACAATAGACTTTCTTGTTGTATTTCCACTTGACGGTGGAGGGAATTTCCTTCACCGAAGGGGACAAAACTGCATCAGGGATAAACCTGCTAGGAACATCTTGGATGATGCGATAAGAAGGAAATAGTATACTGGAATCAGCTAAAGGTGCTATAGGGCTGGGATTAGAAAGGTAGGGGAAGCGGGAGAAAGGAAAGTAAACAAGTAAAGGCAAAAGCTTGGGGGGAAGAGATTGCAGGTTGTGCAACACCTCCTTTAGGAGGTGATTGATCCAAGTTCGAATCCCTAAAACTTGATACAACGAAAAGATGCACCCCGGAAAATGAAAAGAGGATGTCAAAAGTTTGGGAGAAGAAAACATCATAGAACAGGGATAATTATAATAAATTGAAGGAGCCTTAGAAGAAGGATGCGCCTTGAAAGTATGCGTCTGAGGGCCTGAAATGCCACGATGCATAGCTTGCCCAAACATACTTCGATACCAAGAACGACAAGGGACAAAGGATTTAATTAAACCTTCGGGATAAAACAAATTCAACCTCAGTGAAGGCACCACTGAAGAACATGGGCCAGGAACCTTGTAATGTCCCAACCTAGGGAAGGAGACCAGTTGCGAAAACACCTTACGGTCCCTAAAAAGGTTAGCAATATTAGGATGCCGAAGTTTAGCAATAGAATCACAATGGACAGTGGAAGAGATGGTGGAGTTCAAAGCTGGTAAAGGGATAACTACCAAGGAGTTGAGTTCCTTACCAGGAACAATACTAGACTTCCTAGCCAAGTTAGCAAGGTACTTGCTCTTTAAAAGGGGGTAGTTTAGAAAGGAGAGAAGTTTGGCCGGAAGGAGATGACCTTTAAGGAAACCAAGGAGTTTTTGAAGAGAAAAGCATCTACTACGCGAATGACCAAACTTATCACAGAAAATGCACCTAATTTTATTCATGCACTCGCGTTTGAAATGCCCGGGAAGAAGGCATTTGAAGAAAACCACAAGAGGGTCGGTCCTACAAGAGGAAGGGGAAATAGTGGTGACTGCAGAGCGCTGAGAAAGATATGAGTTATCGGATCGAGGAGAATACAACTCCCTTAGCGATACTAAGACCGGCACTAAATTTTGAGACTTGGCATCATGCTCGGCGAGATGCATTGTAGGAATCAGACCAACAATGCCTTACAGTTCACCAGTAAAGGACACTGCACAAAAAAGGGGACAGTACAGTTAGTTCCAAATGTGCCAAAATAGCACCACCAAGGAAGTAAACCGTGGAGCACAAGGGGGGCTAAAAACACCCTCAAAATAGAGAGAAAAGGAAGGAGAAGAGAATCGATCAGGGAAGAACAATAGAATGTAACTAATCTTGAGCGAAATGTTGCTTAGGGCTCAGCAAAATGCTGAAACCAAGTATTGACGGAACGGAGCCGCCGGGGGAAGAGAAGAACAGTTGTGATGACTAAACACAAGACCTTCGAGAACTGATGCTCAGGGCCACAGCAATGAAAACACGACATCGTACACAATCTAAAAAATCGTTTAGAAATCTCAATACACTAGAGACAATGAAGCTCTACCAAAGACCAACACTACCCACAGCACACAAATATTTCAGTATACTTATAGTGGGGGTATGGCAGCTCCACCGGGAATACATTCACCGACCAAAGATGCATCGGAGAGCCACTGGAGACCACATATTTGCAGCTGTAGTTAGTTAAATGCTCCTTTTAATTGCTCCACTGTCTCCTTTAGGTAGACTATATCCTGTTCTATTTACTGAACTCTGGTTTCCATTCTGCAACAAGTGAAATAGTTAATTTCTTGATAGAAAATCAACTAAAATATTATCTTTTCCTTTTATGTTTTCTATTAAGAAATCATAATGTGCTAACTCCATCTGCCACCTTATCAATCTTTTGCTTGCTATGGTTAGGTCTATTATTTTGTTAATCCAACTCATTGCTTGGGTATTATCTGTCCTTACTGTAAATTTTGTGTGTAATATAAATAGTTCAAACATTTTTATAGCTTTTAAGATTGCTAGTAGTTCTTTTTCGTTTATGTGGTAATTTTGTTGGGTTTGTGTGAAAGATCCACTAGTATATCTAGCTAATTTTTCCTTCTTTTCTCCTATTTCAATAAATTTCAATACTGCTCCCCAATTGTCTTCACAAGCATCTGCTTCTATTCTCCAAGAACATTCTTTAACAGGTAATCTTAGCTTATGTAATTCTGAAGTTTGTTGTTTTAATAATTTAAGTTTCTCTTCATCCTCCGGGGTCCATTCCCATTTCTTAAACTTTTTTTGTTTTTGTTGTAACCAATTTGTTTTTGCTGATAAATTTGGTATGTAACCTCTTATTTGATTTAGTAATCCTATTATAGCTTGTACTTCTCTTTTTCTTTTAGGACATTAGGAAAAAGGCTTTATTTTTTCTGCTATATGTGGTTGTAATTCTATTCCTTCATGTGATAATTTTGTTCCTAAGAATTCTATCTTGATTTTAAATAATTCTATTTTCTTTTTTGATAGTATAATACCTGCTTTTGTCACTATTTCTATGAATTTTAGTAGATGTTCTTTATGTTTTTCTTCGTTTTCGGATCCTATTAGAATATAATTTACATATACTAATATGAAATTATTATATTTTTCAAAAATTTTATCCATATACTCTTGAAATATTCCTGGGCTGTTTTTATAACCGAATGGTAATACATTTCATTTATAAAATTCCTGAGGTGTGCTAAATGCTGTTAAAGGTTTTGAAACTTCTGTTAGTTTCACATGATAAAATCCTAATTTACAATCAAATTTCGAATATATTTTTCTTGTTCTTACTATGTTAAGTAGTATTTGCATGTCTGATAGTGAGTATGTAACACCCCGCAAAATTGAAAATTACAATTTTGTCCCTGGTGTTACGCACGTATATTTTTGTAATGTGTTTCACTACATATTTTGGATTCGTACTATTTATACATTTTCCGTATTGATTTCAGTCAACTAAAATATAATATTTCAATCCCTGGGATTTACGTGCTTTTTACGTATTTTGATGCACGTGTTTCCACCACTACGTATAATATTTTCTATAGGTTTAAATTATTTATTTTTATGTATTTAAATCTATTTTATAAAACGAAAATTTATTTCCCCCTTGTTTTGATTAAAATGTATTTTTTATTTTTTTGCACGTATGGTGCACGTGCAAATTTTTATTCTCATTTTGCTACTCTCATTTTACTATTTTTAGCATGCATTAGTTTTATTTAGCCTTTCTTTTGATCCATGGACCTATAAACTAAAATATGGCCCATTAGGAAAGGAGCCCACTAGATATTTAAATAAATTAATTAGTAATGAGCCTATGTAGCAAGCCCACTAGATAATTAAATAAATTAATTAGTAATGAGCCCATGTAGCAAGCCCACTATTAAAATCACATTTTTAGTTAAACATGTACTAATACATGACAAGTTACACATATTAGTACACATTTAGAGTTATAGAAATGTGTTCATATTTGTTTATGCATGTGTGCATGCATACACAAATGTATTTGGACCATTTTTTGGGCAAGGGGAGGAGAAGAGTTGGTAGGTTGAGTTAGTGGAGAGTGGGGAGATGAAGAGATGGAGGTTTTAGGAGTTAGGAAAGTGGAGAGTTGTAAAATAAATTTGAAGAGTTATTAGGGTGAAATTTTTACACTTTAGACCCTTCCAAAATCCTATAAATAGAGCCCCATTTCCTACTTTTATCTTGCACCAAAAACATTATCAAAAGAAAGGAAAGAAAGAAAAGAAAGAGAGTGAGGGTCCTTTTGCTTGGAGGAATTGCTAGAGAGAGAAAGCCATTGCTAGGGAAAGGAAGCTTTGCTAGGAAGAGGAGCCATTGCTAGGAGTTTGTCTTGGAGCTAGAAGAAGTGTCCCATCCTTCCCTTCAATTGTTCAAGCTTCAATAAGGTGGGTGTTCTCCTACTTTCTAAATTTTTAGAATGTACATGCTAATAAAAGTGAATGAGTAGTTTGATAAAATAGAATAACTATACTATGATTGTGGTAAGATTAATAGTGAATCATGCTATGTTGACAAATAGATTAACAATGTGTTAGTGGGTGATCCTATGTTTTCTAATTGTAGAAATTGTATGCTAATTATTTTATATGACTAGTATGAATTGAATGTGATGAGAAATGTGTAGATAAAATCCATGCTAGTAACGATCTTGTTGAGGTTTAGTGAATATTTGATTATCATGCTAATTAAAAGGGTTCAACTAAAGAATTAATCATATGAATCATATTAGAGTGTTTGCAAATTTTATGTTTGTCGAATATGTGATTTTTTTTTCTTTTATGAGAAATTGTTAAAGAATGTTATATTTCGACATATACTTTAGAGACATGATGATTAAGAAAGAAAAAGAAAAGAGAAGAATAATTTTTGTTATTACATGTCGACATATGTTGAAAATACAAACTTTTGCATGAAAGAATTTCTTTGAGATATCCATGGTTGATTAAGAGACATGTTTGATTTTAGCACAAATTTTAATTAGTATAATGATGGATATAAACTAGTTTTAAGAAACATGATCCTTAATTTTCGAGTTTGGGAAGAAATGCAATTTTTTGTAAAGAAAGGAAAAATCTATTTTTGAAAATGAAGATAGAATATAAAAATAAATTTGAATTTACTTGATTATTATTTCTTGATTTCATCTCAATCCAAAAGTGAGATTTATTCCAATGTCCTAAATGATTGGATTATTGGGTAAACAAGTTTTGTTAAAAAGAAACAATTTCAGAAAAGTATGAACAAAAGTATACAAATACAACTCTTAGACAGAAATTACATTTGGACTTACTGGTTAGCCAGTGAGCACCTCTTATAAGAGATCTCGGGTTCGAAACTTGATAGTTACATTTTATTTTTATTCTTTTAAATTGATCCCGAAACCGATAATTAATATATGAGGATTTTGGTATACAAATGTCACACACAGCCACATAGACTTATTGGCTATTGGAGTGGGATTAGTTCCCTGTTTGGTGTGGTGATGGGTTCGAAACCTGAGCCATTCTTTCATATTTTTTTTGATTGGTTTTAATAGAATAAGATGTTTTTTTAAGTATGAATAAATTCCAATTATGGCTATAAGATAAAATAGAAGCTATTAGAGATTGTTATGGAAATTTTATTGTATATTTTAACATAGTAAAAATGAGACTTTAAAAAGGAAATTTGATATAGAAAGCAAGAATGATTGAAGATTTTATTATTAAAAAAAAAGGGTATGACTTTAAAGAGTAAAAGAAATATACATTATGTAAATTAATTGTCTTTGATGGGATTATTCATTTGTGTTGCATACTTGATTATTTAAATTGCAAATGAGATTGCAAGTGATAAAATCATGTTCGTGAAAGGAAAAAATTTTTGTTGAATGAAATGGTTTCATGAAAAAGAATTATTATTATGAATAGTGTTAAAATGAGACATAGAACAAATTATGGTAAGTTAGAGACATGAATATAATAAGTTAAGACATGATTATTAAGGGGTATGTGTATCCATGTTTCTTGCACATGAAAGGTTTATGATTTAGAATTAGTAAGACCTCGGTTACCGGTAATTTTGAAAGAAAGATTTTGAGACTTGATTTTGAGATAATGCCGTCGGGCGATCTCGTGTTTTTTGTGAATAAATCCGGTATGAGGTAAAACTGATTCTAGGGTGATAACATATTCATGTCTTGAACTAAAATTAATTAGGCACTTAGGTGAAGATGTAATAGACTTGTGCAAACGTAAATGGGTGCTTCTATATAGTCGGCGGTGGATCTCCGTGGCTATAGACCCAGTTGGTGGACTGTGGTTGCTCCGTAGGAGATGGACTGTATTTTATCCAAAACTTAGGGTAGTCGGCGGATGTTTACCATACTCCAAAGAATATGTATATACCGGGGCTAGAGGGGCATTTACGGGATTATTCTCACGATATAATAGCCAGGGAGGCTGGGATATGTTATTATAGCCAGGGAGGCTAGCCAGGGAGGCTGAGATCCGTATCTGTGAAATAACTCTAAAACTTGTTTTATTACCGGGTAGTCTCATGGCGAGGGATCGAACCCTTCAATGTGGAGTACGTAGGCGCTTGCCCTCGGACCTATGTAGTATGGGATGCATAGAATCCGAACAAGTGTGCATTAGTGTCATCCTAGTGTAGAATTGTGTGCATTAGGCATTAAGGCATGACATACACTTATATTTAGAATAATCACCTTTGACACTTTACTTGTTCATTCAATCTTTTTTGTGATTTGTTAAAGTATGAGATCGTTATACTATTCCCGGCATAGAGAGGATAGCCGTGTATAACATTTCGTCAGTTGTAAGTAACTGACGAGCCCACAGATTAACATGCAGGTAAAGGACCATTCATGAAGCTATGAAGTGGATATGCTGATGCTGTTTTTATTTTAAAGATGTTGTAAATGTTTTATTGTAAATTTCATTCTTCCGCTGTGTAAAACCAAGTTGTAATTGAACTCTGATGTATTAGTGAAAAAGTTTTAAATTTTCCTTGTAAAATTGTACGAAGTGAAGTAAAGATCCTGTGAAATCTCGAATTTATCCTTATTTGAAATCCGGGGTGTTACAGAGTATCCAAACCTCTTAGTATTTTTATTTAGTTCCTTATAATTTACTACCATTCGAGATTTACCTCTTTTTTCTTCTGAATGCTTTCTTACTATGAATGCTAGTGATGAATGTGGACTTTGCGATTTTCTTATGTAATTATTTTCCATTAATTCTTTTATGTGTATTTTGAACTCTTCTAGGTCTGTTGGAGTATGTCTTATAGGTTTAATTTTTATTATTTTGTTTTTATCTATTAACTCTATATGTGCCGTAGGTTCACTTGAGTTCCATTTTGCCAAGGGGTCTTCTCCGCACAGATCTTCTAATCGTTTTTGTAAAATTTCTTTTATAGTTATTTCTTGAACTTGTTGTATTCTAGTTTTGTTTGGTAAATATTGGTATTCACCACGCTGGGTTGAAGAAACTCTGATGTGTGATAGGTCAGTTCTGGAATAAGGTTAGGTTATTCTAATTGCTATTGCTTGGTGTCTGTAAGGTGTTGTAAATACAACTGATTTATGTGATATAGTTATGGGATAGTATTATTGGAAAAAATCATTTCTTTGTCCAGTTAATCCAGTTATGGCTTTTTTATTAAAACCATCTTGTTTCCATTTGGTGGTATATTTTCGCGGCATAGGCTAGTACCTGCTCCGGTGTCTATTAGACTGTGATAGTTTCGTGATTTGTATCCTTCGTAAACAAATTCTGTTAGAATGTATAATGTATTTTTTATTGCTCTTAATGGATTCATTTTTTCAATATCCTATTTATTATCATGCTTTCATTATTTACTGTTATTGTGATTTTTTCTTCTTGAATTGAATAAGCTTGTACTGATGTAAGAAAGTCAGTTCCTAATAACATTTCATTAACATGGTGTTCTGGGTCTACGTGTAAGTGTAATAACATTTTTTTTTTACCATTTATCCTTAGTGGTAGTATGATTTTATGTACAATTGGATGTCTATTATTGTAATAGTCTAGGTAGTAATATGGGTTTTCTAATGTTATTAATTCAGTGGTTTTTATATTTGTTTGTTTAATATGTGAATTAGTAGCTCCTGTATCTACTAAGGCTATTTGTTTATTCCATTTTCTATTGTCATAATATTCTATTTCTATGTTAAATTGGTTATTATTTTGGTGTTCTAATGTATTTATTATTGGTATTAATTCCAATGCTTATTGTTTATTTCTTATTGATAGTGATATCTTTCCGAACATTATTTGTGGTGCTTTTCCTTTTGTAGTTTCTTTTATTTTATTAAAGTCGAATTCTATATAATTTGGTATAGTCATTTCAGGGTTTTCACTAGCTGGTTTGTATCTTATGATTTCGCTAAATAGATACTCTATTTTAAAATTATCTGTATTTCTATTCTTTACTTCGTGCTTGCTAGTGAAAGCGTAAATGTTTCTTATTTGTATACTCATAACTTTGCTTTTTTTTCTATCATTTCTATACCTGATAACCTATGATACATGACTAAACTCTTATCTTTATTTTCTTCTGCCATGCTCAAAGAGAAATTAGGTTTTATTGTAAACTTTATCTTTTGGTACATTAGGTTTTCTTGTACTATTCCTATTAAGACATCTTGTGTACTTGATATTATCCCATCATCCATTATGTATATTTCGAGGGGTGTATTTATTCCTTCCTTAAAATAGGCTTTTATTATTATTTGTACAGCTCCTAAATGTATGTGTCTTAATGTTTTTCTGGTTTTTTACTTATTTTTTCCATCTCTTGTCTTATTATTCTTTCGGTTATTAATGGGATTATGGTTTTGTCTTGTGCTTGTTCAATGTCTATAGGTTGTTCATTATTCCTATCTATTATGATGGTACTTTTCTTTCTTTCAAATATTGGTAGTTCAAAAATTTCTTTTGGATTTATATCTAATTTGGTCGCTCTTATTTTATCGTATTTTTGTATGTCAAAACACATTCTTTCTCTTAATTCTTCATTGTTTTCTTCTCTTTCTGAAGGTTCTCCTATTTCTGTTAATCTGTTATCATGTTTATTTCACATTCTTCTGTTTCATCTTCACTACTTCCACTATCTTCTTCGATTACCATTATTTCTTCATCTTTACTTATTTCTGACCATTCTTCATCATATTCTATGGGTTCATAATTTATGTTATTCATTTCTTCAATTTCTTCTACGTATTTTATATTTTTTCGTTTTTTAGGACAATTTGGTGATATATGTCCTACCTCTCAACATATGTAACAATTACATTTTTTAGGATTTTTCGTATACTGACTATTTTTATTCTTCTTCATTTTTCTAAAGTATTTTTTATAAGGTTTTCTATTAAAATTTTTCCTATATTTTGGTTTATATTTTTGGAATTTGTAATTATTCTTCTTTGTGTATTTATAATTATTATTGCATTCCCAATGATTCGGCCTTGCATCGTCACAACAAATTCTTTGTTTATATGTTCTATAATATTTCATTGTTGCTCTAGCATCTTGGCATACTTTGTCCCTGTAATCTTTTACGAATTGCGTTCTATACCCTAAAGTGTCTACTTCTGGTTTTACTTTCTCACTTATGTATGCATTACATATGTTTATACTCCATGGATCATGTAGTTTTAGAAAGAATGAGTCTAAAATTGGACTCCATTCTTCTTTTGTATAATAACTATCTTGAAAATATTCTCGGAATTCACAAGCATAGTTGTCAAAAAGGCACATGTCGCATATTTCTAAGTTACTTAGTCTCCATCTTGCTTGATTCTTTTTATATATAGTGTGTTTTTCTCCTTTATCATATATACTGAATTCAGTTCTTATTGCTTTTTCGTAATTTGTAATTATTTCTTTTAAACCTAAGATCCGTTGTGCTGAGCTTTCTTCAGTTCCTCTATCATCAATTGGTTTTGATTTTCTTATAGTATTTCTCTCTTCTTCCTCTAGCCCATTCCACCATTTTGCTACTACTCCCATAAAGGTAACTTCTACAAATTTCTCAAATGCATTTCTATTAAGGTTTTGCCTAAATCCTACTATTAGTGATGCTTTTACCCATTCTTCAATTGTCCTATCTACGTTTTTTATGCAATCTAGGTCTAACCATTCTCCATTTCCTGCTATTCATTTTTCGTAGTGTTCTGTAGGTTCATATTTTAGGGTTTCTTTTTCTTTGTCTTTTCTTAGTTGCATTCTTCTTTTTGTGTTTTGCCATTTCCTTGGTAATTGGTAAGATTTTTTGTTAGGTGGTGACCTTAAGATTTCATACATGTTACTTAGAATTTCTGAAGGTTTTGCAATAATCTTATCTTGGTCCATTTTTATTTCCTCATTTGTTATATCTAGATTTTTCAAGGCTTCTTCAACTTCTTCTGAATTAGGATTTGCCATTAAATATTCTATTTCCAAGATATTTATATTAAGTTTTGTTATGGCATCTAACTCTTTCATATCTTCTTCTATTATGCCTGATTCTTCTTCTGGGTAGTCAGTTATATATCTACCTAATTCTTTTATATTTTTATTTATGATTCTTAAATCTTTTCTTATATCTCTTCACATTTCAGGACCATTGTAATCTTCTTCCAACTCCTGTATGTTTATCATATAAATTTTTGGGTTCATGTTAGGAATTAATACAACTGTTTCGTTGGTCATACTTAACCTATTATTTTGTATGCTAGTAGGTGTTGGTAATACCAACTTGTTTCTTCATTTCTGTAATCTAATACTTTGTATGCTATTTCTTTTTGTATCTCTTTAGGTAGTTGATTAGTTACTTTTCTTGTTAGTAAAAGGTATTCTGATATTTCTTTACTAGCAATATGTTTCATTTCTGCTAATCTTTTATCAACGTATCTAATCTTAAATTTTGAGAGATTTTTTAACCTTAATTTCTTTATTTTTTGTGAAATATCCAGTTTTAAATGGGGTATTGAGTTATGCAATTTTTCTGTTTTTATGCAGTATAAATATCTTCAAAGATAGGGTTGTTTTTGTAAGATTGTATTCAGCTTGCCTTTTACGCAAATAGTTTGCCTTGTGGCCCAAAAACGCAAATAGTTTCTTCTAACTAGCCTAAATGTGAGAATCACTCAAAATATTTCTAATATATAAGCTGACAACTAATTATGTCGGGCAATATATTGAAACCGGAAAGATATGTCCACCAAAATTGGAAAAAGACATTACACGCACTCAAAATTTGAAGTATCATTATTACACCTTTATTGTAGAGAAACGTGCAAGTATAAGCATGTAACTGAAATGGTACAAATAGAGTATATCAATGGTCCCTGAACTATCAAGATGCATAGAACTTGTGCAATTGGAGGGGGTAAACGCTTCAAAATGCTTGAGCATATCTAATGTTATTTACTCTTTAAGATGATATGTCAAACAGTCAGTTGGAACCAAAATATGAAAATATGATGTCAACCTTCTTGTTACTTCATTTACAGCTACAACGTTAATAGAATTTGATGAAGCATTAAACAGATGACTAGTTAAAATAACTAGAAGAATCTTCTACACATATCAATGAAATTACTTGGTTACTATATCTAGGAAACCTAGTAGTATTGGTTATCAATTAGGACGCCTAATGCTTGAATAGGATCTCTTATATGTCATTGAAAGTCTTTAAGAAGTGAGATAAAATAACCGACAAGCTATGTAGAATTAACAAGCAATCACAATGGCAACATAAAATACGTAATACATACAAAATTTATTTAAGTTGCACATTAGACAATTTTCTTCTTAAATCTGAGTTAACTTTAGAATTTTGGCAAAGTTTACCAAATTGTGTTATGATGAGACAGTCAATGTTTGTGGCAGCATGCAGATTGCCATCCTCGAGCATAGATTACCTCCCCTCAGAGTCCAACAACTAATGCAACCTCAACTCTTCTTCCATGATAGCACCACAGACTCTTCCAACAAGACTAACCTAATACCAAATTTGTTGAGCCCAAAAGTCTTCCACATTTTGCTTTAAAAAATTATAAATAAATAAAAAATAATAAAAAATAATCTTTCAACCGTTAAACCCCTCAGTTGGCATTACACTAAGAAGTTCCAGAATTATTTTTTTTGAAAATGGTATATTGATTTTCACCACACCACCATCTTACCAATGATATTAGTGCCAACCAATTAGCCTACAATCCTTAATTTCAAATTTATAACTTCTCATTCAAATTGTAATCTAAACTTTTCTCAATTTATGCTTCCATTCAACACTCCATTCAAAAGTAAAACAAAAACAACAAGAAAAAAAATCTATCTTCCAACTAAAACAACATAACTTTCTTCTTGCTACACCAAAATCAAACTAAAGACAACCCATTCCACTAAAAAAAAAAACAAATGTTATGGATTGCAGTTCCTACCCACAAATGAATATCAAAAGAATTGAAACTAAAACTGTAGATGACAACAGTACTCACCAAATCGAAGATGGCAAAGAGTAAAAGAAGAAATGGTACCTTCTGGTTTCAGATCCAAGGGGAACTCGAGAGGTTATATTACTTATTTATTTACTAGATTTGCTCGTGGGTACGTGTCTACGGCACGTCTTCAGAATGATACAGTATATGAAAAACCTTGTAAACAGTAAATCAATAATAATGTAGCCCAAATTTGAATAGTATGACAATAATTAGTTGTAATAAAAGTCATTGTTTCCATAAGTGTGTGTGTGTGTGTGTGTGTGTTTATATATATATATATATATATATATATATATATATATATATATATATATATGGGAAAAAGGGGTATGAGCAACTTGCTCATTTAGTAAATAAGCAATTGAATGTATCACATGCATGCCACATAATCAATTGCTCATTTACTAAATGAGCAAGTTGCTCATATCCCTTTTACCCTATATATATATGAGTAATGCTACATCCACTACCAATTTCACTACATTTCTCTTCACTACCTTAGGTGGCACACTCCGATAGGTAGAGGAAGATAGAGTAGGTGGGGAAACTCTCCAATAGAAGTATGCCACCTAAGGTAGTGAAGAGAATGGTAGTGAAACTGGTAGTGGCTAAAGCATTACTCTATATATATATGAGCAACTTGCTCATTTAGTAAATGAGCAATTGATTATGTGGCATGCATGTGATACATTCAATTGCTTATTTACTAAATGAGCAAGTTGCTCATACCCCCTTTTCCCATATATATATATATATATATATATATATATATATATATATATATATAGAGAGAGAGAGAGAGAGAGAGAGAGAGAGAGAGAGAGAGAGAGATAATTAAATAATTAAAGGAATTGTTTGGGGATTTAAGTTTGAGTTTTGGGGGGGAACTTTTTGGGAAAAAATATGTTTTGTGAGATTAGATCTGGGCCTTTGATTTTGGGAGGATTGAAGGAGAGTCACTTGATAGCTTTCTTTGTGTTTTATTATATAGATATTTATTAACAAGAGGAATTAGGGAGACAAAAGGGATAATAAGTAAAGTGATATGTTACGTGGAGTGCCGGAGACAGTGGAGCTTCCCAGGTTTGGACTTCTCTCAAAGTCTAAATTACATAAAACTCCTTCGTTAATTAGTCACAAGAACAGGGATTTTTCCCCCAAAATAGACCACTTTTTTAAACTAATTTCAAAATAGATCATTTTCGAAACTAATTTCAAAGATAGACCTATCGCAGTTCCCAACTGCCGGCATATGTTATTTTTATGCCGCAGTTGGGATCTGCGGCCTCTATTTAACATATTTTTAATTGAAAAATTTGTCTAAGTCTCAATGTCACTTTAGGCCAAATATGAAATGAACTAAGACCGCAGTTGTTGTGAACTGCGGTCTCCGTTATTTTTAGACCGCAGTTGGGAACTGTGGCCTCTACTTAACACATTTTTCTTGAAAATTTTTGTCTAAGTCTCAAAATCACTTTAGGGCAAATATGAAATAAACTAAGGTCGTAGTTCCCAACTGCGGCCTCTGTTATTTTTAGACCGCAGTTGGGAACTGCGGCCTCTCACAGTTCCCAACTGCGGCATCTGTTATTTTTATGCCGCAGTTGGCAACTGCGGCCTCTATTTAACATATTTTTCTTTGGAAAATTTTGTCTACGTCTCAATGTCACTTAAGGCCAAATATGAAATGAACTAAGGTCGCATTTCCCAACTGCGGCCTCTGTTATTTTTGGCCGCAGTTGGGAACTGTGGCCTCTATTTAAGACATGCGGCCTCTATTTAACACATTTTTACTTAGAAAATTTTGTCTAAGTCTCAAAGTCACTTTAGGCCAAATATGAAATGAACTAAGGTCGCAGTTGTTGTGAACTACGGCCTCTGTTATTTTTAGACCGCAGTTGGAACTGCGGCCTCTATTTAATACATTTTACTTGAAAATTTTAGTCTAAGTCTAAAAATCACTTTAGACTAAATATGAAATGAACTAAGGCTGCAGTTTCCAACTGTGGTCTCTGATATTTTAGGCCGCAATTGGGAACTGCGGCCTCTATTTAACACATTTTTATTTGAAAATTTTTGTCTAAGTCTTAAAATCACTTTAGGCTAAATATGAAATGAACTAAAATCGCAGTTGGGAACTGCGACATCCAAAAGACACATTTTTTAAGATGCTGCAGTTTCAACTGCGGGCTCACAATCGAACAGATCGCAGTTTCCAACTGCGAGTGGTTTATCTTCAGAATTAATTTGGAGAGTGGTCTATTTTGAAATTTAGTTTCAAAAGTGGTTTAATTTGGGAAGAAAATCCAAGAACAAGAACCCCCCATCGAACACCTACATAACTAGCATGTACTGCATATATTTATTTCCTTCCTTTTTCTGAACTTCCTTGGTTTGAAAATTATGTTATTCCAGCTTCTTTATTTGTCCAAAATTATACTTCAGTGTAGGTTTGAGAATTTTCCCAAAATAGGTCTTTTTTAAAACTAATTTTCAAAATAGGTATGCTTCGAAACTAATTTCGAAGATAGGTCTGTCCTCCTAGGCCGTGGTACCGAACTGCGGCCTCTTCAATTTTGTAGCCGTAGTTCACAACTATGGTCCAAGTATATATCATACATATTTGGCTAATAGGCTCGCAGACTTGGAAAAAAATGCTCAAATGTAAAATGTCAAAAATAGGAGGCCCCAGCCGCAATTCACAACTGCAGCCCAAATATATATCATACATATTTGGCTAATAAACTCATAGACTTGGGAAAAAAATGCCCAAGTGTAAAATGTGAAAAATTGGAGGCCACAGTTCGATAATACAAAGGCCGCAGTTCAGTTATGTGGTCGATGGGGTCTAGTTCTTAAAACATCTAATACTCATTCAACCATATAACTGAGGTCGATGGGAGTCTAGTTGTGAACTACGACCTATGTATTATCAAGGCCCAATTGTGCATTGCGGCCTCCTATTTTTCAAGACCACAGTTGTGCACTGCGGCCTCCTATTTCTCAAGGCCGCAGTTGTGCACTGTGGCCTCCTATTTTTCAAATTTTACACTTTGGCATTTTCTTTCTAAGTTTACACGTCTATTAGCCAAATATGTATGATATATACTTGGGTCGCAGTTGTGAACTGTGGTCACGAATTCAAAGAGGCCGCAGTTCAGTACTGCGGTCAATGAGGACAGACCTATCTTCGGAATTAGTTTCGAAACAGATTTATTTTGAAAATTAGTTTAAAAAAGAGACATGAAAAAAAATCCTTTCAAGGCAATGTTTCAATTTTTTCGGTGGTTCATCAATAAACTAGTTTAAATTTACCGTGCACCAAGTGCACGTGACTTGGTGCACATAAATGATGAAAATTTTATCTAAACATACTTCCATTTAGAACACCTATATTCTTCAAACTACAAATTCGAAGAAGTCAATCATCCTAAAAAGCTAACCATGGATTTCAAAATTACTCCAACAACAACAAGCTCATCGAAATAAAATTTGAAGCAATTATCGTTAACCCAAGTTTAATCAATTCAAGCAGAATTTCAATCAAAACAAAGAAAAAATGGATCAAAATTCGAACGATGTGAAAGAGAGATATATGCGTAAAAGTTTCATCTAAAACATAATTAAAAAAAGTTATTTAAAAAAACAAATTAGTAAATCCTAATGTGATATCAACGTATTTTTCATAAGATCAATCACCACTTTCGACTTTAATGCACATATATATATATATATATAGATAAACACAATTTGTTATTTTTAAAGACAGTAGAAGATGTACTTTGAAATTCGTCTACAGTTGAGAATTTGTACATATCCTTATCAATGATAAGATCTTTCTCAACTTCATCTACAACACTTCCCAACTTCAAAATGATGTCAAATTTATCGTGCATTGGGTTATATCTTTTTTCAATATTTTTTAGTATTCCATTGAAAATTAAGTAAGTTTTATACTCCTCAAACGTATATTGGAACGCTTTCACCGATTCATTAAACATTATCGTCAATTTTATAGTTCCCTACAAAAGATGAAAATTTAGTAATAATAATTATTTATGTATGTATATGTATGAATATTTCAACAATATTTAAAGTATCTTACCTTATCATCCGTAAGTCCACTTTTGAGAATTTTCCTATGCCTTTACTGTTTTGTATTCTTTCACATCATAATGTTTCGTAATTAAAACTTTAATAATCCACAATTGTTGATTTTCTTACAAGGAATTGATAGAGAAATATTCATAGTGAGAATTGTCCATTGATATAGATAATCTGCAAAAAATATAATTATTAATAAGTTTATTTTTGAACATAATGATGTTTTAATTGATCTTTGTTTGATTATTCTGGAGGGTGCTCTAATGATACCTAATCGAAGTACCACTTCAATAAAAGAAAATCTAGATAAAGAAATAAAATCAGCATGATTAACGAAATATTAATCACCTATTATG
Source organism: Hemerocallis citrina (assembly GCA_017893485.1). Lineage (NCBI taxonomy): Eukaryota > Viridiplantae > Streptophyta > Magnoliopsida > Asparagales > Asphodelaceae > Hemerocallis > Hemerocallis citrina. Next base: position 39,180,754 of record CM030366.1, read on the forward strand.
GCGATCGTTCTTTTTCTCTCTTGATGTTCCACGGTCCATCAAAAAGAAGAAGAAGAAGAAGATTATGGTTATGTGCATTCAAAGTCTAGTCTTATATGTTGCTTTTATAGGAGTAAATTTGCAAGAAAAAAAGTTGTTGAAATTAGTAAAACCAATCTTTTATTGGTTGAAAACATTCAATCAATATATATCAAAAAACTTTAAACTATTTTTAATTGTAAAACTGTTATTTAATTCAAATTCAAATTTGTTATTTTATCTAAAAAAATAACAAAAACTTTAATCCGTAAAATAAGCACAAATTCAAATTCCTACAGTTTTGTTTAGACTAATATAAATATAATTACATCTACATTATGCATATATTATTTTGTATTACTAAATGTCTTGGAGTAGTCTAATATAAATATGCCAAAACTGACCACATCAATATTCTCCTCTATTTCAACATAGCTTACCAACCACATGCATAAAATGGAACTAAGCATATGTACATAGGATTTATCAAATTCTGAACATTTTCTAATCATGGTTTACCATCTGGAAGAATATATTTAATCTGCTCAAAGTGATCCTTCAAAGTTTAAATGTGAAGACAATGGTAGCACCAATATCAATTGTTATGGATTGGAAGAATACACCAAAAGCATATGTTTCACCATGGCACACAAAAGTACTATATATTAAAAATGTACTTCTACACAAAAATATGTCCTACAATATCAAATGAGCATCCAATATTTCATTATTAAGATTCTCCAATACCTGATGAATGTTGGACAATTCAAACATCTTCTCACTATCTCATGTAGAGATGTTAACCACTTGATCTTCACATCGCACATGTACATATACATAAATAATTAAACACATTTTATTGTTTAACAGTTATGACTAAATATTCAATATTCAAACTTCATATAATGTAAATGGAAAGAAAACAGAAACTGCAAAATACATCTTAACACCCTATTTAAACCCTTTTCACCAACAAACCTCAATAGTTTCAATGTAATCACTATGATTAGTCTTATAATTTAAGGAGAATTTCAAAAAAGAAAGATAAAACGAACAAAATAATATATCCAAAACTCATATTGTCTTATTTTTGGGTAGGTCAGTCATCGTTTTCGACTTTTAACTTTTCTTAACTTTAAACTGCTTTAACTTCTTCTTCATCCTTTCTTATCTTGCATCCAGGTTGTGTTCTTGTAGTTTTTTTCCCCATACATGACATTTTGTGAGTTTTTATAAGAAAATGTATTCATCTCCAATGCATCTCTTGATCAGCCCATTAGATTCACCAACATTTTGACCCTGCATATAAAATTAGATAATTAGCTATTGATCTTTTTAACTTCGTTACATTTAGGTAAAATCAATTGGTAAAAGTCATTTGAAAAGTATCGTGAGGCGCAATTGTATAGTGGTGAACTCACCATTTTCATGTTCATTTCACTGCCTAGCAACACAAACTCATTTACATCTATAACACTAAATTAACAAAAACCCAAATGACATCTCCATTGAATTCACATGCAAACAGAGAAATAAAACATACCGACATACCGGCTAAAAAAAATATCTTTCTTAGTTTTTTTAAATCTTGTTTTTCTTTTCTGGCCGTTTTTATGAGGGTCGGGATGGACAGTAGTGGCAAGGAAAATACATATAGAAAAATACACAATAAAGAAGTTCTCAAAGCCACAAACAAAAAGACTCAAAAATCTATCTTACCTACTTTATGTTTTGTTAATTTTTCATTAATGAAACTGGACACCTCGGTCACTTTTATTTCAAAAAAAAAACAGAAACCTGCAGTGATATTTTTCACTCCAATAAAACAAGCTACCAAGCAGCGTTCTTACCTTTTAAAAAGTACAAGATGATTTTTTTTTTTTTTTTTTTTTGGAGTTTCTTAAATGTTCACAAATGGGTGATACTTAAGATATGATAAAGATAATAACTTGTCTTAACCTTACTATTTTGTTACCTTAATCCAATTGAATGTCAGGATACCATAAAGATTAGAAATATTTTATATTAATTAAGATCACATTTAGCATTTAGTTATACATGGACACTGAAACCATAGCAAGTAATCCCTATCTTGATCATTGATTATCTGTATATGACATCTTGAGATCTCACCATCCATCTCATCCTACTTTGTATTGTATCTCATAATCCTGTTCTTATTAGTTCGAGCACTCTTGTCAGATTTGCACCATCTTTCAAAATCAAGTATTAATAATTGAATTTATATTGTCTTATGCACTAAAACATATCAGCAAGTTTGTTTGTTTTTTCGGATCGAGAAATAAGCATAGCAGCAAGTTAATTATGTATGCTAGCTAGCTAACTACTTTAGCTAACATATATTATAAACTGATACGTAATCAAGTATGATAAAAAATAATTTCTAACCATGTTACTCTAAAGCATATATCTATATGAAAGCCAGCAGTTAACTATAGTAATATTGCAAAGAAAGGATAATCAAATTATTACTTAAATATCATTTATCAGTACTTGCTTGTAAGTGAAAGTGGATACGATCTGAATCCCTTCAAAAATATTGCTCCAGGAATCATGGAAGTTCTCTTAGATCTGCTTTGACTGGCAAGCCTCACTTCGTAAGCCTCTCTTAAATATCATGGAGTTTTGAGGCAACAAACCCACGCTTCAGATCCTTGACAGCAACGTTCTTGATGTTGAAGCCACCATTGTCACCAGGAAGAGCCTCCTGAAGAGCCTCGTGGTGCATCTCAACAGATTTAACTTCAGTGATCAATCCAGTGGGGCCAAAAGTAACAACCATTCCAGGTTGATAATTCCAGTCTCAACACAACCCACCGACACAGTTTCAATACCACCAATCTTGTAAACGTCCTGAAGAGGGAGACGGAGGGGCTTGTCAGTTGGGCGCTTTGGCTTATTAATAAGGTCCAAAGCCTCAAGGAAAGTGGGTCCCTTGTACCGGTCAAGGTTGGTCGATTTCTCAATCATGTTGTCACCTTCAAAAACAGAGATGGGGATGATGAAGGGGATCTTGTCAGGGTTGAATCCAACCTTCTTGAGGTACGAAGACACTTCCTTCACAATTTCCTCATACTTAGCCTTGGAGTATTTGGGTGTGGTGGCATCCATCTGTAAAGCCACATAAATGTCAGAATGACTAATTCTACAAAAAAAAATAAGAGGGATGGATAAATATGAGATTGTTACCTTGTTACAACAGCAAATCATTTGTTTCACTCCAAGAGTGAAGGCAAGAAGGGCATGCTCACGAGTCTGCTCATCCTCGGAAATACCAGCCTCAAAACCACCAGTGGTGGAGTCGATGATGAGGACTACACAGTCAGCCTATGAAGTACCTGTGATCAAGCACAGTCAGGCTATGAAGTACCTGCGATCATGTTCTTGATGAAATCACGATGCCCAGCAGCATCGATAGATAACGGTGCAGTAGTACTTGGTGGTCTCAAACTTCCAGAGGGTAATTTCAATGGTAATACCACATCCCCTCTCAGCCTTAAGCTTGTCAAGCTGCGTACTTGAATGACCTCTTGTTCATTTCAGCAGTTTCCTTCTCAAACCTCTCAATTAACGCTATCAGATCAACGAAGCTTGTAGATGAGATGTCCTGTGGTGGTTGACTTCCCAGAGTCGACATGACCAATGACCACAATGCTGATATGAATCTTCTCCATACCCATGACTGATTACTTGAAGCAAAACTGTAAATAGAATAGCATTCCCAATCAATAATTTTCAATTAACAATTACTTTTAAGACAACCAGACAAAATAGATCTTAAAATGAAATCTACATCTAAAATTTGCGTTAAAGAAAATAACATAAGTAACATTTATCAAGAAATGATATTTTTAAAAAGAGATGCTAGTTCTGAAATTTCTTACAAAATGACACCAAATTTCTTAAAATAACAGACTATGTAGTAGGCCTCAAAATTGCATAATAACAGCAGGGCTACAAGCAAATAATATCTATATATCTATGACCACATTCCTTAGTGGCATTCAAGAATGTTTTAACATTAACAGAAATTTCATCCATCTCCACATGAATTTCAGTCACACTAACAGAAGAGGAATGTGGTCACGTCAGGTGACCACATTCCTCAGTGGCATGTTGTCAAAACAAATCTGAGCCATGCACAACTCTCCACACTTCCGTACATGTCTTCCAAAGCATTCCCCACAATCAAATAGACATCAACCCCACTCACTACAATATAGTTATGTATAACTTTGCCAAGCTCTAAAGCCCGCTTCCTATGAACAGACACAAAGCAGGCTAACCAAAGTAAACCGGTCAGGCTACAAACCCGAATCTCTCATCATCCTAAACAAAATATACACTTTTTCACAATCACCCAACTCACAGTACCCATCAATCATAGAGTCCAAGTAACAATACTTCTCTCAGGAATTTTATCAAACTCCCCATAGGCAAACACAACCAACCCAGAACCAACATAAGATTGAACAAAGGCATTCATGACAAAAACATTCGACCCAAACCCAATTTTGACAATCAAGCAATGCATCAATTTACTCTCTACAAACCCTGATTTCAAAAACTAACAAATGCCAATTGGCATGTACTGAATTGGAGTCACAACCAAATAACAAACTAATAACTTCCTCTCTTTATTTGCCCTTCCATACAAATTGGAAAATACCTTCAATCAAGTCAAGAAACTTACTAAATCATCGCAAACTACATATGATCACAAACTAACTTCTCATTATTCATAAGCAATCATAAAATTCAAAACCTTCTTTTTGTAATGTTGCAAATATGATCACATTTTTAAACTACGACAAGGGTAAATCACTCAACGCACCAACAGCTGCATGCGCAATTCGAACCAATACTGAGATTGAAAGATCAAACAAAGGCATGAACAAGCAAAATTGCCAAGGAAGAACCAACAGTTATAATTGGTTTCAGGTGAGTTCACAGCTGAGAACTCGCAATAATGAAAAATTACAAAGGAATAATGATGGTGAATCAAAGATAGTAATCTGTTCCCTTCATTTACCTTCATTTCAATCCTCTAAAAGCCATTCTCTACCTCACCACAAAGCCTACCTAAAAATGTTCTGATGAACTAAAGTCTACACCACCTGAATTCTTGAATAAATGTGATTTTCATAGGGATAGGGAAAAGGAAAAAAAGAACACAAGAAAAAAAAGAAAGTACATAAACATCTAAATCATCATCTGAAGTAACTCACGAAAAGACCAACAATTAAGAGATTGAATGAATAAAATAAAATAAAAGAAGGAGGATACTGACGGAGATCGGGATCGGGTTGTTGTCGGCGTCAGGCGTTCGGATGCGGGCACGTCTGAGATTTGGTCGACGCGCGAATCGAGGCAGCGGGAGGAGGCGTCGGAAGACTTGATTGAAGGTTTACTACTGGATTGGGGATTTCGGATTGGGAGGGGTGTCGGGATTGGTTAGGGTTAGGGTTAGGGTTAGGGTGTGGGTTTTGAAAGAGATCGGGAGAGAAGATTGGAGTAGTCAGGTTTCATAGAAGAGAGAAAGAACTATCCGGTTCATCAAAAAAATAGAAGAGAGAAAGAAAGCAATTGCACGTGTAATAGACGTTCCCAATTGCACGTGTAATACACGTTTTCATTAAGTTATTTAATCTCAACCATTGATCGGCTAGATCAATACAATATATGAACGACTAAGATCGCCTCCCGACAGATTTTTCTTTTTATTGTGGCTTTTATAATAGAAATAGATATTTTCTAGACTACCAAGTTTTTTTTAATGCGAAAAGGCCCCAAACGGCCATCTGTCTTTCTTTAATTTGGGGTGAAAGAAACAAAACAACAAAATAGTTACAATATGAATAAAAACCAAACTAAACAAAGAGAAGGAAACAAATAAACAGTCTCTCTATGTCGAGGGGACGAACCCCCCACCGACTGGAGCAAAATAAGGGATTTAGTACAACTAAAGTGACTGGAGCTATCAAACCATGCAATAACAAAAAGTAATGTCTGCTCTTCGTTCTTAAATGTAGACTCATAAGCTGGGCCGGCCCTGAGTTCGGGGGCTCAAGACAAAAACCCCAAATAATTATTTTTGGGCTCCTAATTATAATATAATTTTTTATGCGTAAAACGTGGATCTATGTCTTCTGGTGTATTCTTATCAAGCTGCTTATGAACGGGGTGTTAGTCATGATGGAAGCCTTGTTATTATTATTGACCCCTAATTTGTTATATGTTCTACTATTTTTTTCTTTTTTGTGTTTTTTGCTACTATGTGATACTCTGTTGATACTCTTTGCCTTCTGCTGCCGTTTTGTTTTGAAGCAAGAATGCTTCTATTGCACCAGTTTGTTGTACTTCTGGTTTTGTTGTTTTGATATAGATGTTTTGGTTAGCTGAAATTCCTTACGATTCCATCCTGTTAAAATTAAAATAAAAAAAACAAAAAACAAAAAAACACGTGCTTATATTTAAAAGGAAAATACAAATTTGGGACCCCTAAAATTGCAAAAAAAATTGGGGACCGGACGCCTTACCGGCCTCAAGGTGGGGACCGGCCCTGTTCATAAGCATAGATCCTGACCTCCCCTGCATAGTCACTCCCACCATCACTCCTCCATCGTCCCCCTCAGTCACTACCTACACAGTCACTCCCTCACCTTATCATCACCCTCCAACACTCCTCCAAACTATCTCCTATGTTCACCGTGCCATCGTCTCTCGTATCCAACATGCTGATCACCTCACCTACATAGTCACTCTGTACTGTTCTTCTCCTTCAGCAATTTCGTCCTCCCTTTGGAACCTTCCAACATCCATGCACAGTCGTTTCTTTGCACTTGCTCGTCCTGCCCATACTCAAATCAAGTTGACGATTTTCTTAAGTACACAGTTGGATGATAAAAATGAATCTTAAAGCATGAAAGATTTCTAACCAAAGACTCCATACACAAGCACAAACACATAAATCCCACACCACATACTCACTATTATTGACGTAAGTATTTCTAAATGCACCCCAACAATCCTCAAAGGAAATAGATATGGATTCAAATCCAAATCCCACGCAAATAACTCCCCATATCTCTTTGGCCCTGTCTATTAACTACTATCTTTATTTATATTTATTAACAAGAGCAGTGAGGGAGACAAAAGGGATAATAAGTAAGGACATATGTTATGAGGATTGCCAGTTATCGGAGATTGTGGAGCTTCTTAAATTTGGACTTCTCTCAAAGTCTAAATTACATAAAACTCCTTGGTTAATTAGTCACAAGAACAGGAACAAGAACCCTATCCACCACCTACATAACTAGCACGTGCACTGCATATTTTGTTTCCTTCTTTTTTTTCGTACTTCCTCGGTTCCAAAATTATGTTATTCTAGCTTCTTTATTCGTCCCAAATTGTTGAATTCTAACTGCGGAATAAACTTAACAACGACGACGAGATACAAAAATTATAGAATCAAAGCTAGAGAACAAAAAACAAACAAAAGCAACACACAAGAACACACAAGATTTTTATCGAGGTTCACCCAAACAATAACTACTTCCTCGCGCAGAGGCACTCCTACGATTTCCACTAGAAATATGAAGATTAGGTTTACAAATCTCTCAAGAACTCACCACCAAGGTGTAGAGTTTCTCTCTATCTCCCTCTATCTTAATGACGGCTGTAGATCTCTCTTTTCTCTTGGCTTAAACCTAAAATTGTACACAATACAATATATATAGGATTGTACAACTATAATCTCAGCCGTTCATCTATTCAGCGTCGGGACGGTCGACCAGTCCATCTTGACGGTCGACCGGTCTTCTCCCTCGACTGCACGAAATCCAACAGAGAGCGGATCGGTCGTCTGCGCGGTTGACCGGTCTTTCCTTCAAGATACAGAATTGAGTCAGAGGACGGGCCGGTCGACTTGCCTGGGTGGTCGACCGCAACTCTGCTGTAGCACTTGCCACTCTTGACCTGTAGCTCCCACTTCGACTCTCATTCCCATCTATCTTTTTCAACTTATTATCGTGTATTGGATTCACAAACCCCAAAAAAAATTATACTTCAGTGTAGGTTTTCACGGCAATGGTTCATCAATGAGTTTTTTTTTTTTTAGACTACCAACTTTTTTTTAAAATGTAAAGAGGGCCCAAACGGCCATCCGTGTTTCTTTAATTTGGGATTAACGGAAGAAAACAACAAAATAGTTACAATAAGAATAAAAACCAAACTAAACAAAGACATGGGAAAAAAATAAACAGTCTCCATGTCGAGGGGACAAAAACCCCGTTGACTGGAGCAAAATAAGAGATATAATACAACTAAAGTCCCTCAAGCTATCAAACCATGCAATAAAAAAAAGTAATGGCCGCTCTCCATTCTTAAATGCAAACTCAGAAGCTTAGATCATGACCTACTCTGCATAGTCACTCGCTGCATCACTCCTCCATCGTCCCCCTCAGTCACTCCCTGCACAGTCACTCCCTCGCCTGACCATCACCCGCCAACACTCCTCCACACTATCACCTCTGTTCACCGTGATATCCCTGTCCCTCCTCGCCAACATGCTGCTCACCTCACCTACACAGTCACTCCCTATAGTTCTTCTCCTGCAGCATTTTTGTCCTCCCTTTAGAACCTTCCAACATCCATGCGGTGTCGTTTATTTGCACTTGCTCGTCCTGCCCACACCAAAATCAAGTTGAAGATTTTCTTAAGTACACAGTTGGATGATAAAAATGAATTTTGAAAGCATGAAAGATTTCGAACAAAAGACTCCATACACAAGCACAAACACATAAATCCCATACCTTATACTCTCTATTATTGAAATAAGTATTTCAAAATTCACCTCAACAATCCTCGAAGGAAATAGATATGGATTCAAATTCAAATCCCGCACAAATAACTCCCCATATCTCCTTGGCCCTATCGTACTCAAAGGAAAGGAGTTGACAATCTTCATGTTCTGTATTACATTTCACACATATTGTTTCAATATTAAGACTTCTTCTAAGGTTCATTTTGGTAAGAATTGCATCACTGTGGACTAATGTTAGGAACGCACACACCTTACCAGGAACAACAGACTTCCAAATCAATTTATTCATCTCACTCCTCACCCCACCATTGTTAAGAAGCCAATACATCGATTTAACAGAGTTCTTCTCCTTCAGCAATTCCGTCCTCCCTTTGGAACCTTCCAACATCCATTTGGAACCTTCCAACATCCATATACAGTTGTTTATTTGCACTTGCTCGTCCTGTGCACACCAAAACCAAGTTGAAGATTTTCTTAAGTGCACAGTCGTATGAAAAAAAGAATTCGAACAGAATGAAAGAATTCTAAGAGCATCTATGGTCGTTTGAACTCAAATTTTGGGTATTTCGTATTTAGAAATAGAAAATTTGGGTTAGAGCTGTAGTCGTTTGAATCCAAAATTTGGGTTTTGATTTTAAAAAATAGACGGACGGTAAATGAAGTCTCGTTCCGTAATTTTTTTTAAAAAAATAAAGAAAAAGTATCGGACGAGAAATCATTTCCCGTCCGATTATATATTTTTTAATTTTTAAAAAAACATCAGACGAGAAATCATTTCCCATCCGAGAGCTTTTTTTCTTAGGAAATCTTAATTAAGAGATTTAATTTATTCCTAATTAAATCTTAATAAAATTTAAATCATAATTATATCTTAATTAAATCCTAATATGTATGCATAATAATTCTATAGGCCTAATTCCTTTGAATTTTTTAATGAACATTTGGAAAGAAAGATCGCGGACGAGAAATCATTTCCCATCCAATAGATTTTTAATTTAAAAAAAATTCTGAGACGAAATATCATCTTTCGTCCGATACTTTTTTGGGATAAAAAGTTGAACAAACGAAAGAAGATCATTCGTTTGCTATATTTTGCAAATTGTTATTTCTCCTCTGAAATATAGCCGACTGGTGTTCCTCTTAAACCCAAAATTTGGGTATTTGGCCCATGACTGCGAGACTATTTTTCCTTCCAAAATTTGCAAAATTTTACAAAATATCCAACGACTATAGATTCTCTAACAAAAGACTCCATACACAAGAACTAACACATAAATCCCACACCTTATACTCTCTATTATGAAGAGAAGACGGTGAAGCGAGAAGATGATTGAAGTGAAGTTGGGAGAAAGAAAATGCTACTACGGTGTAGGGTGAGGAAAGCTTGGCACCAAGGGCAGTCGACTGGTCTTGGGAGCAATCGACCAACATCGGTGCATCAGCATTTTTGGGCCGGTTCTGGGTGAATCTGTTTGAGCTCAGTTATCCAACTTAGATCGTACGACTCCTATTGTGTGGATTTCTTTTCAGGATATATTAGACGGTGTTGGATCAAGACTACAACCTAGGGTTTATCTAGATCTTTATAAAATATTGTAATGACCTCTATTGCGAGGTACGTAGTACTTCGTCTGAGAGTTTTCCATTGAAAACGACGGAGTAACTTCTAGTGAGGCTTGAGAGATAGATAGGTTCTTAGTGAGAGTGATTGTAACTCTTGTATTTTCTTTAGATGAATAATATATCTACCCTCACTAGGTCTATCTACTCCCGGTGCGCTTAATTCCCTAACAATCTCTACCCTTACTAGGGCTATCTACACACTCTAGAATAATCTCTCTCATTCTATTGAGATCGCACTGTAGCTCACTATTAAGTTGGATTGTAAAGTTAGGGTTCCAATCCCTCCTTCTCCATGCCTCCGCAACAGTCTCATTCTCGCATGCAACTATGTTGAAAAGTATATGCTAGCGTATTTTTGCCACACCAGAAATCTAACCAAAACCATGTGTCTCTACCCATTCCAACAACAGAAGTAGTATAAGCATGAAAAATTAACCCTAATTTACACACCCCTCTTCACATTGCTAAGCATGCACTACTACTCACTTTACTGCCATATTTGACTCTTCTACGCTTAACAATAGTTCTTAAACCATCCAATCCAAGTCGCATTTGGTCTATAGTGTAGCTTCCACCACCATTTACTTAGAAGAGCTTGATTCATGTCTCGAAGTGTAACATCCCGATCTATTATATATATATATATTTTCGTATATATTTCATTTTATGAGGATTTGAGACCGTATGTATTTTTGCATACATAATTTCATATGTTTTCTAGAGTCCAATATTTTTCTTCATAGCCTAATAGACTGATTATTCTCTTTGTTTACTACAAGAGTTATTTTAAAGCCTAAAGAATATCCTAGGCCTAATTCTAGCCCATTATAATTAATTTAAGTATTTCTCCTTGGGCCCATAATTTTTGGCCCAAATAGTAAACCCATTTAGTTTAATTCTCTTTTAATTATGGTGACATGTAGTGTAGACTCAATGGTAGACAATTGATAAATTAGTGCATGAACAACTTAAGAATGGAGACACTAGGGTGGCACGTGCATGCAATAGGGTGTGCATTGCACACTTTTCCTATTAGGCCGGATTGGATCCAAGAGAGAGGGAGAGATGGGAGTAGTGGTGAGGTAGTTTCTCAAGTCATGGGTGGTTATGGCAACTTCCAAACTCATCCTAGCTTTTAATCCCTAACTAGTTGATCAAATCCTAACCATTCAATCTACCCAAAATATGTATAAATACCCCATAGTTTCTTCTCATCTTAGTACATTAGAAAATTTATTAAAGAGAGAAAAGAATTAGAGTGAGAAAAGATTGAGGAATTCTTGTGTGGGTGTTCATCCAAAGAAGGTCGGGAATCACACTAGGAGAGGTTCGGTTTTGCTACACCTAGGAGGAGAAGGATCTATTCGTGCATTCTAAAGGATTTTCTAGGAGCTTTCTATTCATATTTCTTCAAAAAGGTGGGTGTTCCTCATGACTTTTAGAGTAGAAATCATGCTAGGGCTGAAATTGAATTGTCATTATGTGTGTGTTAAAGTTAGTTTGATTGAATGATTGTTATAATGAAATCTCTCATGCTATATACATCATATGAAAATTTGAATGAATGGAAAAGAACTAAAGAAATTGAAAAACTAGCTGTACAGTCGACCGATCATGTTGAACAGTCGACTGGTCTGAGAGAATGAAAGATACCCTGCTAAGTTTTGTACTAATTATACAAGAATAAACAAGTGAAATTATTGCTCTTTGTTAATACTATGAATTTAAATGAAAATGGAACACAAGTGTGATTGCATGAAACGAATGGGTGAACTTAATGAAATGATACGATTAATATATGTTATTCTTGATTTTTATCTAGCATACTGAATTGGAATAAATGTTTATCTCGGTAGAAAATTGATGATTATGGGAAAAATACCCCCTTTTTTTTTAAGTCGTGGTTGTGTGGAAAATACTAGTCGTAAGAATCCCTACATTATTTAGTAAACTATGCATGTTGTGATGGTTGTTAAATAAAGTCGTGTATTAGTTTCGAGAAATGAACATATTGTAATCTTAAACTAAGATTTTGTGTGAATCGAAGGAAAGAAGAAATGGTTCCTTATTTCAAATTTTAATACTGATCAGTCGACCGAATAGATGTAGGACCGACCTGAGTATTAAAATTCTTCGAGTTAAAACCCTGCAGAACAGCCGACTGGTCTGAGTAACAGTCGACTGCCCTGAATCCTTCGAGTTTTAATTCTTTTCTTTGAACAGCCGACTGACCAAGTTTAGCAGTCGACTGTCCCGACCATTTTTCTTGAGTGTTTTAAATTCTTAATGAACAGTCGACTGGCTATGTTTTGAGAGTCGACTGTCAAGATTATTTTGACGTCTCAGATTTTTATTTCTGTCTCGTGATAAAAATGAATATGTATATATATATTGTTTGAAAGAGATATGATGGAGATTGGATGTGACGGATTAGAAAAGTGAATTTTATTTACCTTTGCACGAAATCACATTTGAAGTAAAGTGAATTATTCTGCTGAATTTATGAAAGGTTTTACGATTATGAATGCTAAGAACATGAAAAGGAAAATCTGATGTAATCATGAAAAATGAACTCATGAGTTTGAAAGACTCGATTCTTGTGTAATTGTGAATTGAATTTGAGAACTAGAGTGTAGCTAAGCCTCATACCGGCATGGAAAAGAAATGAATTGAAATGAAATTTGAAATGAAAAGACCAAGATTTGGGTCATGTTGAATAAAGAATTAAGATCGGTATAGTGGAAGAGCTAACTCTAGAGAATTGATTTTATTCATGATTCTAATAAACTAAGGACTAGATACCTAGTGAAGATGTGATGAAAGTAAGAGAAAAACATGAGTATGAGGGCAATCGGATTGGCGGTGTAAGAGTGATCCACAGACTGCCTGCTTGATGCATCATGACATGGCGTGGGTACTACTCCGGAATTATCGTCCCGGTGGCGACGCTTGTAGGGTGTTTTGGTGGCTACGGGTGGTGCCATTGTTCCATGGCGGAGGCTGAATTGTCCATAGTCTGCCTGCTTGATACGTCATGTCAGTGCATGAGATTCCCCTCCAGACTGCCTGGACATGGGCTCGTAGATCATAGAACATCTAGGATACTTACCGTACTTACCGTAGTAGTTTAAGTCATGGCGAGAGATCAAACCCTAAAAGATGAAGTACGATTAAGGGCTTGCCCTCGGACCTATGTAGTATGGGATACATAGAATCCGAACAAGTGCGCATTAGTGTCATATAACATAACAACTGCATTAAGGACTAAGTACACAGCACGACACGACATCAATAGGATAGTCCCTTTAGCTTTGTTTTGTGAACAAGTTTGTGATTTTGTCAAGAAATGAGAATCGTTATACTGTTTCCGACATAGAGAGGATGGCCGTGTATAATTTTCGTTGGTTGAATAAACTGACGTACCCACAGTTTTGTGTGCAGGGTAAATGACCTGATAAAGATTGAAGGAGAACTGATGCTTAGAGATCATTCAAATATTGTTATACTTTTATATAAATGTTGTAAATTGTTTCCGCTATAAAATGTAAAGTGTAAAGATTCCATGTAACTCTGATGTAAAGTAGAAAGTTTTTAATATCCTTGTAAAATTGTACGAAAGAAGTGTAAAGATCCTGTGGAATCTCGAATTCAGTTGTATTTTGAAATTCGGGGTGTTACAGAGTGGTCTCAGAGCCACGCTTCACAGTAGTACAAATTTATAAGGAACGACACCCTGGAAGTGGACATTAGAGTGTGTGTTGAGTCTAGAGATTTAAATGTAAGTCACTTACATTTGTGTTGCTCTACGATTTATGCTTCTTCCTCTCTATTTCTAAGATGGCTGATCACTTCGACGCTGCTGGAGACGACAATTGGCATATCATAGAGGAAGATTATTACCCTGGACAAGCAGATTCCGAGGAAGAGTACTACCCAGGGCAAGCAGACTCTGACGGAGAAGAAAGGCCTGAGTCCCGAGAGATCACCCCACCTCCGGACTCATCTGATGACTCTTCTGAAGATGAAGAACCAGTTCCAAGTAGTCTTGTGATATCTCTTCAGAGACAGGTTGAGACTCTGCGAGAGAGAGTAGGACTATTGGTGGGTCAGTTGGCGAAGCGCAAGGATGATTTTGCAGTTCTCAGTCATCGTGTATGAGAACTTGAGAAGAGAAAAAACATGACCGTTGTACTGAAGGAGGAAGTGGAGGAACTACGGGGAGAGCTTCATGAAGCGAAGAGGAACCGTAGGAGTTAGACTGTTGTAGCTTCTACTGCTTTCATTCTGATGACAAGAAATGTTTTCAATTCGAATATATAAAGTTTGAAATTCGATGAAATGAAAAGATGATTTAAAATTCATGTTTTATACTTCGAATTTAATGGATCTTTTGCATCAGAATATGGCTGGACAAAGAGCAAGAAACGGTGAAGGTCTGGACTTGGAAACGGAACTCGCGAGGGTCTATCAGACACTCAATGCCGTTGCCATGAATCAGAACCAAGGAAGGGTGCCTGTGAATCCAGTACCCAAAGCAATCAAACTCGTGGAATCATTCAAGCAGATGAAATCACCGGTATTTGAGGGGAAGTCAGACCCTGACGCGGCTAACAATTGGATCAGGCAGATCGAGACTCTCTTCGAAGTCTTGGAGACCCCTGAAGGTAGCAAGGTGAAGTTGGCGACTCTGCAGTTTGAGAAGGATGCGGCTGTATGGTGGCAGTCGATGAAGCGGACAATGGGAGGTATTGTTCTTGGCTGGGAGGAACTTTTGGAAGAATTCTGCAGTCATTATTTTTTCTCAGATGTCCAGGAGAAGAAGGCCATGGAGTTTTTATCACTACAGCAGGGCAGCATGTCGGTTAGGGAGTATGAGACGAGATTCACTCAGCTCTCAAGGTATGCTCCCGAATTAGTGATGGATGAGGCGAAGAAGGCTCGTAAGTTCGAGTATGGGTTGAGGCCGAGCTTGAGGTCCAGGATGATACCCCTCGGTATCAGGAGGTTTGACAGGCTAGTCAAACGAGCGGCAGCCACGGAGGCAGACATGGAGTAGTTCCACGCTGTTCAGGATAGAAGGAACATCTGGAACATGGGAAAGAGGCCCGCAGTTGCTGGGAGTACCAGGGGACAGCCGTCAGTCCAGAGGTTCAAACCAATGGGAGCGAATGCTGTCAACATAGATGGGAGACCCGGAAATGCATGGGTGAGAGCTCCTGTGGTGACTTGTTACAATTGTGGGGAGGCAGGTCACTACCGATCCCAGTGCTCGAAGTTGCAGGATGTCGTCCAAAGGGGACCGACTCAGCAGGCCGGAAAGAGACCGTACCAGCAAGGACGAGTATTTGCCTTGACTGAAGCTGATATCGATGAGGTAGATCATGTCATCACTGGTACGAGGGCGGACGTTCAGAGGTTCTTATTGTTTTCCTTTCCTGTTTATTTAGTGAACTGTTACGTAATAAGTGTGTATTATGTAACAGGAGAACTTTATTTGAATGGAATGAAAGTTGTTGTTTTGTTCGATGCTGGATCCTCTCACTTTTGTGTCACCTAAATTTGCTAAAGTTATGGGAGTTGAACCGAAAATCTTTCTAGGCAGGATTTTAACAGTAGCTACTCCATCAGGGGAGACTCTAACCACTGATCGGTACTATGCTGACTGTGAGATCGTGATTGGAGATCGAATTTTTGGGATCGATCTGATCAAGCTGAATGTTTTAGGAGTCGATGTTATCATTGGCATTGATTGGATGTCGGTGTACAATGCGAACATCGAGTGCAAGACCAAGACAGTAAAAGTGAAGGCTCCAGGAGGACCTGAAGTCACTTTCCAAGGGAAGAGGAGATGTTCAGATTTGGTTGCTGCTATTAGCCAGAAGAAGGGGATTCCTGCAGAGGTGCAACAGATTCCTGTGGTTCGGGATTATCCGATTGTGTTCTTGGAAGATTTGCCTGGGTTACCCCCGCATCGTGATGTGGAGTTCAGCATCACTATTCAGCCAGGGAGTGCACCTATCTCCAAGGCACTGTATAGGATGGCACCTGTGGAACAGGATGAGATCAAACGACAGATTGAAGAACTGTTGGAGAAAGGGTTTATTCAACCAAGTGCGTCACCTTGGGAAGCACCGGTGCGTTTGGTAAAGAAGAAAGATGGTTCGATGAGGATGTGCTGTTGTGCAATCTAGATGATCTAAATAAATAGATAAACTGGACACAAATTAAAACCTCGCAAGTATACGAATCGTTTATAAAAGTGTAGTGAAAAGCAAGGGTCGATCCCACAGAGATTGTAGTACTTAACTCACTAATCAATAAAACAAAGAAAAAATGCAAATCATAAAGTTTGTTTTAAAAGTCTATTTGAAAGGAAAATAAAGAGATTAAAAACTAGATCAAGTAGTATCTCAAGAATATCAATTAAATGAGTTGGGCTTGATTTCCACCTATAGTCATGAATGCTAGATTACCTTCTACACCATTCTCATCACTCATGTTTGTTCCTTTAAGGGTCCTTAAAGTTAATGTTTCCCTAGACCAAGAATTGGGCATGGTATCTACTCTAATTCGTTTCTTTCCTTAAGTATTTAGCATGGTATCTACTAAGTTGCACTTGAAGAAAGTATAAGAACAATGGAAACGAACAAACACTCAAAGTTCTAGAAATTGGTATCAGATCTAGATCCTTCAAGTTGATTAAACCAAGAACCCCTAAAGATTCCTGTGTTACCAGTTATGGGCACGAGATACGGGTCATCTCTATACTCATATAACAGATTCAGATTTATAATACGCAAACTTGAGAATCTCAGGTTCTGTATGGCAGTCGACTTGCTGTCACTCTCAGTCGACTGCTCTTAGAACTTCTGAACAAGTTTGATTCATATTATAAATCTATACCAATACAATCAGATTTAATCAATAAGTGATAGAAATGGTGTTATTAGAAGATTATAACATTACATAACTATGATTTCAATCAGCCCAACAATAAAATTAGTTCCACATATTCATAATAAAAATATTAATAATTTTGTTCAAGGATTGCATTACAAAAATTAGAGAGGGGAGAAAAAGAATAAAAAAATTAATTTGCAAACCCCTATTTCTATCTCAAGAATTGTATCGAAATGCTCCTCGAAGTCTGTGCCGAACCAGAACGAAGAAGAAGAGCCAGTCAAATCGCTGCTGTCTGCTGCACGCGGATCAAAGCAAGCCTGTGCACACGTCCTGTTGCCAGGTCAGATCGTACCTGGTCCATGCGTCCACGTCAGACTCGAGTTCTGCGCCTGGTGAAGCCGCTGATGCCTGCTGTTTTCAATTCGAAACAGAGAGACAGAGAGAAAGGTTAGAAGTTCTCTATCTGTTTCTCTCTTTCTCTTTGTTTATTTTTATGAGTCGTCTGGCTTCTTTGTGCCTCTGTTGTCTATTTTGCTGGCCCTCTTGGTTGATATTTATAGCACACGGGAATTAGGGTTTGCACTTTTGCTGAAAAGTCCTCTTCTTTTATTTATTTCTTTCCGTATTTAATCTGCATTTTTATTTCTTTCTCTTTCCTTCGTTTCTTCCTTATCTGCTTGGATTTGGATTTGGATGAGGAAGGATCTCTAAATATCTTATCTTTTCACTCCGTCAGAAGCAATCGACTGGTGTTGGATATAAGTCGACTGCACCAAGACATCTGTGGCTTCATGATTCATCAGTCAAGTCGACTGATGTTGGAGAAGTCGACTGTGCCGAGCCCCTTCAATCTCTCTGTCCAGTCGCCTGTTTGAAGAACCAGTCGACTGATGCTCTGCAAATTCTGTGTAATCATCTTTCAGTCTGTATTAGTCTTGAATCTGCTTCGTTTGCTGATTTTAGGCTGTTTCCTATGGAAAAAAGAAAAGAAGAGTAAATTACCACATATAAAGCATTTAAATGTCCAATTGCATTAAGATTATTGCTCCTAAAAGTGAATATTATTGAGTTCATCAAATACCCCCAAACTTAGCTTTTGCTTGTCCTCAAGCAAAAAGTAAAATTATGAACAAGGGAAAAACACTAGTCTCAACCCATCACACGAAGAATTCTCATTATGCAAGCATCAAAAATTGCATTTAAAAATATAAACAATTGCAAATAAAGTAAAAACAAGTATACCCACTTTCTCCAGTGCAATTATTTAGTCATAATCCCTAAACCCAATCATATTTTTCATGCAATTAATTTAATTATAGTATGTAACAACTCAATTTGTGATTATCCCTTTTCTCTACTACAAACCGAGTAGCAAACTAGAGTTTTTTTTTGTTTTTTTTTTGTTTTAAGTTTCTTCTCTAAGTTGTCACTTGCCTTTTGACGCGAATGCAAAACATTTGTGATGAATTCACCCGGTTACTCAACAAGTCACAAACTTTAAAGTGCTTTGCATACTCATATTTCAAGTTGCCGTTTGACGTAAAAGTAAACATTGGTGATGAATACCCCTAGTTACTAAGCAACTCAAAACATTGGAGTAGATTGACTTTATTCAAATTTTTTTTATTTTCTTATTTTTTTTATTATTACTCTATTTACTTAAACTCTGTTTAGGACTAGATCAAAGGGGATAATCACAAGAAAAAGCATCACATTTGTTTGTTAGGTATAATCGCATGACTCATACAATTTTGTAAGGAATTATGAAAATCAATAATCCTAAAGTAAATAAGTATACTTACTCTTAATTTATAAGAAATTGTTTATCCCAAAAAAATTATTTCAATGCTTATCTAAATGAAGAACGCAAAAATGTAATGGTGAGACTAATTGAAATCCTTTTAAATTTTTGTTTTTCTTTTCTAAAAAATAAATTTGTAAACCTTCCCCCGAAACTTGAATATCACATTGTCCTCAATGGGAAAGGAAAAAGAAAAAACAAAAAGAATGCAAAAGTTCAGAATTTCTTCCCTGATTCGTCTTGAAAATTCTGCACGCGCAGTGTTCACTATTTTGGCGAGATCTGGAGCTGTAGATGTCCAAATGGGCTGAATTGTTTTTTGATGGAAAGCTAAGAAGATAGGCTACAACTTCTCTTTGAATCACTTTTCCAGATTTTGAATCCAAATTGCTCAAAAACAGCCGTCAATGCATGTGTTCAAAACAGCTCCGCCCCGGCGACTTCAAATTTTCTGCAATCCTTCAAGATAAAATCAAAAATTAAAATAAAATAAAATAAAAGATAACTCAAATCTAAATGCAATAAAAGAAATAAAAAAATGATGAAAGAAATGAATAAAGAGAGAGTGTAAGTACTCCGCTGAAAATTGGGTTGCCTCCCAATAAGCGCTGTGTTTCTTGTCATCAGCTAGATTCGATGAGTTTGTGCAATGTATTGAATGGCTTGCGACTCACAACTCATCTTATTATAAGGTTTCCCCCTTTGCCCATTCACCTTGAACGTTTGATTTTTCGCCAACGCTCCATGTGGGGGAACCTTTGTAACAACGTATGGACCGTACCATCTTGACGTAAGCCTATCTGCAATGGTCCACCTTAATGCACCTTTGTGTTTTTTCAAGACTCCCTGCAACTTCTCTTCTTCTTGCATCCTTAAGTTTGCAGCTGTCACAGGTAATGTATGGTTCTTCCCAAAATATTTATACTTCAAGTGTTCATGCAGTGGCTTCAGCTCCTCATCTGGTGTCCTGGTAAAAGAATAAACAAAAATATTATTAGACACAAGAGTTTCAAACATAGGTGCAAACTTACCTGAATATGATTTTGGATTTCCATGGGTATGTACTGTCTCTGCAATCCTCTAATCATCATATTCCTGTTCAACTTGAGATAATTTTAGAGGGTGTATAATTGTTGCTTGTGATGGGTCAACACCATGTTCCTGAAATGTTTGGTCAAAAATTTCCTGATCATCGTGTGGTGCATCAAACATTTGAAACTCAATCTCGTCCTCTAGTATTGTCACCATTTGGAGCTGTTCTTGTCCTCTAGGGTTTGGTATGGTCTGTGGTGGGAGTTCTCCTGCCTTTCTTTCACTTAACTCCTTAGCAATTTGACCGATTTGAGTTTCCAATTTTTGAATGGCCTGCCCTTGTTGGTTGCTTGTTTGCTGTTGCTGTTGGAGTAATTGAAGAACGGTGGATTCGAAATCCAACTTCTTCTGTTCTTGCACTGGCCGATCAAACCCATTCCCACACTGAAATTGCTGCGCATGCCCTTGTGCGAATTGATTGCCTTGATGGTTTTGATTATTGCTCCATGCAAAATTTTGATGGTTTTGCCACCCTGGGTTGTATGTGTTTGAAAAAAAATTGTTCTGGGGCGGGTACATTGCGTGCTCCTGATCTGTGAAAGAAGACATGGGACATGTATTAGTTGTATGATCAGAATGAGAACAAATTGCACAAATTTCTTTTGGTTAGTTTTTTATGCCACCCAACGTTGAAATCACATTAACAAGCATATCAATCTTTTTGTTCATGGTTTCCATTTCTAGTTGCATGTTATTATTAATAGAAATTTCGTAAACTCCCTATTTTTTCGAAAGGCCCCTCCTTGTTGAGAATTGTTGTGAGTTCTCGCTGAGTTCTTCAAATAGCTCGATGGCCTCCTCACCACTCTTTCTCATCAAAATTTCATTGCAAGCTGAATCTACAATTGCTTTGTTAGTGTCATTTAAACCCTCATAAAATGCTTGTACCTGATCATCCTTAGGTATGTTATGCGTAGGACACTTGAGAAGCTTGTTCTTAAAGTCCTTCCATGCCTTGAAGAATAAATCACCATCTTTTGTTGGAAAAGTAGAATTTCCCTTTTTAGTTGTCTGGTTTTCTGAGCTGGAAAGAATTCCTTCAAGAACTTTGTTGCCAATTGCTCCCATGATTGAATTGATCCTGGTTCCAAAGAATTATACCACAATTTAGAATTAAGTTTTAAAGAAAATGGAAATAAGATTAACCTGATTTGTTCGGGGGTAAGCCCTTGGACGCCTTGTGTTCTGCAAAGATCAAAGAAATCTTGCAAATGTAGATGCGGATCCTCGTCTAGTCTGCCACTGAAGTGGGGAACCATGCTGAGTAATTGAGGTGATAGGTGCATATTCCCTGTGACTTTAGGTTGAAAAGCTATGCAAGACGGTTGTTCAATATTCTTTGGAATGAATTTGTCTTGCATTGGTACTCGATTTGATGCTTTCTCCCCCATTGTTGATTTTGAAAATATTCGCTGTACAGTCGACTGATCCTTTGAGACAGTCGACTGGTCTGAATCTGCAGAATATAATCTAAAAGAAAATATAGGAAAAGAAAATAAAAATAAAGATAAAAATAAAAAGAAAAAGCTTTGTATTGATTTTGCAAGTTAAGATACTAAACAATCCCCGGCAACGGCGCCAAAAACTTGTTGTGCAATCTAGATGATCTAAATAAATAGATAAACTAGACACAAATTAAAACCTCGCAAGTGTACGAATCGTTTATAGAAGCGTAGTGAAAAGCAATGGTCGATCCCACAGAGATTGTAGTACTTAACTCACTAATCAATAAAACAAAGAAAAAATGCAAATCATAAAGTTTGTTCTAAAAGTCTATTTGAAAGGAAAATAAAGAGATTAAAAACTAGATCAAGTAGTATCTCAAGAATATCAATTAAATGAGTTGGGCTTGATTTCCACCTATAGTCATGAATACTAGATTACCTTCTACACCATTCTCATCACTCACGTTTGTTCCTTTAAGGGCATGGTATCTACTCCTTAAAGTTAATGTTTCCCTAGATCAAGAATTAGGCATGGTATCTACTCTAATTCGTTTCTTTCCTTAAGTATTTAGCATGGTATCTACTAAGTTGCACTTGAAGAAAGCATAAGAACAATGGAAACGAACAAACACTCAAAGTTCTAGAAATTGGTATCAGATCTAGATCCTTCAAGTTGATTAAACCAAGAACCCCTAAAGATTCCTGTGTTACCAGTTATGGGCACAAGATACGGGTCGTCTCTATACTCATATAACAGATTTAGATTTATAATACGCAAACTTGAGAATCTCAGGTCCTGTATGGCAGTCGACTTGCTGTCACTCTCAGTCGACTACTCTTAGAACTTCTGAACAAGTTTGATTCATATTATAAATCTATACCAATACAATCAGATTTAATCAATAAGTGATAGAAATAGTGTTATTAGAAGATTATAACATTACATAACTATGGTTTCAATCAGCCCAACAATAAAATTAGTTCCACATATTCATAATAAAAATATTAATAATTTTGTTCAAGGATTGCATTACAAAAATTAGAGAGAGGAGAAAAAGAATAAAAAAATTAATTTGCAAACCCCTCTTTCTATCTCAAGAATTGTATCGAAATGCTCCTCGAAGTCTGTGCCGAACCAGAACGAAGAAGAAGAGCCAGTCAGATCGCTGCTGTCTGCTGCACGCGGATCGAAGCAAGCCTGTGCACACGTCCTGTCGCCAGGTCAGATCGTACCTGGTCCACGCGTCCACGTCAGACTCGAGTTCTGCGCCTGGTGAAGCTGCTGATGCCTGCTGGTTTCAATTCGAAACAGAGAGACAGAGAGAAAGGTTAGAAGTTCTCTATCTGTTTCTCTCTTTCTCTTTGTTTATTTTTATGAGTCGTCTGGCTTCTTTGTGCCTCTGTTGTCTATTTTGCTGGCCCTCTTGGTTGATATTTATAGCACACGGGAATTAGGGTTTGCACTTTTGCTGAAAAGTCCTCTTCTTTTATTTATTTCTTTCCGTATTTAATCTGCATTTTTATTTCTTTCTCTTTCCTTCGTTTCTTCCTTATCTGCTTGGATTTGGATTTGGATGAGGAAGGATCTCTAAATATCTTATCTTTTCACTCCGTCAGAAGCAATCGACTGGTGTTGGATATAAGTCGACTGCACCAAGACATCTGTGGCTTCATGATTCATCAGTCAAGTCGACTGATGTTGGAGAAGTCGACTGTGCCGAGCTCCTTCAATCTCTCTGTCCAGTTGCCTGTTTGAAGAACCAGTCGACTGATGCTCTGCAAATTCTGTGTAATCATCTTTCAGTCTGTATTAGTCTTGAATCTGCTTCGTTTGCTGATTTTAGGCTGTTTCCTATGGAAAAAAGAAAAGAAGAGTAAATTACCACATATAAAGCATTTAAATGTCCAATTGCATTAAGATTATTGCTCCTAAAAGTGAATATTATTGAGTTCATCGATTACTGAGAGCTGAATAAGGTCACTATTCAGAATAAATATCCGATTCCAAGAATTGATGACTTTTTCGATCGTCTACAAGGAGCTGCTATTTTCTCCAAAATAGATCTTCGATCAGGATATCATCAAGTTCGAGTGAAAGCTCAAGATGTGCATAAAATTGCGTTCAGAACTCGACATGGGCATTACAAATTCTTAGTTATGCCGTTTGGAGTGACGAATGCGCCTGCAATCTTCATAGACATGATGAAAAGAGTTCTGAGGCCGTTCATTGATTCTATCGTCGTGGTGTTTATCGACGATATTCTCGTGTACTCCAAGTCGGAGGAGGAGCACACAGAGCATATGGCAACAATATTGAGGAAGCTTCAGGAGCATGAGTTGTATGCCAAGCTGTCCAAGTGTGATTTTGGAAAATCTGAAGTATCATTCCTAGGTCACATCCTTTCTAAGGAGGGAGTGGCAACTGATCCTCAAAAGATAGAGGTTGTGAGAAACTGGGTAAGGCCTACTACAGTGAAGGAAGTCAGGAGTTTTCTTGGATTGACTGGATATTACAGGACATTTATTTAGGGCTACGCTCAGATAGCCGTGCCGCTCACTGGTCTGACCAAGAAGAGTGTGAACTTTATGTGGACCGAGCAGTGCAAGGCAAGCTTTCAGGAGTTGAAAAAGAGGCTGACTACTGTGCCCATTTTGGCTTTGCCTAGAGCAGGCTTTGAATATGATGTCTACAACGATGCTTCACATTGTGGGCTTGGTTTTGTCTTAATGCAAGAAAGAAGGGTGATCACTTATGGGTCTAGGCAACTACGACCGCATGAAAAGAATTACCCGACTCATGATCTGGAGTTGGCTGCGATTATCTTTGCTTTGAAGCAATGGAGACATTATGTGTATGGCGAGAAGCTGAACATGTACACAGAACATAAAAGCTTGAAGTACATCTATCAGCAGAAGGATCTAAACCTGAGGCAAAGGAGATGGCTGGAGGTACTTGAGGACATTCGTCCGGAGATTAAGTATCACTCTGGGAAGCCCAATGTTGTTGCTGATGCACTTAGCCGCAAGAGCAGTCTAGCGAGTTTGATTACAACTCAAAGGCAACTGGCAGAGGAGTTGGATCGGGCTGGTATTGAAGTTGTTCTGCAAGGCTTGGGATAATCCTTAGCTCAGTTGAGGCTTCAACCGACGTTGAACAAAAGGAATATTGTGAGTCAGAAGGAAGATGCAGAGAATCAGGGATGAAGTGCTATGGTTTGGAGAGAGGTTGTGTGTTCCGGATCAGTCGGACTTGAAAGAAAGTATTCTTCAGGAGGCACATGCTACTCTTTTGTCTGTACATCATGGGAGTACCAAGATGTATAGGGATTAAACAACATTTCTGGTGGTCAGGTTTGAAGCGGGATGTGGCCGAATTTGTGTCGAGGTGTGAGATTTGTCAACAAGTCAAAGCCGAGAATCAGAAACCTGGAGGTCTATTGCAGCCGTTACCTATTCCAGAATGGAAGTGGGATAACATCAATATGGATTTCATCACGGGTTTGCCTAAGAGTCTTAAGGGCAACGATGCAATTTGGGTCATAGTCGATCGACTAACCAAATCCGCTCACTTTTGGCGATGAAACTCACTGCTTCGATGGACAAGTTGGCTGAGATGTGTGTTAGTGAGAACGTCAGGCTTCATGGCGTTCCGTTGACCATTGTGTCTGATCGAGATGCGCGGTTTACTTCGCATTTTTGGAGGAGTCTTCAGACAGCTTTGGGTACCAAGACGAATTTCAGCACTGCTTTTCATCCGCAAACCGATGGGCAGACCGAGAAAGTCAACTGTATTCTTGAGGATATGCTTCGGTGTTGTGTACTAGACTTTGGAGGCAGTTGGAAAAGGCATTTACCTTTGGTAGAGTTTGCCTATAACAACAGTTTTCAGACTAGCATCGGGATGGCGCCGTACGAAGCTTTGAATGGCAGGAAGTGTAGGACGCCTGTTTGTTGGTTCGAAGTTGGGGAGCGTCAGATGTTTGGGCCTGAGATTGTGCAACAGACCTCTGAAAAGATTGATCTAATCAGGAAGAGGTTGGTGGAAGCTCAGAGTAGGCAGAAGAGCTATGCAGACAACCGGAGGAGGGACCTTGAGTTTGAGGTTGGTGACTTTGTCTTTCTGAAAATATCGCCCAGCAAAGGCGTGATCTGATTCGGCAAGAGTGGGAAGTTTGCCCCGAGGTTCATAGGTCCATAGGTCCATATAAGATATTGAAAAGAACCGGAAAAACTGCTTATCGGCTTGAATTACCGGAAGAGTTGTCTCAGGTGCACAATGTCTTTCATGTGTCTATGCTGAGAGGTTACATTCCAGATCCAAGTCATCATTTGCCCGAAGTGCCAGAGGGTTTGCAGTTGGATCTGAGTTTCCAGTTGAGATTGTTGATCGTCGGGAGAAAATCTTGAGGAATAAGATTATACCGATGGTCAAGGTAGTCTGGAGAAACCAGTTGGTTGAAGAGACTACCTGGCAATCTGAGGAAAGGATGATGAAGGATCATCCCGAACTCTTTGTTTGATTTGTATTTTCTTTCCTCTTGTTGTATTTCTATTGTCCTCACCCTTTAAGTGTAGTTCCGGGGACGGAACTATTCTAAGGAGGGAGTGTTGTAACATTCCGATCTATTATATATATATATTTTCGTATATATTTCATTTTATGAGGATTTGAGATCGTATGTATTTTTGCATACATAATTTCATATGTTTTCTAGAGTCCAATATTTTTCTTCATAGCCTAATAGACTGATTATTCTCTTTGTTTCCTACAAGAGTTATTTTAAAGCCTAAAGAACATCCTAGGCCTAATTCTAGCCCATTATAATTAATTTAAGTATTTCTCCTTGGGCCCATGATTTTTGGCCCAAATAGTAAAGCCATTTAGTTTAATTCTCTTTTATTTATGGTGAATTGTAGTGTAGACTCAATGGTAGACAATTGATAAATTAGTGCATGAACAACTTAAGAATGGGGACACTAGGGTGGCACGTGCATGCAATAGGGTGTGCATTGCACACTTTCCCTATTAGGCCGGATTGGATCCAAGAGAGAGGGAGAGATGGGAGTAGTGGTGAGGTAGTTTCTCAAGTCATGGGTGGTTATGGCAACTTCCAAACTCATCCTAGCCTTTAATCCCTAACTAGTTGATTAAATCCTAACCATTCAATCTACCCAAAATTATGTATAAATACCCCATAGTTTCTTCTCATCTTAGTACATTAGAAAATTTATTAAAGAGAGAAAAGAATTAGAGTGAGAAAAGATTGAGAGTTTTTGGGAGAAAAAGATTGAGGAATTCTTGTGTGGGTGTTCATCCAAAGAAGGTCGGGAATCACACTAGGATAGGTTCGGTTGTGCTACACCTAGGAGGAGAAGGATCTATTCGTGCATTCTAAAGGATTTTCTAGGAGCTTTCTATTCGTGTTTCTTCAAAAAGGTGGGTGTTTCTCATGACTTCTAGAGTAGAAATCATGCTAGGGTTGAAATTGAATTGTCATTATGTGTGTGTTAAAGTTAGTTTGATTGAATGATTGTTATAATGAAATCTCTCATGCTATATACATCATGTGAAAATTTGAATGAATGGAAAAGAACTAAAGAAATTGAAAAACTAGCTGTACAGTCGACCGATCATGTTGAACAGTCGACTGGTCTGAGAGAATGAAAGATACCATGCTAAGTTTTGTACTAATTATACAAGAATAAACAAGTGAAATTATTGCTCTTTGTTAATACTATGATTTTAAATGAAAATGGAACACAAGTGTGATTGCATGAAACGAATGGGTGAACTTAATGAAATGATACGATTAATGTATGTTATTCTTGATTTTTATCTAGCATACTGAATTGGAATAAATGTTTATCTCGGTAGAAAATTGATGATTATGGGAAAAATACCCCTTTTTTTTAAGTCGTGGTTGTGTGGAAAATACTAGTCGTAAGAATCCCTACATTATGTAGTAAACTATGCATGTTGTGATGGCTGTTAAATAAAGTCGTGTATTAGTTTCGAGAAATGAACATATTGTAATCTTAAACTAAGATTTTGTGTGAATCGAAGGAAAGAAGAAATGGTTCCTTATTTCAAATTTTAATACTGATCAGTCGACCGAATAGATGTAGTAGTCGACCGACCTGAGTATTAAAATTCTTCGAGTTAAAACCCTGCAGAACAGCCGACTGGTCTGAGTAACAGTCGACTGCCCTGAATCCTTCGAGTTTTAATTCTTTTCTTTGAACAGCCGACTGACCAAGTTTAGCAGTCGACTGTCCCGACCATTTTTCTTGAGTGTTTTAAATTCTTAATGAACAGTCGACTGGCTATGTTTTGAGAGTCGACTGTCAAGATTATTTTGACGTCTCAGATTTTTATTTCTGTCTCGTGATAAAAATGAATATGTATATATATATTGTTTGAAAAAGATATGATGGAGATTGGATGTGACGGATTAGAAAAGTGAATTTTATTTACCTTTGCACGAAATCACATTTGAAGTAAAGTGAATTATTCTGATGAATTTATGAAAGGTTTTACGATTATGAATGCTACGAACATGAAAAGAAAAATCTGATGTAATCATGAAAAATGAACTCATGAGTTTGAAAGACTCGATTCTTGTGTAATTGTGAATTGAATTTGAGAACTAGAGTGTAGCTAAGCCTCATACCGGCATGGAAAAGAAATGAATTGAAATGAAATTTGAAATGAAAAGACCAAGATTTGGGTCATGTTGAATAAAGAATTAAGATCGGTATAGTGGAAGAGCTAACTCTAGAGAATTGATTTTATTCATGATTCTAATAAACTAAGGACTAGATACCTAGTGAAGATGTGATGAAAGTAAGAGAAAAACACGAGTATGAGGGCAATCGGATTGGCGGTGTGAGAGTGATCCACAGACTGCCTGCTTGATGCGTCATGACATGGTGTGGGCACTACTCCGGAATTATCGTCCCAGTGGCGACGCTTGTGGGGTGTTTTGGTGGCTACGGGTGGTGCCATTGTTCCATGGCGGAGGCTGAATTGTCTATAGTCTGCCTGCTTGATGCGTCATGTCAGTGCGTGGGATTCCCCTCCAGACTGCCTGGACATAGGCTCGTAGATCATAGAACATCTAGGATACTTACCGTAGTAGTTTAAGTCATAGCAAGGGATCGAACCCTAAAAGATGAAGTACGATTAAGGGCTTGCCCTCGGACCTATGTAGTATGGGATGCATAGAATCTGAACAAGTGCGCATTAGTGTCATCATTAAGGACTAAGTGCACAGCACGACACGACATCAATAGGATAGTCTCTTTAGCTTTGTTTTGTGAACAATTTTGTGATTTTGTCAAGAAATGAGAATCGTTATACTATTTCCGGCATAGAGAGGATGACCGTATATAATTTTCGTCGGTTGAATAAACTGATGTACCCACAGTTTTGTGTGCAGGGTAAATGGCCTGATAAAGATTAAAGGAGAACTGATGCTTAGAAATCATTCAAATATTGTTGTACTTTTATATAAATATTATAAATTGCTTCCGCTGTAAAATGTAATGTGCAAAGATTCCATATAAGTGAAAAGTTTTTAATTTCCTTGTAAAATTGTATGAAAGAAGTGTAAAGATCCTGTGGAATCTCGAATTCAGTTGTATTTTGGAATTCAGGGTGTTACACTAAGATTGGCAATCCCAAGACCACAATTCACTTTACTCTTATACACTCTTCCTCACCTCATGAGATTCATCTCTCTGTGTTCCTCATTACAACCCCACCATACAAAATCCCTCCTAATTCTATCAATATGATTTATAACTCGGGAATGGAGTTTATAAAGCCATAAAGTAAATAGGTAGGCTTGAAGGAACAGATTTGATAAGGGTAATTTACACCCCCCCCTGCGAAAGGAATAAGGAATTTATCAATCCACCCTATGCATCCCTAAATACTTCAGAAGGAATGTTTTAACATCACACCCCAGATTTTATGGTATCACACTATCAAGGTCCTCGTCTCTCATACCTAAAAGTAACAATCCACTTTTGTTCAAATTAACTCTTTGCTTGACCAAAGTTCGAAGCATAAAAGAGTCCATCTCACCACCATAGCTTCTTGAAGAGATTTTCTCCGAAGATAATCGTATCATCAACATATTGTAATATAGAGACTGGACACATCCCCTTAGGCCCAGTAGTGCCCTTGAGGATACCCCAGCTTTACATCTACCAATCACTCCGGTAAGCCAATCTGCAACTAAAGGAAATAATAATGGAGATAAAGGATTTCCCTTTCCCTATCCCAGTCCTCGTCTACACCCAATGTTCCTAACCACTATCTCATTGATTCAAACGCATGACGTCCCCCTTTTTACACACTTATGCATCCAACTCACCCATTTTGTGATGAATCTCTTCCAATAAGCACTTCATCAATACACTCACAGTCCACACAATCAAAATTTTTCTCAAAGTCCAACTTAAACATAAAGCCTTTACTTTAAGTTTTGCACATCTCGAGATTACTTCATTTGTGACTGCAATACCATCATGAATGTCTCGCTTTTTCACAAACCCAATTTGTGCATGGTCCACCATCCTAGGGAGGATTGGTGCTAGACGATTGGCTAGGACTTTGGTGATAATCTTGAACGATCTATTGAGCAAACTGATGGGTCTCAGGTCCTATGGTGATAACACCTCGTCAAGCTTGGAATTAGCTTGACATTAGTTTAGCTAAGCCATCTAAGTCACACTCTCTTGTAAAATGCCCCTTGAAAATAATCCTTGCCAATCAAGTCCCAAAAGCTGGAGTAAAAGAAGATTGAAAAACCATCTGGATCTGGAGCTTTGACATGTCCCAACTCCTGAATAGCTCTGTAACGCCCCGCATCCCGATACCTAGGAATATTCGCTACTAACACATGATCAACTTTGAGTGTATTACACGAGTACAAATTTGTAGGAAATAAAAAGTCTTTTTATTGCAAGTTCACTACAAAGAAAATTTCCTTTTACATCGATAATTATTTTTAAAAAAAAGATTTTTGGATCTTCTAAACCTGCAATCTCAAGCTCAGGTTCCACAAAAACTGCAAAACTAGAAAACTGTGGGTTCGTCAGCTCATAAAGTTGGGGATAACTGCATAAAAAACAAAACTATTGCTCTAACTATTATTTTAGTATTTATGATTTAGATCGATCATCATTTCATACTTCTTCAATTAATAATACAACTCTTTGTAATATCAATATATTATAATCTTGTTATTACATTTAGATTTCTACAAATTCACACTTTGCCTATTACCATTAGGTCTATCAATCAAGACAAGTATAAAGATGTCGGTGAACAGTTACGTGCACCTAAATATGCTTTTATACAATGAGCGAGGTGTAGTGGACTCGTGTAGTGATGTGGTGAGTGTATATGTAACAATGCATTGGTGACCAGGATCTATATGCGGTATGTCTACGTGTTGAACTCACAATAGGACGCCTGCAACCAATTATGACTCTAAATGCATATGTAGAAATGCAAAGCTTATGCAGTGCTTGCATGGAGGTCTATGTTGCCCATACAACATAAACTTCCTAATGCAAGTTTTTAAACGCACTCCACGTTGGGATTAAGCCCTTGTAATTCCATGCCTAATCTCCATTAACTTATTATGTTCTCGACACTACTGAGTACCTAGTGGGACTGTAGACATCTCACTATGTTAAATATATCAATTGACAAAAGTGCCTACAGCCGGCTTCACTAGGAGTCACTAATTGTACCTGTACCATAAAGGAACTTACAAGTGATCACCGCCGGGAGTCACCAAGGTACATGCACTTCGGAGGAGCTTACAGTCGGCCAAGCGGGAGTCACCAAAGGGTAGTCCCTCCAGGTTCATTAGGTTCTACGTTGGTCTCATCCCGGGGATGACACGTTGGGTGCCCTTGTTCTGTTGTTCCCTCATAGTCTCACCCATAGACCAGCCATCAGTTCTTACCGACCAGATTCACTTATAGGCGAGTATCGAGATTAATGACATTGAGAAATCCTCACATCCTTACCCATGCCGAACATTTCAGTCACAAACACTTTTCTAATGCAGACTAGTATTATCCTAAAATTCAAAGCATTTATGATACCGATATTCTAGCATTCCTCTTGCCTTTCTCATTCTATTTTAGTCTTCCCTACATTAGGAAATTCTCACTCCACTGGAGGAGCTCAGTTCCATACATTCAATAGGCCTCAGAATATGCCTAGACACTATTATCTCTGCATTCAAGTGTTTGATTCCATTTACTAGAGACCTATGATTCTCTCTTCCATGGACAACAATGGTCAACTAATGCAAGCTAAAGTTATACAATCGCAACAATTTTGCTGAAGAATCGCCAAGGTGGAAGCTCGTGTTACAAAATTCACACAAATTAATAATCCACTCTAATTGCAATAATTTCTTCATGAAAGTTGTAGATAACTATAGCTATACATATATAAAATACTAATTAAATACTACTAAATGATTTATAAGCATTTATGCATGTCATAAGTTTCAGTCAATGCATTGGGTCGACTCGGTTTTTTGACCAACTAAATTATAGTTACTGACAATTGTAAAATCATAGAAAATTATATACTTATCAAAAGCTGACACTCGATAGCTTAAATTGTAGATGTGAAATTCTACTAAATATTTTTGTTTTGAGATTCCTCATAATACTTCATATTAGAGGTGAAAAATGCTCGGAAATAAGTAGGTGTATAACAATTACTGAACTACTCTGTTACTGCAGTTTATTCATACCTGTGAAATCACCATAAATCCCACACTTGATCAATTTTGATGTTCTTTAGCTAGTTTCAAATATATAAGTATACTCCAACTTTGTACTTATGAATTTTTTTGATAGATTATTACATTATTTACTCTAAATCACAGAAAACTACGATATGGTCAGAATGTGACTGTACAGACTCAGTTACTGCAGTTTAATCATATTTGTGAAAATCATCATAAATCCCACACTTGACAAATTTTCAAGTTCTTTTGCTCATTTCAAAGCTAAACAAGTCTACTCCAACTTTTTATTTCTAAGTTTTTGCAAATTATTACATCTATTTACCTAAAATCTAAAAAAAATACAATAGGGTCAGAATGTGACTGCTTAGTCCCAGTTACTATAGTTTATTCATACTTGTGAAAGTAACCTTAAATCCCACAATTCAAGTCAGTTAGTCAACCACACCAACAAGACCTCTTAAGCGCATAGGAGGGACTTACTAATAGGATAGCCTGATATGGTACAAAATTTAGCTTTAGAGAAGGATCCTATAAGAAGAATAACTGGAACTTTGGTATTTAATTTTTTGACTGGAGGAAGAGGGGCAAGGCATTAGGAATAGAAGCTCGTGTGAGTGTGCAGTTATGCTTCGAAAGCTTCATCAGGATTTGTATCCTGATGGGTTCTTGCACATTCTTGTTGTCCAACATGAGCTTCTTTTGAGCCCTCAACAATTGTGGGCAATTTATGAATGAGGAAACACACCTTAATACAAATGCAAATAAATTTATGAAATATGTTACGTCTTTCTATTGTTGGTTCCTATGGAGATACATTGCAACATATCTTCCTTTTCTGCAGCATTACTACCTCTTTCCCCTCCCTATTGGACAAGAAATCTCGTAAATGCAAGAGAAGAAAACGTTCAAAAGATCGGATCGAGCTCACTTAAATTCAAACCACTATTCGACCCAAGCAATTAACTCGGCCCTATAGCGCATTATAACACTTTGTCGCGACTGTTGTCATAGTCAACAACGGTTGAAACTTCTAGGAAAAAAACTTCGAAATGGGAGGCCGATCCTCCCGATGAACTGACCGTACCCCAAACCGACACGGGACTAACTACTCAAATAGGTGCTTGTTGATACCATAAGTAGACTAAAATGAATGATCTGTCTTCAGGATAGCCAACCCTCTTTCAACCAGAAGAAGCAGCAGTTTGCATTTTCTGAAGGAGAATCTTAATCTGATACTGGAATCGGATATATGCATCTAGAATAATTACACAATCATGTTGTTGGTTCGACCCTAAATTGATCTTCTTCTTTCTCGAACGGATTTTGGTCGAGCATATCGCTCATGTCGAGACCAGCTGTGGAGACACGGCCCACGACGTGCGTCTATTATAGTAGAGCTTCGACCTCCTTCAGTCAATGTCTTTTCACCAGCAATGCACAAGAAAAATGTCCACCAACAGAGTGAGGCTTGTTTGCTTGGATTCCTTGTTCTATACGCTAGTAGTCCTAGTTGTAAACGATGGATACCAGGCACTGTGCATATCGACCCGTGCATTGGAATTTATATTTTATATATTGGAATTGTAGCACCCCGAATTTTCAATAAATAGAATTAGAAATAAGTGGCACAATTTCCAGAATCAACTTCAATGCAATCCAAACACATAATCAAATACAAGGAAAATTAAAATTTTTTATTACATCAGTTCTTTCTTACATTTGCACAGTGAAAAAATTTAAATACATTTATTATAATACAACCCAACACTTAAACTTTAATCATCTCAAATCCAAGCTTCCACTTTACTTGGGCAACTCACTTGCAAATCCTGCAAAATAACTGAAGAGTGGGGACGTCAGTTGAAGGCAACTGACGCATACTATAGCAATATCAACCTTCCAAAGTCTCACAACTACAAACTTGCCACATAACATGAAATGAAATAACGATAAAAGATTCAATAAACAACAAGCGGAACTATACTAAGTATGTGTCAAAAAAAAAAAAAACAAAACAAAACGAAAGAGAAATGCATTAAAACAATGTTCAAGAAAACACAATGCACACGATGATTTCTAATGCATACTTGTCGGATTCTATGCAACCCATTCTACATAGGTCCGGTGCAAGCCATTATCATTCTCCACTTTATAAGGTTTAATTCCTCGTTATGCAACTAACCTACTACGATGACTACTATGAGATTTAGACATTTTGCAAGTATTGGCTCTCGCCCTATGAATATTGGAGATCAATCCCACTTTGTGGATCATTTTGTGGCCTATTTCATCCATCGTCCCGGAATATTGGGGATTGTCTCACTCTGCAGGTCATCTGGAGCCCTCATTGCACAAATATCCCATGAGCATCGCTATTGTCTCGGAATACTGGAGATCAATTCCCACTTCGTGGATCATTCTATTGCCTATTTCATCCATTTTCTCGGAATATTGGGGATTATCTCACTCCGCAGATCATTCTGGAGTTCATAACTCACGTTTTCTCTTGTTTCATCATATCACCATCTAGTGTCTGTCCTTATGCAAACATATATGTAACCTGAGCCACCTAGAGCTAGCTCTTCGCTACCGGACTTAAATCCACAAAACTAGGAACACTAGCCTTTCCTGGCCAATTCCCACAATCAATTAATTTACTGCCGGTAATTCTGGGTCCTGCTCAACCTCTAGTGTTCACAACACAAAAATTCCCAACTAACTTTCTAGGGTTCACAACATAACCCTAAATTTCAAATCAAACCCAACTTGGTTCAATAATACAAAATATTCTTTCATATATGGAAACAAATTCAACTTACTAAAATTCTTTAAACTCAACCTTTTGAATCTCACTTCCATTCATTCGTAAAGTTCAATTAATTCAACTATAAATTCATTCAATCTCAACTGAAACAAATCTCTTAAATATATGGGATCTCATCCCTAAAATTTTAAATTTACCCTCTTTAAAACTGAGAATTTCATCTACAAAATAATAGATTTATTTCCCACAAACCATTACTTGAATATATCGAAAAATTAAAACTAGAATTTCACCAAAATCTGAAAGTTGCATGATTTCGTTCTTCAAAAAAGTACACTGTAAAATCAATATTAAATTCTGGAAAAATTCATTTACATCCAGCACATATCAAAGAACTCACTACAAAAATCTGGACTCAAACAAATTAATTTAAAGGGTTTAAATTCAATAAATTCTGAAAACTATCTTTTATCCACAATCTGAAAGTTATACATTCTTATCCTTTAGAGCAGTCCATTCAAAAATGAATATAAAATCTGAAAAATTGAGTTTATAATTACTCCATAATCATAGAATCTGTTGCTAAATTTTCAATCTATTCGCACATAAATAGAAGCCCCAAATCATCAATAAACTGAAACTAGATTTTGAAAAAATCTGAAATTTAACAATTTCGAAACTCAACCAAAACTCCATCGAATCTCACAAAAATATTAGATTAAATACATACATATGCACTTATATATGGATAATAGTGTTTCCCACCATAGCACACAAGCCCCACACACAAAACTCCTCGAAACACCCAAAAAAAAACCAAACGAACCCACCAAAAAAAAATCCAACAACAAAACTGTAGTTGCACTGTTCGTGTTTGAACAGTAACCCCAGGGTTACTTTTCACCCGAAACCCTGTACTTTTCGGGTTTGACAGTAACCCCATTTACTGTTCACCCGAAACCCTAACCCTAGTTTTTTTTTTTGGGTTGATTTCAATACCCTAGCACCCAATAAATTTTGATTTTATTCTTTTCATATAAATTAATTTCCTTAAACACTTTTCATGCAAAACAATTAGGGTTTATTATAAAGATTTTATTTGTATTAAAACAGTGAAATAAACACTAAAAATTCATCTTTTAATCGTTCAAAACATGCTTCTTGAATTTAACCACCAAGATCCAACAACTACAATCACATATATTTTCATTAGATCTATTTCTTTAACAAAATATTAATCTTTCATGAATAGAACTCCACTATTCAAGAACAATATATTTTAGATCCACATGAATAATTAGAACGTATGACAACTCTAATCATCCACAATAATACATGGGTTCATAAAATAAATTTCCACAAATAAAAAATGACCTTTCATGCATCAAATATTCATCATTCAAAAGAGAATCAACATAAGGGTATCATGCCATCAAGATTTAATTTTTTATCACCTAAATAAACAATTTTTATCTATCAATCTATCTCTACAATCATCTAATAAACAAAACATCATATTCATGCCAATATAATCATAATCTCACAAAATCTAAACCCTAGCATGATTCTATATTGTTCATGAGAATTAAAAGAAAAACACATCAAGGGAGTTGGAAGATTACCCACCTCAAAGAAGACCAATTGAAAGATAATAGTAATAAGAAAAGAAAAGCTCTTCTCCTCCTTATGAAAATTGAGAGATCCAAGCTTCCAAAACTCTAAGAAATAATAAGAGAATGATAAAAAAATTTTCAAAATAGAGGAGGGGCTGTAGCAGCAGCTAACATAGGCCAGGATTATGAATACTAGGTTTTGTATTGCAGTTTTGCAAAATTGTCCTCGTACAATCCTAAAATTGCATAAATACATATTTATTCCATTAAATCAACTAAAATAAACCAAATAATGATAAAATATAATTTATTAGAACCTTCTACTGAATAGCCAGCCCTAAATGCAGTCCATGAGTTTTTAGTTCAAATTTCACCTCCAAACAACTTTTTACAAAAAAGTCTCTTTCTTTCAAAAATTTACAAGAGTAGTTTCCTTTGTTAAGAAAAATCCAAAAAATTAGAATTACTATCTACTAATAAAGATTAGATTTTCCAAATAAATTTTCTGACTTTTTATTACCTATGAAAGATATTTGTAATAAAGTCCCAACAATCCCAAAATTGCATATATATATATATATATATATATATATATATATATATATATATATATATACTCAATAAAATCAAATCAAGTTAAATTAGAGGAATAAAATATCTCCCTCCAATCTCTCCACTACCAAACCTTCCTACCAAAACCACCCAACCAACTTTTGAATCCGAATTTTGCCCCCCATCGACATTTAGCAGAAAAATCCTTTTCTTTCAAAGTATTTACAAAAATAATTTCTTTATTCAGAAAAATCTAAAAATTTAGAATATACTCAATTATAAATATTACATTTTATTCAAAAATTCAAAAGTGGAAACATGCACTTCAAAAATATTTACACGTATTTTTCACGTGTGAAAATGTCAATTTTACAAAAATTCAAAATAATTAAATAAATTGATTTAAAAATTATTTATTAATTCAAAATATTGTATTAAAAATTACGGGGTGTTACATGCCGCCCCCCCCCCCCCCCTCCTCCTAGAATAGTTCTTTCCTCAGAACTACTCCTAAGGTAACAATTACATTTAGAACATACCATATAAGGATCCATCATTGTATATAGTAGGGCCGTCAATAAAAGAAAAATAAACATAGTGTCAAAATACATATGGTAGGAAAAAGAAAACTTAAAATAGACTATATACATATATATAACAATTAAGAAAATAAGTGTATCAGGTAAGATATATATAAGTGAATAAAAGTATAAGGCAATAAGAGCGAAGACACGAAAGTATTAAACAATCTAGAACAAAATAAAAATAGAAGTATTAAACCAAAAATAAAAATAAAAATAAAACAGAAGTATAGAACTAAATAAGAAAAAAAACACAATGTAAGTGCAAAGAATTGAAGAATTGAAATAGTATTGATAAATTGTAATGAATTAGGAAGGGTTTGAGAAAAAAAATTTACTATGAGGAGAAAAGCAGTATTATGATAAAGATCAAATAGTATAGAACAAAATGAAAAAAAATGTCGGAATCCGAAGCAAACTGGTAAATAACAAAGAAGATCATAATGTTTAAAGGTAGTTAGCAGTAACTAATAAGAATTTGAAAAATTGAAGGAAAGAGAAGTTAATTAGACGGAAAACGTGAAGGATAGAGTGATTAAAAATATTCGTTAACTAAACTATGACCATATATTAAAAGACAAATGAAAATAGCAATTTAAGAGAAAACCGTTAGATGGAAAGGAAATGAATAATAAAAATCTGAGAAATATACAAGTTTTAAATTCAGTTACAAAAAGTATAAACAATATAAGATAAGTATAATGGAACAATAATTAAATAATGATGCATAAGAAAAAAATAATATACAAATCGTTGGTGAAGCTATATAATAACCATATACATATACGATTTAAAATTAAATACATAGAATAATGATCAGTATATATCGAAATATTTATAAGTTGTCAAGTATAGTAAGAAAATTAACATATTATACTATATGCGTAGATAAGCAGGAAAGAAAAAAAATGTATAATGAAACAAACAATGTTATAATATGAAAATTATAATTAGTTATTTTAGTAAAACAAAGTATAATAACAGAAAAATATAATAATATATAACATTAAATACATAGAAATAGAATGTAGATAGTAAATAAAAGTGTAAATAATAAAAGTTATATTATATGGGTAGTAAACAATATAAGATAAGTTAGCAATTAAAATAAAGATAAGGTGAAGTGGTATAAAAATACAAGAATGCTAACATTTGTAGAGATAAAGTATATATACAAAATAATAATATTAAGATTGCAAAAATAGTTAATAGTAAACCTCAATAATATATGGTGAAA
Source organism: Hemerocallis citrina (assembly GCA_017893485.1). Taxonomy (NCBI): domain Eukaryota; kingdom Viridiplantae; phylum Streptophyta; class Magnoliopsida; order Asparagales; family Asphodelaceae; genus Hemerocallis; species Hemerocallis citrina. The sequence goes on from CM030366.1 coordinate 39,220,018, forward strand.
AATAAAATAACTCATATAGGATAGATATGAAAACAAGTATAAATAGTAAGGTAATTAAATGTGTATATAAGTGTAACTGTATTATGAATAACAAAGTTGAAGTAGTATAGGCTAAGTTTTAAAATCTTATATAATGGTATGAACCAGTACAAAAGAATAGGATAGTGGTAAGTAAAACTAAGAGTGGGGGTTATTAGAGTAGAAAATCTCTTTTGTTGTGGGTTCACCTCATTGATGTCTAACTGCAGACTTGCTTCCTTCACATCAAGTTGCAGATTTGCCACCACGACATCAGGTTGCAGGTTTTCGTCTGGACATTCGGTTGCATATTTTGCCTCCCCGACATCCAGTTACAGTTTTGCCTCCCCGACATCAAGTTGCAGTTTTGCCTCCATTGACGTCTTCTTGCACATTTGCCCTCTGACATCAGGTTGCACCGAAATGTTGAAATGGGATGATGTAATCTTCCATATGTACTGAGATATTGGATGTTTAATTTAAGAGTGATATTACGTTTTGAAATTCGTGATATAAAATACAAGCAAAAGTAGGAAATGGAGTAGAAGGTACACGCTGAAAATTTTAAAATAGATGTACAGATTATAAATATCAAACATAAATAGTAGAAATTAGAAGTAGTGAAAATGATTTATAAAATTAAGGAGAAAGACGGAATGAAATAAATGCATAAGCTTAAATGCGAACGTGAATGAGAAAATAAATATGTAGCATAGTAAATTTACACAATAATTACATCTTTTGAAATATACAGTAATGTAGTAATTAGATAAGTTTAAAATGACAGGGATAGTAAGTATGTTGAAATATATGGTGTATATATAGTAATTAGTAGGAAGTACATGTAGTAATCAAGAATGTAATGATAATAAAAATTGAAGTAAAGTAAAATATAAGTAGTGAGTGCATATAGTACATTCGAGAAGTATAAAGCAAAAAAGTTAATAAGTAGCTATAATTGGTGAAAAGTAAATATAACAAAAGTAGTAAACAATAAGTAATAATAAAGGTATTGAATATAAGGTGTAAAAACAAAATTAATAATAAAATAAAAATTTCAATGTGCAGAGGTATAACATATTTATATGAGTAAAAATATTACAATCAAGTTTAATACACCGAAATAAATAAGATAATACAAAATAATAGAAAATATAGTATCAAAAAATCAAAGTATATATAAAATAAAAGTAAATACGTAAAAATCAATTTTATAATATAAAAAAAATAATGAAAGAAAATAGTAGTAGCAGTAATAACTTAACATGTAGTAATTCCAAACTTAATGAAATATGTAAAAGTAAAAGCAAAATAAATAAGTAACGTAAAAGCACATGAAAGTAAGAAGGATAAAAACGTCAAAAAAGAAAAATGAGTAAGTCAACTTAAAAGATTAAGACTAAGGAAGATAGATAGAATAATAAATATCCAAGTTATTTAATAGTGTAAGAAAATAATTCCTTGAAAAAATATTAAACATAAGATGAAAAGTAGTAGGAGGAAAATCCACGAAGAAAAATTTTTAAGGAGAAAGGTTAGTCTATGTATGCGGTATCATGAATGTAGGTTCAAACTAACCATAGCACTCGTGATACAAAGGAAAACATGCTTGCGTACATTATCACATCAATGTACACGAGGAGAGTATCACGAATGCAAGTTCAATAACTATAACATTCATAACTCAAAACTGAAACTCATACATCTAATGTCCACCCTAATAACTGACACAGACACATCTAATCTCCACCCTAATTTTGTTTCCCTATACCATGTTTAGTATTACTAATTGAAGTTTGATCTAATACCAACTCTGTAGCGCTCCGAATTTCTAATAAATAAGATTAGAAATAAGTGGCACAATTTCCAGAATCAACTTCAATGTAATCCAAACACAATATCAAATACGGGGAAAATTAAAACTTTTTATTACAACAGTTCTTTCTTACATTTGCACAGTGGAAAAATTTAAATACATTTATTACAACACAATCCAACACTTAAACTTTAATCATCTCAAATCCAAGCTTCCACTTTACTTGGGCAACTCAGTTGCAAATTCTGCAAAATAACTGAAGAGTGGGGACGTCAGTTGAAGGCAACTGACGCAATACTATAGTAATAGCAACATTCCAAAGTCTCACAATCATAAACTTGCCACATAACATGAAATGAAATAACGATAAAAGATTCAATAAACAACAAGTAAAACTATACTAAGTAAGTACGTGTCAAAAAAAAAAAGAAAAAAAAAAAGAGAAATACATTAAAACAATGTCAAGAAAACACAATGCACACGATGATTTCTAATGCATACTTGTCGGATTCTATGCATCACATTCTACATAGGTCCGGTGCAAGCCATTATCATTCTCCACTTTATAGGGTTTAATCCCTCGTTATGCAACTAACCTACTACATGACTAGTACGAGATTCAGATATTTTGCAAGTATTTGCTCTTGCCCTTGGAATACTGGAGACCAATCTCATTCTGTAGATCATTTTGTGGCCTATTTCATCCATCATCCCGAAAATACTGGGGATTTTCTCACTCTGTAGGTCATTCTGGAGCCCTCATTGCACAAATATCCCATGAGCATCGCTTTCGTCCTAGAATAGTGGAGATCAATCTCATTCCGTGGATCATTCTGTGGCCTATTTTATCCATCGTCCCGAAATACTGGGGATTATCTCACTCCGCGGTGGAGTCCATAACTCACGTTTGCTTTTGTTTTATCATATCACCATCTAATGTATGTCCTTATGCATACATATAAGTAACCTGAGCCACCTAGAGCTAGCTCTACCCTACTGGATTTAAACCCACAAAACTAGGAACACTAGCCCTTCCTGGCCAATTCCCACAATCAATTAATTCACTGCCGGTAACTCTGGGTCATGCACCTCTAGTGTTCACAACACAAAAATTCCCAACTAACTTCCTAGGGTCCACGGCATAACCCTAAATCTCAAATCAAACCCAACTTGGTTCAATAATACAAATCATATATGGAAACAAATTCAACTTACGAAAATTCTGTAAACTCAACATTTTGAATCCCACTTCCCATTCATCCGTACAGTTCAATTAATTCAACTATAAATTTATTCAATCTAAACTGAACCAAATCTCTTAAATATATGGGATCTCATCCCCAAAATATGAAATTTTATAGTTTTTAAATCTGAAATTTACCCTCTTTAAAACTGAGAATAACTCTTAAATTTTTGAAATAAATATCCTTCAAAACTGAAGCATATAACCCTTAAAAAACTGAGAAATTCATCTACAAAAATATAGATTTATTTCTCCCAAATCATTACTTGAATATATCAAAAAATTGAAACTAGAATTTCACCAAAATCTGAAAGTTAGATGATTTCGTTCTTCAAAATAGTACACTCTAAAATCAATATTAAATTTTGGAAAAATTCATTTAAATCTAGCACATATCAAAGGACTCACCACAAAAATCTGGACTCAAACATATTAATTTATGGGGTTTAAATTCAACAAATTCTGAAAACTATCTTTGATCCAAAATCTGAAAGTTATACATTCTTATCCTTAGGAGCAGTCCATTCAAAAATGAATATAAAATCTGGAATATTGAGTTTATATTTACTCCATAATCATAGAATATGTTGCCAAAATTTTAATCTATTCGCACAAAAATAGAAGCCCCAAATCATCAATAAACTAAAGCTAGATTTTGTAAAAATATGAAATTTAACAATTTCCAAACTCAATCAAAAGTCCATTGAATTTCACATAAATATATATTAGATTAAATACATACATATGCACTTCTATATGTATACTAGTATTTCCTCACCATAGCACACAAGCCCCACACACAAAAATCCTCGAAACACCCCAAAAAAACCAACCGAACCAAAAAAAAAAAACAGCAAAACTGTAGCTGCATTGTTCGGGTTTGAACAGTAACCCCAGGATTACTGTTCACCCGAAACCCTAACCCTAGTTTTTTTTTCACAACCCTAACCCCCAATAAATTTTGATTTTATTCTTTTCATATAAATTACTTTCCTTAAACACTTTGCATGCACAACAGTTAGGGTTTATCATCAAAATTTTATTTATATTAAAATAGCGAAATAAACACTAAAACTTCATATTTTAATCTTTCAAAATATGCTTCTTGAATTTAACTACCAAGATCTAACAATTACAATCACATATATTTTCATTAGATCTATTTCTTTAACAAATATTAATCTTTCATGTATAGAACTCCACTATTCAAGAACAACCTATTTTAGATCAACATGAATATTTAGAACGTATGTCAACTCTAATCATCCACAATAATACATGTTTCATAAAAATTTCCACAAATATAACATGATCTTTCATGCATCAAATATTCATCATTCAAAAGAGAATCAACATAAGGGTATCGTGCCATTCAGATTTAAATTTTTATCATCTAAATAAACAATTTTTATCTATCAATCAATCTCTACAATCATTTCATAAACAAAACATCATATTCATGCCAATATAATTATAATCTCACAAAACCTAAACCCTGACATGATTCTACATTGTTCATGAGAATTAAAAAAAACACATCAAGAGAGTTGGAAGATTACCCACCTCGAAGAAGACCAATTGAAAGTTAATAATAATAATAAAATAAAATCTTCTCCTCCTCCTTGCGAAAATTGAGAGATCCAAGCCTCCAAAACTCCAAGAAATAATAAAGAGAATGATATTTTTTATTCAAAATAGAGGAGGGGCTGTAGCAGTAGCTAATAAAGGCCGGGATTCTGAATATTAGAGTTTTTATTGCAGTTTGGCAAAATAGTCCCCCAACAATCCCAAAATTGCATAAATACGTATTTATTCCATTAAATCAATTAAAATCGACCAAATATGGATAAAATTTAATTTATTAGAGCCTTATACTGAATAGACAGCCCTAAATACAGTCCATACATTTTGGGTTCATTTTTCACTTCCAAACAACTTTTTACAAAAAAGTTCATTTCTTTCAAAAATTTTCAAGTGTAGTTTCCTTTATTCAGAATAATCCAGAAATTTAGAATTACTTTCTATTAATAAAGATTAAATTTTACAAATAAATTATCTAATTTTTTATTCCCTAGGAAAATATTTGCAATAAAGTCCCCAACAATCCCAAAATAGCATAAATATATATATAATCAATAAAATCAAACCAAATCAAATTAGCGGGATAAAATATTTACCCCCAATCTCTCCACTCCAAACCGGCCTACCAAAACCGCCCAACCAACTTTTGAATCCGAATTTTGCCCCCAATCGACATTTTGCAAAAAAAATCATTTTCTTTTAAAGTATTTACAAAAATAGTTTCTTTATTCAAAAAAATTCCAAAATTTAGACTATCACTACAACATTTTTTATGTACACTGGCAAAACTACCCCGACATTTTACTAGTAGCGCCGGGGTAGGATTGGAGCAGGAAGGCGTCCCAAAATATTAGACACCTACACCGGCGTTTTATTACAGTGCCGAGGTATCTAGAACATACACCGGCATTTTTTTGGAAAACGCCGGTGTTGGTATATCCTACACCGGCACTTTCAGTTAAAACACCGGTGTAGACGATTGGAATAAATTTACCCCATCGAAACCCTATAGCATTTCAGTAATTGATCCCCAATTCTTTTTCCCTTAATTTCCCCCCCCCCCCCCTCTCTCCCGCGCTCTCCCGCCTCTGCTTGGCCGTCATCGCTGTGCCCACCGTCGCCGTCCCCGCCGTATGTCGTCATCCCTGCACTCGTCCCCGTCGTTGTGCCCTCTATCGCCGTCATTGTGTCCTCTACAAGCGCAGGGTAACCCCTCAATCTTTTAGGGTTTGGTTAGATTTTTACTGGGTTCAGAAAAAGGGAAAGAAGAAGTCGACTGGTGCACCACCGTGGTGGTGTTCAGGGCTGAAGCGTCGGTGGACTGCGTGGTGGCCACCGGCCTCCGGCTGAATTTGAAAGAGGAGAATGTGGTGTTATGAGCTAGGTTTAGGTTGCTTTTCATGATGGGCAACCTTAAGTTAACTCTTTTTGGGGGAAATTCATTTGGGAGATGGATGCCCTAGTTGGAATTGTGATGTTTTGATGAGTGCATGAAGTTTTGAAGGCTGACATGATATTCTTCAGCTTATTGGATCATGATCAATTTGATGCTATAACTGGGGAAAAGCATTCTTTCCTTTGTGGTGGTGGTTATAACTGGCGAATAACTGGGGAATAGTATGTTTGATGGATTTGAAACTATATATCTTCTTTAATTTACTGTGATCCTATTTGTTGTGCTTTGTTGTGCTTTGTTGTGCTTCTGTGATCCTATTTGTGTGGAATTGTTGTGCTTTTATGATGAAGGAACACCCTATGTCTGGAGACCTACAGTGAACATGGAAATCGAGGTGTTGGTTGTCACAAGTTTAGTTAAAATTTGATGTTAACAAAGTACATTCGGAACTGTTTGGGCTTTCATATTATAGGATAGAGACGGAACATACTTGACAAGTGCAAATGATGCAAATAGGCAAGGAGTCAAGTTTTTATGCACTCTCCATGTCATACTTATAGCATCCTTCAAGCTACTAAGACAATAATTTTTTCCCTTAGGAAAAGATTGTATGGTGAGTAAGACACAAAATTGATCTTTACATTATTTCCCTTAGGAGTTTCCATATGTGGTTCATTAAGGTTTACATTATTTCCGTATGTAGTTATCAAAAAATATTGATTCACAATGTGAGAAAGGTCAATTGTTTTGTAGGATTGCAAGTAACTTATTCGGTGGGAAAAAGGACCTTACCTTATTTCACATAATGTTTTGAGGAACACGAAGCTATTATATTCTTATTCAATGCTACATAGGTTGGAAGTTGTAATTATATGAAACTCCGTTGTTAGCATGTGCATTGCACTGGCTTTCTTATACTTAACAAATAGAGAGAAATAGACGGTGAACATGAGCTACTCTCTTTCTCATGAGTTACGTTTCCATCTCAAACTTTTGGGCATACCCAATGTATGTTATTGGATTGTTTTACTGGATTGTATGATTTTTCTCATCTAATAAACCAGCTTCATCTTTCTTACAGTGAAGGCAAACTACTTCAGGTTATTGGATTTTTTATGTTACTGGATTGTATGATTTGAAACTCATGCTTCAGGTTAGTGCGGCTTGACGAGTTGCTTTTTTGTCTGAATTTGGAGATGAGATGGATCATGTATCTGAAGTTGCACACTCTGATTTTGAGGAGTGACTAGTGATGGAATTTTTTTATATCTAAACTTTATATACAATTATATCATGATGTCTAGATGAGTATCAGTTTCTAAGATAATGTTCATGCATGCTTGTTGCTTGGGTTTGGAAATGAGATTGTTCTTTCTCATTGGTTTTAAGTGATGATGAGATGGATTATGTAACTGAAGTTGCATACTATGATTTACAGAGGAGTGACTAGTGATGAAATAATCCTGCTTGAACTTATGTTGTGGTTTCAATTGATAGTTATCTCATGAGTATTATAAAAGTATAAGTTTCATCTCAGTTAGTATCTTGTTTGCCTGAACTTGACAGTGAAATATTCTTTTTCACTCTTTGTAACTCAATATTCTGAACTCCATATTTTGGTAATGAATGTGATGAGATCACATTATTATGTTTCATTATGAGATTACAATTTGATGATATTATACTATTATGCATCATTCATATTTTAGGGATTGAAGATTTTCAGAATCTGTGCAATGATCAACTTAATTTGGGTCACTTTTAGTTTTGCAATTGGTTTTGCTTCATTCATATTTGAGTGCTGAAGGCCTTTTTTTTTAAAAATTATATTTTTAAAAAAAATATATATCTACACTGGCGTTTTTTAAAACGCCGGTGTAGGTGGTGGCTGCAAAAGGGGACCCCAAACAAGAGCACCCCTTCGGTGGCATTTTTCAACTGCCGGTGTAGATTTACCCTTTACCGGCGTTCGTAAAAAACGCCGGTGAATCTCCAGAGGATACAGCGACACACGATTCAGCGACACTTGCACCGGCATTTTATGAAATACCAGTGGTATCTACAGCGGTGTTTAAAAACGCCGGTGAATGTGGAAAAAAATGCCGGTAAAGACGATTAGTGTTGTAGTGTATACTCAATTATAAATAGGATAATTTATTTAGAAATTCAAAGTGGAAATTTGCACTTCAAAAATATTTACACATGTTTTGCACGTGTAAAAATATCAATTTTACAAAAATTCAAAATAATTAAATAAATTGATTTAAAAGTTATTTATTAATTCAAAATATTTTATTAAAAATTATGGGGCATTATAGGAATAGTCCTCTTTTTTATTAATCGACCGGGGGATAAAAGGGTAATTGAAAGAATAGAAATCAATTAGTTATTCATTAAAGTTTAATTTGATTCAATGACCAGAGTTAGACGAGGTCACCCATATGGAATTGGAAAGATTGGAACATGGCAAGTATCCTGAGACCCGAAGTAAGTAGCCACATGGGAATCACGAACCAGAAGTGAATTTTGCTTCCCCATCCTCATTAGTTAGTCGGCTTAACGAAATTCCCGAATAGGTCAACCTTTTGAACTGCTGTTGAATTCATGGTCAGGCAAGAGACAACCTGGCGAACTGAAACATCTTAGTAGCCAAGAGGAATTGTGCTATGCCCCTCTGATATCCCTATAAAGCGAAAAAGTTGCCTGGTGATCCCTAGGTTGCAGCACTTTCTTAGTGATTGGAAAGGAGGGCGCCTTAGTTGGTATGTTATCAAAAATGGAAGGCAGAGGTAAGGTATCTTGGATACAGATACTTAGCCCTTTACGCTTGCCATGAGCAAGACATATGCTAGTGTAGAATGGAGATTGGGCAAGACAGATTGTCAAGACTGCAAAAGGTTCAAAGATGGGCACTAGGCTTAAGACATGGCTTAACACATGAGCGACATGATACAATCTTCTTTTATGCCAATGCCTTAAGCCACTCAGCCATACCACTATTACGAACAACACGCTTTGCATGCTCCCTCCACATGTCCATATTATTGTTCGAGTGCAACCAGACTACTATTCTCTTCCTTTATTCCCTGCCAGAGCAGTAAGGGTATATGAATGTCTTAATGGTCCTTGCTACGGTTGCGATATGTCAGCAAATAAGATCGGCTTTGTTTTAAGTAGATCCATGGAAAGTGATTTCAACCACGAAAAGAGTTGGATTCCATTGCACGAACTCTACTAGTGAGATAAGTCTGAAGGGTAGGAAGTATGGTTACGAAAGTGACTTCGGTTTGCCAGTTCAGGCTCAACTCCTCGCTTTACGTTAGCGGATCGATTGATGCATACACTTAAATAAAGAAGACAACGTATCTTTCTTACGTTGGATCGTCCAACTTGGACTTTTTCTTCTGTTGACGAATCCCAATTTATCAATTTTGATTTTCTTTAGCTCAATTCAAAGCTATACAAGTCTACTCCAACTTTGTACTATAAGTTTCTACAAATTATTACATCTTTTTACCCGAAATCTCAGAAAACTACTATAGGGTCAGAATGTGACTGCGAAGAAATTTTCAGACCAGTAATCACTTTCAGATTTGTTTAAAATACTAAATGATATTCAAATTTCATGAAATTTGGTAAAAATGTTATAGACACATACTAGCTTCAAATATGAAAATTTCATCTTAAAATTCTATGTAGTTAAGATGAAATAATTTTCGGAAGTAAGCTCAAAGTTCATGACAAAAACTATAAGTTAACCTCTTACTTCATCAATTTCTAATTCATTTTACTATCATAATTTTACACAAATAATTAACACATCCTACACATAATTCAATCAATCTATTATGAATACTAATTAATAGGTAAAGAAATAGTTACCCACTTGTAATTTCAATTAGAAATCATTTCAACTCTAGCACCCTTCTTCCAAGCTTGCACTAATATAGCTAATTAAAATTACAATAGTTAGCAATTATATCCATTCAATTCAATATTATATTAGTAAATTAGGAGTTAATTATGATAGAGTATATACCTTATAGTTGTGTAGAAAAATATCACTTGTATTTCTTTGCTTTATCACCATGAAAGCTTAAACTCTAATAGGGCCGGTCCTAAGGTATTTAAGGCCCGGGGCGTAAAACAAGATTGTGTCCTTTATAGACATGTCTGTATTTTTTTATATATATTGATAAAATATGAGAGTAAGAAGGGGGGGGGGGGGGGGGAGGTTGTCACGCCCCGCTTCCCGTTATATAGAAACACGGGCACATAACTAAGGCCCAGCGAATGATATAAGTATGCCAACTCATATCATCCATAAGCTGTACAATTACCAGTAAACTCAACAATACAATAATAATCATAGGAACACGAATGTAATGCAATAACTAATATCTGAGATACAAGAACTTACAGAATGCCCGAGAATACACAATGCAATTGCAGTGCGTCAAGTTCTTCAGTAACCCATCATCAATACCTGTATAAACAATAACTCAAAAGAAAGATGGAGAGTACCCATTAGAGCAAGATTCGGGCGACAAGTAGTAGAAAGCAGTAAAAGAAATGAAGGACTATATAAAAATAACAAGAAATTGGAACGATATCAGAGTCAATAAATGATAAACGATAACAAAATTAAAGGTCGATAATCAATAATTCAGTAATCGGGAATCAATGTTCAATAACCAGTATTCCGTATCAGTGTCAATGTTCAGTGTTCATCTCATTTCTATCAGTCTTCTATTAACATATCTAATGCATACAATCCTGCGTCCCATACCACAGGTTCGGGTACATACAATCAAGTGAACGTTTAGACTATAGTGGTGGATTTTGCAGGGTCATGTAATCAGGTCTTGCATAACAATATTCAATGATCAATAAACAATACACGATACAATACACGATAAATTGGGATACTATAGTCAGTAATCGCAATCAATTGATAAAACAATAACATGTCAATACGGGAAACACGGGCCTCCTTCCGAGTACACTCTTCTATATTATCCACTACTAAGTCTTACCCTTATTACCCTGAATTGTTCTCATTTTATTACGATCAATTATGGACATGAAATCAATACGATCAATGAGAACGGCGGTATCAAGAATTATGCAACGGGTACAATCAATGAGAATGGTAGTATTAATACAGTGTCAAGAAAATATCAAGGTTGTACAATACATGAAATATACATGGTTCAATTCATTAAATATGAAAAATATTGGTTTATATGCATAAACATAACCATACAGATTCTGGACAGCAGCAACTATCGGTACTCTAATTCACATTCCCACTGCTACAGGAATGCAAATCTGATTTTGTTAGAGATTCTATAAAGTAGACTCTCTACCGGTTCCAGCTCATATTTACTCGATACATTATAGTCATAGTAACTAGGTCAATCAATCAATTCTTTATGGGTTTTGTGCATGGTCTCGGTTCTGAAAATTATAACATGCCGGTACTAAAATAGTGATAATTTACAATCTATAAATCAGATTAAGAATCCATAAGATGTTCCGGATTCAAGACACACTGTACTACAACTTCTATGTACAAGATTTTAAGTTTTGATGTCAAGAACTAGGTCGAAACCTCAGTACAAACTCGGTAAAACGACATGGCAGCATATTTGAATGTTCAATAATACGATAAATTTACGGTTCAAGATTTATATCGATAACAATGGCACGATAAGAATACTACGAATCAAAAAAAACATGATACGATAAAGGAAATAATGAATCAATAATGAAATTCAATTAGCTACGATATTCAATCCAATTACTAACTGCCGGATTTAAAGGAGTATTTTCTTGAACTAAAACAATAAAAATGAGTTGAAGAGACGGTTGCCTTTTAGATGAATACTTCGAATGTGAAAGAATAACAGGACGAGAGTCCTGACGGTAACATGTGCAAACACAGGGACAACAAGAACAACAAACACCAACAGCCAGAACAATAAACACCAACAACAAGAACAGCCAGAACAACAAACAACAACGACAAGAACAAAAACCATCGTTAATGGTAAGACTTCAGTGTTGACGGCGATGTTGCAGGCGTTCAACAAGGCGGTGGGGTGCTCGGGGTGCAGGTGGTCGGTGAGACAGTCGGTGGCAATGGTGGCATGGCTTGACGGTGAGGGTTGCAGGGGACAACAATGGAGGAAGAGCTTCGATGGTGGTAAGGCGAAATGGCAAGGACTGGGGAGAAGCTTCGAGATGGCAGGAGGTGACTGTAACGGGGAGGTCGTAGTGGTGGGGCGACGACGATGACTGGGCTCAAGTGCAGTGCGGTGAAGCGAGAGGATGGAGGTAGGTGCGACTTCGATGATGGCGATGCTTGCGGTAGTCTATGGTGTTGGCGAGCGGTGCATAGGGGCTGGCTGTGGGGTTGAAGATGAGGAGGAGCTTCGAGAAGGGCAATGGAGGTTGATGGTGGAGGCGACGAGATGGGGGTGCTGCTTCGGCCGACTAGGAAGGTGAGCTCGAGTGCCGATGAGGGGCTCAGGGAGAAGGGCGAAAGATGAGGGGAGATAGGGCGAGGGTGGTGATGGGTTGCAGCGGCGACAGCGGAGCAATGGCGACGAGGGATGCGTCGACGGAGTGTTCGACAGTGGAGGGGTTCGAGGAGTAGGTAGGCAGGCGTTGGATAAGACGGCAGCGAGGGCACACTCAGAGGAGGTAGCAGTGGTGGAAGCGGGGCTGCGACAATGGCAATGATGGAGGAACGTGATAAGGAGGTTGCGGCTTGGAAGTGGTGGAGCCATGGCGGGCGTTGGGTTTCAGAAGAAACAGATGAAGAAGATGTGAGAGAGAGAGAGAGAGAGAGAGAGTTGGGAAGAGAGAATGAGTGGGGGGGAGAGAGAGAGTGTAAGGGGCTTTTTAATACAATAATATTAATATTAAAATGGGTATTGATTATGGGGTTACTGGAAGAGATAGTGGGCAATAATTAGGGGAAAGTGGGTGTAGTTATGAGAGATGAAGGGATCTGGTTGGGTTTTGGGTAGTGGGTTTTAAAATATGGGTTTGGGTTAGGATCCATTAGGATTTGGGCTTGGATCTAAAATGTGGGTTCATCTTTGGGTTTACAAATATACATAAGCTTGGTTGGGCTTGAGTTATTGATTCATAAAATGAATAAATAAAAATCAAATAAATATAGGGTATGTTAAGTTGGGCTTTTAAAAAAATAATAAATTTTCATCAAAAAAAAATAATAATAAATTAAATAGTAGAATATAGTATGAACTAGAAATTGGAATTGGATTTCTTGTACAAAAATAAGGATAAAAATAATCAATCAATTAGGAATAGAAAATAAACTTATAAACTGGGATAAAGTTTGTGTTAAAATATACGGTCAATCAAAATAAATATAATTGTTGATAAGAAAATATTTTAACAATGGTTTGAATATTCTAGTGTATACAATTGGGTTCAAAAGAGTATAAGAATTGTAAATAATCGAAATACAAGGATACGAAAGAGAAAAGAAAATAAAATCCGTACAATCGGGAACAAAGGTTACAAGGATATCCCGCAAAATAAAGATTACATTGTTTTGTTTTGTGACACCAATTACTTCACATACTCCATTAATCATATTGACAACAACTCTTACACCTATAAAAATAAAACCAATCAATACCAATAACATTTCATTTAAAATGATTTCTTCTAGCATTCAACCTCAATATTTTTCAACACATTCCGTTCAATACTTAAAATTATTAAACTATTTAACCTATCTTGAGTCATAGTTAAAACTACATTACTTAATTCATTTAACTTATTTTTCAACATTACTTCAATCTAGAAATTAAAATGAAATTAATAAAGCATTGAAGTAGAGAACAATAAAACCTGGAAAGTGATTCTGGAAAGTGAATGTAAAGACATGCACTTCGAAAATTCTCAGCCAAAAACTCTGCATTCAAATCAATAAGAAAATGCGAAAATTGAAATCCCCAAAATTGGGCTTAAGAAAAAGTCAAGAGAAGGAAAAATTAACATAGAATACTGGACTGTTTATCACAACTTTGAATCGTTCAATCGATGGGCGTCTAATAATGTTTGACCGAATAACTGAATAAGAAGAAGATTTGAAGAAAAAAGACGAAGATCGAATTTGGAGGTGGGAGGAGTCTGAGGAGATAGGAGATAGAGATTTGATAGCCATTTATAAAGGGAAAATCATAGATTTTTGTGATTTGGAGAAGATTAATGGTCTTTTCCATTATTGTTACTGCAGTGGTTTTCGAGAAGAAGATGAATAGATGAAAAAGAGGGGTCTGAGGGTTAACAAATCAATCGTGTTAACTTGTTAAGAGGTTAAGTATAGTATATTAATATTTTAAAAAATGTTTAGGCAATAAATAAATAAATAAATAAATCTAAATCTAAAATTTTATATGCCCTCTTCTGATTTGGGCCCTGGGCCATCGCCCATCCTGCCCTGAATCCTTCAACTCGCAGCCACCCTTATCTCTGAATATTCTAAGTAGTATGATCAAATGTATAATTTTCTACTTAGATGCTCCAAAACAATCAAATGAGCCTATTTGTGTCCAAACCCTACTCCAACCATTCACGTGAGGTAACTAGGAGGTGTCAAAGGGTAAATGAAAACCTATTGCATGAGTTACACCTCACTCCAAAGGTAGCCAAAGTTTGCCAACACGTGAGCTCAGTCATTTCTTTTCTTTTGCTTTTTTTGTTTTTGTTTTTAATTTTATAATAATGCAACCTTATTTCTTAAAAATATTAAGAGGATTCCATACTAGTAGGTACATTACACATTAGTCCTTGTGTACATACTAATATTTATAAGAACGCCACAAAATCAACTTATGCACAGAAGTCCTTTTAAAAAATTTACAGAAAATGTGTGGGATATTACAAGCTCGACAAATCTAGTCCTCCTCCTCAAACTCAAACTCTAACTCTAAGTGATCCATCTCAATTCTCTCACCATCTTCCCAGAATCCCTCCTCTGTTGGTGTATGCCCTAGAGGCCAGTTGTGTATTGACATTATTAGTTTTATATCATGACATTTATTTTATATTTAGGCATTTTATTTATTGTCTTATTGTGAATTAAATGAACATAATGAATTCCTTAGAATAGTAAGTTCAATGCCATGGGATATCAAGTACATGACTTGATTATGAGATCTTATTGGCAGAAATCAAAACACTATTCTTAAATGGCCCTAGTCAAATATTACTGTGAATTAGGACAACGGTAATACATAGAGACTAATGTGTGTGTAGACTGAAGACCATTCTCACAGGTCATAAATATGAGATATCAAGTCTTCACATGGGTACATATTAGAGTAATAATGTACTGGACTGACCCACCATGAGAATGCTGCATGGATCGTTACGTGAGTGTCATAAGCAGTTCTCACAGTGACCATGGGGTACGTAGTATGTTGACTTGAAATCACTATGGTTCCTTACATAAGAAGTTATATGTTTTAATGCCGTCAAACGTTGCTTGTAATAAGGTGATTATAAAGTCGACTATTAGATATACCATGGGGAGGGATGTGAGTAACTTAGATATGATTTGTCCCTTATATAACATGAGCGATATCTATGGACCCTCTGATTGAGTGACACTATAAAATGCATGGTCGTACTCAAATGAGTCAATATGTGATGTTGATCTCATTTGTTTTGGTAAGTCTACTCAGACATCAAGAAACCAAAGATTGAACTATACAAGGGTGACACGCTCTATGTCTTGTGGTCAATTATGATATCTAAAAAAAAAGACCTAGACTACATGCTAACATTGGTCGCGGATAGGTTATGTCAAACCAGCGACATTGCCGTTACTTGAGTAGCACTAATTTATTGCTAGATACCGCACACTGTTTATAATACTCGAATATGATTTTAGTATTACTGTCAACGTAATGGGAACCTACATGGTCACACACTTAGAATGGATCGAAATTGGGATTCAAATTCAAAAGATAAATTTAATTAGGGATCCAAGTAAGACTTGGACACCTGACATTGGTTGGACATTTAATTAGATTAAATTGGCCGACTAAAGTTCAAAGGCCCACATACGAATTTGACCCAGGTCAGATTGTGAGCGCAACAACCTCATTACTTTCTTAGGGTTGGTTTCCTGCACTTATATATATGATATGTATTTGTGAAAAAAGTGACATGTGAAAAAAAAACCATAGCCATCACAGAAAGTGAGAGCGAGAGAGAGATCGTAAGGAGGAACATTCCCTTCCCGCAGCTGGCACCGCGGTCTGAGGGAGAGCCGTTTTTCATTTCGTTCATGTGGATACCGTAGAGGTACCGCAATATTGTAGTGCTATGATCGACATACTATGGAGACAGCAGATCCATCTTTAAGGTATAACTCCTAAGCACGATTTTTTGTTTTCGCATGGATCCATGGCTAGGTTTCGATATTTTTGTAATTTTTTCGCTGTGTATTTAATCAGTGATTGCATTCGAAGCCTAACAACCTCTAGACCACACCTTTCACTATTTGCTATCCCCAAAATGTTTTTAAAGTGGACATGCAAAATCTCTCACACTTTGTGCTCCTCACTTATCCATTCGCCCTCAACTTGAAGTCCATGAATGAATTTTCTCCTATTCCTGGCATTGGATGGAAGTATGCAGTATTTTAATCCCCATCAACCCATTTATATTGTGATCTTTGTTTCTAATAGAGTTCTTCCATACAAAATAACTTATTCCCTTTCTTTTCCAAAATTTCTTTTTTCGGTGCCGAAGGATTTCTAATTTCCTCATATCTTTCAAGCTCCTCAATTATCTTATTATGACTCTCAATTTTCTTCTTGATATTGATAAAAAATCGCAATAAATTAGGATCATACGATTCGGGCATGCATCTCAAAGCATCCAGGGGCAGAACAATGATTTTACAGCAATCGTAATCCCACTAGAGGAACATGGGCTGCCTCCAGGCCATCAGCTCAACCAAGGCGGCAGATAGGGCTTACTTATAGTCTATGAAAGAGGAATTTCCCGCTAATTTACAGCTGGCAATCAAATCTCCCAAATCAAGGATTAATAACTAATTATGTCCCATAACCAGTAGAATCTTCATCCAAATCTGAAGGAGATACCCTCTCAAGTCTTTCTTATGAAGTAAGAATCCTGGCCTATAAATACTATCCCCCCTTAATCAGTAATGGGTAATCAATCTTACCACCAAAACGCATATCTTTTGTCTGGTCATCCCAGATCCAAGAGTTTTCAAAACTTCAAACTCAGATCAAGGAGATTTCATCCATTACAAATTCATATCTGGTCGATGGTCTATATTGTAAGTTTCCTATTTAAAAAGAACTCATTATCTGATTGCTCCCACACTAGAAAAAAATAACAACAATTTGGTACAGTATATGGGAAACTATAGATCTACATTTCTGATCAGATGTTGCTCACAAAAAGCCCCTTCCGGTCATGCCTCCGGCGAGAAAGATGAAGGAAGCGGCTATTGCCAGCCTCTGGGGGACCCTCCCCCTCGGGTATCACAACCTCCTCACCAGTTGTCACCACCTTCCCATCCGTTGCTACAGCCTCCCCTCATCAGGTCTGCATTGGCAGGTTCCTGTCTCAATCTTCCCGGGCCTCGTACGATCGAGAACCGGGGGTCAGCCGCACATCCACTCCCTCTACGGTGCCCCCTTTATAGCTAGAGCTCTGCGGCGTCATCAACTCCTACCAATAAGGGATAGATCTCCACCGGTGTTTAGAGGAAAAGCACAACCGAGATGAAGTTCCCCGCTCAGAGTATCAAGAGTGTTGGAGAAGCCCTTCTCCTCGGCGGCAGAAATTATGTTGAATGCCTTCGCAAAGAGGGCAAATACTCAATAGGAGCCCAACCCTAATTAGTTGGTGGGCTCCGAAGAAAAACATGTAAGAAGAGGTACCCATCACCTGGGCTGAGTTCCTTAACTTCGAAGACCAAGTCCTCAAAGCCATCGGAGTTGCCCTAAATCGAGACAACCAAACGATTGATCACCATCCTAGAGCTATGCGATAAAAGGGGGTCGACTCGATCTGAAGGACGGAGAGACTTGGTCCTTCATCACCTCCAGGAGATGGAGGACCACCTTGTTCAAATTAGTCAAGAAGAGGATCGCCAGAGCAGAGGCTACCGACCCAGCCAACCTCCTCTCTCCATATCAATTCTTGAACCCCCCATTCCAGAGAACATCAAGCCGCCAACCATCAAGTTTCACAATAGAGAGTCTAACCCAGTGGACCACATTGAGAGTTTTAAAACTCTCATGATGATCCATCGAGCATCTAACACAATCCTATGCAGAACGTTCCCAGCAACTCTAAAGGGGTCCATGTAGGAATGGTATTCTTGCCTCTCCCTAGGGTCTATCTTCGCATTTGATCAGTTAGAGGAGTTCTTCCTCAACAATTTTGTCAGCAGTCGTAAAGTCGAGAATACGAGCGCTTCCTTGCTCGACTTGAAGCATATGGACTGAAAGCCCCTCAAGGATTTTGTCTGATGCTTCACAACCGAGTACTGGTCCATCCCTTCTCTAGACTCTTCAATAGCGGCCGCAACATGTGCCACCTCGACTTCAAAGTTTCCCTAGCAAAGTGGCCCCTTCAAAACTTCTCCGAACTCTTACTGAGGAGTGAGAAGTACAATCGAGCTGAAGAAGCACTTCATCCCCAGAGCTAAGGAGAACCCTCGTTAAGGAACAAACAAAAGAATACCAACAAAGAAGGGACCAAAAAGTCTCAGAAGGTTGGGTCGGGCCAGCATCGCTCTCCTCTGGTGCCTTGCTTTGTCAAGTTCACTCCCCTCAATGTCAGCATCTCAATAGTCCTTTTGGAAATCAAAGGGGATGGATTGCTCCGTCCCCCTCCTAGGAAGAATAAGTCTAGCAGGATTAAGGACATGAGCTTATGGTGCCGATTTCATAGGGTAACCACAACACCGACGATTGTCAGGCACTGAAATACGTGATTGAAGTTCTAATCAAGGGAGGCTACCTCTCCAAGTACACCCGGAAAGATAAGGTTGAGGAGTGAAAAAGTGCACAAAAAGAGATTCTGAGCCCCCAGACTCAGAACCCATGGCAATCTTCCACTCCATCCACGGAGGACCCATGGGTGAGGAATCTAGCTTTTTCGGGAAGGCGTACGCCCGAGAAGTAAATTCAGTGCACAACTTCCCTCCCGCCAAGAGCTTCGCAGTTTCAGTAACTTTATCTGACAAGAACCTGGAAGGCATCTACCTTATTGCGGTGCGTTAGTAATCAGTCTCTGCTTGGTGAACCATGAAGTATGCCACATCTTGGTAGACAATGACAGCTCTGTGAACATCCTCTATTTTGAAGCTTTAGAATGCCTCAAGCTCTCTAGGGACTTCCTTAAACCAGCTGGGTACACCTTTCATGGGTTCCCCGGGGCCCTGGTCCAAATTGAAGGAACGATTGCCCTTGATGTGGCTGTAGGAAAAGCCCCAACTACCCGAACTGAGGTAATGGATTTTATGCTCGCCAATGTGAAATTCGTCTACAACTTCACCTGTCGGCCTCTGCCTTACAAATGAAGTTGAAGTTCCCCATGTCTGCGGGAGTGGGAAAAGTCAATAGGAGCCAAGAAGCAGCCCATGCATGCTACACAGCCACAATAGGGGACTCGGTCTTCCCCCTTGATGTAGTAGAACTCCCTTAAGAAAGGAGCTTCGAGCACTTGGATGAACTAGAAGAGATCCCTTTCTCCTAAGGCAAGCAGGCCAAGTGTTTTCAAAGAACAACTTGTCAATTGTGTGAGGGAGAACCGAGACTAGTTTGCTTGGACTGTCGCTGACATGCCCTGCATCTCGGAAGACTTGATCGTGCACCACCTCAATGTTAATCTGGACATCAAGCCAATCTAACAAAATCGCTGCAAGTTCGCTCTCGACAGACAATATGCAGTTAAGGAAGAGGTTGATAAACTTCTAGCTACCTGATTCTTTCAAGATGTTAGTTACTCCAAATGGTTGTCCAACATAGTCATGGTGAAGAAACAAATGGCAAGTGGAAGATTTGTATCGACTTCACCGAGCCTAACAAAATATGTCCTAAGGGTCCCTTCCCTCTCCCAGCATTGATGTTGATCGATGCGACATCCGAGCACGAGCTTCTCAGCTTCATGGATGCATTCTCATGATACAATTAGATCCGAATGTTGCCTCCCGACATCCTGAAGATATCTTTCGTCACCAACCAAGGCTTTGTTGGTGTATGCCCTTGAGGCTAGTTGTGTATTGACATTACTAGTTTACATTGTATCATGACTTTATTTCATATTTAGGCATTTTATTTATTGTGAATTAAATGAACATAATGAAGTCTTTAGAACAGTAATTTCAATGCCATAGGTATTAGGTTTCGAATTCAATCACAGATTAAATACACCGCAAAAAAATTACAAAGTATCAAAACCTAGCCATGGATCCATGCGAAAACCATAGATCGTGTTTGGGAGTTATACCTTAACGATGGATCTACTGTCTCCACAGTATGCCGATGACAACATTGCAATATTGCGGTGCCTCTACGGTATCAACACGAACGGAATGAAAAACAGCTTTCCCTCAGAACGTGGTGCTAGCTGCAGGAAGGGGATGTTCCTCCTCACGATCTCTCTCTCTCACACTTTTTGTGATGGCTAGGTTTTTTTTCTTTCACATGTCACTTTTTCCACAGATACATATCATATATAAAGGTGTAGAAAACCAACCCTAAGAGAGTAATGAGGTTGTTGGGCTCACAATCTGACCTGGGTCAGATTCGTGTGTGTGCCTTTGAACTTTAGTTGGCCAATTTAATCTAATTAAATGTCTAATCAGTGTCAGGAGTCAGGATTCCAAGTCTTACTTGGATCCCTAATTAAATCCATCTTATGAATTTAAATCTCAATTTTGATCCATTCTAAGTGTGTGACCCTGTAGGTTCCCATTACTTTGACAGTAATACTAAAATCATATTTGAGTATTACAAACAGTAAGCAGTATCTAGCAATACATTAGTGCTACTCAAGTAATGGGAATGTCACTTATTTGACATAACCTATCCGTGACCAATGTTAGCATGTAGTCTAGTCCCTTTGTCCAGATATCTTAATTGATCATAAAGCATAGAGCGTGTCACCCTTGTATAGTTAAATATTTGGTTTCTTGATGTGTAAGTAGACTTACTAAAACAAATGAGATCAATATCTCATATTGAATCATTTGAGCACGACCATGCATTTTGCAGTCTCACTCAATCAAGGGCCCGTAGATATCGCTCATATTATGTAAGAGGAAAAATCCTATCTAAGTCACTCACACCCTCCGCATGATATGTAGTATATCCAATAGTCGACTTTATATCACCTTATTACAGACAACGTTTAATGAAATTAAAATATATAACTTCTTATGTAGAGAACTGTAGTGACTTCAAGTTAAAAGACTACGTACACCATGGTCACTGTGAGAACCGCTTATGACACTCATGTAACGATCCATGCAGCATTCTTATAGTGAGTTAGTCCAGTACATTATTACTTTAATATGTACCCATGTGAAGACTTGATATCACATATTCATGACCTGTGAGAATGATCATCAATCTACGCACACACTAGTCTCTATGCATTATCGTTTTCCTAATTCACAATAATACTTAATTAGGGACATTTAAGAACAGTGTTCTGACTTCAGCCAATAGGATCTCACAATCAAGTCATGCACTTGATATCCCATGGCATTGAACTTACTATTCTAAGGACTTCATTATGTTCATTTATATCAAAATAAATAACACAACAAATGAAATGCCTAAATATGAAATAAATGTCATGATACAATATAAACTAGTAATATCAATACACAAATGGCCTCTAGGGCATACACCAACAATCTCCCACTTTCACTAGAGCCAATCAGACATACATCTAATATCCATAGATCTAGTGTGACCCTCATGCTTTCGCTGTGCAAGAGCCTTTGTCAGTGGGTCAGCGATGTTATCATCTGTCGGTACTCTACATATCTTCACATCTCCTCTATCGATGATCTCCTGAATAAGATGGAAGCACCTAAGTATATGTTTGGATCGCTGGTGAGATCTAGGCTCCTTAGCTTGTGCAATAGCCCCATTGTTATCACAATAGAGGTTCACCGGGTCCACAATACTAAGAACTATGCCAAGTTCAGTGATGAACTTTCTTATACAATCGACCTCCTTTGCTACATTAGAGGCAGTAATATACTCAGCCTCTGTGGTAGAATCAGCTATTGTCTCTTGCTTTGAACTCTTCCAGCTGACAGCTCCACCATTTAGGCAAAACACAAAACCCGATTGCGATTTCAAGTCGTCCTTATCGGACTGGAAGCTAGCATCAATGTAACTCTTTACAACAAGATCTTTCTTTGCTCCATATACCAAGGACGAATACTTAGTCCTTCTTAAGTACTTAAGGATGTTCATGATAGCAGTCCAGTGACTCTTACCGGGATCTAACTGGTTCCTGCACGTCATGCTCAAGGCATATGAGACATCTGGACGAGTACATACATACTTGATAGATCCAATTGTAGATGCGTATGGAATCTTAGTCATGTGGTCCCTTTCACCTTGAGTTGTAGGAAATTGAGCCTTAGACAGAATTACACCAAGCGACATAGGCAGAAGTACCTTTTTGGACTCTTTCATATTAAAACGTTTCAATACTTTGTCTATGTATGCACTCTGACTCAAGCCAAGCAATCTTCTTGATCTATCTCTATATATCTTGATGCCTAATAAATAGGTAGCTTCACCCAAGTCCTTCATGGAAAATCATTTTCCTAGCCAAGTCTTTACAGAATGTAAGGTAGGGATGTCATTCCCGATGAATAGTATGTCATCTACATACAACACCTGGAAAGACAATTGTACTCCCACTAACCTTCTTGTAGACACAAGATTCATCTTCATTCTTGATGAAACCAAACTTTTTGATTGCATCACTGAAGCAAATATTCCAGTTTCTAGTATTATGCTTTAACCCATAAATGGATCATTGAAGCTGACACACCTTTTTAGCATCCTTTGGAGTGACAAAACCCTCGGGCTGTTTCATGTACGCATCCTCGAGAAGATTTCCATTTAGGAAAGCAGATTTGATATCCATCTGCAAGATTTCATAATCATGATATGCTGCAATAGCAAGCAAGATTTGAATGAATTTAAGCATGACAACAGGGAAAAAAAAGTATCATCATAGTCTACACCATGAACTTGCTTGAAACCTTTATCCACCAACCGCCCCTTAAAGGTTTGCACTGTGCCATCCATGTCAGTTTTCTTTTTGAAAACCCATTTGCACCCAATAGGTTTTACCCCTTCAGTTGAGTCTACCAAGGTTCATACTTGGTTGGCATACATGGATTCCATCTCAGATCTCATGGCTTCAAGCCATTTCTTAGAGGCTGGGCCTTTTACAACTTCCTCATAAGTCGTAGGCTCATCTTGACCCATGAGCAATACATCACCATGTTGAGTCACGAGAAATCCATATCTCTTGGGTTGATGGTGTATCCTACTAGACTTACGTAGGCCTTGTGCTACTTGAGCAAGTCATTGTTCCACAACGATTTGTAGAGCCTACTCCATTTCTACCATTAGTCGTTGCTACTTTGCGAAGTTTGAATTTCTTTAAGTTATATCGTTCTCCCACTGGTTCTCTTGGAGACGAATTCTCTCTCTGAGAACACAGCAATCCATGTGACAAACACTTTGCCTTCAGTGGGATTATAGAAATAGTATCCCTTGGTTTCCTTGTGCTATCCTACAAAGAAGCATTTATCAGATTTGAGACCAAGTTTATCAGATACTTGGCACCTTAAATAGGCTTTACAACCCTAAATCTTCATAAAAGACATACTAGGATGTCTCCCTGTCCATATCTCATATGATGTCTCTTGAACCGTTTTAGATGGAACACGGTTAAGTGTGAAAGCAGTTGTTAATAGAGCATGTCCTCAGAAGGAGCTTGGAAGATCTGTATGAATCATCATGGATCAGACCATTTCTAACAATGTTTGGTTCCTTCTCTCAGAGACACCATTCCATTGCAGTGTTCAAGTGGAGTGAGTTGAGATATTATCCTGCACTCTTTTAGATGGTCATCAAAATCTTGGCTTATGTACCCACCACCTCGATTTAATTGAAAGGCTTTAATACTTTTACCAAGTTGGTTTTGGACTTCGTTCTTGAATTCTCTGAACTTTTCAAATAACTCTGATTTCTGTTTCATCAGATACACAAACCCATATCTATTGAAATCATCAGTAAATGTAATGAAGTACTAAAAACCTCCTATAGCCAATGTGTTGAAAGGTCCGCAGACATCACTATGTATAAGACCTAAAAGATCAATAGCCATTTCACCTTTTCCAGAGAATGGAACTTTTGTCATCTTGCCCAACAAACAAGGTTCACAAACCTCATGATTCAAAATCAAATGAGTGCAAGAATCCATCTTTATGGAGTTTGGATATGCGGTTCTCATTTATGTGGCCCAAACAACAATGCCAGAGGTAAGTTGAGATCATATCATTTTATTTGAACCTCTTAGTATTTATATTGTAGATGGGCATTTCGAGGTCGAGAATATAAAGTCCATAACTCAATTGTGCATTAGCATAACATATATCATTCAAATAAATAAGATAACTTTTGTCCTGTACTATAAATGAAAAACCCTTCGAGTCCAAACAAGAAATAGAAATAATATTCCTATTAATAGCAGGCAAAAAATAACAGTTTTCTAACTCAATAATAAATCCAGTGGGCAATGATAAAAGACAAGTTCCTACAGCTAAAGCAGCAACTTTTGCTCCATTTTCAACTTATAGGTCAACTTCGTCCTTTTCCAATGGTCTACTCAATTTGAGATCCTACACATTTACACAAATATGAGGTCCACATCCAATATCTAATACCCAAGATGCAGAATTAGATAAATTGACTTCTATAACAAAAATACCTGTAGTGGAAGTCTCACTTCCTTTTTTTTATTAAGCTCCTCCAGGTACTTATGGCAGTTCCTCTCCCAATGTCCGGTCTCACCACAGTGGAAGTATCACGCCCCGCTTCCCATAATACAGAAACACATGTGCATAACTGAGGCCCAGCGAATGATATAAGTAAGCCAATTCATATCATCCATAAGCTGTACAATGCCAGTAAACTCAACAATACATTAATAATCACATAAACAAGAATATAATTGAATAACCAAATCTGGGATACAAGAACTTACCAAATAGCTCGAGAGTATGCAATGCAATAACAGTTCGACGAGTTCCTTTCAGTAACCCATCACTGTACCTGTATAACATAACTCAAAAGAAAGATGGATGGAGTACCTGTTAGAGCAAGCTACGGGCTGCAAGCAGTACAACCAAAATAGGAACGAGAACAAGATATAACAGGGAAAGCAATATAAACTGGGAATTCAAATACAGAACAAACATGATAACAGAAAAAAATATACATAACAAGAAGAAAATGTAACAACCCTGATTTTTACACATGATTTATACACAAACTAAATTTTTATTATAAATAAAATTATACTTTTAGAATTTCATTTCCAATTAGTTTTATACATGTATATGTATGTGTATACGAGTAAATTGTACTTGTGCATGATAATGTACTTGTGTTGTATTTATTAAAAACACAAATCAGCATACCCTTTGCATGCACAAAAATTTCACCCTCCATCAACTCTTATCCATTACCCAATGGTCAAAAAAATCAAACCGTGGATCAATTCTTCTCAACCAAGCACAAGAGAGCTCATGGTTTTGGGAAAAACCACCTGCCACTTGGCTCCCTCTCTCTCCCCCCTTGTCACTTTTGCCGTCCACACCCCCCCACACCCCCTCTCACTTTCCCTCTTTATTTAACCCCTCCTCACTCTCCTATTCTGTCACGCCCCGCTTCCCAAAAAGAATACGGAATACGGATACGTAACAAAAGCCCAGTGAATGATTTTCATCATCCATAAGCTGTTCAGGAATCTTTACAACATATCATAGGAATAATCAGAGTCGGAAGCAAAAGATACAACCAGGCATGCATTATAGAAACAAGATACCAACAGGAATTTACTTGAAACCAAAAATATATAAATCTCAAATAAATCATAATTTGGACAAGTTAATAATATCCTGGGTCATATCGCCCAAATACAAAATAATTATCCAAGTAATCAAGTACATTTTATTCAAGTTCAAACAATAATTAATAATAATAATAAAGCAGAAAATCTAGCACTAATACATCATCTCGCCAATACCATCTGGCAGCTGACCACCCTGATCTGCAATTAGTGAATTTGCAGGTGAAGGAAAAAGAAAACAAGTACCCGTCAATTACAAGTTACGGGCCACTTATAATATTGGATACAAGTACATAGGATAGAAAAATTTAAGTAACAAGCATAGCATGGTATAACTGTGTCAACAGAAATATAATATCTAACATGAATCAGGAAAATAGAACAAGTAGCATGGTATACTACAGGTACAGGTAACATGTATCAAGTGTCAAATAAACAGGTAAAGATGTAACAGGTATCAGGTATACAGGTATACAGGTAATCATGTAATCATGTAACAGGATAATCAGGTATCAAGTACAGGAAATCAAATTATATCATGTCAAGTCTTGTTATATTACTATCTAGGTAGCACTTCATGCATCCCAGCTTTTACTACATGGTTGTTACAACAAACAGTTTCGCTTTAGATTTCATAGTAGAGTCCATAGGGCAGTCTACTCAGGATTTAGGATAACAAGAATAACATGAACAGGTAGAACCTAGTGGTTCTCTTCCGAGTACGCCATCCTATAGGGAAGTATGCAGCCAGGTACAGGAAACAGGTATAACCTAGTGGTTATCTTCCAAGTAAATCTTTCTATAGGGAAGCATGCAATCAGGTACAGGTAACAAGATCATGAATCATGTAGTCATGAATACGTAACAGGCAGGCAGGACACAGGTCCTCTTCTAAGTACACGTTTCTATATTTTTCATTACTAGATCTTTCCCTTAACCCCGGCTTGGTGATTTATTATTATAATTAGGCATGCATGTATGTATCGCAAAACAAAGCAAGGATAACAGGGTATAAGCAGGTATCAGGTTCAGGGTGCTAGTTAAACAAGTACAGG
Source organism: Hemerocallis citrina (assembly GCA_017893485.1). NCBI lineage: Eukaryota > Viridiplantae > Streptophyta > Magnoliopsida > Asparagales > Asphodelaceae > Hemerocallis > Hemerocallis citrina. Next base: position 39,247,347 of record CM030366.1, read on the forward strand.
TACAAGATAACACATAACAGGGTAAAACAACTAGTTTTCTAATTCAGGATAGCAAGACAGTGTTGTACAAAAATAGTGATTCCCGCTACTACAAACTTCCAAATCTGAATCCGTCAAAGAATATGGAAATATACTTTCATACGAATCCAACGAATATAAATAAGTCATATAGTAATTCACAACATCATAACTCAAAATAGGTTTGAATCCAGAAAACATGTTCAGTCAGAAATCAGGAAAACGAATTCTTAGTTAGGAAAACCACATCAAAACCTCTCAAATAAATTCAGGAAAAATTTGGGGGTATTCCTCTAAATGTCTAGAATCAGAATATAAAGTTTTATAATATTCCAGTAAAATTTGTTTAGTCATCAAAAATAAGAAAACATCAAGAAACGGTACTTTGGCAAATCTGGAATTCCCAACACTGCTGTACAAAAACTGAAGTATCTCGCAAGCCGTGAAACGAAATCCAAATCCGTCAAAGGGAGATGAAAATAGACAAAATATATTAACGTTCATATTTCACAAATATTTTTCATATAGTAAAAGGAATCAGGGTGAAAATACGTTTCTTTACAGAACAGCGAGCAAAATACAGCAGGTATAGTTTTGTGATATGGGTTAGGAACGACGTGGCCCATCCTGGGCCACAGGATCCCCTCAGGATGCGCACACCACCTGATCCTCCAGATCCGCCACGTCAGCATCGAAAAACTGCCCGGACCACTACCACGTCAGCTCGGGAACCGCCCGGGCATCTACCACGTCAGCCCTAAACCGCCTGGGTTTCCACCGCCTCAGCCCTAAACCGCCTGGGTTTCCACCGCCTCAGCCACACGGGCAACCGGGTCCAGACCTGGTCCCAAACGGGTCCAGACCCGGTTGGCATCTTCTATAAATACCAGACCCTTACTCCTTCTCCAGGTAATCAATCTTTTCCCACCAAAATCCTAGTTACTGTTACTCTCCCTTAGTGACTCACTAGATCGTCGGAGGGTCTGCCACCGGGACCAACCCCAGTGTTCCGAGACCATCTGCAGGTACACGAGACCCTCAGATCCGAGCCTCAAAGATCCGAGCCGAGCATCAACCTCCACCTCAATACCGCCTACCTCAGTACAGTTCGTCCAGCCAAGGGTCGTCTACATAGGTGTCTCCTCCTTCAATACAAATCGAGTAAGAACTCACGCCTGGTGCATCCACACGGTCCCCAAAAACAAACCGCATCAGGATGGCACCGTCTGTGGGAAACTGCCTATCGTAGACGGCAATCCGAGCCTCGCTTCCAACGGTACCCTCGTAGACACAGACCCGAGCTCCGCCCCCGTCGGCATTCCCGTCGACCCGAGCTCACATGGCGCCCAAAGCCGCAAAAGCTGTTACCTCTGCACGCCGACACGACGTGCCTCCGCAAGGCATCGATGCCGATGCTCAAGGACCAAACAACAAAAGGGTCAGCCACGGGCTCCAGCCGAACGCCTCCCGCCCAGTCCAGGGCGACCTACGGGGGGTAATCTCGAACCTCCAGGCCAGCCATGGCAGGGGAGGAGACGCTTCCAACTCGGCTCCGAACCATCCCAGTCCGCCATCCTAAGGAGCTCCGAACCATCCCAGACCCCCATCCCAAGGGCGGGAGCCTGCGCTCAGCCTGGTCGGTCGGCAACAGTCTGCCCAATTGAACTGGGCCGAAGGAGCCCCAGTTACCCACCAGGAATTCCAGGACTTCCGAAGGGAAATCTTGGGTGCCATCCGAGGAGTCCCCGTCAACGAGAACGCCCGCCGTTCCCACACACGGTCACAGGCCGAGGCTACCGTGTCTCGCCACTCAACAATCCCCCCAGAGTATGATGGCGACATTTTGAAGCACCTCCAAGAAATGGAGGAGCACCTCGACCACGTTGGTAACGGCGACCCAAGAGCAGCTCAGGGGTACAGGCCGGTTCGTCCTCCTTTCTCTGCCCTCATCCTGCAGGCGGAGAAACCCCACAATTTCTGTCCGCCTCAGTTCGACTCATATGACGACGAGGGCGATCCTACTGATCACATGGAGGGCTTCAAAACCCTCATGATGATTCACAGCGTAACGGATCCCCTCCTGTGCCGAGCCTTCCCCGCAACACTCTGGGGTCCGGCTCGAGAATGGTTCTCCAAGCTCGCCTCCCGTTCCATCTATTCTTTCGACCAGCTAGAGGGCAGCTTCCTTGCCCACTTCGTAACCAGCCGAAAGGCCGAAAGAACGAGCGCATCACTACTTGGGCTCCGGCAAAAGGAGGGGGAGCCCCTCCGGGTGTTTGTCCGAAGGTTCACCACCGAGGCGAGGTCAGTCTCATCCCTCGACCCCGACGTTGCCTCGGCAGCCTTTCGCCACAACGTCCGACATGGACAGCTGAAGGCCTCCCTGGCAAAGAAGCCGCCGATAGACTTCCCCGATCTCCTCAACCGGGTCGAAAAATATATCCGAGCCGAGGAGGCCCTCAATCCCAAGGACCAAAAGGAAGCTCCCGGGAAGGGGAAGCGCAAGGCCGATGAAATTGAGCCGGTGAAAAAAGCTCCAAGAGACGGGGGCTCCGCAAAGAAGGTTCTGCCGATCCCCCTCTTCGAGAGGTACACCCCACTGACGCAGAACGTGTCGACAATCCTCTTAGCGATTGAAGACAACGACCTCGTCCAGTACCCCCCTCGACCGTCCAACAACACCAGCAAGAAGAGGGATCAGCGGTTCTATTGCCGTTTTCACCGGGACAACGGGCACGACACAGATCACTGCCGTGCCCTGAAGGACGAAATTGAGGCCCTCATCCAGCGAGGGTACCTCTGAGAGTTCAAACGAGATGGCGCCTGGGAACAGAGGGACAACAGAAATAGGAGGGATTCCCTTCCTCCTCGAGGGCACCGACAGCGTCCCGAGCAGGATCTGGATCCCGAGGAGCCCGAGGGTCAAGCGATCCTGCATTGCGTCCACAGAGGGCCTATGGGAGGCAAATCCAACACTTTCCGTAAGGCCTTCATCCGGGATGTCAATACCGTCCAGGGCCCTCTCTCCCCCCGGTCTCCTTCTCAAGAGAGGATCTGGAGGGGGTCTGGCTTCCTCACTGTGATGCCCTCGTCATCAACCTCAGCATGGCAAACTTCGATGCCCGGAGAATCCTCATAGACAACGGGAGCTCGGTCAACATTCTGTTCCTCGAAGCATTCGAGAACCTAAAGCTCTCCTGTGAGAAACTAAAGCCAGCCGGGTATACCCTACACGGATTCTCCAGCGTCCCCGTGACTATAGAGGGGATCGTCACCCTGGACGTCACGGCAGGCACAAAGCCCAACAGAAGGACCGAGTCCATGGATTTCATGGTTGTGAATGTAAAGGCAGCTTACAATTCCATCCTCGGCCGCCCGGGGCTCTGCTCCCTCTAGGCGGTTCCCTCGGCCTACCATCAGAAGATGAAATTCCCTACCAATACTGGCATCGGAGTTGTCCACGGGAATCAGGAAACAACACGTTCGTGCTACATGACCGCGATCGAAAGTGGTGTGTTTCCCCTCGATGCCGTCGTACTGGAGCCCGAAAGGACCCAGCCAGAGCCAGAACCGGCGGACGAACTGCAGGATGTCTCGTTCGAGACAGGGGATGCGTCGAAGCACTTTCGAGTAAGCTGCTCCCTCGCCCCCGACCTCAAGTTCGCCTTAATCGCCTGCATTCGGCGCAATGTCGACCTCTTTGCCTGGAAGCCCTCTGACATGCCCGGTATCTTCGAAGATCTCATCATGCACAAACTCAGCGTGATTCCCAGGTCGAAGCCAGTCGTTCAAAAGCGGCGCAAGTTCGCTCCTGAGCGACAATAGGCAGTAAATGCAGAAGTGGACAAGCTCTTGTCCGCGCGTTTTGTACAAGAGGTCAGCTACCCAGAGTGGCTAGCGAACGTCATCATGGTGAAGAAGGCGAGCGGGAGTTGGAGGATCTGCATAGATTTTACCGACCTCAACAAAGCATGCCCCAAGGATCCGTTCCCTCTCCCCAGCATTGATGCCCTGATCGATGCTACCTCGGGTCACGAGCTTCTCTCCTTCAAGGATGCCTTCTCAGGCTATAATCAAATCCGGATGTTTCCTCCAGACATCGCCAAGACGTCCTTCGTCACAGAACATGGACTGTATTGCTACCGGGTCATGCCCTTCGGGCTGAAGAACGCCGGCGCCACCTACCAGAGGCTCGTCAACCGAGTCTTCAAAGATCAAATCGGGCACAACATGGAGGTATACGTCGACGACATGCTCGTCAAAAGTCAACAAGGACAGGACCACATCGCCGACCTGGAAGAAGCCTTCGGGGTCCTTCGAACCCACAACATGAGGCTCAATCCGGTGAAGTGTGCCTTCGGCATCTCCTCGGGGAAATTCTTAGGGTTCATCGTCAGCCAGCGCAGCATCGAGGCAAACCCCGAAAAAATCTAGGCCATAATAGATATGGCCCCTCCCAGGAATGTCAAAGAAGTCCAGAGGCTAACGGGGCGACTGGCGGCCATCGGCCGTTTCCTCTCCAAATCCGGAGAGAAGTCCCTCCCGTTCTTCAAGGCACTGCACGGCACGGAAAGGTTCGAGTGGGGTACTCAACAGCAAGAGGCCTTCGCACAGTTGAAAGAGTACCTTGCCAACCCTCCTCTCCTCAGCAAGCCCGAACCAGGGGAGCCACTCTGGCTTTACCTATCCGCTTCGGAGAACGTGCTCAGCACCGTCCTTGTCCGAGAAGAGAAAGGGGTTCAAAAGCCCCTCTACTATGTGAGCAAGATCCTGCTCGACGCCGAGACCCGATATTCCATAATGGAGAAAGTGGCATACGCCTTGGTCGTAGCCGCACGGAAGCTTCGTCCTTACTTCCAGGCGCATTCTATCCAGGTACTCACGGATCAACCCTTGAAGGTCGTGCTTTACAAACCCGAAAGCTCCGGTCGACTAGTTAAATGGTCGATCGAACTCAACCAGTACGACATCGGCTATCAACCAAGAACATCCATCAAAAGGCAGGCCCTCGCCGAATTCATTACAAAATGCACCATCTCCGAGTAACCCGCGAACAAAGAAGCCGACCAGACGTGGGAAGTTTACGTCGACGGCTCCTCTTGCGAAACGGGGAGTGGTGCGGGCATCATTCTTCGAGGTCCGGATGGTTTCCTCCTCCAGTATTGTCTCCGCCTCAACTTCCCGGCCTCTAACAACGAGGCTGAATACGAGGCGATGATCGCCGGACTTAACCTGGCTCATCAAGCCGGTGCCAAACAGATTCGGGCCTTTAGCGACTCCCAGCTGGTGGTCAGCCAGATCACCGGGGACTACGAGGCCCGTGACGATCGGATGATCAGGTACCGGGCCATGGTACAATGCCTATTATCGTCCTTCAACGAATCGGCTGTCATAAGAATCCCCCAGGAGCTGAACGACCAGGCCGACGCCCTGTCGAAATTGGCTTCCTCTTCCTTTTAAGGCCTCGACCGCACGGTCCTGATTGAAGTCCTGTTGAAGCCAAGTACAGACTCCCCGGAGGTCCTATCCGTCGAAGACGGAGCTCCTCCTGACAACTGGACCGCTCTTATCAAAAATTCTCTAGTCAAGGGAGAGCTCCTCGAAGACCGAGCTGAAGCGAGGCGGATCAGGGTCCGATCTGAAAGGTTTGCGGTCATCAATGCCACCCTCTTCAATCCTATACAACAACAGATGGTAGACCCTACCTCCGCTGCCTAAGCCCAGACGAAGCCAAGTACACCCTCAAGGAGCTGCACGAGGGGATCGGCGGATGTCACATGGGAAGCCGTTCACTAGCACGGAAGGCGCTAAATCACAAGTATTACTAGCCCACTATGCTGCAAGACACCATCGCCCTAGTGAAGAAGTGTGGCCCCTGCCAATGGTTCTCCCTATTGAAGAGGGCTCCTCAGGTGAACCTCCGGTCCATGGCCAGTCCGACTCCCTTTGCAATGTGGGCAATGGATTTGGTAGGCCCATTTCCAAAAGCAACGGGCCAGCAAAAGTTTCTCATTGTGGCGATCGACTATTTCACCAAGTGGATCGAGGCCGAGCCATTAGCAACGATCACCGAACGACAGACTCAGCAGTTTTTCTGGAAACATATCGTCTGTCGGTTCGGGATTCTGCAGGTACTCATCACGGACAATGGGACTCAATTCGCAGGCAAGCAATTTGGCAAGTTCTGCAAAGATCTCGGGATCCAGCAGCGTTTCTCAGTGTGCCATCCCTAGTCTAACGGTCAGGCCGAGAACGCGAACCGCCAAATCCTCGACGGCCTCAAGAAATGACTCGATAACTCTTCCAAGGGGTTATGGGTCGAAGAGCTACCCAGTGTTCTCTGGGCCCACCGAACAACAAAGAGAATCCCCACGGGAGAATCCCCTTTCAATCTGACATACGGCACAGAAGCTGTCATTCCCTTAGAGATCGGGATCCCTTGACCCCAAATCATGGCTTTCGACGAGGCCGCCAACTCCCAACAGCTGCGGGCCAACCTAGACCTCATAGACGAGGTCAGGGAAAAGTCCGCCCTTAGAAGCAAAGAATTGAGAGGTTCTACAACAAGAAGGTGCGCCCAATCGACATCAAACTCGGAGACCTTGTCCTCCGAAAGCTGGCGGTATCCATTCCCGGCCAGAAGAGAAAGTTGGCACCAAATTGGGAGGGCCCCTACAAAGTATCCGAAGTCGTGCGCCCAGGCACGTACCGCCTGACCAGTGCCGAAGGCAAGCCCATCAAGAGGCCCTGAATAGCGGAACACCTAATCAAGTTCCTAGAAGGAAAAGTAGCCTCCATGTAAATTGTCATGATTGTAATCGGCACGTCGTGCCTAGTCTTTTGTAAAGTTCAAATATATTTTAAATATGCCAGCTTTCTTAAAACAAGCCCACAACTTCATAGTTTGTAACAAATAAAGAACATATCTCGAGCTCGGCACTCGGATTACAGCACGAGCCCAAAAGGCTTCTCTTACAAGCTTGGGGCTCGGCACTTGGATTACAGCGCGAGCCCAAAAAGCTTCTCTTACAAGCTTGGGGCTCGGCACTCGGATTACAGCGCGAGCCCAAAAAGCTCCTCTTACAAGCTTGGGGCTCGGTGCTCGTATTACAGCGCGAGCCCAAAAAGTTTTCCCTTACAAGCTTGGGGCACGGCGCTTGGATAACATCACGAGCCAAAAAAGCTTCTCGTACAAGCTTGGGGCTCGGTGCTCGGGCGGACCGGCCTGGTTGGATTTTTGGTAACGTGCACCCAATCAAACAACTCTGCTTCCTCCACGCAAGCACCGTCTCTCCCTGAGAACATGTGCTGGAGCTCGGCGTCGACCCCGAGCAAGGTGGGTGCCTTATTCAAGGCACCGCGACCTTGACGATCGGCGGCGACCCTCTGCTACGCCCGCAATTGCCTTTCTCACCGGTATGGGGCCTCGGCATCCGTCACTCGCTCGGTTTGGGCTTCTTGAAGCTCATCAACCTACATACGAGGCGACATCCACCAGCCATGCCTGCACCGTCTCTCCCTGAGAACATGTGCTGGAGCTCGGCGTCGACCCCGAGCAAGGCGGGTGCCTTATTCAAGGCACCGCGACCTTGACGCTCGGCGGCGACCCTCTGCTACGCTCGCAATTGTCTTTCTCACTGGTATGGGGGCTCGGCATCCGTCCCTTGCTCGGTTTGGGCTTCCTGAAGCTCATCAACCAATGTACGAGGCGACATCTGCCAACCATGCCCGCACCGTCTCTCCCTGAGAACATGTGCTGGAGCTCGGCATCGAACCCGAGCAAGGCAGGTGCCTTATTCAAGGCACCGCGATCTTGATGCTCAGTGGCGACCCTCTGCTACGCCCGCAATTGTCTTTCTCACCAGTATGGGGGCTCGACATCCGTCACTCGCTCAGTTTGGGCTTCTTGAAACTCATCAACCTACGTACGATGCGGCATCCGCCGGCTACGCCCGCACCGTCTCTCCCTGAGAACATGTGCTGGAGCTCGGCGTCGACCCCGAGTAAGGCGGGTGCCTTATTCAAGGTACCGCGACCTTGACGCTCAGCGGCGACCCTCTGCTACACCCGCAATTGTCTTTCTCACCGGTATGGGGGCTCGACATCCATCCCTCGCTCGGTTTGGGCTTCTTGAAGCTCATCAACCCATGTACGAGGCGGCATCTGCCAGCCACGCCCGCACCGTCTCTCCCTGAGAACATGTGCTGGAACTTGGCATCGACTCCGAGCAAGGCGGGTGCCTTATTCAAGGCACCGCGACCTTGACGCGCGGCGGCGACCCTCTGCTATGCCCGCATTTGTCTTTCTCACCGGTATGAGGGCTCGGCATCCGTCACTCGCTCGGTTTGGGCTTCTTAAAGCTCATCAACCTATGTACGAGGCGGCATCCGCCAGCTACGCCCGCACCGTCTCTCCCTGAGAACATGTGCTGGAGCTCGGCGTCGACCCCGAGCAAGGCGGGTGCCTTATTTAAGGCACCGCGACCTTGACGCGCGACGGCGACCCTCTGCTACACCCGCAATTGTCTTTCTCACCGGTTTTGGAGCTCGGCATCCGTCACTCGCTCGGTTTGGGCTTCTTAAAGCTCATCAACCTATGTACGAGGCGGCATCCGCCAGCCACGCCCACACTGTCTCTCCCTGAGAACATGTACTGGAGCTCGGCGTCGACCCCGAGCAAGGCGGGTGCCTTATTCAAGGCACCGCGAACTTGACGCGCGGCGGCGACCCTCTGCTACGCCCGCAATTGCCTTTCTCTCTGGTATAGGGGCTCGGCATCCCTCACTCACTCGGTTTGGGATTCTTGAAGTTCATTAACCTATGTACGAGGCGACATCCACCAGCCATGCCCGCACCGTCTCTCCCAGAGAACATGTGCTGGAGCTCGGCGTCGACCCCGAGCAAGGCGAGTGCCTTATTCAAGGCACCGCGACCTTGACGCTCGGCGGCGACCCTCTGCTACGCCTGTAATTGTCTTTCTTACCGGTATGGAGGATCGGCATCCGTCACTCGCCCGTTTTGGGCTTCTTGAAGCTCATCAACCTATGTACGAGGTGGCATCCGCCAGCCATGCCCGCACCGTCTCTCCTTGAGAACATATGCTGGAGGTCAGCGTCGACCCCGAGCAAGGCAGGTGCCTTATTCAAGGCACCGCGACCTTGACGCTCGGCGGCGACCCTCCGCTACGCCCGTAATTGTCTTTCTCACCGGTATGGGGGCTCGGCATCCGTCACTCGCTCGATTTGGGCTTCTTGAAGCTCATCAACCTATGTACGAGGCGACATCCGCCAGCCACGCCCGTACCGTCTCTCCCTGAGAACATGTGCTGGAGCTCGGCGTCGACCCCGAGCAAGGCGGGTGCCTTATTCAAGGCACCACGACCTTGACGCTCAGCGGCGACCCTCTGCTACGCCCGCAATTGTCTTTCTCAGCGGTACGGGAGCTCGACATCCGTCACTCGCTCGGTTTGGGCTTCTTGAAGCTCATCAACCCATGTACGAGGCGGCATCTGCCAGCCACGCCCGCACCGTCTCTCCCTAAGAACATGTGCTGGAACTCGGCATCGACTCCGAGCAAGGCGGGTGCCTTATTCAAGGCACCGCGACCTTGACGCGCGGCGGCGACCCTCTGCTATGCCCGCATTTGTCTTTCTCACCGGTATGAGGGCTCGGCATCCGTCACTCGCTCGGTTTGGGCTTCTTAAAGCTCATCAACCTATGTACGAGGCGGCATCCGCCAGCTACGCCCGCACCGTCTCTCCCTGAGAACATGTGCTGGAGCTCGACGTCGACCCCGAGCAAGGCGGGTGCCTTATTTAAGGCACCGCGACCTTGACGCGCGGCGGCGACCCTCTGCTACACCCGCAATTGTCTTTCTCACCGGTATTGGAGCTCGGCATCCGTCACTCGCTCGGTTTGGGCTTCTTAAAGCTCATCAACCTATGTACGAGGCGACATCCGCCAGCCACGCCCACACTGTCTCTCCCTGAGAACATGTACTGGAGCTCGGCGTCGACCCCGAGCAAGGCGGGTGCCTTATTCAAGGCACCGCGAACTTGACGCGCGGCGGCGACCCTCTGCTACGCCCGCAATTGCCTTTCTCTCTGGTATAGGGGCTCGGCATCCCTCACTCGCTCGGTTTGGGATTCTTGAAGTTCATTAACCTATGTACGAGGCGACATCCACCAGCCATGCCCGCACTGTCTCTCCCAGAGAACATGTGCTGGAGCTCAGCGTCGACCCCGAGCAAGGCGAGTGCCTTATTCAAGGCACCGCGACCTTGATGCTCGGCGGCGACCCTCTGCTACGCCTGTAATTGTCTTTCTTACCGGTATGGAGGCTCGGCATCCGTCACTCGCCCGGTTTGGGCTTCTTGAAGCTCATCAACCTATGTACGAGGTGGCATCCGCCAGCCATGCCCGCACCGTCTCTCCTTGAGAACATATGCTGGAGGTCAGCATCGACCCCGAGCAAGGCAGGTGCCTTATTCAAGGCACCGTGACCTTGACGCTCGGCGGCGACCCTCCGCTACGCCGTAATTGTCTTTCTCACCGGTATGGGGGCTCGGCATCCGTCACTCGCTCGATTTGGGCTTCTTGAAGCTCATCAACCTATGTACGAGGCGGCATCCGCCAGCCACGCCCGCACCGTCTCTCCATGAGAACATGTGCTGGAGCCCGGCGTCGACCCCGAGCAAGGCGGGTTCCTTATTCAAGGCACCGCGATCTTGATGTGCAGCGGCGACCCTCTGCTACGCCCGCAATTGCCTTTCTCACCGGTATGGGGGCTCGGCATCCGTCCCTTGCTCGGTTTGGGCCTCCTGAAGCTCATCAACCAATGTACGAGGCGACATCTGCCAACCACGCCCGCACCGTCTCTCCCTGAGAACATGTGCTGGAGCTCGGCGTCGAACCCGAGCAAGGTAGGTGCCTTATTCAAGGCACCGCGACCTTGATGCTCAGTGGCGACCGTCTGCTACGCCCGCAATTGTCTTTCTCACCAGTATGGGGGCTCGACATCCGTCACTCGCTCGGTTTGGGCTTCTTAACGCTCATCAACCTATGTACGAGGCGGCATCCGCCAGCTACGCCCGCACCGTCTCTTCCTGAGAACATGTGCTGGAGCTTGGCGTCGACCCCGAGCAAGGCGGGTGCCTTATTCAAGGTACCGCGACCTTGACGCTCAGCGGTGACCCTCTGCTACGCCCGTAATTGTCTTTCTCACCGGTATGGGGGCTCGACATCCATCCCTCGCTCGGTTTGGGCTTCTTGAAGCTCATCAACCTATGTACGAGGCGACATCCGCCAGCCACGCCCGCACCGTCTCTCCTTGAGAACATGTGCTTGAGCTCTGCGTCGACCCCGAGCAAGGCGGGTGCCTTATTCAAGGCACCACGACCTTGACGCTCGGCGGCGACCCTCTGCCACGCCCGCAATTGTCTTTCTCAGCGGTACGGGGGCTCGACATCCGTCACTCGCTCGGTTTGGGCTTCTTGAAGCTCATCAACCCATGTACGAGGTGGCATCTGCCAGCCATGCCCGCACCGTCTCTCCCTGAGAACATGTGCTGGAGCTCGGCATGGACTCCGAGCAAGGCGGGTGCCTTATTCAAGGCACCGCGACCTTGACGCGCGGCGGCGACCCTCTGCTATGCCCGCATTTGTCTTTCTCACCGGTATGGGGGCTCGGCATCCGTCACTCGCTCGGTTTGCGCTTCTTAAAGCTCATCAACCTATGTACGAGGCGGCATCCGCCAGCTACGCCCGCACCGTCTCTCCCTGAGAACATGTGCTGGAGCTCGGCGTCGACCCCGAGCAAGGCGGGTGCCTTATTCAAGGCACCGCAACCTTGACGCGCGGCGGCGACCCTCTGCTACGCCCGCAATTGTCTTTCTCACCGGTATTGGAGCTCGGCATCCGTCACTCGCTCGGTTTGGGCTTCTTAAAGCTCATCAACCTATGTACGAGGCGGCATCCGCCAGCCACGCCCACACTGTCTCTCCCTGAGAACATGTGCTGGAGCTCGGCGTCGACCCCGAGCAAGGCGGGTGCCTTATTCAAGGCACCGCGACCTTGACGCGCGACGGCGACCTTCTGCTACGCCCACAATTGCCTTTCTCTCTGGTATAGGGGCTCGGCATCCCTCACTCGCTCGGTTTGGGATTCTTGAAGTTCATTAACCTATGTACGAGGCGACATCCGCCAGCCATGCCCGCACCGTCTCTCCCAGAGAACATGTGCTGGAGCTCGGCGTCGACCCCGAGCAAGGCGAGTGCCTTATTCAAGGCACCGCGACCTTGACGCTCGGCGGCGACCCTCTGCTATGCCCGTAATTGTCTTTCTTACCGGTATGGGGGCTCGGCATCCGTCACTCGCCCGGTTTGGGCTTCTTGAAGCTCATCAACCTATGTACGAGGTGGCATCCGCCAGCCATACCCGCACCGTCTCTCCTTGAGAACATATGCTGGAGGTCGGCGTCGACCCCGAGCAAGGCAGGTGCCTTATTCAAGGCACCGCGACCTTGACGCTCGGCAGCGACCCTCCGCTACGCCCGTAATTGTCTTTCTCACCGGTATGGGGGCTCGGCATCCGTCACTCGCTCGATTTGGGCTTCTTGAAGCTCATCAACTTATGTACGAGGCGGCATCCGCCAGCCACGCCCGCACCGTCTCTCCATGAGAACATGTGCTGGAGCTCGGCGTCGACCCCGAGCAAGGCGGGTTCCTTATTCAAGGCACCGCGATCTTGACGTGCAGCGGCGACCCTCTGCTACGCCCACAATTGCCTTTCTCACCGGTATGGGGGCTCGGCATCCGTCACTCGCTCGGTTTGGGCTTCTTAAAGCTCATCAACCTACGTACGAGGCGACATCTGCCAACCACGCCCGCACCGTCTCTCCCTGAGAACATGTACTGGAGCTCGGCATCGACCCCGACCAAGGCGGGTGCCTTATTCAAGGTACCGCGACCTTGATGCTCAGCGGCGACCCTCTGCTACGGCCGCAATTGTCTTTCTCACCGGTATGGGGGCTCGACATCCATCCCTCGCTCGGTTTGGGCTTCTTGAAGCTCATCAACCTATGTACGAGGCGACATCCGCCAGCCACGCCCGCTGATGAACACTTTATTATTCACATTTAGAAGCAATAATCTTCTTGTAAATGCACATTTAAAAGCTCTATATGTGGTATTTAACTCTTATTTTCTCTTTTCCATAGGAAACAGCCTATAATAGCAAAACAAAGCAGATCCAGGACTTCAAGGATGATACACAGAATATTACAGAGCATCAGTCGACTGAGTCTTCCACACAAGCGACTGGACAGAGAAATCAAGTTTACACAGAAGTTTCGGCACAGTCGACTTACTCCAATACCAGTCGACTGGGCTGATCAATTGAAAAATCCTCAGAAGTCTCGACACAGTCGACTGGTTCGAAGACAAGTCGACTGGTCTGTGGCGGAGTTAACAGATAAGATATTCGAAGATACACCCGCATCTAATTCCAAATCTATTTGAATCCAGATTTTATGCGAATTCTCTAACAAACCAAATCTAGAGACTGGGAATTAGCAAAAGGCGTGGTTAACAGATAAGGAAAAGAAGAAGAAACGAGAAAGAAATAAATCATCAAATCAAGTAAAGAAGGACTTTCCTGAAAAAGGGGACTAATTCCTCAGCCGTGTTCTATAAATATCAACCAAGAAGCATGAATGAGGGTGATCATCTTCTGATCATCATCTTCCAAAAACACCCACCACCGAATCACAAAAGTTTCTGAGCGTTCAAGTCATCAACAGGGGCATTATTTTATCAGCATCAAGGAAGGAGATAGGAGATCAAGTATTCGAAGGCAGCCGACTGTGTGACAGCCAGTCGACCTCATTGCCGGACTTCATTAGTTTATTTCTTCTTCTTCTATTCTTTTATGTTGGTCATGTATTCGAACTTGTTGATTAATAAAAGTATTATTATGTGGAACTAATTTCATAGTTGGGTAGATTGAAGCCGTAGTTATGTAGTGCTATGTTCTTCTGAATTCTTCTATTTTACTTATTGATTAAATCTGATTGAAGTGATATAGATTGATGATAATCAAACTTGTTCTCGAAGCTCTGAGAGCAGTCGACTGAGAGCCAGTCGACTGACATATAGAGCTTGAGAATATCAAGTTTGCATTACCATTTATCTGAATCTGTTATATGAGCATATTGAGACGACCCGAATCTCATGCCCGTAAATTGTAACAAGGGAATCCTTTGGGGTTCTTGGTTCAATCAACTTAAGGGATCTAGATCTGATACCAATTTCTAGAACCTTGAGTGTTTGTTCGTTTCCACTGATCTTATATTTTCTTTAAGTACAACTTAGTAGATACCATGCTAAACACTTAATGAAAGAAACGAATTAGAGTAGATACCATGCCTAATTCTTGGCTTAGGGAAACAGTACTTTAAGGAGTAGATACCATGCCCTTGAAGGGAACAAACATGAGTAATAAGAAGAAGTTCAGAAGGTGACTTAGCATTACTGACTATTGGTGGAGATCTAAACCCAACTACTTCATAAATATTTGTGATTCAACATTTCTTATTTAGTTTTAATCCTTTAATTCCTTTTAGACTTTTAAAACAACTTTTTATGATTCTCAGTCTTTTTAGTGATTAGTAAGTTAAAGTCTACAATCTCTGTGGGATCGACCCTTGCTATTGCTACTTTTTTCTAAACGATTCGTACACTTGCGAGGTTTTAATTTGTGTCTAGTTTTATCTCTTTATTTAGGTAGCTAGAATCCAACAACAAGTTTTTGGCGCCGTTGCCGGGGATTGTCTAGTATTGTAACTTACAGATCAGTAGAAAGCTTTTATTTTCTTTCTTTTAATTTTATTAATCAGTATTTTTCTTTTAGGTTACAGAATTTTGGTGGATGCACGGAAGGAGATCACTTCGTCCAGAACTACTACCAATTGACGCAGAAACAGAACGCACCTTGCATAGATTAGGCCGACTGACTGCGACCAACCAGTCGACTGCTGCACGAAACCAGTCGACTGCTCAGAGAATCAATTCACGAGTAATAATGGCAGAAGAAATAACCAATCGAGTGCCAATGCAGGACAAGTTCACACCTAAGAATATCGAGCAACCTTCCTACATTGCGTATCAACCTAATGTCACAGGGAACATGCATCTATCTCCTTAGTTACTTAGTATGGTTCCCCACTTTAGTGGCAGACCAGATGAAGAGCCTCATCTCCATCTGCAAGACTTTTTCGATCTTTGCAGGACACAAAGCGTCCAAGGGCTCACCCCTGAACAAATCAGGTTAATTTTGTTTCCTTTTTCCTTAAAACTTAATGCTAAACTATGGTATAATTCTTTGGAACCAGGATCAATCAATTCATGGGAGCAATTGGCGACAAAGTTCTTAAAAGAATTCTTTCCAGCCCAAAAGACCAAACAACTGAAAAGGGAGATTCAACTCTTCCAACAAAAGGATGAAGACTTATTTTTCGAAGCATGGAAGGATTTCAAGAACAAACTTCTCAAGTGTCCTACACACAACATGCCTAAAGATGACCAGATACAAGCTTTTTATGAAGGTTTAAATGATACTAACAAGGCAATTGTGGATTCAGCTTGCAACGGGATCTTAATGAGGAAAAGCGGTGAAGAGGCCATTGAACTATTTAAAGAACTCAACGAGAATTCACAACAATTCTCAACAAGGAGGGGCCCTTCGAAAAAACAGGGAGTTTACGAAATTTCTAATAGCAATAACATTCAATTAGAAATGGTAAACATGAATAAGAAAATTGATATGCTTGTTAATGCAATGTCGATGATGGGTGGAGTTAAAAATCTAACAAACGAAATATGTGCAATTTGTTCTCATGTAGATCATACCACTGATACATGTCCCATGTCTTCTTTCACAGATCAGGAGCATGCAAACTATGTAGGTCGAGGAGTGTTTTCACCAAAGAACAATCCCTTCTCGAACACATACAATCCAGGGTGGAGGAACCATCCAAACTTCTCCTGGAGTCAGAATAATCAAGGGACTCAATTCACACAAGGACATGCACGGAATTCCCAAATGGGAAGTGGGTTTGATCGACCAGTCCAAGAACAGAAGAAGTTGGATTTTGAATCCACTGTTCTTCAATTGCTCCAACAACAACATCAAACAAGCAACCAACAAGGGCAAGCAATTCAGAAATTGGAAACGCAAATCGGGCAAATTGCGAAAGAATTAAGCGAACGAAAGGCAGGGGAACTTCCTTCACAAACCATACCAAACCCTGGAGGCCAAGAACAGCTCAATGCAGTGACAACATTAAGAAGTGGTAAGATAATTGACAACAAGGTTGGAACACACACAGAAGAAGCAGAAACACAACAACCAAAAATTTTGGGATCCAACAAGGTAAGTGAAAAAGAAAGAACAGTTTTGCCACCATTCCCTCAAAGGTTAGTCAAGCAAAAGAAAGAACAACATTTACTTGACATTTTTGAAACTCTCAGAAAGGTAGAAATTAATATCCCCCTACTTGATGCTATTAAACAAATTCCTTCTTATGCTAAATTTTTGAAAGAATGTTGCACTCACAAAAGAACATTTCAGGTTAGGGAGGATGTGGCTTTAACAGAAGAAGTGAGCGCTGTTCTATTAAGGAAATTACCTCCCAAATTAAAAGACCCAGGTAGTTTTACCATTCCTTGCAGGATTGGTGAGCACTTCTTTGAGAAAGCACTACTAGACTTGGGGGCAAGCATCAATCTTCTCCCATACACTGTTTATGAAAAGCTAGGATTGGGGGAACTCCAACCAACATCCATCACGTTGCAATTGGCAGATCGCAGTATCAAAAGACCTAGAGGTATTTTGGAAGATGTCCTAGTTCAGGTAAACGATTTCATTTTACCTGCTGATTTTGTTGTGCTGGATATGGAAGACTCTTCAATGCCATCGTCTCTACCAATCATTTTAGGTAGGCCATTTATGAGTACAGCTGATATAAAAATTTGTGTTAAAAAGGGTACTATAAGCATGAAAATAAATGGAGAGAAGGTTGAATTTAAAATGTTTGATACACTAAAATTACCACATGATGATCATGAATGCTATAATGTTGATGTGGTGCAGGATATTGTTGATCAAACATTTCAGGTACATAGCGTTGACCCACTACAAGCCACAATTACACAATCTCTAACTTTATCTAATGATGAACAGGAATACGATGACTGGGGGATTGCAGAGACAGTACATCACCTTGAAACTCCAAAGTCACACTCAGGTAAGTTTGTACCTGTGTTTGAAAAATTAGTGACTGATGACATTTTTGTTTCTGTAGATAAGTCGACTGGTGGACTGGACAAGTCGACTGGTGGATCAGACAAGTCGACTGCACCGAGACCTCCAGACTTAGAGCTTAAGCAGTTGCCCGACCATTTGAAGCATGCATATTTGGGTGAGAACCAGACGCTACCAGTGATAATTGCTGCAAATTTGAGTGCACAGGAAGAAGATAAGTTGCTAAGGGTACTACGAGAACACAAGAATGCAATAGGATGGACCATTGCAGACATCAAAGGAATAAGTCCATCCAAATGCATGCACAGAATACTTCTTGAAGACAACGCAAAACCAAGCAGGGAGGCACAGAGAAGGCTTAACCCAAACATGAAGGAAGTGGTAAGAGCAGAGATTCTGAAGCTACTAGATGTTGGCATCATCTACCCCATCTCAGATAGCAAATGGGTAAGTCCTATACATGTAGTGCCTAAGAAAAGCGGAGCCACAGTGGTGAAGAATGAAGAAAATGAACTTATCCCGACAAGAGTGACTACAGGATGGAGGGTTTGCATTGATTACAGGAAACTGAATAACGAAACCAGGAAAGATCACTTCCCTCTTCCTTTTATTGATCAAATGTTAGAAAGATTAGCAGGATATAGTCATTATTGTTTTTTAGATGGTTATAGTGGCTATAATCAAATTGCTATTGCTCCAGAAGATCAAGAAAAAACCACTTTTACATGTCCTTTTGGTACTTTTGCATACAGGAGGATGCCCTTTGGATTGTGCAATGCACCAGCAACATTTCAAAGATGCATGATGAGCATATTTTCAGACATGGTGGAAAGGTTCATCGAGGTATTTATGGATGACTTTAGTGTTTTTGGATCTTGTTTTGATGAATGCCTTAACCATTTGCAACTTGTGCTTAAGAGATGTGAAGAATGCAATTTAGTGCTGAATTGGGAAAAGTGCCACTTCATGGTACAACAAGGTATTGTGTTGGGACATGTAGTATCAAAAAAAGGCATAGAGGTAGACAAAGCGAAAATCGATATAATATCAAAACTACCCCCTCCCACTACAGTTAAGGGTGTAAGGAGTTTTCTTGGACATGCAGGGTTCTATAGAAGGTTTATAAAAGATTTTTCAGAAATCTCCAAACCCCTTTGTGATTTGTTGGCTAAGGATGTTGAGTTTGTATGGACAGAAGAGTGCACAAATGCTTTTATTACATTAAAAAATCTTCTCACTTCTGCACCTCGACATCGACTCCGAGCAAGGCAGGTGCCTTATTCAAGGCACCGCGACCTTGACGCGCGGCGGCGACCCTCTGTTTTGCCCGCATTTGTCTTTCTCACCGGTATGGGTGCTCGGCATCCGTCACTTGCTCGGTTTGGGCTTCTTGAAGCTCATCAACCTATGTACGAGGCGGCATCCGCCAGCCACGCCCACACCGTCTCTCCCTGAGAACATGTGCTGGAGCTCGGCGTCAACCCCGAGCAAAGCGGGTGCCTTCTTCAAGGCACCGCGACCTTGACGCTCGGCGGCGACCTCGACACTCTTGCAACTAGTTCTCTCACAAACATGGGGGCTCGACGAACCGAAGCAAGGCCGCGGCTTTCTTCAAAGCCGCTCGACCACCACGCTCGTTTACGATCCTCAACCGTGTGTTGTCAAAATTTTATTAAGGTTTAGAGCGTCCGCCTTCGGCAGAAGCCCTGAGCCTCGAGTCGAATAATTGACCACCCTCTCACCCGCGAACAACTCGGGGTTTACGGCTTTTACCAGCCTAAACCCCGAACTGTTCGAGGATAGCAGGGGGGCCATCGACCCGCTGCTCTCTCCGTCCCGGAACGAACGCTCCGAGCCTTCAAGCTGTTCAGCTGACCCTTCTCTTGCCTCCGAACAACTCGGGGTTTACAGCTCTTATAAGCCCAAAAACCCGAATTGTTCGAGGACGGCAGAAGAGCCACCACGCTTCGGCTCTCTCTGAACCCCCGAACCGATCGGTCGGCCCACCGCTCACCAACGAACAACCTGGGGTCTCACGGCTCTAACAACCTGAACCCCGAATAGTCCGAGGGTGATCGGTGTGCCTCCGATCCGGAGTACTCGGAAATATTTTATTCTCTGGGCGCCCGCCTTGGGCAGGAACCCGAGTCAGATGGCTCACTACCTGACAACCAACAAGGGGAGTGGGGGATTATATAGCCACCTGAGGCCCTCATTTATTGCGTCTGGGAATACGAAACGACGGAAGGCGAAACGTCACCATAAATGTTCATGGGAATGCGAAACGTCGCTAGTTATTGCTTATCGAAAAGCTAAACGCCGCGACAGTCGCGCCTGTTGCAATAAGTCACCTCGGAGCCGACCCCTGTGCAGATAGCCCGGCAACTGTCCCTAACAACCAAGATGATCAGAGCATGGAAAATCAAATGTTCTTATTCAGTACTCATTGTTTACAACCCAATGAACGTCGGTACAAATACAAGGAAGAAGCTCACAACTCACTCGCACTCGGCTGGGAACTCGAATTCGGGGCTCCTATCACACTCGGCCGGGCCGGCCCTGAAAGACACTCCCGCCACCGAGCTTCCTGCATCTTCGGGCTGCACCCTATCCGATGAAAATATCGGAGACCGCCCCGGGGTCGCGTTGCTGGCCCCTCCTACCAGACCAGCACCTAACACCAGCTTTAGCCTGCGAATCTCCAACTCCTTCTCGACTACAACCTCATGAAGGAAAGACTCCGAAGCCGAACCCCCGCTCGAAGCATCCGAGAGGGACCAACCCTTCTCGATTACCTACCAGTCCCGGTCGGCAACGGCCTTCTTCAGGCGCGCTAACTCCAAGCCGAGCTCCCTGGACCTATTCAGAAAATAGTTAAGGGCGGCGGCTCGATCCCGAGCCTGCTTCTGTTGACGAAGCAAAGCTGCCTCCATGGCCTCCTCCCCCGCTCGAACTAGAGGTACCTCGGTAACAACGGGGAGGACGACACTGGTCCCGTGTGTCTATCAAAAGACGAGAACAAACATCACAAAAAACACAAGTCTGGAAGGATCGACCCAAAAAATAAATTTCATTTCTTTCAAAATGTTTGATACAAAGCCGCGGTGGCCAGTCCGCTCAAGGCATTTACATCAAAACGAGAAAAAAGAAAAAAGATCTATTCTTGAGGGTGGGGTTACACCTCGTCGTTGCCCTGATTGCCCCCCGCATCGTCGCCCCCCGGGGTGGGAGGAAGGTTCGGCGCCCATCCGTAGTAGAGATGGTCCACATTCTGCTCAGGGTAGATCTGTTTAGAATGGGACTTGGCTTGTTCGTACGCCTCGTCCTGCGCCACCATGATGGTCTCCCCCAAGGCCGACTCCATCTCCTGTAGTGCCTTCTTCCCCTTCACCACCTCGGCCGTGATCTTCGCCTCAAGGTCCTCCCGGTCCTGCTTGTGGATCTTGCAGAGCGACTCTACCTGGGCCTCGTGGACGGCCACCATCGCCCGGGCTTCTTTCAGCTCATCCGTGGCCTTGTTCAGGTCGCAGAGGTACTTCTCCGCATTCCGCCTCTCGATGTATATCTCCTTCTCCAAGCACTTGTGGAAGTGCTAGCCATGGAGCATCACCTGTCCGAAGAGAGAAAGATCAGAAAAAACTCCAAGTCATTGAGTAAAGCAGAGCCAAGCCAACTTACCGAGAGGTGTGCCTGAGACCACCGCATGTAGGCCTGGTCCACCGTCTGCGCCGCCAGGGCCATCCGATCGCGCTCGGTAGCGGCCTTCGAGATGAACTCGACCGCCACAGGCCCATCAAGCAGAGAACCGCCCCGTACGATCGACCAATTAGGGGCAAATGGCAGCATACCATGCTTGCTCACCATCTCCGCGGCGGTCGGCCGGAGAGGGGGGAGTCCTTTTTTCGGGGCATCCACGGTCTTGCCCGAACCACCCGCAGCATCCCGAGCCCCCCTCGACGAATGCGAGGACTGGAAGTGCTGCCTCTTAGCCCTCTTCACCGGGGAAGGCTCCTCGACCGCCGGTGCCGGCACCTGGGAGGATGCCTCAGTCTGCGCGGCCAGCTTCTGCTTCTCGGCCGCTATCCTCTCCTAATCGGCCTTCTTCCTCTTTTCTACCCTCGCCTTCTCGGCGACAGCAAGCAATAACTTCTTCGCGTCCACCTGTTGAGTTGTCATCCCTACAAAAACACAGAAGAAAAGCTAACGTTAACACGAAGGCAAGAAAATGAACATATTCGGAAAGAGACATACTAGGGTCGGCAGGACTCAGTCCGGCCCGGGTGAAGTGTATCTCGGTCACTCGAGGCCACGCGATACTGTGCCCCCCGACTATCTTCTCCACCCTCTTCCACTCCTTGGCAGTCAAGTTGCTCTTCCTCGGAGGCTTGTGCTTCGGCTTGACGAAGTTCCACCTGGTCAGAATTCCCCAAGACCCCTCAGTCCGAACTACAAAATACTTTTCTTTCCACGCCTTTATAGAGTCCGGATGACCGTGCATAACCTTCTTATGCGGCCTCGGCGAAAAGTAAAAAATCCCCTCCTGATCTCCGAGCGAACCAATCCCAAAAATGGCTCGGAAATACGTCAGTCTCGGCTTCACTCCCTTCTCTTGACACTTCAGTATGAAGCAGACTAAATGCTTCCAGGAGTTCGGACCGTACTACATGGGACACAGCTTCGCCCAGTTCAGAACCCTCTTCACGAAAGGATGCAGGGGCAGCCTCAGCCCCGAGAGGAAGGCGTCATCAGGAAACATACAATACCCCGGCGCCAGAGCCGTGGTGGGCCGAATACCAGGGCTCAGAAGGAAGATCTCGAACTCCTGCGGAATATAGTAGGCGGCCCTGATAATGTTAAGGTATTCCACCTTCAAAATGCTCGGGATGCTATCTGCGCGGATCTTCACCCGAGTGTCTTCGCCTGGTACTGGAGGGATCAGTTTGATGTCCTTAATATCGTCGGGATACATTCGGATCGACCCTAGATTCTTGAAGGAAACTCGGGGAAACTCGAGACCCGGTCTTGGTGCGTACTCATCGGGTGAGGAAGGACTGTGTAGGATGGTCATGAGTTTCTTTTTCCGACGAGGGCGAGCCTTATGCTCCGGAGACGGCGTCGACAAAGGGGGAAGTGGTGGAAGATCTTCTCCGACCCCAGTCGGCCCTCCAGCCGTGCTTTGGCCAGCCTCTCCTTGGGCAGCCTCCTGTCCGTCGACCTCATCCTCCTCGTCTTCCTCATCACCCTCGGCACCCCGCTCATCTTCGTCCTCCTCCTCGACCTCGGTGCCTTCCCCCTCCTCTTCATCATCATCCTCTTCCTGATCCTGTTCCTCCTCGTCCTTACCGTCCCCCTCATCCTCTTCCTCCTCGTCACCCTCATCCATGGGCTCCTTCCCCGGCCTTCTGGACCTCAACGGGGACACCACAAAGACAACATCGTCCCCATCGTCCGACCCAGGGTCGGTCAAAACCTCCTCCTTCACCTTATACTTGCTCAAGGACGAGGATGTTTCCTGCTCGGATTCCTCCGCAGAATGGCTTAACGAGCTAGCCTCGGATCCGGACTGAGTTCACAACATTACTAAAAAGAAAAATACTAACCTGGAGCGTAGAAAGTTACGGTCACCAGAAAATCTGCCGACGGCAAGTAAGATTCCCGCTCTTGTTAATAATTGGAAAGTGAGTAATAAAGTGAAGATGAAGAAATGAGGGAGGGGGATGGGGTTTTAAAGAGGAAAAGCGACTCCTCGATTTTCGCAAAAAGATCTGGCCGTTGGATCTTAACTAACAAGATCCAGCGGCCACCAAGATCTGGAAACACTTTGATCTTTGCGCCCATGACGTCAGCAATAGGCGTAAAATTACCCCACTGCCCCTCCACCTTTTCTCTCCAAAAAGGCTTTTTTCGACAAGTCAGAAGGGTCGACGCTCGGATAGAAGCGTGAGTCAATAATTCCCCTTCTATTTCACAGAATGGTCGACGCTCGGATGGAAGCGCGAGCCAGTAATTCCCCCTCTATTTCACAGAAGGGTTGACGCTCGGCTGGAAGCGCGAGCCAATAATTTTCCTTCTATTTTCACAGAAGGGTCGACGCTCGGATAGAAGCACGAGCCAATAATTCCCCTTCTATTTTCACAGAAGGGTCGATGCTCGAATAGAAGCACGAGCCAATAATTCCTCTTCTATTTTCACAGAAGGGTCGACGCTCGGATGGAAGCGCGAGCCAGTAATTCCCCCTCTATTTCATAGAAGGGTCGATGCTCGGATGGAAGCGCGAGCCAATAATTCCCCTTCTATTTTCACAGAAGGGTCGACGCTCGGATAGAAGCACGAGCCAATAATTCCCCTTCTATTTTCACAGAAGGTCGACGCTCGGATAGAAGCACGAGCCAATAATTCCCCTTGTATTTTCACAGAAGGGTCGACGCTCGGATAAAAGCACGAGCCAGTAATTCTCCCTCTATTTTACAGAAGGGTCGATGCTCGGATGGAAGCGCGAGCCAATAATTCCCCTTCTATTTTCACAGAAGGGTCGACGCTCGGATAAAAGCACGAGCCAGTAATTCTCCCTCTATTTCACAGAAGGGTCGACGCTCGGATGGAAGCGCGAGCCAATAATTCCCCTTCTATTTTCACAGAAGGGTCGATGCTCGGATAGAAGCACGAGCCAATAATTCCCCTTCTATTTTCACAGAAGGATCGACGCTCGGATAGAAGCGCGAGCCAATAATTCCCCTTCTATTTCACAGAAGGGTCGACCATCGGATAGAAGCACGGGCCAATAAAACCTTTTTATTTAGAGGGGCTTGGAGCTCGGATAGCATCACGAGCCCCAACTGCCCTCCTTTGATTCAGAGGGGCTCGGAGCTCGGATCGCACCGCGAGCCCCCAACAAGCCACCTTTAATTCGGAGGGACTCGGAGCTCGGATAGCACCACGAGCCCCACGAGCCCACCTCTGATCGCGAGGGACTCGTCCTGCCAACCCCTAGTGCTCGACAAACCGTGCCCCAGAAGAAAACCTCGCCTCCTCTCTCTTCCAACTAGCGAAGAGATCGTCCACCGACCCAAGGAGCTCGTCTGCCGACCCCCAAGCACTCGGTAAGCCGACCTCCCCCAAAATTGAGCCCCAACGGAAGGCCTCGTTGTCCCCTCGCTTTTCCAACAAGCAAGGGGATCGTCTACCGACCCTGGGAGCTCGTCCGCCGAACCAAGGAGCTTGTCTGCCGACCCCCAAGCACTCTTTGAACCAATCTCCTACAAAATCGACCTCAACATCCCCTCGCTCTTCCAACTAGCGAGGGGA
Organism: Hemerocallis citrina; assembly: GCA_017893485.1. Classification (NCBI taxonomy): domain Eukaryota; kingdom Viridiplantae; phylum Streptophyta; class Magnoliopsida; order Asparagales; family Asphodelaceae; genus Hemerocallis; species Hemerocallis citrina. The sequence continues at coordinate 39,271,985 of CM030366.1, forward strand.
TCGTCTACCGACCCCAGGAGCTCGTCCACCGACCCCTAATGCTCGGCAAATCAAGCCCCAACAGAAGGCCTCGACGTCCCCTCGCTCTTCCAACTAGCGAGGTGGTCGTCTGTCGACCCTCGGGGCTCGTCTGCCGACCCCATGGGCTCTTCTGCCGACCCCCAAGCCTCGGCAAGGGTCGCTCTGGCTCTTCCACTCCTCTACACAGCCTCCCGCGCAAACTCCAAATGAGGGATCCATTCCTCCTACCCCCTGGCCTCTTCAGAAGATGGCAGATCGTACTTTCTCACCCCAACATCCACCCTGCTCTTCCTACGGAGGCGAAGAATCACTCCTACAGGGCTAATTCACACAGCCTTACAGGAGTGTGGGGCTTGTGATATGGGTTAGGAACGACGTGGCCCATCCTGGGCCAAAGGATCCCTTCAGGATGCGCGCACCACCTGATCCTCTAGATCCACCACGTCAGCGTCGGAAAACCGCTCGGACCACTGCCACGTCAGCCCGGGAACTGCCCGGGCATCTGCCACGTCAACCCTAAATCGCCTGGGTTTCCACCGCCTCAGCCACATGGGCAACCGGGTCCAGACCCGGTTGGCATCTTCTATAAATATCAGACCTTTACTCCTTCTCCAGGTAATCAACCTTTTCCCACCAAAACCCTAGTTACTGTTACTCTCCCTTAGTGACTGACTATATCGTCGGAGGGTCTGCCACCGGGACTAACCCCGTTGTTCCGAGACTGTCTGCAGGTACACGAGACCCTCGGATCCGAGCCTTAAAGATCCGAGCCGAGCATCAGCCTCCACCTCAATACCGCCTACCTCAGTACCGTTCGTCCAGCCAAGGGTCGTCTGCATAGGTGTCTCCTCCTTCAATACAAATCGAGTAAGAACTCATGCCTGGTGCATCCACACGTTCCCCAAAAAACAAATCGCATCATTTTCATAAATGAGCATGAAATGGCGTATAAAATTTATCAATAAAATTCACCAAAAATTCTAGGTAATCCCCAAGTAGATAAAGAAATACTGACCAAAGTTTTGGATCAAAATAATATATGTAGCATAGTTATTAAAATAATTTAGTCATCAAGAATACCAAGAAACAAAATCTGGAAAAGATCAACACATCTGTAGTAAATCCGTCATATCTCACACATACGAAAACGAAATCAAGCAAGGTTAGAGGGATTGGAAAATAGACGAAGTTCTCTAAAATTCATGTTGGATACTGGAACCAAGATACTGAATTCAAGACAGTCCAAAACAGCAACCAAAACAGATCAACGACTAAATATAGATTTTTCCCTTTAACAACAACTCAACATATATCATACAAAACTTGTTCAAAGCAAAACCAATCATGAAATCGAGTCTACCAAGTATCCAAACATCATGAATTAGGGTAATTAACATATCTAAATTAAGCCTATCACATGGTTCTCCACAAATCACGAATTCTCACAAAAGTCCCACATAGATGATCAAATCAAGAACGGGTAAAACCTAAGTTAATTTATGTCAATATTGTGTCGTGAGGCAACTATGGTCAAGTTTTCACAATAGAGACAAAATCCATCAAAGATAACACACACACGAGTTTTCTCTAGACCCAACTACACTATAGGTGGTATTTTTGACTTGTATCAAATAAAGGAATTGAAGTACAAGTTACTTGCCTTAATCGAGACGAAACGAACTCCAAGAATAATGGGAACGGATTCCTGGGCAACAAACAAAAATCCACGAACAAGAGAATCCAAAATCAAGAGCAACGAACCCACGAACAATCGCACAAACACACGGCATGCTTCTCGAAGCAAGAGAAGAGAGAACCCACAAAAGAGAGATGTGAACTTGTGGCGGCTTGTGGCTTGGAGGGTTGGTCAGCCGAGGGGGAATGAGATGATCAGAGAGGGGGTAGTAGGGTAGTGGTGGTCGGATGGAGGGTGGATGATGGTCGGAGAGGGTCTCGGCCAAGGTGCAGCCAAGAGGAAAGGGGGGTCGGGTGTTGGCCTGGGGCTGGCGTCGGGTGTGTACGGCGCAAGAAAGGGGGAGGCCGAGGCTATAGGATGGGGACTAGGGTTTAGGTGTTAGGGTTAGGGTTTGAGGGGAGAGAGGGTTATATATATAGAGGATTAGGGTTAATGGGTAATTGGGTTGTGGGTAAATTAGGAGTAGTAATAGGATTGTTTAATGGGTATTGAAATAAATGAATTGAATAGGATTCAAAACAGGATTGGGTTTAATTTAGCTTTGGTAAATCTATTAGGAATCAAACAATAGGATTGGGAATAGGTTGAGCAACCAACACCATCATAAGCACCCAAGAGCACAAAATAAAGAAGACGAAGAACAATAATAGACGAAGAACGAAACAAAAGACGAACAAAAACCAACACAATGAGCTCAAAAAGAAATAAATGAATATATATTGAAAACAAACTCCAATATACAGTTCAGAAAATACAAGAGGAATACAAAAAGAGAAAAATACACCAAAATGAAAAATACACTAAAAAAATACATAAAACGAAAAACAGGGGTTACATATTCTTAGAAGTTCTAAAGTTTTCAAGGAAAAAAAAAGAAGAGAGAAAGAAAGAGAGAGCTAAAGGCAAGAGTAGGAGCAAGAAGGCCAAGTTTGGAGCAAGGAGTTGTGGGACATCTTTATCATATCTTCAAGGTGGGTGTTTCCAACCTCTATGTTGTTCCTTGCTTGTTGAATGATGATTGTAGTGACTAAAAATGACATGCATGCTATAGATTGAACATTAATAACTTGGTTCGTGTGAAGAAATTCAAAACAGAAAATCCTATTGAAAACTAAAATCTTTACTGTTAGTTCGTAGCTCATAACTTGAAAACTATTGGTTAGATTAACTTGAAATTTTTAGGGGAGGATCATATATGTGTCGTACACCTTCAGTAATTTTTTTGGATTTTTCTATTTTTTTGCTAATTAATAAAAATACAAACTTGCATGTTGGTCAAAATCTAAACATATCTTGTTCCATGTTACTGTTGTAAGTTAAAATACTTAGAACTCACTGTGTACTTAGGGGAATGACTTGAAATTAATTCATGTTGTTCTATTATCTGTCTAGAGCTTAAGTTTCAAATTTCATGCAATCTGGACCACTATAGCTATGGTAATTAATTCATGCAAAATCAAGCCAGTCGAAGTTGATAAACAAAATTGCTGTTGTTGAATGCACTGCTTTGGGTGTTAATAAAAAAAAACATAACTCAAGATATACTTTATGAAATATTGTGAATGTATGTTATGTGCTTGATTCTTCAATTTCAAGTCGATATAGTAACATTTGATATATATAAGATAATTTTCTTTAACACTGTGCACAAAGTGTTCTGTTCTGGAAGTGTTTTTGCTGTAAGTTAAAGAACCACGTTTTTGAGCTTGTTAACATCCAAATTAGTGAAAGTGTTCAACTAGGAAGTTGTAGAGCACACCTAGAGCTTTCCAGAAAGCCTAGGAATGCAAAATTTGGTGTAGTGTGCTATTTTATTTTTATTTTTATAGTGTACTGGTTTTGTCAGACCCAAACCCAAGCCTACTGTTTGATGTGACATTGAGGTGATGGAGCCTTGTATGACTATTTCAGGGTTGTAGGTTTTATTTATGAGCCTTAGTGAGCTTGATTACAAATGTGAAATGATTATAGACCAATTTAGGTCATCTTAGTCATGGCATGGTTATTTGTAGGTCCTTAGTGATGGACTAGAATAGAGTTGAGATAGATGGATTGTGTGATTGTTGTTGGGATTAGGATGGAATTTTCCCCCATTCACGATGCCTCAATTTGGGATTTACACTATGTATATGAAATTAGGGTCATCTTGATAGAATGGTGAGACCCTAAGACTTGGTCCGTAAGGATAAAATTTGTGGCGGGTAGATAGGAACCCGTGACCTCGAACGTGTTGGAGCGACGAATCAGGCGCTGACGTGCTCGCCATCTAAGGAGGGAATTTGGCATCGTAGGAGCTACCACTTGTCGGGAAGACATGGAGTGCAATGATTAACGGGAGCAACGACTTGCTTCAGGCCGAGGTAGCGTGCGACTCCAAACGTGACGGGCAGTGGCGAATGACGTGGTCGATTGGCCCATTTTTGTGGGCCCGTGTGGTGGGCCAGGCTTGAGAGATAAGTTTAGACCCAGTGTGGGTTGGGTTAAGTTCAAGAAGAGAGGAGTTAGGTTAAATAAAAGAGCCTACAAGTAGAATTTACCTAGTGATCATAATAAACAAAGTTGTTTATTAAGTTAGGGCTTGGAAATACTTGATAGATTGCCTAACTAAAAGAATTGGTTAAAATGAAATAGAACTAGACTCGTCTAATAATTCATACTTCTAATGAGTTAATGAAAGAGAATTAGAGATTGCCTAGAGTTGTGGAATTAAGGAAATCGGATGATCGGGTAATAATTGTGTAATTAACCTCATTCTTAGCTGTGGTTCTAGTTCTGATCTAGCTTTAGTATTTTGTGCTTGATTATGTTCTCGAACTACATTGATTTTTGGTTGGTTGGTAAGGACTTGAACTAGTACTAGTAGACTATAGTTGGGTGGTGTACTTTTTCTGTCGTAGGGATACAGATTGTGTTCTCAGGTATTAAGATCATGAATCTCGTTTCTCGATCTGTTAATTCCTGAAGAGCCAGGGTAAAGAACGGGAGAGAAACTGTTGTCGGATAAGGGGATTTGACCCTCGAGTCCGTCATGTACTTATGTACGTGGACACGAACAGACCATGGGGCTGCTGTCCCGTGGATCTTGACGTCATGGGTGCAAGGGTTTGTACCTGTAAGTTCGTCGCGGCTTTTTGAGTAGGGTCCGGGCATCGGGAAATAGGTGGCAAATGCGATCACCACTATAGTGACTACAGTAACGGACGGGACCGAATAACTGCAACCTCCTTAGACACGGTAAATCTATTAGGAACATTACAAGTACAAGGGTTGGATGCATGACGAGGGATTGAACCCTACAATCGGGAGAGGCGAACTCTTTACTAAGTATGTAGTATGGGATGCATACATTTCCATTGAAGTTGATTTTGGGAAAGTATGTAGTATGGGATGCATACGTTCCCATTGAAAATGAATTACATTAGAGTATAAACATCGTGTGCATTCTTTATTTTGTGCATTAGATTAGGCCATGGCATATATCGACACTGGTTTGACATCACTTCTTTGAATCAAGTATTGGTTGTTGAGGTTTGGAATCACTATATTATGGCATAGAGAGGATAGCTGTATATAACATTGTGTCAGTTATATTCGACTGACGTGCCCACAGTCTGTCTAGTGGCAGGATTGCAGTTTGGGGAGCGCGAGGGAGAACTCAAGCTGCGAAACGCATCCAACCGAAAGTTACTGTCCAATTTTATTGTATATTCTGTAGCGCCCCGATTTCCAACACTGGGAAACCGTGACACGAGCCAAGACCTTTTCTTCAATTAGTCACAATACACAGAAAAACAGGAGAATTTAAAACTTTATATTCTATACACAATGTGTTACAAGTCTGAATATTGTAAAACTGTAATACCTTACAATAAAGTTACAATATTACCTTTACATTTCTAAGTATTACAACCTTCAACATCTTACATCAGAGTACTTCTCAACTAATGCATAACCAATACATATACTGCAGCGGAACTAAACATAACACTGACTCCTTGCTTCCCTTGCCTTGAGTCATCCTGAATCTCGCCTTTGTAATTCGGCGATCCAGTACCTATGGAAGTGGGGACGTCTGATGAACACAATATTATTCACATTTTAGAGCAATAATCTTAATGCAATTAGACATTTAAAAGCTCTATATGTGGTATTTAACTCTTATTTTCTCTTTTCCATAGGAAACAGCCTAAAACAGCAAAATGAAGCAGATTCTGGATTTTAAGGATGATACACAGGAAACTGAAGTGATCAGTCGACTGAGTATGCCAACAGGCGACTGAACAGAGAAGCTGAAGCTGCTCGGCACAGTCGACTCTTCCAACAACAGTCGACTGGGCTGATGAATCATGACACTACTAAAGTCTCGACACAGTCGAATTATATCAAACACCAGTCGACTGATCGGCGGCAGAGTCAACAGATCAGATAATTAAAGATTCATCCAAATCCAAATACAAATCAAAGTAGATACGGAAAGAAAGAAGAAAAGAGAAAGATATATATATCGCCAATCAGATAAGGAAAGAAATAAATAAAAGAAGAGGGCGTTTATGCAAAAGGGTAAAAACCCTAAATCTCTAGCCGTGTTCTATAAATACTAACCAAGATGCAGGGGATGCGCGATGCTCGGAATATCAAAAGACGGCTGGACCGACCAAGAAAGGCCATCAATAGCTAGCATCAAAGAAGGAAGACGATTGCTGATTGGGCTCAAGATCAATATCATACAAATCAGTGTTCTTCTATTCTTCTCTTTATTTTCATTGTAGTCATGAACTCTACTATATTAATCAATAAAGGTTGTATTATGTGCAACTAATTTAATAGTTGGGTAGATTGAAACCGTAGTCATGTGATGCTTATATTTTTCTAAATGCTACGTTATTGCTTATTGATTAAACCTGAGAGTATTGGAATAGATTTATAATAATCAAACTAGTTCAGAAACCTAGGGCAGTCGACTGAAGTGACAGCCAGTCGACTGATCCGAACCTGGGATTATAAGTTTGTGTATTATAGATCTGAATCTGTTATGTGAGCATATTGAGACGACCCGTATCTCGTGTTCATATCGTGTAACAAGGGAATCTTTAGGGGTTCTTGGTTTAATCAACTTGAGGGATCTAGATCTGATACCAATTTCTAGAACTTCAAGTGTTTGTTCGTTTCCACTGTTCCTATGCTTTCTTTAAGTGCAACTTAGTAGATACCATGCTAAACACTTGATGAAAGAAACGAATTAGAGTAGATACCATGCCTAATTCTTGGCTTAGGGAAACAGTACTTTAAGGAGTAGATACCATGCCCTTGAAGGGAACAAACATGAGTAACAAGAGTAGTGGATAACTTCGCATTACTGACTATAGGTGGAAATCAATGCCCAACTACTTAAATAGATATTAGTGACTCAAATCGTGACACTTCTTAATTTAGTTTTAATCTTTTCATTTCTTTTAGACTTTTAGAACAAAACTTTATGATTGGTATTTTCTTAGGTTTTATTGATTAGTAAGTTGAAATCTACAATCTCTGTGGGATCGACCCTTGCTTGCCGCTACGCTTCTTCAAACGATTCGTGCACTTGCGAGGTTTTTATAATTTGTGTCTAGTTTTATCTATTTATTTAGGTAACTAGATTTCACAACAAGTTTTTGGCGCCGTTGCCGGGGATTGTTAGCATTTTAACTTACAAATCAGTAGAATATTTTTTTCTGTTTATTTTATTTTATTTCTTCTTTTTCTTTTCTAACATTTTCTTTAAGTTTACTTTCTGCACAAACAGACTCGGACCAGTCGACTGTCCCAAGGACCAGTCGACTGTACAGCGAAGAATTCCAGAAGCAACAATGGGTGAAAATTTTTTAAACCGAATACCAATGCAAGACAAATTCATTCCTAAGAATATTGAGAACCCTTCTTGCATAGCTTTTCAACCCAAAGTCACAGGGAATATGCATCTATCACCTCAATTACTCAGCATGGTGCCCCACTTCTTTGGTAGAACAGACGAAGATCCGCATCTACACTTACAAGACTTATTTGATCTTTGCAGGACACAAAGCATCCAAGGGCTTACCTCTGAACAAATCAGGTTAATCTTGTTTCCTTTTTCTCTAAAACTTAATGTAGCGCCCCGATTTCCGATACTGGAAAACCGTGACACGAGCCAAGACCTTTTCTTCAATTAGTCACAATACACCGAAAAACAGGAGAATTTAAAACTTTTTATTCAATACACAATGTGTTACAAGTCTGAATATTGTACAACTGTAATATCTTACAATAGAGTTACAATATTACCTTTACATTTCTAAGTATTACAACCTTCGCATCTTACATCAGAGTACTTCTTAACTAATACAGAATCAATACATATTTTGCAGCGGAACTAAACTTAATACTGACTCCTTGCTTTCCTCGCCTTGAGTCCTCCTGAATATCGCCTTTGTACTTTGGCGATCCAGTACCTATGGAAGTGGGGACGTCAGTATTCACTGACGCTTAAAGGCTGATCATATAGCAGCGAATCTTCCAAACAATATACAAAATATACAAACATAGCAATGGTGTCGGTGTAGTTTAAGTGTACGTGAGTTCTATGACTAGACTCTAATGTGATACTTAAGTAGAACTAGGACACTCCTATTCTAATATCCGGGATTTGAACCCGCGTTATGAATTCTAACTGTACACAACCCGTTCCTGACACCCACCCACGGTAGTTCAGGAATTTAACAGCGCGAGATACGCAACCCGTGTCCTCAACTTGTGAGACGGCACCGTACGTAACCCTTTGACGGGAAGGTAGAACTAGGATGCTTCCTATTCTAATGTCAGCAAGTCTCCGAAAGTAACATGCAGCCCATAAATACATGCGACTCCATCTCAAGCCGTTTCTCCATATATAGGGATTTGAACCCGCGTTATGAATTCTAATTGTACACAACCTGTTCCTGACACCTACACGTGACTCGCGAGGCTGCAGATGTGGTCATGTGCCACTGTTGCATTTCGCCCGTGGTGTCTATGTTCGCCACCGCGACCCGGCTAACCGGACCTCACTCAAATTAGACGATCCCAACGTATCGGGCGTCATTCCAAAAATCACACTATAGGGTTTCGCAAGCGCAGGGTAGCGCAAAGCCTACCCTGTGGCACCCTCTGGGGTATCGCAAGCGCAGGACTGCACAATGCATCCTGTGGCACCCCTAGCCACGGTACTCCAGGAATTAACAGAGCGAGATACGCAACCCGTGTCCTCAACTTGTGAGACGGCACCGTACGTATCCCTTTGACGGGAAGGTACAACCCGGTACACCACCTATGATCTGCCTCAAGAGACGAGTTAGTGTCGGGGCCCCCTACAACTGACCCCTCTCTCCCGGCAAAAGGGTTTAAGTAAACTGATCCTTATAAGTCACTATCCTAGTGATGTCCCTGACTCGAACAATCCTAGGGATGACGATATTATAACACAACATGCTAGGCCTTAAATTAGGCTTCGCAAAACAACTCTACTAGGCCGCTCAACCTAGATTTACCAGAATCCTTCAGGACCCGGTTCGTGGCTCATCGATCCAAGACTTTGGCCGTTGCGAATATACACGCACGCCGCTACCCTAGACTTGGATTCTGTCTATACTCCGGTCCTCGATCAACCTACCCTGGTTAAGATTCGACGGTACACAAGGAGTGACTCCTCCACAGTTCCTTAGGGTAGAAACATATGTCTTGATGGTCGATAGCCCTTAGGGTGGTAACATCACCCTAGACGAGCACAACTAACTGTGTACTAGCTAACAAGCTATACACAGTAATAACCACATACGAGCCAACTAAGCTACGTATGAAACAATAACTACCTACGAGCCAGGTGGGCCTCGTAGGAGATAACCACGTACATACCAGCCAAATAAGCCACGTATGAGACCAACAGCTACGTACGGGCCAGTCGGGCCGCGTACGAGACAACAACCTACATACGAGCCAACTAAGCTACGTATGAGACCCACCGCTACATACGGGCCAGTCGAGCCATGTACGAGCACGACCGTGTGCAAACAACCATACAGGTAATCAATCCTAGAAGCAACCAAGCGTGCTTACTAACAAACTTAATCTTCTACTATTAGAAGCAACAAAGGGATCTACTAGTAGTCTAAGATCGGTATTCTACTAAGGAAGAATCCGAAGGTGACATAACCGCCTTTATCGAATTAACTATCGCTAGTGGTCTTCCCGATCTTACTACTTCGACCTATAATGTCTTAGGCATGACATACACTCGTAGGCATCTTCCTAAAGTAATCCAATTACAAAATAGAACTACTCACCATCACACTCCTAAGTATGAATATGATTAATGCTTGTGTTTTCATCGAGCTTAAACATAAAAGTCACTACGACCTAGACATAGAGTCTACTATAGTCAAGCGAGCATGAAAACTTACTACTTATCTTGACTAATCACCATAACACAAGCATGGATAGATAACTAATATAACATACAATCATTCCAAGGTATAGTAGATATTCTAACATTACTCCTACAATGTTCTAATCATGTATTACTCTAGCATGGCATAGAATCCAACATAAATCACTACAACTAGCCATGGGTAGTTTCTTTACCCTAAGCATGAACATCCTAGTATGGGTATCCTTAACTTAATATGATCAATAATTTGCATGATCCCTACTTACTTAGCATGAATCATGGTCATTCACTAACATAGTATACACTTCTCTACCATTTATCTAGCATGGTATACAATTTGCATACAATTTAAACTAGCGTGATATGCCAAATACTTACAATTAAGCTAGCATGATATATCGCTTTCCAACAATTAAACTAGCATGGTATATGATTTTATCATGGATCCTACAACACTCTAGGCACAATAAAATTTATCCAAACATGGTAGGAAACTCTTGGATTGAATCCTACACATTCTAAGCATAACTAAGTCACTAAACATAATAGGAAACTTTAGGAATGAATCCTACAAAATTCTAGTATAAGTGAGTTACTAAACATGATAGGAAAAGAATCCTACAACATTACCAAGCATGCTAGGAAAAGAATCCTACAACATTCTAAACGTTAAGCATGGTAGGATAAGTTTATAAAACATTCTACAATTAATTAAGCATAGAATCATGGTAGGAAGAAGTCCTACAACCTCCTAAACATAAAGCATGATGGGGTAATTTTAATAAACATTCTACAACTAATCAAGCATAGAATCATGGTAGGATATTTTTATAAGTAATCCTACAACTAATTGAGCATGAAGATGGCTTCTAAATATTTTTAGAAGCAAAGCTACAACTAATTAAACATGGTAAACATGGTAGGACATTTTTACAAGCAATCCTACAACTAACTAAGAATGGATATGGCTTCTAACTATTTTTAGAAGCAAAGCTACAACTAACTAAGCATGGTAAACATGGTAGGATATTTTTACAAGCAATCCTACAACTAACTAAGCATGGATATGGCTTCTAACTATTTTTAGAAGCAAAGCCACTACTAACTAAGCATGGTAAACATGGTAGGATATTTTTACAAGCAATCCTACAACTAACTAAGCATGGATATGGCTTCTAACTATTTTTAGAAGCAAAGCTACAACTAACTAAGCATGGTAAACATGGTAGGATATTTTTACAAGCAATCCTACAACTAACTAAGCATGGTAAACATGGCTTCTAACTATTTTTAGAAGCAAAGCTACTACTAACTAAGCATGGTAAACATGGTAGGATATTTTTACAGGCAATCCTACAACTAACTAAGCATGGATATGGCTTCTAACTATTTTTAGAAATAATCCTACAACATGAGTAGAATAAACATGGCTTCTAATTATTTTTAGAAGTAATCCTACAACAATTGAAGCATAAACATGGCTTCTAATTATTTTTAGGAATAATCCTACAACATGAGTAGCATAAACATGGCTTCTAATTATTTTTAGAAGTAATCCTACAACAATTGAAGCATAAACATGGCTTCTAAATATTTTTAGGAGGAATCCTACAACCTTAGTAGCATGAATATTGCTTCCAATTATTTTTAGAAGCAATCCTACAACTAACTACTACTACTACTACTACTTCATTCACAACAAAATCATCACATACAACTATCCATTACTACTACTACTTTATGGACATAAACATACTACTACTTTATTAATTACATACATGCTACTACTACTTCATTTATTACATACTACTAATTACATACATGCTACTACTACTTCATTTATTACATACTACTACTTATTATTTAGCATACTACTACTTAGTTGCCTACTAACTTTATTTATTGCTAGTGATAAAAGAAAGATCATTTTTTTATTTTACTTTACTTTACAAAAGAAAAGATCTTTTTAATTAATTACAACTAGTGGTTAAAAATAAAAGAAAGATCCTTTTTTAATTAATTACAACTAGTGATTAAAAATAAAAGAAAGATCTTTTTAATTAATTACAACTAGTGGTTAAAAATAAAAGAAAGATCTTTTTATAGTTTCTACAACTAGTGATTAAAAAGAAAGAAAGATCTTTTTATAGTTTCTACAACTAGTGATTAAAAAGAAAGAAAGATCTTTTTATTATACATATGCTTTTATTTTTTTGTTCAAGTTTAATCAAGAGTCCTACAACTCAAGAGTCCTACAACCCACAATGGTTGTAAAATGAATGCTCATATGCTTATGTTTAAGTCCTACAACCACTCATGGTTGTATGTTCAACATTATGCAATGTGTAAGTTTCTTTAGTCCAATAACATACAACAACAACTACCATAATAAAGCTATGATCTTTACAAGCTAGTAGTTACTACTACTACTTTTTACTCTTACTTCTTACTACAACAATACACCCAACAAAACTTAAAGAAAACAAAACAAGAGGATGAGAAGAAGAAGTCAAACAACCATACAAACAACAAACAAACAAACAAACAAACAAACAAACAAGAAAGAATCAAGTGAAGAAACCCCCACCTTAGCCCTTTTTTGGAAGAACTAGCTAGCTATTCCTTCTCCTTCCCCTAGCTTTCTTTTGAACTCTTCTAAGACCCTACAAAACAAAACTCTCAAGTTATTTGTTCTCTCTTTCTTTTCCTTTCCTTCTTTCTTTCTTTCTTTTGTTTTCTAAAAATGAGAGAAGGAGGTGAATTAGGGGGGATTTATAGAAGAGAATGGAGGTGGTGAGTGCACCAAAATGGCACAAAATAAACCCCAAGAAGAGGTGGCCGGCCATGGTATAGGGGAGTAGGGGGTGAGGTTTAGAGTGGTGAGGTGGAGGGAGGTGTTATATGAGGGAGGGGAGTTTCTAGAAGAGTTTAATCCTTCTCATGCATACCATCCTATATTAAACCACTTAATCAAAACCCTAACCTCCTAATTAAGTTACCATGACAAGCATAAGTACATTGTCCTAAAGTACATACTATATGCTAGGTATAATATACTAAGTACCATACAACTATATGTATGTGTACATGTATGTGTATACAAAATCTTCTTGTAAAAATCCTCATAAAATTCCCAAAAATAATTTAATTTAGAAAATAATAGTAAGATAAACTATATTATTACTTCGGAGAGTCGCGCTATTAATTTGATGCGCTTTGGATGCGCATCGACCGATAGACGTGCGTAGGCACTGTTGTGGGCAACCCGGCGAGAATCGCCAAAATAGTCCGATTTTGGAATTAAAATAAAATAATAATAAAATAATAATAAAATAATAATTTATATGAGTTAATATCCGTCCGGGATATTACATTACTCCCTCCTTAGAATAGTTCTGTCCTCAGAACTACTTTAAGTTAGGAGAACGAATCGACAAATCATGGAACAGTATAGTCGGAGAACACGAGATGAACCGAAATTTTCCATTGATTATCCATTGAATGGGTTACATTTATATGTACATCAATCCCTGGTTTACAAAATGTCATTTTTTCCTAAGTACTAACCTTCCTACCTATACTTTACAAGAGTAGGAGTCAAAATAACAACACAGTCTTCCTAGACCTACCTGTTTACAAAGTGTCACCTTTTTCTTAGTGACATCCTCCCTATCTATACATCATACATGTAGGGGTCAAAATCCACAAAATGACAAAAACAGCTTCTAGGTACCCGACTGCCTAGTCGGTACTGCTGGCTCCTTCAGGCGGGTCCTGCCCGGTGATCAGCTCCAGCAACTGCGCAACCTGGACCTGAAGGTCCGCGCACCGGCGCTCCAAGCGCTCAAACTGTGCCCTGTAGGCACGGTCCCGGATCACCATACGGCGCTGCGCCCTGGCGTTGGCGCTCCTCAGTCTCTCCATCTCCCTGGCATGGTGGTAGTTGACGAACTCCGAGGAGTCCATCTTGGTCTCCAGGTGGATGTGCGACCACGTCAGTACGGAGATGTCGTCGAAGACCTGCTGGAAGGCCTCCTCGACAGGAGTAAGCTGGGGAGGTGGCGGTACCGGGGCCTGACCTCCAAAAGCGAAAGCCCCCTGCTGTGGCAGCTGCGGGGCTCCGGGGGCCAGTCCGGCCTCTACCGGTGGCTGTGCCTCCTCCATGACAGGCACGATATCCGAGTCTATCTCGATCACCTCTCCCTGTCCCCACCCACTCCCCGTGGGAACTGAGCTGTCCGTCATCCTACAAGGAGTGGATACAGAAATTAGCATTGATATAGAAATATTAGAAAACATAAGTTGAAAGAACAACAATATGAGTTATAATTATCTACAACTAGCTAAAACCCAATCTCCTACAGGCATCTAAGTTTAAATTTTCCCACTGTGTTGGACTGTAAATTGAAGCTAGCTCTGATACCACTCTGTAGCGCCCCGATTTCCGATACTGGAAAACCGTGACACGAGCCAAGACCTTTTCTTCAATTAGTCACAATACACCGAAAAACAGGAGAATTTAAAACTTTTTATTCAATACACAATGTGTTACAAGTCTGAATATTATACAACTGTAATATCTTACAATAGAGTTACAATATTACCTTTACATTTCTAAGTATTACAACCTTCGCATCTTACATCAGAGTACTTCTTAACTAATACAGAATCAATACATATTTTGCAGCGGAACTAAACTTAATACTGACTCCTTGCTTTCCTCGCCTTGAGTCCTCCTGAATATCGCCTTTGTACTTTGGCGATCCAGTACCTATGGAAGTGGGGACGTCAGTATTCACTGACGCTTAAAGGCTGATCATATAGCAGCGAATCTTCCAAACAATATACAAAATATACAAACATAGCAATGGTGTCGGTGTAGTTTAAGTGTACGTGAGTTCTATGACTAGACTCTAATGTGATACTTAAGTAGAACTAGGACACTCCTATTCTAATATCCGGGATTTGAACCCGCGTTATGAATTCTAACTGTACACAACCCGTTCCTGACACCCACCCACGGTAGTTCAGGAATTTAACAGCGCGAGATACGCAACCCGTGTCCTCAACTTGTGAGACGGCACCGTACGTAACCCTTTGACGGGAAGGTAGAACTAGGATGCTTCCTATTCTAATGTCAGCAAGTCTCCGAAAGTAACATGCAGCCCATAAATACATGCGACTCCATCTCAAGCCGTTTCTCCATATATAGGGATTTGAACCCGCGTTATGAATTCTAATTGTACACAACCTGTTCCTGACACCTACACGTGACTCGCGAGGCTGCAGATGTGGTCATGTGCCACTGTTGCATTTCGCCCGTGGTGTCTATGTTCGCCACCGCGACCCGGCTAACCGGACCTCACTCAAATTAGACGATCCCAACGTATCGGGCGTCATTCCAAAAATCACACTATAGGGTTTCGCAAGCGCAGGGTAGCGCAAAGCCTACCCTGTGGCACCCTCTGGGGTATCGCAAGCGCAGGACTGCACAATGCATCCTGTGGCACCCCTAGCCACGGTACTCCAGGAATTAACAGAGCGAGATACGCAACCAGTGTCCTCAACTTGTGAGACGGCACCGTACGTATCCCTTTGACGGGAAGGTACAACCCGGTACACCACCTATGATCTGCCTCAAGAGACGAGTTAGTGTCGGAGCCCCCTACAACTGACCCCTCTCTCCCGGCAAAAGGGTTTAAGTAAACTGATCCTTATAAGTCACTATCCTAGTGATGTCCCTGACTCGAACAATCCTAGGGATGACGATATTATAACACAACATGCTAGGCCTTAAATTAGGCTTCGCAAAACAACTCTACTAGGCCGCTCAATCTAGATTTACCAGAATCCTTCAGGACCCGGTTCGTGGCTCATCGATCCAAGACTTTGGCCGTTGCGAATATACACGCACGCCGCTACCCTAGACTTGGATTCTGTCTATACTCCGGTCCTCGATCAACCTACCCTGGTTAAGATTCGACGGTACACAAGGAGTGACTCCTCCACAGTTCCTTAGGGTAGAAACATATGTCTTGATGGTCGATAGCCCTTAGGGTGGTAATATCACCCTAGACGAGCACAACTAACTGTGTACTAGCTAACAAGCTATACACAGTAATAACCACATACGAGCCAACTAAGCTACGTATGAAACAATAACTACCTACGAGCCAGGCGGGCCTCGTAGGAGATAACCACGTACATACCAGCCAAATAAGCCACGTATGAGACCAACAGCTACGTACGGGCCAGTCGGGCCGCGTACGAGACAACAACCTACATACGAGCCAACTAAGCTACGTATGAGACCCACCGCTACATACGGGCCAGTCGAGCCACGTACGAGCACGACCGTGTGCAAACAACCATACAGGTAAACAATCCTAGAAGCAACCAAGCGTGCTTACTAACAAACTTAATCTTCTACTATTAGAAGCAACAAAGGGATCTACTAGTAGTCTAAGATCGGTATTCTACTAAGGAAGAATCCGAAGGTGACATAACCGCCTTTATCGAATTAACTATCGCTAGTGGTCTTCCCGATCTTACTACTTCGACCTATAATGTCTTAGGCATGACATACACTCGTAGGCATCTTCCTAAAGTAATCCAATTACAAAATAGAACTACTCACCATCACACTCCTAAGTATGAATATGATTAATGCTTGTGTTTTCATCGAGCTTAAACATAAAAGTCACTACGACCTAGACATAGAGTCTACTATAGTCAAGCGAGCATGAAAACTTACTACTTATCTTGACTAATCACCATAACACAAGCATGGATAGATAACTAATATAACATACAATCATTCCAAGGTATAGTAGATATTCTAACATTACTCCTACAATGTTCTAATCATGTATTACTCTAGCATGGCATAGAATCCAACATAAATCACTACAACTAGCCATGGGTAGTTTCTTTACCCTAAGCATGAACATCCTAGTATGGGTATCCTTAACTTAATATGATCAATAATTTGCATGATCCCTACTTAGCATGAATCATGGTCATTCACTAACATAGTATACACTTCTCTACCATTTATCTAGCATGGTATACAATTTGCATACAATTTAAACTAGCGTGATATGCCAAATACTTACAATTAAGCTAGCATGATATATCGCTTTCCAACAATTAAACTAGCATGGTATATGATTTTATCATGGATCCTACAACACTCTAGGCACAATAAAATTTATCCAAACATGGTAGGAAACTCTTGGATTGAATCCTACACATTCTAAGCATAACTAAGTCACTAAACATAATAGGAAACTTTAGGAATGAATTCTACAAAATTCTAGTATAAGTGAGTTACTAAACATGATAGGAAAAGAATCCTACAACATTACCAAGCATGCTAGGAAAAGAATCCTGCAACATTCTAAACGTTAAGCATGGTAGGATAAGTTTATAAAACATTCTACAATTAATTAAGCATAGAATCATGGTAGGAAGAAGTCCTACAACCTCCTAAACATAAAGCATGATGGGGTAATTTTAATAAACATTCTACAACTAATCAAGCATAGAATCATGGTAGGATATTTTTATAAGTAATCCTACAACTAATTGAGCATGAAGATGGCTTCTAAATATTTTTAGAAGCAAAGCTACAACTAATTAAACATGGTAAACATGGTAGGACATTTTTACAAGCAATCCTACAACTAACTAAGAATGGATATGGCTTCTAACTATTTTTAGAAGCAAAGCTACAACTAACTAAGCATGGTAAACACGGTAGGATATTTTTACAAGCAATCCTACAACTAACTAAGCATGGATATGGCTTCTAACTATTTTTAGAAGCAAAGCCACTACTAACTAAGCATGGTAAACATGGTAGGATATTTTTACAAGCAATCCTACAACTAACTAAGCATGGATATGGCTTCTAACTATTTTTAGAAGCAAAGCTACAACTAACTAAGCATGGTAAACATGGTAGGATATTTTTACAAGCAATCCTACAACTAACTAAGCATGGTAAACATGGCTTCTAACTATTTTTAGAAGCAAAGCTACTACTAACTAAGCATGGTAAACATGGTAGGATATTTTTACAGGCAATCCTACAACTAACTAAGCATGGATATGGCTTCTAACTATTTTTAGAAATAATCCTACAACATGAGTAGAATAAACATGGCTTATAATTATTTTTAGAAGTAATCCTACAACAATTGAAGCATAAACATGGCTTCTAATTATTTTTAGGAATAATCCTACAACATGAGTAGCATAAACATGGCTTCTAATTATTTTTAGAAGTAATCCTACAACAATTGAAGCATAAACATGGCTTCTAAATATTTTTAGGAGGAATCCTACAACCTTAGTAGCATGAATATTGCTTCCAATTATTTTTAGAAGCAATCCTACAACTAACTACTACTACTACTACTACTTCATTCACAACAAAATCATCACATACAACTATCCATTACTACTACTACTTTATGGACATAAACATACTACTACTTTATTAATTACATACATGCTACTACTACTTCATTTATTACATACTACTAATTACATACATGCTACTACTACTTCATTTATTACATACTACTACTTAGTTGCCTACTAACTTTATTTATTGCTAGTGATAAAAGAAAGATCATTTTTTTATTTTACTTTACTTTACAAAAGAACAGATCTTTTTAATTAATTACAACTAGTGGTTAAAAATAAAAGAAAGATCCTTTTTTAATTAATTACAACTAGTGATTAAAAATAAAAGAAAGATCTTTTTAATTAATTACAACTAGTGGTTAAAAATAAAAGAAAGATCTTTTTATAGTTTCTACAACTAGTGATTAAAAAGAAAGAAAGATCTTTTTATAGTTTCTACAACTAGTGATTAAAAAGAAAGAAAGATCTTTTTATAGTTTCTACAACTAGTGATTAAAAAGAAAGAAAGATCTTTTTATTATACATATGCTTTTATTTTTTTGTTCAAGTTTAATCAAGAGTCCTACAACCCACAATGGTTGTAAAATGAATGCTCATATGCTTATGTTTAAGTCCTACAACCACTCATGGTTGTATGTTCAACATTATGCAATGTGTAAGTTTCTTTAGTCCAATAACATACAACAACAACTACCATAATAAAGCTATGATCTTTACAAGCTAGTAGTTACTACTACTACTTTTTACTCTTACTTCTTACTACAACAATACACCCAACAAAACTTAAAGAAAACAAAACAAGAGGATGAGAAGAAGAAGTCAAACAACCATACAAACAACAAACAAACAAACAAACAAACAAACAAGAAAGAATCAAGTGAAGAAACCCCCACCTTAGCCCTTTTTTGGAAGAACTAGCTAGCTATTCCTTCTCCTTCCCCTAGCTTTCTTTTGAACTCTTCTAAGACCCTACAAAATAAAACTCTCAAGTTATTTGTTCTCTCTTTCTTTTCCTTTCCTTCTTTCTTTCTTTCTTTTGTTTTCTAAAAATGAGAGAAGGAGGTGAATTAGGGGGGATTTATAGAAGAGAATGGAGGTGGTGAGTGCACCAAAATGGCACAAAATAAACCCCAAGAAGAGGTGGCCGGCCATGGTATAGGGGAGTAGGGGGTGAGGTTTAGAGTGGTGAGGTGGAGGGAGGTGTTATATGAGGGAGGGGAGTTTCTAGAAGAGTTTAATCCTTCTCATGCATACCATCCTATATTAAACCACTTAATCAAAACCCTAACCTCCTAATTAAGTTACCATGACAAGCATAAGTACATTGTCCTAAAGTACATACTATATGCTAGGTATAATATACTAAGTACCATACAACTATATGTATGTGTACATGTATGTGTATACAAAATCTTCTTGTAAAAATCCTCATAAAATTCCCAAAAATAATTTAATTTAGAAAATAATAGTAAGATAAACTTTATTATTACTTCGGAGAGTCGCGCTATTAATTTGATGCGCTTTGGATGCGCATCGACCGATAGACGTGCGTAGGCACTGTTGTGGGCAACCCGGCGAGAATCGCCAAAATAGTCCGATTTTGGAATTAAAATAAAATAATAATAAAATATTAATTTATATGAGTTAATATCCGTCCGGGATATTACACTTAATGCTAAGTTGTGGTATAATTCTTTGGAACCAGGATCAATTAATTCATGGGAGCAATTGGCGACAAAATTCTTGAAAGAGTTCTTTCCAGCCCAGAAAATCAGACAACTAAAAAGGGAGATTCTACTCTTCCAACAAAAGGATGACGATTTGTTTTTCGAGGCATGGAAGGACTTCAAAAATAAGCTTCTCAAGTGTCCTATGCACAACATACCTAAGGATGATCAGGTACAATCATTTTATGAGGGTTTAAATTACACTAACAAAGCAATTGTTGATTTAGCATGCAATGGAATGTTGATGAGGAAGAGTGCTGAGGAGGCCATAGAGCTATTTGAAGAACTCAGCGAGAACTCACAACAATTCTCAACAAGGAGGAACATCTCAAGAAAACAGGGAGTATACGAAATTTCTCATAATAATAACATGCAATTAGAAATGGAAACCATGAACAAAAAGATTGATATGCTTGTAAATTCAACATTGGGTGCCGTAAAGAACCAACCAAAAGAAATTTGTGCAAATTGTTTTCAATCTACCATACAACTAATTCATGTGCCATGTTTTCTTTCGCATATCAGGAGCACACAAACTACGAAGAACAGGGAATGTACCCGCCCCGGAACAATTTTTTTTTCAAACACGTATAACCCAGGGTGGCAAAATCAGCAAGACAATCAATTCACACCAGGGCATACGCAGCAATTCCAGGGTGGGAATGGGTATGAGGAGCCAGCACAAGAACAAAATAAGTTGGATTTCGAAACCACCATTCTTCAACTACTCCAACAGCAACAACAAACAAGCAATCAACAAAGACAGGCCATTCAAAAATTGGAATTTTAAATTGGTAAGATTGCTACGGAGTTAAGTGAAAGAAAGGTAGGAGAGTTTCCATCACAAACCATACCCAACCCTAGAGGACAAGAACAGCACCATTTAAGGACAACACTAGAGGAAGAGATTGAGTTTAAAGTGTTTGATGCACCACAAATTCCCCACGATGATCATGAATGTTATAATGTTGATGTGGTTCAGAAAATTTGTGACCAAACATTGCAGGAACATAGTGTTGATCCATTACCAGCAACAATTGCACACCCTCCACTACTATCGCAAGTTGAAATGGAATACGACGACTGGATGAT
Organism: Hemerocallis citrina; assembly: GCA_017893485.1. Taxonomy (NCBI): domain Eukaryota; kingdom Viridiplantae; phylum Streptophyta; class Magnoliopsida; order Asparagales; family Asphodelaceae; genus Hemerocallis; species Hemerocallis citrina. The sequence goes on from CM030366.1 coordinate 39,293,391, forward strand.
TGCAGAGACAGTACATCACCTTGAACCTCCAACATCATATCCAGGTAAGCTTGCACTTGCATTTAAAAAGTTTGTGTCTAATAACATTTGTGTTTTCCCAGACCAGCCGACTGATGAACAGGATAAGTCGACTGGTGAACATAACAAGTCGACTGGTGAATGGAATAAGTCGACTGCTACAAGGTCACCAGATGTGGAGCTGAAGCCATTACATGAATATTTGGGGGACAATCAGACATTACCTGTGACAGTTGCTGCAAATTTCAAGATGAACGAAGAAGCAAGGCTGCAGGGAGTCTTTCAAAAGCACAATGGTGCATTAAGATGGACCATTGCTGATAAACTAATGTCAAGATGGTACGGTCCATAAATTGTTGCACAGGTTTCCCCCACATGGAGCGTTGGCAAAAAATCAACGTTCAAGGTGAATGGGCAGAGGGGGAAGCCTTATAATAAGATGAGTTTTGAGCCGCGATCCATTCAATACTTCGCATAAACTCATCAAGTCTAGCTGAAGACAAGAAACACAATGCTTATTGGGAGGCAACCCAATTTTTCAGGGGAGTATTTACACTTTCCCTTTATTTTCTTTCATTTAATCATTATTATTTTCCTTTAGTTATTTTTACTCTCCTTACTAGATGGTAACACATGCCTATTTATTTATTTTCAATTTTTGTGCGAACATTGAGGACAATGTTCCATCTAAGTTTGGGGGTATTAGGAGTCTTTTGATTTTTTTTTAGATAAACAATTTCTTATAAAGTAAGAAGAAGGATACTTATTTACTTTAGGATTGTTGAGTTTCATAGTTCCCTACAAAGTTATATAAGTCATGCGGTTATACATAATAAACAAATGTGATACCTTTTTCTGGTGATTATTCCTTTAGATCTAGTCCTAAATTGAGTTTAAGTAAATAGAGTGATAAAAAATATATATATATATATATAAATATATATATTCGAATAAAGTCAATCTACTCCAATGTTTTGAGTGCTTAGTAACTAGGGGTATTCATCACCAATGTTTACCTTTACGTCAAACGGCAACTTGAAATATGAGTATGCAAAGCACTTTAAAGTTTGTGACTTGTTGAGTAACCGGGTGGATTCATCACAAATGTTTTGCATTCGCGTCAAAAGGCAAGTGACAACTTTAGAGAAGAGACTAAAAAAAAAAAAAAAGAAGAAGAAACCCTCTAGTTTGCTACTCGGTTTGTAGTAGAGGAAAGGGATAATCACAGATTGAGTAATCGCATACTATAACCACATTAATGGCATGACAAATATGATTGGGTTTGGAGATTATGACTAAACAATTGCACTGGAGAAAGTGGGTATGCTTAGTTTTACTTCATCTGAAATTGTTTATACTTTTTACTTTGATGCTCATGAGAATTCTTGGTCTGATAGTTGAGTCTATTATTACTATTCCCTTGTTCATAAATTCACCCTTTGCTTGAGGACAAGCAAAAGCTAAGTTTGGGGGTATTTGATGAACACAATATTATTCACATTTTAGAGCAATAATCTTAATGCAATTAGACATTTAAAAGCTCTATATGTGGTATTTAACTCTTATTTTCTCTTTTCCATAGGAAACAGCCTAAAACAGCAAAATGAAGCAGATTCTGGATTTTAAGGATGATACACAGGAAACTGAAGTGATCAGTCGACTGAGTATGCCAACAGGCAACTGAACAGAGAAGCTGAAGCTGCTCGGCACAGTCGACTCTTCCAACAACAGTCGACTGGGCTGATGAATCATGACACTACTAAAGTCTCGACACAGTCGACTTATATCAAACACCAGTCGACTGATCGGCGGCAGAGTCAACAGATCAGATAATTAAAGATTCATCCAAATCCAAATACAAATCAAAGCAGATACGGAAAGAAAGAAGAAAAGAGAAAGATATATATATCGCCAATCGGATAAGGAAAGAAATAAATAAAAGAAGAGGGCGTTTATGCAAAAGGGTAAAAGCCCTAAATCTCTAGCCGTGTTCTATAAATACCAACCAAGATGCAGGGGATGCGCGATGCTCGGAATATCAAAAGACGGCTGGACCGACCAAGAAAGGCCATCAATAGCTAGCATCAAAGAAGGAAGACGATTGCTGATTGGGCTCAAGATCAATATCATACAAATCAGTGTTCTTCTATTCTTCTCTTTATTTTCATTGTAGTCATGAACTCTACTATATTAATCAATAAAGGTTGTATTATGTGCAACTAATTTAATAGTTGGGTAGATTGAAACCGTAGTCATGTGGTGCTTATATTTTTCTAAATGCTACGTTATTGCTTATTGATTAAACCTGAGAGTATTGGAATAGATTTATAATAATCAAACTAGTTCAGAAACCTAGGGCAGTCGACTGAAGTGACAGCCGGTCGACTGATCCGAACCTGGGATTATAAGTTTGTGTATTATAGATCTGAATCTGTTATGTGAGCATATTGAGACGACCCGTATCTCGTGTTCATATCGTGTAACAAGGGAATCTTTAGGGGTTCTTAGTTTAATCAACTTGAGGGATCTAGATCTGATACCAATTTCTAGAACTTCAAGTGTTTGTTCGTTTCCACTGTTCCTATGCTTTCTTTAAGTGCAACTTAGTAGATACCATGCTAAACACTTGATGAAAGAAACGAATGAGAGTAGATACCATTGCCTAATTCTTGGCTTAGGGAAACAGTACTTTAAGGAGTAGATACCATGCCCTTGAAGGGAACAAACATGAGTAACAAGAGTAGTGGATAACTTCGCATTACTGACTATAGGTGGAAATCAATGCCCAACTACTTAAATAGATATTAGTGACTCAAATCGTGACACTTCTTAATTTAGTTTTAATCTTTTCATTTCTTTTAGACTTTTAGAACAAAACTTTATGATTGGTATTTTCTTAGGTTTTATTGATTAGTAAGTTGAAATCTACAATCTCTGTGGGATCGACCCTTGCTTGCCGCTACGCTTCTTCAAACGATTCGTGCACTTGCGAGGTTTTTATAATTTGTGTCTAGTTTTATCTATTTATTTAGGTAACTAGATTTCACAACAACGTCAGTATTCACTGACGCTTAAAGGCTGATCATATAGCAGTGAATCTCCCAAACAATATACAAAATATAGCAATGGTGTTGGTGTATTTTAAGTGTTCGTGAGTGCTAAGACTAAACTCTAATGCGGTATTTAAAATAGAACTAGGACGCTTCCTATTCTAATGTCAGCAAGTCTCCGAAAGCAACATGCAGCCCATACTACATGCGACTCCATCTCAAGCCATTTCTCCATATATAGGGATTTGAACCCGCGTTATGAACTTCTAATTGTACACAACCTGTTCCCGACACCTACACGTGGCTAATGAGGTTGCAGACGTGGTCAAGTCCCACTATTGCATTTTGCCAGTGGTGTCTATGTTCGCCACTGCGACCCGGCCAACCGGACCTCTCTCAAAATAGACGAACCCAATGCATCGGGCGTCACAACAAAATCAAACTATAGGGTTTCGCAAGCGTAGGGTAGCGCGAAGCCTACCCTGTGGCACCCTCTGGGGTATCGCAAGCGCAGGACTGCACAATGCATCCTGTGGCACCCCCAGCCACGGCACCTCAGGAATTATCAGCGCGAGATACGCAACCCGTGTCCTCAACTTGTGAGACGGCACCGTACGTATCCCTTTGACGGGAAGGTACAACCCAATACACCACCTATGATCTGCCTCAAGGGACGAGTTAGTGTAAGGGGCCCCCTACAACTGACTCCTCTCTCCCGGCAAAGGGTTAAAATGATCCTTGTAAATCACTACCCTAATGACATCCCTGACTCGAACAATCCTAGGGATGACAATATTATAAACACAACATGCTAGGACTTAAATTAGGCTTCGCAAGACACCTCTACTAGGCTGCTCAACCTAGACTTACCAGAATCCCTCAGGATCCGGTTCATGGCTCATCGATCCAAGACTTTGGCCGTGCGAATATACATGCACGCCGCTACCCTAGACTTGGATTTTGTCTATACTCCGGTCCTCGATTAACCTACCCTGATTAAGATTCGACGGTACACAAGGAGTGACTCCTCCACAGTTCCTTAGGGTAAGAAAACATATGTCTTGATGGTCGATAGCCCTTAGGGTGGTAATATCACCCTAGACGAGCACAACGAAATGTGTACTAGCTAACAGCTATACACGAGTAACAACCACATACGAGCCAATAAGCTACGTATGAAACAATAACTACCTACGAGCCAGGCGGGCCTCGTAGGAGATAACCACGTACATACCAGCCAAATAAGCCGCGTATGAGACCAACAGCTACGCACGGGCCGGTCGGGCCGCGTACGAGACAACAACCTACATACGAGCCAACTAAGCTATGTATGAGACCCACAGCTATATACGGGCCAGTCGAGCCACGTACGAGCATAACCATATGCAAACAACCATACAGGTAACCAATCCTAGAAGCAACCAAACGTGCTTACTAACAAACTTAATCTTCTATCGTTAGAAGCAACAGAAGAATCTACTAGTAGTCTATGATCGGTATTCTACTGAGGAACAACCGAAGGCGACAAAACGGCCTTTATCAACTAACTATTACTAGTGGTCTTCCCAATCCTTATTACTTCAACCTATAGCGCCTTAAGCATGGCATACAACCGCAAGCATCTTCCTACGACAATCTAATCGTATAACACAACCACCATGATACTCCTATGTATGAACGTGATTAATGCTTATGCTTACATCAAGTTCAAGCATGAAAATCACTTACGACCTAGAAATGAAGTCCACTATAGTCAAGCGTAGGTTACAAATTGATCATGAAAGCTTACTACTTATCATGACTAATCACCACAACCCAACTAGTATGAACAAGCAACATTCCAAGGCATAGTAGGTAATTCTAACACTACTCCTACAACATTCTAAGCAAGTATTTGAACTTTAGCATGGTATAGAACACAACATAACATCACTACAACTAACCGTGGGTAGTTTCTTTAATCTAAGCATGAATATCATAGTATGGATGTCGCTAACTTAACATGATCAATAATTAGCACGATACCTACTTACTTAGTATGAATCATGCTCATCTACTAACATAGCATGAACGAACACTTATCTAAGCATGGGTACCATGTAAACATGAGTATTCATATAACCTAGCATGGTATACACTTACTCACAATCTAAACTAGCATGACATACAACTTACTTACAATTAAGTTAGCATGACATACAACTTACTTGTAGTTAAACTAACATGGTATATCACATACCTACAATTAAACTAACATGGTATATCACATACCTACAATTAAACTAACATGGTATATCACATACCTACAATTAAACTAGCATGGTATATCACTTACCTACAATTTAACTTAGCATGGTATATCACATACCTACAATCAAACTAGCATGGTAAGCAACTTACTTGTAATTAAGCTAGCATGGCATAGATAAAACTAGCATGGTATATCACTTACCTACAATTTAACTTAGCATGGTATATCACATACCTACAATTAACTAGCATGGTATATTACATACCTACAATTAAACTAACACGGTAAGTAATTTTATTATGGATCCTACAACATCCTAAGCATAATGAAATTAATCCAAGCATGGTAGGAAACTCTTAGATTGCATCCTACAACATTATATGCATAAATAGATTAATCTAAGTATGGTAGGAACTTTAGAATTTGTCTTACAACATTCTAACATGAAATAGCATTCCTAAAACATGATGGTTAATTTTAGGAAGCATGCTACAACATTTTAAGCTTAAAAAATGTGATAGGTAATCTTAGAAAGAAACCTACAACATATATGTCATTCCTACATATGATAGGCAATTTTAGAATTACTCCCCCAACATTCTAAACATCATTAAGTATGCTAGATATTTTTAGAGTGAATAAAGCATGATAGGATATTTTTAGAAATAATCCTACAACATTCTAAACATAAAGCATACTAGGATATTTTTAGAAATAATTCTACAACATTCTAAACATAAAGCATGATAGGATATTTTTTATAAAACATCCTACAACATTCTAAACATGATAGGATATTTATAGAAGAAATCCTACAACTAACTAAGCATGAAACATGGTAGGATATTTTTTTAGAAGAAATCCTACAACTAACTAAGCATGAAACATGGTAGGATATTTTTAGAAGGCATCCTACAACTAACTAAGCATGAAAACATGGTAGGATATTTTTAGAAAAAGTCCTACAACATTCTAAGCATATCTAAATTATGCTAATATAATCTTAGCATGGTATCTACTTTATGAACACAAAATAAACATCTACAATCATCTACTACTATTACTACTCCATTTTAATCAAAAGCACAACATACAACTATCTACCATTACTACTACTTTATTTTAGTCAAGAACATAACACCCAACTATCTACTACTACTATTACTTCATTCTCATCAAAATCACAACATACAACTATCTATTACTATTACTACTTTATAGACGTAAACATCTATACTACTTACTACCACTTCTTCCTTTAATCAGCATACTACTACTTTATTTAATCAACCATACTACTACTACCTTATTAATCAACATACTATTACTACTTTATTTAATCAACATGCTACTACTACCTCATTTAATCACATACTACTACTTTATATTTTAGCATACTACTACTTAGTTACTTACTAGTCTTTATTATTACTAGTGATAAAAGAAAAGATCATTTTTATCTTACTTTACTCTACAACTAGTAAATATGAAAGAAAAAGATCTTTTTCATTTATTTCTACAACTAGTGATTAAAAAGAAAAGATCTTTTTAATAGCTACAACTAGTGATTAATAAAAGAGAAGATCTTTTTAATCTACAACTAGTGATCAATAAAAGAAAAGATCTTTTTAATCTACAACTAGTGATTAATAAAAAGAGAAGATCTTTTTTAATCTACAACTAGTGATCAATAAAAAGAAAAGATCTTTTTAATCTACAACTAGTGATTAATAAAAGAGAAGATCTTTTTAATCTACAACTAGTGATCAATAAAAGAAAAGATCTTTTTAATCTACAACTAGTGATTAATAAAAAGAGAAGATCTTTTTAATCTACAACTAGTGATCAATAAAAAGAAAAGATCTTTTTAATCTACAACTAGTGATTAATAAAAAGAGAAGATCTTTTTAATCTAAGAAAGAAAATACAATAAAACATATGCTCATTATTATTAGTCCAAGTTTAATCAAAGTCCTACAACCCACAATGGTTGTAAAATGTTCATATGCTTATGTGTATTAAGTCCTACAAGTCCTACAACCCCCAATCGGTTGTATGTTCAAGATCATATGCAATATGTGAATTTTTAGTCCAATAACATACAAAACAACAACTACAATAATAAAGATGTGATCTTTATATGTTAGTAGTCACTACTATTACTTTCTTTCTTTTATTTACCACAACATACAACACACCCATTCACAAGAACAAACCCAAAAACGAAACAAAACAAGAAGGTAGGAGAAGAAGTCAAACAACAAAACAAACAAACAAACAAACAAACAAACAAACATAGAAGCATGAAGAAACCCCCACCTTAGCCTTTTTTGGAAGGACTAGCTTGCTAACCTTCTCCTTCCCCTAGCTTTTTAGAAAACTTCTAACAACCTACAAAACAAAACTCTCAAGTTAATCTTTGTTCTCTCTTTCTTTTCCTTTCTTTCTTTCTTCCTTTCTTTTTGTTTTCTAAAATGAGAGAAGGAGGAGAATGAGGGGGTAATTATAGGAGGGACTAGGAGGTGGTAAGTGCACCACATTTGCACAAGAACCCAAGGAGGGGGGGTGGCCGGCCATACCCTAGGGGGGGAGGGGTATGGTGTAGGGTGCTGAGGTGGAGGGATAAGGCTTCTAGAAGGGTTTAACTCTTCTCATGTATACAAGCCCTAGTTCAAACCTCCTAATCAACCTTAACCTTCTAATTAAGTTGCCATGACAAGAGTAAGTACATTGTTCTAAAGTACATACTACATTCTAGGTATAATGTACTAAGTACCATACAATTGTATGTATGTGTACATGTATGTGTATAAAAATATTCCTTATAAAATCCTTATAAAATTTCCATAAAATAGTTTAACTTTGAAAATAATAATAAAATAAATTTTATTATTAATTCGGAGGCTCGCGCTATTAATTTGATGCGCTTCGGATGCGCACCGACCGATAGATGCACGTAGACACTGTTTGTGGGCAACCCGGCGAAAAATCACCAAAATGATCTGATTTTGGAATTAAAATAAAATAATAATAAAATAATAATAAAATAGTAATTTCTATGAGTTAATATACGTCCGGGATGTTACATATTCATGTTGTACCAATTAATTGTAGTTGTTGTAATCATTGGACCTTGTAATAACAATTTGATGTAATAGAAGTTTTTAATTTCCTGTGATTTTTTGTTGTGTTGAGACTCATTTTAAGGAAAGATCCTGGCTTGTGCCACAGGTTCTGGGTATTGGGAATTCGGGGCATTACAGTTGGTATTATAGCTAACTTCAAATTGTAGTCTAACACAACCGAAAATTAGACTTGGATACCTCAGTTAGAATCAGTTCAGTTTGAATAGTAGGATGATCGTAATTCATATTGTTTCACTTTTGCAACTTATGTTTATGATTTTTCCTATGTCTGACCTAACCTCACTGTGATTATTCTTTTACTAACTCTTATGGTGCAACTAGATGTCGAGGAGGCAAATAAGCAGCCTGATGCCTGGGAGGCAAGCATGCAGCTGGGCGTCAATAGAGGTGAGCCCGCAATGCAAGAGTCGAGGAAAAAAGCGGAGGAGCCAATGACGTTGACCTCGGTGTCGAGGCAAGAATTCAACAGGATGTCCAAGCACAAGGTTCACATTAACTGTAAGGTGAAGAAGGTGACCATAGCTGTGCCCGAGAAACCCAGAGATCGTGTTTCAAGGGAAGAGGGTGAATGAGAAGAAAGTGGCGGCTACAACTGGAAGTAAAGTACCAAAAGAAGTAAAGGAAATACCTATTGTACGAGATCTCCCTATCGTATTTTTGGAGGAGTTGCTGGGACTACCCCCACCCAGAGACGTAGAGTTCAGCATTGCCATCCAGCCAGGAAGTGCACCAGAGTCAAATACCCCATATCGCATGGTACTAGTAGAGCAGAACGAGGTTAAGAAGCAGATCGAAAAGCTTTTGCAGAAAGGATTTATCAAGCTGAGCGCATCACCCTGGGGAGCACCAACACTACTAGTAGAGAAGAAGGACGAGACGTTGAGAATGTGCATCGACTTTCGGGAATTGAACAAAGTTATAGTCCAGAATAAGTATCCCATTCCTAGGATCGATGACTTGTTTGATCAACTACAAGGAGTTAGAAGAAGAGATCAAAAGAGCTGGCATCGAGATTGTCACTGAAGAACTGGGAGCCATTCTGGCTCGGTTAGAACTTCAACCAAGCTTGAAGGAATGGGTGATGAAGAGCCAGGAAGGCACAGGCAAGTACTTGTTCTAACTAAGGAAAGGCGAGGCACGAGAAGTCGGATTGTCTGCAATTGCAAGGGAACAGCGATGACTAAGACTCAGAAAGCGGTCAATAATGGAAAGAAACCCTTTCGCTAGGGATGAATCTCACCCTGACCGAAGGAGATTCAAGGAAGTGCGATGCTCTCACTAGAATAGAGGATTCATAGTGGATCGTTTTGTCTTTTGATCAAATAATGAAATGTTGTAATCTCCCTTATGTACCTGGATTTTTGGGATGCTAAATTAATTATGATGTTGTGTTTTGAAAATGGTGTGTTATGCTATTCCTGGGGGTTAAATTCTTTTGGAATACTAGCAAGGTGTCAAGGGGGCAACCTTGCAACTGAAGTCGTGGTGGATTGTAGCGAATCAGCCCTCATACGAGAAGGCTGGAGCTGCATATCTTGGTCTCATCCTTTTTCTAAGGAGGGAGTGGTCACCGACCCTCATGTGCAGCAACCGAAGGCTGGAAGGCACGTAGAGAACTTGCATCAGGAATGAGAGGTCGGCTCCAGAATGATCTGTGGAGTAGGAATTGGTCTCCAGTATTCTAGGGATGAGAGTGACGCTCATGGGGGAAGATTGTGTGACGTTGGCTCCAGAATGATCTATGGAGTGAGATATTCCCCAGTATTCCGAAACGTGGGATAAAATAGGCCCCAGAATGTTCTGTGGAGCAAGATTGGTCTCCAGTATTCCAGGGATGAGAGCAACATTCACAAGCAGGTTAGTGGGACATTGACTCTAGAATGATCCAAGGAGTGAGATATTCTCCAGTATTCCATACGAGGCATGCAATAGGCCTCAGGATGTTCTGTGGAGTGGGATTGATCTCCAGTATTTCGAGGACGAAAGTAATACCCATGAAGAAATTTAAGGATGAGTGAGGGCTCCAGAATGATCTACGAAGTGAGATATTCCCTAGTACTCCATACGAGGGATGAAATAGGACCTAGAATGATCTGTGGAGTGGGATTGATCTCCAGTATTTCGGGACGAGAGCAACACTCATGGGGAGTTTCTGTGGTGAGGGATGAAACATGCTCCAGAATGATCCACGAAGTGAGATATTCTCCAGTATTCCAGACGAGGGATGAAATAGGCCCCAGAATGTTTTGTGGAGTGCGATTGATCTCTAGTATCTCGAGATGAGAGCAACACTCACGGGGAGTTCGTGTGATGAGGCCCCAGATTGGTCTGTGGAGAAGGATTGATCTCTAGTATTTTGGGAAGAGAGCGACATCCACAACTGGTGTTTGATCGCTAGGATTTTCGGGACGAGGGATGAAATAGGCCTCAGGATGATCCACGAAGTGAGGTTGACTTCTTGGGACGATAGCCGGTACTCACAAGAGGATCAACTCTTGGTAGCTGTCATGATGATGGCTTGTGTAGTGGGGGGATTGTGAACCCCGTATGAGAAAATGTATTTCTCGAGTTATTAAATTAACTCTTGTTTGCTTTCCTACTAAGCGTAGTTCTGAGGAAAGAACTATTCTAAGGCGGGAGTGATGTAACAACCCTAATTTTTACACAATATTTGTACACAAACTAAATTTTTATTATAAATAAAATTATAATTTTGGAATTTCATTTTCAATTAGTTTTATACATTTAGTACTTGTGCATGATAATGTACTCGTGTTGTATTTATTAAAAAAACAAATCAACATACCCTTTGCATGCACAAAAATCTAGCCCTCCATCAACTCTTATCCTTGATCCAATGGTCAAAAAAATCAAACCAAGGATCAATTCTTCTCAACCAAGCACAAGAGAGCTCATGGTTTTGGAAAAAACCACTTAGCACTTGGCTCCCTCTCTCTCCCCCTTGTCACTTTTGCTGGCCACACCCCCCACACACCTCTCCTCTCATTTCCCCTCTTTATTTAACCCCTCCTCACTCTCCTATTCTCAGAAGTTTTGAAAATTCTAAGGAAAAAAAGGAGAGAGAAAGGAAGAGAGAGCTAGAAGCAAGAGTAGGAGCAAGAAGGCCAAGTTTGGAGCAAGGAGTTGTGAGTAGGGCTGTAAATCGGACCGGACGGGACTAGACAGTCATATGTTCAAGCTCGAACCAAAATTTTACTCGGACGGGCTTATGTCCGGCTCGGTCCAGATCGGACAAATTTTTTATAGTCCGGACTCGGTTCGGTAAAGCATCGGGCCACAATAAAACTCGGACAGACTTCTGTCCGGCTTGAGCTCAGTGAAAAATCGGACCTAATAATTTGTTCAAGTACGGTTCGTATAATAGTTCAGATGGTCCACAGTCGTTTCATTTCTCGACCCGTACTCGGACGGACGACGGACCGTCCTGTTCACTTTATAGGTAAAGTTCTATTATCTGTCTATAGGTTAAGTTTAAAATTTCATGCAGTTTGGAACACAATAGCTATGGTAATTAATTCATGCAAACTCAGCTAGTCGAAGATGATAAACAGAACTGCTATTGTTGAATGCACTGTTTTGGGTGTTAATAAAAAATCATAACTCAAGATCTACTTTATGAAATGACTTGAATTTTTGATATGTGTTTTGAATGTATGTTATTTGCTTGATTCTTAAATTTCATGTCAATCCAGTAGCATTTGATATATATAAGGTAATTTTCTTTAACACTATGCACAAAGTGTTCTATTCTGGAAGTGTTTTTGCTGCATGTTAAAGAACCAGGTTTTTGAGCTTCTTAACATCCGAATTAGTAAATGTGTTCAACTAGGAAGCTGTAGAGCACACCTAGAGCTTTCAAGAAAGCCTAGGAATGCAAAATTTGGTGCAGTGTACTATTTTATATGATTTTTATAGTGTACTGGTCCTGACAGACCCGAACCCAAGCTTACGTTTGATGTGACATTGAGGTGATGGAGTCTTGTATGAATATTTATGGGTTGTAGGTGTTATTTATGAGCCTTAGTGAGTTTGAGTACTGATGTGAAATGGTTGTAAACAAATTTAGGTCATCTTAGTCATGACATGGTTATTTCTAGGTCCTTAGTGATGGACTAGAATAGAGTTGAGATAGATGGATTGTGTGATTGTTATTGGGATTGGGATGGATCCCCCCCCCCCCCCCCATTCACGATGCCTCAATTTGGGATTTACACTGTGTATATGAAATTAGGGTCATCTTGATAGAATGGTGAGACTCTAGGACTTGATCCATATGGATAAAATTTGTGGCGGGTAGATAGGAACCCGTGACCCCAAACGTGTTGGAGCGACAACTCGGGCATCGACGTGCTTGCCGTCTAAGGAGGGAATCTGGCATCGTAGAAGCTACCACTTGTAGGGAAGACATGGAGCACGATAATTAGTGGGAGCAGCGACTTGCTTCGGGCCGAGGAAGTGTGTGACTCCAAACGTGATGGGCAGTGGCGAACAACGTGGTCGATTCGCCAGTTTTTGTGGGCCCATGTTGTGGGACGGGCTAGAGAGACAAGTTTAGACCCCAGTGTGGGTTGGGTTAAGTTGAAGAAGAGAGGAGTTTGGTTGAATAAATGAGCCTACAAGTAGCATTTACCAAGTGATCATAATAAACAAAGTTGTTTACTATGTTAGGAATTGGAAATACTTGATAGATCACTTAACTAAGAGAATTGGTTCAAATGAAATAGACCAAGACTCGACTAATAATTCATACTTCTAATGAGTTAATGAAAGAGAATTAGTGATTGACTAGAGTCGTGGAATTAAGAAAATCGGATGATCGGATAATAATTGTGTAATTAACCCCATTCTTAGGTGTGGTTCTAGTTATGATCTAGCTTTAGTATTTTGAGCTTGATTATGTTCTCGGACTAGATTGATTATTGGTTGGTTGGTTGGTAAGGACTTGCATTAGTACTAGCAGACCATAGTCGGGTATTGTACTTTTCCTGTCGTAGGGATACAGATTGTGTTCTCAGATATTGAGATCATGAATCTCATATCTCGGTCTGTTAATTCCTGAAGAGTCGGGGTGAAGAACGAGAGAGAAACTTCTGTTGGTTAGGGAGATTTGACCCTCGAGACCGTCATGTACTTATGTGCGTGGACACGAACGGACCATGGGGCTGCTGTCCGTGGATCTTGCCGTCATGTAAGTTCGTCGCGGCTTTCTGAGTGGGGTTCGGGCACCGGGCACTAGGTGGTAAACGCTGTAACCACTATAGTGATTACAGTAACGAACGGGACCGAAAAACTATAACCTCCTCAGACATGGTAAATCTATTAGGAACAGGACACGTACAAGGGTAGGATGCATGACGAGGGATCGAACCCTACAATCAGAAGAGGCGAACTCTTTGAGAAGTATATAGTATGGGATGCATACGTTTCTATTGAAGTTGATTTTGAGGAAGTATGTAGTATGGGATGTATACGTTCCCAAATGAATTGCATTAGAGTAAGTGCATCATGTGCATTCTTTGTTTTCTGTATTAGATTAGGCCATAGAATACATCGACACTGGTTTGATATCATTTTTTCCTTTGCATCAAGTATTGGTTGTTGAGGTTTGGAATTGCTATATTATGGCATAGAGAGGATAACTGTATATAGCATTGCATTAGTTGTATTCAACTGACGTGCCCATAGTCTGTTAAGTTGCAGGATTGCAGTTTGCAAAGCACAAGGGAGAACTCAATTCACGGAAAGCATCCAACTGAAAGTTACTGTCCAATTTTATTGTATATTCATGTTTTACCAATTAATTGTAGTTGTTGTAATCATTGGATCTTGTAATAACAATTTGATGTAATAGAAGTTTTTAATTTCCTGTAATTTTTGGTTGTGTTGAGACTCATCTGAAGGAAAAATCCTGGCTTATGCCACGGGTTCCGGGTATTGGGAATTTGGGGAGTTACAGAAAACAAGAACTGATCATGTCTCAAACATAATTAATCGGGTTCAAGGAATCATGTAATAAGAAGCATATAGTGTAAACAGAAATCTTGTAACTTATGAACATGTAACATGTAACTTGAAAACATGAGTCCTGTAATCTTGTAAACCGGAATGATGTAAACTTGTAATAGGTAACATGTAATATTGTAGCAGGAATATGCAAGTGCTTAGTGTCAACTTAAGTCTATTCATTTAATAAATCCTAGCTAATGCACGCAATCCTGCGTCCCATACCACAGGTTTGGGTGCATACAATCAAGTGGATGTTTAGACTATAGTGGTGAATTCTATAGGTCATGTACTCGGGTCTTCACAGGACTATAAAACTTGGTCGGTAAAATTGGTCGGTAAACTTGGTCGGTAACTTGATCGGTAAACTTAGTCGGTAACTTGGTCGGTAAATATGTAACACGAGAAACACGGGCCCCCTTCTGAGTACAGTCTTCTATATTGTCCACTACTAAGTCTTTCCCTTAATCCCCGGCTTGATACTTATTCATTTTACCAAAACAGACATGAATGTGCAAAAATTAGGAACAAGTAAACATGACAGGGACAGAAACCAAGTTCAGACTGGGCAGAAAACATGTTCGGGTGCCATAAGCAACTTATAAATATTGAAACAACATGGACTCCAATTCTGGACAACAGGACGTTGCTACATAAAAACTGGAATTCCCACTGCTACAGAAAAGCAATTCAAGATCGGTCAGGAGGTCCAGAAAGTAGACTCCTCACCGGTTCAAACGTATATTTAAATTCAACATTCCGATAAAATTAACTAAGTAAATTAATTTGTTCTTTACGGATTTCCTATTTTGGCAGAAACTTATGGTACAATTCTTATATTCATTGAACAGTAAGAAATTCATTTAAAAATTATATAAAATTTATAATCAGGTTCTTAATCATGTTAGACAACATACTGGAATTTATCATGGCATAAGTACACCATTTATTTGACTTTTAAAATTAATAAACATGTCAATGCACCGTAAATCAGAAATCTAAAAAATCTAAAGCTAGCAGCAATAAAAATGGGATATCTCACACACCACAGATCGGATTTCAGATTTGTCGAATGTTCTAGAAACTAGAAATAGAGGCCTACATTTCAAGTTCACTAACTTAGTCAATATTATGACATTAACAGGGCTTAATTCGTCATGCCAAATTAGGACAACAGTAATTGATATTTCTTTAGCATAAATTATAACATTAATAGTAACTACGATGGGCCCAAGTTGATGTATAATGCAAATCAGAATTTAACAGGTATTCAAATCAGCATGCCATATCTTTTATGAATACGAAATTAACAGAAACAATCAAAATGGATAGGGGTCAAGATCATCAACGTATAAGGCATGAGAAATGAGTCACAACGATAAACCTACTTGCGGTATTTCAATGAATGCTTGTACGGGAAACAAAAAGATTCGTATAAGGATACTTGCCTAATTAAGATGACGATTCTGATAATAATAGAATAACGGGATTAAGATCCCGGGCAACGAAGCATGTACAAACACGTGCAAAAGAAATAACAGCAAGAGCGACCAATGGCACAGGGCAGTGCAATAGACAGCATCAACCACAGCAAAAGCACAGAAACAATAGCGTAGAGGTACACTACTACAACAGTAAGAGCCACGGCGACAGCGAGGGGATGGTGAACAGGAATGGAAGCAAGCAAGGAGTAGCGGTGGGATGCTGACTGGTCGTGCGAGGCTGAAGGAGGGTCGAGGGTCGCACAGTCGAGGGCAGGTGGCGAGGAGGCAGGGGATGAGGTGGAGCGGGAGTCGGTGACGGCATCGCGGTGACTGATAGTTGGAGTTGCGAGCAGTTGAAGAGGTAGAGGGGGAGGAGTGTCGATGGCGGATGCAGGGGATGAGGGGTTGGCAAGGTTGTCGACGGGGGTGCGAGGGTGAGCGAGTGGGATGGGTGCAGCAGTCGAGGGCGGCTCTCGGGGGAGTAGCGGGGACGAGCGACAAATGGCAACGATGGAGGAAAGCGGCAAGGCGAGGCAGGGGCTAGCGGTAGAGGAGTAGTCAACGGGGATGAGGAGATGAGTTCTCGTCGAAGGGTTTGACGGCGACGAGGAGAGGCCTCGGTGGTCACTACGGGGATGAAGCTTAGGTCTGGCTGCGGTGAGGGGAGAAGGAGCTCGGCAACTGTTCAGTGATCGAACGACATTGGCATCACTGGTCGAGGAGGATGAGGCGATGGAGAGTGGTGGCAGTTGTGGGTTATGAGATGGAGGCAATGGCGATGGATGGGAGGAAAGTTGCAGCAGATGGAGGGAGCGTTCGGTGGTCGTGTCGAGAAAGGCGAAGCCCGGGGGCCAGGATGGGAGGAGCAGGTGGTTGCGAGGGCGAGGGGGTGAAGTTGATGATGGGTGACGACGGGATGCTCTGTTTCGATTTTGGAACAAAGGAGAAGAAGGAGAAGATGGAGAGTGAGTTGGGGGGAGAGAGAGAGTGACTGGGTTTGTTAAATAATAATATTAAAATAATGGGGTGAAAATGTGGAGGTAGTTAGGAGATATTTGAGGAAACGTGAGTGAAGAATAAGGAGATACTGGGAGATGTGCAGTTGAGGGTTTGATCTGGTCAAAAGCAGATTAGGGGGAGAATTGGGTTAATGGGTTTAAGGTAGACTAGGATTTGGGTTCCATATTGGGCTTCTTCATAAAATAATCAAATTAATTTGAATGTGGGCTAAATTTGAGCTTTTAGAAGAAGAAGAAGAATAATAATAATAATAATAATAATAATAATAATAACAAACTGGTTTGGGACACCAATATTAATAATAGTACAAGATAGATTAAAATCAGTGGGCTTCACAATAATAATAATAATAATAATAACAACAATAATAATGAAAATAATTATAATAGTAATAATATATATCAAATTAGGATTTGAGTTTAACAAATTTATTCAAATCCAAATAGTAATAATATATTTCATTTGGGCTAAAATATAAATAGTCGATTAGAAAAGATTTTGATAGAAGATCCCAACTGAATTTGAAACAAGATGAATTTATAAATAATCAAAATACAGAAAATACTCAGGAATATGTATTTGCGGAATCGGGGGTTACAGGAAGCATGTGCCCTCCTTGGCCACCCCATCCTTAGGTTTCAAGGCAGAAGTGCTGGGCTTAAAATTGCCTTTGCCTTTCCCTTGACCTTGGGTTTCTTAATTTGCTTTTTGCCTTTACCCTTACCTTTGGCCTGTTGGACCATCATAATGGTCATTCCCTTATTAATATTCTATTCAGTAGTTCTCAATATGCTTTGTAGGTCTGGCAGAGGTTTGTCAATTTCATTCATGTTGTTGTTCATGACGAATTAACTATAACTTTTCAGCAACGATTGCAGGACTAAGTTAGTGGCCAACTCTTGACCCAAAGGAAAACCAAGCCTTTTCAAGATTCTCTATGCACCCAGTCATCTTGAGCACATGAGTTCCAACAGGGATTTCTTCTGCCAGTTTGCATTGAAACAATGCCTTTGAGACTTCAATTCTCTCATGCCTAGCCTGCTCTTTTATAGAGCCTCTTGAGGTGTATGATCATATCGTAGGATTCCATGTTCTCATGTTGTTTCTGAAGCTCAGAGTTCATGGTTGCTAGCATGAGACAACCAACATCCAAGGCGTCAACTTGATGCTTCTTATGAGCATCCTTTTAGTGTGAGGGGCACTTGCAGCAGGTGGCTAAGGAATAGGCTGCTCTAGAACATACATCTTTTTCTCATGCCTGAGGACTATTCTCAGATTCATGTACCAGTCTAGAAAATTTGTCCCAGATAGTTTGTCCTTCTCAAGGAAAGATTGCAATAATAGGTTATTTGATGTGTTGGATGTCATGGTAATCTATCAACATAAATATGCAATGTAAATATCATTTCATTGAAATATTAAACAGAAATATGCAAAGTATGTATCATGACATTGAAATATTTAATAAGGTCTTTTATTAAATACACCTCCTACTATTTTTATTCAAATCAACGAACCTCATCATTGACTCTGAAAATCTCTTCGTATGATTTTCTAGTAGGCCAAGATCCATATTTCACCTAGTTCTGAGTTAGCTTTGGCCGATCACCCAAAATTCAATTATTTAGCTAGGAAACACTTCCCAATTACATCGTATGCAACTCTTGGATAGTTAGGTGAATAACATTTATTCTAATTTATCTCATAGAGTAAAGCCCAACTCTATGCCTCTAAATTTTTAATCCTATTGAAATTGTAATGCCCCGATTTCCATACACTGGGAAATCGTGACATAAGCCAGAATCTTTTCTTCAATTAGCCACAATACACGGAAAAAAAGGAAAATTTAAAACGTTTTATTCAACACAAATGTATTACAAGTCCGAATGTTACAAAATTGCAATAAATTACAATAATTGTTACAAATGAAATTACAACATATATTACAACGGAAAACTGAAATGAAATTAACTCCTTGCTTCTCTTGCCTTGAGTCCCTAAATTCTGTACCTGTACTTTTGCAATCCAGTACCTGTAATCTTGTAATCCAGTATCTATAGAAGTGGGGACGTCAGTACATATATTGACGCTTTAAGGCTGATAACTAGCAGCGAATCTCAATTATAGCAAACAAATTGATGAAAAGGGAAACATGTATATATAGTTGATGTGTTAGTGTATGCTATGACTTAGACTCTAATGCAAGACTTATTAATGCAAGGATGCTCTTATTCTAATGCAAGCAAGACTCTGGGACAATATGCAGCCCATACTACATACGCCCATATCAAGCCATTTCTTCATATATAGGGATTTGAACCCGCGCCATGAATTCTACTCTTGTACTTGACTTGTTTCTGAAGACTAGACACGACTGATGAGGTTTCCCTAAAACGGTCTAATCCCGCCAGGCGCACCGGACCTCACTCAAATATCTGACGAATCTTTGGAGTTTCCACGGTCACAGGTTAGCTCGAAGCATCTGCTGCCGCCGCCACCTAGCCAGACCGTAGTCTATGGCTCTTCGCCCTTAGATACAAGACAAGACAGAGTTCCGGGGGATTCAACCCCCCTATCTTTGACAGGAATCACTCCCATTTATCAAGGCACTTCAGAAATTAACAGACGAGATACGGATCCCGTGCTCCCAACTTGTGAGAAGGCACGGACCGTATCCCTTTGACAGAAGGGTACAACCCAATAACACCACCTAGTGTCGGCCTATAGGACATGTCGGATCATAAGGTATCACCCTTAACACCAACTCTTTCCCTTCGGAGAAAAAATGATAATAAATATAGGTTAAGTAGTAATAGCCATAAGTTACTACGCTAACAATGTCACTAAACCTAAACAATTCTAGGAATGACAATAATATTAACATAACATGCTAGGTCTTAAGTTAGAATTCGCAAGATAACTCTCTACTAGGCTGCTCAACCTAGACTTACCAGAATCCCTAAGGATCTGGTTCATGGCCTATCGATCCAAGACCCCGACAATACGAACGTATTCGCATGCTACTACCCTGAACTTGGATTTCGTCAACACTCCGGTCCGCGATCAACCAACTCGGTTAAGATCTGACGGTACATGCGAAATGACTCATCCACAGTCCCTTAGGAGTAAGGTAAACACACGTCTTGATATTCGATAACCCCAAGGGCAATGATATCACCCTAGACGAGCACAACAAACTGCGTACTAGCTAATAAGCTACATACGAGTAAACAAAATACATACGAGCTAAACAAGCTACGTATGAAACCAACAACTATATACAAGCCAGGCGAGTTGCGTATGAGACAACAACATACATGCAAGCCAAAAAAGCTACATATGAGACCAACAACCATACGGGCCAAGCGAGCCACGTTGGAGACAAAAACATACATACGAGCCAAATAAGCTACGTATGAGACCAACAGCTACATACGGGCCAGGCGAGCCGTGTATGAGCAAAACCACATATAAAAACAACCATATAGGTATTCTAACAACCTAGAAGCAACCAAACATGCTCACTAGTAAAACTTGATCTTCTATAATTAGAAGCAACAGAAGAATCTACTAACAGTCTAAAATAGGCATACTACCAATGAGAAGCCCAAAAATGACATAAAAACCTTCCGACAGCCTAGAAGCAACCAGTTCTACGCTTACCGAAATTTGACAAATTTATACTTTTTAGAAAGGTGAGAACATCTCCTGCAACTCTCTAGTTGAACACTTTTTCCAGATTCCGTAAGGAATCCCAAATCCGGTCCATCGAACACACGCAAACAGTTTAACCAAACTGCGGATTTTCAACAAAAAGCTGAAACTTCTATAGCTTGTAACTTTTGCTCTAGTTTTCGGAATCTAACGAAACTGGAAAATTTGGAAAGGTAGGAACATCTACTATAACTATCTAGTTGACCACTTCCTCAGATTCCGTGAGGAATTCCAAATTCCTGACCTCGAACACACGTAAATGCTAACAAAAGACAGCCAAGGCTACAACAAAGCTGAAACTTTGAGAGCTTGTAACTTTTGCTCTACTTGGCAGAATCTAACCAAATCATACAATTTAGAAAGGTGAGTACATCTACTACAACTTCCTAGTTGACCACATTCTCAGATTCCATAAGGAATTCAAAATTCCTGACCCTCGAACATACGCAACCAGTTACCAAACTACCGATTTTCAACAAAAAGCTGAAACTTCCGTAGCTTGTAACTTTTGCTCTACTTGTCGGAATCAAACGAAATTGGACAATTTGAAAATGTGGAAACATCTACTACAACTTCCTCGTTGACCACTTTATCAGATTCCGCAAGGAATTCCGAATCCCTACCTGTCGAACACACGAGAAAGCTAACAAAACAGCAGACTTGCCAAAAATGGCTGAAACTTTGAAAGACTATAGCTTCTACTCCGCTTATCGTAATCTAACCAAATAGGTCAATTTGGAAAGGTGAGAGACTCCACTGCAACTTCCTAGTTGGTCTCCTTCTCTGATTCCACAAGTAAGACACTCAAAAATAACAAATAATCAAAACAGTGAACATTCTCAGCCCCAGCTGGCTGTCCTGTTTCGTAACGGCCATAATTACTACTTTGCTTATTGAAATCTAACCCGAGAGGCCAATCTGGAAAGGGGAGAACGTCTACTACAACTCTCTAGTTGGTCTCCTCAGATTCTACAAGTAAGCTACTCAAAAACTACAAAGAAGCAAAACAGCAAGCTTTCGGCAAACGGTAGCACATTTTATAACGGTCATAACTTTAGCGTCACTTATCGGAATTTAACCCGAGAGGCCAATTTGGAAAGGGGAGAATGTCTACTACAACTCCCTAGTTGGTTGACTCCTCAAATTCAACCAGTAAAACCCTCAAAAATGATAAGGATCAAAACAGCAAGCATCCTGTTAAACAGCTAGTTGCTGTATTTTCCAAAGACCATAACTCCTATTCCGCTTATCGGAATCTAACCCGAGAGGCCAATTCGGAAAGGGGAGAATGTCTAATACAACTCCCTAGTTGGTTAGCTCCTCAGGTTCAACCAGTAAGAGGCTCAAAAGTAACGAACAAACAAAATAGTGAGCATTCAGCTAAGCTAGCTGCCCTGTTTTTGTAACGACCATAACTTTTGCGTCCCTTATCGAAATCTAACCTGAGAGGCCGATTCGGAAATGGGATGGGTTACATCGGGCTGTCTCACCCGAATCCTCCCTGTACCATACCCTAATTATGCATGAGGCCTTCACAACCAATCAATCTCCCCAAATATGGGATAAAACAATAACCACACCACTCCCCAGTCTATAAAATATACACCTATAGGGCATACGCCCATAGGACCTACACAAGATCTCTAGGGAATAGCCCCTTACGGCACACAACAATCAATATACTAGAATACTCCAATAGTGCACAAAGTCACACCGGGATTTCTACAGAGGTCAACCCATATGCAGGGCCATAAAAGGTAATGCTGACTCAAGGTCAGAAAAAGTCTAATTAGGATCGCTCCTTTCCATGATATAATCTATACTTAACAAAACACCCACATAAAATACACTCTCTATCTTCGACTAAGCAATAATGAACCCATACTCACATGGCAAGATCACTAGGATTAACAAAAATTCCTAGTTAGCCTAAGCACTGATACCAAACTGTAACACTCCAAAAATTTTTTTGAAAACTAAGCCTCCAAATTCAATTCTTTCAATTTCTATATCACTTTAAACATAAACTAAGAAAGTTATATTTCAAAGAAAATTTTGGCAGAGTTTCCCCTATAAATTTTGCCCCAAAACACAAATAGCTTACGGAATTCTGCTCAAAATTCCGTAGCTCACAATACATGCAATAATTTCACGGGCTCCCCCGGCCAAAATGAGCAAAAACACACAGGCAATATAATATAATGCTCTGGGGCCCAAACTCATAACGGATTATCAAATATTCAATAAAAACCATAAATTCCTTTGAAAACATAAAGGATTTTTGTAAAAATTTAGAAAAACCTTTTTAAAAACTAACCACAGAACCCAATACTCCACAGCGAGGTGGGTACGGGCTTTCTCACATCATCACAGCATTATATACATATACCTTTACCATAATACAAAATAATACATCAACTATTCACTCTTCTACTTATACTAAATACATAAATAATCTAACATCTCGACAAAATAAAATTCCTAACTCTATAACTACCTCGCCATGCTGCTACCAACCTGCAAGCGAGTTAGGGTTGTCCCCTCTCTGGGAGGGACCCCCCTAACCCCCAGAAAACATCAGGGGTTAGCCATTTCTGGTGTGAGTATAATTTAAAAATCTAACAAATGAATTAAATTGTATAAAGAAAACAATTTAAACTTACAAACATCAATTAAGAAGATACACCTTGAACATCTGAACTTAAAAACATCATCAATACGGTTTTATATCAAAATACTCTTCAAATCTGCATCGAATTATAAAATTACCCATAATTCACACATTCCACTATACACTTCACATCAACCTCATATATATATATATATATATATATATATATATATATATATATATATATATATATATATATATATATCCTTATTTTACATTCGCATAATACGAATTCACATACAATCCATTACTTTTCAATTTAAATTCCCTAACCCGAATATTCATTCCTCCACAATTATCATCATACTAGCATTTCGCTATTTATATAAATATCACTTACATGATGCTATTACATCTTTCTTTAATAACCATTTATATGGATACAAACTCATAACACATCACACTTTCTGCATTAACCATTCTCCAAATATGGGTATTTATTTTATTGTAATAACAAGTATCACTTCTTACCTATATGCTTCTATTCTCATAATGCCACATTCATTCAAGTCTTATGACGCAAATATAACATCTTATAGCTTATTGCAATGCTCTCACATTTCATCACATCATTAACACATCACTAATAGAATGCTTATACTCATTACATCGAAAACAGGTTTTATAGCTCATTCCCATCTCATTATACCACTTTAGAAATTCTTATTCTTATAAGTAATATATCTTATTATCATTTTCACTTAATCCCCAAACACAATTTGGGACCACAACATATCACACCCCATAGCCGATGGCTTGGGTAATAATCACTGCACCTCAAACACACAGTTTGGGTAATATCACATCACATCTCAAGCCTATAGCTTGGTTATTAATTCACTTCAATTACTATTCATCTTCACTTTACTTTATTTCTCATTTCCATTAATCATTACCACTATTATACCAACTCACCCTGCGAATTATGCCAAGGCAGGTAGTTCCTACAATTTCCACAAAAATAGCGGGCAGGTAGTTCCTTGACACAATTCCAAGGTGTAACAACTTATATCACACTGTATTTTACTTTAATAATCACTTACATAATACAATTACTTCGTACTATTCATAAGAACACATGTCTCTTTTATTATTCCATTTTAAATTAACCACACACTGCATTTATCACTTCTTTTCATACACTAACTCATAACTCGTTTTCCTTCATATTTACTCCATTCACAATCACTTTCTTTCTCATACACAATTCACAATTCACTTCTGTACTTTCACATTTTTATTAACACTTAGTTATTTTATTAGTTTGTCGACCAATGAGCCACAGTATCCCAACATACTGAAAGCCGACAGCCCAGTAAACACGCGGCCCGATGCTCACACAGAGTCTTACTCGTCCGAGGCTACGTCTTCCTCCTAGTCGAACTAGCGAGGAAAAAACCACGTCCCAGGTAAACTGGGTACTTCCTCCCAGCCGATAGCCAGGAGGAAAAAAACCATGTCCCAGGTAAATTGGATGCTTCCTCGCGACGGCTGTCATCGAGGGAAAAACCACGTCCCAGGTAAACTGGGTGCTTCCTTGCGACGACTGTCATCGAGGAAAAAACCACATCCCAGGTAAACTGGGTACTTCCTCCCAGTCGATAGCCTGGAGGGAAAAAACCACATCCCAGGTAAACTGGGTACTTCCTCGCGACGGCTGTCATCGAGGGAAACCGGGCCTCAAGCCGATAGCTTGGGCGATAAAATCCACTTACCCCAAACATAGTTTGGGTCCACTATTCCCAAGCCGGTCCTTGGGCATTAGGAGGTCTAGCCCAAATCCCCAGGATTGCTGTAGGTACTGGTCAACAAAACCATCTGTTATTAGCATTAATCATTGCATCTTTCCTTTTTACTTTATCACACAAGCGCTTCACTTATTAATTCAAGAATAGCTACCGCTTTGATTTGAGTCATGTATATTGATAACACATTTAATTAACACTTACCATCTTATCTTGATCTTACCATTTGATGCATATACGGTGTCCACGATATTAATTATCATCTCGTTGTATCACATATATACATACACCATGTCATTTGGCATAAAAATCATGTCATAGTATTACACATTATGAATGCACCATGTTATTTAACTTGCCATAACATCACCCATTATGAATACCATGTTATATACTACTTCATTAAATCACATATAGACATACACCAAGTTATATCATAAATAAAAGAATTATCAGGTGTTAGTCTGTATCGTAAGCGTATCAAAATATATAATTCACCACAGAATAATATCATATTATTGCTCATTAATTCACTTCGAACATAATTAAAATGTAAACATGTACCCAATTATTAATTTCATCAACCATTGCATCACACGTCATAATTATCTATATATATATCACAATTACACACCACACATGCGGGTTTCCCAGAAAAAGGGGCCAAAATCCCTTATTTCCTCTAATTAAATCTTATAATATCTAATTATAGTATACTAGCTCATACACCATGCTCCATGTAATTATAATTACCTATAAGGGCCTATATGCCCCAAAACATGCACAAAACATGCACTGGACAAAAATATGCGAAAACAATTTAATATATTTAGTTTTTATACTTCAACACATCACAATAACCCATACTATAGATTTTATATACTGAAAATAGTCACTTTCATCACATATCTCAAAAACCCATTTTGGATCCTTAAAAATCCGTATTTTCAACAAAAATCCACTTTCGGCATAACTCCCACAAAACATATCAAAAGGCCACGAAATTCGGCCACAATATAAAATATTTACAAATACAGCATACTCACCTGACGGGTCGAGCAAACGATGTCCCATGTCCGCCCTGTAGCCAGTTGAAGTTCGACTTTTTCCACCTAAATAGGAAATTATAGGATCGATTAGTATGAAACTCCAAACTCGACCTACGGATCTTCAAATTCAATCTGTCTTCACCCACATGTCACAAATAACATACGTAGGCGAGCTACATCGATGGATTTCAAATTCGAACCCCAATACAAGAACTTACCTATTGATCGGAGGCTTTCTAATAGGAAAATTTCCTATTTCCTAATTTCTTCAATCCCTTTGTCCTAATATCTCAAATTAGGGTTAACAACAATAATGAGACTCATCTACGCCTCCGAATCCATCAAATTCTCACCTCTATATCGCTCGGGCATTTCACCGAATACCCGGCGTGCACAAAATTTATACTTTCATTCTCCATCTTTTCCATTACGTTCTAAGTCTACAAAATCCCTTCTAAATTCATATTAATACTCTCACACTACTCCACAACCTCCCATACATTTTCTAAACTCGCTAGAAGCAAGTTTCTTACTCCACTTCACATATTCTAAAATTTGGCTTTATGCCAAAATTAGAACTTCATGATTTCACCATGATATGCACTAGTCCTAACTTCTAACAAGTTCTATATACTCTCTTTTACAAACCCAAAACCCTAATTTATTAACAACTTGCAATTGCTCTAACAATCCACTAATTTTTCAAATCTACCACTTCCAACATCTCTAAATCTCTCTACCATAATAATCCTACTCAATAGAAATTAACCCAACTTAATTTTATACAATAAAATAGTTAGGGTTTACCTTCCCGAAATCCATTCAAAAATCCGACGCTACCCCGATGTAGAGAATCCCTCTATTAGTCTACCCCTCGATTTAATTTGGAATCAACGAAGAATCGGAGGGGATTTGAGGTGGGGAAATCGTCGGCCGATGGGTTCGATGGCTTCTTTTTGGGTCGGAATGGAACGGGAAGGGAAGGAGAAGAAGAAGGAATAAGGGGGGTGGGGTTTTCTTTCTCTTCGGCCGGGCGTGGACGGGAGAAAGAGGAGGGAGGAGGGCCGGGGTTTGGGGTTTCCCCTTCTTCGGTTTTGGGGGAAAGAAACGGGAAGGAAAAAGGGAGAAGTTAGGAGAGAGGAGGGGGTTTATAAAATACAATTTAATAAATAGATAGATACATAAAGTAGTCTAGTTATAACATCCCATACAACTGATATGTATTCAAATCATTATTTCTTCTGCATAACATATTTCTAGTTTATGTTCATGTAGTGTATGCATATGATGACGAATAAAATAGCTTATGATTGAGTCTAAGAAATGGCACGAAAAGAAAATTACTACTTGGTTTCGCCGATCAATATGTAATAGTTTCTTTAAAAGGTATCAAATAAATAAGATACAATAAATAAAATAAGAACTACTTGCAGAGATCAAATGTATTCCTTGAACAAAAACAACGATTTGGTTCAAGAGATACTTGCCTTTTTGACCTGACGATTTTGAATTTAACGATTGATCGAAAGGAAGAGAAACACCGAGGCACACCGCGGCAAGAAACACAGCGAATATAGGTAGGGCAATGGCAATGAGGGCAAGGCAGCACTATGGCAGCGTCGAAGGCTTCGGAGTGGAAGGAGGCAGGGTGCACGGTGGTTAATGGGGGCAGCTAGGTGGCAGGAAGTGGCTCGAGCGATGAATAGGTGGTCGACAGCAATGGCGAGAGCAACAAATGGTGGAGTGGAGGTTAGGGATGGGGATGGGTTCTTCGGGTGGTGGTCACGGTGCTGGCGATCGGCAGCAATGATTCGGGTGATGGCGATGGTGGAATGTAGTCGGGGTCTAGGGTGCGGGTGCTCCGGGTTTTGGTGGAGGTCGGGGGTGAGCAGGTGGCCGAGGCGGTGCTACGATGAGGCGGGGTGCAGGCAACGGTGAAGAAGGAGAGGCTGAGGCAATGGCGATCGGGGCTGAGATGGAGGGGCTTAGGTTTCGGGAAGGAAACAGAGGAAGGAGAAGAAGGAGGGCGTTAGGCAGTTGTGGGGATAGATTAGGTCAATTAATTAGGGTTAAGGTTTAGGTTAATAAATGAGGGGATTAAGGGATTAGCTAGAAATAAGAGAAAATCAGGGGATACATGAAGATGAGTGATTAGGAGAAAATAAAGGGGATTGTGCTGTTCGTGGAGATTAGGGGGGTAGCATGCAGTTGGGATTTGACTTGTAGATGGGCTTGGGTTAACGAGTTTTGGGTTTAGAAAGTGGGCTTTGGATGGTATTCAATAAGAAATCAAATAAGAATAACATAGATTAATTGAAATAGTTTACATGCTAAAATTAAATAGGATGTACGAGAATTGCAGGATTCAACTAAAAGAAATTGATCGATTGGAAGAATACAATTTGGTTGAAGAAAACAGTGAGATTATTATTAGTTTAATCAGATTATAGGAATTGGGGAGAGAAAAGAATTACAAAAAAAATTTGAAAAATCGAAAACAGGGGTTACAATCCTACCCACTTTATAAGAAGAACTTCATCCTCAAAATTCATTCACTGGAACATAGGGTATCCCCAAAAAAAAGAAAAAACTACTTGAAGAGATAAGCGAACTTCTTCTGGATTTCTTCCTCAAGTTTCCAAGTCGACTCACCCGGCGAGTGAGGATTCCATGAGACCCGAACAAGCTTGATGACCTTATTCTTCAGGACTTTCTCACGCTTGTCCAAGAAAGAGATCGGTTGAATATTGCATGATAAGTGGCCTCATGGATAACTCTGAGTAGTCGATCACATGACTGTCATCCCTGATGTACTTCCTGAGCTGGGAAACATGGAACACATCATGGACTCCAGATAACGCCGGTGGTAATGCGAACCTATAAGCTACCTTGTTCATTGTTAATCATGCTTCTTTGTTTCACTGCTTGCTACTACTTTCACCCGAAGCTTGCTCTAACGGTACTTTTGAGATAATATTTATACAAGTACAGATGATGGGATGTTGAAGAATCTTGGCGAACTGTTTACTGCATTGTATATTCTCGAACTTTTGTAAGTTCTTGTATCCCAGATATTGGTTATTATATTATATTCTTTTTCATGTGATTATTATTATTATTGTGTTGTTGAGCTTACTGGTATTGTACAACTTATGGATGATATGAGTTGATATACTTATATCATTTGCTGGTCCTTAGTTACGTGCTTATGTTTCCATATAACGGGAAGCGGGGCGAGACACATTCTGCTGGGAAAGAGGATTTAGCAAACCATGGTCTTGTTGTCCCGGCTGCTCAGATCGAAGATGTTCGCCCCGCTTCTGCCTTTAAAAAGGGGTCTTCTTCCTAGCAGTAGATTTTAAGTTCTTTATTTATGTATTCGCCTTCTCGCGAACTGGCCACCACTCTTGTAATGTGATTTTTTAGGAATGAATAAAATGTATTTGAGATAAACTCTTTTGCTTTCACCTTCTTTGACTCATTGGAGGTACGACGTGCCTCGGACTGCCGAGCTGTGGAGTGAGTGACAGGGATCTCCCCCTCGGCTGTGGGGGTCATGCGTCCTTAGATTTTTTTTCCTTTCGAATGGCCATGTAAGCAATCACATGAGTCAGCTTACGTCATATTGTGCTGGAATCGAGGCATCTTTCATCTTGAAAGTTGAAATGTTGACTTGTTGACTGTAATAAATTAGGAAACTCATTGCGATCGAGAAGCATCTAACAAGAATGAAATTCCTCTGTTCTTAGGAAGTTGATTCACAAATCTTATTGTTTTGCTTTTCTAAATGACTGCACTCCTGGAGGGTCTTTTGCTGATTGCCTCGAATGATAATCCAAGGGGTGAAACTGACGAGGATAGATCCCTTTGAGCAGAATCTGTGATCCTTAATCCGCAGTCCGCATGTTCGACCCAGAGGGGATCGGCGTCCCGACGAGTAGCACCAGGATTTTCGTATAGGGTTCCAAAATGTAAAGTTTACTCCAAGTTCCGAGAGATGTGGTCTAAGTTGACTATTTCTCTTGCACAGAAACCTAGGGCGGCTGGGATTTCCCGTGAGTACGACGTTCTTCCAGAGGGATCCGGAGGTATCCAAGTTGAACTACATCAAGTTTATCCCGCTTTCCAAGATTTGACATCCCTCCCTGAGTTCTGAGGGCCAAGGTCGAACGGGCTTTCATTGCAGAGATTGTTGGTCTACTTTGCGATGCTGGTGCTTCTCCTGCTTATGAAGTTATTCCAGCTTTCCTTTAGGATCAGCTGTCCTTCATTTCGTTGTCGATGCTCACATATAATGCCTCTTCTGCACGTTGGTGGCCAAAAGGAACTGGCGCTTCGAGATACAAGCGGTTAATCTTAGGAGTGTTTAGGCGTAGCTTTCTTGCTTGTTCGTTTTGCGTTTGGTTTTCCAATTGCAGACTGGCCACCGCCCATTTTGTAATTATCTTTGCTCAATAAAAGGTCTTCGCTTTAAATTTTCCTGAATGAGTTTTTCTTGATTAAGATGGATGGGGACTAAAGGGGCTAGCCGAATTATCTTGTTGTAGTGACAAGTGAACTGGTCAAAATGTCTTGTCAAGGGACAAGGCATGGACGATAGCTTCACATAGAAAGACTGATTATGGAAAAGTCTGCAAGTGGCTCAGGGTCGGAGTGCCATGCCGCGGGTAAGGCACTAGGTGGGAGCCTTGTCACGGAGAAATCCGTGAGTCGCTCAGAATCGGGGTGCATGCTGAGGGGCAAGACACCAGGTGGGAGACTTGTTGCAAAAAAGTCCGCGAGTGTCTTGGAGTCGGAGTGTCCTGCTGAGGGCAAGACACTAGGTATGAGCCTTGTTGCGGAAAAGACCGCAAGTGGCTCGAAGTCAGGATGTCATGCCGAGGGGCCAGACATTAGGCCGAAGCGTTATTGCAGAGAATTCTGCAAGTGGCTCAGAGTTGGGATGCCATGTCGAGGAGTAAGGCACTAGGGAGTAAGGCACTAGGTGGGAGCCTTGTTGTAGAGAAATCCGTGAGTGGCTCAGAGTCGGAGTGCCATGCCGAGGGCAGGGCACAAAGCAGAAGAATGTCGCGGGGAAACTCGCGAGTGGCACATTAACTTATCTAGAGTACGCAAACTTTTTGAATTGAAATGAAATTTATTCACTAGCTGCCGATAGGAGAGCATTTATTACATCCTCCGGCTTTTAGAGCCTTATTACAAGAATTGACTGCTTGCAGCCTTCATGGAACTTCATCAAGTGTTCCGCATTCCATATTCTCTTAATACTCCGCCCCTCAGGTCTTCAAGTCGGTAAGTCCCAGGGCGTACCACTTTGGAGACCCTGTACGGGCCTTCCCAGTTGGAGTCCAGCTTTCCCCTCTTGCTTGGTTCGGAGATGTCTAGCCTTTAGCATTAGTTCACCTTCTTTGACATTAGTTGGTCAGATCTTCTTGTTGTAGAATCGTTCTATCCACTGCTGGTAGACATCTCTCCTGATAGCTGACCTTTCGCAAACTTCTTCAAGGAAATCAAGGTTTGCTTTGAGGCCGTCTGAGTTCAGTTCCACATCGAAGCTCATGATCCGAGGTGAAGGCAGTCCGACCTCTAGAGGAATGATGGCTTTGGTTCCGGACGTGATTATAAAGGGTGATTTGCCTGTCGAAATCCTCTTGGTTGTTCGGTATGACCACGGTATGCTGGGTAGCTCATCGACCCATAACCCCTTGGGGGATTTGTCCAATCACTTCTTGAGGCCTTCCAGAATTTGGCGATTGCCGTTCTCAAGCTTGCCCATTAGATTAGGGATTTATCCAATCGCTTTTAGAGGAAATGGCGTCAAACAATTACCAATGGTCTTTAGAGAGTGCAATGCCAAGAAAAGTGATTGGAGTTTTTGTGCTTGATCCTATTACCACATTGACGGCACAAATTGCTACTTTATCTAAACAACTAGTAATATGAATATTAATGCTATTCAGACTAATATTATTTTTGATCATTGTGTAGGAAATCACTCAAATATTGATTGCCAAGTAGGAAATTCATTTGCTCAACCACATTCCTATCAAGCAAATTACATGTCCAACTTCCAACACCAAAACAATCTTTATTCGAACACGTATAATCCAGGATGGAGAAATCACCCCAATATTTCTTGGAATAACAATCAAGGAGAAATTAGACCACCTCAAAATTTTTCATAACAAGAAAAGAAGCCAACACTTGAAGAGATGTTCATGCAAGACATGCAGAAGACATAGCAATGCATACAAAAGAAAAATTTGGCAATACAAATTAATACGGCTTCAATTCACAACCTTGAGGCTTAGATTAGTCAGCTTTCAAATATTCTTATAGAAAGAACATCAAAACCTTACCCAGTAACACAGTGACTAATCCCAATGAGCATGTAAAAGCAATAACACTGAGAAGTGAAAGATTAGTTGAGCTGCCACAAGTACAAACTACCGAACAAAATGTTGTAGAAAAGCAAGATGAGTTCGAACCAATTTTGGAGGAACAAACGCAGCAGGTGGCCAACAACCATATTGGGAATTCTAAGAAGAATAAAGGAGCTTCAAACCCCACGGTTTCTAGGGAGTTTAATAATGAAACTTATCCTAATTCACCTTTTGATCCACCGATTCCTTTTCCGCAAAGACTTAAAAAAAAAAATCTTGAAAATCAATTCTCTAAATTTTGAAGTATTTTTAAGAAATTGCATATAAATATTCCTCTTATTGAAGCTTTAGAACATAAGCCTAAATATGCTAAATTTTCGAAGAATGTTTTATCAAACAAGCGAAACTTGGAGGAGCATGAGATGGTTATTTTAACAAAGAGAGTAGCGTAATTTTACAAAAGATATTGCCTCCTAAACTTAAAGATCCAAGGAGTTTTAATATTCCTTACACTATTGAAAAATCTTATTTTGATAAAGCTTTATGTGGTTTAGGAGCAAGTATTAATCTTATGCATTTTTTCTGTTTTCAGGAAACTTGGTCTTGGAGAAGCAAAGCCTACTACAATTTCTTTACAATTAGTAGACAGATCTATCAAGTATCCAAGAGGAATAATTGAAGACATTTTAGTAAAGGTAGACAAGTTCATTTTTCCAGCTGATTTCATAGTGCTTGACATGGAGGAAGATAAACAAATTTTGTTGATTTTGGGGTGACCTTTTCTAGCTACGGGGAGAGCTTTGATTGATGTCTAACAAGAAAAACTTATTTTATGGGTTGAGGATGAGCAAGTAACGTTTGATGTCTTTAAATCCATGGAGTTCACTGCTAAAGTTCACTCGTGTTTTCATGTTAGTAAAATTAATTTAATTGTGGGCGAGACACGTAGGGCTGAAGTTGAAAAGTTACCAGTAAAAGTGTGTTTAACAAATTCAGTAACTTAAGAACCTGAGAAAGAAAAGGTTTTGGAATATTTTCGGTATTTAGAAGCTTGTGCACCATCTATTCATCATTCTTCTCAGCTAAAATTCAAATAGGTGGAGATATCAAGGACGCCATCTTTAAGAAAGAAACGACTCAAACTTGAGCTTAAATCACTGCCATTTAGTTTGTTTTATGCAAAGAGAAAACATAATCCACACATGAAGAAAGTTGTTAGAAAAGAGGTTCTTATGTTGTTGGATTTTGGCATCCCATAACCATCCCAGTTACCACGTCCAGCTGAAGACTTAAAACTTAGCGCTGAACCCAGGTTCTTATGTTGTTAGAATTGTTTTTCATTTTGTATAGTTTATTTTAATTTTTGATTTTATTTTATAGGATTGCATAAGTTTGGGGGTTTCCGAGCGGAGTTGTTTTCTTGACCTATTTTGATGACTGATTTTGGGCAGGATGGAGTCCGAATCTGGAAAAGTGTTTCAAATAGCGATCGAAAAAAATTGTCTTAGCTTTCCAATGCACAACGAATCAGTGGATTTGGACGTCTACAACTCCAGATTTCGACGAAATAATGAACGTTACTCTTCCAGAATTTTAACATGAACCAGGGGAGCAATAATGAACTTTTCTCATTATTTTTCATTTTCCTTTTCTTTACCCATTGAGAACAATGTGATATTTAAGTTTGGGGGAAGGGGTTAAAATTTTTAATTTTTACATAGAAGAAAAAAAGTGGACTTAAATTAGGATTACCATTACACTTTTGGGTTTTTTATTGTGCTAAATGATTGCAATTTTTTTTTAATGATAGGCAATATCTTATAAAGCAAGATTTAGCATACATACTTTTTTTAGAATTATTGAAGTTCAAGATTCCTTAGAAAATTTTGAGAGTCGTGTGATTACATGTAAAAGAAGAATGTGATGATTTTTTTCTTGTGATTATTCCCTTTCATCTAGTTCTAAACAGAGTATAAGTAAATAGAGTGATAGTGATTAAATAATCGAATGAATAAAGTTTATCTAGTCCAAAGTTTTAAGTTGCTTAGCAACTAGGGGTATTCATCACCAATGTTTACTTTTACGTCAAACGGTAACTTGAAATATGACTATGCAAAAGTACTTTAAGTGTTTGACTTGTTGAGTAATATGGTGAGTTAATCACATATGTTTGTATTCGCGTCAAATGCTAAGTGAAAACTTAGTTAAAATAAATGGAAAAAAAACTCAAGTTTGCTACTCGGTTTGTAGTAGTGAGAAGGGGTGATCACAAATGGAGTTGTTACATGATATAATTGCGTTAATTGCATGACAAATTTGATGGGATCTAAAACTATGTATGAATAATTGCACTGGAGAAACTGCGTATGATTAGTTTTTCTTTTATTTGATACTGTTTATGTTTTAAGTTGAAATTTTGATGCTAGCATAATAAGATCTTTCGGTGTGATGAGCTGAGCCTAATTATGATTACTATCTCTTTATTCATGGTTTTACTTTTTGCTCGAGGATAAGCAAAATCTTAAGTTTGGGGATTTTTGATGAGTGAAATTTATACATGAATTTATTACTCTTTTTACGCATTAAAGTTGCGAGTTCTTGTTTATATCTTTAAAATTTATCTTATTTCTACTTAATTTTATTCATTTGTTTGATTTTGCAGGAATGTTAACGATAAGTAAAAAATGTGAGTGTTTCTGGTGAAATGAAGGAAGAGTGCAAGGATAAAGTTTAAAAAATTCAAATTGATTCTATGTGACGATATCTAAAAGATTTAAGCACTCAACTGCACGTGTTTACAAATTGGCCATTTGAATCAATTAAAAATATTATGGTCGAGTAGGGGTTGAACAAAATTTTGTAATATAAAATATAAAAAAAATTGATGGAAATTTTTGCAAGTGTACAAAATCACAATAAGTATTATAGTTTTAAAAGAAAAGAGTGTCGAACCCACAAGGATTAATTATTTTATTGAGTACCGAAATTCACTAAATTAATTACTATTTGGAAAATCGAAATTTTAATAAAAATAACAACTAAACAAAATTAAACTATAGAAAAAGCTAATATAATTAAAAATAATGAAAATCTGAAATTTTGTTGTTTGCTAAGCAAAGCTAGTGCTAAGGATTTTGATTTCACCTAGTTAATCCCACACAATTCATAATTTCATGTAGCTTGAAATTCTAATTTCCAAGTTGTAAACCAAAATCCTCTATTTATTCAATGTTTTCTCTCGAACAACACCAAACATATCTCAAACTAACAATTTGTCATATTTCTATGTACATTTTATTAATTGAAAATTCATTAAATTCTGTGAATTTCTTTACAGTCACATTAATCGTGGTAAATCATCTATAATTTCGCTCAATCAATAGTGTTTAATTCTATAATTTTAAATCACAAGTTACCTCTCGGTCTCCCCATGATTCAATAAATCAAATAATAGTTGGTCAAACAGTTGTAAGCATTAAAAAAAAATTATACACACAACCATGAGAAAATAAACGAATCAAATAACATGAAATTAGAATTTTGTTTTCAAAACTAGGCTACATCGAAGCCCTAGAAAAATAAATTTAGTTCATGATAATTTTGTAACTAACAAACATGTTATTGGATTGCATGATAATAATAAAAATTAGAAGAGAAGAAAACTATTTTTGCCGAAAAATCCGAAGTTCAGGCCGCTAGTCAGAGCTTTTTCTTTCTTCCACAAAGATTTCTCTTTCTTCTGCAACTCCCAGCCGCAACTCCTCTGTCGTTTTCTTTTCTTTTATTTATTTATGTATATATATTTTCTTCTCCGGTTTCTCAGCCGCCAAAACCTCCTCCCTCCAATCTCCTTTTTATAGGGGGAAAGAGAAACATAGAGTTAGGATTATTTAAATTAGGGTTAGGATTAGTTAATTAATTAATAGATTAAGATTATTCTATTGAATTTTTAAACTAACCAATCCGTTAACTAATATTTAAACTCATATATTAATTCGTCTATTTCTTCAACCTCCCCCCCCCCCTCCCTTTTTTTATATTACAAAATTTTATTTCACCTCCTACTTGACCATAATATTTTCTATGGATTCTTAAAATGGCAATTTTGTAAACACGTGCAAATGAGTGCTTGAATCTTCCAGAAATCATCACATAGAATCAATTTGAATTCGTGAAATCTTTATCCTTGCACTCTTCCTTGATTTCACCAAAAATGCTCTCATTTTGTACTTATTGTTCTCATTCCTACAAAAACAAATAAATGAATAAAATTAAGTAGAAATAAGATAATTTTTAAAGAAATAAACGAGAACAGTATATGTGGATTGATTATCATGAATGTTGCGTAGGAGTACATTTTGTTGTTACCATGCTGTCTATACCATCTTGTA
Organism: Hemerocallis citrina; assembly: GCA_017893485.1. NCBI lineage: Eukaryota > Viridiplantae > Streptophyta > Magnoliopsida > Asparagales > Asphodelaceae > Hemerocallis > Hemerocallis citrina. Next base: position 39,330,337 of record CM030366.1, read on the forward strand.
ATGAATGTTTGACCCAGTCTCTTTTAGAATTAATTTAACCTTTATAAATGAAAGTCATAGCCCTTTGAGTTTAGTTTCTAGAATATTTGACGGATTTGAATTCCGATTGGTAGACTGTAAGTTATCATATTTTTAATACTGCTAGGTTTTTAATTCCAGATTTCTGTCTAGAGGCTGATCAACACAATTTAATATTTAAAATAGTGTATTAGAAGTAAAATGAAAACTTTAGATTAACTAGGCTGTTACTACAGTTGATTAGAAGTCACTTTGAAATTTTTATAAGATTAATTGATGAATGTCCAGACCCGTTATATATATGAGAACATGACCATAGGTTGCTGCCAGAGCACTAGTTCAATAAAGAACCAGACTTTTGACCTAGCTTCAGATAATATTAATTAGAACTTTATAAATGGGAGTTGTAACCCTCTGTGTCTGGAATCCAGACTATTTGAAAATTTTACAATATAACCTACGGAGTGCAAGATATTCAGATGCTCGTGGTGTAACGTATGAATTCCATAATACAGTCTGAACATTACCATGTTTAACTAATTGAAACAGTAGATTAAATGAAGAATTTAGACCTAAAACGAATCGTGTTGTTACTGAACAATGTTAAGAACTAATTATGGTTTTATAAGATTTTTATATGAATTTACAGTCAACTAATTTTATATAAGAATTTGACCCTAACATGCTGCCTGAACACGAAACCAGAAAAGAATGTAATTTTACACATAACTACTGTGATTATAATATATTGTGTGAATATGCATTGGAACCAGCAGGGAGTCTAGTTTCTCAACTCTTGACGGAACCTGATTTTCTTCTCCGTAACAACGGGTGTCACACCTCGCTTCCCAAAAATACGAAATACGAGTATATGACATTGGCCCAACGAATGACTAACGTCATCTATAAGCTGTTTAATCGATCAACTCAATAATATAATCAATACAGAACAAATACGCAGGCAATAATAATAATCTCACGAACAATAATACTTGGAATGAGACAATATAATATCCAAATACAATAATAATAATCCAACGTCTGGAAACAATAATAAAATCCGGTACATAAGCCCAAAACAATAATAATCCAATCCAAATTTATAAAAAGTCTCAGTACATTAAGTTTATTAAAGGGATAAGCAATTTAAAAGCAGAAATCTTCAAAATATTTGTTCTCCAATTCCAGCAGGCAATTCTCCTTCATTACCTGTATACACTTCATCTAAAAAAGAGGAGAAAAATTGTCCTTAGAACAAGTCATGGATAGCAAGTAGAGAAAGCAGGGAACAATAGAATAACGGTATAACAATGAATCAATAGATTAATAGGAATCAATAACATAGCACGATGATAATAATCAATAACATGGTAATCAATGCAACGGTGTAACGGTGGATCAATATTCGGTAACGGTAATCAACGGTTAATATCATTATCACTTAAAAAATATTGGATACATATAGGAACAATGATGAACAATATGCAATGTCAGTAATGTGTTAATCCTTATGTCTATTAATCATTTTACCTCCTAACTAATGCACGTACTACTATGTCACATGTGTACTGTACCACAGGTTCGATGCATACAATCAATTTCGTTTAGACTCAAGTGGTGCACTCGGTAGATCATGTACTCGGCAACGGTAACTGTAAACACTATTCATCTTTCGGTGTATGAAACGGTCATCGGCAACGATACGGTACACGATAGATTGGGTTACTGCTATAACCACAATCACATGATAAAATGGTAGCCAGAACGGTAATTAGGAAAACACGGGCCCCTCCTCCAAGTACAGTCATTACTTTGTTCACTACTCAAATCTCCCTTTAACCCCGGCTTATTAATTATTTATCAATGCAACAGTACAATATGCAATCAATGGACAATTAGGTGAACGATAGTATCAATAGGGAAACAATAGGTTGATAACATGGATAGGACGGTTAAAATAGTGACAATAACTCATTGAGAACATGCAATGCAACATACATTCATTAATGTATGCAATAGTACAACATAAGAATTATTAATTCATTAAAAAGATGAATCTAAAATTCTGGAAAGCAAGCGCAACCTGTACAAAAATAAAGTTTTCTGCTGATTCGGAAATCAAAAGTTGAATCCATCAGAAAATCTGGAAACTAGACTTCCATACGGTCCCAACGCATACTTAAAGTTCAAAATCTAACAACAGTAGCTAGGGCAAACACATGTTTCTTTTCAGGTTTTATGTTCAGGCAGAATTTCGACATCTGGTTGTTTTAATTTTTGAATCAGCATAAACTCAATATTAAATTCAGTAAAAATATAATCTAGACTTCCAAACATGTTAAGCAACAATCTGAAAATTTTCATAGCAAAATTTTATCATTTGATCAGCATTTTTACTGTTTAAATATGAAAGGTATGAGAATCTGAAAATCTGAAATGTAAAAACACAGTTGTAGTAAAACGGGCATAACTTTTGCTACAAAACTCGAAATTCAAAAATTCTGGATGTTATTGGCAACTAGACACTCGGGGCTACATTTTATCTTCAGAAAGTATTTCATTTTAAGATCATTTAGTGGTTCAAAAACAGCAATCAAGTTCAGGTCAGCATACATGTACAGTTCTTAGGGTATTTTCTTGAAAATAAATTAATTGAACATGATGGGTATTGATTCTTTAGTCAATAAATTGTGTAACTAGTATGATAGGTGTCCAAACATGATAAATAAAAATTATAACACATATATATACAAGTCTAACATCAATCAACACGATCAAACAACATACAACCAAACAATTGTCTCTAGAATAATTTAGTTGTATCGTGACTATTTGTGTAACCCTAATATCCATACTATATGATGTATGCAAGATTCAATACTTTTGGAGTCAATTTGGCATGATGTCAAGAGTATTGGGGTTAGCTCGTGTAAACCCTCAATAAACCCAACGAAAAAGATAAACAAAGGATAATACGATAACAAAGAAATCTACTTGCAAGAATTTCAATAACACTTGAATTTGATACAATTAGTAATTCAAGAGGACGGTGACTTGCCTGTTAATCGGTGAAAACGAATGCCGCGAATAACGGGATAAGAATCATTGAAGCAACGAACTCACGAACTAGTAAATCCCCAAAGCAGCACGTGCAAAATACGTGCAATCAAGTTCAAAAGCAATAACAGCACACAAAAGAGAAAGCAACAGCAAGAATCAACAAGACAGCAGTAACTCCAGCAATGGCCAGGGCCAATGGCGGCGGTGCTAGGGGCAGGGCAGCACTGGGGCGTCGCCGGGCTTCGGGGTGAGGAACAGCAACAGCAACAGCGGGCGTTGGGGTTGGGTTCTGCCGTCGATTAATGTCGAGATCAGAGAAAGAAGAGGTCGGGGGTCTTTCTGGTGGCGCGGATAGGCGGCGCCGACCAGAAAGGGGGTGGAGACGGGATGGGGGTCACCAGAGGAATGGGTAGCCGCCGGAGAAGATGAGGTACAGTAATGGGTTTAGGGGATTCAGCGGAAAAATAGTGATGGAGGAGAAAGAGAACGGGAGGAGAGAGAAAGGGCGGCTACGGTTTCGATTTGTGTGCAAAATTAGGGTTTGCATTAAAGTTGTATTTATAGGGTACAATTAGGGTTCAATAATAGCGATTTTGGATCAAGAATTCATCAATTGGGTTTTAGGGTTCAATTGGGAGGTAGATCAAAACAACAGGGTTCGAATAAAAACACCCACAATCAATTAAAAGATAATAAGCTCAACAAGAAAAACTCTAACAAGAAGAACGAGGAATTTTCAAGCAATTCTTAATTAAAAAAATAATTGAGGACAAAAGAAAATAGAGTTTTTATTCAATTGCAATTAAAAAGAAATACAAAGGGGGAAATTTGAAAATTACAGAAACGGCAGTTACAACGAGAAAGTTAGTTTTTGTACAGCAACGTCTCGCTATCTAGAGTTGCATTTTCATGTTTAATTATAAATCTATTTAAGTTTTGTATTGAGCTACATGCCATCCATTGTACAGTCATTGATACCTCATTGATATCGCTTCTTGCAACCCGTTCTATCGATTGCATATTCATGATTCATGTTAATAAACTAATAATAATGCTAGGTAATAATGAACAATCGGAGACTGTACTCGGATGAGGGGCCCGTGTTTCTCTATATTGTTATTGTTATCGGTTATTGTTTTATCGATTGATTATGGACTACTGCTACAGTATCCCGATTGAATGTTGTATCGTATCGTAGACCAATTCTCGTTATTGATCATTGATTGTGGATTATTGATTATTGAGTATTGTTGCCGAGTACATGATCTTTTGAGTTCACCACCATAGTCTAAACGTTCACTTGTTTGTATGAATCGAACCTATGGTATGGGATACAGAATTTGTAACACCCCGCAAAATAAAATGATTTATTTTGCAATATTAAATAATATTAAATCAGTAAAGTTGACTATTTTGACTATTTTCTTGAAATTGCAATTTTGCATGTGCAACACATGTGCAAAGTTAGAAAATTTTACGGTTAATGATTTATTTTCCGCATTTATTGATGATATTTTAATTTTTCAAATGTATTTAAATTAATTTGACTATTTTATGACTTTTTCAATTTTACACGTGCAAAACACGTGCAAATATTTTTTGGTGCAAATATCCAATTTTAAATTTCTGAATAAATTCTCCTATTTATAATTAAGTATATCCTAAATTTTTTGATTTTTTCTGAATAAAGAAACTATTTTTTTAAATACATCAAAAGAGAGGGGCTTTTATGTAAAAAACCGATTGGATCTCAAACAAATAATGAGAATCTATTTTTGCTGCTCTTTGGGCTGGCCATTGTAATTATTAAAGAAAAAATTTATTTAAAATATATTTATAGTTTATTTTGTAATGATTTAAACATACATGGTATTTTTGCAAATATGGAATTTAAGTTGGACCTTGTGCAAATTTTTTTCTTGGAAACTAAAAGTCAGAAATTTTATTTGGAAAATCTAATATTTATAAGCAGATAATAATTCTGAATTTTCCAGATTTTTACGAATATTTTATGAAATATTTGCAAATATTACAAAAAGATGGGCTTTTGTGCAAAATTACCACTTGGAGTACAAATCCAAAAAAAATTAATTTCTGGGCAATACTTGATGGCTGGATAACTCAGTAGTAAAGGTATTTGGTGTTATTTAAATTTATTTAACTTATTTAACTACTTTATTAAAGAAATGTCTATATATGTAAAAGAATAATTTGTTGAAGGATGTTTCCATATAACTTGTAAAATCCTAAAAATCCAGATTTCGGCCTATTAAAGAGCCACTATAGCCATCCCCCCTCCTCTGCAAAAACAAAATATTATTTTACTATTGGTTTTCTTGGAGTTTTGAAGCGATGATCTTGGTTTTCTTGCGAAATGAAGGACTTTTATTGTTTTCTTTATTATTTCGGTTGATTCTTCAATAAGGTGATTAACATATGTTTGATTTCTTGATGTTGTATGCATGTTGTATGTGATGATTTGTCTATTAGAAAGCATGTTAGGAGTTTGTATGATGATATGATGAATATTCATGGATGAATGAATTAAGATTGAAACTTTTCATGAAAACTATGCTATTGATGATTGAAATTACATATAGATGACTTGAGATTTGTTAAGAACCTAATAGAAATCATGGGTATGTTGTTTTGTATCATGTTCATGCTGATTTGATTGCATATAACAAGTTGTATGATATAAATTGCTCAAAAGTGTGTAGAGTAGGGTTCTTCACTGTGTGTATAGTATATATGCTCTGTTTTGATAAATTTGATGAACTATAACTTGATTAAATACTTGTTGTATTCACACATATTCATGAGTAAACTATTGTAATCAGTGGGGTATGTGTATAACAAGTTGTAGAAGGATTTTTGGATAAAAAGAATCAAGTTTTAAGGGATTGAGTTGTTCTTGATTTTGGTGGCCGAAATTGGTTTTTGATGTTTTGTGTGGTTTTCAAATTGAATTTGAGTTGTTTTGATGCTGAGCATGATTTGAACATTATACTACCTCCAACTGATGAAATTTTGATGTTTTACTGATGCAAACACACATATACACACTTATATATATATAGTTCACTGTTTTGAAGATTTTATGAAAAATTGCTCTTTTATGATCTTGATGAGATTTTGATTTGTTTTATAAACTCATATATGTTATACAAGTTGTATTTGATCATCTCATGAATTTTTGTTTTGCAAATTTATAATTTTACAAAGATTTAACGAAATATCAGTAAAAAGGTGCACGAAATTCAAAGCTGTGGATTTTCGGACTTGACAGTCGGCCGACCACTTTTTGAACTAAAAGTGGCAGACGACTAGAAGTTCTTGGATTTTTGGAATTTTGCATGACGGCCGACCGTCGCCTTTTGTACTTGTTTTGGCTGTCGACTATCAGCTGATTGGCTGATTGTTTTGGTTGAGTTTTCTGTTGATTTCTTGAACGACTATTTTCTTGCACTTATGGATTATTGATCTATTGTTTTAGATGATATTTTTGCTACAGATTACAGTATTTTACAAAGAGTTATGTTTTGATTATAATAGAATTTAAATTGTATTTCTATGACCATATAAAGTGAAATATATATGGTTTATGAAGAAATTGATGTTTTATGACTTTCTACGACTTCAAAATACGATTCTCAGTTATTTATTATATTTAATATTTTATTTCAGTTTTGAACATTTGTGAATATCTTGAATGAATTTGGGTTTTGTTTAAAGAAGTTTTCTTGATATAAACGTTTTGATGATGAAATTAAGAGTTTTAATGAAAGATTTTGTGTTGATATTCGATTTGTGAATTTCTAGGAGTTGAGTGGGAGTCCTGTGAACCGGCAGATAAGATTATGTGGATTTTGACCAGTTGGGTCTTGGGATTGTTTTGTGGAATTAAGTCCGACAGGATACACTAACTCTAGAGAGGGGGGATTTGTGTTTTATTAATAATAACCAACTTAAGGACAGGGCACTAGTGGAGATGTGATGGAACTTGGAAAACGTAAGTATATGCTCTTGGGGTCCAGTCCAACGGATGCGTTACAGGACTTGTGTGTTCTGTCTCGAGAGGACTATTAGTATGTTCACGTGTCATGGGTCTTTAGTGCCTATTCACGAAACATACAGGTAGTGTGTCGAGGGCCGACATGTCTATTCACGGGATGTGCATGTGTACTTGCACGTCGAGGGGCGGCGGTGGGGTACACGGCAGGGAGGTGATTCTCTGGGGTTTTTTAGCTATTCTTACATGATGCTTGCGCGTTGAGGGTTGTGATGCATATTCGCAGAGTATTCTAGATTTTATTTCCATCATCGTAGTAGGATTAGTTGCATAACGAGGGATCTAACCCTATAAAGTGGAGAACGATAAGGGCTTGCACCGGACCTATGTAGTATGGAATGTATAAAATCCGACAAGTATGCATTAGAGAGTCAGCATATTGCATTTGTGTTTTCTTGACTTGGTTTTATGCATGTTTGTTTTCTGTTTTCCTACACTTGACACTTAGTCTAGTTTCACTTGATGTTTTTATGTTTTATTTACTGTCATTTCGTATTCCATTTGTTACTACTGTTTGTATGAGTGTTATAACTTTATTCTTCATGTTTTATTTACATTGTATTTCTTTTTATGTCACTCACACCGTTATGGCTAACTGCCTGTAGTTTTGGGGGTTAGGGTTATCTCTAACCTCATATTTTATAGGTAGGTACCTATAGCTTGGAATTTGGATGCATTTGGTAGAATGATAATGTGGCTTATGCAATTAGTTAAAGAATGTGTTGTAAAAGAAAGAAAATGTAATTCAAGGTGTTTAATTTTCCATTGTGCTTTGTAAACAATTGATGTAATAAAAAGTTTTAAATTTCCCTGTAATTTGGTTGCAATGTTTATGATTACATTGAAGTTAATTCTGGAAATTGTGCCACGTATTTCTAATTTTTAAATATTGGAAATTCGGGGCGTTACAGAATTACGTGCATTAGTTAAGATAATAAAACATGATAGACTTAGGATTGTCACTTGTATTGATCATGGTTATTGTTATCGACTTGATTCTTGTTTTATTGTTATTATTGATTGTTTCATCGTTGATTATATCGACATTTCATTGACTATTTATGCGTCCTGTTTTATTATTCCTTGCTTGTTACTACTTGCTGTCCGTGACTTACTCTAACGGACATTCCCCACACTCTAGACCACGAGCTTGCAGGTACACAGGGAGAATTGCCTGAAGGACTTCGTGAGCAAATTTTTCAGGGATTGGAGCTGAATTATTGGCCTACAATAATTGTTTCATTCAAATTCCAACATTGTTGTTATTACTTTGTATTCTGGGCTTTGATGACTCGAAGTTTATTTTCTTCCAGATGTTGGTTATTTTGAGACATTTTATAGATTATTTATGTTATGTGATTTCATTATAGCATGCGTGGTGGTAATTGTATTTCATATTGTTGAGTTGAATATTACAGCTTATGAATGATGCAAATCATTCGCTAGGCCTTAGTCGCGTGTTCGTACTTCCGTTATCTTGGGAAGCGGGACATGACACTTGTCATTGTGAGAGTTGTAACTCTTGTATCTTTTCTCTAGTGGAATATTATGTCGGGTTTTCTCCCTCATATTAGGGTTCGCCCAAACGAGAAAAAATTGTGTCCTTTTGTGTGTTTGAAATGATCTTCTATTTGCTTGATGGGTATTCATAGTGATTGCATCATAAACTCAGCAGATCCGACAAGAGAAATTCCCAACATATACAAGAGTTACAATCACTCTCACGAAGAACTCTCAAACCTCACTAGAAAATACTATGTTGTTTACAATAGAAAAACTCTTAGATGAAGTACTTGATGCTTTTGGCACACATTTCAATGGAGGCTATTACAATATTATTTGGAGAACTAGAGAACCCTAGGTTGCAGTCATGATACAATCACCGTTTGATATATTCCAAAGAGAAAGCTACACAATAGGAGTTGTACGATCTAGCTCGGAGAAGAAACTGGGTTTCCAACAGATCCACCGGACCTAACCCAAATCTGCTCTTGCGCCGCTATCAGTCGTCTGCTTCCTGAAGTCGAGCTCACTCTGCCTAGTTGCAGTCGACTCTCAACCCCCTTCTCTGCCAATAAACAACAACCTTCCAATCTCGATCTTCGCTTCGAACCTCATCTCGCTTCACCTCTCGTTCACATTGAACCTAGTATGCAAGACAAAAACCCAACAAATAGTTATCTCAGAGCTTGGTACAAAATTTCCAACCAAATAAGGAGAACCTTCTGAAATTGATTCTGAAATTGATTAAAGCCCACTACAAGTTGATTCTCTTTCTTCTTCCAACCCAAACTCCATCTGAAACTCTATTCTAGGCAATCACAAATCTCCACTTCTTGTTGGTTGCATCAACTCAATTAAAAACTTAATATACTGTCTAAAACTGTGATTTTGGCACTTCAATTCTTTCTTTCTTTCCTCCTGTTTTTTGCGAATAGTAACATCTTATATAGAGTAGGGTTGGCTTGACTATATGGAAACCAAGCATTAGTTCAACTAGTCTATAACTTGCAAGTAATGTACAAATTATCACCTTATTTTCGGTACTAATCATGTCACTCTTTCTACTATTATATATAACAACCTCCATCATCATCTTCTCTTCTCAGTTCGATCCATCTCCCTCTTTCTCTCTCTTGCTTCACACATATTGATCCTTACAATTGAACTATATGGCTAGTGAGGAGGGAATGAACGGCAAGAAGAGCAACGCAGTTTGGAGGCTTATGTTGCTGCCAAAGGCTGATACAAAGGTGGTGAGCATACTAACAGTCGGTCTGAGAGTGGGAGCGACATTGGCTACAATTACAGCAGCACTTTTGATGGGACTGGACAAGGAGACCAAGAGCACTACAGTTGCAATTGTCGGCACCACCCCTCTCTTCCTTACTCTCACTGCCAAATTCAGCCATACCCCTGCCTTTGTGTAAGCCCTTCTATGTGTTACACACTTTTGTTTCGTATTTCCTTTCATTTTCTATTATGCAAATAAAGAGAAACCAAGATTGTTAAGTATTGAAGAGATTGATCTGTTAAAGAGATCATATTATTTCTAATGCTTAGATAGATGATATCTCAGTAACATTCATACGAAAAATTCTTAATGTTCCTGACCTGTAATATGTTGCAGGTACTTTGTGATAGCTAATGGCATAGCCAGCATTTACAATTTAATGGTTCTCTCCTTAGGATTTCTCCTCTCTAAAAGAAAGGCGTGTAATGTCTTGGTGCATCTTACAGACATGGTAAATGTCTAATTCTAACTCACTTGACCATAATTACCGACGATCTTTCTGACTGTTTCTTACAGTTATTTACATCACTCACTATCCGAGCTATTTGAAAAGCCCATACTACATAAAGCAGATAGATTATACTTTTATGAACATAACTACCCTCATCCAAAAGTAGAAACATCACAACAACAAAATACTACACACTTGATTCGAGTATTTCTGCCCAAAAGAGTCTCATTAATAAATAAAAATTGGATGGTAAGGGAGGAAGAGAAGGACAAAAGTGCTAATGGAAAATTCATGTTCAAACTAGAGGTCTAAGAAAATTTGTGCATATTTAAATGCTTCGGGTAATTCCAATTTTCACAGGTGATGATGGCTCTAGTAGCGACTGCTGCAGCTGCAGCTTCGTCCATGGCAGAACTAGGCAAGAATGGTAACCTACATACAAGATGGAGCCCGATATGCGACAAATTTGAAGACTTCTGTCACCGTGGAGGCCTAGCCATCGTAGCTGCCTTTATAGGAGCTGCTCTCCTCCTTAGCCTTAATGCACACTCCACTCTTGCTCTCCATAAGAATGCAGTAGTCTGCCAGCTCTAGTTGCTTGTTTCCACCCAGATATTAATGTTATCCTCTCAAACTGGCCAGCAATTGCGTGTTCTTCTTGTGAATTAATAACTAGGAGTTCGAAGTTATTCATAATATAAGGGCAATCGGAAAGGTAGATATGCATTTCTTTGGTTTGTTTGGTGTGAGGAGTGCGGATGTGTGCTGTGTACATATAAAGCTCTGATATACATGTCTTTTCCTTCGTGCTCATTTTTAAGCAATAAGTAGAGAAGGTTTCACTGAAGCCAGTTTCCATCCTCAGTGATTTCACATGCATCATATGTTGAGAATCGCTAAATAGTAAGCAAAACCACAAGTTTTACTGACTAACATGCTGATTGTGTTTGAAAATTCTTCTGAATTTAATGTCTAAATCGACAACTGACCATAAAACTGTAGTCAAATTATTTGGGAGTCTCAATTTTCTGACACTGATTGTTGAAATATAGTAAGAATAAATTTGTATATTCGGTTTCCTAATTTATAAGGAACAGATTCCCTCAAATCTCTCATCTCCTTAATCTTCTCAATCAATTGTACCCCTTTTCCAAGAATATAATGTGTATATAAAGAGATGTACAGTAGAAGAATAAAATAAGAAAATATATTTTTTCCAAATTTGAATATGGTTTCAGAGCCTAAAATACTCTAGGCTACGTGAAGAAGAGGAAGAAGAAGAGGCATTGTTCAGCCTCACCGATCACCAACCACTGCCCCGACTTCGGATCAGATCCGAACCCGAACCGAAACCCCGACTTTATCTCGCGTTGAAGCCGAAACCTCGACTTCATCTCATCGACATCATCGACGGGACCAGCTGCCCATCGCTGTCGAAGCCGCTGCCATCGAACGCCATCACCGCCATCGTCGCCATCCAAAGCTGTTGTCGTCGCCGTCGAAAGCTCTCATCGCCGCACGAAGTCGCTGCCGTCACGCCTCCCGAAGTCTCCTGCCGTTGATCCTATTGTAACGCCTCGGATCCCACTACCGAAAATCTGTGACACAAACCAGAATCTTTTCCTTCAAATGTATCTCAACTCAGTAATAACATGAAAATTTAAAAACTGTGTATTGCCAAATAAAATCATTACATCATCAATTACAATCATTATATGTTCTTGAACAAGGAATACGAATTACATTAAAGTATTACAAATACTATTTTGTAAAAGTTACTGTCTGCCACCCAAAACGGTAGTCAACTGTTGTCTACTGGAATGCCACTGAGTGTTCATGCTACTTCCCTGAGATGCGCCCTATAGCTCAAATCTTCCGCTGCGCTACTCTGATATACCTGCACCTGCTCGACTGGTAGGTAGGTATATTACTACTCCACTTGGATGCCCTGCTTGTCTTGAGTCTTCCGTACTCACGACTCTATATCCAGCACCTAATTGAGTGAGGATGTCAGTACGTATACTGACGCAAGGCTGGTAAGGAAACTGCAATTCTCCAACATCATAACCAAAATGTTGAAAGAGAAAAGTGTACAAATGTGTAACTAACTATGTATGACATGATCATAGAGTCCAATGCAAGAATTCAATCGAATGCAGATGCACTTGTTCTAATGCATTCTGGACTCTGAGGCTAAACGTATGCATCACATACTACATACGCCCTATACCCAGTGAATTTCTAGATTCAGGGATTCAACCCTCAATATGCATTCTGTTATTGTACTTGTCCTATTCCTGACACCTACCACATGACTAATGAGGTTGCAATTGATCGGTCTATTCCACCAATGCAGTCACTTAGTGGTATCCCCATTTGCCACTAGTGCCTGGCGCCCAGACCTCACTCAAAAGTCAGTAACGAACTCAAGGTAGCTTACCAGCGCACCTTTGGTACCGAAAGCTCATAGGGTCGCAACCCCATGGCCCGTTCGTGTCTACTAACATAGAACTTGATGGAAGTATAAGGGTCCATTCCCTAGCTCCGACGGGAGATCCACCCGTTCTTATCATGGGTATTTCAGGAATCAACAGATCGAGATACACAACCCTTAGCGTATCCCTACGACCGGATAGTACAACAACAGCACCACCATTTACTTGCCTCTCAAGCGAGGTCAACAATACAGTTAAATACTGCCTAAGGATGTCACTAAACTAGGTAGTTATAAAGTTACCAATGTTCATTACCTGCTAAGTATTTTCCCAGACTTACTGAGTTCTACAATGTTACTTGACCCGGCCTATCGGCCCAAAATTCTGGAGATTCGATCTCCGCCGCTCGCCACTTCACTTAACCTGAATCTCATCCTTGCTCCCATCCCGTGATCAGCCTTCATTAGCTAACGATTCATCGGCGCACGTGGAGGGACTTATCCACGGTTCTTAAGATGGAAGTAACCATACAAACTTATTGGGTCGGTAGCCCTAGGGTACAAATCACCCCAGACACTACTAATTCATCGTACAACCACAACCCAAAATGATGCCATAAAGATTTAGGCTCTAAGAAACACTTCAAGACTAACATTATAACTTATCAATATGGAAAGGTTGTGTTTCTTTCTTAACTCAGCCCCAACACATATCATGTTTTATGTTGCACTTTTCAAAATTCATATCAATTCACATATTCACCCAAATCTTGTAAAACCAAATTCTTTAGAAATTTGGGAATCCCAACTACAATTTCCTCATAAGACTTGAATTCAAATTTACTTCATAACTTAGTGTAAAACTCTTCCAAAGTTTACTAATCAGATTTCAGCTAAACTGAACATGTAGTATTCAAAATTCAATATCAAATCATGTTTAACTCCAAACTGTATGAAACTTGAAATTTCCTGTTCTACACATAACCAGGTTCATCCTGATCCAAAATTCACATTCAGATTCTAAGTATTGAGTGAAATATGGTACTTTAAAGATAGACAAATTTTCAGCCTACTAGCAGAAATACTACACACTAGACTTCTGTCAAGTCGGTTTCTACAAATAGATTGAGATATCAATACTACTCCAAAAAAAAAATCTGAAATTTGATATACTGAAACTAGACATATACAAGATACTACACTTAAAATTCCACTATCAGATTCATCACACATAGTGAGATATAATCTATCAAGGTTTCCAAAAAAATCAAATTTGAGCAGACTGGCTGTTCTGAACTAGCAGTGAAAATATATAGCTTATATATAGGAATTGATGTCCAAATATTTTGAAACTTGAAACATAAGTTAACAACATATACAAAAAGCTCAAGTTTTAATTTCAACATCTAATTCATCTTTAATCTCCAGATAAGGCTTCTCAAAGTTAACTAAAATTTTAGCTTTAACCAAAGGAAGTAAATTTGACTATTTTAACATAGGTTAGTTTCAAGACCAATTCGAGATATTAAACCTTTCTAAAAAAATACAAAATTCTGGAATTAAACAATAGACATATACATTAAGCTAAAAAAAAGGTTTACCATAAGATTCCAATTATTGATGGAGATATGATTTTCGAAAGTTCATTCCTTTCTAAGAAACAGAACAGTTTTCTGCCCTACCAACAGTGGGAAAATAAATGGTTAAATATATCAAATAAAGTCAAAAAAATATGAAACCAGAGGGGAAATACTCTTGACATATACAAGAATCACTGATTAAAATCTCAGTTCTCATCCCCAATCTCATGTTATGTATCTTCAAAGTTCAGACAAAACAGAGCTTCACAGATCTGTTTTCAGATTGACTGTTCATCACCTCCGAATTTTTATGTGGTATCAATTCAACTCAAAAATATCTGAAATAATTCATGTATGCTCCTAATATCCTCTAGTTCATGCCAAATTAATTTGGTCATCAAATTCGTTCACCTGTTCATCCTGGAAAATCACAAGCAAAGGTTCCTTTACATGAAACTAGGGTTTTTACCTACCTAGTTCAAATCTCCCATAATAACTTGTAAACAAAACTCATCATATGGTGTGTGGTCATAGGAGAGAGTTTAAATCCAAGAAAACTCAAGAGGGATTCAAGAACCCAATCAAGAAAGAAACTATCAAACAACACACACAAAAAAAAGAAGTGGAGAAATCCTCACTTTGAAATGAGTTAGAGCTTGAGTTTCCTCCTCTCTTGCTTGATAGCTTTTCTTCCCCACGTATGGCTAGTACTTCTTGATCAAGACATGGAAATAGCCTCCTTTCCTTTATTTTTCTTATTTACTTGCTTTCCCTTTTTTTTTATTTTTACCCAAAACTCAAAAAGAATGGTTTAAATAGAGTGAAGAGAGTGAGAGAGATGGAGAATGAGTGATGGAGAATGGTGAGATGTGGAAGGGGATGGTGTGGCTGGCTAGGGTTAAAGGAGAGGTGGAAGGCTAGGGTTTGGCCAAGTAGCCATGCCCAAATCCGAAAAAAAAGTAATTACTTAATTACTTATCCTTAGTGACTATACCTTAATCTATTTACAATATGATGATCCTCTAGCTCTTAAACTCTAACCCTAGCTTAACTTAGTTATCTAATTTCATTTATAGGATTATTGGATGCTAGGTTACATACAATATTTGTATGTACGATCGGTTATTTGTACAAATACAATATATCATTCATACCCTTAAAGTCAAATTATATAAATAATTCTCAAAAATAGTATTATGATTTAAAATAATATTTTATTATTTCGGGATATTACACCTATCGCCATCATCGATCTCGATCCCTTGCCGTCGATCCCGATCCCAAAGTCTCATGATCCCGTCGTCGACCCCGATCTCTTGTTGTGCCGCCAATCCCTGCGTCATCGCAGATCCGCAAGCCAATGTTTCAGGACCCGCCACCCATTGCTGTCAAAGTTGCTGCCATCGAACGCCATCACTGCCAACGCTGCCATCCGAAGCTGTCGCCATCGCTGTCGAAAGCCCTCATTGCCGCATGAAGTCGTTGCCGTTATGCAAATCTTATCGCCATCATCGATCCTGATCCCCTGCCGTTGATCCCGATCCCGATCCCGAAGTCTCCCGATCTCGTCGTCGACCCCAATCTCTTGTTGTGCTGTCGATCCCTGGCATCATCGCAGATCCGCAAGCCAAAGTTTTGTCCCTGACCCGCAAACCTAATCTGCAAAGGAATCCCTCTCAGTTCTATTTTTGTTGTTTGCTGTGTTACTGGATTTGTTCAGATCTGATATTTCCATTGGTGGATTTTCGCTGTTTGGTGTTCGGGCTCTTGGATTTGATCCAGATCGGATCTAAAAGGAGCTATTCTATTGGTTGTGCTATTACTGTATGCTGTTTGCGATTGTACCCACCCACTATTTGGTGTTTGGATAAGAGGGTGCCTCTTGCTGTGTTGCTGTTAGTGATGCTTGTTGTGTTGCTATTTCACCATGGGACCAAAGCTACAGTATGAGTCAAGGAAGTGTACTCATTGTGGCAAGATCGGTCACACGAAATCTCGTTGTCATAAGATTATCGCCTATCCAGAGAACTGGGATCATAGCACGAATACTCAGAGGAAGAATTGCAATCAACCCACTGTCGCCATTGGAGTTTTTGATCAAGCTGAAAAGAGTATCAGATCAGCCTCTACATTAGTTACTGCTGCAGGTAATGATGGTAAGATATTTAATATTTCGGCCTCTGTTGTGAATAATGCATGGATAATTGTTTCAGGTGCTACCAACCGTATGACTTTTGATTCTAGACAAGTCCAAACCTTACAACCATCCACCAATTCAGTATGTCCACTTCCACTGGTGATCCTGCTACCATTATTGGCGAGGGTCCCATATCTCTCACACAAACCCTAACCTTATATTTTGTACTAGTTGTGCCATCCTTGAATTTTAATCTGTTATCTGTTGCCCAAATAACTACTACTTTACATTGTATTGTAATTTTTTTGCCCTCCCATTGTGTGTTTAAGGATATTCAGACTCGTAGGATGATTGGTTATGGGGTTAGACACGGGAAGCTCTACTGCCTGGATTTAGAATCTGAAAGTTCAAGCAAGTTGACTCAAGCTCTATCTGTGGAAGGATCCGAGGGGGAGAAGAAGAAATCAGTGATTTGGCTATGGCATCGACGTCTGGGGCATGCTTCTTTTGGATATTTGAATAAATTATTTCAAAGTTTATTTTCGAAGTTGGATATTTCTACCTTTCGGTGTGATGTGTGTGAACTCGCAAAAGGTTACTCTGTCTCTTTTCCTCCAAATCTAAGTAAAATCTCTCTCATTTATGATTATTCATTCTGATGTTTGGGGTCCTTCCAAAAACACTACCTTTGGAGGAGCAAAATAGCTTGTGACATTTATTGATGACTGTACTCGTATGACTTAGATTTGTTTGATGAAGTCTAAAAGTGAAGTTAGTGATTTATTTCAGAAATTTCACAAGTGGGTTATAACGCAGTACAAAGCTCAGATACAAGTTCTTAGGAGTGATAATGGCGGTGAGAACCTGAGTTCAAATATGAAATAATATTTTGTGGAACACGGGACTGTTCACCAAACCACATGCTCGTATAATCCACAACAGAATGGGGTTGCAGTAAGAAATAACAGACACTTGATCGAGGTGGTTCGTGCTTTCCTTATTCAAGGCAATATGCCACTCATGTATTGGGGGGAAGCTCTTACTTCTGCTGCATACTTAATCAACTGAGTTCCATCTAGTATCCTGAATTTCATCACGCCATTTCAAGCATTAACTAAAGATGTGAATGCTCCAATAGTCGTCAACTTGCCACCTCGTGTGTTTGCATGTGTTGCATTTTTCCACCTTCATCAATATGAGCAAAATAAGTTAACTCCTCGAGCTACACGATGCGTTTTCGTGGGATATGCAAAGGATAAGAAAGCGTATCAGTGCTATCACCCACCAACTCTGTAACACCCCGAATTCCAAATAACACTAAATTCAAAGTTCCACAGGATCTTTACACTTCTCTTCGTACAATTTTACAAGGAATTAAAATTTTTTATTACAACAGGATTACATTTAAACAGCAGAAGCAAAATTTACATCAATTACATGAATGAAATAAAACAACACTTGAACAATTCTTTAAGCATCAATTCCTCCTTAGTCTTTTTCATTCACTTTATCCTGCATGAAAACTGTGGGCTCGTTAGTTCATTCAACTGACGTAAGGATATAATACATCAATTTTCTCTTACTTAGAAAGCACACACTTGTCACAAACAAAACTACGGGGACTATCCTATTGATGTCGTATTGTGGTGTGCACTTAGTCCTTAATGCAGTTATTTATATTACATGACACTAATGCGTACTTGTTCGGATTCTATGCATCCCATACTACATAGGTCCGAGGGCAAGCCCTTAATCGTACTTCATCTTGTATGGTTCAATCCCTCGCCATGATTTAAACAACTACGGTAACTACGGTAAGTATCCTAGATGTTCTATGAGTTACGAGCCCATGTCCAGACAGCCTGGAGTGGAATCCCACGTCGTAACATGATGCATCATGCAGAGCCTATGGACAATTCAACCTCCATCATGGAACGATGGCACCACCCGTAGTCACCAAACACCCCACAAGCGGCGCCACCGGGACGATAAATCCGGAGTAGTGTTCATGCCAAAACACGACGCATCAAGCAGGCAGTCTGTGAATCACTCTCACACCGCCAATCCGATGGCCCTCATACTCGTGTTTTTCTCTTACTTTCGTCTCATCTCCACTATGTATCTAGTCCTTAATTTATATGAATCATGAATAAAATCAATCCCTTAGAGTTAGCACTTCCCCTATACCGGTCTTAACCATTAATTCAACAACATGACCCAAACTTGGTCTTTTCATCTCAACATTTCATCTCCAACATTTATTCAATTGCCGGTATAAGGATTTAGCTACCCTATAGTTAAAAACCTATTTTCATGTCCATAATTTGAGTATTCACACTCACCAATATTCCTCATAAGTTATCATGATTTTCATTTCAAATTCATGCATGAATCTCATATATAAAAGAGACAAGACTATATGATTTTTCACAATTTCCCAACTTACAATTTTAATCTCACAATAATTTCTTTTCTTTCATAAGGTTAAAGATCTCATTTTGTTAAGTCCAAATATTCACATTTATTTTTCTTGC
Source organism: Hemerocallis citrina (assembly GCA_017893485.1). Classification (NCBI taxonomy): domain Eukaryota; kingdom Viridiplantae; phylum Streptophyta; class Magnoliopsida; order Asparagales; family Asphodelaceae; genus Hemerocallis; species Hemerocallis citrina. The sequence continues at coordinate 39,349,417 of CM030366.1, forward strand.
ATTAATTCAATTACAATCTCACTTAGAAAATCTCTACTCAATTTTCCTTTAAAAAAATATTTATTTCCTTTATTTGATCAATAGTCTATTCTACTAATTTATAATAAAATCTTCTCTAACATGGCTTTAATTTCTCAACTATAGTAATTCCAAGGCTTTAGAAAATTTCTCATCAGATCTAGAAAGTTTTAGAATGACTCTAATGATTTTTCTTAATTTTTAAATCACTTGAAAACCATTTAAAATATCAAAGCATTAAAAAAAACGGATTTTATAAAAAGTGGTCAAAGCCAGGGCTTGAACCCATGCACAGCGCCCCACGCTACGCTACAGTAACGTTATTGTGACGCAACCAAAGACCAAAAAATCCAACAGCGCCAGCTGTTCAAAGGGTGACTTAATATCTATTTACTTTTTAGGTTTCGGTCTTGAGTTAAAATCTCAATAAAGAAAATTTAAAGTCTCCGAAGAGACTCAAACCCAAGACCTCCGAAATCCTTAGCTACATTAATGTTTCTATTGGGCACCCACTGACCAGAATGGACAGAGTGACTAACCCGTAGAGAAATTAATTACAATAAATTTTGTGTCTGACTGTAGCACTTCTAGTTCATAAAAATAACTCGTTTTCTTTCACATTACGATTTGTTCTTATAAGAGTCCAACTATCTTCCTCACTGTATTTCTTTAGAAAATATACAGTAACTTGAAATTTTATAAATCATTTTAACTCTCATTTTTAACATTAAAAAAATACTATTATTTCATTTACATAAAAGTGGTCGTACTAGCTTTATGTTCTACTAATTGTCTCTTTTCAAAAAGAACTACTATTTCATAATTCTCAATTACAAAAGGTTTTTAGTAAACTATAGTTTCTTACTTTTCTTCTTTATTAATAAAATCCATTCTTTTAAATAAGTTAGTCCTAATTCACAAAATGTCCACTTCTCTTTTCCAACGATATAAATATGCAAATTAGGGATTTTTAGCACCAATCTCATGTAACAATAACCATGTGTATTTTACTCATTAATCAATCTATTTTCATGGCATGAAGGTACCCATAATTCACAATTCATTCATAAACATATTTCTCCATATTGCATTTTTCAAACATACATGAACACTTTCATACAAAAATTTATAATTTCTTAATTAACATGCCAATGTGTTATCAAGTTATCACAACAACATTGAACATTTTCATTCACATAATTCAATCCATTTTACTAATCATTTCATGTACGTCTAAATGGGGTCTTTTTTCTCCTTAATCATGGTAACAAACATAAAGCAATATTTTCTTGTTTATTCTAATATGATCACAAACATAAACCTAGCATGGTAACTAATTAGAAGTATGAGAAAATTGCCCACCTATTTTGAAGAAAACAAGTACAAAGTTCATAGGAATCTCCTTTAACAAAGAGCGATCCTTCTCCTTCTAGATCGTGCCACCAAGAATGCGCCTTCTCCTCCTAGTACTTGATGAACCCGAGCTCCTAGCTCCTTGATGAATTGGCCGGCCTCCAACGGGGATGAACACACACAACTAGCACACAACTCAATATTTTTCTAACTTTCTCTCAATCTTTTTCTCACTCTTGTGTTTCTTTCTTTCTTTACAAATTTCTAATGTGCTACATGAAGTAAACTAGGAGGGGGTATTTATACTTATTTTGAGTGAGAATAGATGGCTAGAATTAGATCAAATAGTTAGAGATCAAAGGCTAGGATGAGTTAGGGAGTTGTAGCAACTACCCATAATGGATAAACCACCTCACCACTACTCCCATCTCTCCCTCTCTCTTTGTACCACCCGGCCTACACTCTTATGCACATGAGGTATGTGCTACCGCAATGCACGTGTCTCCAAAGTATCCCCTAGTTACTAGTTGTGCATGATTAATTAATTAATTGTCTACAAAGTTGATCTACACTACAAGTCATGCTAATTAGAAGAGAATTAAACTAGTGGGCTTTCAAATTAGTCGGCCTAGGTTTCCATGGGCTATTAAAATAATTACATAATTAGGGTGGGCTTAAGAATAAACAATTAGGCCTTAGAATATAATTAGGCTTTTAGAAAATAAAGAGAAAGACTTAAAATAGTTATTTGTTCATGTTATAATGAGATAATTTTCTAGGAAAAATGCATATGAATTTGTACGTGCAAAACACGGAAAAATCAACAAACTCTTTATTTAATAAATAAAATTCAGGATGTTACAACACTCCCTCCTTAGAATAGTTCCTTCCCCGAAACTACATTTAAAGAGTGAGAAAACAGAAATACAACAAGAAGAAAAGAAAAGAAAAGAAAAGAAGATATAAATCAAACAAAGAGCTCAGGATGATCTTTCATCATCCTCTCCTCAGATTCTCAAGTAGCCTCTTCAACCAACTGTTTCTCCAGACTACTTTGACCATTAGTATCGTCTTGTTCCTCAAGACTTTCTCCTGACGATCCTCAATCTCAACCGGAAGCTCAATATAACTCAGATCCAACCGCAATCCCTCCGGCACTTCGGGCAAATGGTGACTCAGATCTGGAATGTACCCTCTCAGCATAGACACATGAAAGATATTGTGCACCTGAGACAACTCCTCCGGCAACTCCAATCGGTAAGCAGTTTTCCTAATCTGCTTCAATATCTTGTACGGGCCTATGAACCTTGGGGCTAACTTTTCACCTCTGCCGAAGCGAATCACACCCCAACTAGGTAAACCTTCAGAAAGACAAAGTCACCAACCTCAAACTCAAGGTCCCTCCTCCGGTTGTCTGCATAGCTCTTCTGCCTACTCTGAGCATCCACCAACCTCTTCCTGATCAGATTGATCTTTTCAAAGGTCTGCTGCACAATCTCAGGCCCAAACATCTGCTACTCCCCCACTTCAAACTAGAAAATAGGTGTTCTGCACTTCCTGCCATACAGAGCTTCATACGACGCCATCCTAATACTAGTCTGAAAACTGTTGTTGTAGGCAAACTCCACTAAAGCTAGATGCCTTTCCCAACTGCCTCCAAAATCTAGAACATAACACCGAAGTATATCCTCAAGAATACGGTTGACTCTCTCAGTCTGCCCATCGGTCTGAGGATGAAAAGTAGTGCTAAAATCCGTCTTGGTACCCAGAGTTGTGTGAAGACTCCTCCAGAAATGCGAAGTAAACTGTGCATCTCGATCATACATAATGGTTAACGGAACACCATGAAGCCTGACAATCTCTCAAACATACAGTTCAGCCAACTTATCCATAGACGAAGTCAGTTTCATCGCCAAGAAGTGAGCGGACTTGGTTAGTCGATCGACTATGACTCAAATCGCATCATTGCCCTTTGAACTCTTGGGCAAACCCGTGATGAAATCCGTACTGATGTTATCCCATTTACATTTCGGAATAGGTAACGGTTGCAATAGGTCTCTGAGTTTCTGATTCTCGGCTTTGACCTGCTGACAAATCTCACATCTCGCCATGAACTCGGCCACATCCCGCTTCAAACCTGACCACCAGAAATGCTGCTTAATATCCTTGTACATCTTAGTGCTCCCACGATGTACCGATAAAAGAGTAGCATGCGCCTCCTGAAGAATGCTCTCCTTCAAGTCCGACTGATCTGGAACACATAGCCTCTCTCCAAACCACAACACCTCATCCCTGATCTGAAACTCTGACAACCTGCCAGCACCAACCTGCTCCTTCATATTCTGAATCTCTGTATCTTCCTTCTGATTTGAGATAATCCTTTCATTCAGCGTTGGTTGGAGCCTCAACTGAGCTAAAGATGATCCCAAGCCTTGCAGAACAACTTCAATACCAGTCTGATCCAACTCCTCTGCAAGACACCTCTGAGTTGTAATCAAACTAGCCGGACTGCTCTTACGGCTGAGTGCATCAGCAACAACATTAGCTTTTCCAGGATGGTACATAATCTCTGGACGAATGTCCTCAAGTACTTTCAGCTATCTCTGTTGCCTCAGATTCAGGTCCTTCTACTGATAGATGTACTTCAAGATCTTATGGTCTGTGTACATGTTTAGCTTCTCACCATACACGTAATGTCTCCATTGCATTAAGGTGAAGATAATCGCGACCAACTCCATATTATGAGTCGGATAATTTTTCTAATGCGGTCTTAGTTGCCTAGACCCATAAGCGATCACTTTCCCTTCTTGCATTAAGACACAACCAAGCCCACGATGTGAAGCATCGCTGTAGACATCATTCTCAACATCTGCTCTAAGCAAAGCTAAAATGGGAGCAGTAGTATGCTTTTCTTTAAACTTCTGAAAGCTTTCCTCGCACTACTCAGTCCACTTGAAGTAAACATTCTTCTTGGTCAGTCCACTTGAAGTTCACATTCTTCTTGGTCAGACCAATGAGCGGCACGGCTATCTGAGCATAGCCCTGAATGAACCTCCTGTAGTATCCAGTTAGCCTAAGGAAACTCCTGATTTCCTTCAGTATAGTAGGCCTTGCCCAATCCTTCACCGCCTCTATCTTCTGCGGATCAGTTGCCACTCCCTCCTTAGAAAGGATGTGACCCAGGAATGCCACCTCAGATTTCCAGAAATCGCACTTGGAAAACTTGGCATACAAGTCATGCTCCTGAAGCTTCTTCAAAACTGCAACCAGATGCTCAGTGTACTCCTCCTCCGACTTGGATTACACAAGAATATCGTCGATAAACACCACGACGAAAGAATCAATAAATGGCATCAGAACTCTGTTTATCATATCCATGAAGATTGCAGGTGCATTCGTCACTCCAAATGGCATAACTAAGAATTCGTAATGCTCGTGTCGAGTTCTGAACGCAGTCTTATGCACATCTTCAGTCTTCACTCGAACCTGATGGTATCCTGATCGAAGATCTATTTTGGAGAAAACAGCTGTTCCTTGTAGACGATCGAACAGGTCGCAATTCGGGGAATAGGATACTTGTTCTGAACAGTAACCTTATTCAGCTCTCGGTAATCGATGCACATCCTCATCGAACCATCCTTCTTCTTTACCAACAGCACTGGTGCTTCCCAAGGTGACGCACTCGATTGAATAAAGCCCTTCTCCAACAGCTCCTCAATCTGCCGTTTGATCTCATCCTGCTCCACAGGCACCATCCTATATGGTGCCTTGGAAATGGGTGCACTCCCTGGCTGAATAGTGATGCTGAACTCTACATCACGATGCGGGAGTAACCCGGGCAAATCTTCCAAGAATACAGTCGGGTAATCCCGAACCACTGGAATTTGTTGCACCTCTACAGGAACCTTCTTCTTACTGATGGCTGCAACCAAACCTGAACATCTCTTCTTCCCTTGGAAAGTGACCTCAGGACCACCTGGAGCCTTCACTGTTACTTCCTTGGTCTTACACTCAATGTTTGCACTGTACACCGACATCCAATCAATGCCAATGATAACATCGACTCCAAAGACATTCAGCTCGATCAGATCAATTCCGAAAATCCTGTCTCCAATCATGATCTCACATTCCGCATAGTACCGATCAGTGGTTAAAGTCTCCCCTGATGGAGTATCTACTGCTAAGACCTTGCTTGGAAAGACATTCGGTTCGACTCCCAAGACTTTAGCAAATTTCGGAGATACAAAAGTATGAGAGGATCCATTATTGAACAAAACAACAGCTTTCTTTCCATTCAAATAAAGTTTTCCTATTACATAACACACTCGTTACATAACAGTTTACTAAATAAAGCGGAAAAAAGAGAACAACAGAAAAACTTCTAAACATCTGCCCTCGTACCAGTAATGACATGATCCACTTCATCAGTATCAGCTTAAGTCAAGGCAAATACTCGCCCCTGCTGGTACGGCTTCTTCCCGAATTGCTGCGTTGGCCCATTACGGGTGACATCTCACAGTTTAGGGCAGTGAGATCGGTAATGACCTGTGTCCCCACAATTGTAACAAATCACCACAGGAGGTCTCACCAACCATTTTCGGGTCTCCCAGCCACATTGACAGCGTTCCCCCAGTAGGTTTGAACCTTTGAGCCGGTGGCTGTCATCTGACATTTCCAGAAACTACAGGCCTTTTCCCAACTTGCCAATTGTTCATTCGATTCTGAACAGCATGGAACTGCTCTATATCTGCCTCAGTGGCTGCAACGTGCTTGACCAACTTGTCAAACCTCCTGATGCCAAGGGGTATCATCCTTGATCTCAGACTTGTCCTCAATCCATGCTCGAATTTTCGAGCTTTCTTTGCCTCGTCCATCACCAGTTCGGGGGCATACCTCGAGAGTTGAGTAAACCTTGTCTCATACTCTCTGACCGACATACCGCCCTGCTGCAGTGCCAGGAATTCCATATCCTTCTTCTCCTAGACGTCAGATGGAAAATAGTAACTGCGGAACTCCTCCAAGAATTCCTCCTAGCCAAGAACAACATCTCCCATCGTCCGCTTCATCGACTGCCACCACACAGTTGCATCCTTCTCGAACTGCAGTGCAGCCAACTTCACCTTGCTGGCTTCCGGAGTTTCCAAGACTTCAAAAATAGTATCGACCTGCCTGATCCAATTGTCATCCATATCAGGGTCTGACTTCCCCTTAAACACGGGTGGTTTCATCCTCTTGAATGATTCCACGAGTTTGATTGCTTCAGGTACTGGATTCGCAGGCATCCTCTCCTGGTTCTGATTTATGGCAATGGCATTGAGTGTCTAATAGACTCTCGCTACCTCCGTTTCCAAGTCCATCCCTTCTCCGCTTCTAGCTCTTCTTCAAGCCATATTTTGATGCAAAAGATCCATTAAATTCGAAGTAGAAAACATGTATTTAAATCAACTTTTCATTTCATTGAATTCAAACATTGTACATTCAAATTTAAAACATTTCTGACATCAAATCAAAGTAGTAAGAAGATATAATATTTTAGTTCCTATGGTTCCTCTTGGCTTCTCGATGCTCTTTCCGTAGTTCCGCCACTTCTTCCATTAGTACATCATACATGTTTTTTCTCTTCTCGAGTTCCCAAACACGATGACTGAGGGTTGCAATGTCTTCCTTGCACTTTGCACATTGTTCCTGCAGTAGCTCTGCTCTCCCCCTCTGAGTCTCCACCTGCCTCTGAAGAGACACAATGTGACTACTCGGAACTAGCTCTTCCTCATTGGAGGAATCATCAGATGAATTCGGAGGCGGAGTGATCTCTTGGGACTCAGGCCATTCCTCTTCAAATTCTTCGGGATCTTCTTCATCGGAATCAGCTTGTCCGGGATAGTAATCCTAGTCGACTATGTGCCAGTCATCACCGCTAGCTAGGTCGAAGTGGTTCGCCATCTTACAAAGGGGGGAGATGAAACATCAATCATAGAGCAACACAAATGTAAGCGACTTATATTTAAATCTCTATACTCAACACATGCTCTAATGTTCACTCTAGGGTGTCATTCCTTATAAATTTGTACTAATTGGAAGCCTGGCTCTGATACCACTCTGTAACACCCCGAATTTCAAATAACACTGAATTCGAAGTTCCACGGGATCTTTACAATTCTTTTCGTACAATTTTACAAGGAATTAAAAACTTTTATTACAACAGGGTTACATTTAAACAGCAGAAGCAAAATTTACATCAATTACATGAATGAAATAAAACAACACTTGGACAACTCTTTAAGCATCAATTCCTCCTTAGTCTTTTCCATTCACTTTGTCCTGCATGGAAACTGTGGGCTCGTCAGTTCATTCAACTGGCGCAAGGATATAATACATCAATTTTCTCTTAATTAGAAAGCACACACTTATCACAAACAAAACTACGGAGACTATCCTATAGATGTCGTGTTGTGCTGTGGACTTAGTCCTTAATACAGTTATTTATATAACATGACACAAATGCGCACTTGTTCGGATTCTATGCATCCCATACTACATAGGTCCGAGAGCAAGCCCTTAATCGTACTTCATCTTGTAGGGCTCAATCCCTCGCCATGATTTAAACTACTATGGTAACTACGGTAAGTATCCTGGATGTTCTATGAGTTACGATCTCATATCCAGACAGCCTGGAGGGGAATCCCACATCGTAACATGATGCATTATGCAGAGCCTATGGACAATTCAGCCTCCGTCATGGAACGATGGCACCACTTGTAGTCACCAAACACCCCACAAGCATCGCCACCGGGACGATAATTCCGGAGTAGTGTTCACGCCATGACATGACGCATCAAGCAGGCAGTCTGTGAATCACTCTCACACCGCCAATTCGGATGGCCCTCATACTCGTGTTTTTCTTTTACTTTCGTCACACTCCACTATATATCTAGTCCCTAATTTATCTGAATCAAAAATAAAATCAATCCCTTGGAGTTAGCACTTCCCCTATACCGATTTTAAACATTAATTCAACAACATGACCCAAACTTGATCTTTTCATCTCAACATTTCATCTCAAGCATTTATTCAATTGTCGGTATAAGGATTTAGCTACCCTCTAGTTAAAATCTCTTTTCATGTCCATAATTTGAGTATTCACACTCACCAATATTCCTTATAAGTTATCAAGATTTTCATTTCAAATTCATGCATCATTCTCATATATAAAAGAGACAAGACTATTTGATTTTTCACAATTTCCCAACTTACAATTTTAATCTCACAATAATTTCTTTTCTTTAATAAGGTTAAAGATCTCATTTTGTTAAGCCCAAATATTCACATTTATTTTTCTTGCATTAATCCAATCACAATCTCACTTAGAAAATCTCTACTCAATTTCCCTTTAAAAAAAATATTTATTTCCTTTATCTGCTCAATAGTCTATTCTACTAATTTATAATAAAATCTTCTCTAACATGGCTTTAATTTCTCAACTATAATAAGTCCAAGGCTATAGAAATTTTTTCATGTGATCTAGGAAGTTTTAAAATGACTCTAATAATTTTTCTTAATTTTTAAATCACTTAAAAACCATTTAAAATATCAAATCATTAAAAAAATCAGATTTTATAAAAAGTGGCCGAAGCCAGCGCTCGAACCCATGCACAGCGCCCCACGCTGCTCTACAGTAACGTTACTGTGACGCAACTGAAGACCAAAAAATCCAACAGCGCCAGCTGTTCAAAGGGGGACTTAATATCTATTTACTTTTTGGGTCTCGGTATTTAAGTTAAAATCTCAATAAAAAATTTATAGTCTCTAAAGAGACTCGAACCCGAGACCTCCGAAATCCTCAGCTACAGTAATGTTTCTATTGCACCCACTGACCAGAATGGACAGAGTGACTAACCCGTAGAGAAATTAATTACAATTAATTTTGTGTCTCACTGTAGCACTTCTAGTTCATAAAAATAACTCGTTTTCTTTCAAATTACGATTTGTTCTTATAAGAGTCCCACTATCTTCTTGACTGTATTTCTTTAGAAAATATACAGTAACTTGAAATTTTATAAATTATTTTAACTCTTATTTTTAACATAAAAAAAATACTATTATTTCATTTACATAAAAGTGGTCGTACTAGCTTTATGTTCTCCTAATTGTCTCTTTTCAAAAAGAACTACTAGTTGATAATTCTCATTTACAAATAGGTTTTTAGAAAACTATAATTTCTTACTTTTCTTCTTGATTATTAAAATCCATTCTTTTAAATAAGTTAGTCCTAATTCACAAAATGTCCATTTCTCTTTTTCAACGATATAAATATGCAAATTAGGGATTTTTAGCACCAATCTCATGTAACAATAACCATGTGTGTTTTACTCATTAATCAATCTATTTTCATGGCATGAAGGTTATCCATAATTCACAATTCATTCATAAACATATTTCTCCATATAGCATTTTACAAAACATACATGAACACTTTAATACAAAAATTTATAATTTCTTAATTAACATGCCAATGTTGTATCAAGTTATTACAACAACATTTTCATTCACATAATTCAATCCATTTTACTAATCATTTCATGTACGTCTAAATGGGGTCTTTTTTCTTCTTAATCATGGTAACAAACATAAAGCAATATTTTCTTGTTTATTCTAATTTGATCACAAACATAAACCTAGCATGGTAACTAATTAGAAGTATAAGAAAATTGCCCACCTATTTTGAAGAAAACAAGTGCAAAGTTCCTAGGAATCTCCTTGAATAAAGAGCGATCCTTCTCCTCCTAGATCGTGCCACCAAGAATGCGCCTTCTCCTCCTAGTTCTTGATGAACCCGATCTCCTTGCTCCTTGATGAATTGGCCGGCCTCCAATGGGGATGAACACACACAACTAGCACACAATTCAATATTTTTCTCACTTTCTCTCAATCTTTTTCTCACTCTTGTGTTTCTTTCTTTCTTTACAAATTTCTAATGTGGTACATGAAGTAAACTAGGAGAGGTATTTATACTTATTTTGAGTGAGAATAGATGGCTAGGATTAGATCAAATAGTTGGAGATCAAAGGCTAGGATAAGTTAGGGAGTTGTAGCAACTACCCATGATGGAAAAACCACCTCACTACTACTCCCATCTCTCCCTCTCTCTTTGTACCACCCGGCCTACACTCCTATCCACATGAGGCACGTGCTTGCGCAATGCACGTGTCTCCAAATTACCCCCTAGTTACTAGTTGTGCATGATTAATTAATTAATTGTCTACATAGTTGATCTACACTACATGTCGTGCTAATTAGAAGAGAATTAAACTAGTGGGCTTTCAAATTAGTGGGCCTAGGACTCCATGGGCTATTAAAATAATTAAATAATTAGGGTGGGCTTATGAATAAACAATTAGGCCTTATAATTTAATTAGGCTTTTATAAAATAAAGAGAAAGACTTAAAATATATATTTGTTCATGTTAACAAGAGATAATTTTCTAGGAAAATGCATATGAATTTGTATGTGCAAAACACGTAAAAATCAACAAACTCTTTATTTAATAAATAAAATTCAGGATGTTACAAGCTCAAAGGATGTTTGTGACTATGGATGTTATGTTCCATAAAACGAGATGTATTTTTCCGCTGAGATTGAACTTCAGGGGGAGTACCGATGTGAAGTTCAGACTCTTGCTTATGACGAAGTGGTTACCATTCAGAGTGAACAACTGAATACAAGGAGTGAAAATATGGATGAAAGTAGTGACGATCACTCGAATGAAGATTTGGTTGAGGATTTATGTAGTAACAATCACTCGAATGAAGATTATTTGGTTGAGGGAGAAGATTTCCACGAGGAACTGCAATCGGTGTCGAATCTCCTCGAAGATGAGCCATCGGGATCCATGCCATCGCTAGTGTCATCTCCACCTCCAGCACTGTCAGAACCCCAAAACCAATCGTCATCGTTGTCTGAAGCTCCAAGAAGAGAACTCCCGAATCGTACCACTAGAGGTATCCCAAAATCTACTTATGAGCCTGATCTCACTAGTAATGTCAAGTATCCCATGAGTAATTATGTATCCACTCACCAATTGTCTGATTCAAATAAGTTATTTGTGAATCAATTATCTGTTGTATCTATTCCTAATAGTGTGCAGGAAGTCTTAGCCGATCCAAGGTGGAAAGCAGCTACGGATGAAGAAATGAAGTCTTTGAAGAAGAATGAGACTTGGGAGATAGTCGAACTACCAGCAGGAAAAAAGCCGTTAGGATGTAGATGGATTTATACGGTGAAGTATAAGTCTGATGATTCAATAGAGCGATACAAGGCAATGTTGGTTGCCAAAGGGTACACTCAAACTTATGGAATTGATTATGTTGAAACATTTGTACTTGTGGCAAAGTTTAACACAGTTCGATTTCTACTGTCACTTGCAGCAAATCTTGACTGGCCATTACAACAATTTGATGTGAAAAATGCTTTGTTGCATGGAGAATTGACAGAAGAGGTTTACATGGATCTACCACCAGGATCAAACAGACCCGTCCAACATGGTAATAAAGTGTGTCGTTTGAAGAAAGCACTGTATGGTCTCAACCAGTCGCCAAGAGCTTGGTTTGGGAGATTTACAAAATCAATTAGAACATTCGGATATTGTCAAAGTAATTCAGATCATACCTTGTTCCTAAAAATGAAAGAAGGTTAGATTACTGCTCTAATTATATATGTGGATGATATGATAATAACTGGAGATGATCCTGAGGAGAGAAAGGCACTACAGAGTTACTTGTTACAAGTGTTTTAAATGAAGGATCTTGGCCCTTTGAGATATTTCCTTGGCATTGAAGTTTCTCGCTCTAGAAAGGGTATATTTATGTCTCAAAGAAAGTATGCTATTGATTTGTTGAAGTAAACGGGAATGTCTGCTTGTCAGCCTATTGATTCACCGTAGAAGAAGAACTGAAATTTTGCAATGATTCAGATCAAGTACCGTGTGATAAGGAAAGATATCAGAGATTGATAGGACGGCTGATGTATCTTGCACATACGCGGCCAGATTTGTCATATGCCTTAAGTGTGATGAGTCAGTTTATGCATGCACCTCGTGAACGACACATGGATACCGTGATGAGAATTCTGAGATATATAAAGTTTTCTCCAGGAAAAATAGTCTTGTTTGCGAAACATGATCACTTGAAGGTTGAGGCATATACTGATGCCGATTGGGCAGGACCTGTTGTTGATAGGCGCTCTAATTCAGGATACTTTACCTTTGTTGGAGGAAATTTAGTTACATGGAGAAGTAAAAAGCAAAACATCATTACACACTCTAGTGCAGAGGCTGGGTATCATGGAGTAACATTAAGTACTAAAGTTTGATGGTTGAAACTCTTGTTACAGGATTTATGTTGTGGTCCGAATGAGCCTATCAATGTGTATTGTGACAGTCAAGCGGCGTGTGATATTGTTGTCAATCCAGTTCAACATGATAGAACGAAACATATAGAGGTTGATAGATTCTTCATCAAGGAGAAATTAGACGAGAAAATTATTGAGATCTCTAAGAAGAAGTCAGAAGATCAACTCACGGATATTCTTACAAAGGCAGCTTCGAATCAGCTCTTCTTGAAGTATGTGGACAAGTTGAGCATGTTCAATATCTATGTTCCAACTTGAGGGGGGGTGTTGAAATATAGTAAGAATAAATCTGTATATTCTATATCCTAATTTATAGGGAACAGATTGCCTCAAATCTCTCACCTCCTTAATCTTCTCAATCAATTGTACCCCTTCTCCAAGAATGTAATGTGTATATAAAGAGATGTACAGTAGAAGAATAAAATAAGAAAATATATTTTTCCCAAATTTGAATATTGATCTCGTACAATGAGAGGGTGATTATGGAGCAATCTGTGAATTCTGAAAGCCTCAAGTCTACTCAGACGGCCAAGGAAATGTCCACAAAGAAATAGCCAATGCTTTGTGGTTATTATCAGCATTTTGCTCGAAGCATACAAAAACAAGATCCGACTCAAAACCCAGATAGTACATTGCCTGTTTAAATTAGGACTGATATCACCGTTCAACAAACCATTGCTAACAAAGTTTGATAGGAAAAGAGAGGCAGCAATAATAGCATTAATAGGATTGCTCCAGCAGTTACAAGCTACATTGTGGTTTGCAAACTATAACAAAAACATGCAACCACAACAGATACAACAAACATTACACTATACTTGCACAAAAGGGGGGACTATAACTAAAAAGAAAACCTGCCTGCTAATTTTTAGGCAAATTTCTACATCTCATTCAAGTGAATTTGAACGAAATCAATCCAGTTAGACTTTCCACCTTCTCTAATGCAACATCAGCTATCTCCTCACATACTAAACATCTGTTAAAAGGGTAACACACATCATCTGTCACGAATGCGGTATAATATGAAAGTAGTTGATTTGAAATATAGTTCTTTTTGACATAACATGGAAAATAATATTTCTCTCAAAGCTCAAGTCCTAAAATGCAAAACCCCAACCTGGTCTGGGTCTATCTTGGCGCACCAAATTAATCAGCACCACAGCCATACTTAGCAACGAAAGAAAAGAATCGAAATGGGGCCCCAGTCAATGGGGTATCAGAACGGGGAATATCTCCATCGATCCTTCACTGCCTCAGGTTCTTCCTCCTGCACGTGAATGTCATCTAATGTAACTAAAACAATATTGTCTTCACTAATACATCATCAACTATTCTTTAAATACTTTGAGAAACCTTTTTTCTTCAAACAGTAGGAACATAATACCAAAGTTACTCAAATAGCACAGAGATAACAATGAATACAAAAACTATTCTGGAATCTTCTTTTTTGTATTACCATGGAAATAACTTTCTATTTACACAAGGCAGAAATTAATGGAGAACTAGTAATTTACACGTGCGATGCACGTCTTTTTAAATATATATATATATATTTAAAAAAATTCGACGTTATCTGACATCGAACCTAAGATCTATTTTATATTAGTTATGCATGTACATTGCACGTGTTTGTTGGGTTACAATGCACGTGTTTGTTTGGTTACAAATAGAATTTGTTTGTTGACAAATTCTCCCATTAAAATAGTAGATAGATTCAATTAAAAATATTAGTTTCAACATAAAACACTACACACCTCATGCAATTCTTGTTAATCAATTGGGTCTTCAACATCCAGTTTCAAGTCAGGGTTGTGAAGAATTCTAATTAGACTTAAAACTTGACAAATAAATCTGTGCAAAATCCAATTCCAATTGGCAGAAAAAGAAAAAAAACAAAAATTATTTAGTTTGAATCTACCGCAGGGGAAATAAAGAGAAGCAAGAAAAATATGGGAAGAGTTTACCAGCATTGTAGTTATGGAAAGAAGGAACCGACCAACTATTTGAAGCCTTCTTCCAATTATGAACGACCCTATTCACAATTCCATATATTACCACCTAAACAAATTGGCATGAGCGGAAAAAATAATAAGGATCCTACCATCGGAACCTTTAAATGATGGCAGTATATGTAGGTTGCATGTTCATGAAACTTTAAAGACAAATGTTCTAGAAAACCGATATCTTCCAAGTTTAACATACTCCATATATTTCTTATCGTTCTCTCTTATCTATGTTTGAAATAACATGTAAATAGAGTATAAAAATTGGATAAGGCACGAAAGTGCTACAATTAACAGAACATGTTGTCAATTACCAAGTTAAGAGATTACTAGTTAATTGAAAATTTGTTAAAGCTTAAACCCTAGAAGAAAGATTGCAAACCCCGTTTCCGATTTTTTTTTCGGAGTTCTTTTTTGTAATTATTTTCTGTTCTCAATTCCTGTAATCCGATCTATCTAATAATAATTTTGTTGTGTTCTTCAACCCAATTGTATTCTTTCAATCGATCAATTATTCTTTTAGTTGAGCCCTACAAATTCTTGTATATCTTATTTAATTTCAGTTTGTGGACTATTCTAATTAATCCACTGTAATCTGGATTGTTTCTTATTGAATTCTAAACTCAATTCTTTAGCCCAGTCCAACCCAAAATCCTTACTATTATAAGTCCATTGATTATTTATTTTATTTAATGTTGAGCCCAACTATTAAATCCCAGCCCAATTCCACCCTAACAATTTTCCTTTTTGCCTCCTCACAATCTCATGATCAGGTCAAACCCCCTGATCTCCACTAGCAGCACAATCTCCCATATCTCATCTTAATCACTCATCTTCACGAATCCCCTGATTTTCTCTTATTTCTAACTAATCCCCTCCTTAATCATCTCTTAATCTATTAATTAACCTAAATAATCACCCCTTTCTTTAATCACAACCGACTAATCCCCTTCACCTCCTCCTTCTTCTTCTTCGTCTATTTGATCCCGAACCCAACCCCCCGACCGCCTTGTTCCACCATTGCCTTTCCATCTCCACCCTCTACCCTTGCTGATCTACTGCCACCTTCTCTTGACCTCGCCACCCGCATCGCAGCCCCTCGTCGCTGCTGTTTTTGCCTCCGACGTCGACTTGAAACCACCAACAGCCCATTGTCGCCCTCGCCCCGGTCATCCTGCACCTCGTCACCCCCACCTCGTTGCTCCTCTATTGCCCTGTCAATGCCTACTGCCACTGCCATCGCCCCCATCCTCGTCCTCCACTCCACCATTTGCTGCTCCCGCCATTGCTGCCGACCACCTCTACACCGCTCGAGCCATTGCCTGCCTCCAGTCGCCGGCGCTCCCCTCCATCACCACAATTCACCCTGAAGCTCCTCCGACTGCCTCGCTCTCCCCTGCTATTGCTGTCCATCACAGCGTCGAAGCCGAACACTTCTTGTTGTTGTTCGTTGTCGCTTCGTAGTCACTACACCCCGAAGCCGCCGTCGGCGTTGCTTCATTGCCACTATCTCCTGTGGTTGTTGTTCTTGTTGTTGTCTTCCTTGTCGCCGAAGCAGACAATTCGAAACCCAAAGCTCTTCAACCCTTGCTCGTTGTTGCCGTCTCCGTTATCGTCAGGACTCTTATTCCCGTTATTCTTTCATATTCGGAACCATCGTCCAAAGGGCAAGTCTCTCTTGAACCAACTCGTTATTTTTTTTCAAGAATTGTTTGCAAGTAGTCCTGATTTTGTTATCGTATTTTATTTGCTTGAGACCTCTCAAAGAAACTATTATGGCTTCATCGGTGAAACCAAGTAGTAGTTTTCTTTTTGTGCTATATCCTTGAATCTAATCCAAGCCATGTCACTGTTGTCATATGCATACACCACACCATACAATGTAGAGATATAAGTTTAGCATATTTTGATTATATGCCTTGGATTGGTATGACTATTGTTGATAAATCCTAGACTGTAGAAATGACGAGTTTCTATCTTGATAACCATAGAAATGCACCCAAAATACTGGACATGAATGCTTATAACCTCTCATGATAGAATATGCATTTTCTATATCTCAATTGTTGCTAGATAAAATTTATCATGTCGCTGTCCTGCTGTCTAGTCTGTGTTGTAGTGAGTTTTGACCCTGTTACTGTTAGAATTAGATTAAGCTTTATAAATTAAATCCATATCCATTATTTTCTAGTACTTTTGGCGGATATAAATTCTGATTTATAAACTGCAAGTTTTATCATTTTTAGTACTGCTAGGTTTTGATTTTCAGATTGTCGTTTACAAGTGTATCGATATGAGTTGTTAATTAAAAGAAAATGTTAACAGAAGAATTAGAACATGAAATTAACTAGGTTGCTACTAGACATGATTAGTAGTCACTCTGATATTTTAATAAGATTAATTGATGACTTTCTAGACTCGTTAAGCAAACAAGAACATGACCCTAGATTGCTGCCTAAGCACTAGTTCAGTAAAGAACCATACTTTTGACCTTGTTAAAGATAATATCAATTAAAACTTATTAAAGAAGAGTTGTATCCCTGTGTGTCTGAAATCCAGACATTCTAATGGTGCAATCCGAATTATGGATTGCGAGATATTTAGGTTCTCATGGAGTAACGTCTGAATTCCAGAATACAGTCTGAAAATACATTATCATATTTAATTAATTGAAACAGTAGATTAAATTAAGAATTTAGACCTGAGATTAATTATACTGTTGCTAAACACTGTTAGAAACTATATTATGATTTTTATAAGATTTTTAAGTGACTTTACACCCAACTTTCATATATAAGAATTTGACCCTTGACATGCTGCTTGAACATGAAACCAGTAAAGAATAGAACTTTTCACCTTGCTATTGTATTTATAATATATCGAGTGAATATGCGTTGGAACCGGCAGAGAGTCTACTTTCTAGAATCTCTAACGGAACCTATTTTTCTTGCCCGTAGCAGCAAGAAAGTTGACTTTTGTACAGAAATATCTCGCTATCAGAAATGCATTCTTCATGTTTAATTGTAAATCTGTTTAAACCTTGCATTGCATTATATATCATTCATTGTACAGTCATTGATACCTCGTTGATATCATTTCTTGATACTCATTCCATCGAATGTACATTCATGATTCATGTTAATAATTTAATAACAACCCGGGGTAATAAGGGTCAACTTGGTAGTGAACGATCAGAGACTATACTCAGATGAGGGACCTGTGTTTTCCTATATTTTTATCGTTATCATGTATCGTATTGTGGATAAATTCTCGTTATTCAATGTTGATTGTGGATTCTCGTTATTGATTATCGTGCCGAGTACATGATTTGTAGAGTTCACCACTATAGTCTAAATGTTCACTTACTTGTATGCATTGAACCTGTGGTATAAGACACAGAACTTACATGCATTAGATAAGGTAATAAAACATGATAGACCTAGGATAGACACTTGCATTGATCTTGGTTATTTTTATCGACTTGATTCTTGTTGTATTCTTATTGTTAATCATTGAATTGTTGATTATAGATCTTGCCTTGTTATTGATATATTCATGGACAATTGATATAATTCTAGTTCCATGTTCCTCGATATTTATATGTCATGTTTTATTGTTTCTTGCTTGTTACTACTTGTTGTCCGTGACCTGCTCTAACGGATATCCCCCCCCTACCAGTGGCGGAGCCAGACATATCAAAATGGGGGTCCCAATTTACATCGACATGATTGTTACCAAAAATTTCTTACATTATTTTTGTTTTGAAAAATTAAAGTAAATGGATCAAAATAAAATTATAATCAAAGTAAATATTTGAATTCATGTTCTTAGTATCATGTATTTTTGGCACTTGTATAGTTATACTCTAAATTTGGTAAGAGTAATGCTAATCAATAATCATACTACACTATTTACACTATTATAATACTAGTGGCTAGCTAAGAAATACGACCCAAATGAATAGATAAACTTGTAACTTGTGTACACACTGACTTTTTATTCAAAATTTTATCTAAGGATCATATAGATCAAATAATAAGCATTACTGTTAATTTTTAGCCCAATGCTCATCACACTATTTGAGCCTTTAAGAGGTGAATTGGGCTTGGGGGTCCCAATTTTTTTTTTAAATGGGGGCAAATAAAAATTCTGGTCTATATAAGGGGATTTTACAAAATTTTTGGGGTCCCAATCATCCCCCCTAGACCCTTACTCCCTCCGCCCCTGCCCCCCCTAGACCCTAAGCTTACAGGTACACAAGGAAAATTGTCCGAAGGACTTGGTGAGCAAACCTTCTATGGATTGGAGCCGAATTGTTGGCCTACAATAATTGTCTTGTCCATTTTATTTTAAATTCTAGCGTTGTGTTATTATCGTACTTTGTATTTAGACTTTGATGACCCAAAGTTTATTTCTTTCTAGATGTTGGTTATGTTGAGACATTTCGTTGATTATTTATATTATGTGATTTCATTATAGCATGCGTGATTGTAATTTTATTGCATATTATTGAGTTAAATATTATAGCTTATGAATGATGCAAATTATTCACTGGGTCTTTGTTACGTGCTTGTATTTCCGTATTTTGGAAAGCAGTGCATGACAGGTTTTTAGTGGTATCAAAGCCAAGGTTTGACCCTAATCAGGTTGGGTTAGCCAAGTTAAACTCAACACATGTACACTACGTTATCACATGAACATGTAGAAACCAACTTATAATTTGGATACTCACCGATTTGATAGTGTTACAAACTATGGCTCGCGGTGGACCTTCCACTTCTCGACCCAGGGATGAACAGCAAGATAATGCTGCTATTCTTCAGACGATGCAACAAATGATGGCCTTACAACATGAGCACAATGAGTTGATGATGGCTACCTTGGAAATGGCTAACCAAACTGTTGTTGGACCCGCACCAGGGCTACTGCTACCCAGACCCGGTATGGTGGCAGATTTCATGTGACTGCACCCGGATAAGTTCTCGGGTACTGAGATGCCGTTGGAAGCCGAACAGTGGCTGATTTGGACTGAACAGCTATTGCTAGCAGAACGGATCTCTGATGTGGATCGGGTGGATGTGGTAAGCATCCAGCTTATGGATCTCACCCATATCTGGTGGCAGGGCAGAGACCGAGAGGCTAGAGCGACCCATCACTTAGGCCACTTTTACTGAGAGCTTCATGACGAAGTTCTTCCCCAATGTCACCAAGTTTGAGATGGAATGACAGTTCATCTCGTTAACCCAGGTTGGTTGGATGATGTTACTTAATGTCGCTTATTGATGCCTATTTTCATATATACCGATATTAATTTTAACATTATCCTAAACCGGGGGAATCGTTCTGTGGATGAGTATGATGCTGAATTCACCCAGCTCAGCCATTTTGCAACTGCCTTGGTGGACAATGAGGAAGACAGGGCTCGCAGGCTCTTGATGGGTCTAAGTTTCGAGATTCAGGACCATCTGGATGCCCACCGGCACCGCACCTATGCTGATGTTCTTGATGCAACCCGAATCCAAGAATAGACCTATAGAAGGAGGAGTGTCACTCAGTGGGCCGTTCAATACCCTACTACTGCCCGGCCTACTGGATGACCTATTCGGAGGCCAGTTCTGACCCCTCTGGCGAGGGCTTTGCTATATTCACCTGCTGCTCCAAGGGCGTTTTAGACTTGCACCTTCTGCCATAAGGTTGGAAATCTACAGAAGGATTGCAGACTAGCAAATTGCCTATGCCTTGCATGTAGAGGAAATGATCGTGTGGTTCGAGACTACCCGAGGAACAGGCTCCCTACACCGACTGGAGGTCCAGCTCAGCATGAGCGCTAGCTCGAGGCCAGGGCAGACTGACTCTTCCACCGCAGAGGCAAGCTTTTGATCAAAGGAGGATGGCTCCGATGGGAGGTCAGATTGGAGGCCTTGGTCAGGCCTATAACCTGACTGCAGCAGAATCTGAGACGGTTGTTGGTGTGGTTGTAGGTATATCACAATAGTTGTATTATTTGCATTCAATTTCTGCACTATTTATTTTCTTCTTGTACAATTTTTCGTGCTTATGTCCTGCATACACCTTCATTCTTAGGCGACATCTTAGTACATTCTCTTCCTGCCCATATTCTATTTGATTCCGGTACTACTCACTCATTTGTTTCTTCCCACTTCGTGGATCGGCACCGTTTGGCAAGCGACATCATGCCAGCAGCTTGGAATATCCCCACAGGTGGAGGCTTCATCATCTGTTCCAAGATATGCCAGCAGAGCTCTTTGCGAATTGGGGTCATGGAATTCAAGGACGGCCTTATTGTGATCCCCAACTCTGGATTTGACGTTATTCTTGGGATGGATTGGTTGGGGGTTATCCATGTCGTGATCGATTGCTGAGAGAAGAAGGTAATATTCGAGCTCCCAAGTCACCAGGAGTTCTAGTTTCTTGCGGGTGAGACACCGTCATACCAGAAGGCTTGTGTGCTAGAATCAATGCACACTGATGGTGAAGTTGGACCCGTTGTTGTGCGGGATTTTCTGGATGTATTTCCGGAATAATTTCCCAGGTTGTCGCCAGACTGAGATGTAGAGTTTGGTATCGAAGTTCAACCGGGAACGACACCAATCTCCAAGAGTCCATATCGAATGGCACCAGTGGAGTTGGCCGAATTGAAGGTGCAAGTACATGAGTTGTTGGACAGGGGTTTTATCAGGCCAAGTATTTTGCCATGGGGAGCCCCGGTGTTGTTCGTCAATAAGAAGGATGGCCTTCGCAAGCTCTGCATTGACTATCGGGAGCTGAACAATGTCACTGTGAAGAATCAATATCCGCTGCCGAGGATTGACGATCTATTCGATCAGCTTGGGGTGCTTCAGTTTCCTCGAAGCTGGATCTTCGCTTTGGTTATCATCAGGTGAAAGTAAAGACCGAGGATATTCTGAAGACGGCATTCCGCACGAGATATGGACATTACGAGTTCTTAGTAATGCCCTTTGGAGTTACTAATACACCAGCAGTATTCATGAGTCTAATGAACAGGGTGTTCTCGTCGTTCTTAGACAAGTTTATGGGGGTCTTCATCGACGATATCCGAGTGTACTTGATGAGTGAAATTTCTATATAATTTTTAGTACTCTTTTATGCATTAAAATTGCGAGTTCTCGTTTATTTCTTTGAAATTTATCTTATTTCTACTCAATATTATTTATTTGTTTGTTTTTGTAGGAATGAGATGGATAAGTGCAAAAGGTGGACGTTTTTTTTGTGCAATCATGGAAGAAAATAAGGATGAAGATTTTAAAATTCAAGCACTCAAATATATGTTTTTATGAATTGGCCCATAGAAGAACCAAAAAAAATATTATGTTCAAGTAGGGGGTGGAATGGAATTTTGTAATAAAAAATTTTTAAAAAAGAAGGAAAAGAAAGAAAGAGTACGGATGAAAGTTGGTTTTGAATTTGGGTTAGTTAGTTAATTAATTAAAATATTAATTTTAATCTTATATTTTAATTAATTAATTAATTTATCTAATCCAAATTTAATTAACCTAACCTAATTCTATATAAAGGGAGGTAGCAGGAAAACAAAAGGTAGGGGGCGCTGTTTCTTTTTGGAGGTTGGAGGTGCAAGATCAGGAAGAAAAACAAAAAAAAGAAGAAGAAAGGTTGGTGTGCGGCACGGGAAACGAGGAGAGAGAGAGAAAGAAAGAAAGCATAAGGAA
The DNA here is from genome assembly GCA_017893485.1 of Hemerocallis citrina. NCBI lineage: Eukaryota > Viridiplantae > Streptophyta > Magnoliopsida > Asparagales > Asphodelaceae > Hemerocallis > Hemerocallis citrina. The sequence goes on from CM030366.1 coordinate 39,371,903, forward strand.
AAGAAGGAGCACAGATTTCAAAGTTTGGATCTTCGGCAAAATCGAGTTTTTTCTTCTTCTCTTCTAATTTTTATTATGCAATCAAGAATATGTTTATTAGTTGCAAATTTATTATGAACTAAATTTATTTTTCTAGGGTTTCGATGTAGCCTAGTTTTGAGAACACAATTCTAATTTCATGTTATTTTATTCTCCTATTTTTTCATGGTTGTGTGTTTAATTTTTTTTCTTAATGCTTACAATTGTTTGGCCAACTATTGTATGTTTTATTGGATCATGGAGAGATCGAGAGATAATATGTGATTTAGAACTATAGAATTAAACACCATTGATTGAGCGAGATTAATGATGATTTACCGCGATTAATGTAACTATAAAGAAAATCTATAAAACTTAACGAGTCTTCAATTAATTAAATTTGCATAGAGATATGACAAACAGTTAGTTGCAAATATTTTTGGTGTTGTTCAAGAGAAAACATTGAATAATTAGGGGATCTTGGTCTACAACTTGGAAAAGTAAAAATTCTTGTGACATGGAATTATGAATTGTGTTGGGATTAACAAGGTGAAATCAAAAGCCCTAAAACTGGTTTTACTACTAACAAATTACAAAATTTCATATTTTCGTTCTCTTAATTAGTTTAGTTTTTTCTTTAGTTTAATTTAATTTAGTTTCTATTTTTATCATATTTTCGGTTTTCCAAATAGTAGTTAATCTAGTAAATTTTGGTACTCAGTAAAATAATTAGTCCTTGTGGGTTCGACACTCTTTTCACATAAAGTATACTACTTGTTGCGATTTTGTACACCTGCAAATATTTCCATCAAGTTTTTGGCGCCGTTGCCAGGGACTAATTATTCTTTTATTGATAGTGATAATTGCTAGATTGTTACTAATTTAGATTTTTCTTATTATTATTTTTTATTCTTATTAATATTTATTAATATTTTCTTTTAGTTTTTTTTTATTTAATAGATATATTTGAAGACATAGAAGTTCATCACTATGGCGAACAATGGTAATGGAGAAGAAAATAAGGCTCTGAGAGACTATGCTATGCCCTCACTTAATGGAGCGACATCAAGTATAAAGAGGCCGGTTATACAAGCTAACAACTTTGAGATTAAACCGGCGACCATTCAAATGATTCAACAAACTATTTAATTTGGGGGACTATCACATGAGGATCCTAATGTTCACATTGCAAACTTTTTAGAATTTTGTGACACTTTCAAGCACAATGGAGTATTAGATGATGCAATTCGATTGAGAATCTTTTCTTTTTTACTAAGAGATAAGGAGAGGGCTTGGATAAATTTTCTACCATCCGGTGGTATTACTACTTGGGAGGGACTTGCACAAAAAATTCTGGCTAAGTATTTTCGGCCGGCAAAGACAACAAAGTTAAGGAATGACATTACCACATTCACTCAATTTGAGACCGAGTCTTTGTTTGATGCATGGAGAGGTATAAAGAGTTATTGAGAAAGTGTCCTCATCATGAACTACCGAAATTGCTGCAAATTCAAATATTCTTTAATGGTTTTGGAGTTACAAATAGATCTATGGTAGATGCAGCAGCTGGAGGTTCACTAATAAGAAAAACTTACGAAGCAGCCTATGAACTTTTAGAGGAGATGACATCCAACAATTACCAATGGTCTTCAGAGAGAACAATGCCTAGACAAGCAGCTGGAGTTTTTGAGCTTGATCCTATTGCCACATTGACTCCACAATATCTAAACAATTAGGTAATATGAATGTTAATTCTATTCAAACTAATATTATTTGTGATCATTGTGCAGGAAATCACCCAAGTATTTATTGCCAAGTGGAAAATCTTTTTGCTCAATCAAATTTCAATCAAGCAAATTATGTGACCAATTTTCAACATCAAAACAATCCTTATTCGAACACGTATAATCCAGGATGGAAAAACTACCCCATTTTTTTATGGAACAACAACCAAGGAGCAATTAGACCACCTCAGAATTTTCAGCCTCAAGAAAAGAAGCCGACACTTGAAGATATGTTTATGCAATACATGCAGAAAACAGAGTAATACGTGTAGAAGACAAATTTGACGATACAAAATAATATGGCTTCAATTCATAACCTTGAGGTCAGATTGGTCAGATTTCAAATATTATTACAGAGAGAACAGCATGAACCTTACCTAGTAACACAGTGACTAATCCTAAAGAGCATGTCAAAGCAATAATACTGACAAAGTGGGAGAACAATTGAGCAGTGACAAAAAAACATTGCCGAACAAAATGTGGTTGAAAAGAAAGATGAATTCTAGCCAATTTTGGAGGAACAAACGCAACAGGTGACCAACCACCATATTGAGAATTCTAAGAAAAGCAAAGGTGCTTCAAATGCAAAGGTTTCCAGGGAGTTTAATTCTGAAATTAATCCTACATCTCTTTATGATCCACCGATTCATTTTCCGCAAAGACTTAAAAAGAATAATTTCGAAAATCAATTCTCCAATTTTTAAAGTATTTTTAAGAAATAGCATATTAATGTTTCTCTTATTGAAGCTTTGGAACAAATGCCTAAATATGCTAAGTTTTTGAACGAAATTTTATCAAATAAGCGGAAGTTGGAGGAGCATGAAATGGTTATGCTAACTAAGGAGAGTAGCGCAATTTTACAAAAGAAGTTGCCTCATAAGCGTAAAGATCCATGGAGTTTTACGATTCCTTGCACTACTGGAAATTCTTATTTTGATAAAGCTTTATGTGACTTAGGAACAAGTATTAATCTTATGCCTTTTCGATTTTCAGTAAACTAGGTATTGGAGAAGCAAAGCCCACTACAATTTCTTTGCAATTGGTAGACAGATCTATCAAGTACCCAAGATGAATAATTGAAGATGTTTTGGTAAAGGTAGACAAGTTCATATTCCCAGCTGATTTCATAGTGTTTGACATGGAGGAAGATGAACAAATTTCGATAATTTTAGGATGACCTTTTCTAGCTACGGGGAGAGGTTTGATTAATGTCCAACAAGAAAAACTTATTTTGAGGGTTGAGGATGAGCAAATAACGTTTGATTTCTTTAAATCCATGAAGTTTCCTACTGAAGAACAATCATGTTTTCAAGTAAGTGAAATTGATTTAATTGTGGGCGAGAAACATAAGGCTAAAGTTGAAAAGTTACCAATCGAAGTATGTCTAACAAATTCAACAACTCTTAAATCTGAGAAAGAAAATGTTTTAGAATATGTTATGTATTTGGATGCTGCGTCATCTATTCATCTTTTTTCTCAGCTGAAATTAAAGGAGGTGGGGATATCAAAGACACCATCTTCAAAAAATAACGACTCAAACTCTAGCTTGAACCTAATCCATACTTGAAGATAAGTATTAGAAAAGATGTTCTTATGTTGTTGGATCTTGGCATTACATAACTATATCACCCACCATGTCCGGCTGAAGACTTAAAACTTAGTGCTTCTTGGGGCGCAACCCATGTTTTCTTTTACTGCATTTAGAATTGCTTTTTCTTTTAGTTTACTTTAATTTTAATTTTTTATTTTATTCTATAGGATTGCATAAGTTTGGGGGGTTTCTAGAGAAGTTGTTTTTCTATACCTACCTTGATGGATATTTTGGGCAGGATAGAGTCCGGATCTAGAAAAGTGTTCCAAAGAGCTATCGAAGGAAATTTGTCTTAGCTTTCCAAAACAAAAAGAATCAGGGGATTTGGACATCTACAACTCCAGATATGACTGAAACAATGAATGCCACTCAACCAGAATTTTAAAATGAACCAGGGGAGCAATTCTGAACTTTTCTCATCATTATTTTTGTTTCTTTTTCTTTACCCTTTGAGGACAATGTGATATTTAAGTTTGGGGGAAGGAAAAATTTTTATATATATATTTTATATATATTTCAAAAGAAAAACAAAACAAAGCGTTGCAATTAGACTTACCATTACACTTTTGAGTTTTTTATTGCGCTAAAACATTGAAATAATTATTTTAAGGATAGGCAGTATCTTATAAAGTATGATCAAGAATACTTATTTACTTTAGGATTTTTGAAATTCAAAATTTCTTGCAAAATTTTGTGAGTCATGTGATTATACGTAAAAGAAAAATGTGATGCTTTTTATTGTGCTTATCCCCTTTGATCTAGTCCTAAACAGAGTTTAAGTAAATAGAGTGATAATGATTAAATAATTGAATGAATAAAGTTCTATCTACTCCAATGTTTTGAGTTCCTTAGTAACTAGGGGTATTCATTACCAATATTTACTTTCACATCAAACAGCAACTTGAAATATGAGTATGCAAAAGCACTTTAAATTTGTGACTTGTTGAGTAACTGGGTGAATTCATCACAAACATTTTTGCATTCGCATAAAAAGGCAAGTGACAACATAAAGAGAGATTACACACAAACAAAAAAACCCTCTAGTTTGCTACTCGGTTTGTTGTAGTAGTGAGAAGAGGTGATCGCAGATGGAGTTGTTACATGATATAATTACATTAATTGCATGACAAATATGATTGGATTTGGAATTATGTATGAATAATTGCACTGGGGAAAGTGAGTATGCTTAATTTTACTTTATTTTCTATTGTTTATGTGTAAAGTTCAAATTTTGATGCTTGCATGATAAGATCTTTTGGTGTGATGAGTTGAGCCAAATTATGATTATTATCCCTTTATTCATGGTTTTTCTTTTTGCTCGAGGACAAGCAAAATCTTAAGTTTGGGGGTATTTGATAAGTAAAATTTCTATATAAATTTTAGTACTATTTTATGCATTAAAATTGTGAGTTCTCGTTTATTTCTTTGAAATTTGTCTTATTTCTGCTCAATATTATTTATTTGTTTGTTTTTGTAGGAATGATATTGATAAGTGCAAAATTTGGGAGTTTTTTTTGTGCAATCATGGGAAAAAAACAAGGATAAAGATTTCAAAATTCAAGCACTCAAATACACTATGAATTGGCCCAAAGAAGAACCAATAAAAAATATTATGTTCAAGTAGGGGGTGGAATGGAATTTTGTAAAAAAAAATTTTAAAAAATAGGAAAAGAAAGAAAGAGTACGGATGAAAGTTGGTTTTGAATTTAGGTTAGTTAGTTAGTTAATTAATTAAAACATTAATTTTAATCATATATTTTAATTAATTAATTAAATTATCTAATCCAAATTTAATTAACCTAAACAACCCTAACCTAATTCTATATAAAGGGAGGCAGCAGAAAAACAAAAGGTAGGGGGGCACTGTTTCTTTTTGGAGGTTGGCAACGCGAGATCAGGAAGAAAAAAATAATATTCCCATAAAGTTTTTATTACTCTTTTATGCATGTACACTTGCAAATATTCTCCGAGATATTTTTGGTATTGTTTGAGAGAAAACATTGAATAATTAGGGAATTTCGGTGTACAACTTGAAAAAGTAAAATTTCATGTAAAATGGACATATGAATTGTGTGGGATTAACTAGGTGAAATCAAAAGCCCTAGAACTAGTTTTTGCAATTAAAAAACAACAAAATTTCAAATCTCGTTCTTTTTAATAAAAAACTTGATGGGAATATTTGTAAGTGTACAAAATCGCAACAAGTATTATAGTTTATGTGAAAAGAGTGTCGAACCCACAAGGACTAATTGTTTTACTGAGTACCAAAATTTACTAGATTAACTACTATTTGGGAAACCGAAAATATGATAAAAATAGCAACTAAACTAAATTAAACTTAGGAAAGAACTAAACTAATTAAGAGAACGAAAATCTGAAATTTTTTGATTTGTTAATAGCAAAACTAGTTCTAGGGCTTTTGATTTCACCTAGTTAATCCCACACAATTCATAATTTCATGTCACAAGAAATTTTATTTTTCCAAGTTGTAGACCAAAATCCCCTAATTATTCAATATTTTCTCTCGAACAACACCAAAAATATCTCCAACTAACAGTTTGTCATATCTCTATGCAAATTTAATTAATTGAAGACTCATTAAGTTTTATGGATTTCTTTATAGTTACATTAATCACGGTAAATCATCTCTAATTTCGCTCAATCAATGATGTTTAATTCTATAGTTATAAATCACAAATTATCTCTTGGTCTCTCCGTGATCCAATAAATCTTACAATAGTTGGCCAAACAATTGTAAGCATTAAGAAAAAAATTAAACACACAACCATGAAAAAATAGGAGAATAAAATAACATGAAATTAGAATTGTGTTCTCAAAACTAGGCTACATCGAAGTCCTAGAAAAATAAATTTAGTTCATAATAAATTTGCAACTAACAAATATTTTCTTGGATTGCATCATAAAAATTATAACAGAGGAATAAAAACTCTGTTTGCTGAAGATCAACGCCTCGAAATCTGCACCTTCTTTCTTTTCCTTCTTGTTTCTTTCTTTCTTCTGTTTCTCTCTCTTCCCATCAAATATTTAATGAGTGTAATTTTTATATAATTTTTATTACTCTTTTACGCATTGAAATTGCGAGTTATCGTTGATTTCTTTAACATTTATCTTACCTGATTACACGTTCCTATTTATATGTTATATGTTACAGGTTACATGGAACTAAGTGACATGTAGAACTAAGTCCCACATCGTAGTATGACGGGGGTCACCTATAGAGTCCACCACTTGACTGCATGATTTTCCGAGTACAGAACCCTATAGAATTCACCACTAGAGTCTAAACGTTACTTGATTGTATGCACCCGAACCTGTGGTATGGGACACAGGATTGCATGCATTAGATAGGAATGATAAAAGATGGATAGACTTAAGATTTACACTGAGCACATGCATCTCCCTGTTTACAAGCTACATGATCTCAGTTATATGTTTCCTGTTTACAAGTTTCATGATTCCCGTTTATATGATACATGTTCCTGTTTACCAGTTACACGAATCCTGCTCATAAGTCAAGTTTACATGACCTCCGTTTATATGTTGCATTTTTCCAGTTACATGGTTTGTTCCTTGTATACATGATTCTTTGTTCCTTGTTTTATCCTCGTTCCTGTTTCCATTTTGCTTGTACTACTTACGGCCCGTAACTTGCACTAACGGGCATTCCCCCCCCCCCCCCCCCCCCCCTCCCCAAACTGGAGATGATGAATTTATAGGTACAGTAGAAGAACTACCAGAAGGACTTAGCAATCAAGTATTCTAGAAAATGGAGATTAATTCTAGCTTGCATTATTTATCTTATATTGTATTTCTCAGCTTCTATTACTGTCACTACATACATTGTATTCCGGGCGTCTTTGACCCGAAGTTTATTTCTTTCCGGATGTTGGTTATTTTGAGGACTACTGCATGAATCACTTATATTATTCTTGTTTATGTGATTATATTTTGTCTGCGTGGTTATGATAATATCCATGTTGTTGAGTTGATTATTACAGCTTATGAATGATGTGTTTACATCATTCGCTGGGCCTTAGTTGCGTGCCTATTATTCCGTATTTTCAGAAGCGGTGCGTGACAGGTTTTTGGTGGTATTAGAGCCAGGTTTTACTCAACAATATGCGCACCACATTAATCACATAAATGTTTAATAACCAATTTATAATCTGGAACACTAACCAATTTGAATATATGGAGACTATGGCTCGTGGAGGCTTTTCTTCTTCCCAACCAATGACAATCAGAAAATGCGGCTGTTCTCCAAGTGCTACAACAAAAACATGACGAGTTGATGAGGGCAAGCTTGGAGGTCGCTAACCGAGCCGTCTTTGGACCTGTGCCAGGGTTACTACCGCCACGGCCCGGTACGGTGACAGAATTCATGAAGTTGCACCTGGACAAGTACTCGGGGAACCAAAACACCACTGGAAGCCGAGCAGTGGCTGATTCAGACTAAACAACTATTGCAAGTGCTGCGGATCTCCGATGTTGATCAGGTGGATGTTGTAAGCATCCAGCTCATGGATCTTACCCATATCTGGTGGAGGGCAGAAACAGAAAGGTTATAGAGGCCCATCACTTGGGCCACTATCACTGAGAGCTTCTTGACGAAGTTCTTTCTCTGCGTCACTAAAGTTGAGATTGAATGACAGTTCATCTCTCTTAACACAAGTTCGTCTGATTGTGTTAGTTGATGTGAAATTTTCTTACCTATTCCTTGTGTAGCAATATTAACTTAACACCATTCTGACACAGGGGACTCAGTCTGTGGATGAGTATACTGCGGAATTCATTCGACTTAGTCGCTTTGCTGCAGCCATGGTGGCGAATGAGGAAGAAAGTGTAGCGCCCCGAATTTCCAATATGATATCTCAGAAATACGTGGCACAATTCGCAGCATCAACTTCAATTATAAAAGTAAACATAGCCAAAAATACCGATAATATTTTTCAACTTTTATTACATTAGTTCATTACAATACACAGCAGAAAAAAAACAAACACCTTGAATTACAATCTCTCTTTTACAATACATTCTTTTACAATTTACATAAGCCATAACATCAATTCTATCTCATGCATCCAAATCCCAAGCTATAAGCACCTACCTGTAAAATATGAGGCTAGAGATAATCCTAACCCCCAAACTATAGGGGTCAGCCATAACGGTGTGTGTGACATAAAAATAAATGCAATATAAATAAAACATAAGACATTGGATCATAAACAACATGTATCAACAGCACGAAATAAAAGAAGTAAGAAAATAACAATAAGTAAAACATGAAACATCAAGTGAAACTAGACTAAGTGTCAACTGTAGAAAAACAGGAAAACAACATGCATAAAACCAAGCCAAGAAAACATCAATACTATATGCTGACTCTCTAATGCATACTTGTCAGATTCTATGCATCCCACTCTATATAGTTCCGGTGCAAGCACTTATCGTTCTCCATTTTATAGGGTTAGGTTCCTCGTTATGCAACTAATCCTACTACGATGACTACTATGAGATATAGATAAACTGTGAGTATTATCTCACGCCCCGATAATTCCGGAGGTCAATCTTTATCCACAGATAATTCTAGAGACTATTTCACTCACACCTAGGAATCTTCGAGAATAGCCCACACTGCAAGCTATGGCGCCTCATCACACGAATACCCCATGAGCGTCACCTCAACCCCGATAATTCCAGAGATCAATCCTACACCGCAGGTAATTCCAGAGACTATTTCACTCACACCTCGATAATTCCAGGGATTATCTCACACCGCAAGCCATAGTGAGGTCCATAACCCATGTTCTCATTTCATCATATCACCATCTAATGCATGTCCTTATCTCTTAAGTTATTTAAATTAATTTACGAATCTCTTAGAGTTGGTGTACCCTACCGGACTTAACTCAACTGATCAACAACAAGCCTTAACAGGCCAAACCACAACTTTCAACTGCCGGTATACTAGAGTCCCATACACCCTCTAGAGGCTCACAACTTAACCATTAATACAAAACCTTCATTACAACTCATACTTCTTTCATATTAAGAAAACATCTCGAAAATACTATAATCTGTAGCAAAATGATATTTAGAACAATAGGTTATTAATCCAAAATATTAAAGAATCAATCGTTTAAAAGAACATCAGGAAAACTCGTGAAAACATCAGTCAGAGCAATGGCAGTCGACTGCATACTATATTCGGTTGACTGTCCCGCGTAAAAATTTAAAACTTCAAGAAAACATTATTCAAAGTGGTGGTAGTCGACTGTATAAAGTGGTCAGTCGACTATCCCGCATGAAAATCCAAAACCTCAAGAAAACATTAATCAAAGTGGTGGCAGTTGACTGTATAAAGTGGTCAGTCGATTGTCCCGCATGAAAATCCAAAACTTCAAGAAAACATTGCAGCTAGGATCACGACGGTCGATTGTCGAAAGTAAGTGGTCGACTGTCGTACCTGCAGACTGTAGTTTGAGTTTGTGCATCTTTCCACCGATATGGTGTTTTACTTTATAAAAACGAAATCTGTAAAAAGTACATTCCTGAAATGATCAAACGTGACTTGTAGAGGGTGGTTTGGCTAGGCGACACGTGTCTCGTCGACCGTTGGTCGTTGACCGTTAACCGGTCAACGATTTTTCGTGATTTCACGATCGGGGACACATTTGCTCGGAGCCTGCCACCAAATGTTGAGGGTGGTTCGTCTGGGCGACACGCATCCCATTTGCCATTGACCGTTGACCGGTCAACGATTTTACGTGATTTAACGATCGGGGACGCGTTTGCTCGGAGCCTGCCGCCGTATGTTGAGGGTGGTTCGGCTAGGAGACACATGTCCCGTTGACCATTGACCATTGATCGGTAAACGATTTTGCGTGACTTTACTATCGGGGACACGTTTGCTCGGAACCTGCCACTGAATGTTGAGGGTGGTTCGGTTGGGCGACACGTGTCCCGTTGATCATTGACCATTGACCGATCAATGATTTTGCATGATTTCACGATCGAGGGCACGTTTGCTCGGAGCCTACCGCCGAACATTGAGGGTGGTTCGGCTGGGTGACACGTATTTTGTTGACCATTGACCGATCAACGATCTTATGGCCTTTGTTTGATATTCCTGCCTGTTTTAGTTTTTTTTCGTTTAGACTTCGTGGTCGTTGACTTGTGGCATTCTGGGCTTTCCCAACAGTTTGGGGGCCCAAAAGCTTTAGAAGTCTAACTGCCTCTCCCCGTTTCTATAAGACTCCACCCCCCCTTCCTTTATAAAACCCTGTGTTAAATATATATATATATATATATATATATATATATATATATATATATATATATATATATATATATATATATATATATAATTGGATGAGTGGATGAGGCCCTATAGGAGTTTCTATAGGCGAAGAAGTTTGGAATTAAAAGTGAGATGGGGGGTCCCACGGGAGAAACAAACAGCAAAGTTGAGATGTTGCTTGCTTTGGTCTCGGATGACGTGGCATCTTTCATGTGGGGGGGGGGGGGGGCTCAGGAAAGATGAGCAGCTGGGTGCTGCTGTTGTCACCTGTGCCACGTGGTCATGGGGCCCACTGTGTTGGGTTCTGTGCTCATGAGGAGAGAAGAGAGATGTGGGAATTAATTGTCCCATATCGGGAATTGCACTAGAATAATTAAATATAAATATAATTGCCTATGATCAATGGTCACCTAATTGGTTAACCACCTTTTGAGAAGCAGCCTGTGGTGGGCAGTTGTACTATAAATTATAAATAAAATAATAAATTTGTCTGAGTATTGGAGCGGGGCGTTACAAATGGTATCAGAGCCGATTTTCGACATCGAGTGTGGGAGAGCCGTGAGTTATGGACTCTAGGAAGATCGGCGGAGTGAAACAATCCCCACTATTCCGGGACGATGGTAATTGGCCACAGGATGATCTGCGGAGTGGGATTGGTCTCCAGTATTCCAAAGACGAGAGTAACGCTCACGGGACTGCTCCACATCGTCTAGAAAGGAGGTTCTGCGCTAGATTGCATGCCCCCGATTCAGCGAGGACGCTGAATTCTTAAGAGGGGGTATATGTAACACTCCGTGTTAAGAATAGATAATATATATATAATTAATTAATTGGATGAGGCCCTATAGGAGTTTCTATAGGCGGAGAAGTTTGGAATTAAAAGTGAGACGGGGGGATCCTACGGGAGAAAGAAACAGCAAAGTTGAGATGCTCCTTGCTTTGGTCTCGGATGACGTGACATCTATCACGTTGGGGGGGGGGGGGGCTCAGGAGAGATGAGCAGCTGGGTGCTGCTGTCGTCACCTGTGCCACGTGGGCATGGGGCCCACTGTGTGGGGTTCTGTGCTCACGGGGAGAGAAGAGAGATGTGGGAATTAATTGTACCATATTGGGAATTGCACTAGAATAATTAAATATAAATATAATTTTCTATGATCAAGAGTCACCTAATTGGTTAACCACCTTTTGAGAGGCAACCTGTGGTGGGCAGTTGTACTATAAATTATAAATAAAAAAATAAAATTTTCTGAGTATTGGGGGGGCATTACATCTTTCCTCATTTTCTCATTTCACCCTTCAATTTTTTTTTCTCTTGGCCTGTATTGCTAGCGGTCGTGGCCAGGCATTGCTTTTTCTGGCGAACTTTTCCGACGGTAGCTGTCACATCAAGGTAAAAGATATTTATATTTTAGCTTATATATATATTATTTTATCAAAGATGTCTAGGGACATAGCAGAGATCGGCAACTGATTCTTTCCCCGGTTAGATAAAGGAAAGAAGGTGGTGGAGTCGCTTGTTATCGAGACAGTAATAGAGAAGACGAGAGAAGCCGAGAAGTTGGTATGCGGAGCCTTGTGTATGGGCTAGCATGCTATGGATGGATGTTATAAGATGTAATTAGACGAAATTAGTGATTGTGATCATGTTTTGGAAATTCGTGTGTTTATAGTGCATGTTTTGTTCATGTTTTGGGGCATATAGGCCCTTATAGGTGATTTTACTTACATGGAACATGGTGTATGAGCTAGTATGCTATAATTGGATATTATGAGATTTAATTAGAGGAAATAAGTAATTTTGGCCCCTTTTTCTTGGAAACCCGCATGTGTGGTGTATGTTTGTGATATATATATATCATGATATTGACTCGTGATGTGATAATTGATGAAATTAGTAAGTGGGTTTATGTTTGCATTATAATTATGTTCGAAGTGAATTAATGGGTAATAATATGATATTATAATGTGATGAAGTATACATTTTGATACTTTTACGATATGGAATAACCTAATGTAGTTCTCTTATTAATGTTATAACTTGGCGTATGCCTATATATGATACAATGAGGTAATGAATAACTTGGTATTCTTAATGTGGGATGTTATGGAAAAATAAATATTTTGGCGCATTAATGTTATGCAATAATATGATATGATTGTAACACCCCGAATTGTATTATGCTTGTATATATATGTATGTATATTGACTGTATGCGTACACATGATTGCAGTATTTTGCTTGATTTTGATATCGTGGTGGATGGTTAGGGTTACAGGACGGTTCATGGGAGGATTGCATTCCAAAGATGCACGAGAACGAGGAGGAACGATACTAGTATAGACACTAATTTTCGGTACGATACCCATGCAAATATAACACTGTATGATACTACAGTGAATATATATTGCATGTACTCGTTAGACCGCTTGTCTCGCGCTCATTGGAACCCATTTAAGCTAAATAGGACAGCCAACACAACTAACACCAAAACCATTGGCTACAAGCCATGGTTTTTCCTAAAACCACTCTAACACCCCCCCCCCCCCCCCCATAGAATCCGGCCTATACCCCTCCCATCTCCTTCATTTTCCCACTTCATTTCCTCCCTTTTGCTCTAGAAAATTCAGAAAGAAAACACCTCAAAAGAAGGAGGAGAGAAAGAAGAAGGAAGTGAAGAAGAAGGATCAAAAGGAAATTTCCAAGAGAAGAAGCTTGAAGAAGTTCCTTCTACTACTACAACCAAGGGTGGAAAGTTTCTCTAAACTTGAAATTCTTGTCTTTTAATTAATTTTGGTTGCATGCATGTGTGCTAGAATGCATAGGATTGCTCTTCTAAAGGTTAGAAGTAGAAGTCAGAATTGAACTAGGAAAAACTAGGTTCGTATTACCATTTTGTGGATTTTTCCGAGAGCAAGATATGATGAATTAGACCATAAAATTAAAAAATTTTGTTCATATATGTGTTAGCATCACTCATGATTTATTTTAGATTTTTCTATGATCATTTGATATGCTTATAAAATCGTGAGATGGATATGTGTCGTAAGGCAGACTCAGAAAAGGAAAGACAGGATGGCTGATATTGTAGGAATGTTCGTGATTTATTGAAGCATGATATTGATCTGAAATTTTTACTCCATGTTCCTGAATGCATTTTGATTATGTACAAAAATCAGTAAATTATTTGGATGATTTTAGAGGCATGAGAAAAATCTATCTATAACCAGTATCTGATGTTGAATTAGAAAACTTGATGGTTTCTGTGCTAACTTGCAATAGATATTACTCACTGTATAATTGAAATTTTGACATGAGGTATATTGCATAATGTTGGGTATGGATGTCTAGTTTCACCACCATAAATTTTATGTCAATTGGACAAGTATGCAATTTACTGTGATTTTGTGATTAAGCACTGTGCTGTTTTCAGCCAGTTTCGACACTCTGTAAAGATTGGAAAATTGAGACCTTTTTAGAGGCATATTTTGAGGATCATGACTCAGGAGAGAGTTGTAGGGGATGCCTAGGACTTTCTAACAAAACTGATTTGAGGCAATTCCAGTGAACGGTTGAATTATTATGATTTTTGTAAGACTGGACAGAGGACTAGAGTAGAGCTGAGTGCTCTGAATTGGAGAGACCAATTGTGTGAGTTAGTGTATCGATGATAGATTAGTGTGTTAGGGTGACTTAATGGTATAATTTGGACTCATGACCAACTAGAGAGTTGTTGAGGACACCAACACCCTTCTACAGAATTTGAGTTTGTGTCGTTCTGATGAACGAGTAGGATTTTGTGTTAATGGTAAGGTGCAGCCTGTGCACAGGAAGCACGCAGGTTGGAGCTTGAAAAGCTAATTCGAAGACTTAGATGGTTGAATCTAAGCCCGTGATCAACTAGAAAGTTGTAGCCTAGGATCGTACCTTTTCAGGTTGGGGCCATACACTCCAATCGGAGTTGTATCGATAGAGGGATGACCATTTTGAGATTCGGGCAGAAACCCGTAGGTCGCTTAGTCTGGGTGAGGACTAAGGGTTGTGAAAGCATTTTTCCCTTGTGTGTTATTTGAGTCGATGACTCGTGTCTAGGGATGGTTGATCTCTATTATTGAGGTTGTTGATTCCCCGAGTGGGATGTGTGACTCGAGTTAGTCACTAGGGTAAAGGATACCCTGCACCTATCAAGCCTGTATTATTAAACTTCTGCCGAGCGTAGGATGTCCGAGCATGCCAGTGAGTGGAGCTTACGGGGCAATTATATATTTATTGCCGGAGTAGCAGCAGGCGTAGGCCAGTATGCTGGACGAGTCCAAGCAGGGGAAGTGGCGAACTGGACCGGTATCGCCAGGGGCCAGAGGTTGATAGGCAAGTATGGAAGCAGTTAATTCTTACCCGAATAATTAGAGTAAGGTAGGGGTTAGAATGGTTTATTAAGGGGTTGGGAAATTGCATTACTCCTAGTAAACCATAGTCGGTATTGTATCTTCCAGTCGTAAGGATACGTTCTCGGCCGCTAATGGATTGCGTCCCCGGCTCGTATCTCGATCTGTTGATTTCCAAAGTTCTGCCGAAGTAAGGTGCGGGAGGCCCGGAGGATTTGACCTTCCGTGGTGCTCACGTCCCTAAAGCGCGGGTTTTGTGTTTGTGTTTTTTTTTTGTATATATCAGTTCATTACCCGATGAGGGGTGAACACGCATGCGTCAGTCTATGGGTAGACATGTGGAACCAAGGGTCGTAAGGACCAGGTTCAACGCAGTTTCTAAGGAGGTCCGTACGCGGGTACCAACTGGCGGTGAGCACTTGGGCACTGCAGGGCGGAATTAGACCGACCGCTGCAATCTCCTTGGACGACGGACAGTCTATTGGGAACTGGAGTGTGTACAAGAGTAGGGTGCATGGCGAGGGTTCGAATCCCTAAATTGTGGAGAAAGACGGCTAGATTTGGGGGCGTATGTAGTATGGGATGCATTCGTGCTCCAAAGTCTTGCTTGCATTAGAAGTTGGGCATGTGAGTTTGCTGCATCTAGTCATAGGGTCATGTCATAACACTGCACTAGAACCCGAATCCACTAAACCCTTGTTTTGGCACACACTTTTCCTTTTTGCATAAATTATTGGTTGTGATTGAATTTTAAAGGATCGCTGTTATCACTAGCTTTGCGTTAGTCGAAGTACTGACATTCCCCACCTTTTAGGTATTGATTATACCTTCCGAACAGGTGCAGAGATATCAGAGTCGCGCAGCAGAAGCCTGAAGCTGAGGAGCAAGTCCTGGGGGAGCCGATGGGCCGCTCAGCGAAGTTCCGCAAGTAATCAGTCGATTACCATTCCAGAAGGCAGCTGATAGCTTTACAAGAGGAGTCTGTAAATACTTGTAATAAGTTGTAATGAATTGATGTAATTTATACTCCTTGTCCAAGAACAAGTTATCGGTTGTAATCAATGATGTAATGACTTATTTGGCAAATAAAAAGTTTTTAAATTTCCGTGTTATTACTGTGTTGAGATGCATTTGAAGGTAAAGATTCTGGAAGGTGTCACGGATGTCCGGTAACGGAGATCCGGGGTGCTACAATGATGGTTTTATATGTTGAATGACAGGTTGTATGCATAATGTGGTATAATGATACGATGATTAATATCGTGAGCATCGGATATGCATCAAATGGTAAGGTAAAAGATAAGATGGTACATGCTAATCAAATGTGTTACTAATTCACGTGGTTAAAGTCAAAGACATGACTAGTTTGTGAATCAAAAGTGAAATGCTTGTGTGATAAAGTAAGCTGAAAAGATGAAATGACTAATGCTAATAACAGATGGTTTTGTTGACCAGTACCTACAGCAATTCTGGGGGTTTGGGCTAGACCTCCTAACACCCAAGGACCGGCTTGGGGTAAGTGGACCCAAACTATGTTTGGGGTAAGTGGATTTTATCGCCCAAGCTATCGGCTTGAGGCCCGGTTTTCCCTCGATGACAGCTGTCGCGAGGAAGTACCCAGTTTATCTGGGGTTAGTGGTTTTTTTCCTCTTGGCTTCGGCTGGGAGGAAGTACCCAGGTTACCTAGGGTCAGTGGTTTTTCCCTCTTGGCTTCTGCTGGGAGGAAGTACCCAAGTTCTACTTGGGGTTAGTGGTTCCCTCACTAGTTCGGCTAGGAGGAAGACGTAGCCTCGGACGAGTAAGACTCTGGGAGAGCATCGGGCCGCGTGTTTACTGGGCTGTCGGCTTTCAGTATGTTGGGATACTGTGGCTCACTGGTCGACAAACTAATAAAATAACTAAGTGTAAATAATAATGTGAGAGTAAAGAAAGTGGAAAGTGAATTGTGAATGTAAAAGAAAGTGGTTGTGGATGAAATGCAGTATGTGGTTAATTTAAAATGAAGAGTAAAAGAGACATGTGTTATTATGAATAGTATGAAGTAGTTGTATTATGAGAATGATTATTAAAGTAAAATACAGTATGATATGAGTTGTTACACCTTGGAATTGTGTCAAGGAACTACCTGTCCGCTATTTCTGTGAAAATGGTGGGAACTACCTGCCTTGGCATAATTCGTAGGGTGAGTTGACATGATATTGGTAATAATTAATGAAAATGAAGAATTAAGTAAAGTGAAGATGAAAAGTAATTGAAGTAATTAATAACCAAGCTATCAACTTGAGATGTGATGTGATATTACCCAGACTATGTGTTTGGGGTGTGGTGATTAATACCCAAGCTATCGGCTTTGGGGTGTGATATGTGATTGCCCAAACTATGTTTAGGATATGGAGTATAAATTGATGAGAATGAAAGTGAAATTAATGGTAACTTGAGATATCAGTGAAGATGAAAGTAAGTTAATTATCAATTAGATTGAGTAATAACTAAATGATATAACTGGATGAGAATGAGTTATAAAACATGCTTTTGATGCGATAAGAATGAGTATTCAATAAGTGATATGTTAATGATGTGATGAAATGTGAGTAAATTGTAATGGGCAATGGGATGTTATATTTGTGTCATAAGACATGAATGAATGTGGTATTATGAGAATAGATGCATATGTTTATGATGTGATACTTGATATAATACAATAAAATAAATACCTGTATTATGAGAGTAGTTATGAAAATGGTTATTAAAGAAAGTATGTTGTGATATGAGTTTGTGTATCTTGGAAGTGTGTCGGGGAACTACTCGCCCGCTATTTCCATAGAAATGGTGGGAACTACCTGCCTTGGCACCACTTCCAGAATGAGTAAGTGAGTTGTTGATATAATGCAAGTAAATAAAGTGCATGGCTTAATAAAAATGAAGAAATATGTAGTAGCATCATGTAGATATATTCATATAAATAACGAAATGCTGTTATGATGATAATTGTGGAAAGATGAATATTCGTGTTGAGGAATTCAAATTGATAAGTAATGGATTGTATGTGAATTCGTATTATGCGAATGTAAAATAAGGATATATATGAGGTTAGTGTGATGCATATAGTGAAATATGTGAGGTTATGGATAATTATATAGTTGGATGTAGAATTGAAGAGTATTTTGATATAACATCGTATTAGTGATGTTTTTATGTTCAGATTTCAGGTTGCATCTTTCTTATCTTGATGTTTGTAAGTTCAATTTATTTTCCTTATACAATTTAATGATTTATTAGATTAATAACTAAACTCATACCAGAAATGGCTAACCCCTATTGTTTTCTGGGGGTTAGGGGGGTTCCTCCTTGAGGGTGGACAACCCTAACTCTCCTACAGGTTTGCTAACAGCCAGTGAGGTAGATATAGAGTTAGATATTACATTTGTTGGGAGGATAGATTATTTATGTATTTAGCATATGAAGAAATGTAGGCAGTTAATGTATTATTTTGTAATAAAGTGAAAATATATATAGATATGGTGCTGTGACGAGGTAAGAAAGCCCGTACCCACCTCGTTGTGGAGTATTGGGTTCTGTGTTTGGTTTTTGGAAAGTTTTTCTACAGTTTTTCTATTACTTATATAAGTTTTTAAAGGAAAGTTATGTTTTTAAATTATAATTGATATTCTGTTGTGAGTTTGGCCCCCAGTGCATATTATTTATATTGCCTGTGTGATTCTGCTCATTTTGGCCTGGGGAGCCCATGATTATATTGCCTGTGTTGTGAGCTACGTTATTTAGAGCAGAATTCCGTAAGCTTTTTGTGTTTCGGGGCGGAAATTTCAGGGGAAACTCTGCCAAAATTTTATTTGAAATATATCTATATTCGTTTGTGTCTAAAGTGATATAGAAATTGAGAGAATTGAATTGAGAGGTTTAGTTTGCACAAAAAAAAAAAAAAAAATTGGGGTGTTACAGCAGGCTTCCTAGCCCTTTGTCGAGCCTTGATGGGGTTCGAGACTACTCAGTCGATCTTTTATCGAGGGTGGTGTACGGGATGGCGCCTTCGAACGTGGAGAACAGGCCACGTGAGCACTCCGAGGTTGATGAAATATCCTCGATGTCACGCCCTGCTTCCCAAAAATATGGAACACAAGCACGTGACATTGGCCCAGCGAATGACTTGCGTCATCCATAAGCTGTTTACCCATTCAACTCAACAATATAAACAATACAAACTAATTGTGCAGGCAATAATAATAACCTCATGAACAATAATACTTGGAATAAGACTATGAAATATCCAAATACAATAATCCAACATCTGGAAATAAATAATAATATCCGGATCATAAGCCCAATACAATAATAAATCCAACCACAATAATGATAAGTCTCAATACAATAAGTTCAATGAAATAACATTCACCGGCAATGATGTATGGAGCAGAGTGTTTGGCAACAAAGAGACAACATGTCTAAAAAATGAGTGTAGCGGAGATGAGGTGCTAAGATGGATGTGTGGTTAAATAAGGAAGGATAGAATTAGAAACGAGCATATTCGAGACATGCTAAAGGTGGCCGCAATCCAAGATAACTTAAGAGAGAATCACTTCCAGTGGTTTGGACATGTCACACGTAGACCTAGTAGTGCCCCCGTTAGAAAGAGTGATTTGATAAGTATTGAGGATAGAGTTAGAGGTAGAGGAAGACCTAAACTAACTTGGGTAGAAACGGTGAAAAAAGATATGATAGATTGTGACCTTATAGAAGATATTGCGCTAAACCGAACAGAATGGAAAACTAGGATTCATGTAGCTGACCCCAACTAGTTAGGAAAAGGGCTATGTTGTTGTTGTTGTTGTTGTTGTTTTCCAATAACCTTGGTTATTGTTTCCAACAACGGCATAGGTTGATATGAAATTTTTTTCCCAGTTGACTTGCTCTCTGACTTGAGAGAAGATTACCAAAGTTTATTGAATTTTTTTCTCCAATAACCTACAACAACGGCCTAGGTTGATATGAAATTTTTTGTTCCAGTTGACTTGCTCTCTAACTTAATAGGAGATTACCAAGGACATTCATATTCTTTTTTGTTGCAGTTGACTTTTCTTAACTCTACACCAAAGACATTCATATTCTTGTTTGTCTGAATATTTTATTAATTTCATTTTATAGAAAATAAAAAGATCCCTATATATAATCACTTACTTATCTTTTATTTACTGTCTAACCATAACCCTAAAATATATTTTATTCATGCTCTTCAAATTTATGTTATTTAGAAAAGAAGAAAATGGAAAAAGAAAAAAAAGAAAAAAAGAATAGTGCTACATATTTTTTGTTTAGCTTAGGCCGTTGTGTACACATTAATCCTTACCCTACCATAACCCTAACCCTTCCTAACACTTACCCTACCTTAATGTAAGCTGTTTCTCCCAATACTGAAGTTGTTTTTCCGAACAATGTTCCAAGGGTATGTATCACTTTCAGACCATTTTGTAATTGTGAATATGAGAAATTACTTCCCTGTTCAGCTTATCTGCAACCTCCAACCAAAACCCTAACCCTATCCCTTACACTACCCTAACCCCTAAAACTCCAACCCTATTTTTTATATATAATATCTCCGTTATCTTTTCAATTTAAAATTCAAAGGAAAAAATATATATTAATAACCAAGAGTTTACTGAATTAGCTAACCTAAAGCCGTTATTTGAATACAAGTAATTCCATATGAAGCAAAGGATAAATTTTTGTATGTAGTGTAATAAATAACTCAACTCTCCATAAGAACCAAAACATAAGAACATACTATTTTTTAGAAATTGGTACAGAGAAAATATAAGAACAAATTAAAATAGGACTTTTAGGACAGAGAAAAGATCATATCGGGAAAAAATAATGAACAAAAGTTTTCTTTATAAACCCTGTAGGTGTTGGAGGGTTAGGGTAAGGTTAGTGTTAAGGAGGGCTAGGGGTTTGGGTAGGGTTAGGGTTAGAGTGTACTCAAAAGATTCAATCCATTGGATAATACATGATAACTTGTTTAATCATAATTTTTGTATGTTTGAAATATCGTAAAAATTTTAGCTTAGAGATGTCATCACATTTACAATTTAAATTATATTCTCCAATAACTTGGTTCACTCTATGAATACACTTTAGTATCAAAAAACTGAAACACAATTAATTTTTTTTTAAAAGAAATTCTTTTAGAAAAAATAAAGAGGGGGGGGGGGGTTAAGTTAAATTTAATAGGGATGTACTCTCTCATATTTTAAATGTCCCCAAAATAATATGTTCCAAAACATTTCGAATTTTTTATGTTATATATAGATATAGTGTAATATTCAAAAAATATTTAAAGTTTTCCATATATATGTAAATACCATTCAGTTCTTAAAAAAACTGCTTCTTACGTTCTAAATGATCCCAATAGATGTATTCCTCCTATCATCCCATTATAACAAGAATATTATAAAATTATAAAATAAATAATATAAAATAACATTACAATGGAGGGCAGGGTTACTATAAAAACAACCAACTATGTTAAGCCCAAAATCCAAATTTTGCCAAAATTACCAAAGAAATTAATAAAATTAGAAGTTCATGTCATAGTGCAAGGCAACTTGCTTTTCCTAACATTATTTTAACTGTAGCTGTTGTCTCCAACAACGGCCTAAGTTATACCAAATCGTTATCTCTAATAACGGCTTTAGTTCAAGCAAGGGAATTACAAATGACTATACTGCAAGTCAGAGAGATAAAAATTTCACAAATTTCACAAGTCAGAGAGAAATACAAACTTCATTTTATACCTATTGTAAGGTGGGAGACGAAAATTATCATTCATGTGGGGGATTATTGGAAATTGGTTCCATCGTATTATGCTCATCAAGACGTATAAAATGATGTACTCACATGTCCAAAATAGATTTCAAATGAATGAAATACTCGCCTCCGACGTTAGCTTGTTAAAATGAAGAATTGGACTTTGTTGATATATGACATTGAAAGTTAGTCTCATATCGGAAAGGAGCAAAAAGCAAATGAAGTTATACGTTAAAAACTGATAAGGCATTTGAACTGTAGCTGTTGTCTCCAACAACGGCCTAATTTATACTAAGCCGTTGTCTCTAATAACGGCTTTAGTTCAAGCAAGGGAATTCGCAAATGACTATGTTGTAAGTCATAGGGCAAGGCAAATTTCACAAATGTTTCCATTTGAACTGTAGCCATTATCTCCAACAACGGCCTAAATTATACTAAGTCGTTATCTCTAACAACGGCTTTAGTTCAAATAAGGGAATTCACAAATGACTATGTTGCAAGTCAGAGAACAATACAAATTTCACAATGTTTCCATTTGAACTGTAGACGTTGTCTCCAACAATGGCCTAAGTTATATTAATTCGTTATCTCTAACAATAGCTTGAGTTCAAGCAAGGGAATGCACAAAGGACTGCTGCAAGTCAGAGAGAAAGGCAAATTTTACAAATGTTTCTATTTTAAATGTAGTCGTTGTTTCCAACAATGACCTAAGTTATGCTAAGTCACTGTCTCTAACAATGGCTTTAGTTCAAGCAAGGGAATTCATAAATACATTCATCAACAGCAGCAACTGCTGCTACATTTTCAAACTACATTCATGATTTTCTAACTTGACAATTCCGCTACCAAATTTCAAATATTAAACTCATTCAAACGTCATATACTTGTCTCAACACCACAAAAACACTAACAACAATGACAATATAACCAGCAACAAAAAGAGCCACAATTTCCAAACTTAACTCACAACAATAACCATATACTTTAACAAAAACATTAACATCAACATTATAATAATACAAACAAAGTTCAACATACAACACGAATCACCAAAAACACTCAACCTAACCCGGAGTGTAGTGTTGTGGCTTTCGCCTCTTCCGGATCGGTTGTCGCCGAGTACACCCAACTTGGGTTACTTGTGAAGGGTTGGTCTCTTTTCCGTCTTCTTCTTCTTCTTCTTTTTCTTCTTCTTCTTCTTCTTCTTCTTCTTCTTCGTGTTCATCTTGAATTTCTTGTTAATGCACTTCTTCTCTCCTCGGAGGTTGGTGTTGCTATTGTTGCTCCGGCCTAGATGGCCTAGTACTCACGCTCTTACATCGTTGTGAACGTACAGTCGTATCTAAATAACAGGTGAGTAGTTCGTCATCTTCTATATCTTCTAGTGAGCCCCGGCATGAAGCAAGCATCTTCTAAGCGAAAACTTTTATCTCCTCGGCGACATTACTATTAAGTACATGTGCACATTCCTTTGCCATATCCCATACATTCTCAATCTAAAACAAAGTTGAAAATATAGTACCATAATTCCATTATGAAATCATCAACTTAAAAACAATTCATGTGAATACCAAAAAAATTATATCAAACAAGTTTGGCTTATCAACAACGATGCCTTTGGTTGGTACATGGCTTGTGATGTAGAATACGCTGGTGGTGGTTCTCTCTCTCTATCTGGAATTGGTACTTGAATGACCACGGGTGTTTTGGTATTCGGAGATATGTACAAACGTGTTATCGACTGATACCAAATCATGTACTTTGTATGTGACGTGCCATCGTACGGCTTGACATCATTAAATACAATTTCAAATCTTCGCTCATTCCACATTGCGACATAACCACGGTGAAAATCTGCCCAGTCATGATTGGGCATACGACCCGTTCCTCTAACGGTGTGTAACTTAGCATTGTACGAGTGTCCGGAATAGGGAATTTCCTGCTCCAGCCCAAATTGGCGAATGACTCTATCCGGCCAATGATGCTCCACTGTACCAAAGTTAACAAGTGTGGTCAGCGTCAACTACAACTGCGAACCAACTGTATACACTTGTGGTAGTCTTTCCACGCGCTCGGGGTATACGGGGACCAAATTACCAATTCATCTCGCAGTTGGTTGAGCTCGTCTCTGTAGTATGTTAGAACTCATTTTGGGTTGTTTTTGTAGCTTCGTCTACCGGCCCAATACACACCTAAAGGTGGTTGCATCTCAGCGATGGGTGCAGGGGCCACCCAACCCTCCGTGTGTCTTGTAATATAAGGACGACCATATATGTTCCCATGCCCAAATATGAAGTAAGATCATCGGCCCAGTCATCTCAACTCCATCGAGAGCAACTGTACACAATGTTCTGTACGGGGTGGCTAATGTGCAACTTCCCCCACTATACTAGCCGGCTAAGCTTAGGTCGACGAGCAACCATAGATACATAAGCGGGATGGTGTCTTCGGAGGAGTTAGGCAAGATAACACCTCCATGCACAGTTAGAATATACCCCCTATTGTAGCACTGCACGTCGTACTCGCTCGATGCATCGGTCAATTTCCCTTCAAAATTTTTCTTCAACCATGACAGTCAAATTGATTGTCTAACAAAAATAGTTGTAGCAACCTCTTCATCATCACCAAACCCTGTACCGAGGAGCTCATTACACAACTCTATTTTCTAGAAATTCATATTACTCGTCATGGCCATCTCATATATTGGAAGACCAGATCTCATGGCGATATCTTGCAGTGTCACCGTCATCTCTCCCACCGGTAGATAGAAAATATGTATCTCTAGCCTCCACCATTCGACCAGTTCTGCAAGAAGTGCTCGGTCTAGTTTCATTTTACTCATCAAACCAACTCCATAAAAACTGGCTTGTACAAGGTACTCATGGGTACGCGGGTGTATCGTCAATGTCTCATGCATACGGAAATTAAAATTCCGCATCGTCCCTCTCCACACTTCCTCTGATCTGTGGCGGTATTGCAAAGTGAGTATGTGTGGCTCTAAAGGTAATGGACCGCGATGTTCACCCGAAGACGACGTACCAACCTACACCAACGTTTAAAATTTTATTATTGGACATATAATATTACGTATACAAAATTCACATTGAAAACTAATAGTACACTTACTCCTATGGATGGTTTTCCTCTACCACTACCAGACGGCCTTCCGGTTCCCCTCATTCTAACCATTTCTCTAAAAAAAATTATAACAATTGGTCAATACACTATTCATATATATAAATACGAAACAAAATACGTGAGAAAAATGCACAAACAAAATCCAAAAATTCCACACTTTTGTGAGTAGGTCGGACTCACCACTCACAAGCCAACGCAACTTGTAGAAGCGAGTTTCGACTCACGGTTTGCAAGATATGACAATGTATCGTTTTATTTCAAATTAAAAGCAAACAAAGCGATATGCGGCCATATTATGCAAACTGTGAGTCAAAACTCAATTCTCAAAGTTGTGTTGGCTTGTGCTTGGTGAGTTCGACTTACTCACAAAATTTTTTATTTTTTGGATGTCGTTTTGCGATTTTCTAGTAAAAAGTCACACAAAAAATAAAGTTTAATTGTTGTTGTTGTTTGATATACGGGAGAAAACTGCACAAACAAGATCAAAAAATTCCAAAACTTTGCGAGTAGGTCGAACGCACCACACACAAGCCAACCCAACTTGTAGAAGCGAGTTTCGACTAACAGTTTGCAATATATGGTAATGTATCGCTTTGACTCACGAAAAATAGTTGAAAGTGATACACGCCCGTATATCGCAAATCGTGAATCAAAACTCACTTCTACAAGATGCATTGACTTGTGCGTGGTGAGTCTGATCTACTTGCAAAATTTTAAAATTTTTTTGTCTCGTTGTGTGGTTTTACAATAAAAACAAACGATATAATCTACAACTATAACTGCAACTATAATATGGAAAAAAAAAACTACTTGTACAATTCAATCTACAATTATCAAAAAACTATATACAATACGTATCAAACAACTAACTATGCATCACAAATAAATTGTAGACTCTAAAAATTAAACAAAAATTAAATCAACCAACATAGCTACATCTACTAAAAGCTAGAATAGAGTGAATACCTTGCACAATGTGGGTATTTGAGAATGAGAGAGACGAGGTTGTTACATTGTTGTAGACGGTGGAGGAGGACTAGGCTTTCGAAGAGCTCGTTAGGGTTATGTTTTTTGGGATCGGGAGATTCAAAGGAAGATGGCAAGTGTTAAACAAAAGGGATAGTGAGTAAGAGTGTCAAGTGACGGAGGATGGGTGGATTAGGTGAAGGAGGAGCTAGGGTTTTGAGTTTGGATCCGGGAATGAGCAACAGAGAGAGAGGCTACTGTGAGAGTCAAAGATAGAATGTAGGAAGAAAGCGAGATTTGTACAAGTGTTTTAAAATATTTATATAACCTAAGTCGTTATTCCAAACAACGGTCTAAGTTATACGTAGGCCGTTGTGTGAAGTAACGGCCAAGGTTAGAAGATGAATTTTGTTCTACTTAGGCCGTTGTGAAAACAACGGCCTAGGTTCAAATTTGGCCAAAAAAATACAAGTCATCAGCGACGAGCGATAGAGAGTAGGAGCGAAATGCCAAGTGAAGAGTTATTTATGGGCAAAATACCATTTTTACCCCTCCAAAGTTAAGTGAGATGGAGGGGGAGATGGGCGGGATCGATCCTAGTCGTTGGATCTAGGGTACATGCTCCAGGGGTTCTCAGGTGCCCCCGTCCAGTCAAGGGAATCGTGACCCTCAACGCTACAGCCGGGCAGGCTCCGGTTTTCCGAACCGAAGCCATGGACTTCATAGTGGTAAATGTTCAAGCCACCTACAATGCCATCCTCAATCGACCCGACCTCATATCTCTCCAAGCGGTACCCTTAGCGTACCACATGAAGATGAAGTTCCCCACCGAATATGGGGTCGGAGTTGTCTGGGGTAACCAGGAGGCCGCCCGAACTTGCTACATGGCCGCTATGGGGGTGGCAGTCCTACCCCTCGATGCAGTCGAGCTCCCCTTTGAACGGAGCATGGTCGGCTCGGAGCCAGTTGATGAACTAGAAGTGTAGTACCCCCAAAATAATTAACAATTATTTTGTACAATAATATTTTGTTATGAATTTTGTTGCATTGTTTTGTATACCAATATTTTTGGTATATGACTATTGTTGCATTATATTAATATTGTTATATGAATAATGATCCTATAATTTTTTTTAAATTTGTTTCATGAGCATTTATCATACATATAACATATGTATACATATACATACTATACCTACACTACATTCTACATGGCCTACAATCCTCCACATCTCTCCACTCTCACCCACAAATTCAGCCTAACCCCACACCCTCCTAACCCTTACTCTATCCAAGCCGGACAAACACCAAACCCCAACCCCCATACCCCATTTCTATATATGTGGAAGTGTGATAAGAAACCCTAACTCATTTCTTCTTCCTAGTTCATTTTCCTTGGTCCCATTTCCATGTTTATTTTTTGCTACTACTTTTTATCCTAATAAAAATTTCTAAGAGCTAGTTGAAGCAAGAAGAAGAAGGGCCAAGGAAAGCAAGCAAGCTAGTAGGAGGAGAAGAGCAAAGCTAGGGGGAAGTTTGGAGCTCGAAATTTTATCTTGTCTGTACTTGAGGTGGGTGTTCTTCAACCTTTATGAGTTTTGATTGTGTGTTGATTGTGTGTAGATTGCATGTGTAGTGATGGATATTAGATTGTGTGTAGTGATGTATATATATATATACACACATGATTTCAATTGATTTCAATTGATTTCAATTGCATCATACATGATCATACCGTTCCAGTTCCTTAATTCTTTCCATATTGAACTGTACTATTTTCTATCGTATTTCTTGATGTTACTTGATGTCCGAAGCTTGCTCTAACAAACCCTTCCCCCCCCCCCCCCAACTACTTTAGATAATGTTTATACAGGTATTGATGACCAGATACTTTGATGAGCAGACTTTCTAGACAACCGTGATAGAATTGCTAGTGCTATTTCTTTACTTTCCAGTCGCAACTTTATCTAGCTAGTCATAGGGAACTATTATTTGCATTATATTTCTATCAATACACTATATTCTTCGGCGTTATGACTCGAAGTTTTTGTATTTCAGATATTGGTTATTTTATTCTATTCATGTTCATGTGATCATTATTATTGCCTAGGTAAATGTGTTAATAAATATCTTGTTGAGCTTATAACTATACAACTTATGGATGGTGTTGTATCATTCGTTGGGCCTTAGTTGCGTACCCTTAATTCCGTAGATTGGGAAGCAGGGCGTGACACTAAGTCCCCTGGCTTTCAAGGGAAGCACCAATGGTGGCGGAAGAATGGATCGCTAAAAGGGAAAAAGCTTTTTGGATATATGAAATATCCCGGCAAAGAGAATGTGGGATATGCAGTTTATATTCTTAAGGGTCATGTAATGATTGATGGAAAATGAGGATCATCAAAGAAGATGTTGTGGAAATACCTTGGGAGGATTTCAAGGGATTTTCTT
The DNA here is from genome assembly GCA_017893485.1 of Hemerocallis citrina. NCBI lineage: Eukaryota > Viridiplantae > Streptophyta > Magnoliopsida > Asparagales > Asphodelaceae > Hemerocallis > Hemerocallis citrina. The sequence goes on from CM030366.1 coordinate 39,400,371, forward strand.
GGACAAGTATTTTTCCAAGACCTTTCGCAAGGAGAAAGAGCAAGAGTTTCTGAACTTGGTGCAGGGTAACAAAACTGTAACGGAGTACGAGGATGATTTCATCCACATCACGACTTTTGCAAAACAATATGTTGTTGACGAAGAGGCTAGATTACGCCACTTTGAAGAAGGGTTGCAACCATGAATCCAAGAGTCAGTGGGCTCCTTTGAGCTAACCACATTTGCAACAGTGCTGAAGAAAGCTCTCACGGTTGAGAAAAACTTAAATGACTCATACACTTGAAAGGAACAGATGAAGATCACTCGAAAAAAAGATCTGGGTCCAATAATAATGAAGGTCAATCAAGAAAGTGGCAAACAAGAAGCCGCAGGTTGTGCACAAGACAAATCAACCTCCAGCTCAGAAGACAATGTGATGTTGTATGCGATAGAACCGAATGTGAAATAAAGATTTGTTGGTGAATTACTGGTGCTTGTCTTTGGTGTGGAAGCCATGACCATAAGATCGCTGAATGCCCGAAGAAAAATGACGACAAACCACTAGCTCAGAAGCGATTCCAGAACATCCACATACCAAAGAAAACCAGAATACTCAAGTAAAGGCCCAAGTCTACTCTCTGACATAGTAGGAGGTCCAAGCTAACAATGATGTGGTGACATGTACCATAACGATTCTGCATACTTATGCCATAGTGCTTTTGGTTCTGGCGCTTCTCATTCTTTCATTATTGCACAGTTTGTTAAGAAGCGCCAATTGCCATTTGACACTTTAGAATATGAGTTGCATATTAGCACACTGGGGGATAAAATTATGGTTTCTAAGTGCGGGAGTATGGGTAGGTCCGGTAGGATCAAGATCCTCGATAATGAGTTTCCAGTAGAATTAATCGTGCTAGACATGCATGTTTTGACATCATACTGTCACGCCCCGCTTTCCAAAAATATGAAATACGAGCACGTAACATTGGCCCAGCAAATGATTTTCATCATCCATAAGTTGTTCAAGAATTTTTACAACATTCACAAGAATCATCAAAGTTGGAAGCAAAAGAATCAACCACACGCACATATGAACCAAAATACCAACAAGAATACTTGAAATAAAATATATTAATCTCAAATAGTCATGATCTGAATAACACGAATATCCTTGGTCACATTGCCCAAATACAAGATAAATATTCAAGTAGCAGATACAATTATTCATGAATAATAGGGAAATAAATAAATGTAGCAAGAGCTCTAGCAACTAATATCTCATCTCGCCTATTCCATCTGGCAGCTGATCTCTAAAATCTGCAATTTAACAATTGCAGGGATAGAAAAAAGAAAACAAGTACTCGTCAATTGCTAGTTACGGGTCACTTATAATGTAGGATACAAGTACATGGGGAAACTAACTAGCAACATGGTATAAGCATGATGTCAAAATAAACAACTAGCATGGCAAAGTGAACAAGTGTAAATGGCATGAATCAAGTGTCAAGTAATCATGTAATCATGTATCAAGTCTCAAGTCTCATGCATCATGTAGTCAAGTATCAAGTAAGCATGTATCATGTTCAAGTATCATGTTCAAGTATCAGGTTCAAGGATCATGTATCAAGTCTTATAGTAATTACTATCTAGGTAGCACTTCATGCACCCCATATTATAACATATGGTTGCTACAACAAATAGTTTCGCTTTAGATTTCTTAGGGGACCATACAGGGCAATGTACTCGGTTATTCACAGAATCACAGAACTTGGTCGGTGAACTAGATCGGTAACTTGATACATAACTTGATCGGTTCACTTGATCGGTAATAGAAAATTAACTTGATCGGTAACTTGATCGGTAACAGAATATTAACTTGATCGGTAACTTGATCGGTAAACTTGATCAGTAACAGAATATTAACTTGATCGGTAACTTGATTGGTAAACTTGATCGGTAACTTGATCTGTAACTTGATCAGTAACATGTCATACAGGAAACACAAGTCTCCTTCCGAGTACACGTTTCTGCACTATCCACTACTAGATTTTTTCCATTAAAACTCTGGCTTAGTTATTTGTTATTATTATTAAACAGGCATGTATAAGCATGAAACAGTGTCAAACTAATATAGTATAATCAGTATCATGTCTAGGGTAACAAATAAGCACGCATAGATGATAGACAGTCACATAAACGAGCAAAACAGTGTATGTTCATATTCAAGAGAGCATGACAGTACAGTACTAAAACAGTGATTCCCGTTACTAAAGAAATCCAATTCTAAATCCGTCGAAGAATCTAGAAAATAGAATTCCACTCGAATCCATCGAATACATATAAGTCACATAGTGTTTCACAAAATCATAACTCAAAACAGGGTTGAATCCAGAAAACACGTTCAGCCAGAAATCAGGAAATCATATTCAAAGTCAGAAAAATAGCATCAAAATACCTCAAATAAATCCAGGAAAAATCTGGGGTATTCCCCTATCTGTCTAATAACAAAATATAAAGTTTCATAATTTTCTAGTGAAATTAGATCAGTCATCAAAAATCAGAAAATATAAAGAAACGATAGTTTGGCAAATCTGGAATTCCCACCACAGCTGTACGAAAACTGTAATATCTCGTAAACCGTGAAACGAAATCCAAATCTGCCAAAGGGAGATGAAAGTAGAAAATACAAAATAAATTTCATATTTCACAAATATTTTTCATACAGTCGAAGGAATCAGGGTGAAAATACGATTCTTTACTGAACAGCGAGCAAAATACAGCAAGTATAGTCTTTATAAACAAGTATGAAACAACGTATAAAACTCATCAATAAAATCCACCAAAATTCTGGGTAATCCGTAATTAGATAAAGAAATACTGACCAAAGTTTTGGATCAAAATAATATATGTAGCATAAGTATCAAAATGATTTAGTCATCAAAATTAACAAGAAACGAAATCTTGAATTGACATACACATCTGTAGTAAAATAGTCATAACTCACACATAGGAAAATGAAATCGAGCAAGGTCAGAAAGGTTGGGAAGAAGACGAATTTCTCTAAAACTCATATTTTATACTAAAATTAAGATTCTGACCTTAATATGGTCTAAATTTCTGATCAAGGCAGAATAGCAGCAAAACACAGGTTTTACTCAAAAACAAAAATCAACATAGATCCAACGAAACTTGTTCCAAACGCAACCAAACATGAAATAGAGTCTACCAAGTATTCAAACAACATGAAATAGGGTATACAACATATTCACAACCAATATATCACATGGTTCTCACAAGCACACAAGTTCTCATAATTTTTCACAATATAATCACATCAAGACGAGCAAGACCTAAGTTGTTCATGTCAAATTTGTGTCGTGAGGCAACTATGGTCAAATAGCACAATAAAGACAAAACTCATCAAACATAACACACACGAGTTGTCTCTAGAACCCAACTACACTATAAGCGGTATTTTTGACTTATATCATACAAAGAAATTTGAGTACAAGTTACTTGCCTTAACCGATGACGAAAATGCTGAAAACCAAGAATAACGGGAACGGATTCCCGGCCAATGAACTCAGCGAACACACGAACTTCAAAAGCGAGAAAAGTCCACGAACACACAACTAACGGCAACGATCACAAACCCATGAACACAACTACGCTCCAAACACCCACGAACGAATGAAACCCACACGAACTACGAAACCTAACGAGCACAACCGCGAGAAACAACCCAACTATCGAGCCACACAACCACGAATACACTCGCACTGCAAATCCTACGATCGCAACCCAACAAACAGCACACGCACACACACGAGGGTAAGGGAACCTTCGGGGTGTGCGAACGGCGCAGCAGTGAAGATGGACAGCGAGGGAAGCTCGCTATCGTGGCTTGCTAGCTGCAGGCGGTCGGGAGGCGGTGCACACTGTAGGGTGGCGCTCAAGATGGTGCTGCCGGGGCTGCTACTGGTTGCGACGCCGAGAGGGGAGGCCAGCGCAGGTAGTGCTGCACCGCAGGGGACCAGGAGGTGCTGGAGGCGACTGGCAGGGTGGCGCAGAGGTGCGGGGACGCTGCAGTTGCACTGTACGGCACGGCAGTGACACTGGCTGATCGACGTCGCTGGTGTGGCTGCTGTCGCGGCTGTCTTGTGTTGGCGAAGAGGAGAGGGGAGTCGCAATGGCCTGGCGTAGGTCGGCACAGGGGGATAGGCGGGAGGAGGAGAGCGGGAGTTGAAGGAGGTAGAAGACGATGAGACGGGGTGGCGGCTGCATGGTTGATGGGAATATGAGTAGGCAGAGGTGGGAGTAAATATAGGAGATTGGGTTTCAGGGTTTAGGTCGGTTAGGTTTCGGGTGGAGTTATAGGGTATTTCGGGTCTGGGTTTAATGGTTATTGGGTTTGGGTAAGAGTATAAACAGGGAATGGGTTCATTAATAGGTTGGGGATTTAATCTGGGTAAGGGGTAGATAGGTTAATTTGGGTTGTGGATATGAATGGGTATCATGAATGGTTTTAAAGTAATTGGGTATGGGTATGAAGTAGGATTAAAAGAGTTAATGGTACTAGTATCATGCACGTGCGATGCACGTGGGGGAAGAAGGAAGAAGACAAAAAAAAGGAAAATAATTTCCAAACTGATCCACTGTCGAAAATATTTACCAAACTGGTCCACTTTCGCACGTGCACGCGGAGAAAGAAGGAAAAAAAGACAAAAAAAGGAAAATAATTTCCAAACTGGTCTACCTGCGAAAATATTTACCAAACCGGTCCGCTTTCGAAAATATTTACCAAAGTGGGTCATTTTGTCAGCACGTGCGCTGCACGTGCTGGCTTCAAAATGACAAACAATGACACTAAGGCCTTCTCCCATTATAATATTAGAGATTTTGATAAGATATAGGTTTTAAAATAGGATTTAAATAAAAGATCAAATTGAATAGATAAAGTAATAAATAAAAGTAGAATTATATATCAAAATATATATTGATCTACAAGATGGAAATTATTTGAAATACTACAAATACAAATAACAATAGAAATAGATTTTTAAATCAACCATCAAGAGTAAAAGATAAAATAACACGAATAAGAATAATAACAATAATCATAATAATAATAATAAAAATAATATTAAAAAAAATCATAAACATAAACATAATAATCCAAAGCATAATAAAAATATTTGTATTATAAAAAAATATCATTGGGAACTAGTTATAAATAAACTATTGATTAAAAATAGGTTTTAACAGAAGATCTAGTAACACATTTTAACAAAGAATTTGAAAGTAGAAAAATTAATTTACAAAAATTTTAAATAAAGAAAACTACACATAAAATAATGGTTTGGGGAAACAGGGGTTACACATACTTAGCATGGATTGGTTATCATCTAATCATGCATCTATAGTTTTCCATGAAAAGAAAGTAGTCTTCAAAATTTGGGGACAACCAGATTTTAGCTTTGAAGGAAAAACTCGAGAACCCTTGTGAGTAATCTCGGCCCTTAAGGCATGCCACTTACTAAGAAGTGGGTGTTCTGGATTATTAGTTTCAATACAGAACTAATTCAAAAGAAGTTAAATTAGAGGAAATTTTGGTAGTATGCAAATTCTCAAATGTTTTTTCGGAAGACCTTTCAGGAATGCCACCAAATAGAGAGATTTAATTCTCAATAGATCTAGTTCCAGAGACGAGGTCTATATCAAAGCCCTGCAACGATTATACTTGGAGAGGAAGTTGGGCTTCAAACGAATCACCCAGACCCGAACCCAAATCTGTACCCCGCTGCAGGTTGCAGTGGATTGCCCAAGTGGCAGTCAACTGCAATGCCCCGACCCCCGTCAGTGAGCGCCAGTGGTCAGCTGCCACTTTGGGCAGTTGATTGCTTGTTGTGCTGCTTCTTACTTTAGATATTGTTGCTCCCTTCGCTTCGATTCATCTTCTTGCTTCACTCATCTTCTATTCTCATCGAGCATAGCATGCTAGACATAAACCCAACAAGGAGGTGATGGAGTAAGAAGAATAAAGGATAATTACTATCGACATATTTTTTAGGACCTCTTCTGCCCCATCTAATATGGCCAAAGGAAGAAATTAGATAAATATATCACCTAATTCAATTGCCGCCATTGTCACCAGCTTTTGATCCAATTGAAGCAAAAGTGTGTGCCAGGGAGAGACGAGAGAGATTTGAGAAAGCGATAGAGAGCTGTTCAATTATTGGAATCATCATTCTCACAACTTTTGGAAGCGTAAATTTTTAGAGAGATTTTAGAGGCAGTAACTTAATTAAAAAAAGTCAATACCTGCACAAATGTGTTTTTAGATATGTTTTAAATAAAATAAGTCAATAACTACGTTAATGTGTTTTCCGATAGTTTTTTTGAATTTTAAAATTTGGAGATAGTTTAAATTGAAATTCTGAGAGGTTTTTAAAAAGTGAATAGAAGGAAATGAGTGGTCGCCTCTTACTTTTCCTCACTTTTCCTCTCCTGTTTCCTTTTTAAAATGGAGAAATGAGAAAAACTATGAGATAAAAGTGGTCTTAGTATAGTATATTGTATACATAACTCAACAAGTATTCGCATCTACATGTTGCATATCCTTTCTTTCTGAGCGACAACAATATGCTACCTAGCTTGCAGGCCCGTTGCCTTCATGATAAATGTTACTTTCTTCTTTCATTATAAATTGGTTTTCCAATTTTTACATCATTTTTGCTCATTATTGACCAAAAATTTACCAACTACTATGTAACTGCAATTAATTAGCACCCTCTCAATATTGCATTCGAGCAAAGGATTTCTTTCTGTGTGAGAGACTGCAGTACAATGCAATTGGATGTAGGGATTCTTTCAGAATGGATATGGATGGGATATTGGCTTTAAGAATGGAAATGGATGGGATATTGGCTATACCAATATCTGGATCCGCATTCCAATGGATTCAGATACGAATACGAATATGAGTCAAAAAAATTAAATTCATATATGTATCCAAAAATTTTGGATACAGATGCAAATTGGATATGGTCTATCAAATACAAATACAACCTCAAACATCAAATATATACTTTCTGCTATAATTTTTCTTTAACTAATACTCAAATACATATATCATTAAACCAAATTTGGACAACATACAGGTATCGATTTTCACTTTTTCTAGTTACAAATAAGAAATCAGCATAACAAAAGAAACTAAGAAAAATTTATGTAATATACATGACAACTCATGTAAAATTTGGGGGAGTTTGAAGTACCGTTGAGGAGATGACTGAAGCAGCATAGCGAGTTTTGAGAGTTGAGAGTTGAAAACTAATATTCGAGAGGTCTCAAGGAGGTTAGAGAGAGAAAGGTACTTCTTAGCTTGGTCACTCAATTATGGTTCGAAAAGCATGTCTGAGAGAAGGCGCAGGTAACTGGTAGGAGACTTGGAGTTGAAGACTGGGGAAATTTGGAGAATTTGGGTAACTCTTAAAATATTGTTCATTTTAATTTAAGGGACCATGAAGTGAAATAATTAAAGTCATAATTCACAAAATATTAAGTAACTACTAATTAATGAAGTGAATAACACACTTGTAAATAATATAATTGTTCACGTAAGTACATGAACTTAACTACTTAACACATAACTTATAATATTAAATTATATAAATAAATAAATACATATTATATTATGCGGATAAAGATATCCTTCCACTTTTTTAATACATATCCTCTCCGTATCTGCACCCGAGTTTTTTTAAAATTGGATATCTGTGTCCGTTGATTCTGATAGGATATGGGTTTTCCCTATCTGAGCCTGCAAAAAATTTAGATCCGTATCCGGATCGAATCGGATATGAGAGCATCCCAGGTTGGAAGACACTGAAGTACTCTAGAGCTAACTGGAAGGGATAATGTCCCACAATTAATATGGGATGTGTGTTTACATCTCTACAGAAAATTAAAAGATAAATAAGCTACCTAATTTGTTTCCAATTTTCGCCCGTTCCATTCACCATATCACTCTACTTTATATCTACAGAGAACTAATAAGCAAGTACACCTACCAAGATATACGAAGCCTATAGCGCTCCACATTGAAAAAATAGCACTTGCATAGTTGCATTCCCTGGTTATATTCTCTATTTGGTAGGTACTACATATGTGTAAGATTTCACTGCCAACCCTTATAAGATTCATCAACTCTCAACTTTCTCATCTCATACAAGTACACATCAACTATACTTTCTAACTAATTCACTTCCCTACCACACTAACTTATAAATATGCAAGTGATTAATCCTTCAAGCATGAACTTGCTTCCAAGCCATCTCATACAATAGAGTCAGCTTCATCCCTTCTCCAATTATATATACTAAGAGCATCCACAGTCGCTTATTATATTTGCCAATTTTCCATTTTTTTAGAAATGAACCGCTGCAGTCGTTTGCTATTTGTCATTTTATGGCAAAGTAGCTATAGTGCGTTCTCATTTTTTAGAAACGAATTTGCTATTCTCAAATTATAAGAGACGGGACAACATGTATCGTCCCAAATTTTTTTGAATTTTTTATTGGGAGTCGGACGAGACAACTTGTATCGTTTGACAATTTTTTTTTGTTTCTTTTTTTTGACCGGACGGTCTGGATGAAGAGAGAAAAAAGAAAAAAAAATCAAAAAATAAAAAAAAGTCTCGGACGAGACAAGTTGTCCCGTCTCAAGCAAAAATGCTTGGGACGGGACATGATGTGGGCAATTAGATTAGGCCAAAACAGTAGTTAAGGTAGTTAATTATTAGGTTTATGTTATATTTTATTATATAACTTATTTAATTAAACTATTTTAATCTCCAATTACTAATTAGTTAACCGTAAAAAAAAAGCACCGACGAAACAACATGTCTCGTCTGTCTCAAATTTTAGCAAAATTATAGCAAACAAAGACTGCAGCCGATTTTGATATTTGCTATTATTGTAGCTGCCATATTTTAAAAAAATGAGAAACACCATTGTGGATGCTCTAATACATGAAAGAAGCAACATATGAGATTACTTAAAACAGGGTTCTCAAAGGGAGCAATTAACATGATATATTCCCCCTCCCTTCGCTCTTTGAATCTTCATGAATCTACTACAATTCTTTTCGGTCTCTACAACTCAGTCATCTCTCCATCTTGGGTACTTAATATTTCCTTCCATACAGGGCCGACCCCACCTTGAGGCCGGTGAGGCGGCCGTCTCAAGTCCCTGGATTTTTTACAGTTTTAGGGGTTCCAAATTTGTATTCTCCTTATAAATATAGGCACGTATATTCCGCATAAAAAAATTATATTGTTATTAGGGGCCCCCAAAATTAATTATTTGAGCCTTTCACCTGGCCCCAGGAACTCAGGGCCGGTCCAGCTTCCATAATGTAATATACATTGTTCCAATTAAATCTAATTTTTTTGTTTCTATATTCTATTTTATTTTTCTTGCTGGGGTTGGAAGAAGGCATGGTGTACATGATGGAGGGGAAAGAGTGGGAGATGGTGGAAAGTGTTAATACTGATTTGGGGAAATTAGGGTTAGGGTTAATCTCTAGCCGCTTAAGATATTATACCCTGCTTATCAGTATTGGAATATCACAGAGCACTATCTCTAGACCAGCTTATAAAGAGATTAGACTGGGTTTAGGGTACTGGGCTTTTAGCCCACTCAACCCGTTCCAATAATTAATACATAACACGTGTAAACCCGTGTTGCCCCATAGAATAATATACACAATATTATCCTATTATATTGAGAATATACATATACATCCAACAATCTCCTCCTATATTCTCAATATATTAGGCTAAGCAATGTAATAATATTGGATCACAAAAATTCAAACATTATTGAATCATAAAAAACATGGATCATAGACTAAATCAATTATAACTTGAATAGTTCAAATATGACTAAACCAAAATAATCAAATAGTTCTAAAACCATATCAAAACAGAATAGTTCACAATGACTAAACCAACTAGAGAGACAGTCATAGTTTCAAAATCAATCAAAGCAAATAAACTTCAAGAACAAAATATGAGTTTTAAGCTCATGAACACAAGAGTCTTAAACTCAACAGAAGTTTTATCAAGCAAGTGGCAAATTTATTCTTTCGTTTACTCCTCCATTTTGAGCAAATCATTATTTTGAAATCTATGTTGACAGATTCAACTCCTCCATCTTTGCTAGCTTATTGAAAACAAGAATATCAAGAGACACGTCTCTAAGAATTCTAGCAAATTTTATAAAGTATCTGGTTCTACTAAAGAACTTAGTAAAATTCAACGATAGCTTAGCAAAATGTAACGCAAGCATCACAATCAAGTTTCTTTAACAAAATAAAGAACAAGAACTATTATAGTTTCTACACAAGAACTATACTATGTTTCATATTGGAATGATAGAATAGTCAAATCAATTATGGTTAATTCTGAATCATCAAAATTGGAATGAAACATGAATCCTTAAAAGAGTTATATCATCAGAATTGGAATGATATAACAACCATTCTAAACATCGGAAACACATCGACAAATTTTCATGCTTTCTTTTGGAATAATGAGATGATTCTAAGTAAATTATGAAAATATATAGCATCATCAAAATTGGAATGAGATTATATATTAACAGAATTTACATAGAACTTTTCAAATTATCTAAAGCATGTCAACTGCCTAAAATTGATGCTTCAGTTTGAACTTCTCTATGGCTCCAATTGGATTCTAAATTTCAAAACAACTTGGATGTTAAAGCTTTGACTCAATAGCTTTTAACTCCATTTCCCCGACAGTTTTGATAATTAGATCACTTTCAAGTCTCTTAGCAAGAGCATTGGCCATACTTGTCACAATTGCACTTTATCTATGAGAAAGTTCAACTAGGCTTCTTTCAGCCTTAATATACTCCTCTTACTATTATAGAGTGAGTTATGAGCTACAGTGCATTATAGCTTGATAGTCGCATAACAGAATAGAGAATTTACATTAAACTTCTCAAATGGATGATTAGCAATAAGTCATTCAATCCACTCAGCCTCTTCCCCTGCAGAGGATAACACATAGAGGTCTGATTTCTTGGATGAGAACACAACACTTGTTTGCCTATTAATCTCCATAATTTTTCTGCTTCTCCTAGTGCGAACACATATCCACTAGTTGTCGACTTTCACTAAACTTTGAGTAGCACAAAGCAAACTCTTGAGTACCACTCAGGTATCTCATTAGCCTCTTAAGGGCACTCAAATGTGTATGGGATTATTAGTAAATCTGCAGATCATACCTACCTCAAAGGCTATGTCTATTCTAGTGCAGATCTTTGTATACACGAGACTTTCAATTCTTTTAGAATGATCTACCTGTCTCATAGTTGCACCATCATAAAGTGTCAACCTTTGTATCATAATCATAAGGTGTTTCAAAACACACTTTCGATCACTATATCCCCACTTTTGAAACACATTATTGATTTATCGAGTTTGACTAAGGGTTATCCCTTGCCAACCAAAACTCACCCTTATACATAATATGGTGTCCACACCACTTAGGTGCTAAATTTATTTGGATAGCACAATTTTAACTCCATTTAGAATAGAGATGTCACTTCCAATCAACAAGCATGTCAATAAAACCAAGTAAATAATAGCCATTATGTTTGACACACCACAAAATTAAAGGCACTGATCTGAATTACTTGATTCATATACTACGCTCTTTGAGAAATTTGTCAAATTATTTATACGATAGCTATATTACATGTTTCAAAGCATACAATGATTTTACTAAATTGTAAATCTTGTTCACTAAACATATTAGTTCAAAACTTTTCAGTGCAAAACTGTTTAGTACAAAACATCAGGTACAAAGCCTTTTAATTATCCTTTATGAATGACAAAATTTTCAATAGATGTAAGGGTAAGAAGAATACTTATTGTAGCAATATGACAAACATGTGAGTAGACATCAAATAAATCTACCCCATTTTTCTCAGTCAATTTGTTAGCTACTAAAAAGCATTAAAATTGCTACTGAACAATCAAAATTAAGTTTCTTCTACAAAACCCCACTTACTTACTATAGTTTTAGCCCCCTTCGGCAGATCAACTAAATTAAAGTATTATTGTATGACACAAAATCATCTCATTGTCTACTAAAGACTCTTCTTAGCTCATTTGTCATTCAAGTTTTCAAGTGTCAGTAAGGCTAGTTCTTGATTCCAACAATGAATCATTGAACATGACTGTAGGACTAGATTATTTCATACATTTATCTTTGATGAACATATCCTCAAAGAACTTTGCAAGTCTAGATTCTTCTAACACAAATTAGATAGATCCAACATCTGTCCACAGAGCTACATTCTGCACTTTCTAAGCACGCAAATATTTGTTGTAGGTCCTACTTTAGGCCTTCTAGGGTCATGTACTCTAACAAAAGTATCACAACACACATTTTTACTTTAACAAAACTGTTTGTGTTTTCATACCATGATTTACAAGGTGTATTCAATTTAGAGTGTAGTAACACATTAGAGATATGATTAGCAATACAACATCACTCATAATTACACAAGACAAACAACAGTCAATAATATAGAATCCAACATTTCACTCAGTGTTTGATTCTAACTTTTATCAATACCGTTTGACTGTTGTAAGTAGAGTGAACTAGAGATTATGCTCGATGCAAACTTCTCTAAAGTTGTTAAAACATATTCACCACCTCTATCAAATCTGAACCCTTGATTTTTAGCATTTAACTATAATTTTTAATTCATTAAGAATAACAAGTGCTTCATTCTTCTTATATATGACAGACTTATATTAATCATCTACAAAAGAGATTAAATACTTCTGACAAACAATCGTCTCATCTAGTCACAAAGCTACTGAGATCACAAATATCAGAATGTATTGACTCAAGAAGTTGTGTGCTCCTAGAGATCATACTAAATGATTTTCTAGTGATTATAATCTGAGCACAACTTTCATATTTGTCATATTTTAGTGGAGTGTCATTTAGTAGGGCTATGAGTTTTAACAAGAACAAACAATTTAATATATAGTTCATAGTGATTCTAAATTTCAAAACAAAATGGAGTTAAAGCTTTGACTCAATAGCTTTTAACTCCATTTTCCCACAGTTTTGATAATTAGATCACATTTCCTCACAAACAATTGAATATATAGTTCTCAAATCTTAGCCAATTATGCTATGTTCAAGAACACAATTAGAACTATTATTATTAATTGTCTCATTTGTTAAACTCAACTTATACATACGATTGACAATATATGCACTTTATAAGAGTTAATACAAAATTACTCTATCACATTTTTCAAAAAATTATTTGTTTTCTCTAATGGTTCTAACAATGTCCACTAGCTCAAACACATTGAGCAAACAGTTCTTTCTTTACTCGTTCTTCATTATCTTCATAACGCTAAATGAGATAATGACTAACATATTATAATTCAACTTTGCACACACAGTACAATGAACGAGAGGAAACACAATGTAACTAGTAGAGTCATATTCTACATTAAGAGATGCTCTCTCCTAAGTTACAGACATTTGTTATACATCTTATACAATTTTATTTTATTTTAAATTTTAGAGAAACAAATATGTAATCTCACACAAACTGCAAACAATGGATTTGTCAAAATATCTATACACATAGTATGATAAAATACTTAACAACCCTAAACATGCTAGTTTTCCAAAGCGAGAATAACTATGATCTAAAACTCTCAATCATATGATCAAATGCACAGAACGTTAACACATTCATCACATGAAAAATACTAAGAAAGTTAGAGTAGATCATACCGACACTTCAAGTTAGAAGTGTTTTCCAAATTCGATGGAGAAGCCTGCGTAGTGCAGACTTATTCAACCGTAATGCATATCCATCGTCTCCAACACACAATTTGTAGGTAACTTTGAAGTTCCTACATCATCAAATTGTTAAAATTAGCCAATTAAACAAATTATTTGCACTATTTTATTCTAACAATAATTTAATTGGAGATACAAATTTACAGTCAAGACATAGTTTAACTTATCAAAAAATAGATATTTGATTTTAGCACATAGCCAAGATATCTATTCAACTTGTATTAAATTAAATAAATGATTAATACAGTCTTGAACTTAATCACTTAGCATCATAGTAATTCTATAATTCAAAACATAATTTTAGAATGAGTGTTTTGAACTTTCAGCACATAGCAAAATATTTAACAGGAGTTTAATACGAGGAAATTAAAGAACTTATCTTTCGTCATCTCTTCCCTTTCAAGTGATTAGAGTCAAGTCAGTTTGGGAACAAATCCGATCTATTCCGTATTGCACTCAAAACACCACACCCCAATATTAGATCCAAAAGTGAGGCTTCACTGCAGGTGGATGTGCTCAAACCTGATTCCATCCAGGATCCGATCACAAGTCCCGAACACAGCATGCCGGATCTCAAACAATGAGATTGTGTTTTCGGAGTCAGATCTGAATCAAGATCAATGTCCATCCATGATCCCCTCCACAGACCTGAACACGAAACACCCAAATCACCCATTAAGAAAATTGGATCTGACTGATACATCTCCCGATCTCTTGTTCATGATTGCTGTGGGTGATGGCAATGGTTGGCCGCTGCGGGTGTGAGGGTTGGGGGTGTCCGCGGCCGGTGACTTGCGGCGACGCCGGAGTCAGTAGCGGCGGCGGTGCTCAGCAGCGTCGATGGTGAGTGCCGGCGACGTCGACGGAATCTTCGACGAGATACAACAGCGACAGCAGCGATCTGCAACTGCGACGGCACCGACGACGGAGGAGGCGGCGTCCCTGGTCGGAGACAGTGGTGGACCACTGCGGCGGCGAACGGCGGGGTGAGATTCCGACGAACCCTCTCTCTCTCAATCTCAGTATTTTATTAACTAATATCTTAAGATTGTTAATACTGATTTGGGGAAATTAGGGTTAGGGTTAATCTCTAGCCGCTTAAGATATTATACCCTGCTTATCAGTATTGGAATATCACAGAGCACTATCTCTAGACCAGCTTATAAAGAGATTAGACTGGGTTTAGGGTACTGGGCTTTTAGCCCACTCAACCCGTTCCAATAATTAATACATAACACGTGTAAACCCGTGTTGCCCCATAGAATAATATACACAATATTATCCTATTATATTGAGAATATACATATACATCCAACAGAAAGGAGTGGGAAGCAGTTTGTGGTGGGAGGGCAGCCATTCTATGTGAATGGATTCAATACATACAGGTTGATGATCCTGACAGTCGATCAGTCCACACCGGCAAAAGTCTCTAATGCTTTCCAGCAAGCTTCTTCGGTTGGCTTAACTGTCGGCTGCACTTGGGATTTCAACGATGGTCAGTGGAGGGCACTTCAGATTTTGCCTCCCGTCTATGATGAACAAGTTTTTATATAGAAGTTTTGCTAACAATAATGCTCTAATCAAACTGGATGAATTGCATACGTTATTGAATTCAATGGTGGCTATTATATAGTCTTACAACAACTAACAGAATGCTAAATAACAGCCCACGTCTAACTACGTGATATACAGGCCTGAAAAATTCAAAGCAACTAGTTCCTAGAGACTAAGACTTACTGAAAGCAAACCGAAACTAAACTCCTATTTTTTAGCAACTACTTGTAACTACCAATGACTTCTTCATACCCTCCCTTAAACTAGTTGTAGAATGCAGTTAGTTTATCTCAGTAAGATCAACCATTCCCATCTCCTTCCTCAGCTTCTGGAAAGCTTTGAGTTTCAATGGTTTTGTCATCAAGTCTGCAACCTGCTCCTCAGTTCCACAATGCACTAACTTGATTTTTCCTTCTTTAACAAGATCTCTTAAAAAAGGAAAATGTACCCTGATATGCTTGCTCCTTCCATGCAACATTAGATTCTTGGAAAGCTCAATTGTGGAGGTATTGTCACACATGATGGTGGTACTCCCCTTTTGACCATGACTTAACCTCTTCAAAACTCGCCTTATCCACAGCTTGACAGGCACCAGCAGCAGCAGCTACGAACTCAGCTTCAGTAGTTGACAAAGTGACAATTGGTTGTTTTTTGGACATCCATGACACTGCTCCTGAGCTCAACATGAAAACATAACCTGATGTGCTTTTAGAGTCATCCTCATCTCCTGCATAATCAGAGTCTGTGAAAGCCAGCAAGTCTGCATCCCCTCCCTTCTTATAAAAAATTCCATAGCTGGTAGTCCCCTTCAAGTACCTCAGTATTCGCTTAGCAGCTTGTAAATGCAACTCAGTAGGTTTTGACATATACTGCTATTCAGACTCACACCGAACATAATATCTAGTCTTGTGGCTGTAAGGTACATCAAACTCCCAACCATCTGCTTGTAACGGGTATCATTCACAGCTACTCCACCAACATCTCTGTGAATTTTAGAACCTGGAACAATATGACTATTCACAGGTATGCTCTCGGACATTGCAAACTTCTTTAAGACATCAACGGTATATTTCCTTTGACATATAAAGATCCCTTCTGGCTTTTGCAAAACCACAACACCAATAAAGAACCTCATCTTCCCTAGATCGGTCATGTCGAAAGCTTGCATCATGGAGGTCTTGAACCCCATCATCATGTCCTTGTCATCACCAGTATAAATCAAATCGTCAACATAAATGCTAACAATCAAAGTTTTACCTTCATCACTTCTCTTGATGAACAAGGTTTGTTCATTTGGACATTTTTGAAACCCTTCACTCATGAAATGAGACTTTATGCAGCTGAACCAGGCTCTTGGTGCTTGCTTTAGTCCGTACAATGCCTTGTGCAGCTTGTAAACCTTGTGCTCTTTCCCTTTCTTCACATACCCCTTTGGCTACTCAATGTACATTTCCTCACTCAGTTCTCCATGGAGGAATGCAGATTTAAAATCCATCTGAAAGATCTCCCATCCTCTGAATGTTGCAAGTGCCACTATCATCCTCACTGTATCCATGCGTGTAATAGGAGCAAACACTTCAGTGAAATCAATTCCCTGCAGCTGTGAGTACCCCTTAGCTACCAGCCGTGCCTTGTACTTATCAACTTCTCCAAGTTCTTTTAGCTTTGTCTTGAAGATCCACTTAATTCCAATTGTTCTTGCTCTAATTGGTAGGTCCATGAGCTCCCAAGTCTGATTTTTTTCAATTGAGCTAATCTCACTGTCCATTGCATTCCGCCATTTTTCATGCTTCACTGCTTCCTCAAACAGAGTTGGATCATCTACAATGACATCTTGCACCATGTAGGCCTCTTCTTCTTCTTCACTTAACCCCTCACCACTCACATAATCATTCATCCATAATGGCTGACTCATTTCTCTCCCATCTTCTAGAGAGCTACCCTCGCTATTCCTAGCTTCACTACTCTCACCACCCTCATCAAACTCCACATCACCATCTATTTCTACCCCAATGCCATTTTCCTCACCACTGTTTTCTCCCTCACTCTCATCGTCACTGTTGAAAGCTCGGTTATCTAAATGAATAGATAATCTAAACACAAATTAAACAAACCTCGCAAGTGTACGAATCGTTTACAGAAGCGTTGTGAAAAGTAAGGGTTGATCCCACACAGATTGTAGTAAATAACTTACTAATCAATAAAACAGAAATGCTTGTTATAAAGTTTTGTCTGAAGGGGAGAGAAAGATTAACATCTAGATCAAGTATGTAACACCCCAAATTCCAAATACAACTGAATTCGAGATTTCCACAGGATCTTTTCGTCTCATTCGGTACAATTTTACAAGGAATTGAAACTTTCCATTTTACATCAGAGTTACATGAGATTTTACACTTTACATTTTACAGCAGAAGTATATAACACCATAATTTACATGTAACGACAGCGGAAGCAATTTACATCATTTAAATAAATGTACATCAACAATGAATAATTTGTAAACATCAGTTCTCCTTTCACTTTTATCAAGCCATTTCTCCTACATACAAAACTGTGGGCACGTCAGTTTATTCAATCTCTATGCCAGAAACAGTATAACGATTCTCATTTCTTAACAAATCACAAACTTGTTCACATATCAAACTAAAGGGAATACTCTATTGATGTCGTGTTGTGATTGTGCACTTAGTCCTTAATGCAATTATTTATATTATATGACACTAATGCGCACTTGTTCGGATTCTATACATCCCATACTACATAGGTCCGAGGGCAAGCCCTTAATCGTACTTCACCTTGTAGGATTCAATCCCTCGTCATGACTTAATCTACTACTGTAACTACGGTAAGTATCCTAGATGTTTTCCGACATACGAACTCATGTCTAGGCGCCCTGGAGGGAATCCCAACGCACTGACACATGACTCATCATGCAGGCATCCTGTGGTAATTCAGCTCCTACCATAGACATGACACCACCCGCAGTTGTCAAACACCCCACGAGCGTCGCCACTGGGATGGTACTCTGGAGCAGTATCCACGCCCTATCTTGACTCATCATGGGACATCCTGGGATACGCTCTCGCCGTCAATCCAATGGCCCTTATACTCAGTGTTTTTCTCTTACTTTCATCACATCTTCACTATGTATTTAGTCCTTATTTTATTAGAATCATGAACAAAATCAAAGCTCTAGAGTTAGCCTCTCTACTATACCGGACTTAATCATTCATTCAACATGACCAACCTTGGTCTTTCTTTTCAAATTTCATTTCATTTACTTCCAATTGCCGGTGGGAGACTTAACTACTCTTTTGTTTCAATTTCAATTCACAATTACCAAAATTTTGAGCATTTCCAGCACATGAGTTCATTTTCATAATCTCAATAGATTTTCCTTTTCCATGTTCATAACTTTCACATTCATACAACTTTCATAAATTCAAATAAATGATTCGCTTCATTTCAGGTATAAATTCATGCAAAGACAAATAGAGTTTACTTAAATTGTCACAACCAATAATCATTCAACATAAGATTCATAATCTTCACCATAAAACAATTCATAGAATTTTTGAGATGTCAAAAGTGATCTGGACAGTCGACTTAGAGCTTATCCAGTCAACTTGTTCGGTCGAAGAAAGTTCTTCAATAACCGCTCGGAAGAGTCGACTGCTGCACATGGCCAGTCGGCTGTTCCGCAGCGTTCAAAATCTAAATACGAGGCAGTCGACTGTCATTCAAACCAGTCGGCTGTTCTACAGAGTTCAATTATACTACGTTTCAAGTTCAGTACAGTCGACTGTTACATACATTCGGTCGACTGAACAGGGTTAATTTTTGAATCAAGGAATCATCTCTCCCTTCTGTTCTTCAATTAGCACACAACATTTTATTCAACTACAGTATGTTCATTGTCAACATGAACATGTGATTCTTATCTATTTACCATCATCATAACATAGTTTATGATTAAATATACATCTCACACAATTAGTATGTTCTTTCCTCCAAATGAGATGCTAAACATACATGTTTCCTTTACTCATCATTTATCCACGAAGATGAATGCTAACTCCAATTTAACATGCTAGAAAATCAAGTTAACAATTCACCTTAAATACATCGTTTCATGGAATTCCGAACTGTTCATATTTTATTTCGGTGTACCAATCGACTGCTCACATAATCGGTCGACTGTACAGGTCATTTCCAGTTCTCTAATTATCATTAGTTCTTTTTCATCTATTCACATCTTCCACAATAAGCATAACACAAAGCATTTTAATATTCGATCACCCTATCAATCCACTTTTCACAAATATGATAACAATTAATATTAGCCCTAGCATGATCTCTATATTAGAAGTCCTGAGAAACACCCACCTTGTTGAAGAGTTTAACGAAATCCCGCAAAGCCTTCTAGTGTGATAATGTGACTCGTCCTCCTTGCTCCTTGCCACCGAGAATCCTCTGAAGTGATGACTGGCCTCTACGATACTCACTCACAACTCTCTTAAAAAAATATATCTTTCTTTCAAATAAAGTTCTTAGTGTAAAAGACAAATGAGTGAGAGGGATATTTATACTAAATCTTTGGGTGAGATGGAGGGCTAGGATTGAGTAGATGGTTATGAGATGGAGGGCTAGGATGAGAGTAGGAGTTGTAGTAACTACCCACAACTAGGTAACCACCTACACACTAACTCCACTTCTTCCAAAAACCGGCCAAGGAAAGGTGCTCATGCACGTGTACGTACAATGCACGTACATGCACTAGTCTCCATATAAAAACTTGTACATTATACATCCTTATAAAAATAATCTTTTAAAAGATGTTACCTTACAAGTTGTTATTAAGAGAATGGGCTTAAATTGATGGGCCAAAATATTAGTTTTTTACAAAATAAATAAATTTGATTTTTGGGCTTGTGTTTATTTGAGACGAGCCTTTTATAAAAAATAATTTAAAGAACACATATACATATATATATGCATATACTCATCATCCATAAGGAAAATAATTATAAGATGCCATATTACGAAAATTACACGTGCACACTACGTGCAAAATAAATAATTTTCATAAATGAAAATCGGGGCATTACAACACTCCCTCCTTAGAATAGTTCCGTCCCCGGAACTACAATCAAGAGCGAGGAACAAAAAGCAAGCATAAGAAAAATACAAAAATACAAATCAAACAAAAAGCTCAGGATGATCTCTCAACATCCTCTCCTCAGATTCCCAAGTAGCCTCTTCAACCAAATGGTTTCTCCAGACTACCTTAACCATCGGTATCGTCTTATTCCTCAAGACTTTCTCTCGACGATCAACAATCTCGACAGGAGACTCGATGTAATTTAGATCTAACTGCAAACCTTCCGACACTTCAGGCAAATGATGACTCAGGTCTGGAATATAACCTCTCAGCATAGACACATGAAAGACATTGTGCACCTGAGACAACTCTTCCGGTAACTCACGCCGGTAAGCAGTTTTCCCGATCCTTTTCAATATCTTGTACGGGCCTATAAACCTCGGGGCTAACTTCCCACTCTTGCCGAAACGGATCACGCCTTTACTGGGCGATACTTTCAGAAAGACAAAGTCACCAACCTCAAACTCAAGGTCCCTTCTCCGGTTGTCTGCATAGCTCTTCTGCCTACTCTGAGCTTCCACCAACCTCTTCCTGATCAGATCAATCTTTTCAGAGGTCTGCTGAACAATCTCAGGTCCAAACATCTGACGCTCCCCAACTTCGAACCAACAAACAGGCGTCCTACAATTCCTGCCATACAAAGCTTCGTACGGTGCCATCCCAATGCTAGTCTAGAAACTGTTGTTGTAGGCAAACTCTACCAAAGGTAAATGCCTTTCTCAACTGCCTCCAAAGTCTAGTATACAACACCGAAGTATATCCTCAAGAATACGGTTGACTCTCTTGGTCTGCCCATCAGTCTGGGGATGAAAAGCAGTGCTGAAATCTGTCTTGGTACCCAAAGCTGTTTGAAGACCCCTCTAGAAATGCGAAGTAAACCGCGCATCTCGATCGGATACAATCGTCAACGGAACGCCATGAAGCCTGACAATCTCACCAACATACATCTCAGCCAACTTGTCCAACGAAGCAGAAAGTTTCATTGCCAAAAAGTGAGCAGACTTGGTTAATCTATCGACTATAACCCAAATCGCATCATTGCCTTTAGAACTCTTGGGTAAACCCGTAATGAAATCCATACTGATGTTATCCCACTTCCATTCCGGAATAGGTAACGGTTGCAATAGACCTCCAGGTTTTTGATTC
This sequence comes from Hemerocallis citrina, assembly GCA_017893485.1. Classification (NCBI taxonomy): domain Eukaryota; kingdom Viridiplantae; phylum Streptophyta; class Magnoliopsida; order Asparagales; family Asphodelaceae; genus Hemerocallis; species Hemerocallis citrina. Next base: position 39,422,147 of record CM030366.1, read on the forward strand.
TCGGCTTTGACTTGTTGACAAACCTCACACCTCGATACAAATTCGGCCACATTCCGCTTCAAACCTGACCACCAGAAATGCTGCATGATGTCCCTATACATCTTGGTACTCCCAGGATGTACAGACAAAAGAGTAGCATGCTCCTCCTGAAGGATACTCTCTTTTAGGTCCGCCTGATCCGGAACACACAGCCTCTCTCCAAACCACAGCACTCCATCCCTGATTTGAAATCCGGGCAACCTGCTAGCACCAACCTGCTCCAACATCTTCTGAATCTCTGCATCAGCCTTCTGACTTGCAATAATCCTTTCGTTCAGTGTCGGTTGAAGTCTCAACTGAGCTAAGGATGCTCCCAAGTTATGCAGAACAACTTTAATACCTGCCCGATCCAACTCCTCTGCCAGCTGCCACTGAGTCGTAATCAGACTCGCCAGACTGCTCTTGTGGCTAAGTGCATCAGCAACAATATTAGCCTTCCCTGGGTGATACTTAATCTCCGGACGAATGTCCTCAAGTACCTCCAACCATCTCCGCTGCCTCAAATTCAGGTCCTTCTGCTGATAGATGTACTTCAAGCTTTTGTGGTCCATGTACATGTTCAGCTTCTCACCATACACATAATGTTTCCATTGCTTCAGGGCAAAGATAATCGCAGCCAACTCCAGATCATGTTTCGGGTAATTCTTCTCATGTGGTCTTAGTTGTCTAGACCCATACGCTATCACTTTTCCTTCTTGCATTAAGACACAACCAAGCCCACAATGTGAAGCATCGCTGTAAATATCATATTCAACATCTGCTCTAGGCAAAGCCAAAATAGGTGCAGTAGTCAGCCTATCCTTCAACTCCTGAAAGCTTGCCTCATATTGCTCAGTCCACTTGAAGTTCACATTCTTCTTGGTTAGACCAGCGAGCGGCACGGCTATCTGAGCGTAGCCCTGGATAAATCTCCTATAATATCCAGTCAGTCCAAGAAAACTTTTGACTTCCTTCACTATAGTAGGCCTTGCCCAATCTCTCACTGCCTCTGTCTTCTGAGGATCAGTTGCCACTCCCTCCTTAGAAAGGACGTGACCTAGGAATGCCACTTCAGATTTTCAGAAATCACACTTGGACAGCTTGGCATACAACTCCTGCTCTTGAAGCTTCTCCAAAACGCTGCCAAATGCTCAGTGTGCTCCTCTCTGACTTGGAGTACATGAGAATATCGTCGATAAACACTATGACGAAAGAATCAATGAACGGCCTCAGAACTCTGTTCATCATGTCCATAAAGATTGCGGGCGCATTCGTCACTCCAAACGGCATAACTAAAAATTCGTAATGCCCGTGTCGAGTTCTAAATGCAGTTTTGTGCACATCTTCAGCTTTCACTCGAACTTGGTGATATCCTGATCGAAGATCTATTTTGGAGAAAACAGCTGCTCCTTGTAGACGATCGAACAAGTCATCAATTCGGAGAACAGGATACTTATTCTGAACAGTGACCTTATTCAGCTCCCGGTAATCGATGCACATCCTCATCGAACCATCCTTCTTCTTTACCAAAAGCACTGGTGCTCCCCAAGGTAACGCACTAGGTTGAATAAAGCCTTTCTCCAACAGTTCCTCAATCTGCCGTTTGATCTCATCTTGTTCCACTGGTGCCATCCTATACGGTGCCTTAGAAATGGGTGTACTTTCCGGTTGAACAGTGATGCTAAACTCTACATCACGATGCGGGGGTAACCCAGGAAAATCATCCAAGAACACAGTTGGATAGTCCCGAACCACAGGAATCAACTGCACCTCTGCCGGAATCCCTTTCTTCTGACTGATAGCAGCCACCAACTCCGAACATATCCTCTTCCCTTGGAAAGTGACTTTAGGTCCACCTGGAGCCTTCACTGTTACCGTCTTGGTCTTGCACTCGATGCTTGCACTGTACACCGACATCCAATCAATGCCAATGATAACATCGACTCCCAAGATAGTCAGCTCGATCAGATCAATTCCGAAGATTCGATCACCAATCACGATCTCACAGTCAGCATAGTACCGATCAGTGGTTAGAGTCTCCCCTGATGGAGTAGCTACTGCTAAGATCTTGCCTGAAAAAATCTTTGGTTCAAATCCCAACACTTTAGCAAATTTATGAGACACAAAAGTATGAGAGGATCCAGTATTGAACAGATCAACAGCTTTCATTCCATTCAAATAAAGTTCGCCTGTTACATAATACATACTTATTACGCAACAGTTCACTAAATGAGCGGGAAAAGAAAACGTAGGAACCTCTAAACATCTGCCCTCGTACCCGTGATGACGTGATCAACCTCATCGGCATCAGCTTCGGTCAAGGCAAATACTCGCCCTGGTTGGTACGGTCTCTTCCCAGTCTGCTGCATTGGCACATTGTGATTGCCAGTCTGTGGTTTGAGGTATTGAGATTTGTAATGTTCCGTCTCACCATAGTTGAAGCAATTTACCGCAGGAGGTCTCACAATATTGTTCCCAGGTCCTCCGACCACACTAATAGCGTTCGCCCCTGTCGGTTTGAACCTTTGTGCAGATGGTTGTTCCTTGAAATTTTCAGAATTTGCGGGCCTCTTTCCAGACTGCCAGTTGTTCCTCCGATTCTGAACAACATGAAACTGCTCCATATCTGCCTCCGTGGCTGCTACTCGCTTGACCAATTTGTCAAACCTCCTGATACCAAGAGGTATCATCCGGGACCTCAAGCTCGGCCTCAATCCATGCTCGAACTTACGATCCTTCTTCGCCTCATCCATCACTAATTCTGGAGCATACCTAGGGAGTTGAGTAAATTTGGTCTCATACTCCCTAACTGACATGCCGCCTTACTGTAGTGACAGAAACTCCATAGCCTTCTTCTCCTGGACATCGGAGGGGAAATAGTGACTGCGGAATTCTTCCAAAAATTCCTCCCAGCCAAGAACTATGTCTCCCATTGTCCGCTGCATCGACTGCCACTAAACAGCCGCATCCTTCTCAAGCTGCAGAGTTGCCAACTTCACCTTGCTACCTTCCGGGGTCTCCAGCACTTCGAAGATGGTCTCTACCTGACGAATCCAGTTGTCAGCCGCATCAGGGTCTGACTTCCCTTCGAATACAGGTGGTTTCATTCGTTTGAACGATTCCACTAGTTTAATTGCCTCGGGCACTGGATTCACAGGCCCTCTTCTTTGGTTCTGATTCATGGCCACGGCATTGAGTGTCTGATAGACCCTCGCAAGTTCCGTTTCCAGATCCAGACCTTCACCGTTTCTAGCTCCCCTTCTAACCATATTCTGATGCAAAAGATCCATTAAATTCGAAGTATAGGACATGAATCAACTTGCATTTCATTGAATTCCAAACTTATACATTCGAATTGAAAACCATTTCTTGACATCAGAATAAAAACAGTAGAAGCTACAACAGTCTAACTCCTACGGTTCCTCTTCGCTTCACGAAGTTCTCCCCGTAGTTCAACAACTTCTTCCTTCAGCACATTGGTCATATTCTTCCTCTTCTCGAGTTCCCATACACGATGACTGAGAATGGCAAAGTCGTCGTTGCACTTGGAAACTGAGCTTCCAACAATCCGACTCTCTCCCGCAGTGATTCAATATGCCTCTGAAGACTATTCGAAACTGGTCCCTCTTCTTCATCAGAAGAAGAATCATCCGACGAGACTGGAGGTGGGGTAATCTCTCGAGACTCAGGCCATTCCTCTTCATCAGAATCTGCTTGCCCAGGGTGGTACTCTTCCTCAATGATATGCCAATTGTCGTCGCCAGCAGGGTCGAAGTGATCAGCCATCTTTAGAAATAGGGAGGAAGAAGCATAAGTCATAGAGCAACACAAATGTAAGTCACTTACATTTAAATCTCTAGACTCAAACACACACTCTAATGTCCACTTCTAGGGTGTCGTTCCTTATAAATTTGTACCAGTGTGAAACGTAGCTCTGATACCACCTCTGTAACACCCCGAATTCCAAATACAACTGAATTCGAGATTTTCACAGGATCTTTTCGTCTCATTCGGTACAATTTTACAAGGAATTGAAACTTTCCATTTTACATCAGAGTTACATGAGATTTTATACTTTACATTTTACAGCGGAAGCATATAACACCATAATTTACATGTAACGCCAGCAGAAGCAATTTACATCATTTAAATAAATGTACATCAATAATGAATAATTTGTAAATATCAGTTCTCCTTTCACTTTTATCAAGCCATTTATCCTGCATACAAAACTGTGGGCACGTCAGTTTATTCAACCGACGAAAATTATACATGGCCATCCTCTCTATGCCATAAACAGTATAACGATTCTCATTTCTTAACAAGTCACAAACTTGTTCACATATCAAACTAAAGGAAATACCCTATTGATGTCGTGTTGTGATTGTGCACTTAGTCCTTAATGCAATTATTTATATTATATGACACTAATGCGCACTTGTTCGGATTCTATGTATCCCATACTACATAGGTCCGAGGGCAAGCCCTTAATCGTACTTCACCTTGTAGGGTTCAATCCCTCGTCATGACTTAATCTACTACTGTAACTACGGTAAGTATCCTAGATGTTTTCCGACATACGAACTCCTGTCTAGGCGCCCTGGAAAGAATCCCAACGCACTGACACATGACTCATCATGCAGGCATCCTGTGGTATTAATTCATGCAAAGACAAATAGAGTTTACTTAAATTGTTACAACCAATAATCATTCAACATAAGATTCATAATCTTCACCATAAAACAATTCATAGAATTTCTGAGATATCAAAAGTGATCTGGACAGTCGACTTAGAGCTTATCCAGTCGACTTGTTCGGTTAAAGAAAGTTCTTTAATAACCACTCGGAAGAGTCGACTGCTGCACATGGCCAGTCGGCTGTTCCGCAGCGTTCAAAATCTAAATACGGGGCAATCGACTGTCATTCAAACCAGTCGGCTGTTCTACAGAGTTCAATTATACTACTTTTCAAGTTCAGTACAGTCGACTGTTACATACATTCGGTCGACTGAACAGGGTTAATTTTTGAATCAAGGGATCATCTATCCCTTCTGTTCTTCAATTAGCACACAACATTTTATTCAACTACAGTATGTTCAATGTCAACATAAACATGTGATTCTTATCTATTTACCATCATCATAACATAGTTTATGATTAAATATACATCTCACACAATTAGTATGTTCTTTCCTCCAAATGAGATGCTAAACATATATTTTTCCTTTACTCATCATTTATCCACGAAGATGAATGCTAACTCCAATTTAACATGCTAGAAAATCAAGTTAACAATTCACCTTAAATACATCGTTTCATGGAATTCCGAACTGTTCATATTTTATTTCGGTGTACCAGTCGACTGCTCACATGATCGGTCGACTGTACAGGTCATTTCCAGTTCTCTAATTATCATTAGTTCTTTTTCATCTATTCACATCTTCCACAATAAGCATAACACAAAGCATTTTAATATTCGATCACCCTATCAATCCACTTTTCACAAATATGATAACAATCAATATTAGCCCTAACATGATCTCTATATTAGAAGTCCTGAGAAACACCCACCTTGTTGAAGAGTTTAACGAAATCCCGTAAAGCCTTCTAGTGTGATAATGTGACTCATCCTCCTTGCTCCTTGCCACCGAGAATCCTCTGAAGTGATGACCGGCCTCCAAGATACTCACTCACAACTCTCTTAAAAAAATATATCTCTTTCAAATAAAGTTCTTAGTGTAAAAGACAAATGAGTGAGAGGGGTATTTATACTAAATCTTTGGGTGAGATGGAGGGCTAGGATTGAGTAGATGGTTATGAGATGGAGGGCTAGGATGAGAGTAGGAGTTGTAGTAACTACCCACAACTAGGTAACCACCTACACACTAACTCCACTTCTTCCAAAAACCGGCCAAGAAAATGTGCTCATGCACGTGTACGTACAATGCACGTACATGCACTATTCTTCATATAAAAACTTGTATATTATACATCCGTATAAAAATAATCTTTTAAAAGATGTTATCTTACAAGTTGTTATTAAGAGAATGGGCTTAAATTGATGGGCCAAAATATTAGTTTTTTACAAAATAAATAAATTTGATTTTTGGGCGTGTGTTTATTTGAGAAAAGAGCCTTTTATAAAAAATAATTTAAAGAACACATATACATATATATATGCATATACTCATCATCCATAAGGAAAATAATTATAAGATTTCATATTACGAAAATTACACGTGCACACTACGTGCAAAATAAATAATTTTCATAAATGAAAATCAGGGCATTACAAAGTAGTTCTCAATTTGGTTAATTTGAACCACAAAAAATATCTATTGAATTAGTTGGGCTCGATTTCCACCTATAGCCAAGAATGTTCGATCAACTTCTACACTACTCTGATCACTCATGTTTGTTCATTTAAGAGCATGGTATCTACTTCTTAAATTAAAGATTTACCTGGGCTAAGAAATTAGGCATAGTATCTACTCTAATTCCTTTCTCTCCTTAAGTATTTTAGCAATATCTACTAAGTTGCACTTGAAGAAAGCATAGAAATTGTGGAAATTAACAAACACTCAAAGCTCTAGAAGTTGGTATCAAATCTAGATCCTCCAAGTTGATTAAACCAAAGAACCTAATAGATTCGTGTGTTACTAATTACGAACATAAAACTTGATTATTTCAATTAATCATATAATAGATTCAATTTTATAATACTGCTTATTATAAATTTGATCAAGAACAACCAGGTTTAATCAATAAGTGATCGAAGTAATGCAAAAGAAGATTTATTACATGACTAAGGTTTCAATCTGCCCAAAATGAATTTAGTTGCACATAATCCAACTTTTATTGACTAACAGTTTTAAATACAGGACTCTAATGAATTTGACAAAAAAATTAAAGAGAGAAGAAGAAACACTGATTTGTATGATGATCAGCTTGAAACCAATCAGCCTGAGTCGACTTGATCTCCTCTGAAGTCGACTTGTGCTCCTCCCCCTCAATGCCGAGTTTCCGTACTTGATCCCTCCTTTTTCCTTTTTTCTTTAATCCCTCGATCGATCCTCTTTTTATAGCTTATTTTTCCCTCATCTGCAGATCTCAAGCTCCAGATTTCAATCTCCTCAACTACCGGATATGGATTGAGTCCAACCCTCTTCATTAACTACCAGACCAGATCTCTTGATTTTTGGGAAGTTTCAGTTATACAATATTTGTTTCCTGGATTTTGATAGCTCAATCTGATTTGTTTTGCGGATTTGGATGAGGGGTATCTCAACTGTGCTTATCTCTAATTCCCGTTGAATGCCAGTTTAGTCGACTATTGGCTAAGAATCAGTCGAATGTTCCGCAAACTTTTGGAAACTCAAACCAGTCAGAGCAGTCGACTGTTGTTATGAGTCAGTCGACTGTTCTGCGAAGCTTCGGAAACTCAATCCACTCTGTTCAGTCGACTGTCGTTAAGGAATCAGTCGATTGTACTCAGGAGCTTCTAACAAGTGCAAAATTAAGGTTCTTCATTCTAGTGTATCATCCTCACAGTGATGAATTAGTCTTGAGTAAATCTTGAATCTGCTTCATTTAGTTGCTTTTAGGCTGTTTCCTATGGAAAAGAGAAAAAAAAGAATAAATTACCAAAGATAGAGAGTTTAATTGTCTAATTGCATTCAGATTATTGCTCCAAAATGTGGACATTAACAGATATTTCAAATACCCCCAAACTTAGCTTTTGCTTGTCCTCAAGTAAAAATGAAAACTGATACTACAAGCATCGCAAGAACACCTTGACCCTTCCAATATTTACCTCAAAGAACTTGCTACTTTTACTGTCAAGATTAGAACAAGCATTAAGATAGGTCTAAAAGAAGTTTTAATTCGAATGTTAATCACTATTCAAAGGAATACTCAACTTGAAAATTAATAAGTTGGGTGACCAATGCCTATGCAACAAAATCATGATTAAGGTTAGCAAGCTCAACTATATTTCAACTCCAAAATCTCACCATGGCATACACTCCCAATAAAAATAATAGCTCACATTAACATGGGTAGTTCAAATTAGATCTCTTGACAAAAAATCATTACTTGGATGAGATGAAACCATATGATTGATCTTGCTACTACATCTTCACTCCATTGGTTTGCACGATACTTGGATCAAAAGGTCTTGTATTGGTTGTAATGGGGCCATGGGTGGGGGTTAAACAATTGAAGGGAAAAAGGAATACAAAATTTCTAAAGAATTAGTAGAGCAACTTGTATTGTTCTAAAAGATTATATTTCTTCCCCCCCTCCCCCCGCCCTCTTTTTTCAAAAAATGCAATCATGAGGCCATATATCAGAGGCCTATACTTTATTTCTACCAACACCTCTCAACCACCCACAACTCAGCAATTTTCATTTGATGAACAACTTTTCATATTTCTTATGACAAATCCTCCAACTTTTCTTTCCATTTTTATATATAGTCCAACCCCTCACCTTGACATACCACATCTCTTTTACAATTTTTGCTCTACTAACTCAATAGATATAGGTAAGGTAACCTATTTATCTAGGCATTGTTAAGGATGATGTGTCTTACAAAAAGAAAGCTCTTATAGGCTTTAAAGGGGCAACTAGTGAATAATTGATGTTGGGTAGGCTATTTGTCTTTGGTGATAGATTCTTAGGTGCCTTAATCACTTTCAAGTTTTCATGCAAAATCCAAAATAAGTTTCGAAAAGTAACAAAAACAAGTTCTAGTTCATCTCAAGAATGTAGATACATGTAGTTAACTAAATCATGAATACTGAGATCTTCAAGTGTGTGACTCTAAAAAAAAAAATGTGTTAGGCTCAAAACTCACAATTTGTGTATTTAAGTTTACTCATAGTTGAACTTGCTATTCTTTTTCAAAATTCGTCGAATTGACATGGCCAAATGAATAAAAGTTTCAAGCATGATCCATATGATAAGTTATTAACATTTTTAAGGATAAAGACCATAATTAATACTTGTTCTCCACTCTCTACCTATAGTAACTGAGCTCATGTTCTCATCATTGTTGTTAGAAAGGTTTTTTTTTCCTTTTCTTTTTTTCTTTTTTTTTTTGAATGCAAAAGAAAAATTCAAAAGACTCCAAATGTGAATAAATACCCCCAAACTTAGATGGAACATTGTCTTCAATGTTTGAAACTAAAATAGGCATGTGTCACCATCTAGTTTGAAGGAAAGAAAATGAATAAAGACATGAATAAAGAGAAATAAGTAAAGAGAAAAGTGTAAGAACTTTCCTTACAATTGGGTGCCTCCCAATAAGCGCTGCGTTTCTTGTCTTCAGCTAGACTTGACGAGTTTATGCAATGTATTGAGCTGTTCTTGTCCTCTAGGGTTTGGTATAGTTTCTGATGGGAGTTCTCCTGCCTTCCTTTCACTTAACTCCTTAGCGATTTGACCAATTTGGGTCTCCAATTTTTGAATGGCCTGCCCGTGTTGGTTGCTTGTTTGATATTGCTGTTGGAGCAATTGAAGAACGGTGGACTCGAAATCCAACTTCTTCTGTTCTTGAACTGGCCGATCAAACCCATTTCCGATCTGGAAGTGCCGCGAAGGCCCTTGTGTGATTTGTGTGCCTTGATTATTGTTCCATGAGAAATTTGGATGGTTTCTCCATCCTGGGTTATACGTGTTCGAGAAGGGGTTGTTCTTGGGTGGATACACTCCCTGTCCTACGTAGTTTGCGTGCTCCTGATCTATGAAAGAAGACATGGGACATGCATCAGTTGTATGATCAGAGTGAGAACAAATCGCACAAATTTCTTTTGCTTGGTTTTTTACGCCACCTAGCGTCGAAATTGCATTAACAAGCATATCAATTTTTTTGTTCATGGTTACCATTTCCAATTGCATGTTGTTACTACTAGAAATTTCGTAAACTCCCTGTTTTTTCAAAAAACCCCTTCCCCTTGTTGAGAATTGTTGCGAGTTCTCACTGAGTTCTTCGAATAGCTCGATGGCCTCCTCACCACTCTTCCTCATCAAGATTCCATTGCAAGCTGAATCTACAATTGCTTTGTTAGTGTCATTTAAACCCTCATAGAATGCTTGTACCTGATCATCCTTAGGCATGTTGTGCGTAGGACACTTGAGAAGTTTTGTTCTTAAAGTCCTTCTATGCCTTGAAGAATAAATCGCCATCTTTTTATTGGAAGAGTTGAATTTCCCTTTTTAGTTGTTTGGTTTTCTGAGCTAGAAAGAATTCCTTCAAGAACATTGTTGCCAATTGCTTCCATGATTGAATTGATCCTGGTTCCAAAGAATTATACCACGATTTGCATTAAGTTTTAATGAAAATGGAAACAAAATTAACCTGATTTATTCAGGGGTAAGCCTTTGGACGCTTTGCGTTCTGCAAAGATCAAAGAAATCTTGCAAGTGGAGATGAGGATCCTCGTCTAGTTTGCCACTAAAGTGGGGAACTATGCTGAGTAACTGAGGTGATAGGTGCATATTCCCTGTGACATTAGGTTGATAAGCTACGCAAGAAGGTTGCTCAATATTCTTCGGAGTGAATTTGTCCTGCATTGGTACTCGATTTGGTACTTCCTCACCCATTGTTGCTTTTGGAATAGATTGCATTACAGTCAACTTACACCTTAAAGACAGTCGACTGGACTGACTTAGTTTGTGCAGAGTGTGCTCTATCTCTTGGTCAATAGGTAGTAGCTTGGGATGAAGTGATTGTCTCCCGTGCATACACCAAAGTCATGTAGCCTCGAATTGAACTGTACCTAAAAGAAAATATTCATAGTTTACAGTAAATAAGCAATTCAAATGTTTTTGTTCTGTCCAGTCGACTTTATCGAACCCTTCAGTCGACTGTTACTAGAAGCCAGTCGACTGGGAGGTTAAATAGGTCGACTTATCTGTTTCTTTGAATAAGACTCAAAAACCTCTGGACATGCGACTGAAATTTGGGTTCAGTCGATCTTTTTTTTTATTGATTTGTAAGTTTAAATACTAAACAATCCCCGGCAACGGCGCCAAAAACTTGTTGAAAGCTCAGTTATCTAAATGAATAGATAATCTAAACACAAATTAAAACTCGCAAGTGTACGAATCGTTTACAGAAGCGTAGTGAAAAACAAGGGTCAATCCCACAGAGATTGTAGTAAATAACTTACTATTCAATAAAACAGAAATGCTTGTTACAAAGTTTTGTCTAAAGGGAAGAGAAAGATTAACATCTAGATCAAGTAGTTCTCAATTTGGTTAATTTGAACCACAAAAAATATCTATTGAATTAGTTGGGCTCGATTTCCACCTATAGCCAAGAATGTTCGATCAACTTCTACACTACTCTGATCACTCATGTTTGTTTATTTAAGAGCATGGTATCTACTTCTTAAATTAAAGATTTTCCTAGACTAAGAAATTAGGCATGGTATCTACTCTAATTCCTTTCTCTCCTTAAGTGTTTTAGCATGATATCTACTAAGTTGCACTTGAAGAAAGCATAGAAACTATGGAAATTAACAAACACTCAAAGTTCTAGAAGTTGGTATCAAATCTAGATCCTCCAAGTTGATTAAACCAAAGAACCTAATAGATTCTTGTATTACTAATTACGAGCATAAAACTTGATTATTTCAATTAATCATATAACAGATTCAATTTTATAATACTGCTTATAATAAATTTGATCAAGAACAACCAGGTTTAATCAATAAGTGATCGAAGTAATGCAAAAGAAGATTTATTACATGACTAAGGTTTCAATCTGCCCAAAATGAATTTAGTTGCACATAATCCAACTTTTATTGACTAACAGTTTTAAATACAGGACTCTAATGAATTTGACAAAAAATTAAAGAGAGAAGAAGAAACACTGATTTGTATGATGATCAGCTTGAAACCAATCAGCCTGAGTCGACTTGATCTCCTCTGAAGTCGACTTGTGCTCCTCCCCCTCAATGCCGAGTTTTAGTACTTGTTCCCTCCTTTTTCCTTTTTTCTTTAATCCCTCGATCGATCCTCTTTTTATAGCTTCTTTTTCCCTCATATGCAGATCTCAAGCTCCAGATTTCAATCTCCTCAACTACCGGATATGGATTGAGTCCACTTCTCTTCATTAACTACCAGACCAGATCTCTTGATTTTTGGGAAGTTTCAGTTATACAATATTTGTTTCCTGGATTTTGATAGCTCAATCTGATTTGTTTTGCGTATTTGGATGAGGGTGTATCTCAACTGTGCTTATCTCTAATTCCCGTTGAATGCCAGTTCAGTCGACTATTCGCTAAGAATCAGTCGACTGTTCTGCGAACTTTTGGAAACTCAAACCAGTCAGAGCAGTCGACTTTTGTTATGATTCAGTCGACTATTCTGCGAAGCTTCAGAAACTCAACCCACTATGTTCAGTCGACTGTCGTTAAGGAATCAGTCGACTGTACTCAGGAGCTTCTAACAAGTGCAAAATTAAGGTTCTTCGTTCCAGTGTATCATCCTCACAGTGATGAATTAGTCTTGAGTAAATCTTGAATCCTCTTCATTTAGTTGGTTTTAGGCTGTTTCCTATGGAAAAGAGAAAAGAAGAATAAATTACCAAAGATAGAGAGTTTAATTATCTAATTGCATTTAGATTATTGCTCCAAAATGTAGACATTAACAGATTTATCAGTCACTATAATCACCATCTCCTCATGTCAGTTCTGCCTCTATTTGTTCTAAAAAATTGGTACCCCAAACCCAACTTTTTTTCTCCTCAAACTTAACATCCTTACTAACTACAACCGTCCTAGTCTTAGGATTAAATAAACGATACCCTTTTGACTCATCACTCACACCCAATAAAACACATGGAAAGCTTTTATCACCAAGTTTACCTCTCTTGGCCTCTGGGATATGTATGTGTGCAACGCATCCCCATACTCTAAAATACTTCACCGATGGCTTGATTCCGCTCCAGGATTCTTGAGGTGTGATGTTCTTCACTGTTAGAGTAGGGAATCTGTTCAATACATGGAATGTCCAAGTCACAGCCTCAGTCCAGAACAGTTTGGGCACCTTTTTAGCAGTGAGCATGCATCGGACCATATTCATGACTATTCTGTTTTTGCGCTCTGCAACTTCGTTCTGATGAGGTAAATATGTTGTGGTAAGCTGCCTCTTGATTCCTTCCTCTTCACAGAAAGCCTTGAAATTAAGAGAAGTGAACTCTCCTCCTCGGTCTGGCCTCAAGCATTTGATGGGTTTTCCAGTTTCCTTCTCCACCAATTTCTTCCATGTTTTGAAACATTCCAGAGCTTCTGACTTTTCTTCTAACAAGTATGGCCAAGCTTTATGACTAAAATCATCAATAAAGCATAGAAGATACCTCTTTCTACTGTTAGATAATGGCTCTATTGGACCACATATATCTGCATGTATGAGCTCCAGGACATCGTTTGCACGCCACTCACTCCTTTTGGGGATTGGACTCCGATGCTGCTTGCTAGTGAAGCAGTCAACACATGTCTCGCTTGAAGTCTCCAGTTGAGGCAGTCCTTTCACCATGTTCTTGGTTTGGAGTGTCTTCAATCCTTTGTGATTCAAATGTCCATATCGTTGATGCCACAGGTGAGTGAGATAAGAGGTGGTGTACAGGCACTTTTCAACATCAGGGTGTGACATCTTGGAGCTTTCATTCAATAGCACAAACATTCGATTGGCACTCATATTTGTGTGCACAATCAGACCCTTCTCAGGATGGTAAATGTTACATGCTCCATTCTTGATCAAGATTGCTAGCCCTTTTTCTTGCAGTTGCCCCACACTTAGCAAGTTGTTCCTCAATTCCGGAACATAATAAACATCTTGAACAAGAAAACTAGTGCCATTGAACACCAACTTGACACTCCCCTTCCCAGCTACTGTCATTCTAGAGTTGTTGCCACATCTCATAGAATGTTTCAATCCATTGACCATATTTGAAAACATACCTCTTTCTCCACACATATGGTGAGAACAGCCTGAATCAACGAACCATGCATCATTCCTTTTGGCTTCGTTTCCTTCCATATACGCCATCAAGAGTAGCTCTTCTTCCTCATCCAACTCTGCATAGTTGACTTCCTTGTCCCGCTTAGGGCATTTATATTGAAAATGCTCTAAGTTGTGACATTTGAAGCATTCCACTGTTGCTTCTGTGAATGGATACCTTCCTCTTCCACGACCCCTGCCTCGAAAAACACCTCTTCCTCTTCCTCTGCTGCTTTCCACTTTGAGAGCTTGATCAGCATCATATTTGCTATACTTCTTGAACTTATGTTCATGTATCACCAGGGAGCTTTGAAGCTCATCAATGGACATTTCTTCTGTGTCCTTTGACTCCTCTATGGACACAACCATGTATGTGAATTTGTCCATCAGAGTTCGAAGGACCTTCTGCACAATCTGAGAAGCATTGCATCTTCGTTGCTTCACATCTTGTTCACCACCATCATGACCCTTGCAAAGTAAGTTTGATAGTCTCATCTTCTCTAATCTGCAGCACCTCAAAGTCTCTTCTGAGGATATTAAGAAGATGTTTTTCTTAACTCGAGCATTCCCTCCATATTTCTTCTTCAACGAGTTCCAAACAATTTTGGACGTGCGCCTGTCCAAAATTTGTGGGAACACTGCTCGATCAATAGCTCTGAAAAGGTAGTGCTTCACCTTGTGGTTCTTCAATCTTGCATTCGGCAACTGCTCCTGTTGAGTTTTTGTCAGCACCGTCTCCTGTGCAGGCTCCTCAAAACCATCCTCGACCGAGCTCCACAAGCCTTTTGCATGGAAAAGATTCTCCATCAACTCACTCCAATGATCATAGTGAAGACCATCAAAATGAGGGATTTTTGCATAAAGCTTTTCCTCACTCATCTCTCGTGTCTCTCTCTTCTTATCCTCACTGCTGCCTCTAATCTCGATCAAGCCTAGAACCTGGCTCTAATACCAGTTTGTAGAGATGTTTTGCTAACAATATTGCTCTGATCAAACTAGATGAATTGTATACGTTATTGAATTCAATGGTGCCTATTATATAGCCTTACAACAACTAACAGAATGCAAAATAATAGCCCACGTCTAACTACGTGGTATACAGGAACTGAAAAATTCAAAGCAACTAGTTCCTAGAGACTATGACTTATTGAAAGCAAAATGAAACTAAACTCCTATTTTTTAGCAACTACTTCTAACTACCAATCACTAGGGGTGGGCATCGGTCGGTATCCGACCTAATATGGATCATCCACCACCGATCCAAAGAAAATTGGTTTTTTAATTTTCTCATCCGCAACCAATCCGAACCTTAATTGGATCGGTTTCCATCCAAGCCGATTAAGCTCGGTTTGGATTGGATTGGATGGTCAGTTTGGTGTGCTACTTTTCACCTTCAACATCATTCATAATTTTGTTGAAATTTAAAAGATCAACTTCAATCAAACTTAAGAAACAACCTGCTATTTGTTATTCAGAAATGAATTTAAAATGAAGATTCATAAAACCACAAGTTGTTAATGAATTTTATAGTAATTGTTTGAGATGATGACGTTTAAATGAGTGAGATAAACTGCTTTTTCACTTGCATACTTCTGTAATCTTAGTTTGTTATCATAAAAGAAACATCAATAACCATAGCTAATTGAATTTCACGTGCAATACAAAAAAATTTAGAAAATAATTTCTGCTTAACTTGATTAAAGTAACTAGTAAATGTTACATCAACTTTATGATTCTATTAACTTTGGTCATACTGTAAATCAAGCATTTCTCGACAACATAACACATAGGATTATGGAGAACCAAAACATAGGTAGAATAACTGCTCGGTTTGTATTAAAGAAATTTAAAAAGACTGTTTGTATAGTATCTCAAGAAAAATGAGAAATAACTATTTGTATATTCAAGAAATTAAAGGAGAACTATATTTTTTATGGACTTATGCATAGAGGTATGGTCGGTTCGGTTTCATCGGGTATTTTAAAGTCTCATCTAACAACCGAACCGGTCCAATTGGTTATTGAAGATCAAGAACCGATCTAATCCAAACCCCCAATTGGTTCGGTTAAAAACCGGTCGGTTCGGATTGGATTGGTTCGGATTGGTCGGTTCGGATAATAGTTGTCCACCCCTACCAATCAGTTCTTCAGTTTTTAATGTTCATAATATTTAGGACACTGCTATTATCCGAACCGACCAATCCGAACCTGTAACCCCCGTTTTCCCAAAAATGTATTTTAGTGTATTTTCCTGTATTTTAAAAATTTTCTCAAATTATTTTTCCGGTTTTCAAATTCTTTTGTCAAAATGTAGTATTGGATTTTTCTAATTAAAATCTATTTTGACCCATAATTTTAGCTGAACTAATTTTCTATGATTTTTGTATTTAATACAGTTCTTATTATTTTTATTACTACCTTTATTATTTTTATCATTTTATTATTATTGTTACTATCCGTATTATTTTTGCTAGTGCGGTTATTTGCATAATTATTTTATTTTTATTATTTCATAAATCATATTTATTAATTATTGTATTAATTTTCTTATAGGATTATTTTTATTTTATATTATTCTTCTTGTATTTTTGACCTCCTTGTGCCGATTGTGCACCGTTTATCCGTTTTTCGTCATTTTGAGATATTTTTCTCATTTTCTTGATCCCGTTTATATTTAATAATTATTTTTGGGTCATGATGAATTTTTAGAGGATTTTTGATCAATTTGAGATTTTTTGACCCTTAAGGAGATTTTTTGGAGCCATAGGATTCATTGCATTTTGTATCCCCATTTGAATCTATCCAATATCCATTACCCAATTGTATACCTATTAATTTCTATTGATATCCACTACCCATTAGCCCACATTTGATCTCCTATGTATACTCCTAATACTAAATAATCTCTAACCCTAATTCTCTCTCCCTCTCCTACTTGGTATCCCGGCCTCCCCTTCTTCCTTGACTCCCGGCCTGCATAAACCCTCTCTCAATCCGACCTTCATCCAACCACATATCCGGCCACTTCTCCACTACAAACCCTACTCCATATAAAACCCTTCAAGCCCTCCACCTTGTTTGATCTCCTCCTTCTTGTGGTCGGCCAACACCCAAGGCAGCACCCAACCATCCCAAAACAGCCCTTACACCTCCCCCTCGCTGATTTGGCTTGTGGGCATCTCCCACTTTGGATCGCGCTTCAAGGAGATCAATCGTAGGCGAGTTTCGGTTCGTGGGTTCGCTTGAAATCGCGCGTGGAAGGAATTTTGCTCGTGGGTTTTCATTGCTAGGCTTCGTAGTGCCTTGTTCATCGTCAACAAGGCAAGTAACTTGTACTTAAATTTCTTAGGTTGATACAAGTTGAAAGTTCACACATAGGGTAGTTTGAGACTAGAGACGGCTAAAGATGATAATTTTATTTGTGGGTTTCGTCTCTATTGTGTAAATCAGGCCATAGATGACTTAGGACATGGAGTTTGATAGGTTTATGCCTTAGGTTTCACCCAATTTCGATTTTGATCGCGTATGTGACATATTGTATACCATGTGTCTGATTGATTGCCTATGTGAGAATTATTAGGTTTTGACATGTTAGAAACCCTTAGATATGATATTTAGACAATGGGTAGGCTGCGTTTCGAGTTTGGTTGAGTTTGGTTCATTTTTGAAGAAGTTATGATGATTCTAAGATAATGTGAGAAATCTGGAAATTCGGATTGTACTGGATTGATTGCTGTTTTTGCCTGGGTTGGATTCCGAATCTCAACATGGACATTTTTGAGTAATTTGTAGAGGACTAAATCTGTTTTCAAACCCCACTGGTTTCACCCCGTTTGGAGTTTTTATGAATTAGTTATGTTAATTTTAGTGACTGTATATTGGTAGTTTCTAGATTCAGTTCGAGGTAGATTTTATTACCTATTTATTTTCAAGATTCAAGTTATACATGATATCATGCCACAAGATTTTTTCCAGTGTTTCACCATGATGTTAGGTAGTTCCCTGATTTTTGTGATAATTAAAAGATGAGTTTTGAGTGATGTCTTACATTCTTTTCTAGAGATCACTTTTGCTGTAAACTGCGTGTGGTTGTATGTTGAATGCCGTGTTCACCTTATCTCTATTTACTGTATGGAAATATTATGTGAGATAAGAAAGTTGGGTAAATTTTTCTACTTTCACCCCGTTTTGGCGGAAGTGGATTTCGATGCGCTGTTTGCAAGATGTGTTCAATTTTGTACAGCAGTGTTGAGGAATTCCAGATCCATCAAAACCGTGTTTTGTGTTATTTTTCATTTTTGACAACATAACTTTTCTTTCTGGAAAAATATGAAAATTTATATTTTGAGACTATACATATAGGGGATTACCCCAGAATTTTCGTGGATTTAATTGATGACTTTACCTGCTGTTTTCATGTGGTTTAAGTTATTCCCCTGTTTTCTGGCTGTGCATGAAATCTGTGTTGAAATGCGTTTTAAGCTGAGATGTTGTGAACTAGTATATAGATTTATTATACCCGTTAGAAGCGTGTGGATGTTTAGTTTCCAGATCCTTCGACGGATCATGATTTGCATGCCTGTAGATCTTTGGATCACTATTTTGGTACAGACTGGTCTTGCTGACCTGATTATAAACATACACTATTTTGCTCGTATTTGTGAAGGTATAGTACCTATACTTGCCGATCTCATTCCCTGAGTCTAAACCTGATTATAACCTGTTCGTTTGACATTATTTAGTACACTCTCATGCCTGTTGATGATCTTAATAATAAAAGAAACAAGCCGGGGTTTACGGGAAAGATCGAATAGTGGATAATTCAGAAATGTGTACTCGGAAGGAGGCCCGTGTTTCCCATATTTGGAATTTGGTATATGATTTGGATTATTTGGAATTTGGTATATGATTTGGATTATTTGAAATTTGGTATATGATTTGGATTACTGTTCTTGTACCTGAGTATACTGCCCTGCTATGGTCCACTACGAAATCTAAAGCGAAACTGCATTGACTGTAACAACCATGTGATAAAAGAATGGCACATGAAGTGTTACCTAGATAGTAATAATATAAGATATTAATACATGATTACATGTTACCTGTATACCTGTTACCTGATTATCATGATATTCCTGTTACCTGATTTCCTGATACTTGATACGTATTTACCTGACTACCTGATTACCTGATAATTATACATGCTACCTGTTTACCTGTTAACTTTACATTTGACATATGTTACCCTTACCTATTAGTATATCCTGTGGTTAGTTAGTTTCCATGTGCTTGTATCCTACTCTATTTTGTGACCCGGACTTGCCATTGACGGGTACTGTGTTTTCTCTTTTCTTTTTTCCTGCATTCTATGAATTGGAGATTTTGGAAGACAAGTTCCTAAAGGTATTGGCAAGATGATGGGCTAGAGGCTGAAATTTGCTATTACTATTCATGTTGCTTACTTTGGACAATATTGTATTTTGAGATTTGTATTATTTCTTATATTTGGGCGATGTGACCCAGGATTATTTGTGTTATTCAGATCATGACTATTTGAGATTAATGTATTTTATTTCGAGTATTCGTGTTGGTATTTGGTTCATATGTGCATGTGGTTGATTTTTCTGGCTTCTGACTCTGATTTTACTGTGACATGTTGTAACGATTTCTTGAAACAGCTTAAGGATGATAATAATCATTCGCTGGGCCTTTGTTACGTGCTCGCATTCCGTATTTTTGGGAAGCGGGGCGTGACAGAACCAATCCAATCCGCATATAACTATTGTTTTTCTTTGCTACTAATTAATGTGGAGCACAAGTAGATAATTTATCGTCATTATTAAAGAATGAAGCGTCTTTGACGTCATTATTAAAGAATGAAGCATCTATAGGATGACAATCATTTCTTAACGAATATTTGAAAGGAAAAGGAATATGTGGCAATACATATAGATTCATATGCAGTAGTACTGTAGTAAAGAAAAAGTATGCTCAGACATGGCGACACTATATTGTGGACTCATGATACAAACAGATTTAGTTGCACATTAACAATACGCATGGGCGGATCAGGGCTCAAGCAGCACAAACAACTGTTTTGGACCTTCAATTTTATAGGTTTCCATATTTTTTAAGTATTTACAATGTTAAAAAGTAAAATGTAATATTGTTTGATATAATTACATTATATTAATAGTTGGCTTATTAGCTCAGTTGGTTAGAGTATTGTGTTAATAATGTGAAGATTTGCAGGTTCAAAACTTGCATGGGCGAATTAATTTTTCAATCATTTTTTTAAAACTAATTATTTTTTACATAGCCATACATATGTCATTTTATCATTTTGAGTTTAATATTATTTTTCACTTAGCCCGTGTATATCACTCTATGATTTTTTTTCAATGTTCTATTGTATATGATATTACCTGTTTATGATTATTCTACATTTTAAGCTTCCAACTAGCATTCTCATATACCTGTATTCATCATCATTTAATTCTGATCGTGTTCTCTAATATATCATATTTACCTCTTCGAGATAAAATATTTCGTTTTTGTTGTTAGAGTTTGTCCGACTTTTGGCCACGAAACATTTTATATAAAAAACGTACATTATCAATTAAATTTTTTTTTGGAAGCAATATATATATTTGTTTTCATTTAAATAGTTTGTTCTCCAATGCTCCAAGTTTGTTGCATTTTAATAATTGTCATTATTATTTTGTCAACTTGCAAAATGCCCAATTTGAAAATTTGCTTAGGATTCCATCAAACTCAGATACGCCCTGACAACCCGCATCTCTTTTAACCAAGACATAGCTGTCCAGTGTCTACTCATAATACTAATAAATTTACTTGCACATTAACCAGACACGTTTGAGAAAATTCTCACCATTTTTTATTGTTTAAGCAATTAATGCTTTACGAAACGTTAACAACAGACACATTTTGCAAAGTTGCATCTATTTTATTTCTGACTGTAACATATAGTTTTCAACATTTATTCAAAATCTATAGTATTGCTACAAAACCATCACTCTTTCAAAATATATATCGTACTTAACAACAGTCACATTCTGCACAATAGCTTTTATTTTTATTTTTTGTTGGATAAATTGCGAAAAACATCTCTAATCTATGAGTTCAAAGCCCTGAACCTCCCCCACATCAGCACACTACCCTTGACCTTCCCCGACCTCCAACCACATCGGCCACACCTCAAATCAAATCCAAATTAAATTCCCCTCTCTCTCTCTCTCACAAATCAAAATCAAAATCCAATCCAAAATTCAAAATCCATCATCATCATCATCCAGTACTGACGGTGGTGGAGTCGGGGCGCGCTAATGGTGGTGGTGATGATAATGGTGACGGTGATGATGATGATGATGGTGGAGTCGGGGCGGGCTGACGGTGGTGGAGTGGTGTGGCTAATGGTGGAGGTGGGGGGTGGTCGAGGCGCGCTGATGGTGTTGGTGGTGGTGATGGTGGAGAGAGAGAGAGAGAGAGAGAGAAAGAGAGATTTATGTTTTTGTTTTTGTTTATTTTTTTGGTTATATTAATATAAGGGGTAATTTGAATATTTCACATAGATTTTTTGGGTTTCACGTTTTGTAGTTGGAGGGGTTTATCGCAAGTTTAGGGGGGGGGGGGGGGGGGTAGCACTTTGACATCATAGATGAGAGGCGTTTATGCAATTTATCCTTTTTTGGTTTAAACATATGAATTTTAATATTTATTTAAAATTTATAATATCAGTTACATAAACATTGGTCCTTCAAAATATATCGTACTTACAGAAGGTGAATTTCTCTGTAATGGTAGATAGTTAAAAAAAAATTGTATCATTTTGAAGAAAGAATATTGCATCTGCTTAGTAGTAAATGATTATGATTTAAATTCTGGCTTCTCTGTTTAGACTGTTTATAAACAGGCACTAGGCTTTGTTGTGAGTGAAGCAACAAATTACAAGATCAGGCTAATTCTTCCACTGATCCACAACTGGGAATCATATGGAGGGAAAGCGCAATACGTGAAATGGGGAAGAGATGCAGGACTCGATCTCACTTCTGATGATGACTTCTTAACTGACCCAACCAGGCAACCATCAAGTCCTATAAAGCTCGTGTCAAAGTATGTGTTCTCTCTTTTTTCCCTTTCTTGTTTCATCTTTCTTCCTGTATTTTTTCTCTCTTTAAAATTATCTAGTGAAATGATACTCCTTTAAGTGCACATTATTGTAAGTGCAAATGTATCCATCCAAAGTGCCCTGGTTGACATTTTCAGCATATAAATTACACTACCAGAAATGTAGTTCAACTCTAAAAAGTTTAGGCAGAAATGTCGAAGCTTTATAGGCGTCTGCTTCACTATTAGTATAATTGAAACAGAGCAACAAATTGTAATTTACTTTATTTATGCCTGTTAGAATTAGGGATAGGAAAATATTCTTATTGATTGAATAAACTGAGTACAATAAGACTGATACATATAGGAGAGAATAGAAGACTAAACTGATACATAACCAATATGGAACTAAACTAATATATCATCTAACACCCCCTCTCAAACTCAAGTTGGTTCAAGCAACAAGAGTTTGGAATACTAACGGTATTGATGTGGAAAGAACGACAAACTGTGATGCAGCAACGGCGCTTGATGGCGCATGTGATGGAAACTGAGAACTAAAGTATTGCGGAAGGAAGTAGTGGTGACGCACTGTTGATATCTCACCCCAAACAGTGGTGGGATCTCCATATCCCGATCTGTAATGGGATATCAACCCTGACTTGAGACATAGTCGATGATGGGATCTCACCCCTGACTTGAGATATAGTCGATGATAGGATCTCACCACAGACTTGAGAATTGCCGGTGTTGGGATCTCATCCCTGAACTGAGAACTAGATCCTGATAATACCCCCTCTCAAACTCACGATCGATCACCGAAGTGAGTTGACGATCTGAATGTAGAAGCACAAGATTTTTTATATTTTTTTTAATATTTTATATATATATATATATATTTTCTTCTTCTTCGAGGAAAAAAAAAGTAACAACAAAGCAATCAGCAAGAACACCTAGTTCCAAGTACCCCAATCCTGAATAAACGGCCCCGTCTCCCCAATCACAACAGACGCAATATATAACCTGCAGCGGGATCACCACCATCAACACCTTCTTCTCCTTCTTCTGCTGTAACCCCTATTCCCGTAAATACGTATTTTCGTGAGTATTTTTCTGTATTTCGAAATTTATAAAATTGTTATTGTTAGATTCATTTTGAATTTCATGTAAAAGTATTTTTCCAAACAATAGTTATAACTATTTCAAATAAACTTTGTTTTCATTTTTACTTGATCAATTATTTGCATTTTAACCCTCAGAAATACTGTTATTGTTCCGACTATTTTAAGGAATTCCTATTTTTATACATACGACTAGGGATGCTTTCGGATAAGGATATATCCGATTCGATCCGCATCTGAATCCGATTTTTTGGCGGATATGGATATAAAAAATCCGTATCCGGGGGGATACGGATACGGATTCGGATATCCAAATCCAAAAAAAACCGGATTCAGATATGGATACGAATATTCCTAAAAAAAGCGGATTTGGATAAGGATATCCGCTTAATTTAATGTATATTTATTTAATAAATCTATTTAATAGTTATATCCTCTCCACCATGCCCTAACCTAATCGGCTAATCCCCAATTCACCAGATCCCAAATCGACCCTTCCTCTCGACTGGCGGCGACTTCCTCCGACCCTGCCTCTTCTCCCCCGTCCTCAATTCCCAATTCCCATCCCCAACAACCCAGTCCCCATCCCCAATTCCCCATCGACCTCGCGACCCCCGTCGCCAGCCATGCCAGTCGCCAGCGCTAGTCGCCACGCCAGTTGCCAGCGCCCCTGCCTCTTCTCCCCTTCCTCTCCCGCTAGTCGCCAGTCGCCAGTCGCCAGTCGCCAGTCACCAGTCGCCAGTCGTATCATAAGAAATTTAACTATTTTTGAGTCATATAGTTCATTTGTATAATAGTTTGTCAAAATTAGGTTCTTAGGAGTGAGCAGAATGGTTTCTGCCTAAAAAAGGTTTTATATATTTCATGAAATCTCACTTATGTTATATACTTATCATTATATAAGAATATAGATTGCTATTATCTGATTTATCCAGAGTATACTTGTAAAAAATAGTAATCCTGTATGGATCCTAAATGTGTTATATGTTTGTTGCATTGACTTAAGTTGTGAAAGAGATATAATTTTTAATACTTGGAGAAATGTTCTAATTCACATTTTTAGGTTCTAATAATTTTGATACTTAAATTGTTATTCGGCTATAGAAACTGCAATTTACTTATTTTGTTGCAATTATGCAGGTGATGAATTTGATTGGAGATGTCGAAGGAAAAGTTGCGTCATGGTGGATGATATGATAGACACTGCTGGTAAGTCATTTCTATATGAAAATTAATTCGTGTGTGTTTGTGTGCATACACATTCATTATTTCTCTCAAAGTGCACAAACTAATTTCCTCATTTTGATGCATGCTTGTTTTTAATGTTTATTTACATGGTTGAAGTATAAACTACCGCTTTGTTGAATTAGGAACGATTGCGAAAGGAGCAGCTCTTTTGCATCAAGAAGGAGCAAGAGAAGTTTATGTTGTCGAGCAGTCTGTTTCAAGAAGTCATCATTACAAACACTATTCCAATATTGGAGCGGAAGAGTTCCCCTCAGTTAACTGTTCTTTCAGTTGGCAACCTCTTAGGCGAGGCCATTTGGCGCGTTTATGATGATTACTCTGTGAGTAGCAATGATCCGTTTCATCTTTCCTTCTCTATTTTGAAGAAAGTAAATATTCTACGAACTTTGGTTACATAAGAACCCACCTTTCTTAATATTGAGAGTAGTAAACATTTTCTCGGTCAAATAATTACAAAGCTAGAATGTTTATCTTCTCATTTTTTTCTTCATAGAAAAGGTTCAGCAGATTTAATTCTTATAGATATTTCATGTAACTGAACATTGTTTCCAACTTTCAAGGTAAATTCTTAATGTTGTCATGCATGATGCATATCATGACATCCTAGAGACACAATTCAAGTTGCAATATTAGAGCATGCCTGTACCACCTAGATATATTAGAAGGACCATTTAATCTGGATATTGCCTCCATTAAACTTGGAATCTGCAACTGAGCATGATTCCAAGTTGAGAAAGCTTCTGAAAATATTTTTTCCCAATCCTAGTTATGGATGTAATGAATACAAAGTTAAAACGGGCCCTTATAACACCCTTGAAGTCTGGGTGAATGGTTAGATGCTAAGAGCCTAAGAATATCTATAATAATAGTGACAGGGATACATCTCTTTGTTCCTTTTTTTGGGTATTGTTTTCCTATTTTGGTGGATTTTCTGTTATGTACAAGATTGACAAACATTTTGTTGAGTACATGCTCTTATACGTTTTTTCCAAAAATGTTTGCGGGGGCTCAAGTCGTCATTCCTCCATTACTGCAGTTCTTCCGAAGTACTGTCTTTTTCAATAACGCCACAGCGTCCTGGTGAAAAAGGTTAAGAGTCAGATTTAAACCAATGCAAAATAGACAGGTAAGTGAATACTGTATTCATTTTTATAAGAATTGTATATATTTGAAATAAATTTCCATTCACCTCTTTTATTCTGTTGATTTTCATTTTGTGATTAGATATGAAAATCAATATCCACTATTCAGTGATATACATGTCTTAAGCACTAGTTAAAAAAAATAAATAACAAAAACTTTATATTTGATATCCGAATTCATATCCGTTATCTGGTAGACCGTATCCAATTCGCATCCGTATTCGAAAATTGCGGATACGGACATGTTTTTTATTTTCCGAGTCATATCCGTATCCGTATCCGAATCCGTCTTTGGAATGCAGATACAGATATTGGTATAGCCAATATCCGATCCGTATCCGATCCGAAAGCATCCCTACATACGACATTACTCTGATAATTCCTATTGTTATTGTTGATATTTTTATTCTTATTGTAGTTACTGTTATTACTTGATCTTATTAGTATTATTATTTTATTGTTATGTTTATTATTACTATTCTTATTGTAAATATGATTATTTATTATTATTATTGATTATTAAAAACAAATCAATTCTTATTTAATAATTGTGCTTCTTTTATTTTAAATAATTCATGTGATGTGATGTGAATTGTATTTTGGTGTTTTATCAAATATCTTATTCTTTGTATTTGGGTTTATATTAATCCATTATATTCATATAAATGTATTTTGTTTATTGGATTATATACCCAATTGCCCAATACCCAATATCCTATTTTTCCCCCTATAAATACCCAAATCCTATTCTTAATCCTCTAACCCTAGCTACCTAACCGAATCCCCATAACTGTTTTAACCCCAATCCTCATTACTGTGCTCTCTCTCCCTCTCCAACTCCCCCTCTCCCGCTCCCTGTTAATCCACCGCCAACCCATCTCCTGATCGCCAACTTCCTCCTCCCTATCGCCTCGCCTGCATCCCGTCATCCCCGTCTCCACCTTCCCCCGTCCTCGTCATCAAACCGCTCGAACCCATCCTTCACCGAAACCCATTAATCCACCAAACCCATTTACCCATCCACCTCGTTGCCACCGTGGTCCCCTCGTCAACCTCGCCCCTCCGTGCTCCCCCGCAACCTCCGGAGAACCCCCATTGTCTCGTCGTCGCCGTTCAAGCCGAGCTCCGTCGTCCATCGTCGTCTCCCCTATTTTCAGAAGCAAAAACAGAGTTCCCTTTGCCGTCGAAGCCATCGCCGCTGCGTTGCTTCCCGACCAGCTGCCGCCACCTAGCCTTAGTCACCGCAGTGCCATGCCGTGTCGTCGCCGCCACGTCACCGAGGACCCCCGCGCGCTCTCTCTTTCTCGCTATTGAAGAAGAAGGAGATGAGAGCTGATTGGCCAGTCGCTGCTGTTTCGTGTTCGGCCACATCGGATCTGGAACTCGTTGTTCCGTGTTTGGGTCAGATCCGGTGTGTAGGAGAACTCCTATTGGATAGATTTGCTGTCCCGTGTTTTGGCTTATCGAATCTGGTTTTGCCATCCCATGTTCTGTCCAGATCCGGCGTGTGGGATTTTGGCAGAGTTGCTGTTTGCTTGCTGTTGGTTTCATCGCACGGGTTTCGCACGTGCTTTTGGGAGATTTTGCCAGGGATTTTCGATCCCGTTATTCTCAAATTATCAGATCTAATCGTCGTCCTAAAGGCAAGTATCTCTTGTACATTTCGTTTTCTAGTACACGCTCTTCCTTGAAAATACTACAAATAGTTTGTGAATGTGACTCCTCTATGTTTATCGTTGATGATATCATATTTCGCCTTATCTATTACATAATTTAAGAGTCACAACCCTTCGTTGATACACTTGTTCACAACTAGTATAATTTTTGATTCATTTCATACAAAAAGTGTTTTATTTGGTTTCTGTTTCTATCTTGCCTTACTGTTTTGATCCCGATAAAATCAAAATCTGAACTTGAGTCCTGAATATGAAATGTAGCCCTAAGTGTGTAGTTGCCAATAACATCTAGAATTTCTGAATTCTGAGTTACGGTCAAGGAGATATCGCAGTTTTACTTCTGCTGTGTCGGTAGTCGCAGATTCACAAAAACTGCTGCATCTCTTTAGTTTTCAATTATTTTAAGTTTGCTACCAGTAAGTAAGTGACTTGAAATTTTGTATGCTATTACTGGACACCCTAGAGAACATTTCCTAATTTTCTCAGAATTAATTAATGATGTTTCAACACTATTTCATATGTACAAACTCGGTTTTACAAATTCTGGCTGAACACAAATGTTGTATAGTTCGCTATTTTGACACATGTTTCCATAACTTTTATGTACCTTAATTATATGCGTTGAAACTGGGCAGGAGTCTAGTTTCTAGACCTTCTGACGGATCCACATTTGATATCTTGTAGCAACGAGAATCGCAGTTTTGGTGCAGCAACGTCATGCTGTCCAGATTTGAGATTCGCATTGTTCTTGATACTTTGATTAGTTTTGACCCTCGAACATGGATTCTACTTAGCGTAGACTTGTTTCATGTTCTTGATTATGTCTACTTTACTTTTTTCGCACACTTTTATGCTTGCTTGATGATAATAATAAATAACAAGCCGGGGTTTAAGGGTAAAGGCCATAGTAGTGGACAATATAGGTAAGTGTACTCGGAAGAGGGCCCGTGTTTTCCATGATTACAAGTTATATGGAACTAAGTGCCACGTAGAACTAAGTGCCACGTCAGGAGTTGACGGGTGCCACATCTAGAATCTACGGGGGCCACCTCTAGAATCCACTACATGATTACAAGTTATATGGAACTAAGTGCCACGTCAGGGATTGATGGGGAGCACCTCTAGAATCCACGGGGGCCACCTTTAGAATCCATTACATGATTACAAGTTATATAGAACTAAGTGCCATGTGGAACTAAGTGCCATGTCAGGGGTTGACGGGGGCCACCTTTAGAATCTACGGGGGCCATCTCTAGAATCCATTACCAATTACATGACATGATATGATTCTCGTTTACATGACCTGAGTATACCGCCCTATAAACTCCCTTACTGGGTCTAAACGAAATTGCATTAACTGTAGCAACCATGTGATAGAAGGATGGCACATAAAATACTAGCTAGATAGTAATAACTGTAAGACTTGAACATGATACATGCTTACTTGATACTTGATTACATGATACATGAGACTTGATACTTGAACATAATACTTGACACTCGCTACTTGATACTTGTACTTGACAACTTGACACATGAGACTTGTTACTTGTTACTCGACACTTGTACGTGATACTTGTTACTTGATGCTTGATACCATTATATGTTCACTAGCCACTTGTTCTACTACTAGTATTTGTTACCCAATCTTGTGACTCGAGTTGTCCTTCTTGCTAACTAGTTTCTTGAATCCCACCACTTGTTGCACTTCTATTATATTATATTATACATTCTTGATTCCAAATCTTGCTCCATATTTCTTGCACTAGTTTTCATACCCTTGCTTATACTATTTGCGATCTTAACTTGCACTAAGGGCGTTCATCTTGTTTTCTCTATTTTTTTCCTTTCTATATTTATATACGCAGACTTTGGAGACGAATTGTCTGCTGGACTTGGTGAGCAAACGTTCTAGGCTTCGCTTGGGAAAACTGCCTTACTTATTTTCTTGTATTTGAGTTATTTATAACTATTGCTGTTTGAATCTTGTAACGGGTTTATAGTCCCGAGTTTTATCTTTTGATCCAGATTTTGAAAACTATTTGGGACATTATTATTTTGTTTCAATTATTTTCTGTTGATTAATAAATTATTCATGCATGCGTGGTTGTGTACATTTGTTATATTCTTGTTATGATGCTGAGTCGATCCCACAGCTCATGAATGATGAAAATCATTCGCTGGCTTTATCACGCGCTCGTATTTCGTGTTTTTGGAAAGCGGGGCGTAACACCTACAGAAATGGCTTCAAGAAGGACCACCCGGTCCCAATTAAAACAATGACAATGAACAGCAGCACTCCTTTCAAGAACTGAAACAGATAAAACAGCACATCCCAGTTGTGAGTGGTCCCGGTGCTGCGCACATAGTGCAGATCCTCCGCCGCAAACAGCAGATACAATGCTTTGGTTAAAAGCAACCCGGCCATGAGGTAGTGATCCGGTGAGTGAGAATCTGGTTCTTGAAAACACAAAGATAGATCCAGATGGCAAAGAAGACGGAGTAAGCGAGAAAGAAGATGAAGTAGGAGGGGACAGGGGCCTGGCCGAAGAATAGGTAATCGCGAGATCCGTCAGATCTGGTGTTGAACATCTCGGCACGTATGGTCATGGAAACAGGAGATTCGGGGACGCAGTTGGCGAAGAAGAGGGTGTACTCTTCGGGGAGGTTGATGGGGAAGGAGTTGTTGAAGGAAGAGGAGTCGGGGGTGAGAAACGACGAGGATGGGGATCAGATCAGTGGAGGGATTTGGAGGGGATGCGAGATGGGTTGTTGGGTTCGGTGATAAGAGTGTTCAAGGACTGGATCTGAAGATTGAGTTTTTTTTTTTTTTTGAAAACGATGGTGAGGAGGGCCGGAACTGGGATGCAGTAGTGGTCGGGGTACTAGAGTGGAGCACAGGGTGTTGGAGTTGGCAATGGGTGTGAGGAAGGAGACGGGGGGTAGGCGACCCTGGTGTTGGATCTGGAGGTTGATGGTGATGTGGGGCCTTGCTGATGGTGTAGGCCGGAGGT
The DNA here is from genome assembly GCA_017893485.1 of Hemerocallis citrina. NCBI lineage: Eukaryota > Viridiplantae > Streptophyta > Magnoliopsida > Asparagales > Asphodelaceae > Hemerocallis > Hemerocallis citrina. The sequence continues at coordinate 39,452,501 of CM030366.1, forward strand.
GATGAGGTGGTGGTGGTGTTTGGTTAAGGGATGACAAGTTGGAGAACTTGGGGATGCCTATCTGAGTTGTTGACGGGGATAGAGAAAGACAGGGAAGAGAGAGGGGGACGGCTAGGGTTTTGGAGATTTAGGGTTTTGGGGGAGATGGTTGATGACGGCTAGAGTTTTGGAGATTTAGGGTTTTGGGGGAGATTAGGGTTTTGATCAAAAAATCGAGAGGGGAAAAAAAAATGTCGGGAGGTGGAGTGATTCCGATGAAGACAAGAACCACTCCACATCGACGACGAGGATAAAATTAGTATAGCCCTTATAGGACGATAGGCTTTGATACCATGTTAGAATTAGGGATAGGAAAATATTCTTTATTATTGATTGAATAAACTGAGTACAATAAGACTCATACATAGAGGAGAGAATAGAAGACTAAACTAAAACATAACCAATATGGAACTAAACTAATATATCATCTAACAATGCCTTTTTTATTCATTATCAGTACAATTATCTTAAGTTTAATATTTTTTTTTTGTGTGTAATATTGTTGATTGAGCCAGACGGTTCTCACTAAAGTGAATACTTTCACAAACATTTCGTACAAAGATGACCCTACCATTTTCGCTTAGGAACCTTGATGCCTCTCAGATCCATCGGTGATAAGATGCAGGTAAGTTTACATGAAAAATGAGTTGTATACTACCCGTGCCATACAAGCACTTATCACAGAAAGTGTAACGGTCCACATTATCACATAGCAGACTAGTAGTACATAAATCACCTCTCTAGCGACACAAGCTGGTGATATTCTGTTTAGGCTAACACCACAGGCTGGTGATCCAATATATTTTGTTCACAATGCATACAATCAGATACAAGGTTTTTCTTTACCATACAGGCTTACTTTATATATGTTAGAGATTATGAGATATAATCACAATAGAAATTTGTGATAATATCCTAGACTAAGGTGCTTGAGATATTTACCCTAGGTATCAAGATTGGAATACCTAAACTATTATCACAAGCCAGTATTTATAGGATAAATACTAGTTTGGGTACTGGGTTCTCAGCCCACTCAACCCGCGTTCCGATATCCATACAATTAGTATGTGTAACACACGTATTACCCATAGAATAATATTATACATAATATTTTCATATAGTGAGAATATACCTATATATCCAGCAATCTTTTCCTATGTTCTCAATATATAGACTTACTGGATTATCTCATCAGTTCAACATGAAGCTGACGACTGATAGCAGGCTTTAAATAAAAGAAATGCATCATTCAATGTACAGTTCATAAGGATTAAATCAAATATAAATCCGAATAGTTGAAAAAGACTAAACCAAAATAATTAAATAGTTTCCAAACCATATCACAATAGAATAGTTCACAATGACTAAACCAACTGGAGTAATCTGCCATAGTTTCAAAATCAAACAAAGCAAATAAATTTCAAGAACAAAATAAGAGTTCTAAGCTCAATGAACACAAGAGTCTTAAACTCAACAGAAATTTTACCAAGCAAGTGACTAATTTATTCTCAAAAGAAATAAACTGAAACTCTATCCTTACACACTGCTTTATGTTTACTCCTCCATTCATTATCTTGAAACCTATGTTGACAGATTCAACTCCTCCATTTTTGCTAGCTTATTAAAAATAAGGATATCAACAGACGCATCTCTAAGAATTCTACCGAATTCCATAAAGTATCTAGTTTCTACACAAGAACTATAATATATTTCATATTGGAATAATAGAACAGTCAAATCAATTATGGTTATCCTGAATCATCAAAATTGGAATGAAACAAGAATTTATAAAAGAGATATATCATCAAAATTGGAATCATATAACGACAATCTAAACATCGGAAATACATCGACAAGTTTTCATGTTTCGTATTGGAATAATATGATTATTCTAAGTAAATTTTCTAGATATATAATACCATCAAAATTGGAATGACATTATATATTTGTGAAATTTATGTGGAATTATCAAAATTATTTAAAACATGTTAACTACCTAAAATTGATGCTTAAGTTTGAACTTCTCTATGGCTCCAATTGGATTCTAAATTTCAAAGCAATTTGGATGTTAAAGCTTTTGACTCAATAGCTTTTAACTCTATTTTCCCCACAGTTTTGATACTTAGATCACTTTCAAATCTCTTAGCAAGAGCATTAGCCATACTAGTCGCAATTGCAATTTATCTGTGAGAAAGTTCAAGTAGGTTTCCTTCAGCCTTAATATACTCCTCTTACTATTATAGTGTGAGTTATGAGCTATAGTGCATTGTAGCTTGATAGTCGCATAACAAAATTAGAGAGTTACTTAAACTTCTTAATGGATGACTAGCAACAAGTTCTTCAATCCACTCAGCTTCTTCCCTTGGAGATGATAACACATAGAGGTCTGATTTCATGGATGATAACACAGTTCCTGATTGCCTTTTAATTTCCATAACCTTTATGTTCCTCTTAGTGTAAACACATATCCACTAGTTATCGACTTTCACTAAATTTTGAGCATCATAATGCATCAGATCAGCCATTCATTTGAAGAATGACTAGAGTATCACAAAACAAACTCTTGAGTACCACTCAGGTATCTCATTAGCCTCTTAAGGGCACTCAAATGTGTATGGGATTATTAGTGAATCTGCAGATCATACTTACCTCCAAGGTTATGTCTATTCTAGTGCAGATTTCTGTATACATGATACTTTCAGTTCTTTTACAATGATCTACCTGTCTCATAGTTGCACCATCATTAGGTACCAACCTTTTATCATAATCATAAGATGTTTCAAAACACACTTTCAATCACTATATCCCTACTTTTGAAACACATTTTTGATTTGATGAGTTTGACTAAGGATTATCCCTAGCCAACCGAAACTCACCCTTATACCTATGGTGTCCACAATACCTAGGTTTTTCATGTTGAATTCTTTGTATAGCACAATTTTAACTCCATTTGTAATAGAGAGGTCACTTCCAAGAACAAGCATATCAACAGAACAAGTAAATAATAGCCACTAAATTTGACACACCACAAAGTTAAAGGCACTGATCTGAATTACTTGATTCATATACTACGCTCTTTAAGAAATTTGTCAAATTATTTATTCGTCGGCTATACATGTTTTAAGAACATACAATGATTTTACTAAATTGTAAATCTTGTTCACTAAACTTATTAGTTCAAAACTTTTCAGTACAAAACTGTTCAGTACAAAATATCAAGTACAAAACTTTTAGTACAAAACTGTTTAAATGTCCTTCATGAATAGCAAAATTTTCAATAGCTGTAAGGGTAAGAAGAATACTTATTGTTGCAATGTGACAAACATGTGAGTAGACATTAAATAAATCTACCCCATTTTTCTCAGTCAATCCGTTAGCTACTAAAATGCTTTAAAATTTGCAAGTGATCAATCAAAATTAAGTTTCTTCTACAAAAACCCCACTAACTTACTATAGTTTTAGCCTCTTTCGGCAGATCAACTAAATTAAAGTATTATTGTATGACACAAAATCATCTCATTGTCTACTAAAGACTCTTCTTAGGTCATTCAAGTTTAAGTGTCAGTATGACTGGTTCTTGATTCCAACTGTGAATCATTGACCGTGTATGTAGGACTAGATTATTTCATACATTTATCTTTGATGAACACATACTCAAAGAACTCTGCAAGTCTAGATTCTTCTAACATAAATTAGATAGATCCAACATCTGTCCAAAGAACTACATTCTGTATTTCTAAACATACAAATATTTTTTATAGGTCATACTTTAGGCCTTCTAGGGTCATGTACTCTAACAAATGTATCACACCACATATTTTCTCTTTAACAAAATTATTTGTATTTCTATCCCATAGTCTACAAGGTGTAAATAATTTAGAGTGTGGTAACATATTGGAAATATGATTAACAATACAATATCACCACAGTTACACAAACTCAAACAATAGTCAATAATATAGAAATCAACATTTCACTAAGTGTTTGATTCTAACTTTTATCAATGTCATTTTGACTGTTGTAAATAGAGAGCACTAGAGATTATGCCAAATGCAAACTTCTCTTAAAATTGTTAAAACATATTCACCACCTCTATCAAATCGGAACCCTTGATTTTTAGCATTTAACTATAATTTTTAATTCATTAAGAATAACAAATGCTTCTTTCTTTATATATATGACAAACTTATATTCATCATCTACAAAAGCGATTAAATACTTCTGACCAACAATTGTCTCATATAGTCACAAAGCTACTTAGATCACAAACATCAGAATGTATTGATTCAAAAAGTTTGGAACTCCTTGAGACCATACAAAATGATTTTCTAGTGATCAAAATCTGAATTCAAACTTCACATTTGTCATATTTAATGACGTGTCATTTAGTAGAGCTATAAGTTTTAACAAAAACTAACAATTTAATATATAGTTCTCATATCCTAGCCAATTATGCTATGTTCAAGGACTATACACAATTAGAACTATTATTATTAATTGTCTTATTTGTTAAACTCAACTTATACATGCGACTGACAATATATGCACATTATAAGAGTTAATACAAAATTATTCAACCACATTTTAGAAAATTGTTTGCTTTCTCTAATGATTCTAACAATGTCCACTTACTCAAACACATTGAGCTATATTTTCTTTTACTCGTTCTTCATCATCTTCGTGACGCTAAACGAGATAATGACCAGTATTTATAATTCAATTTTGCACACATAGTACAACGAACGAGAAAGAACAAAATGTAACTAGTGGAGGCATATTCTTCATTAAGAGATGCTTTCTCCTAAGTTACATACATTTGTTATACATCTTATACATCAATCTTTATTAGAAAAGCAATCATACAATCTCACACAAACTGCAAACAATGTGTCACCCAATATATCTATACACATAGTATGACGAGGCACACTAAACTATTTAAAACATGCTAGTTTCAAAGTGAGAATAATTATGATCTAAAACTCCCAAACATGTGATCAAATGCACACAACGTTAACACATTTATCACATGAAAATACTAAGGGATTATAGTAGATCATACCGACACTTCAAGTTAGAAGTGTTATCCAAATTCGATGGAGAAGCCTGCGTAGTGCAGACTTATTCAACCATGATGCATATCCAACGTCTCCAACCAACACAATCTGTAAGTAATTTTGAAGTTCCTACATTCATCAAATTTTTAAAGATTAGCCAATTAAACGAATTATCAGCACTATCTAATTCACAACAATTTAATTGGAGATACAAATTTATACTCAAAATCTATAATTTAACTTATAAAAATGGATATTTTATTTTTAGCACATAGCTAAAACAGTTATTCAAACTTGTATTTAACTAAACAATGGTTAACACGGCTTTAAGCTTTAGCACTTAGCAACAAATAATAATTAACATATATATGGAGGTAAATAATTTATCTTTAATTTAGATCTGATCCAGTCCAGTTATTCTTGGATCTAGTTCAAACAACATCCTCACCGCTTGATAAGGTAAAGGGGTAATGGAGCACAACACATGTTGCAGATCAGGTGAAGTTTGGATGAAGGTCGGGTTGCGGAATAGATCCACAAAACCATACTCATCACACACAAAAATCTGCCAAGTAATCAACTTGCACATGGGAGCATCAACCAAGTGATCATGTCCTTGGGGCCGAACACCAAACACCAATCTCATTACTGGATCCAATAAAAAATGCAACCAGGATTAGGATCTGAGTTGGTCCAGTAAGATCTGATCCCAGGTCCAAACACACAACACCAAATCCACTCAACACACAGATCGGAAAATCATCAAAATTAAGAATATGTTTTCTTCCCCCCCCCCCCCCCCCCCCCCCCCCCGCTGTGATGTGTTCGATCTGAGAAGAAATCGACAGGGGAAGAAGTAGGCGGAGACCGGTGGCCTGCAGCAGTGCTAGCGGCGGTGCCTCTGACAGCGACGGCGACGGCGATGAAAGTCGACAGCGGCGAGGATCCCGACGTACAATGATCTCGACGAAGACAACATCATTGACAAAAGGATCCAACTATCTCTCGCGCCGTGTCAGTGACGATGACGGCGACGACAATTGACAACGACGAGGATCCCGACGTACGGTATCCAACAACATTTGTGGGTAGGATTCAACTTGGTTGGATCTGACTCTCAAGATCCAACAAAGCAAGAGGAAGGAGATCATCGATGGGTTCAGTCGTGGGTCTTTCCCTTCACCACTTGCGAACGACGACGGTGCGACAAACAACGATGGCGACGCACAGGAACAGGTAGCGGCGACTGACGACACTGAACTTGATTGACGATGACGACGACGAGAGGTGCGATCTCAATATCCGTTGATCTTTCTTTTTAAATCTCACAATTTAAAATAGACAAAATATCTCAAGATTGTTAGAGATTATGAGAGATAATCACTATAGAAAATATCCTAGACTAAGGTGCTTGAGATATTTACCTAGGTATCAAGATTGGAATACCTAGACTACTATCACAAGCTAGTATTTATAGGATAAGTACTGGTTTGGGTACTGGCTTGTCAACCCACTCAACCAGTGTTTCGATATTCATACAATTAGTACGTGTAACACACGTGTTACCCATTGAATAATATTACACATAATATTATTCATATAGTGAGAATATACCTATATATCCAACAATATATGCATGTACATGCGCAGGCACGGATACGGGGAAATGGCATTTCATGTAAAGACTGAGACTGTTGATCCAAAGCAACTTTTAGGAACTGGACTTGAAGGGTTAATAGAGAGATTAAATAAATGTTATTGGATTATTGGATTGATTATAATTGAGTACAATGTCTTCTATATATATGAGGGAACCAAATACTAAATTAATACATATTTCGATATACAACTAAATATATAACATAATATCTAACACTCCCTCTCAAAGTCGCGCTGGGTCGAGCAGTGTGAGTTTGCCCACCAAGTATCGAAATCTCTGAATGGTGTGAGATTTGGTGAAGAAGTGTAACCCCTGTTTTCTATTTTTTGTATTTTTGGACGTATTTTTCTTTTTGGGTATTTTTGGTATTTTTTTTCCAGCTTGTATCTCTTTTTGGATAGTGTATTGGATCTTCTTTTTCAATATATTCATCTATTTGTTTTGTCATCTTTTATTTGATTTTCTTGATTCATTTGTCAGTCTATTGTTTCGTCTCTGTTTGATCGAGTTATTATTTTTTATCCTCTTTATTTTATTTTGTTCATGCCCTATTTTAATTATCCGCTTTGTGCCCATCTCATTATTTTTGGTTCACCATATTTAAAAAACCTATTGGATCCTATTCTATTTGCTTATGGGTCTTAATATCCATTAGCTTCTCCAACCCATTAAACCACTATACTATACCCAGCATGCACCCAATACCCATTTAATCCCCCAACCCGAAACTCCATCAGCAATTAAACCCTAATCCCTGTATATATATATACACCCATGTATACTTCCTGTGCAAGCCTAACCCTAGCCACCCCTCTCAAAACCCCCTGCTCCTACTTATCTCTCTCTCCCGCTCCTCGCCCTCAGCCCCGATGCCTCGCATGGAGTGTCGCGACCCCCTGGTCAACTCCCCTCTTGCTCGCCCCCTGTAACACCCCGTAATTTAAAAATACTATATAATAGTATACTTTGAAAAGAGTAAATATGGTTGTTGTATAAAGTAAAATGCATGATGGCATGTTAGTAATTATCTTGAAAAATGAATAATGCTTTGGAGGGGGCCTACGTGAGTTGTGAAAATAGCAACATGCTGTTGATGCATGTAGCTGTTGACGTCAGCTACATGGAGGGCCCACCTACCTTGCTTCCGCTGTACACTTCGGAAAAGAGAGAGAAAAGATGGATTTGTCCCATATCGGATCTCTACTATAATAAAATAATATATATATATACATAATAACCTATGATCAAGAGTCACCTAATCGGTTAACCACCTTTTGAGAGGCAGCCTGTGGTGGGCAGTTGTACTACATAGTATCTAATTTGTATTCTAAATTGTATAAATCGTCTGAGCTAGGGGCAAGGACGTTACAAATGGTATCAGAGCCGACTTTCAACACCGGGGTGTGGGGGATGTCTATATAGTCGGGCAGAGGATTTTGAGACTATAGACCCAGTCGGGCGGTGTACTCCTGGACTGTGGTGAGCCCCAGTTAAATCCGGGACTGTTATTGATCGGGCGGTGGATTCCGAGATCATAATTAGTCGGGCGGATAAGAGGGCAGCTCAATTAAATCTGGGATTATGATTGATCGGGCGGTGGATTCCGAGATCATGAATAATCGGGTAGATAAAGGAGCGGATGCTCCACAACGGCTAGAAAGTAGATCCTGCACTAGATTGTGCATGTCCGTGCTCAGCGAGGACGCTGATTTCTGAAGGGAGGGTGTGTGTAACACCCTGTAATTTAAAAATACTATATAATAGTATACTTTGAAAAGAGTAAATATGGCTGTTGTATAAAGTAAAATGCATGATGGCATGTTAGTAATTATCTTGAAAAATGAATAGTGCTTTAGAGGGGGGCCCACGTGAATTGTGAAAACAGCAACATGCTATTGATGCATGTAGCTGATGACGTCAGCCAAATGGAGGGCCCACCTAACTTGCTTCCGCTGTACACTTCCGAAAAGAGAGAAGAGATGGATTTGTCCCATATCGGATCTCTACTATAATAAAATAATATATAAATATAATAGCCTATGATCAAAAGTCACCTAATCGGTTAACCACCTTTTGAGAGGCAGCCTGTGGTGGGCAGTTGTACTACATAGTATCTGCTTTGTATTCTAAATTGTATAAATTGTCTGAGCTAGGGGCAGGGGCATTACACCCCCAGTGCTCCCCTGCCTTTCTGTCGCGATGCCCCAAAAGCCAGACCGTAGCACCTGACCGCTCTGCCCCCTCCTGCAGCGACGCCAGCAGCGACGCGCACCCAGTGCACTGCTCCCCTCCGACGTCGGCAACAGCCCCGTGCACCGTCGCCTTCCTTCAATGTAGTGCACCCCGACCCTCTCTCTCTGTAACGCACCGAATTCCAAATAAGACCGAATTCGAAGTTCTACAGGATCTTTACACTTCACTTCGTACAATTTTACAAGAAAATTTGAAATTTTTATAATACAACAAAGTCTTTTTACATTCATTTACACAGCGGAAGATAAAATAAAGTACAATAATGAAAAATATTATACAATTTGCAACATCTTTAACATGTAATTAATCAACAGCATCATATCAACTTTATATCTTCATGAAAATCCATCTTCTGCATATAAAACTGTGGACACGGCAGTTGCTTACAACCGACGAAAATATTATACACGGCCATCCTCTCTATACCGAAAATATAACGATCTTAATACTTTAACAAACCACAAACTTGAATACAAATAAAGTGTTAAATGTGACTACACTAAACATGTAAGTGTATGCAATGCCTTAATGTCTAATGCAGATATTTTATACTAAGATGACACTAATGCATACTTGTTCAGATTCTATGCATCCCATACTACATAGGTCCGAGGGCAAGCACCTACGTACTCCACATTAAAGGGTTTGATCCCTCGCCATGAAAACTACCCGGTAATAAAGCAAGGATTAGATCATTCCACGAGTACGGATCCCAGTTCCGGAGTCCATCGCTTGACTGTTATAACAGACTCCTCGTCGTGCGGATATCCTGCAAGTGCCCCTATAGCTCCGGTATACGTATATACATTGGAGTACGACAAACTATCCGCCCGACTACGCATAGTTCCAGATTTAAAATAAAAGCCCGTCTCCTAAGAAGAAACCACAGTCCCGGAATTCACCGCTCGACTGGGTCTATAGTCCCAGAATTCACCGCCTGACTATAGAGAGTGCCCCACTTACGTTTGCCCAAGTTTTACCACGTTTTCTCTTAGTGCCTAGTTCTTAAGTTCAAGACATGAATAAATTATCATACTTAGAGTTAGTCTTACGCCCTACCGGACTTAATCACAAATCCCGAGATAGCTCCATGGCCATATCTCAAAATATAACTCAAATCAACATTGCCGGTACCCGGGGTCTCACTAAACTCTAAATCATAACCTTTCATATACAAGAATCCATGGGTACTCATACCCTTCAATAATCATGTATTAAACTCAAAGTATTCTTATCTTCAACTTATTCACAATTTGATCAATGTCTTATCTTAACATTACTCATGATATTCCTAGACCAACTTCAGATCACACCCCGATCCTGCTCGATGTGGGGATTCGGGGAGCCCGCAAGCCTAGGAAATTCAGATTTGAGAAGGCGTGGCTGGAAATTCAGGGTTTTCACCATATGGTTATGGAGAACTGGGCTCTCCCATTGGCTGGCCGGGACGCGGCATCTCGATGGTGTGGGAAAATTCGTAGACTTAGAAGGAGGCTATGTAGATGGAATCGGTCTAGATTTTCGAACATCTGGCGTGATAAAGAGTCCTACCTGGAAGAAATTGATGAGCTTGAGAGAGTGGAAGAGACTAGAATACTCTCGCAGGAAGAGCGAAATAGGCTATTAGCAATACGTGATAACATTGCCAATCTGTATAAACTAGAAGAGATTAAATGGCAACAGAGGTCCAGGATTTCGTGGCTCAAAGAGGGAGACGCGAATACGGCCTACTTCCATCGGGTTGCAAGTGCTAGAAGGAGATCCAATCTTATCCTATCTATTCAGACAGATATTGGAACATCGCAGGATGATAAGGTGATTTCCTCTACCTTCCAGTGCTTTTATAAGGATCTCCTGGGGAAGAAGAATGACTTTAGGATCCCTATGGATGAGGAATTCTGGCTAGAGTATCAGATTGATCCAGGTCATAATGCTTCCTCCTTGGAGGAACCTTTCACGGAGGTAGAGGTCAAAACGGCCATTGACCAGATGGGAGCTGACAAGTCGCCTGGACCAGATGGCTTTCCTATGTTGTTCTTCCAAGTGTTCTGGGAAGAAATTAAGGGAGAATTTATGGATGTAATGTCGGAATTTTTTCACAATAACCTGAGGTTGGGGATGTTCAACTTTGCAGAAGTTGTGTTGATCCCCAAACGGGAGGACTCCAAGTGCGTTGGGGATTTTAGACCAATTAGCCTGATAAATTGTTCGGCTAAGATAATCACTAAGGTCCTAGCTATCCGATTGGGTGGCATTATGGACAGTCTTATCAGTAATACACAGACGGGATTCATTAAGGGCAGATGTATCTTAGACTGCGTGGCTACTGCTGAACAAGTTATACACCACTGCCACAAGAGCAACTCCAAGAACTTCCTCCTCAAGTTGGATTTTGAGAAGGCATAAGACTCTGTGGACTGGGAATGTTTGCTAGAGGCTCTCAAGGGGAGAGGCTTTGGGGACAAATGGATTAGATGGATCAAACAATGTTTACACTCTAGCAAAACGGCAATCTCAGTGAATGGGAGACCCGGTCCGTCGTTCCCGTGCAAGAAGGGACTCCGTCAGGGGGACCCGCTATCCCCACTTCTATTCACCATTGGAGCGGATGTGCTCAGAGGAATGCTAGTAAACTGTCAAAGAAAAGGGTGGATATCCCCTGTGGCCAGCAGCACTGCTAATCAGGGATGCACGATCCTTCAATATGCTGATGACACCCTAATCTTTGGAAATGGGTCTAGATCGGAAACTATTTGCTTTAAAGGGGTCCTTTACTGCTTTGAGTCCTGGTCGGGCCTTAGAATTAATTTCCACAAGAGTGCGCTGATTCCTATTTCACTCTCAGAAGCTGAAACTCGGGAGCAGGCCACCATTCTAAACTGTGCGATAGAAGAATTCCCAATCAAATATCTCGGGCTTCCGCTCCGTCCAGGAAGGCTCACTAAAGCTGACTGGTTGCCTATTATTGACAGGGTGGAGGACAGACTGTCCAGTTGGAAAGGCAAGTCACTCTCCCTTGGGGGCAGAGTGGTACTCATCAACTCTGTGTTATCCAATCTGCCCACATACTACATGTCCTTTTTTGAACTCCCAAAGTGGGTGATACAAAGGATTGACCGTATCAGGAAAAGATTCCTATGGAAAGGTGCAGACTCAAATAAGGGAGGCTACCACCTTATTAAGTGGAATATCGCTTGCATGAAAAAAAGGCACGGAGGGCTAGGAATCATTGACCTCAGAGATATGAATTTGGCACTCCAGGGAAAGTGGTGGTGGAAAGTGTTTCATCACGGCGGGGAAGGATGTCAGGACTTTATCCAACCCTACCTCCGTGGGAAAGGGACAAGAAGCTTAGGCTTTCGCGTAGGATCCAAAGCCCCCCGCTTCTGGAAAGGAGTTGCTAAAACCAGCGGACCTTTCAACTCCGCCACCTCATCTTCGATCGGCAATGGTCGAACCACCAGGTTTTGGTAGGACAAGTGGTGCGGTCCTCATACTCTTAAGGAAGATTTTCCAGAATTGTTTGTTATAACGAATCGACCAAATATCTCGGTGGCGGAAACATGGAAAAGAGGGACTTGGAGACCGCCGTTCCAAGGAACTCTTTCTCCAAGTTTGCTACAGCAACTGCATGATCTACAAATGCACATAGTCCAGTCCGGGGTGATATGTGCCCAGGGCCCAGATCACATGCGATGGGGTCTCGAGAACAAAGGAGTGTTCTCGGTTAGATCTTTTTATCACCGGATTCACTACCGAGGATGCAGGCCCAGCTGGGCAGCAGCTCTATGGAAGACCAAAACACCTCTGAAAATTAGAGTCTTCCTCTGGCTTATGCTCAACAATGCCGTACTCACTAGAGAAAACCTTGCTAAGAGGCAACCTCACATTGCGACCAACTGCGGGTTCTGCAACGCTCATGTGGAAGATTTGAATCATCTGTTTCTTCACTGCACCAGAAGCAAGGCCATCATGATAGAGGTGCTGAGAGCACTAGGAACAAGTGACTATCCAAGAGACTATGAGGAACTGTGGGTCGGTTCCAGATTTGCCTCATCCCGTCACGATATGAAAGATGCGTGGTTTATTGTCATTGCGGCAACCACATGGGTGTTATGGCTAGATAGGAACAATTTTTATTTCCGTGCTTCATGTAATTCAGTTTCTAGTAATCTTACTCATATCATGCATCTAATTTCTTTTTGGGCTACAGCTGCTGCTTCAGGAGCAAGAGGGAGAATTGCAAGGGTTTTCCAAGTGGAAGAGTTCGATGACGAGGAGATAGAGATCGGGCCAACTCTGGACTGATGAGAGGACACCCGCCTCACTTCTACGTATTTTGTATCAAGCCTTAGTATTTTGTACTTGTGTATGGTTGCCTTTAGGCTGGATGATGTAGCCCATCCCCCAGGGTTTTGTTGGGGGCTATGTTTTATTTCTTGTACTGCACTTTTATTTTTCCGAGGCTTCGGGGTTGTTTATTAATGACTTATTAATGAAACAGGGTGGCATTATTCCACCTTTTCTTCAAAAAAAAAAAAAACATTACTCATGATTCATTTATTCATTTACAACTCAAAATAAAACAATATTTCTTTTCATGAACATAGAATCATCCACTTTAAGTCAATTTAAACTCATATAATATATCTTAACCACGTCAAACATTTCTTAAACCAAATAAGTGTATAATTTCTTCAAGTTGATTCAATTCACATAACAATATTTTACTCTTCTTCAACAATAAATGTCATACTCTATAATTCATTTTTAAGTCAAAAACTCATTTTCCAACTCCATTTCTTCTTTTTAATTTCTCAAACATACATGAAAATTTCTAAAACTATTTTTAATAAATTCTATTTCATTTTATAGGAATTCTAGAATTTTTTCCCAAATTTTATTCACATTAAAACCATTTCAAAATATTTAAAATGTCAAAAATAAAAAAAGGTGGCCAACGGGTTTTGAACCCAAGACCAACCGAAACATACAGTGAGCGCCCAATGTAGCCACCGAAGGCCACTAAGCCCATGTGGCTTAGTTGTCATAATACCATACCAAAATCCCCAAATATTCACTTTTGGGTTTCGGATTTATTTAAACGAGATCAAAATAAAATGTGTCCAACAAATTTCGAACCCAAGACCTCTGCAAGCTACAGTACCGACTTATGGTGCACAGACTAACCAGTAAGTCCAAGTGCAATTACTGATATCAAGTTACACTGTTTGGCTTTTGTTCAATTTTGTTAATCAATTATCTTCATAAAACTCGCTTCTTCATTTTGTCTAATCTTTCATTAGACTGTAATTAGTTCATCTAGACAGAATTTACTTTCTAACAGTAACTCACAAATTCGTAATTCATATTTTAGACAAAATATCTAAATTTCAAACTTATTTCTTCTCTTTTAAGAACATGATTTGTATTTCTTCAATTTAATCAAACTAGAAATTGTTTATCTCTTACAACCAATTAAATAAATCTTGGTGTAACAATTTAACTTCACAAAAAATGCATTTTCTTAACCACAAGGAAAATCTCAACAAATTTTCATACAATTATATATTTTGACATGTACAAATTAACAAGAATATTAGTATGATTCATGACATTAATTTTTTTGTTTAATATTATTCTTTCTAATTATCATGATAGCAATTAGTTACTTAATCACAACAGGATTACTTTCATTCATGGCATACTACATTAGCATAGATTATGTCTACATACATCACATCAATTCAATCTATACTACTCATTTATCAATTTTAGCATGCATTTCCTACATTTAGAAAGAAAAAGATCACCCACCTCTTACGAAGAATTTGTAACCAAAGAATGATGGAACACAACACCTAGCTCCTAGATCCAACAAGCAAACTCCTGCTCCTTCTCCTCCTAGCAAGAGTTTTCCAACAAGCCTCCAATACACAAGAACACTCTCTTTTTTTCTTTCTTTTTTCTGTCTCTAATTTGTTTAGTTTAGGTGTATAATGAGAAGGAAAAGATGGTGTATTTATAAGACAAAAGACGGGCTAAAATGTAAATTTCCCCCACCAAATAATTACCCACTCACCTTTTCATCTCCCCACTACTCCACCCTTCCATAACCGATCTCAGACTCTCCCTCTTCCCACACGTGCACGTGTGATGCACTTGCACACACTTCCTTCAATTAAATATTTTTATTATTTAAATTAAAACACATGTATACAATATACAAGATGCATATAAATTAATTATAATATTTCATGCACAAATAAAATAAATATACCCACTCTCCAAATAGTTATTTTGAAAACGAATATGCTCAAATACGCGCACCGAAACACGTGCGTTGCACGTAAAACACCGAAATACGAAAATCGATTTTTATCAAATGGAAGATTATTAAATAATAATCGAAAACAACATAAGAGAAATAATTAATTAATTTCATATATTCCACGACGTAATCACTACGTATATAGAAAGCACGTGCATTACACGTACAAAATCATTTTAATCAAAATAGGGGAAAATGAATTTTCGTTTATAAAACGAATTCGAATCCATAAAAGAAATAATTGAAACCCAGAAAATATCACCCGTAGCAGTGGAAAATACGTAATTGATACGTGCATCGAAAATACGTAAAATGCACGTAAAATACCAAGATTGAAATATTGTATTTGAGTTGACTCAAATAGGATATTAAGAATACGAGAAATCTATAAATAGTCGGAAAGCAAAATACGTAATAAAAACACGTTACAAATATTACCAGTAACAGTACAAAATACACGTGCGTAACACACAAGGGCAAAATTGTCATTTTCAATTTTGCGGGGTGTTACACACACACTCTCTCTGTAACGCCCCAAATTCCAAATAAGACCGAATTCGAGATTCCGCAGGATCTTTACACTTCACTTCGTACAAAATTTGAACTTTTCATCATACATCAGAGTTCTTTACAATTATTTACATAGCGGAATATGAAATGAAGTACAACAATGAAAATAATATACAACTGCAATATCTTTAACATTTAAGCAAATCAACAGCAGCATATCAACTTTATAGCTTCATGAAAATCCAATTCCTGCATAATGAACTGTGGGCACGTCAGTTACTTACAACTGACAAAAATGTTATAATCGGCCATCCTCTCTATGTCGGAAATATAACGATCTCAAATTTTAACAAACCACAAATTTGAATGCAAATAAAGTGTTAAATGTGACTATACTAAACATGTAAGTGTATGCGATGCCTTAATGCCTAATGCAGATATTTTATACTAACATGACACTAATGCATACTTGTTCGGATTCTATGCATCCCATACTACATAGGTCCGAGGGCAAGCACCTACGTACTCCACATTAAAGGATTCGATCCCACGCCATGAAAACTACCCAATAATAAGGCAAGGTTTAGATCATTCCACGGGTACGGATCCCAGTCCCGGAGTCCACCGCCTGACTGTTATAACAAACTCCTAATTGTACGAATCATCCCGCAAGTGCTCCTCTAGCCCCGGTATACGTATATACATTGAAGTACGGCAAACTATCCGCCCGACTATGCATAGTCCCGGATTTAAAATAAAAGCTCGTCTCCCACGAAGCAACCACAGTCCCGGAATCCACCGCCCGACTGGGTCTATAGTCCCGGAATCCACTGCCCGACTATATAGAGTCCCACTTACGTTTGCCCAAGTTTTACTACATCTTCACTTATTGCCTAGTTCTTAAGTTCACGACATGAATAATTTATCATACCTAGAGTTAGTCTTACCCCCTACCGGACTTAATCACAAATACCGAGATAGCTCTATGGCCATATCTCAAAAATATAACTCAAATCAACAATGCCGGTACACGGAGTCTCACTAAACCTCTAAATCACAACATTTCATGTACTAGAATCCATGGGTACTCATACCCTTCAATAGTCATGTCTTAAACTCAATGTTTTCATATCTTCAACTTATTCACAATTTAATCAATGTGTTATCTTATCATCATTCATGAGTCATTTATTCATTCACAATTCTTTCAAAAAGAACAATATTTCTTTTCATGAACATAAATTCATCCACTTCAAGTCTCATTAGCAATTTAAGCTCATATAGCAATTTCTACATTAAGTATTTCTTACTCAACATAAGTGTATGTTTACATCAAGAGAATTCCCTAACATGACAAATAGTTTTCTCTTTCAAAATAAAGATCATATATTCAAATAAATAATTTTGAAGTCAAAATTCATTTACTATTCTCAATTCTTCTTTTTATTTCTCAAAACATACATGAAAATTTCTAAAACTATTTTTAATAAATTCTATATCTTTTTATAGAAATATTAGAAAATTTTTCCAAATTTTATTCACGTTAGAAATCCCTTGAAATATTAAAAACACAAAGAAAATCAAAATGTGGCCTTCGGGTCTCGAACCCAAGACCAGCTATTTACAGTAAGCACCCAACCCACTCTGCTAGCCAATAGTCCATGTAGACTTTGCTGTCATGAAGCCCTACCGAATTACTCAAATACAAGTTCTTGGTTTCGGTTTTATTTAAACGAATTTAAAAATAAATTATGTCTAACAAGTTTCGAACCCAAGACCTCCAACCAAGCACAGTGATTTATGGTGCACCCGTTAACCAAGAAGTCCATGTGCGATTATTGATATCGAATTACACTGCTAGGCTTTCGTTCAATCTTTCTGTTATTCAATTTTCTTCACAAAACTTAATTTTTCTTTTGATCTAATCTTCCATTAGACTACAATTATTTCATCTAGACTGCGTTTTCTTTCAAACAGCAACTCATAGATTTATAATTGATATTTTATATCTAAATTTCAATTTATTTATTCTCTCTAATGAACATAAAATTTTATTTCTTCAATTTATTCAAAAGTAGTAATTTTTATCTCTATGTGTACCAATTTATCTTCACAAAATTCATTTTAACCACAAGGAACAATTTATCATACAATTACATATTTCTACATTTGTAAATTAACAAGCATATGTGTTCATGGCAAATATTCATTATTTCTTTTTCTCATTTCCAACTAACATGATGACAAGTAATTTCTTATTCATAACATAAATTTACTACCATTCATAGCATATACAATAGCATGGCTTCTATTCTTTATTTACACATCAAATTTAATCTTTACTACTCATTAATCAATTCTAGCATGCATATCTTATATTTTGGAAAGTACAAGATCACCCACATCACATCAATTTGATCTACATTACTAATATCATATTTTAGCATGCTCAACCTATGAATTAGAAAATGTAAAGACCACCCACCTCTTATAAAGAATGAACAACCAAGATGAAGAGATAACATCTAGCTCCTAGCTCCAACAAAGCAACTCCTAGCTCCTTCTCATCCTAGCAAGATCTCTCGAATGTATAAGAATACTCTCTTTCTCTCTTTCTTTTTCCTCTCTTAAATTTTGTTATTTTAGGTGTGTAATAAGAAGAAACAATTAGGGTATTTATAGGACAAAGTGAGGGTATAAATTGCAAATTTCTCCACCTAATAAATTACTCAACTCTTCATTATCTTAACCCCCATAACCCCTAACTCTTTCACTACTCTAACCCCCATCTCTTCACCTAACTCCCGGCCTTCTCACTTCGTAACCTTCCTCCTTTCTCTCCGAGATACACAGGCCCCCCCACGTGACCCGCCACGTCACACACAGAGAGTAGCAGAGCACCTCAAGTGCTCCTGGGCCCCACCGAAGCCACTTGGCTTGCGGTAGCAGCAGCAGAAACTGCTGCTATCTCTGCCCCTGGGCCCCACGGCAGCCCAGAATCCAAACAGCCTGCCCCTATAGAAACTCTATAGGTCAAGCTCAAATTCCCTTTATATATATATATATATATATATATATATATATATATATATATGTTTAGAAATTATGGGATGTTACACACAATATGTACGTAAAAATTAGTTTAATTAAAATTTATAATGTTTCATGCAAAAATAAAAATAAATGCCCACACATTTTATGAAGTTCATTTTGAGAAAGAATACGCCCAAATACGCGCATTGAAACAACCACATATGTCGCACGTAAAATATCAAAAATAGGAAATTCGCCGTTATTAACGAAAAAATGTTAAAGATAATAAAAACACAGTATAAGAAAAGTAAATTTTATATATTCCACGACATAATTGCTACGTATGTAGAAAACGCGTGCATTATACGTATATTAATATTTTAATCAAAATAAGAAAAAATCAATTTTCGTTTATAAAAATAGATTTGAATACCTAAGACACATAGAAAACATTACATGTAGCGATGAAAACAAAGAATCGATATGTATATCAAAAATACGTAAAAAGCACGTAACAATACAAAGATCGGAATTTACATTTGAGTTGACTCCAATTGGATAAAATCAATTACGGGAAATCCATAAATAGTCAGAAATAAAAATACATAGTGAAAACACATTACAAATATTACCAGTGATAGTATAAAATATACGTGCGTAACACACAAGGGCAAAATTGTCATTTCCAATTTTGCGGAGTGTTACACACACACACACTCTCTCTCTCTCTCTCTTTCTCTCTCTCTCTCTTGTGTGCGTGTTTTGTTCGTGGTTCGTGTGTTTCGTTCATTGTTTGTTAAGTTCGTGCCCGGAAATCTGTTCTCGTTATTCTCTTTGCATCGTCGTTTTCATCGTCGACTATAAGTCAAGTAACTTGTATTCTTTTTATTGTGTAATATAAGTACTAAATACTGCCTGTAGTTTAGTTGTATTCTAGAGACAATTCTTGTGCAAAACCCATGTAAGATCTTGTACATATGTGTTGATTTGCCCGTAGTTATCTCATTACACACATAACATGAAATTTAACTTAGATCTAATTTATCCCTGTTGCATATCTTTATGTTGGTTGTGAACCCTAATATGATGTGAGAATCTTACATGCTTGTGTGATACTAGTTGTATATCCCGTGTTGATCTGTTAGACACCCTATACCATGTTGCTTGGACATCTAGTATACCATATTTCACGTTTGTTATGATTTGGATGAGTTTCATATGATCTATGTTGATTTTGCATATGAAGAAGATTTTAGTTTTTGTTGTTACCCGTTTTTTAACAGTATTTTAGATCCTATTAAGGTCAGTATATGAAAATTATTTGTGAATATGAATTATAGAGAATTCTGTCTACTTTCCAGAATTCCTGACAGATCTCAGTTTCGATTTGTGAGTTGCAAGATATTACTGTTTTACTACAGATATGTAGGAAAATTCCAGATTCGGTTTTATGTGGATTCTGTATGACTATTTATTTTTCTACTGATGTTAAAGATAATATTTTGATCCAATATTTTACTGAGTACAACTAGACCTGATTGGGATTAATCCCTAATTTTTGTGAATTTAATTAATGAATTTTATACATTATTCTATGCTTGCAAACAAGTACTATACTTGCAGAATTTTCATACTATTCATTAAAGAACCTTAAATTCAACCTAATTCTATTTGTTTTTTTATAAAAACTTTGTGAATATGAATTGTAGAGTACTGTATCTATTTTATCACCCTTTTGACGGATCTGGATTTAGATTTATATTTTGTAAGATATTGTTGTTTTAGTACTACAATGTTTATGATTCCAGATTTACAAAACTATTGTATCTTGCTGCTTTCTGATTTTACTTGACTATTCTATCTATGTTGGAAAATTATGAAACTTTATTTTCTGATACTAAACATAGTAGGGAATCCTCCAGATTTTTTATGGTTTAATCAGTAAGTTTTTAAGCTATTTTTCTGTTTATGAATACAAACATCTGATTTCTGGCTGAACATGTTTTCTGTATACAAATCTGTTTTGAGGCTTGTTTTTGTGAAATATTATATGACTTATATATACTTGTTGGATTCGTCTGATAGTCTATTTTCCAGATTTTCTAAAGCATCCAAATTTGTACATTTGTAGCAACAGGAATTTCAGATTTAGTGCAGTACTGTCTTGCTATCTTGAACTAGAATTTTTGTTGTTCGTTCCTTTTATGAGTTGTCTATCGCCTGTACATGTTTATCTTTCAATCTGAACCTGTTACTTGTTCATGCCATGTTATTCTTGACCTGTTTTGTAACACATACATGCCTGTTTGGTAATAATAATAAATAACCAAGGCGGGTTTAAGGAAAAATTCTAGTAGTGGAAAATATAGAAATGTGTACTTAGAAGGTGGCCTGTGTTTTCCACCTGATTATCTGTTACATGTGATATGGATACCTGACATGTGAACCTGATTATCTGTTATCTAATTCCTGACTACAAACTTACTTATGAGATGGTGTACTCAGAAGGGGGCCCATGTTTCCCACCTGTTACCCAACTACATACTTCCTACGGGAGGGTGTACTTGGAGGGGACGTAGTCCTACCTGATGCATGATTACCTGAAGCATGATTACCTATTGCATGATACATGTACCTGTACCTGTTTACCTGATACCTGAGTACACGGTCCTATAGACTCCACTAAACGCAAACTTGTTTGAACATAGAAACCATGTGGTAAAAACCTGGGATGCATGAAGTGCTATATAGATAGTAATAATACAAGACTTGACATAACATGATACCTGTTATATGCTTACCTGTACATGCTATCTGTATACCTGTTTACCTGCTTGCTTGACGCCCGATACATGTTACATGTTCCCTGTTAGTATATTATGTTGCTTGATTTTGTTGCCTGATTCATATTAGTTATCATATTTTGTTGCCATGCCTATTCCATGGTATGATGTTTCCGCTGTTACTCTATACTTGTTTATCCTTTTCTGTACTTGTGCTTGTACTACAAGCGGCCCGTAACTTGCATTGATGGGCATTTTGTTTTCTTTTTTTTCCTCTCCTGTAATTTGTTAAATTTCAGATCTTGGTGATTAGCTGCCCGATGGAGTAGGTGATCTGAGATTCTAGTCCTGAAGTTGTTGCTATTACTATTATTATTTCCTGTTGCTTATTTGAATAATTGTATCTGTTACTTGGAATATTTTGTATTGGGCAATGTAACCCAGGATTATTAACTTGTTCAGATCTGGTTTATTTGAGATTATTAAATTTCGTTTCAAGTAAATTTCTATTGGTATATTGATTCATATATGCATGCGTGGTTGGCTACTCTCACTTCCTACTCTGTTTATTCCTATGAAATGTTGTGAAATGTTGTAAAAATCCTGACAACTTATGGATGATGGTTCAGGCGAATTTGTAGTTCACTGTGACGCTTCTGGCAAGGGTCTTGGAGCAGTTCTGATGCATAAGAGCCGAGTTGTTGCTTATGCATCGATGCAGTTGAGGCCGCATGAGAAGAACTATCCGACTCATTGTAACGCCCCGAATTCTAAATAAGACCGAATTCGAGATTCCACAGGATCTTTACACTTCACTTCGTACAATTTTACAAGGAAATTAAAACTTTTTATCATACATCAGAGTTTTTTACAATTTGTACAGTGGAAGATAAAACAAAATACAACAATGAAAATAAAATACAACTTATACAACTTTATCAGTGCAATTAATCAACAGCATCATAATATTTTTACTTCTTCATGAAAAGGTCCATTACCTGCATAATAAGCTGTGAGCACGTCAGTCACTTACAACGGATGAAAATGTTATACTCGACCATCTTCTCTGTGTCGTACATATAACGATCTCAATACTTTAACAAACCACAGATTTTAGTGAACAATAAAGTGTCAAAAGTGATTATTCTAACATTGTAAGTGTACGCGATGCCTTAATGCTTAATGCACACATTCTATGCATCCCATACTACATAGGTCTGAGGGCAAGCACCTACGTACTCCATAATAAAGGGTTCGATCCCTCGCCATGAAGACTACCCAGTAATAAAAGCAAGGTTTAGACATTCCACGAGTACGGATCCCAGTCCCGGAGTACACCGTCCGACTGTTATACAGACTCCTCATCGTGCGAACCTTCCGCAGGTGCCCCTCTAGCCCCGGTATACGTATATACACTAGAGTATGGCAAACTATCCACCTGACTACGCATAGTCCCGGATTTAAAATGAAATCTCGTCTCCAGCGAAGCAACCTCAGTCTTGGAGTACACCGCCCGACTGGGTCTATAGTCCTGGAGTACACCGCCCGACTATATAGAGTGCCCCACTTACGTGCCCAAGTTTTACGACATCATCACTTATGTTCCTAGTTCTTAAGTTCAAGTCATGAATCAATTACAATCCCTAGAGTTGGCTTTAACCCCCTACCGGACTTAATCACAAAACCGAAATAGCTCCATAACCATATTTCAAAATATATTAATCATTTAATTTAACTTGCCGGTACCCGGGGCCTCACTACACCTCTAGATCACAACTTTTCATGTACAAGAAATTATTGGTATTCATACCCTTCAATAATCATGTCTTAACTCAAAGTATTCTTATCTTCAACTTATTCACAAATTAGTCAATATCTTATCTTAGCATCATTCATTCAATTCATTCACTATCTTTCAAAAGCAATAATTCTTTTCATGAACTCAATAGCATAGATTCAAATCTCATTTAGGAACTTAATCACATAAAAAAATTTAACCACAATCAAGTATATTCATATAGTCTCATCAAAGGAAATCAAGTAACATAGCAATAGATTTTAATCTCACCAAGTATTTCCTTACTCAACATAATTGTATAATCTCTTCAAGAGAACTCAATTAACATAACAATATTTTACTCTTCTTTTTAAAACAAAAGTCATCAACTCATTTTTATCTCAATTTCTACTTTTATTTCTCAAAATATACATGAAAAATCATAAAACTAATTTGAATAAATTTCATTTCATTTTATAGGAAATCTAGAATTTTCCCCCAAATTTTTCTATGCATGAGAACTCATTTAAAATCCACAAAATCAAAAAAACTCAAATGGCGACGTGGGGGAGCCCAGGCACACCCGACCAACAGTGGCAGCGCCCTATGGCGCACCAACTGACCAAGAAGTCCTTGTAACTTTTCTGTCACAAAGTCAGATCGAAACCCCCACATACATACTTTCAGGTTCTAGGTTAAATTAAACAAAATCAAAATAAAATGGGGCTAACAGGTTTCGAACCCATGACCAGCCAATAGCTATAGTAAGCGCCCAAGAATCCACCCGCAAACCACTAAGTCCATATGGACTCTATGTCATAAAGCTACAGCGAAATCCCTTTATACCCAAATTTAGAGTTCGGATTTTATTTAAATGCAACAAATAAAAATGTGTCCAACAATTTTTGAACCCAAGATCTCTTACAAGTAAAATAGTGCTCTGTGGTGCACTGGCTAACCAGTAAGTCCAAGTGTGATTTCTGATTAGGAATTATGCTACTGTAGTTTTGTTCACAACAATCTGAAGTAATTTTTTTTCCCACAAAACTTGACATATGATTGATCTAACATTTTTGTTGAACTGAAACTTTCTTATTCGTACTGATTTCATTAGAAAACAACGATTCATGAATTTCCACACTTGTGTTCTAAACATTGTATTTATATTTTAAATTTCTCCTTCACTTGAATGAACAAAATTTCATTTCTTTATTCTAATCAAAATATTATAATGTATCTCTTGCTAATAATCTTAAAAATGATTCTATGAATATCAATTCAATTTCACCCACAAATTCAATTTTTTATCAAAAAGAAAAATCTCATCAAGTAAACTTTCCATTATATTTCTACATAAGTATGTATGGTCATAACTCTTTTTCTCATATTAAATTAACATGATGACAACTTATTTCTTTAATCACATCAAAATTTTTACAAATCATAGCACACAAAATCATGGGTTTTGTTCCCTTTCTTTTTCTTAGTTTCAAACAATATGTTGACTAAAGTGAAATTTCTACGATTCATAAATAGCATGGATTTGTACTCTTATTATCACATTCACTTTATCTTTATTACTCATGTAATATATTAGCATGCATGTCTCATAATTTAGGAAAACATAGGATTACTCATATCATATCAATTGATCTATTTCACTAATATCATGTTCTAGCATGCTCAAACTAGAATTTAAAAAATATTAAGACCACCCACCTATTATGAAGAATGAAAATCAAGAATGACGAGACACTTCTAGCTCCTAGCTCCAACTAGCACCTCCTTGTCCTTCTCCTCCTAGCAAAAGCTCTCCAAATGCACAAAGGTACTCTTTTCTCTCTTTCTTTTTCCTCTCTTTATTTTTGTTTTATTTTTGGGGTGTGAAATGAGAAGAAAAGTGAGGGTATTCATAGGACAAGTGAGGGACTAAATTGCAAAACTCACCACCTAATAACTCCCTACAAAACTCTCCACTTTCCCACTTCTTCACTTCTCCAACTCCCTAACTCCACTCCCGGACTCTCTCTCCACCAAACCGATCCCACTCTAATGGTATCAGAACCCAGGCAAAACATTTACAGAGTGGTATCAATACCATTAGAATAAATGCCATTATCTGCAATTATTACATAGCATGAATATTCCTCCTGTACCGAATCCATTAGAATAAATGTCAACTCTCTCTCTCTCCCATAACTGATGAAGCACAGGAAAAGCCCAATTGTAACTTCATTATAAGACCAATATATAAGTATAATAAACTGAAGTATATTATATATATATAATGGTATATACCGGGGCTAATAAACTGAAGAAGTCAAATTTTAATTCATTATAGAAATCTGTAGAAAAAGTCACCTTTATGCACAAATAAAATAAATACACAAACTCTGAAATTTATTTCGAAACCGAACACCCCCAAAATACGTGCACCGAAAATAAGCACGTGTGTCGCACGTAAAATATTAAAAATACGAAATTTGAAGTTATCAACGGAAAAATGTTAACGATGATAAAAATACAATATGAGAAAATATGTTTATTAATTGTATATATTTAATGACGCAATTGCTACGTACGTAGAAAACACGTGCATTACACATACAAAAGTATTTAGATCAAAATGCGAGAAAAATAAAATTTTGTTTAATAAAAATAGATTTGAATACCTAAAATAAATAATTTAAAAATATAGAAAATATTACACGCAGTGGCGGAAACACATAATCGATACGTGCATCAAAAATACGTTAAAAGCATGTAAAACCCAGAGATTGAAATATTGCATTTGAGTTGACACAAATAAGAGAAATCGATGTGGAAAATGCATAAAGAGTCAGAAATCAAAATACATAATGAAATCATGTTACAAAACACACGTGCATAATACACGAGGGCAAAATTGTCATTTCCAATTTTACGGGGTGTTACACTCATGACTTGGAGTTAGCAGCAGTGATCTTTGCTTTGAATCTATGGAGACACTATTTACTTGGGAATCGAGTGGAGATCTTTACAGACCACAAAATTCTCAAGTACGTCTTCACCCAGAAGGAGTTGAACATGAGGTAAAGGCGTTGGTTGGAACTTATGGCCGATTATGACATCAGTTTGCAATACCATCTTGGTATAGTGAACTTGGTGCCAGATGCTTTGAGCAGGAGACTGGCAGCTATGTTCCTGACTCAGCAGAGTGATTTGATTGAGCAGATGCGGAGGTTGGAGTTGGATGTGTCGTTGCCGAGTTTTGATCGGAGTTGTTTGATGCTCCAGCTTCAGTCGTCTCTTGTTGATCAGATCAAAGAGGCTCAGGTTGGTGATGAGCAGTTGTAAAGTTTCAGAGCAGAAGTTCAGACTGGTTCCCGAACGGATATGGTTATTCATGTTGATGGATCACTTTGTTTTGGATCCAGGTTGTGTGTCCCGAAGGATGAAGTTCGTCTGAGGTTGCTCGAGGAAGCCCACCAGTTATCGTATTCTATCCATCCTGGAGGTACTAAGATGTATCGGGATTTGAAGCTTTATTTCTGGTGGCACGGTATGAAGAGGGTTGTGGCTCGGTTTATATCTCAGTGTTTGATCTTCCAGCAGGTGAAGGCAGAGTATCAGAGGACCACCGGACTTCTTCAACTACTTCCCATTCCGGAGTGGAAGTGGGAACACATCACTATGAATTTTGTGACCTCTTTGCCGATGAGTCCTAAGGGTCAAAATGGCATTTGGACTAATGTCGACCGATTGACGAAGAGTGCTCACTTCATTCCCTTCCGAGTCGAACAGTCTACTGGGAGCCTAGCTGAGAAGTACATGCAAGATATCGTCATATTTAATGGGGTTCCAGTCAGTATTGTATCCGATATGGATATGAGATTTAGGTCTCAGTTTTGGAAGAGTCTTCAGAGTAGTTTGGGGAGCAAGTTGAAGTACAGTACAGCTTTTCATCCTCAGACCGATGGACAGTCAGAGAGGACCATCTAGACTTTAAAAGACATGTTGAGGTCCTGTATGCTGCAGTTCGGTGGATCATGGGAGGACCATTTACATCTCATAGAGTTTCGTACAATAACAGCTTTCAGGCCAGTCTTAAAGCTGCACCGTTCGAGGCACTGTATGGGCAGAAGTGCAGATCACCACTGTGCTAGGATGACATTGGTGAAAGGAAGCTGTTGGGTTCGGAATTGATCACCAGGACAGTCAATGCGGTGATTCAGATCAGGAAGCACTTGCAGGAAGCTCAGGATAGGCAGCGGCGATGGGCAGATGTCGATCAGAGAGCTTTGGAGTTTGAGGTTGGTGACCATGTTTTCCTAAAGATATCACCTTGATGAGGTGTCATTCGGTTTGGTGGTGGGGGCAAGCTCAGCCCTAGGTTTATTGGACCGTTTGATATTGTAGAGCG
The DNA here is from genome assembly GCA_017893485.1 of Hemerocallis citrina. NCBI lineage: Eukaryota > Viridiplantae > Streptophyta > Magnoliopsida > Asparagales > Asphodelaceae > Hemerocallis > Hemerocallis citrina. The sequence goes on from CM030366.1 coordinate 39,480,346, forward strand.
TGTAGGCAAGGTGGCCTATCGACTTGCATTGCTGATAGCTTTATCAGGAGTGCACGATGTTTTCCATGTCTCGCAACTCAGGAGATATATCTGAGATAAGAGCCATGTGATCGACTATTCTGAGTTGACCGTGTGGCTGGATTTGACTTGTGAGATTTTGCCAGTTGCTATTTTGGATTGGCTGGAGAAAGTGCTTAAGAACAAGGTCATCAAGCTAGTTCGTATTTCTTGGAATCGTCCCTCGCCGGGTCAGTCGACTTGGGAGTTAGAGGAGGAGATTCAGCAGAAGTTCCTCATCTGTTGAATAGCTTTTTGTTTTGTTCTTTCTTTTCTTTCGGGGTTACCTTATGTACCTCTTGTTTGAATTTTGAGGACGAAAATCTTCTTGTTAGGTGGGTAGGATTTGTAACCCATGTTTTCCATTTTCTGTGTTTTTGGATGTATTTTTCTGTTTGGGTTTTTTTCCAGCTTGTATATCTTTTTGGACCATGTATTGGATCTTCTTTTTCAATGTATTCATCTATTTGTTTTGTCGTCTTTTACTTGATCTTCTTGATTCATTTGTCACTCTATTGTTTTGTCTCTGGTTGATCGCGCTATTATTTTTTATCCTCTTTATTTTATTTTATTTTTTTCATGCCTTATTTTAATTATCCGCTTTGTGCCCATCTCATTATTTTTGGTTCAACCTATTTTAAAAACCTATTGGATCCTATTCTATTTGCTTATGGGTCTTAATATCCATTAGCTTCTCCAACCCATTAAACCAGTATCCTATACCCAGCATGCACCCAATACCCATTCAATCCCCCAACCTGAAACCCCATTAGAACTTAAACCCTAATCCTTGTATATATATATATATATATATATATATATATATATATATATATATATATATATATATATATATATACACACACACACACACACACACCCATGTATACTTCCGGTGCAAGCCTAACCCTAGCCGCTCCTCTCAAAACCACCTGCTCCTGTAATACCCCGCAAAATAAAATGATTTATTTTGCATTATTAAATAATATTAAATTTGTAAAGTTTACTATTTTGACTATTTTCTTGAAACTGCAATTATGCACGTGGAACACACGTGCAAAGTTATGAATTTTGAATTCTTAAAATATTATGGTTACTGATAGATTTTCCTAATTTATTTATGACATATTAATTTTCAGATTTATTTAAATTAATTTGACTATTTTACAAATTTTTCGATTTTACACGTGCAAAACCCGTGCGAATATTTTTGGTGCAAATTGTTGATTCTTGATTTTGATGATCACAACACACTGCACATGTATCCTTGCTATACTTTATAATTGCAGGTGCTATACACAAATGACTCACTACTATACAGCTGAACAAATGAACAAGCACAAAGGCTCCAGATAAAGACAATGGTTAAAGCTTCATTCAAGACTCAAGACTCAAGACAAGACTCAAGACTCAAGCCAAGACTCAAGACTCAAGCCAAAGTCTCAAGCTTAAAAGTGTCAATTATAGTCATGTCTTGTAAACAATGTAATCTTATTTTTGTTGAGTCTTAGTATGATGTAAAGCCTTGTCACACACACATACACTCACTATTTTACAATGTGTGTTTTTAAAACATAAAAAATAAGGTCAAAATAGTTTGAATTGGTTAAACTATTGAGTACCAGTCTACCGATGTTTCTATCAGTCGACTGTCAGTAATAAACTGTTTAAATTTATTCAAACTCTGACCAGTCGACTCATTATGGCAACCCAGTCGACTGTTCGAGTGCTTTTGACCGTTTTCTGTTTTCAAAATCGTTTTTCAAATTCAAAAGCTCTTAGATCCGTTGGTTGACAGTTGGAATAACTGTCTTCCAACGTCCAGGAATTCTAACTCTATAAATAGAGTTCAGAATTCACTGAAAAAGATCTTACAACATTTTTTAACAACTCCGAGCATTCTTTGAGAATTTCTAAGTGTTCAAGAGACAAAGCTTTCAAGTTCTAAGTTTTTGGTTCTCTACATTCAGTCCAGTATAATATCGGAATTCGTTCTGGACTAGGTATAGAAGTCGACATCTTTTTAGCCACGTTCTACATCACATAACACCAACAAGGCTATAGGTTGACTGTAAATTTTTTATTGTTTTCTTTTTTGCTCTCGGTTGGAGAGTTAGACTCTAGGGTGTAGAGTCGGTCGTTTCACTCTTGGTGGTAGAGTGGGTCTGCTTTCTCTGGTTGAGAGAAAGGACTACGGGTTAGACAAGGTTGTTGTCTGAACGCCATCAAACCTTGGCGCAATCAAATGGTGAGGGTATTCTTGTAAACTTGTTTTTCAAGAATAGTGAAAATCTCAAGTGGGTTGCTTGGGGACTGGATGTAGGTCGGAAGGACCGAACCAGGATACATCGTGTGTACTCTGTGATTGTTTCTCTTGAACTTGCATTTACATTTTTTCTGTTTGTTTAAGTTCTGTGAAACTTGTCTGGACAGTCGACTCAGCACATTATCAGTCGACTGGTCAGTCTCGTATATTTGAATATTTACTGTGTCATCAGTCGCCTGCTTCAACTATAAGTCGACTGCACAGAGTTGTTTGAATTTTCTTTTATTTGGTTATCTCAGTCGACTGGTTCACTCCTAAGTCGACTGTGTCGAAGAAAAATACTTTATTCCGCAATTTAATTGTAATAAACACTATTCACCCCCCCTCTAGTGTTTGTTGCTTCGCCTACAGGATCCAACACTTGGTATCGGAGCAAGGTTAAAGGCTATGGCAACTACTTCGAATACAAATCAGTACATGAAGGCCAATCTACACAAAGGCCATCCCTATTCGATGGAACATCCTACAACTATTGGAAGTGCAGAATGAAGATCTACCTCCAATCAATCAACTATGAAATATGGAACATGACGGAGACGGAATACACTCCCCCCACTATTCCATATGCACAATGGAATGATGATATGAAGAACCAAACTATGAATAATGCAAAAGCAATGAATGCATTATTTTGTGCTCTCACAAAGGAGGAATTCAACCGTGTATCAAATGCTACAACCGCATATCAAATCTGGCATACACTCGAGGTAACTCATGAAGGAACAAACAAAGTGAAAGAATCTAAAATATCTGTTCTTGTTCGCAGGTTTGAGATGTTCCGCATGAAGGAAAATGAAACTATGTCCGAGATGATCACCAGATTTACTGATATTACAAATTCACTTGTGGCACTTGGAAAGACATACACTCAAGCAGAGATGGTTAGAAAAGTTCTTCGTGCACTCACTCCTGAATGGGAAAAGAAGACCACTGCAATAGAAGAAGCAAATGATTTGTCACAACTTTCTCTTGAGAATCTTGTGGAAAATCTAATGGCGTACGAGGTTCAAATTGAAGAGAGAAAGAAGGATGCAGAACCACAACAGGCAAAGAAGAAGTCATTGGCTTATAAAGCCATGACAGACTCAGAAGAAGAAGAAGAAGATGAAGAGAAGATAGCCATGTTCACAAGGAGATTTAAGAAATTTCTAAAGAAAGGTAAGTTCAATTCCAAATTTAGAGATTCTAATGATCCTCCTACTTGTTTCAGGTGCAATAAAACAGGTCACATGAAGAAGGATTGTCCCCTAGAAAATACAAAGAATAAGGGAAAAACATCCAACTTCAAGAAGGACAAATACACAAAGAATAAGTTTGCTAAGAACAAGAAGGCTTATCAAGCAACATGGGATGATAGTGATTCTTCTTCAGAAGAAGAAACTGATGAAAACAATGAAGTTGCAAACATGTGCTTTATGGCTTTACAAGATCATGTAAGTAATGATTTTGATTCAGAAGATTTACTTGATGCTTTTAATGAAATCTTTCAAGAGTTGAATAAGGAAAAGATTAAAGTTAAGAATCTAGAGAAAGTTAATCAAACACTTTCTCAAGAAAATCTTAACCTTAATAAGGAAGTGAAATCTTTAAATTCTCGCATTGCAAGTTTAGATACTGACCTTGAATCTCTAAAAAAGAATTATGAAGAGATCTCCAAGAACGTGTCTAAGTTTAACAAAGGCAAAGAGAATTTAAATGATGTCCTTCATAATCAAGTGAAATCTAGTCAAAAATATGGTCTTGGTTTCAAAAATTCTTCTATAAAAGAATCTTCTTCTAAAAACACTAGTAGAAATAAATCTGAATCTATTTTTAGTGTTACACATAAATTATATGAATTCTTTGAAAAGCCAAAGGTAGTAAATTTTAGTGATAAAAGCAAGTCTGACGTTCGGTTAAGTCGACTGAGTCCATCCATCAGTCGTCTGTCCAGAGGAATTGAATCTTATTCAACAAGATCAAAACCTCATACAAGTCGACCTATCGTATCATCCAGTCGACTGACTTTTAGTAGAAGTCGACTGAAGGATACTGTAAAGTCGACTGGACAGAACAAATTTGTATGGGTTCCAGTTAACTTAAACCAGAATGATAGAATTGCGTATATCAATTCATATTTATTAAATGTGTGTAATTCTATTAATTTTATTCCTGCTTATGGAGGAAAATCAAACTCATTATGGGTTTGGTTTCTCCCAAACTAATATGTTTTGGACCCAATGAAAAGGGTACCATATTTACATTGAATATTTTATAGGTACCTAAGAAAGATCGCTTGATACTTGACAGCGGATGTTCAAAACATATGACCGGTCATGCCAATCTTTTATCCACCATACAAAGCATTGATGGAGGAACAGTTACCTTTGGTGATAACAACAAAGGAAAAGTCATAGGAATTGGTATGGTTGGTAAAAATTCTAACCCCACTATAGAAAATGTGTTGTTAGTTAGTGGATTAAAACATAATTTGTTAAGTATTAGTCAATTGTGTGACAAAGGATATAAAATAGTATTTGAAAAAGATGCATGTTTGATTTATGACTCTACTATGCAAAATATCATTTTTCAAGGTTTTCGCAAAAACAATATTTATGAACTGTGTTTGAATACAATTGAGTTTTCAAATGATTTTTGTTTAATAGCTTCTAACAATGATTCTTGGCTTTGGCATAGAAGATTTGGCCATGTGAATATGAAGAATCTCTCAAAAATATCTAAGTATAACCTAGTTAAAGGACTGCCAAAACTATCCTTTAAAAAGGATAAGTTATGTGATGCATGTCAACTAGGAAAACAAATCAAATCCACTTGTAAAACAAAAGAATTAATTTCTACTAGTAGGCCGCTCGAATTAATTCATATGGATTTATTTGGCCCTACTAGAGTTGCTTCTTTAAATAAAAGTAGATATGTATTTGTTTTAGTAGATGATTTTTCAAGATTCACTTGGACATTCTTTTTAAAACATAAGAATGATGCTATTGATGAATTTGCAAATTTTTGTAAACGTATTCAAAACTAAAGATCTCTAACCATAGTCACTATTAGAAGTGATCATGGTGGAGAATTTGAGAATGAAACATTTACAAAATATTGTAACAAGAATGGTATAACACATTCATTTGCATTTCCTAGAGCTTCACCACAAAATGGAGTGGTTGAAAGGAAAAATAGGAATTTGCAAGAATGCGCAAGTACCATGCTTGTTGAAAGTAATTTACCAAAGTACTTTTGGGCTGAAGCCGTTGCTACAGCTTGTTATGTTTTAAATAGGATTCTAATAAGACCTAAGCTAAAGAAGACTTGTTATGAGTTGTTTTTTAACAAAATTCCTAAAGTCTATTATTTTAAGACATTTGGTTGTAAGTGTTTTATTCTGAACACTAAAGATAATTTAGATAAATTTGATCCTAGATCTAATGTGGGTATCTTTTTAGGATACTCAAATAGGAGTAAAGCATATAGAATTTTCAATAAGTCTACAATGACTATTGAAGAGTCAATGCATGTTACATTCGATGAATCTCTGCCTTCATCAAATTTAAATAAAGATGATGAAACTGATTCATCACCTTTAAATAATGTGATTAAATCTTTAGAACAAACTAGTCTTGCGGATAAGTCGACCGATAAGGACTTCCAGTCGACTGAAGCAAAGCAGTCGACTGAAGAACTTGTCAAGTCGACTGATCCTATTGTGATATCTTCAACTTTACCAAAATCTTTTGTTGAAGTTAAAGATCATCCTCATGACTTAATAATTGGTGACATCTCTCATGGTATTCAGACACGTTCTCATATTAATATGATCTCTCATACAACATTCTTGTCGGATTTTGAACCGAAAAATATACAAGAAGCTTGTGAGAATGAATTTTGGATGAATGCCATGTAAGATGAATTAAATCAATTTATAAGGAATGATGTATGGGATTTAGTTCCACGACCTCCTGATCATACTATTATTGGTACCAAATGGGTATTTAAAAATAAGTTAGATGAATCAAGACAAGTTGTAAGGAATAAAGCTAGACTAGTTGCTCAAGGGTATAATCAAGAAGAAGATATAGATTTTGATGAAACATATGCTCCTGTTGTTAGACTAGAATCAATTCGAATTTTATTATCTTTTGCTTGTTTCATGAATTTTATACTTTATCAAATGGATGTTAAAAGTGCTTTCCTTAATGGGTTTATTAAAGAAAATGTTTATGTGAAACAACCACCAGGTTTTGAACATGAACAATTTCCAGATCATGTCTATAAATTGAAAAAGACTTTATACGGTCTTAAAGAAGCACCTCATGCTTGGATGATCGTCTGAAAACTTTTCTTTTAGAAACAGGATTTGAGATAGGTAAAGTAGACACTACCTTGTTTATTAAAAGAGTTAAGAATGATATCTTAATCATACAAATATATGTTGATGATATAATCTTTGGTTCTACTAATAATAATCTATGTCAAGAGTTTGCTAACACCATAAAAAACGAGTTTGAGATGAGTCACATGGGTGAACTCAATTATTTCCTTGGACTTCAAATTAAACAGTCTTCAAATGGCATATTTATTAATCAAGGAAAATATGCAAAGGAATTACTCAAACGGTTTAACATGGATAGTACAAGTAGTAAATCCACACCTATGGCTACTACTACTACCCTTGACAAAGATATATTAGGTAAGAGTGTTGATCAAAAACTCTATAGTGGTATGATTGGTTCACTCTTATATATTACCGCAAGTAGACCAGATATTATGTTCAGCGTACGTTTATGTGCTAGATATCAGTTTAGTCCTAAAGAGTCTCATTTAAAAGCTGTGAAACTAATTTTAAGATACATTAAAGGCACATCTGATTATGGTTTATTTTATCCACGCACCGATAATTTTCAACTTTTGTCGTATAGCGATGCTGATTTTGCTGGCAGTAAAACTGATCGCAAGAGCACTAGTGGGACATGTCACTTTTTGGGACATTCACTAGTTTCTTGGTGCAGTAAAAAGTAAAATTCAGTATCTCTATCAACTACAGAAGCTGAATATATCGCTGCAAGTTTGGCATGTGCACAAATCTTGTGGATGAAACAAACTTTATTAGATTACTAGGTTTGCCCGTTGATACGTGCCTACGGCACGGCTTCAGAAAGGTGCACTTTGTTTGATCATATAAAGTAGTTTTGGAGGTCCTGCAAATTAATTGAAGTAGCAAACATAGAGCAAAAAACATATTATATAATTTTTTAAAATTATTTTTAAAGTTTTTTAATTTTTATTTTTTTTAGTTTTTTTTTTAAAAAATTAAAAAAATTTATTTTCTTATTTTTTTTAATAGAAGAGAGAGGGAGGGAGAGAGAGAGAGAAAAAAAAAAATAATAATTAAATAAATATAGGTTGTTTGGGTGGGGGATTTGAATTTGAGTTTTGGGGGGAAACTTTGGGGGGGGGGGGGAAATATGTTTTGTGATATTAGATCTGAGCCTTTGATTTTTTAGGGATTGAAGGAGAGCCACTTGATAGCTTTCTTTGTGTTTTATTATATAGATGGTATTTCCTTTGAAAAACCTTCAATTATGTGTGATAATACCAGTGCAATTAATCTATCTAAAAATTCGATTCAGCATTCACGTACGAAACACAATGATATTCGACATCATTTTCTACGTGATCATGTTTTAAAAGGAGATATATCTTTAGACTTTATCTCTACTGATAAACAAGTAGCAGATATCTTTACCAAACCCCTTAAAGAAGATACTTTTATTAACTTAAGAAGAGATCTAGGAATATGTAATTTTACTGATATTTGTTAAAAATTTCAGCTGTTAAGTCGACTGTGTTTTTATTAAGTCGACTGTACTGTATTTTTTATATACTTATTTTGTTCTCTAGACAGTCGACTGAACCTTCTTCAAGTCGACTGATCAGTAGATATAAAAATTAAGTTTCTTCTCGACTAAGTCGACTGCTTTATACTATCAGTCGACTGTCGCGAGTTCAATTGTCTTCAGCGACGACTCATCAAACAGTTTTTGAGATAAATGTTTATCTTCTTTTCACCCGTGACCTCTCCATCAGCCGTTGATCTCTTTCCCCTTCAATCACAGCCGTCTATCCTCAGTTAAAAAACCTTCTCCCCAGCCTCCTTCTTCACTTTTACCTTTACCCCCAAATTCGAAACCCTAAGGCCAGAGAAGAAGAAGAAGTCGACTGCCGTGCTGCTGATCTCGACTGCTAGCTGTTCTTTCCCTTCCCTCTTGGTAAAATCTTCCCTACACTCCTTTCTAATGGCACCCAAACGTTCTAAAAGATCTCATGATGCTAGTTCATCATCTCAGGATTATTCCCAATATCTTTTGAGTCCTGATCTATTAGAACGATGGTATCTCATGTGTAGCATTGTCATTTTTCCAGGGAGATTTGTCAATTTTAATGACTTAGATAGGTTTAACCTAGTTCCTCTTTTCCAAAATTGCAGTCTTTATGAATATCTATCTTTAGTGAATCAACCCGATTACTATCCCCAACTTATCTATCTTTTTTACACGAATATGAGAGTTGTTCAAAAGAAAGATGGAGATGTTGTTATCCGTTCCTCTGTCAAAAACACTAAGATGACACTCACACCCGAGAGAATAAATCTCATAATGGGTATTGATGACGAGGGACTAGATCTAGGTGAAATTATCATGGATGATTTATCTGTCTTGTCCAAAATATTTTTGCCCAATAATGGACCCCCAATGACTAGTAAAAATATAACACCTGTTGCAAAATTGGTTGCAAGAATACTTTCTTATAACATTCTTCCCAAAAGAGGAAGTTATGATCAGTATTCTATGGAACTGCAACAAGCTGTTTATGCCATTTTTTGTAAGATTGTCATAAATTGGGGTCGTGTCATTTTTTCCAAACTTGAACAAAATCATACTCATTTCTTACCTTTTGGAGGTCTCCTTACCCGTGTTTTTCAGGCTTATGATATTGATCTCGACTCCGAGACCAATGTCGTTAAGCACTATGAATGCTTCGATCGTGCTAGTTTAGCTCGTATGAAGCTTCTTGACCCTCCTCCTAGAACTTCCCCTAGGTCTCCTCCTCCTTCACAAGTACCTTTAGCATCTTCTGCTAGACCATCAGCATCTTCTAGTTCATCTCGTCCTCATGCTAATTATGAAGATCCATCTACTCTTTATCAATGTGTCAATTATCTTATGGAACATTCACTCTCTGTTGATTCTCAGCTTGACTCTCTTGACTCTAAAATCACCCACCTAACCAACCTCTTTACTTCTTAATTTCCCCCTCCATCTCAAGCTGTTGATGAAGACTCAAAAGACGACGATTGATGATTTTTTACTTTAATTTTTTATATGTATTTTTTCCTTATTTCTTTGCTGTTAGTTTATGTATGAGACAGTTATTTCTATGTTTACTTATGCAAAAGACTGGTTTGTTTTTGTTTTTTTGTTGATGACAAAGGGGGAGAAATACCTCTTATCTGTGTTTTACTGTGTTTATTGTGTTCTGTTCTGTTCTGTGTGTGTGTTTATTTTTTCACTGGTCAGTCGACTGCTCCAATTATAAGTCGACTGATATTACTGTATTCACTGGTCAGTCGACTGCTCCAATTATAAGTCGACTGATATTACTGTATTCAATATTGTGTTCAAAATTGTGTGAACTATGTTTATTCTTTTTCTGTTCAGTCGACTGCTTCCATTATAAGTCGACTGATACAATCTACTTTATGATACATCTTTATGATGCATGTTGTGTTTTTAATAGGGGGAGCATATCATTTCTATGCATGTATTATTTTCTGTTATTATCAGCTATTGTGTTGTCATCATCAAAAAGGGGGAGAGTGTTGATTCTTGATTTTGATGATCGCAACACACTGCACATGTATCCTTGCTATACTTTATAATTGCAGGTGCTATACACAAATGACTCACTACTATACAGCTGAACAAATGAACAAGTACAAAGGCTCCAGATAAAGACAATGGTTAAAGCTTCATTCAAGACTCAAGACTCAAGACAAGACTCAAGACTCAAGCCAAGACTCAAGACTCAAGCCAAAGTCTCAAGCTTAAAAGTGTCAATTATAGTCATGTCTTGTAAACAATATAATCTTATTTTTGTTGAGTCTTAGTATGATGTAAAGCCTTGTCACACACACATACACTCACTATTTTACAATGTGTGTTTTTAAAACATCAAAAATAAGGTCAAAACAGTTTGAATTGGTTTAACTGTTGAGTACCAGTCGACCGATGTTTCTATCAGTCGACTGTCAGTACAAAACTGTTTAAATTTATTCAAACTCTGACCAGTCGACTCATTATGACAATCCAGTCGACTGTTCGAGTGCTTTTGACCGTTTTCTGTTTTCAAAATCGTTTTTCAAATTCGAAAGCTCTTAGATCCGTTGGTTAACAGTTGGAATAACTGTCTTCCAACGTCCAGGAATTCTAACTCTATAAATAGAGTTCAGAATTCACTGAAAAAGATCTTACAACATTTTTTAACAACTCCGAGCATTCTTTGAGAATTTCTAAGTGTTCAAGAGACAAAGCTTTCAAGTTCTAAGTTTTTGATTCTCTATATTCAGTCCAGTATAACATCGGAATTCGTTCTGGACTGGGTATAGAAGTCGACCTCTTTTTAGCCACGTTCTACATCACATAACACCAACAAGGCTATATGTTGACTGTAAATTTTTTATTGTTTTCTTTTTGCTCTCGGTTGGAGAGTTAGACTCTAGGGTGTAGAGTCGGTCGTTTCACTCTTGGTGGTAGAGTGGGTCTGCTTTCTCTGGTTGAGAGAAAGGACTACGGGTTAGACAAGGTTGTTGTCTGAACGCCGTAGGGTATTCTTGTAAACTTGTTTTTCAAGAATAGTGGAAATCTCAAGTGGGTTGCTTGGGGACTGGATATAGGTCGGAAGGACCGAACCAGGATACATCGTGTGTACTCTATGATTGTTTCTCTTGAACTTGCATTTATATTTTTTCTGTTTGTTTAAGTTCTGTGAAACTTGTCTGGACAGTCGACTCAGCACATTATCAGTCGACTGGTCAGTCTCGTATCTTTGAATATTTACTGTGTCATCAGTATCCTGCTTCAACTATAAGTCGACTGCACAGAGTTGTTTGAATTTTCTTTTATTTCGTTATCTCAGTCGACTGGTTCACTCCTAAGTCCACTGTGCCGAAGAAAAATACTTTATTCCGCAATTTAATTGTAATAAACACTATTCACCCCTCCTCTAGTGTTTGTTGCTTCGCCTACAGGATCCAACACAAATATCAAATTTTAAATTTTTATTAAATTCTCCTACTTATAATTGAGTCTATCCTAAATTTTTGGGATTTTTCTGAATAAAGAAACTATTTTTATAAATACCTCGAAAGAGAGGGGATTTTATGTAAAAAACCATTTGGATCTCAAATAAATAATAAAAATTTGTTTTTACTAATTTTTCGGCTTGCCATGGTCATCATTGAAAATAAAATTTATTTAAACTTTATTTAGAGTTGAATTGGTAAAGATTTAAACAAATATGGTGTTTTTACAAATATGGAGTTTATGTTGGATCTTGTGCAAATATTTTCTTGGAAAGTAAAAGTCAGATATTTTAACTGGAAAATCTAATATTTGTTAGTAGATATTATTTCTGAATTTTCTGGATTTTTACTAATATTTTATGATGTATTTGCAAATATTACAAAAAGAAGGACTTTTGTGCAAAATTGCCACCCTGAGTACAAATCCGAATTTTCGTTATTTCTGGGCTATGCTGGATGACTGAAAAACTCAGTGGTAAAAGTATTTGGTTTTATTTTAATTTATTTAACTTATTTAACAACTTTTTAAAGAAATATTTATATATATAAAGTAATAATTTGTTAAGGGATGTTTCCATAAACTTGTAAAACCGTAGAAACTCCAGATTTTGGCCTATATTATAGTCACTACAGCCGTCCCTCTCCTCTGCAAAAATAAAATATATTTTTACCATTTACTTCTTGGAGTTTCAAAAGGGGTGATCTTGGATTTTGCAAAAGAAGAGCTTTTTCTTATTCTTCATTAATTCGATTGAATTTCTTCATTGAAGTGAGTGACTTGTTTTGTTTTATTTTGTTTTGTGTATGTTGTATAGGAGTGTTATAAGTTGTTTTGTTTTGTTCTTGGAATGTTGTATGTGGTATTTTATCTACTAGAAAGCATGTTAGGGTTTGACTATGAATATGTACATGATGGATTGGATGGATTGATGAATTAAAATTGGATCTTGTGAAACCCTAGTTATTTATGAGTAAAATTGTATGTGGGTAATTCGAGATTGATGAATGTTCTATTAGAGATCATGGGTAGGCTATTTCTTTTGGATTAATGTTGGATTGATTGAATATGGAAGATTTTGTGGATTAATATAATAAAGATGAGATTTTTATCACTTTTCAAGTATTGATTGAATGAAACTCGATATGGTAATGTTATAAATTGATTATGTTTATGAGTTATAATGGTGAATTAGTTTGAGAAATTTGGAGAAAGAATTTATGAATCAAGAGATCATCTCTCGAGAATCGAAATTTGGAATCGAGTTGAGTTTCAGGAAATATATCCAAATTGGTGTTATCCTTTGTTGATTTTGGATATTGATATGGTTTGGATCTGAATATGAAGCTATTTCAATGAATAATTAAATTTTTAGAAACTCTATTTTGATTATATGCACAATTCATGTTTTATTTGAAAGAAATCAACAGATCACTATTTTTATAAATTCAACTAGCTTTGATTTAGTTTTATGGATTATTATATATCCTACAAGTTGTATTTGATCATATAAGAAATATGCTTTTTGTAGAAATCGTTTTCATAAAGTAAAACTACATATCGGTTGAAATGTGCACAACCAAAAATCTGCAGTTTGTAGGTTGACAGTCAACCGGTGTGACTTTACAGTCAACCGTCGTGACCTAACTGTTGTGTTCTCTAGTTTTCTTGAAATTTTGTTCTGGACAGTCGACCGATGACTTTTTACAGTCGACTGATACAACTTAGAATTATTTTCTCGAAGTTATTAAAATTTTTGTTCTGGACAGTCGACTGATGACTTTTTTACAGTCGACTGATACAACTTAGAATTATTTTCTCAAAGTTATTGAATTTTCGCTCTTGACAGTCGACCAATGGTTTTTTATAATCGACTTATAATACTTAGAATTATTTTCTCAAAGCTATTGGATTTTTCTCTCTGGACAGTCGACCGATGGCTTTTGTAGTCGACTGATACTGATATATCTATACATATTTTAATGTTCTTTAAATGGTTTACTCTCTAAATGTTTTAATCTATAACTTACTATTCCATACCTTATCTTCTACTGAACAAATGTTTTTTGTGTTGTTTTATCTGAGCAATTAATGTTTGAAGATTGGGTTGGATATTTTGGTGTGAGTCTATAGAGGGTGTGTGTGACCCTAGTATACCGGCAGTTGAGATATTTATGTTTGGGCCTGTTGAGGCATTTTAGTTAATCAGTTGTTGAGTTAAGTCCGGTGGGGTACACCAACTCTAGGAGATTCGTAAAGTAATTAAAAAATCTAAATAATAAGGACAGACACTAGTGGTGGTATGATGAACGAGAACATGTGTTATGGACCTCAGTATGTCTTGCAGTGTGAGATAATCCTCGGAATTATCCAGGTGTGAGTGAAATAGTCTTCGGAATTACCTGTGGTGTGGGATTGTTCTCCAGAATTATTGGAGTCGAGGCGACGCTCATGTGGTATTCGTGTGATGAGGTGCCATAGCTTGCGGTGTGGGGTATTCTTGAAGATTCCCAGGTGTGAGTGAAATAGTCTTCGGAATTATCTGTGAATAGAGATTGACCTCCGGAATTATCGGGGCATGGGCTAATACTTACAGTTTATCTTTATCTCGTAGTAGTCATTGTGTTAGGATTAGTTGCATAGCGGGGGATTAAATCCTACAATGTGGAGACGTTAAGGGCTTGCATCGGACCTATGTAGAGTGGGATGCATAGACTCCACAAGTACACATTAGAGAGTCAGCATATAGAATTTGTGTTTTCTTGATTTGGTTTCATGCATGTGTTTTCCTGTTTTCTACACTTGACACTTAGTCTAGCTTCACTTGTTGTGTTTTCGCGTTTCGTAATTTTCCAATATTCACTTACTCCTGATTATTTCCTGTTGTAGATGAATCCATGCTTTACTTATGTTGTTTGTCTTTATGTCACTCACACCATTATGGCTGACCCCTTTAGTTTTGGGGGTTAGGGTTATCTCTAACCTCATATTTTACAGGTAATTTCCTATAGCTTGAGATTTGGATGCTTGAGTTAAAGTGATGTAATGACTTATGTAATATGTAAAGGAAAGTGTTGTAAAGAAAGAAATTTGTAATTCAAGGTGTTTTGTATTCCGCTGTGTTTTGTAAACAATTGATGTAATAAAAAGTTTCAATTTTCCGTGTATTTGGTTGCTATGTTTATGATTACATTGAAGTAGATTCTGGAATTGTGTTACGTATTTCTAAGATATTGTATTGAAAATTCGGGGCGCTATAGATTTGGTATCAGAGCATGCTTCAATTAGTAATTTTAAACATAGTACAGAGAATAAACATAAAAGGACATTTGATGTGTGAGAACCTAGGTGGACATTAGAAGTGTGAGTACACTAGTGGACATTAAAAAGAACCTAGGTGGACATTAGAAGTGTGAGTACCTTGGTAGACATCTGATGTGTGTGACTTGATTGTTTGGTCATGAAGACCTGTAATGAGATTTAGACTGTTTGTATGCTTAGACTTGAATGAAATTTCTTTATCGCAAGTGTATTGGTTATTTTTGCATAAAGCATAAATTTTTTTCACTAGCTATTTTTGACTTCTTTTGTTCGCTTTATGTATTTGATATTTTATTATGTAAGATATTACCCTTTCAACTTGTATATTTTCTATCTTACTTATTAATGATCTACTATATGTTTTCCTATTTTACCCACTGTATATAATTTTTGGATTCTATGATTTTCGCCAGTGTTAATTTTTATTTATTTATTTATTTATTTATTTATTTTTAGTTATAAAATTTAATTATCTTCCGCTAGATTCTTTTAATTATTTGCTCTCTTGTATATTTTGTGTACCTCAATTTTGTAATCACTCTTGTATCCTATCACTTTTACTGTTTTATATTTGTTTGCTTACTAAATAACTTTTGTATAAATTAACTTATTTCTATTTTTATTCGGTTTCTTTTATTGCGAGTGATTGATTTTATTTTAGTTTCTAACCGAGTTTATATTCTTTCTATTCATTAGTGCAAATATTAAACTTTTACTAATCGTCTTGTTTTTCTTATAAAACTGTTTCTATGACTTTACTATTGGTTCTTACTTTTTTGTCTTTTGTCCAAATTATTATTTTACAACTTTTGCTGTAATTTAATAGTGCATCCTTTAGCATTTCACAAACTCATTTTTATTTTGCGACTCCTACTCATTTCTTTCTTGACGTTTTATTTATCTTACTTTCATGTGCTTTTTCGTCACTCGCATATTTTGCTATTACTTTGACCTACCACACAAAATTTTGAATTACTATAAGATAAGTTATTATTGCAACTCCTATTTCCTTTCATTATTATATTATGAAATTTGGTGTTGCATATTTACTTTCATTTTATATATATATATATATATATATATATATATATATATATATATATACTTGGATTTTTTGATACTATATTTTCCGTTATTTTGTATTGTCTTATTTATTTTGGAGCATTTAAACTTGATTGCAATATTTTACTCATATGAATATGATATGTTTCTGCACATTTAAATTTTTATTATTAATTATGTTTTTGCACCTTATATTCAATACCTTTATTATTACTTATAGTTGACTGCTTTTGTTATAATTTCTTTTCACTATTTAAAAGCTACTTATTAATTTTGTTGCTTCATACTTTTCGAATGTACTATGTGCACCCACTACTTATATTTTACTTAAATTTTATTATCATTACATTCTTAATTTCTACATGTACTTCCTACAAATTGCTATATATGTACCACATATTTCAACATACTTACTATGCATATCATTTTACATTTGTTTAATTCCTACATTACTGTATATTTTATGATATATTTATTGTGTAAATTTGCTACACTGCATATGTATTTTCTCATTCACATTTGCATTTGTGCTTATGCATGTATTTCATTCTGTTTCTTCTTACTTTTATAAATTTCTTTCACTACCAATATTTTGTACTATTGTGTTTGATATTTATAATCTATGCTTCTATTTTAATATTCCATCAGATGACTTTCAACTCCATTTCTTACTTTCGCTACTATTTTTATATCACGAATTTCAAAATATATCTTCATACTTAAATTAAGCAATCAATATATAAGTGCATGTGGAATATTGCATCATCCCGTTCATCATTTTGTTGCAACTGGATGTCGAGATGGCAAATATGCAACTAGACGTCAATGGAGGCAAATTGCAACAGGATATCGGAGAGGTAAAATGTGCAACCGAATATCCAGACGGTAACCTGTAGCCTGATGTCATGGAGGCAAACATGCAACTTGATGTCGAGAAGGCAAGTCTACAGTTGGACATCAATGAGGCAAACCCACATTAAAGGATTTCTACTATAATAATCCCACTAGTGTTTTATGTGTATATTACTTATCAAAGTCTTATTCTTTTGTACTAATTCATACCATTTTATGAGATTTTAAAACTTAACCTATTACTGATTTATTTTACTCAATTTTCTTTAACCATTGTTACTCTATATTTCTTTAAATCTGTATGATATACTCTCGTATCTCATCTTGCTCACTTGTTTTATTTTTGGACTTTGGTCCTTCTGATTTCATGGTACGATTTCTGCTCTCCTTCGCATTTCGTCTATTCATAACAATATTTTATTTTCCACTTAATTTTCATTAGATTCTCTAAATCTGCATACTACCTAAATTATTTTGTACGTCTTTATTCTATACTTTCTTAATATTGTCGTTTTGGGATTTTTACTTCGTTATGTCCAATTTTATTCAAGCCTTAAGTGTTTAGAAAGTTTTTCTGATCGATCAATTCTTACTTTTGATTATTTCTTTTACTTATTTGCTAATTGATATTTCAAGATTTTTACTTATATAATGAAACTAATGGTAAAGAAATATTTTCTTTATGACATTTTGTTTATACCAATTTACGCTTTACGTTTCCATGTAATTTGAACTAGTATAGTTGATTTTACTCTATTTTGTGTTTGCAAAATTTTTATGTTTGTGTTAAGATTGAATACATCACTATAGTCTAAGCTTTTGTTCTTTTGTAAGCACTATTTATTGCTACCGTTTTCCAATTCTTTGACATTTTAGATTTCTCACTTTTTCCCACGTCCTAATTAATGATTTAACGCTTACTTTTGCAATATTCAATGAACTTCTTTTAAGTCTTTTTGTATATATATATATTTTGGTCTATTTTGCTCGTTACCTTTTTAAAGTGTTTTTGGAGTATTGATTATAATATCCACATTCACTAGTATACTCATTATTCTTGGTCCTGTACATTCATTGTTATTAATATTTCTTTACTTAGCAAAAATTTGTTCGTAATTCTAAGTATCTTGACTGATTATTTTCCAAAAAATATTTTTAATTTTAAGTATGTGTTCCTGCGTTGTTTGTATGATTATCAACCTTTTTATATTCGAGTTTTATCTCTTCACTTTTGACTTCTTATTCTATGAGAATAGTCTTACTATTTTTCGCGTTTTGGGATTTATTGTGCATTCTATTGGATTTTCGATCATTTTGCCATGTTAGTTTTCACATTTTTCTCTTTGAGCTATAATTATATGTTATTTTTTTTTCTTTGTAATTAAATCCAATTATAAAAATAATGATAGAGTAAATTTCCGAAACTATCTTATAAGTTTTGTATTTTGTTTTTTTTTATTAGAGAAGTTCTGAGGACAAAACTTTTCTAAGGGGGGAGTGGTGTAATACCCCGCAAAATAAAATGATTTATTTTGCATTATTAAATAATATTAAATTTGTAAAGTTGACTATTTTGACTATTTTCTTGAAACTGCAATTATGCACGTGCAACACACGTGCAAAGTTATGAATTTTGAATTCTTAAAATATTATGGTTAATGATTGATTTTTCTTATTTATTTATGATATTTTAATTTTCAGATTTATTTAAATTAATTTGACTATTTTACAAATTTATCGATTTTACACGTGTAAAATCCGTGCAAATATTTTTGGTGCAAATATCCAATTTAAAAATTTTATTAAATTCTCCTAATTATAATTGAGTCTATCCTAAATTTTGGGATTTTTCTGAATAAAAAAACTATTTTTATAAATACCTCGAAAGAGAGGGGCTTTTATGTAAAAAACTATTTGGATCTCAAATAAATAATAAAAATTCTTTTTTACTAATTTCTGGGCTTGCCATGGTCATCATTGAAAATAAAATATATTTAAACTTTATTTAGAGTTGAATTGGTAAAGATTTAAACAAATATGGTGTTTTTGCAAATATGAAATTTATGTTGGATCTTGTGCAAATATTTTCTTGGAAAGTAAAAGTCAGATATTTTAACTGGAAAATCTAATATTAGTTAGTAGATATTATTTCTGAATTTTCTGGATTTTTACTAATATTTTATGATGTATTTGCAAATATTACAAAAAGAAGAATTTTTGTGCAAAATTGCCCCCCTGAGTACAAATCCGAATTTTATTTATTTCTAGGCTATGCTGGATAACTGAAAAACTCAGTACTAAAAGTGTTTGGTTTTATTTTAATTTATTTAACTTATTTAACTACTTTTTAAAGAAATGTTTATATATGTAAAGTAATAATTTGTTAAGGGATGTTTCCATAAATTTGTAAAACCCTACAAACTCCAGATTTTGGCCTATATTATAGTCACTACAGCCGTCCCTCTCCTCTGCAAAAATAAAATATATTTTTATCATTTACTTCTTGGAGTTTCAAAAGGGGTGATCTTGGATTTTGCAAAAGAAGGGTTTTTTCTTATTATTCATTAATTCGATTGGATTTCTTCATTGAGGTGAGTGACTTGTTTTCTTTTATTTTGTTTTGTGTATGTTGTATGGGAGTGTTATAAGTTGTTCTGTTTTGTTCATGGAATGTTGTATGTGGTATTTTATCTACTAGAAAGCATGTTAGGGTTTGAGTATGAATATGTACATGATGGATTGGATGGATTGATGAATTAAAATTGGATCTTGTGAAACCCTAGTTATTTATGAGTAAAATTGTATGTAGGTAATTCGAGATTGATGAATGTCCTGTTAGAGATCATGGGTAGGCTATTTCTTTTGGATTAATGTTGGATTGATTGAATATGGTAGATTTCGTGGATTAATCTAATAAAGATGAGATTTTTATCACTTTTCGAGTATTGGTTGAATGAAACTTGATATGGCAATGTTATAAATTAATTATGTTTATGTCACGCCCCGCTTCCCAAAAATATGGAATACGAGCACGTGACGAAGCCCAGCGAATGATTTTTACATCATCCATAAGCTGTAGGATCGACTCAGTATCATAACAAGAATATAACCAAATTTATATATAACCAAGCATGCATGAATAATTATTTAAGCAACAGAAACAATTTAAATAAATGATCATATTCAAATAGTTCCCCATGTCTGGATCAAGTGTAAACTCGGAAACAAGTCTTAAACAACAGAAGAAATAAATACCTTAAGAAAAGCAATTATTCAAACAAGTCCTTGCTCCAAGCGAATACTGAAATATCTGCTCGCCAATTCCAGCAGGTAGCTTGTCTCCAAAGTCTGTTTAATAAATATAAACAGGGAAACAAAGGAGAAACAAGAGAAAATGCCCTTAGTGCAAGCTAGGGCCACAAATAGTGAAAACAAGTACAAGTATGGGGAACAGGAACTGGAATCAAGAATGTAACAGAAATACAACAAGTAGTGGGAACAACCAGGAATTAGCTAGCAAGGGAGGACTTCTTAGTAAACAGGCTAGTTAACAACTGCTAATGGTAAAACATGTGTCAGGTGAACCTGTAGGGGTAACTAACATCAAGTATCATGTTCCATGTGTCAGGTTTCACGTATCAGGTTTCTTGTATCGTCTCATCAATATCAAGTACAGGTGTCATGTTCAAGTTTCATGTATCAGATATCAGGTAACCAGGTAATCAGGTAACAGGATAGTCAGGTAACAGGAAAATCATGTATCAGGTATTAAGTTCAAGTCTTGTGTGATTACTATCTAGGTAGCACGACATGCATCCATACTTTTACTACATGGTTGCTACAGCCAAATCAGTTACGTTTAGACCTAGTAGTGGAGTCTATAGGGCGGTGTACTCAGGCATCAAACAGGCAGGTGATCAACCATGGGCTCTAGAGGTGGCCCCCGTAGGCTCTAGAGGTGGCCCCCGTCACCATGACGTGGCACTTAGTTCTACGTGGCACTTAGTTCCATGTGATCGCAAATATATATCATGTAACCTTGTAATGGGCTCTAGAGATGGCCCCCGTAGGCTCTAGAGGTGGCCCCCGTCACCATGACGTGGCACTTAGTTCCATTTAACATACAACTTGGGAAACACGAGCCCCCTTCCGAGTACACTTACCTATATTGTCCACTCTATAGTCCTTCCCTCAAACCCCGGCTTGTTACATTTGTTCAGACAAATTTTGTATACTTGTATTTATACAAGTGAAGCAGGGTCGAAATAATATAATTTAATTCTAAGAAAAATTGGAGATGTCCTATAGGGTGTCCAGCAACTACATATAAAATTTGGAGTCAAACGCTCACTGTTTACACAGCTAAAATAATTTGCAAAGTAAATATATACAGCAGTTTTGCAAATCTGCGTCTACTGACACAACTGCGGTGTAACTGCCATAACTCCTAGACCGTAACTCTAAATTCGATCTTTTTGGAGTCTATCGATATCTACACATCCGGATCTACAATTTCTATTCAGGGCTCGGGCCCAGATTCCAATGATAAAAGGGTCGAAACCGCAAAAGAATATTCAGACAGCAACACTCAGGATTTATTTACTAATGTAGGTTTCATGGAAATATGTAATTTGGTGTCTAAGTTGTTAAGTAGCGTAAATACATAATCATGGAGATCAAAACAGCAACTAATAAATATTTTTCAAGTCATAATAGTCGCAAATTCGTCAAAATACTAAATATATATGTATCTACAAATTTTAGGGCTCCTTATTCATATGTCCATGTGATTCATGTGTTCAAGGGGGTAAAAGAGTCCAATTGATTATTATTTAATACGAGGAAGTTTTGTGACTCTTAGAACTGTGGGTTTGAAGGTTCAAAATTGATTTACAATGACATTTCAAAGGGAGTCACAATCTAACTATATGTGGTATTTTCAAGAAAACTTGTACTAGAGCAATAAAATGTACAAGATGAATACTTGCCTTAAATCGACGATTATAAACTCCGCTTGTTGAAGCAATTGAGTAGAAAAATCCCCGAAGATGTCCTCAAAAAGCGCGTGCAAAAATTGATCGGAGATCGCGTTTTCCCGCACACAGGATCGGCCCAGAACAGCGTACAGCGGCTTCGGATCTGATACGGCCAAAACAGGAAACAGCGAAGCCGGCCAATGGAAAAGCTCCTCCGCAGCGGATCTGATCCACACAGGGAACAGCGGATCTCGGATCGCCTGTGGGTGAAACACCGAACAGCGATCTCACTGGCTCGATCGCACGGATCTTAAAGCGATCGGACGCTTGAGATTCGATCCCGCCCCAATCCTCTTCTTCTTCGTTCGATCGAGCAGAGCGCGAGAGAGAGTAACGGCGGGGTGCTTCGTTGGCGGCGACTGCGGCAGCGACGGAGTGCGGCGACGGCGGCGACGACATCGAGAAGTGACGGCGCGGTGATGGCGAGGCTGCTCTGTTCGTGGGTTCGAACAGAGGGTGAGAGCGGGAGTGGGCGTTGGGGTTCGGCGGCGTCTGGCGACGCAGCGGAGAGGTAGAGGCGGTCGAGGGGATGGGGATATGGTCGGAGGTCGAGAGCGAAGGTGAGGGAGGCGTCGAGTTTGGGTGCAGGCGAGTTGGATGGGTTCGGAGATTTGAGGACGACGGTGGGGTCTCTGTGGGTGCTGGCGAGCGGCGATGTGTGATGGAGTTATGGAGGTGGTGGCTGTGGGGGTCGACGAGGCGGATTGGGTATGGCGATGGTGATCGGAGTGGAGGAATTTGGGTTCTGGCGTGCGAGAGAGGTGGAGAAGGAAACGGGGTGAAGAAGAAGGATTAGCGGCAGGGTTTAGGGTTATAACAGTATTAGTTAGGGTTTGATTAGGGTTAGGAGTTCATATAATAGGGTTTGCGGGTTTGCGGGTTTTGGGGATCCGTTTCAAAAAGAGCCCAACAAGAGAAATGGTCAAAATGCACTAAAAATGAGGATTAAAAAGATAAATGAGAAGAAGTTGTCCATTTCTCATGAAGAACGGTACAAATGGCACACAATTGAATTTGATAAAGGACCCACAATTGAGTTGAGACAAAAATAAATGATTTTATTCGAACTGAAATAAAATACGGGATCTCAAATAGACAAAAGAGTACAATTGAGAAAAATACGGTATAAAATACAAATACGGGAAACAGGAGTTACAAATCCTACCTACCTTACACAAAAATTTCGTCCTCGAAATTTGCTTAGGCGGTACATAGGACAGGGTAAAGTAACTTAGGGGTGGGTAACAAACAAGGGATCCAAAGAAAAGTCAACTTGGTGGTAACACCAAAATAAGAGGGGGTGGATAACAACGATGGTCAAATGGATGGCATGAAAGAGAATAACAGTATCTAAAGGATCCAAATAACACAAGTTAATAAATACGATGAAGGAGTAGGCAGAACTGAAACCAAGGAAATGGAAGACAGGAAAGAATTGAATCCAATAATGAATGAGTACATGATGGCAGGATGGAAAGCAAGAAGGGAATAACCGATATCAAAAACGAAGAAGAACACTGAACACCACGAGACTTGCAAGATAACAAGGCAAGGAGGTGAACGAATAGAAAGAGCTGGAATCGAAGAAGGGAGCGACAAGGGAAGGATGCACCATGCAATAAGTCAATGGATGAGAACAAAAGCAAGAGATAGGGGACAGCAAATGGTGCAAGGAATGGAACAAAACAAATTACAAGGAAAGAGAAGCAACATCATGGTCCTGGGTCATGTGGGTCATGGGCCCACCACGTTTTCGCTGCGCTACTCTGATGGTGGCACTCCAAGCTCCAGACATATCGTTGTAGACAACGTGACACCAAGCGACGATCCGAGTAGGAAGAAAGGAATGGGACGCCAAGATCAAAGAGAGTATGGGCTCCAAATAGAGATAGACAATAATGCAAAATGGATATAGGGCTTGAGCTTCAATCTTCATAATTAAAAGATAGAATACATATCAAAACTAATGGCTTTAACAGGAATAATAACAGTAACAATATCCATGATAATAATACCAATAGTAATAGAAAATAATAATGACAATAAAAACTAATAATAACAATGATAATAACAAAATTAGTAATAATAGTAACAAAAATAATATTAATAACGATAATAATAACAGAAATCAAAATAGTCATAATCATACAGGTAATAATAACATAAAAATATCAACAATATTAATAATAACGATAACACATACATGACAAAATAGAATTCAACGCATTCATGAAATAATGCAATAATAATAATAATGATAGCATTAAAAATAACATCAATATTAAATAATATGATAATAGTAATGATAACAGTAATATCAATAAAGTAGTAGTAATAATAATTAGAAATAATAACAGTAATAAAGGTGATAAAAATAATAATGATATCATCAATTGAAACGACAATGATAATAATAATACCCATAATAACGAAAATATTCTTTTACCATCAGTTTATGTATACAAGTAACGAGTCTTGAAATATCAATTAGAAATAGGTAGAAAATCTTGCCTCCCTAACATCAAGTTGCATATTTGCCTTCACGACATCAGGTTTCAAATTGCCATCCAAATATTCGGCTGCACATTTTGCCTCGCCGATATCCAGTTGCAATTTGCCTCCATTGACATCGAGTTGCATATTTGCCATCTCGACATTAGGTTGCACCGAAGTGGAGAAATATATATATAAAATTGAGCATGATCGGGCTCAAAATAAATTAATAATGATAATAATAATAGTAACGACAAAAATAATAGTACCAATAACAATAATAATGATAAAATATCGATACTAATAATAATAAGAAGAACACTGATAATAACCATGATCATAACAGTAATAATAACAGAAATCGTAGAAAGAATGATAATAATAATAATAATAGCAATAATATTAAAATATCAACAACGCTAGTAAAAATAATAATGCAAGACAAGATACAGTTTGGCCCAACATTTTTGTGGAAGTAATTTAATATTAATAATTTTAATAAAATAATGAAAACAACAATAAGAATATCAATAGTAGTAACAATAAAAATAATACTAGTAAGGATAGAGAAAATAATAGCAATAATAATAATAGTAGTAAATAATAGTATTATACATCAAATAAGAATTTGTCTTATCAAAATAGTCCGGTAGAAATATATAGTCGATCAAAAGTGAAAAGTGAAGTTAAAATACATCATTATTCGGAAAAACAAAATCTTTATTAAGAAACATTTTTTTTTTATATAGGAGATCGAAAATAAATATATCAATTAATAATCGAAACATAGAAAGTATTCGGAAAAATAATTATAAAGGGAAAAAAAAAAAAATAAGCAGGAGAAAATGAAGCTACATCCAATAAGGAGTTAAAGAGAATGATGACTAGAAGGGACAAAAGAAAATTAAGGAATTGAATGCGAAGGAAGAAGGACGAGGGCAAAATCGGAATTGAAGAGATTATGGCAGAGCATGATACTCAGAGTGAGTCAACAGTTGAAGAAGAATGCAAGGCACGAAGAGCAATAAACGTCACACGAACTGGAATAAGAGGGGATCAACGAGGCAAGCAGAAAATAAAAGATCGCTTGCATCAGAATCAAAAGAATAGGGGTACGGAAGAATAAATTTGTACCCAATAAGGAATCAACAAATCAGAACGAATGCAAGAGATGGAAGGAAGCAAGGAGTCAAAGAATTGGATATGAAGAAATCAAAATGGATGGATAAGACTTGTATCCAGATCGAGTTGACTATTAAATTATTCATGTGGTTGCATGGCCTGTTTAATGTTGAGTTAATCCTGACTGAGTCAAGCCTGTCTAATACATTAGTCAAACTAACACATTAGCCAAACCTGAGCTCTGATACCACTAAAAACCTTGTCACGCCCCGCTTCCCAAAAATATGGAATACGAGCACGTGACGAAGCCCAGCGAATGATTTTTACATCATCCATAAGCTGTAGGATCGACTCAGCATCATAACAAGAATATAACCAGATTTATATATAACCAAGCATGCATGAATAATTATTTAAGCAACAGAAACAATTTAAATAAATGATCATATTCAAATAGTTCCCCATGTCTGGATCAAGTGTAAACTCGGAAACAAGTCTTAAACAACAGAAGAAATAAATACCTTAGGAAAAGCAATTATTCAAACAAGTCCTTGCTCCAAGCGAATACTGAAATATCTGCTCGCCAATTCCAGCAGGTAGCTTGTCTCCAAAGTCTGTTTAATAAATATAAACAGGGAAACAAAGGGGAAACAAGAGAAAATGCCCTTAGTGCAAGCTAGGGCCACAAATAGTGAAAACAAGTACAAGTATGGGGAACAGGAACTGGAATCAAGAATGTAACAGAAATACAACAAGTAGTGGGAACAACCAGGAATTAGCTAGCAAGGGAGGACTTCTTAGTAAACAGGCTAGTTAACAACTGCTAATGGTAAAACATGTGTCAGGTGAACCTGTAGGGGTAACTAACATCAAGTATCATGTTCCATGTGTCAGGTTTCACGTATCAGGTTTCTTGTATCGTCTCATCAATATCAAGTACAGGTGTCATGTTCAAGTTTCATGTATCAGATATCAGGTAACCAGGTAATCAGGTAACAGGATAGTCAGGTAACAGGAAAATCATGTATCAGGTATTAAGTTCAAGTCTTGTGTGATTACTATCTAGGTAGCACGACATGCATCCATACTTTTACTACATGGTTGCTACAGCCAAATCAGTTACGTTTAGACCTAGTAGTGGAGTCTATAGGGCGGTGTACTCAGGCATCAAACAGGCAGGTGATCAACCATGGGCTCTAGAGGTGGCCCCCGTAGGCTCTAGAGGTGGCCCCCGTCACCATGACGTGGCACTTAGTTGCATGTGATCGCAAATATATATCATGTAACCTTGTAATGGGCTCTAGAGGTGGCCCCCGTAGGCTCTAGAGGTGGCCCCCGTCACCATGACGTGGCACTTAGTTCTACGTGGCACTTAGTTCCATTTAACATACAACTTGGGAAACACGAGCCCCCTTCCGAGTACACTTACCTATATTGTCCACTCTATAGTCCTTCCCTCAAACCCCGGCTTGTTACATTTGTTCAGACAAATTTTGTGTACTTGTATTTATACAAGTGAAGCAGGGTCGAAATAATATAATTTAATTCTAAGAAAAATTGGAGATGTCCTATAGGGTGTCCAGAAACTACATATAAAATTTGGAGTCAAACGCTCGCTGTTTACACAGCTAAAATAATTTGCAAAGTAAATATATACAGCAGTTTTGCAAATCTGCGTCTATTGACACAGCTGCGGTGTAACTGCCATAACTCCTAGACCGTAACTCCAAATTCGATCATTTTGGAGTCTATCGATATCTAAACATCCGGATCTACAATTTCTATTCAGGGCTCGGGCCCAGATTCCAATGATAAAAGGGTCGAAACTGCAAAAGAATATTCAGACAGCAACACTCAGGATTTATTTACTAATGTAGGTTTCATGGAAATATGTAATTTGGTGTCTAAGTTGTTAAGTAGCGTAAATACATAATCATGGAGATCAAAACAGCAACTAATAAATATTTTTCAAGTCATAATAGTCGCAAATTCGTCAAAATACTAAATATATATGTATCTACAAATTTTAGGGCTCCTTAATTCATATGTCCATGTGATTCATGTGTTCAAGGGGGTAAAAGAGTCCAATTGATTATTATTTAATACGAGGAAGTTTTGTGACTCTTAGAATTGTGGGTTTGAAGGTTCAAAATTGATTTACAATGACATTTCAAAGGGAGTCACAATCTAACTATATGTGGTATTTTCAAGAAAACTTGTACTAGAGCAATAAAATGTACAAGATGAATACTTGCCTTAAATCGACGATTATAAACTCCGCTTGTTGAAGCAATTGAGTAGAAAAATCCCCGAAGATGTCCTCAAAAAGCGCATGCAAAAATTGATCGGAGATCGCGTTTTCCCGCACACAGGATCGGCCCAGAACAGCGTACAGCGGCTTCGGATCTGATGCGGCCAAAACAGGAAACAGCGAAGCCGGCCAATGGAAAAGCTCCTCCGCAGCGGATCTGATCCACACAGGGAACAGCGGATCTCGGATCGCCTGTGGGTGAAACACTGAACAGCGATCTCACTGGCTCGATCGCACGGATCTTAAAGCGATCGGACGCTTGAGATTCGATCCCGCCCCAATCCTCTTCTTCTTCGTTCGATCGAGCAGAGCGCGAGAGAGAGTAACGGCGGGGTGCTTCGTTGGCGGCGACTGCGGCAGCGACGGAGTGCGGCGACGGCGGCGACGACATCGAGAAGTGACGGCGCGGTGATGGCGAGGCTGCTCTGTTCGTGGGTTCGAACAGAGGGTGAGAGCGGGAGTGGGCGTTGGGGTTCGGCGGCGTCTGGCGACGCAGCGGAGAGGTAGAGGCGGTCGAGGGGATGGGGATATGGTCGGAGGTCGAGAGCGAAGGTGAGGGAGGCGTCGAGTTTGGGTGCAGGCGAGTTGGATGGGTTCGGAGATTTGAGGACGACGGTGGGGTCTCTGTGGGTGCTGGCGAGCGGCGATGTGTGATGGAGTTATGGAGGTGGTGGCTGTGGGGGTCGACGAGGCGGATTGGGTATGGCGATGGTGATCGGAGTGGAGGAATTTGGGTTCTGGCGTGCGAGAGAGGTGGAGAAGGAAACGGGGTGAAGAAGAAGGATTAGCGGCAGGGTTTAGGGTTATAACAGTATTAGTTAGGGTTTGATTAGGGTTAGGAGTTCATATAATAGGGTTTGCGGGTTTGCGGGTTTTGGGGATCCGTTTCAAAAAGAGCCCAACAAGAGAAATGGTCAAAATGCACTAAAAATGAGGATTAAAAAGATAAATGAGAAGAAGTTGTCCATTTCTCATGAAGAACGGTACAAATGGCACACAATTGAATTTGATAAAGGACCCACAATTGAGTTGAGACAAAAATAAATGATTTTATTCGAACTGAAATAAAATACGGGATCTCAAATAGACAAAAGAGTACAATTGAGAAAAATACGGTATAATATACAAATACGGGAAACAGGAGTTATAGTTTATGAGTTATAACGGCGAATTAGTTTGAGAAATTTGGAGAAAGAATTTATGAATCAAGAGATCATGTCTCGAGAATCGAAATTTGGAATCGAGTTGAGTTTCAGGAAATATATCCAAATTGGGGTTTTCCTTTGTTGATTTTGGATATTGATATGGTGTGGATCTGAATACGAAGCTATTTCATTGAATAATTAAATTTTTAGAAACTCTGTTTTGATTATATGCATAATTCATGTTTTATCTGAAAGAAATCAACAGATCACTATTTTTATAAATTCAAGTAGTTTTGATTTAGTTTTATGGATTATTATATATCCTACAAGTTGTATTTGATCAGATAAGAAATATGTGTTTTGTAGAAATCGTTTTCATAAAGTAAAACTATATATCGGTTGAAATGTGCACAACCAAAAATCTGCAGTCTGCAGGTCGACAGTCGACCGTCGTGACCTGACTGCTGTGTTCTCTAGTTTTCTTGAAATTTTGTTCTGGACAGTCGACTGATGACTTTTTACAGTCGACTGATACTACTTAGAATTATTTTCTCAAAGTTATTGGAATTTTTGTTCTGAACAGTCGACTGATACTACTTAGAATTATTTTCTCAAAGTTATTGAATTTTCGCTCTGGACAGTCGACCGATGGCTTTTTATAATCGACTTATAATACTTAGAATTATTTTCTCAAAGCTATTGGATTTTTCTCTCTGGACAGTCTACCGATGGCTTTTGTAGTCGACTGATACTGATATATCTATACATATTTTAATGTTCTTTAAATGGTTTACTCTCTAAATGTTTTAATCTATAACTTACTATTCCATACCTTATCTTCTACTGAACAAATATTTTTCGTGTTGTTTTATCTGAGCAATTTATGAAGATTGGGTTGGATATTTGGGTGTGTCTCTAGAGGGTGTGTGTGACCCTAGTATACCGGCAGTTGAGATATTTATGTTTGGGCCTGTTGAGGCATTTTAGTTGATCAGTTGTTGAGTTAAGTCCGGTGGGGTACACCAACTCTAGAAGATTCTAAAGTAATTAAAAAACCTAAATAATAAAGACAAGCACTAGTGGTGGTTTGATGAACGAGAACATGGGTTATGGACCTCAGTATGGCTTGCGGTGTGAGATAATCCTCGGAATTATCCAGGTGTGAGTGAAATAGTCTCCAAAATTACCTGTGGTGTGGGATTGATCTCCAGAATTATCGGGGTCGAGGCGACGCTCATGTGGTATTCGTGTGATGAGGTGCCATAGCTTGCGGTGTGGGGTATTCTCGAAGATTCCCAGGTGTGAGTGAAATAGTCTCCGAAATTATCTGTGAATAGAGATTGACCTCCGGAATTATCGGGGCATGGGCTAATACTCACAGTTTATCTTTATCTCGTTGTAGTCATTGTGTTAGGATTAGTTGCATAGCGGGGGATTAAACCCTACAATGTAGAGACGTTAAGGGCTTGCATCGGACCTATGTAGAGTGGGATGCATAGACTCCGACAAGTACGCATTAGAGAGTCAGCATATAGAATTTGTGTTTTCTTAATTTGGTTTCATGCATGTGTTTTCCTGTTTTCAACACTTAACACTTAGTCTAGCTTCACTTGTTGTGTTTTCGCGTTTCGTAATTTTCCTATAGTCACTTACTCCTGTTTATTTCCTGTTGTAGATGAATCCATGCTTTACTTATGTTGTTTGTCTTTATGTCACTCACACCGTTATGGCTGACCCCTTTAGTTTTGGGGGTTAGGGTTATCTCTAACCTCATATTTTACACGTAATTTCCTATAGCTTGGGATTTGGATGCTTGAGTTAAAGTGATGTAATTACTTATGTAATATGTAAAAGAAAGTGTTGTAAAGAAAGAAATTTGTAATTCGAGGTGTTTTGTATTCTGCTGTGCTTTATAAACAATTGATGTAATAAAAAGTTTCAATTTTTCCTATATTTGGTTGCTATATTTATGATTACATTGAAGTAGATTCTGAAATTGTGCCACTACGCTGCTCCCCTCCGATGCCAGCAGCAGCACCACCAGCCCCGTGCGCCGTCGCCTTCCCTTGACGCAGTGCACCCCGACTCTCTCTCTCTCTCTCTCTCTCTCTCTCTCTCTCTCTCTATCTCTCTCTCTCTCTCTCTTGTGTGCATGTTTTGTTCGTGGTTCGTGTGTTTCGCTCATTGTTCGTTGAGTTCGTGCCCAGAAATCCGTTTCCGTTATTCTCTTTGCATCGTCATTTTCGTCGTCGACTATAAGGCAAGTAACTTGTATTCTTTTTGTTGTGTAATACAAGTACTAAATACCGCTTGAAGTGTAGTTGTGTTCTAGAGAAATTCTTGTACAAAACCCCTGTTAGATCTTGTCCATATGTGTTGATTTGTCCATAGTTATCTCATTACACACACGGCATGAAGTTAAACTTAGATCTAATTTATCCATATTGCATATCTGTATGTTGGTTGTGAACCCTAATATAATGTGAGAATCTTGCATGCTTGTGTGATACTAGTAGTATATCCTGTGTTATCTGTTAGACACCCTATACCATGTTGCTTGGAAATCTAGTATACCCTATTTCACGTTTGTTATGATTTGGATGAGTTTCGTATGATCTATGTTGATTTTGTACATGAAGAAGATTTCAGTTTTTGTTGTTTCTCGTTTTTTATCAGTATTTTATACCCTATTAAGGTCAGTATATGAAAACTATTTGTGAATATGAATTACAGAGAATTCTTTCTACTTTCCAAAATTTCTGACAGATCTCAGTTTTGATTTGTGAGTTGCAAGATATTACTGTTTTACTACAGATATGTAGGAAAATTCCCGATTCGGTTTAATATGGATTCTGTATGACTATTTACTTTACTACTGATGTTAAAGATAATATTTTAATCCAAAATTTTGCTGAGTACAACTAGATCTGATTGGGATTAACCCCTAATTTTTTTTGATTTAATTAATGACTTTTATACATTATTCTATGCTTGCAAACAACTACTATACTTACAGAATTTTTATACTGTTCAGTAAAGAACCTTAATTTCAACCTAATTATATTTGCTGTTTATAAAAACTTTGTGAATATGAATTGTAGCATACTGTATCTATTTTATCACCCTTTTGATGGATCTAGATTTCGATTTATATTTTGTAAGATATTGCTGTTTTATTACTGCAGTGTTTATGAATCCAGATTTGCAAAACTACTGTATCTTGCTGCTTTCTTATTTTACTTGACTATTTTATCTATGTTGGAAAATTATGAAACTTTATTTTCTGATACTAAACATACTAGAGAATACCCCAGATTTTTCTTGGATTTAATCAGTAAGCTTTTATGCCGTTTTCCTGTTTATGAATACAAACTTCTAATTTCTGGCTGAACATGTTTTCTGGATACAAATCTGTTTTGTGGCTTGTTTTTGTGAAGTACTATATGACTTATATATATTTGCTGGATTCGGCCGAGAGTCTATTTTCCAGATTTTCTAACGGATCCAGATTTACACATTTGTAGCAACGGGAATTCCAGATTTAGTGCAGTACTGTCTTGCTGTCCTGAACTAGAATTTTCGTTGTTTTATCATTTTATGAGTTGTCTATCGCCTGTACATGTTTATCTTTCAATCTGAACCTGTTACTTGTTCATGCCATGTTATTCTTGCCTTGTTTTGTAACACATACATGCCAGTTTGGTAATAATAATAAATAACCAAGCCAGGGTTAAGGGAAAGATCTAGTAGTGGAAAATATAGAAATGTATACTTGGATGGGGGCACGTGTTTCCCACCTGATTATCCGTTACCTGACATGTGATCCTGATTATTTGTTATCTGATTCCTGACTACATACTTCCTTATGAGAGAGTGTACTCAGAAGGGGGCCCGTGTTTCCTACCTGTTACCCAACTACATACTTCCTACGGGAAGGTGTACTTGGAGGGGACGTAGTCCTACCTGATGCATGATTACCTGATGCATGATTACCTATTGCATGATATCTTTACTTGTACCTGTTTACTTGATACCTGAGTACATGGCCCTATATACTCCACTACGAAATCTAAACGCACACTTGTTTGAACGTAGCAACCATGTGGTAAAAACCTGGGACGCATGAAATGCTACCTAGATATTTTTAATACAAGACTTGACATAACATGATACCTGTTACATGCTTACCTGTACATGCTATCTGTATACCTGTTTACCTGCTTGCTTGACACCTGATACATGTTACCTGTACCCTGTTAGTATATCATGTTGCTTGATTTTTTTTCCTGATTCATGTTAGTCATCCTGTTTTGTTGCCATGCCTATCCATGCTATGATGTTTCCGCTGTTACTCTATACTTATTTATCCTTTTCTGTACTTGTGCTTATACTACAAGTGGCCCATAACTTGCATTGATGGGCATTTTCTTTTCTTTTCTTTTTCCTCTCCTACAATTTGCTAAATTGCAGATCTTGGTGATCAGCTGCCCGATGGAGTAGGTGATCTAAGATTTTAGTCCTGGAGTTCTTGATATTACTATTATTATTTTCTGTTGCTTATTTGAATAACTGTATCTGTTACTTGGAGTATTTTGTACTCGGCAATGTGACCCAGGATTATTAACTTGTTCAGATCTGGTTTATTTGATATTATTAAATTTCATTTTAGGTAAATTCCTGTTGGTATATTGATTCATATATGCATGCGTGGTTGACTTCTCTCGCTTCCTACTCTGATTATTCCTGTGAAATATTGTAAAGATCTTGATAGCTTATGGATGATGAAAATCATTCAGTGGACTTAGTCACGTATCCGTACTCTGTATCTCCTTTTTTGGAAAGTGGGGCGTGACAAGAAGTCTGATGTCTGCTGTGAAGAAATAACAGAATGAAGTGAAATGGTTCCGCTTCAAAATGCTCACGAATATAGTGACAATCAATCTCAATGTGCTCTTCATTCGCTCATGAAAGACCGGGTTGCTTGCAATGTGCAATGCACTCCGATTATCACAATGAAGAGGAGTAGCTCCTGTAAGTGTGACACTCTTATCTGATAACAACCAACAAATATGAACAATCTCTCTAGTAGTAGCTGTCATCGCTCTGTACTCAGCTTGTGTAGAACAACATGCAACCACTATCCGTTTCTTACTTCGCCATGAGATCTGCGAATCACCAAAAATAGACAGAACTCTGTGGTGGACCGTCTAGTCGTAGGATCACCCACCCAATCTGGGTCAGAATATACACTAAGCTTTAGTTTAGATGTAGAAGGCATGAATAATGAGCGAATGATAATCCCCCGAAGATATTTGAGGATCCGAAGAAGAGCAATGAGTGAACTAATGTAGGAGCGGAAACAAACTGGCTGACAATACTGGCTGCATGAGCAATATCTGGTCTGGTCATGCATAAGTAGACAAGCTGTCCAACAATCTGCATGTATCTAGTGGGATCGGGAAGGTGCTCACCATCTGTGAGACGAAGCTTCATGTGAAGCTCTAAGGGAGTATCGGCTGATTGACTGTCAGAGAGACATTCAGTGGATATAATATATGATGTGTATTTCTGTTGAGAAATAAATATCCCCCAAGATCCATGGGCAATCTCTCGACCCGAAAAGTAACGTAGTCTGCCAATCTTTCATATGGAACTACTGGTGTATGGAACTACTGGTGAAGGTATTTCTGAGTGGATGTAATGCCTGCGGAGTCATCCTTAGTAATAATTATATCATCAACATATAATAATAGAAGTACCCTCCCCTGCGGTGTTGACCGTTTAAACATAGAGTGATCATGTGAACTCTGATTGAAACCGGCCTGTGTGATGACATGGTGAAAACACTCAAACCAGGCTCGAGGGGTCTGTTTCAGACCATATATAGCTCGATCTAGACAGAAAACATGACAAGAGGTGTGGTAAGGTTAGGAGAGCGATGCTTGTAAACAACCTCATATTGGGTACCATGAAGAAAGGCATTCTTCACGTCTATTTGGTATAATGGCCACTGATGAATAGCGGCAACGGCAAGGAGAGTGCGAACAGTGGTCATCTGTGCAGCTAGAACAAAAGTCTCATCATAATCAATGTTATACTCGTTAGTAAATCCTCGGGCAACTAGACAGGCCTTGTGTCGCTCAATGGAACCATCATATCGATATTTGACATTGAAGGTCCACTTGTGCTAACAGGCTAGATGCTCATTGGCAGTGGAACAACATCCCAAGTGTCAGTCTGATCAAATGCACTGAACTCCTCTGCAATTGCTTCCCACCACTGGGGATATTGAATCGCTTCCTGATAGGTTCTGGGCTCACGTGTGGAGTGTATAGTAGTGAGATATGCATAAAACTATGGTGAGTAAGAGGCAAGGGTTGCAAAACTGAACTGGTCAGAGGGACCAGTGGCATCAGTTGTATAACGTGCTAGGGGGATTCCTGAAGTGGTACGTGTAGAGTGACGAACTGGTGGTGGATGTGCAGGTTGCAGGGTGAGGTCAGTGGGGTGGGTGCATGAGGTGGTGGGGATGCAGGTGGTGTGGGCACATGTGGCTGCAGTGATGCAGGTGGTATGGGAGGGCATCTGTAGGGGGAGTAGGAGTCATAATGTCTATGTGATATGGGAAACGAGCCAAAGGAGTGAGATCGAAGGGAAAGAGTGAAGATGTGTTCGGGGAGGTAGTCGATGGAACCGAGGAATCGAGAAAGCTAGAATCCTCAGGAGAAGATAGGTAGTAGGGAGAGTCTTCCACAAAGAAGACATGTCGGGAAATACGAACACTATGCGCTAAGGGATCAAAACAACTATATCTTTTGTGCTCTGAACTGATACCTAGGTGAACGCACTTAGCAGCGTAGGTGGTCAGCTTCGTGCGCTTAGTGGGAGGGAGAAGGACATAATAGATGCACCCAAAATTATGGAGCATACTGTTGTCCGGCGGTGAGTAATGAAGAGCCTCATAAGGTGTCATGCCAGATAGGGTAGATGAGGGAGTGATGTTGATGAGGCGGACAGAGGTTATGACAGCTTCAGCCTAAAAAGAATGAGGAATAGAATAAAAGGGCGCGAGATGTATTAAGAATTTGACGATGCTTGCGTTCAGCTGCACCATTCTACTCATGTGTTTGAGGGCATGACTATTGAAAAAGTGTGTCGTGAGACTGAAGGATCGATCTCATAGTAGTGGAAGTGCACTCACAAGCACCGTCTTAGTAAAAAATCTGGATGCGCACACCGAACTGAGTGTGAATCATGGTTGTAAAGAACTGGTAAATGTTAGGAGTCTCAGATCATTTGTAGATAAGGAAAAGTCATGTATATCGAGTGAAGTCATCTATGAAGGTAACATAATAGAGATAGTCTTTGCTAGAAGGTACAGAAGAGGGTCCCCATATGTCAGAACGGACAAGTTGAAAATGATGAGTGGTTTGAGGAGTACTTTTGTTATTAGGAGTGTTATGTGTTTGGCCAACTAACGACCCTGACAAACAGACAAACATGTGAAGCAGAGTTGGCCAAGAGCACCACTACGGGCTAAAATCTTGAGACAAAACTCATTAACATGAACTAAACGACTGTGCCACATATCAACATTAGAGGACATAACACCAGCAAAACTAGGATGAGAACTATGTGCATGTAGAAAATCAGGGTGATATAGACGACCATGTCCAGTATGTGAATCGGTAATAGAACAACTCAAAGAAATGAATGTAATAACAAGACCACTATCGCACAGAGCACTAATAAAAATAAGGTTTATGAATAAATGGGGAGAATAAAGAACATAAGGTAATGTAAGAGGGTTAGAGCTAATAGATCATGAATGTGTAGTGAGAAATTGTGAGCCACTAGCAGTGTGAAGGGATAGGGAGTGAGAGGGAAGCGGAGTACTAGTGTTGAGCAGTGTATAATTACTAGTAAGATAATGTGATGCACAAGAATCTAAAATTTTGGAAGAATTCATGCCATGAGTAACAAAGAATGGGGCAGAGGGCCAGCATTGGCAGACTGACCCAAGAGCTGGAGTTCCAGCTGAGCGAGGCGTTGCTGAAGATTGGCCCAATCAACATGAGATGGCAAAGCCGAAGTAATGGTCATGTAAGAGATGTAAGAGAAGTGGTACTATCACGCCCCGCTTTCCAAGAAAGAATACGGAATACAGATACGCGACACAAGTCCAGCGAATGGCTTTCACCATTCATAAGCAGTAAGGATCTTTACAATAAATACAAGAATAAATAAGAGATACACAAGAGGAATAGTCAACCACGCATGAATAACTGAATTAATATAGTAAACAGGTTACTTGAAAGGAAACAAGAATAACGAACTTCAAATAAAGAAGTCTGGGACAAAACACAAGTCTGGGACAAAAGGCCCAATACAATATCCATGCAGCAATTACATTTATTCAAAATAAACAACAAGAATAAAAGTAGCAAGATCTCCAGCCAACTAAAATCTTTGGTCACCTACTCCATCGGGCAGCTGGTCACCAAAGTCTGCGAGTGACAAATTACAGGAAAAGGAAGGAGAAAACAAACGCACGTCAATGCAAGTTACGGGTCGCTTGTAGTGCAGGAAACAAGTACAAGAAAGATACACAAGTATAGAGTAACAGCGGAAGCAAGTACAGAAGTAGCATGGAAGGAATGTGGTATCAATTTCTTAATCAAGTACAGAATCGAATAGCATGGCAAGATAATCGAGTGCAAGTGGCATGTAACACGTAGCATGCAAACGAATAACAAGTAACAAGTGTCAAGTAATCATGTACAAGTAGCAAGCAACAAGTTTCAAGTGATCAGGTTATTCTCAAGTTTTGTATTTATTCCGAACTAGGTAGCACTTCATGCATCCCAAATTTTTACCACATGGTTGCTACATTCAAGCAAGTTGTGTTTTAGATTTCATAGTAGATCTTAGAGGGCAGTGTACTCAGGGACAAGTATCTACTATCAAGTATCAAGCATCGATTATCACGTGTCAAGTGTCAAGTGTCAAATAATCACGTGTCAAGTATCAAGTATCAAGTATCACATAGGATTTATGGATCCCCTTCCGAGTACACGTTTCTGCATTTTCCACTATTAGATCTTTTCCTTTAACCTCGACTTGGTTTCTTATTATTATTATTTAAGTCAATCATGGACGTGCACAAACAAGGTAAGAAACATGGTAAGATAACAAGGAACAAGTACAAGTTGGATAAAGGAAACGAACGGGTGACAAATGACTCATCAAAGGTTAGGACAACGAAACATTCAGTTATGGACAGCAAGACAGTACTGCACCAAATCTGAGTTTTCCGTTGCCACAAACATGCAAATATGGATCCGTCAGAAAATTGAGAACATAGACTCTCGTCCGAATCCAGCACATATATACAAGTCATATAATAACCACAGAACGAGGCTCAAAACAGAATTATATGCAGAAATCATGTTCAGTCAAAAATCACTAGGTTGTATTCACATACATGAAAATGGCATAAAACTTACTGATTTAAATCCAAGAAAAATCTAGGGTATTCCATAGTATGTCTAGTATCAGCAAATAAAATTTCATAATATTCCAACATAGATAGTATAGTCAAATAAATTCGAGAAACAGCAGGATACAGCAAATGTGTGAATCTGAAATTCTTGACACAACAGTACTAAAACGACGATAGATTATAAAGTATAACTCGAAATCCAAATTCGTAAAAAGGGTTGTAAAATAGATACAGCAGGCTACATTTTATATTTATAAAGTTTTTACCAACAGCAAATAGAACCATATTGAAATTAAGGTTCTTTACTGAACATCATGAAATTCTGGAATATAGTAGTTTGTTCACAAGCCTAGAATAGTTTATAAATGTCATCAAATAAACCTACAAGAATTAGGGGTTAACCCCAGTCAAGTCTAATCATACATAGAAAAATATTAGATCCAAATCTTACCTTTACCATTAGTTTAAAAATGAATAACTATACAGAAACACATAAAACTATATCTTGAATTCTCAACACACCTGTAGTAAAATAACAATAACTCATGCCTCACAAACCAAAACTGAGATCTATCAAAAATTCTGGAAAATAGACAACGAGATCTACGATTTATATTTACAAATTAATTTTGATTTGCTGACCTCAACAGGGTCTAAAATACTGAAACAAAACAGGGTAGTAGCAAAAACAGAAATCTCTTCTTATGCATTAAATCAAATAGTTCATATGCAAAAAATTCAAATTATAACAAAATACAAAACATGGTATAATATATGTCCAAAAAAACATGGTATGGGTGTTTAACAAATCTACCATAAGATACTCTGACTAACACATCAAGCATGCAAGATTCATACAACAAATCATGGATCACGAACAACATACATACATGCATCAAGAATCTAGTTAGATCTAAATTATTTCATGTCGTGTGTGTAACAAAAGACTACTACGGATGGATCAACAAATAGGGATAAGATCTAACAAGGGTTTTTTATGAGAATGAATCTTGAACAAAAAGTGGCACTACAGGCGGTATTTAGTACTTGTATATACAACAAAAGAATACAAGTTACTTGCCTTGAATTGTCGACGGATCTGACGAGTAAATGAGAATAACGGGAATAGATTCCCGGGCATGAACACAATACCACGTGTGGATCACGTACGAGATGCACAAGATGATCACGATCACTACGAACACAATAACACGAACACACGGTCACGGATCCAACACTTTAGATCAACACGTGCACAATAAGAGAGGAAGGGACAGCCAGGGTTTGCACTGTGATGGATGACGATGGCGGTGAAGCGGCGCGACGGCGGGACAGGGATGGCGGCGAAAAGGGGGTCACGTCGGCGGGGGCAAGGCCGAGATGGGGGGTGGCGCTGTGGCTGATGGGTGCTGTTGTCGACTTCGAAATAGGAGAAGAGAAGAAGAGGGGACCGCGCTGCTGCTGGCATCGTGGTTGGCGTGCGGCGCTCGGGAGGAGGGCAGCACAGTGGTGGGGTCGCACGGTAGGAGGGTAGGTCGGCGGCCGGGGGGTGCACACGGTAGTAGGGGGCCGGGATGCAGGGTAGGGGAGAGAGAAAGATAGAGATGGTGATTAAGGTTAGGGTTTTGGAGATAGGAATTGTAGATAGCGAAACAAAATTTGTTGGGGATTATAATGAGAGATTTTTGACAAGTTGTGACTTGGAGAATCAAGAGAATATGGGAATCTGCCTGTTAAGGAGTGTGAAGATAATCTGGGGAAGACTGGATCAAAGAAGAGGGTATTGGGTTACGGGTTAGGATCCAGTAGGACGGATGGGTTCATATAGGGTAGATTGGGTAGAAAACCATATCCAACAGGGCAGAATTCAAATAAATAGGCAATTAGGCCATGAAATGCAACAAATAAGAAACAATAAATCATCCAGAGACAAAATAATAGGCAGAAAAATGAATCTCAATAGAATTAAACAAATAGATGAATATATAAATGCTAGAAAGAAGAAAAAATACACGGTTCGGGAAAAGAACGAGTACAAATAGATAGAATACACTGGGAGAATGAATACAGTACAAAAATACATCAAATGGGATACAAGAGTTACAAATCCTACCCACCTAACAAGAAAAATTTTGTCCTCGAAATTCAAACAAGAGGTACATAGGGTAACTCCGAAAAAGAAGGGACAACAACAACAGAAACAAAACAAACAACTACACAAACAAATGAGGAAACCTCAGCTGTATATCCTCCTCCAGCTCCCAAGTCGATTCACCCGGTGAGTGAGGATTTCAAGAAACCCAAACCAACCTGATGACCTTGTTCTTCAGCACTTTCTCCTTTCGATCCAAAATAGCAACTGGCGGAATCTCACTAGTCAGATCCGGCTACACGGTTAACTCCGAATAGTCAATCACGTGGCTCTCATCATGGATATATCTCTTGAGTTGTGAGACATGGAAGACATCATGCACTCCCGATAAAGCCGGTGGTAATGTAAGACGATAGGCCACCTTGCGTACTCGTTCCACGATATCAAACGGTCCGACAAACCTAGGG
Source organism: Hemerocallis citrina (assembly GCA_017893485.1). Lineage (NCBI taxonomy): Eukaryota > Viridiplantae > Streptophyta > Magnoliopsida > Asparagales > Asphodelaceae > Hemerocallis > Hemerocallis citrina. The sequence continues at coordinate 39,521,485 of CM030366.1, forward strand.
TAGCACTTGCCCCCACCACCAAACCGAATGACACCTCACCACGGAGATACCTTTAGGAAAACATGGTCACAAACCTTGAACTCCAAGGCTCTCTTATGAACATCTGCCCATCTCTGCTGCCTGCCTTGTGCTGCCTGAAGATGCTTCCTGATCTGAATCACCGCATCAACAGTCCTTGTGATCAACTCAGGACCTAATTACTTCCTTTCACCAATGTCATCCTAGCACATTGGTGATCTGCACTTCTGACCATATAGTGCCTCGAACGGTGCAGCTTTAAGACTGGCTGGAAAGCTGTTATTGTACGTGAACTCTACAAGATGCAAATGGTCCTCCAATGATCCACCACACTGCAACACACAGGACCTCAACATGTCCTCTGGAGTCTGGATGGTCCACTTTGACTGTCCATTCGTCTGGGGGTGAAAAGTTGTACTGTACTTCAGTTTACTCCCTAAACGACTCTGAAGAATCACCCAAAACTGAAACCTAAACCTCGTATCCCTGCAAGATACAATACTAACTGGAACCCTATGAAGTCTGACGATCTCTTCCTTGTACTTCTCAGCTAGGCTCTCAGTAGACTGTCCGACTCGAAAGGGAATGAAGTGAGAACTCTACGTCAGTCGGTCGACAATTACCCAAATGGCATTGTGACCCTTAGGACTCCTTGGCAAAGCGGTCACAAAATTCATAGTGATGTGTTCCCACTTCCACTCTGGAATGGGAAGCGGTTGAAGAAGTCCAGCATTTCTCTGATGCTCTTCCTTCACCTGCTGGCAGATCAAACACTGAGACACAAATCTAGCCACAGTCGTCTTCATACCATGCCTCCAGAAGTGAAGCTTCAAGTCCCGGTACATCTTAGTACCTCCTGGATGAATAGAGTACGATGACTGGTGGGCTTCCTCAAGCAACCTCTGACGAACTTCACCCTTCAGGACACATAACCTGGACCCAAAACAAAGCGATCCATCTGCATGATTAACCATATCCATTTTGGAACCAACCGCAACCTCTAATTTGAATCCTTACAACTGCTCATCACCAGCCTGAGCCTCTTTAATCTGCTCGACAAGAGACAACTGAAGCTAAAGCATCATGCAACTTTGATTAGAACTCGGCAAAACCACATCCAACTCCAACCTCCGCATCTGCTCAACCAGATCCCTCTGCTGAGTCAGGAACAGGGCTGCTGGTCTCCTGCTCAAAGCATCTGGCACTAAGTTCACTCTACCAGGATGGTATTGCAAACTGATGTCATAGTCAGCCATAAGCTCCAACCAACACCTCTGCCTCATGTTCAATTCCTTTTGGGTGAAGACATACTTGAGACTTTTTTGGTCGGTAAAGATCTCAACTCGGTCTCCAAGTAAATAGTGTTTCCACAGCTTCAAAGTGAAAATCACTGCCGCTAACTCCAAGTCATGAGTCGGATAGTTCCTCTCATGTGGCTTCAACTGCCTCGATGCATAAGCAACAACTTGGCCCTTCTGCATCAAAACTGCACCAAGACCCTTGCCAGAAGCGTCACAGTGAACCACAAATCTGCCTGAACCATCTAAAATAGTCAACACAGGCGTTAATGTCAAACTGCTCTTCAACTCAGCAAAAGCCTCACTACAAGCCTCAGACCAACAAAACTTCTTATCCTTCTCTGTCAGCTTAGTCAAAGGTCCTGCTATCTTCGAAAAGTCTTGGACGAATTTCTGATAATAGCTAGCCAGGCCAAGGAAACTTCTCACCTCTGACACTAACTTGGGGACTGGCCAATCTCTTACAGCCGCAACCTTGGACGGATCTACTAAGATACCATCTCTTGAGATAATGTTCCCCAAGAAGGTAACTCGATCGAGCCAAAACTTACACTTGCTGACTTTCCTATAGAGTTGATTCTCCCTCAAAGTCTGAAGGACCAACCTTAGATGCTTAGCATGCTCCTTCTAGCTCCGAGAATACATCAGAATATCATCGATGAAGACCACCACAAATATGTCCAGGAATGGGGAAAAGACCATTTTCATCAGTCTCATGAACACAGCTGGACCATTCGTGACTTTGAAAGGCATGATAAGGAACTCATAGTGCTCATATCTTGTCCTGAAAGCGGTCTTCGGCACATCAATTGCTTTCACCTTGACCTGATGATACCCTGAGCAAAGATCCAACATCGAAAAGACAACTGCTCCGCCCAACTGATCAAACAAGACATCGATCCTTGGCAGCGGACACCGGTTCTTCACAGTAACAATGTTCAGTTCTCGATAATCACAGTCGAGGGCTATGGTCCTTCTTGCTGACGAAAAGAACTGGAGCACCCCACAGTGAAACGCTGGGTCGGATGAACTCCAAATTTAGCAAACCTTGAATCTGCACCTTCAGCTATACTAGCTCAACCGGTGCCATCCTGTAGGGACTCTTCAATATCGGTTCCATACCAGGCTGAACTTCAATACCGAACTCATCATCCCTATCAGGGAGTAAGCCAGGCAACTCCTCTGAAAATAAATCCAGAAATTCTCGTACTACTAGAGGCGCAGCCTCACAGCCTATGTGCAACTCCATCGCATAAGTCTCCTGATCAACTGCAGTCTCAGCTCAGCCTAAGGGCATCTCCCCGGTATGAAACTCAAACTCTGCGCGTCCTGGGATTCGGAATACAACTTTCTTCGCACAGTAATCAATGATGACATGGGACTTGCCCAACCAATCCATACCGAGAATGATGTCGAATCCGAAATTCCTAATGACGATCAGGTCGGCCTTGAAATTTGCACCACCAATAACTACGGGAATCTGTTTGCATTCCCGAGAACAGACAACAACACTGCCACCCGTGACAATTCTCTAAGCCTCAGGCATGATGCTGCACACCATCTGATGTCGAGCCACAAAGCGGGAGAAGACGAAGGAATGTGTCACCCCGAAATCAAAGAGAACATGAGCAGGGAAAGAACAAACTAGGATAACACCTAAGATAGATCCAAAAGGCAAGGAAAAAGAAATGATGATGAAGGAATGGAGAAAAACAATGCAGAGTAGATAATATGAAAGAACAGAGCAAAGCAACGAAGGAAACAAAGTAAATAACAACAATGAAAAGAAAGATACCTGCAACCTGCAACAACACCTACTACCATCTCAGCATCTGTAGCTGTCAGGTTGAAAGCCTGACCTCTCCTGGGAACCGCGGTCCTCTGACCGACAATCTGGCACTGAGGAGGAAGCGGTGGCCAAACCGAACCACGAGCTAGCGCTTCCTGCTGAACCGGACCCCTGGCTGGAAGAGCCATCCTTTGCTGTGGGCAATCTCATACTTAGTGGTCTGCACCGCCACATCCAAAGAAACGGCGATTGGCGCGATTGCAATCCTTGTGCTCATGCCCAGCAAATTGGCAAAAGTCACAAAAACCAACTCTCTTAGGGCCAGCAAAGAGTATGGAGCTGACCTGACCGGATGGGCTAGGACAGGCCTCCAAATCGGGCCACCAGAAGGCCTAGCAACAACGACAGAGTGCTGAACAGTCCGCTGGGGAGGAACCAACCTGCTGCGAGCCTGCTCCTGAGCTTAGGCTGCCTCAAGAGCCTCAACATAAGTATGCATACGAAGGGAAATGAGATGCATCTGAATATCTCGCTCAAGCCCCAAAAGGAATCTCCGAGCTTGATCCTCTTTGTTCGCCACTAGAATGGTTGTGATGCGGCTAAGCCTGGTGAACTCTGCCGCGTACTCATCCACTAACCTGGCACCCTGTTCCAAGAGAGTCTCATGTTACAACATTGCATGGACAATTTGTAACAAAGTTCCAAAAATATAACAACGACCAATCTGTTTCAGGGCAAGAAAATGCTGCTCCATCTCAACTCAAGTGCTGCTAGGGAAGAACTTCTCCAAGAATCTCCTGGTGAATGCGGTCCAAGAAACGGGCGTCTCAAAAATTTCGGACTCAGTCCTCCACCATATATGGACAAGGTCCACCAACTGGATGGTCACCACATCCACACAATCAGCATCAGCAACTCTCGCTGCCAACAACAACTGCTCCGTCCTGATCAACCACTGTTTGGCCTCAAGCGGCATCTCAGTGCCGAAAAGTTTATCAAGGTGCAGCCTCATGAAATCTGCAACTATACTCGAACAAGGAAGGAGAGCTGCCTGTGTAGGCACAACAGGAGTCAGATTCCGAGCAACTTCCAATGTGGCCATCACCAGATCACTTTGATTCTGCTGCATATGGATCAATCGCTCCAACACATTCGTAACAGCCTCTAATCCAGGTTATTCATCCTGTGGACGGAAAGTGGAACCTCTGCAAGCCATGGCCTGCACAAATCCAAAAATAATTAGCATCCAGATCAATGTTGATTATAATTTATTCATGATACTGCATGGACTGTGTACTATTGAGCCAATCCTTGATCGAGCCCAAACTTGTCTAACATATTAGTCAAGCCAATACATTAGCCAAACCTGGTGCTTTGACACCACTAGAAACCCTGTCACGCCTTGCTTCCTAAGAAGGAAAATGGAATACGGATATACGACACAAGTCTAGCGAATGGCTTTCACCATTCATAAACTGTAAGGATCTTTACAACATATACAAGAATAAATAAGAGATATACAAGAGGAATAGTCAACCACACATGAATAACTGAATTAGTATAGTCAATAGGATTACATGAAAGGAAACATGATTATCAAATTTTAAATAATCAAGTCCGGAACAAAACACAAGTCTGGGACAAAATGCCAAATATAATATCCATGTAGCAATTACATTTATTCAAAATAAACAACAAGAATAAATAGTAGCAAGATCTCCAGCCAACTAGAATCTTTGATCACCTACTCCATCGGGCAGCTGGTTACCAAAGTCTGCAAGTGAAAAATTCCAGGAAAGGAAAGAGAAAACAAACGCCCGTCAATACAAGTTACAAGTCGCTTGTAGTGCAGGCAACAAGTACAGAAAAGATAGACAAGTATAGAGTAACAGCGGAAGCAAGCAGAAGTAGCATGGAAGGAATGTGACGGCAATTTCTTAATCAAGTACAGAATCGAATAGCATGGCAAGATAATCGAGTGCAAGTGGCATGTAACAGAGTATCACGTAGCATGCAAACGAGTAACGAGTAACAAGTGTCAAGTAATCATGTACAGGTAGCAAGCAACAAGTGTCAAGTGATCATGTTATTTTCAAGTCTCGTATTTATTCCTAACTAGGTAGCACTTCATGCATCCCAAATTTTTACCACATGGTTGCTACATTCAAGCAAGTTGCGTTTTAGATTTCATAGTGGATCTTAGAGGGCAGTGTACTCAGGGACAAGTATCTACTATCAAGTATCAAGCATCGAGTATCACGTGTCAAGTGTCAAGTGTCAAATAATCACGTGTCAAGTATCAAGTATCAAGTATTACATAGGATTTATGGATCCCCTTCTGAGTACACGTTTCTGCATTTTCCACTATTAGATCTTTCCCTTTAACCTTGACTTGGTTTCTTATTATTATTATTTAAGTTAAGCATGGAAGTGCACAAATAAGACAAGAAACATGGTAAGATAACAAGGGATAAGTACAAGTTGGATAAAGGACACGAACGAGTGATAAACGACTCATCAAAGGCTAGGATAACGAAACATTCAATTATCGACAGCAAGATAGTACTGCACCAAATCAGAGCTTCCCTTTGCCACAAACATGCAAATCTGGATCCGTTGGAAAATCTAGAAAATAGACTCTCGTCCGAATCCATCACATATATACAAGTCATATAATAACCATAGAAACAAGTCTCAAAACAGAATTATATGCAGAAATCATGTTCAGCCAGAAATCACTAGGTTGTATTCACATACATGAAAATGGCATAAAACTTACTAATTTAAATCCAAGAAAAATCTAGGGTATTCCCTAGTATATTTAGTATCAGCAAATAATATTTCATAATATCCCAACATAGATAGTATAGTCAAATAAATTTGGGAAACAACAGGATACATCAAATTTATGAATCTGAAATTCTTGACACAGCAGTACTAAAACGAAGATAGATTACAAAGTATAACTCGAAATTGAAATCCATAAAAAGGGTTGTAAAATAGATACAGTACGCTACATTTTATATTTACAAAGTTTTTACCAAAAGCAACTAGAATCGGATTGAAATTATGGTTCTTTACTGAACAGCATGAAATTCTAGAATATAGTAGTTTGTTCACAAGCCTAGAATAGTTTATAAATGTCATCAAATAAATCTACAAGGATTAGGGGTTAATCCAGTCAAGTCTATTAAAACCAGGAAAATATTAGATCCAAATCTTACCTTTACCATCAGTTTAAAAATGAATAACTATATAGAAATCACATCAAATGGAATCTGAAATTCTCAACACACCTGTAGCAAAACAGCAATAACTCATACCTCACAAATTGAAACTGAGATCTATCGAAAATTCTGGAAAAAAGAAAACTAGATCTACGATTTATATTCACAAATTAATTTAATTTACTGACCTCAACAGGGTCTAAAATACTAAAACAAAACAGGGCAATAGCAAAAACAGAAATCTCTTCTTATAGATTAAATCAAATAGTTCATATGCAATAAATTCAAATTATAACAAAATACAAAACATGGTATAATAGATGTCCAAAACAACATGGTATGGGTGTTTAACAAATCTACCACAGGATACTATGACTAACACATCAAACGTGCAAGATTCATACAACATATCATGGATCACGAACAACATACATACATGCATCAAGAATCTAGTTAGATCTAAATTATTTCATGTCGTGTGTGTAACAAAGGACGACTATGGATGGATAAACAAATAGAGACAAGATATAACAAGGTTTTTTCAAGAGAATGAATCTAGAAAAAAAAGTGGCACTACAGACGGAATTTAGTACTTGTATATAAAACAAAAGAATACAAGTTACTTGCCTTGTAATTGTCGATGGATCTGACGAGAAAATGAGAATTACAGGAATAGATTTCCGAGCACGAACACAATACCATGAGCAAATCACGAAAGAGATGCAAAGATGATCACGATCACCACGAACACACGGTCATGGATCCAACACTCTAGATCAACACGTGCACAATAAGAGAGGGAGGGACAGCCAGGGTGTGCACTGTGATGGATGACAAAGGCGGCAAAGCGGCGCGATGGCAGGACAGGGACGGTCGCAAACAGGGGGTGACTTCGGCGGGGGCAAGGCCGAGATGGGGGTGGCGGTGTGGTGGATGGGTGCTGTTGTCGACTTCGGAAGAGACTAAGGGAAGAAAAGGGGATCGGGCTGCTGCTGGCGTCGTGGCTGGCATGCGGTGCTCGGGAGGAGGGCAGCACAGCGGTGGGGTTGTGGCGGTCGGAGGGTAGGTCGGCGGCCGGGGGGTGCACATGGGGAGTAGGGCCCGAGATGCAGGGTAGGGGAGAGAGAGATAGAGAGATGGTGATTAGGGTTAGGGTTTTGGAGATAGGAATTGTAGATTCCAAAACAAAATTTGTTGGGAATTATAATGAGAGATTTTTGGCAAGTTGTGATTTGGAGAATCAAGAGAATATGGGCAAAAGATATGATCTGCTTGTTAGAGAATGCGAAGAAAATTTGGGGAAGACTGGGTCAAAGAAGTGGGTATTAGGTTGAGGGTTAGGATCCAATAGGACGGGTAGATGGGTTCAAATAGGGTAGATTGGGTAGAAAACCAGATCCAACAAGGCAGAATTTTAATAAATAGGCAATTCGGCCATGAAATGCAACAAATGAGAAAAAATAAATTATCCATAGACAGAATAATAGGCAGACAAATGAATCTCAAAAGAATTAAACAAATAGATGAATATGGAAAGAAGAACAAATACACAGTTCCGTAAAAGGAGTACAAATAGATAGAATACACTGGGAGAAGGAATACAATACCAAAATACAGAAAATGGGATACAGGAGTTACAGGTACTGCGATGAGGAATGAGACTGGTGTTGCTGTAGCAGAGATCGAAATGAGGACGAAGATGTTGTTGTCAAGATCAGGACGGGGATCTGGATGGTGCTACTGTTGGTGGTGTTGAAAGAAGGGATGGGGTAAAGTTAGGGATGATGCTGAGAGGAGGGAGAAGGTCGGAATTAGGATGAAGATGGCACTGTTGCGGCTGTCTGGTTCTGGATAGGGATCGGGATGTGAAGGAGAGTGAAGAGGAAGATGCAGCAGCGGGGAAGTCAGTGGAGACGGAAAGATATTGGTATAACTGGGGTCACAATGGAGAAGTACTAGTACCTTTTTTCTTTTCTTTTTTTGACGACCATGAACAGCAACGGCAGCAACAGATGGAGCGGGAGTAAATAGAAGTAGGGTTAGAGTTAGGGTTAGGTTTTTCGAGTTTGGATTTGATTTGGGTGTGAAATTCGGGTTCGGGTTTGGATTTGCTTTTGGGCTGGGAATCCTCCCCCCCCCCCCCCCCCCCTCCCCTCCTCCCCCCCCCCCCTATACTTTTTTTTGGGGAAATAGAAAGGGTATGGATGCAGGTATTAGGGTTTAGAATAGGGTTTCAAGTATTTGTGTAATGCCCATGCCCCTAGCTCAGACAATTTATACTATTTAGAAGACAAATTATTTATAGTATAGTACAACTGCCCACTGTAGGCTGCCTCTCAAAAGGTGGTTAACCGAATTGGTGATTCTTGATCATAGGCATTATTATTTATTAATATTTTATTATAGTATATTACCGATATGGGACTATTTTAATCTATCGTCCTTCTTTTATCCCGTGACACAGCAGCCAACCCTGTGCCACATCAGCGCCATCAAAGACCAGACAGGCGCTGTCTTTATCTCAACATGGGTGGGCCCCAGTCCTCGTTGACGTCACATGACGTCAGCCCACAAACTCAAACCACCACAGCCTGAACCCGTGGGCCACCATCTTTCAATATATTTATACTATTTGCCATTACTCTTTATATTATCCCTTACATATATATATATATATATATATATATATATATATATATATATATATATGGCTAAAAATGGGATTAAATCGGGGCCGTTCAAATCGGGCACGGATCTTAAAGCTTACAGGGGCAAAACGGTAATTTCACCTGCAAATGGGTCCGAAATGGGAACTGGGTCTCTTCTTCAGAGTCCAACAGCCCACGAACAGATTTGCCCTACTGGATATGGGTCCCAACCCGTTACAAGCCAGTCCAGAAGGATATGGAGAAATCCGAATTCGTCCTTATCCCTAGGAGATGGTTCTAACCACTTTTATCCATCCACACCGGGGAGTAGAGATTTGTTCTTATCTCGAAACAGATCCCCACGATGACTATAAATACCCCCCTCCTTCTATCATTACAAGGTGATCACTCTTTGCCAACCTAAAGCTCTTTCATAATCTTTTCTGATTACTGACAAGAGCGTCGGAGGGTTCGTCGTCGGGATCAACCTTGGTGTTTCGAACTTTGTGCAGGTCAACGGCAGTAGCAAGAAGCCAGTCAAACAGCGATGGAAGTGTTCAGGTTTGACCCATTCGATTCCCTACGAAGCCACAAATTCATCTGTTTGCTCCTACACCAAAATTAGCAGTAACAGATTGGCACCGTCTGTGGGAATCGAATAGCAATCCGACCCTACTCCATCAGCAAAAGCGCTTCCAATCAATGCCTCCAAAGAAATGGAAGTCCACGGTCTCCAACCGTAAAACAACTCGCATTCCTCCTACGCCTCCAGAGGCTCTCCTTCCGCCCGTCCAGCCGGTCCGGTCGCCATCCCAGCAGCTCGGGCAACTGATCCCTCAACCTGTTCAGCAGTCTGGACAGCCTCTTCCTCAGCAGCCTCACCACCAACTGGCCCCTCAAGGGTCTCAAGGGGCTGTTGGAGAACCCTCTCGCCGAAGTCACCAACAGCAACCCCTTCATCAGGGCCACGTCTCCATACACAACCCTTCCTCCGACTCCATGGCCTCCCATAGCCCTCCAACACTGAAAAATCTACGTGACACTCTCATCAACCGACAAAACGAGATAGATCCCCTGCCGGGAGCATCAAAGGGACCGATCCCTTCGTAGGCCCAACTGCCAGAGGTCGAACTCTCGCAGAGGACGGAGGGAGTCCCCCCAATGCCGCAAAAGGAGTCGTTCTCCGATTGGCCATCCAGCCCCAAGGGGCCGCCGAGACCGAGAGGCACCAGTCACGTAGGCGGAGTTCCAGGACTTTCAGGAGGCAGTCCTATGGGCCCTCAATGTTGCCTCCAATAACGACCAACGGCCCCCAGTCCTCGGTCGGCTCCGAACCATCGCCGCCGCACTCCCAGTCCTCGGCCAGCTCCGAGCCATCATCATCGCTCTCCCAGTCCTCAGTCGACTCCGAGCCATCGCCGTCACACTGCCAATCCTTGACCTACTCCAAGCTATCACCGTCGCAGCCCCAGCCCTATTTCACATGAAAACGAGTCCCAGGGCTCAGTGAGATATGACCGAAAAGAGGACCCAGTCTACCATCATCTCCATGAGATGGGGAGGCACCTCGGCCAACTCAACAGAGAAGAGGAACAACGGGTGAGGAACCTCCGCTAGAGCAGTCCCCCGTTCTCCCGTACCATCATGGAGGCCCCCGTCCCGGAGAACTTCAAGTCTCCGCATTTGAGTCGTATACCGGGGAGTCGGACCCCGCTGATCACATCGAGAGTTTCAAAATTCTCATGATGATCCACCATGCCTCCGACGCCCTTCTCTACAAAACCTTCGCAGCCACGCTCAAGGGGCCCGCTCGGGAGTGGTATTCCAGACTTGCTCCAGCCTCCATCTTCTCCTTCGACCAATTCGAAGGTCTCTTTCTCACCCACTTCATGAGCAGCCACCGATCCGAAAAGACAAGAACCTCCTTGCTCTTACTCATTCAAAGGAAGGGCGAGTGGCTGAGGGACTACGTAAAGTGGTTCACCGTGGAGGCCAGATCTATCGCCTCTCTGGATCAGTCTGTAGCCTCGGCTGCTTTTCAGACCAATGTCATTAACCCCGATCTCAGGGCGTCCTTCGCCAAGAAGCCTCCTCGGAACTTCTCAGAACTCCTGCTCAGGAGTGAGAAGTACATCTGAGCTGAAAAAGCTCTCAACCGCCCCACTCTTGAAGGATCATCTTCTGGGAACATACGGAAGACTGCTGAAGATGAAGGAGCTAAGAAGCTCCAGAAAGATAGCAGTGGCCAGCGTTGCCCTCCTCCCCGCTTCAAGAGGTTCACTCCTCTTAATGCCAGTGTCTCGGCCATTCTAATGGAGGTCGGGAAGGAGGGAATCCTTCCCCCTCCTCCAAAAATGAATACCCTGGGAAAGAAGAGAAACAGGGTGAAGTGCCGCTATCACTGATATCATGACCACGTGTCACGCCCCGCTTTCCAAAAGAGAATACTGAATACAGATACGTAACAAAAGCCCAGCGAATGATTTTCATCATCCATAAGCTGTTCAAGAAATCTTTACAACATTCACAAGAATCATCAGAGTCAGAAGCAAAAAAATCAACCACATGCACATATGAGCCAAAATACCAACAAGAATACTTGAAACCAAATATATAAATTTCAAATAGTCATGATCTGAATAAAAAAAATATCTTGGGTCACATTGCCCAAATACAAGAATAAATCCAATTCTCAAAATACAATATTGTTCAAGCAAGCTACAAGAAATAATAATAAAATCCAGCACTAATACTTCATGTCACCGATACCATCTGGAACCTGTTCTCCAAAATCTGCAATTCAACGAATGTAGAAAGAGGAAAAGAGAAAAATAAGTACCCGTCAATTGCAAGTTATGGACCACTTATAATGTAGGATACAAGTACAAGGAAAAACTAACTACCAACATGGTATAAGCATGATGTCAACATAAACAACTAGCATGATAAAGTGAACAAGTGTAAATGGCATGAATCAAGTGTCAAGTAATCAAGTATCATGTAAACATGCATCAAGTGTCAAGTATCATGTAATCATGTATCAAGTGTCAAGTTTCAAGTTTCAAGTATCATGTAGTCAAGTATCAAGCAAGCATGTATCATGTTCAAGTATCATGTAGTCAAGTATCATGTATCAAGTCTTGTAGTAATTACTATCCAGGTAGCACTTCATGCAGCCCACCTTACATGGTTGCTACAACAAATAATTTCGCTTTAGATTTCATAGTGGACCATAGAGGGCAGTATACTCGGGGACAAGTCAAGTAATCGAGCTCCAAGCTCCAAGTATCATGTATCATGTAATCACGTGTCAAGTTGTGCAAGTGGCAAGTATCGTGTCTTGCGTGCAAGTATTAAGTAATCACGTGTCAAGTATCATGTCTCAAGTAATCACGTAGGATCAGTGGATCCCCTTCTGAGTACACGTTTCTGAATTATCCACTATTAGATCTGTCCCTTAAACCCCGGCTTGGTTAATTGTTATTAATGTCAAACATGCATGTACATGTGCAAAACATATCAAGAATAAAATGGCATGATTATGTGACAAGTGCAAGTTGCAAGATAAACATGTACGAGTGCAAGATATCTCATAAAAGACTAAAATAGACAAATCGCAAATTCAGGACAGCAAGACCATACTGTAGTAAAACAGTGATTCCCAGTATTACAAGCATGAAAATCTGAATTCGTCAAAACGTCTAGAAAATAAACTCCCAACCGAATCCAGCTAGTATAATTAAGTCATATATCATTTTACAAAAACATAGCTCAAAACTGATTTGAATACCGAAAATAGGTTCAGCCAGAAATTAGGAAAACAAATTCAAGAACAGGATATCAGCATGAAAACACAATAAATAAATCCACGAAAAATCTGGAGTATTCCCCTATATGTCCAGTATCTAAATATAAAGTTTCATAATTTTCCAGTAAAATTTGATCATTCATCAAAAATAAGAAAACATCAATAAACGAGAGTTTGGCAAATCTGGAATTTCCAACACTGCTGCACGAAAACTATGATATTTCGCAACCAGTGAAACGAAATCCAATTCCGCTAAAGGGATATGAAAATAGATAAAATATAATAACTTTCATATTTCACAAATATTTTTCATACAGTAAAAGGAATCAGGGTGAAAATACGATTCTTTACAGAACAGCAAGTAAAATACAGCAAGTACAATTTTCATAAACGAGCATGAAACAACACATAAAACTCTTCAATAAAATTCACCAAAATTTTGGGTAATCCCTAACTTGGTAAAGAAACACTGACCAAAGTTTTGGATCAAAATAATATGTGTAGCACAGTTAATAAAATGATTTAGTCATAAAAAACACCAAGAAACAAAATCTGGAAAAGATCGACACCTCTGTAGTAAAACAGTCATAAGTCACTCATACAAAAATGAAATCAAGCAAGGTCAGAGGGATTGGAAAATAGACGAAATTCTCTAAAACTCATGCTTTATACCGAAATTAAGATGCTGACTTCAAGACAGTCCAAAATAGCAAACAAAATAGATCAGCGACAAAACACAGATTTTACCCTTCAACAACAACTCAACATATATCATACAAAACTTGTTCAAAACACAACCAAACATGAAATCGAGTCTACCAAGTATCCAAACAACATAATTTAGGGTATCTAGCATGTCCACACCAAGTATATCACATGGGTCTCAACAAAATCACGAATTCTCACCAAAGTCTCACATACATGATAAAATTAAGAACGGGTAACACCGAAGTTATTTCATGTCCATATTGTATCGTGAGGCAACTATGGTCATGTTTTCACAATAGAGACAAAATCCATCAAACATAACGCAAACAAGAGTCGTCTCTAGACCGAACTACACTATAAGTGGTATTTTTGACTTGTATCAAACAAATGAATTGGAGTACAAGTTACTTGCCTTAACCGAAGATGAAGAACGGCGAAACCCAAGAGTAACGAGAAAAACCCACGAACGAAAATCCACGAACCAACGAATCAAAGCAATCACACGTGAAAAACTCCAACATGTGCAACTCACGAACCAAGAGAGAGATCAAGAGGGGCGTCGGGGCATCGGCTTTTGCTGGCATTCCAGCTGTTGCTTGCTGATCGGACGATGGACGGACGGCAGGGGAGAGAGGATGAGGGTGAATACATGGTGGTCGGGTGATGGTCGGCTAGGTGGGGGATCGGGTTAGGGCGGTTGGCGGTGGAGTAGGGGCTGGTCGGGCTGTGTAGGCTGAGAGGGGAGGCAGTCGGTGCTGGGATTGGTACCGCAAAGGAAAAAGAGAGGGTGGCCGGGAGAAAGAGAGAGTTAGGGTTAGGGTTTTAGGTAGAGAGAGTGAGAGAGAGTATATATATGTGAGAGGTTTAGGGTTGAATATAAGTTGGGTTAATGGGTTAATTGGGTTGAGGGTATATTAGGAGTAGTAGTAGGATTTGCTAAATTGGGTTTTCAAATAAGATACAAATGTATAGGATATCAAATAGGATTGTGGATTTTAATTTAGCTTTGGTAATCTTATTAGAGATCAAACAATAGGATTGGGAATAGGATCACAACCAATCACCACCACAAACACCCAAGAACAAAAATAAAAAGGACAAGAACTAAATGAAAGAAAGAATAAAATAATGAAGAACGAAACAAAAGAGACAACCAATCAAACACAAAGAGCTCAAAATGAAATAAAACTAATATATATTGAAAATAATTCCAATATACGGTTCAGAAAGAATACAAGAGAGAAAATACACCAAAACGAAAAATGCACTCAAAAATACACAAAATGAAAAACAGGGGTTACACTACGAAACAGATGACTGTCGGGCCCTCAAAGATGAGATAGAAGCCCTCATCCAGAGGGTCAACTCTTCCGATTCATCAGGAAAGACAAGGCAGATCCACCTCCGCCCCCCAGGGGGGCTAACAGGCGAACCGAACAACGTACGGGGACCCCGGACCTCGAAACCGAAGCTGTCCTGCACCTCATACATGGAGGCCCAGTGGGGGGAGATTCCAACTCCTCCTGAAAAGCCTTCATCCGAGAAGTGAATGCCGTACAGAACCATCTTTCCCCCAGGGGCCTTGGGGTTCCTATTATGTTTTCTGATAGGGACGTGGAGGGCGTCTGGATGCCCCATTGCGAAGCCCTTGTTATAAACCTCCAGACTGCCAATTTCGACGTACGCCGGGTCCTAGTTGACAACGGCAGTTCGGTTAATATTCTCTTCTTGGAGGCATTCCAAGGCCTTCAGCTGTCAAGAGATCGACTCAAGTCAGCTGGTTACACTTTTCACTGATTCACCGGGGTGCCGGTGACGATCGAGGGAGTTATAACCCTCGACATGATCGTTGGCAAAATCTCGATCACCCGGACAGAGCCGATGGACTTCATGGTGGTAGACGTAAAGGCCGCCTACAACGTCATCCTTTGTCGAGCAGGTCTGGCAGCTCTCCAAGCCATACAATCGGCCTATTATATGAAATTGAAGTTCACTACCTCGGCAGGAGTGGGAGAAGTAAGAGAGAACCAGGAGGTGACTCGTAAATGTTACATGACCTCGATGGGAAGGCCGGTCCTCTCCCTTGAAGCCCTCGAAACTCCCACAAGGAAGTAGCCAGACCATCTCCGAGCCGATCGACGAGCTGGAAGAAGTTGCCTTCTCAGAAAGAGATGCTACCAAGACATTTAAGATCAACAAGGACCTTCCTCCCACCATCAAAGAAGACATCTCCCAATGTATAAGGGAGAACCGCGATCTTTTTGCCTGGACCGCACCTGATATGCCCGGAATCTCAGAAGAACTCCTGATGTATCACCTCAGCATTGCTCCGGGAGTTAAACCTATCCAGCAGAAGTGACGTAAATTCTCTCCCCAGTGCCAGCAAACCATCAAAGAAGAGGTCGAGAAGCTCTTGAATGCTCAGTTCATCCAGGAGGTAAATTACCCCGAATGGCTATCCAATGTGGTAATGGTTAAAAAGGCCAACGGGAGCTGGAGAATATGTATCGACTTCACTGACCTCAACAAAGAGACCCATTCCCCCTCCCAAGCATTGATGCTCTAATCGATGTGACCTGCGGCCATGAACTCCTTAACTTCATGGATGCCTTCTCTGGGTATAACCAGATCCAGATGTTCCCTCCTGACATTCCGAAGACCTCGTTCGTAACTGACCAAGGCCTGTACTGCTACCGGGTCATGCCCTTTGGGCTGAAGAACGCCGGAGCTACGTACCAATGCCTTGTTAACAAGGTCTTTCGAGACCGGATAGGCCATAACATGGAAGTCTATGTGGATGATATGTTGGTCAAGAGCGTTAGCGGACAAGATCAGGTCTTTGACCTCTAGGAAGCTTTCGGGGTGTTAAGAAGGCATAACATGATATTGAATCTGGGAAAGTGTGCCTTCGGCATCTCGTCTGGTAAATTCCTCGGGTTCATGGTTAGCCAGAGCGGCATAAAGGCCAATCCTGAGAAGATCCAAGCCATACTCAATATGGCTCCCCCCCTCTAATGTTAAAGAAATGCAGAGGTTCACGGGACGCCTCGTGACTATAGGACATTTCCTTTCCAAATCAAGGGAGAAATGCCTCCCATTCTTCAAAGCCCTGAGAGGAGCGAAGAGCTTTGAGTGGGGGCAACAACAGCAAGAGTCTTTCGATCAACTGAAGGCCTACCTGGTAAACCCCCCACTCTTGAGCAAGCCGAAGCCTGGTGAAGCCCTCTATATATACCAAACAACTTCAGAGCAAACCCTCAATGTCGTCCTGGTAAGAGAGCAGGATAAGATGCAACGGCCAATCTACTACGTGAGTAGGGTCCTTAGGGACGCAAAACTCCGCTACCCGTACGTAGAAAAGATGGGCTACGCATTGGTCATGGCAACACGGAAACTTCGCCCCTATTTCCAGTCCCACTCGGTGATCGTTCTCACTGACCAGCCATTGAAGCAAATTCTCCATAACCCCAAGACATCGAGACGTATAATGAAATGGTCCATAGAGCTGAGCCAGCATGACATCAGCTACCAACCCCGAACCGCTATCAAGGCACAAGTCCTAGCGGAGTTCATTGTGGAGAGAACCATTCCCAACCCCTGTGAGTCGGTTGAGGAACCCCCGACCTGGACTGTGTATGTTGAGGGGTCCTCGTGCGCCGATGAAAGTAGGGTCGGGGTCATCTTGACCGGCCCCGACAATTTCGTTCTACAATACTCCCTCCGTATAAGCTTCCGCGCGTCGAACAACAAGGCTGAATACGAGACCCTTATAGTGGGACTTTGTATGGCTCGCAAAGCTGAGGCCAAACGTATCAAGATTTTTAGTGATTCATAGCTAGTTGTGAACCAAGTATCTGGGGAATATGAAGCGAGAGATGATTGCATGGTCAAGTACTTGGCGAAGGTCAAAGGGCTGCTGGATTTATTTGAAGATGGTCAGCTCCATCGAGTCCCTCGAGAGGAAAACGTGCACGGAGATGCCCTCTCAAAGCTCGCCTCCTTCTCCCTCCTAGTTTTGGAGTGGACCGTCTTGTTAGAGGTCCTCCTAAGACTCAGTATCGAGGAAGACAGCCCATGACCAATGGAAGCCCTGCCCCTAATACTTGGGGAGATTTGGATGAAACCTCTGCTCGAATACCTCAGAGACGGAGTCCTTCCAACGGACCCAAGAGAGGCTAGAAGAGTCAGGACCAGAGCAGAGTGGTACGCACTCATTGATGGAGTCATGTACAAACGCTCTTATACTCAAATTGACGGCAGACCCTACCTAAGATGTCTTTCCCTCGAAGAAGCACACTATGCCCTTGGAGGCTCATGAAGGAATGTGTGGCGCGCACTTGGGAGCAAGATCCCTAGCCTGTAAAATTCTAAATTAAGGCTACTTCTGGCCCACACTTCTTAGCGATTCTGAACAGTACGTCTGCCAATGTGGCTCCTGCCAAAAAATTTCTCCAATTCGTCACTTACCACAAGCCCAGATCTCCTCCTTAGTCAGTCCGATCCCTTTCGCAATGCGGGGGATGGACTTGCTCGGGCCGTTCCCCCCAGCGCCAGGCCAATTGAAGTTTCTCGTCGTGGCAATAGATTATTTCTCCAAGTGGATCGAGGCTGAGCTCCTCGCAACGATTACAGAGAACAAGGTCCAGAAGTTCTTCAGGAAGAACATTGTCTGTAGGTTCGGCGTATCCTGTATCCTAGTAACCGACAACGGAACTCAGTTCGCAGGGGCAACTTTTCGCAGCTTCTGCACCGACCTCGGCATCCAGCAGTGGTTCTCCTCAATATCCAACTCTCAATCCAACGGCCAAGCGGAGAATGCTAATTGACAAATACTCTCCGGTCTAAAAAAGAGACTCGATAAATCCACCAAGGGATTATGAGTCGAACAGCTTCTCAGCATGCTACAGAGCTATCTCACCACGAAGAGACTCCCGACAGGAGAGTCCCCCTTCAATCTCACTTATGGCTCCAAAGCCATCATCCCCCTAGAGGCGGCCTACCTTCGCCCCATTTGACCGCCTACAATGAAGAGCCGAATGCGAACCAGCTTTTCAACGACTTGGACCTCATCGAGGAGATCCGCAAAAGGTCCTCCATTTGATAAGAGACTTACCGACGTAGGATAACACAGTCTTACAATAAGAAAGTTTGCCCCGCTAATCTAAAAGAAGGAGATCTAGTGCTCCGGAAGCTGTCAATCTCTTTTCCAAGCAAGAAGGGCAAGCTAGCGCCCAACTGGGAAGGTCCGTATAGGGTCTCCAAAGTTATTCGCCCTGGCGCGTATCAACACGAAGACCTGCGGGGCAAGAGAGTACCGAGGACTTGGAATGCTGACCACTTGTTGAAGTACCAAGAGGGTGTTTGAACACCGCTCTAAGCATTTCAAGCAACTTCCGAGTCAAGCAATTTGTATTTGATGTTTTTTCATCTACCCTGTTAATTTTTTCAAAATGTAAGAGTGGCTTGCAACTCAAAAGCAGCAACTTAAGTCATCTTTAATAAAGGCATGTTACTTCTTGGGAATTCCCTATCTAAAATAATCTAGTTACTTGGCTTTGAGGTGTACGAAACTCTCTTAAAACAACAAGTTCGGAGTCTAACACTTGGTTCGATTCCACTTTAAAGACTTGCTTATAAGCGAGTACGAAGCGGTTCACCATTCCGAGTTGCTCCCACAACTGTTGGAACACTCTAAAAATGAAAAGTTTGAAGTCCAACACTTGGTTCGATTTCGCTTTAATTACTTGCTTATAAGCATGTACGAAGCGAACAACCTTTCAGAATTGCTCCCACAACTGTTGATACTCTCTAAACGACAAGTTCGGAGTCCAACACTTGGTTCGATGCGACTTCTGCTACTTGTGAACGAGCGAGTATGAAGTAGCTCACCATTCGGAATTGCCCCACAACTGTTGATACTCTCTAAATGACAAGTTCGGAGTCCAACACTTGGTTTGAGGCGACTTCTGCTACTTGCGAACGAGCAAGTACGAAGTAGCTCACCATTCGGAATTACTCCCGCAACTATTGACATCTGCAGACACTAACAAAACACAAACTCTTACAAGAAGATCGAAGTATATTATTTCAAAATTTAAGGTACAAGTCTAAATTCTAAACCAAAGACTCGTTACTTGAGATACAACTCATGAAACAAAGATTACAAGATTACAAAACTCCGCCCTAACCCCTCCTAGGGAGCACAATGCTTCTATTAAGTGATAAGCGGGGCCAACGAGCGTTGTGTTGCTGTCGCCTCATGTCTGCAGAAGTCTCCAAGTCAGCAAGCCAAGTAGCGTCGTCAACACCTAAGAGACTTAGTGTCACCCAAACAGATGCTCCACTCGACGAGCCGGTCACCCCACTCTGTGCATCTCCAGGATGTCTCGTAACGGGGGGCAAGCGTAGTGCTAGCTCGTGGAACGATCTCCCTTGTGCAAACTCACCTCGAGGGCAGGAACTGCTTCTGACATTACTCCCTTCAGAAAGCCATCGCAGACGGAGGTTCTCCGCCTCTAGCTCCACGATCCGTTCCTTC
This sequence comes from Hemerocallis citrina, assembly GCA_017893485.1. NCBI lineage: Eukaryota > Viridiplantae > Streptophyta > Magnoliopsida > Asparagales > Asphodelaceae > Hemerocallis > Hemerocallis citrina. Next base: position 39,541,519 of record CM030366.1, read on the forward strand.
AGCAAGTCGTCCGTCACTCTAACCTTTAGGCGAGGCATTCGGCTCGAGTTGCCCCCACGAGAAGCCTCGGAGATATCCCTCCGAAGGTACGCCGCCTCCAAGCTCTTCTTAAGCACTACGAGCTTCAACCCGGCTTTCCCAGCCCTGGCATCGAATAGAGACTGACGAAGAAACTTGATTCTCAAGCCTTGGCTAACGGACATCGAGGGACACATCTCCTCCTCTTCACGGGGCAGTTCGCGATCCTTCTCCTTTAGGCATTTCAACTCGGAGTCCCGACAGGCCAACGTCAGCTTGAGGTAATTCAACTCTGACTCGACTTTATTGAGCATCTCTTGAGATCGAGCGAGGCCCAGCTTCACGACCCGTAGACCAGATCGGAGATGTGATACTTCGGCAATCTGAGATACTTCGGCGATCTGGAAAAGCCAAGAACATGAAGATACTAAGTTTAAACGAAGCTCCTACGGGACAGCTCAGATGCAAAGTATAACACAACTTCAACACTTAGTCAAAATTTTCATTTCATTAAAGTTCACACAAGTACAAAAAGCGGTGGCCAGCCCGCTATAAGGCAGTACAAAACAAAAAACAAAAATGAGCAAGTAGACTCAGAGTCAAGGAGCCACCTAGGGGGCTGCTCTACAATCTCCCTCGGCACCTCCACTATCGCTGTCTGCGGATACGCCACCACTACGTCCTCTTCTTCGTCTCCGTCACCCTCCTCTTCTCCCTCTCTTTCGGCTTCGGCTTCTGCTACCACCACCACCTCCTCGCCTTCGACGAGGTCATACAAGCTATACCCCGAGCTGTTGAAGCCAGGGAGGCAAGCCTCTACGTGCTTAAGGGCTCAGGCGTAGGACTCCTCCATATTCGTGTGCTTGTGAGCCTTCGCCTGGGCCTGGATCACCACCGCAGCCGCAGCCACCGCTGCCTCCCGCTCCCTCTACATCTACTCAGAGGCCTTCATGGCCTTTTCCCTCTCCTGCTCGGCCTTTGCCTTCTCCTCGTCCGCCCTCGCCGCTTCCATAGCGATGCGTTCGTTCGCCTTCGCCAAGGCCACCTCGAGAATGCCGATCTGAGCAGCTCAGGACTCCGAGAGACGCTGCTCTGCCTTGTACAACTTCACGACCTTAGCTCTCTCTGCCCGATCCCTATCGCTCGACGTCTTGAGCTCCTTCTCCTGCTCGGCAAACTGCTCTAGTAGGTGGCTGAAGTGACACGTGATCTAAAAGTCGAAAGTAAAAAGACTTGAGTGTCGAGTGCAACAAATTTTGAAATTCCAAGGGCACAACAAGGACACTTACCGACATCGTGGCCCTGGCGATCTCGAGCACATCGTCGCCCATGGTCCCCGCCTTTAATGCCGCTCGGTCCTTCGGGATCGGCAGGTGATGCAGAGCCTGCATGCTCATGGTAGCATCGCCGAGAAAGCCATCGTGTTTCATCACCCGCCAATCGGGGACGAAGAGTTTCTTGTGCTCTTCAGTGAGGAAGGCTTCTTCCTCAACGGTAAGAGGCGGCGCTTCAAGTGCAAGCACAGCTTTCACGGAGAAGCCCTCGGCAGAGGGGTCGGAAGGTGTGGATTGGGGAAGGGCCGTATGTGGAGCGGAAGGAGAGGTGGACACCAAGTCCACTACTGGGGTCGTCGGCAAGGGTGCCTTGGTAGCCCGGCCGGACGGGGGTCCCATCGTCGTACTCTTCCTCTTTTTATTGTCGGAGGCCTTTCTGGCACCCGCACCTCGCTTGAGTAACATGGCTCAGAAATCCATACCAGGGGCCTCTGAGAAAATGAAAATAGGAGTTAATGCGAGAAGAAAACAATAGTCAGAATAAAAGAAGAACAATAAACGAAGCATACTAGGGTCGATTGGACTGAGACCCCCACCGAAGAGGACCCCCTCGGTTATATCCTTCCAACTCAAGGTCAGAAGACTGAGGATCTTCGACACGACCTCCTCCTCCTCCTTAGTCAGCACAGGCTCGGCCTTCGCCCACTTCGGAACGTCTTCCTTCTACCTCGTCGGGAAACCCCATGGTTGGGGACCTCGAATCAGAAAGTACTTCTCTTTCCAATGCTTGATGGAGTCTGGATTCTCAATCAACTCGACACCCTTTTGCGGAGACAGGTAATATCGGTACTCCATCTTTCTCATACGACAGATTCGATAAAGACTACAGAGCAAGATGAGCTGAGGCTCGACCCCTATGGCCTGGCATTGGAGGATGAAGCCGATGATGTGCCGCCACATATTCGGCATGAACTGGATTGGGCTCAATCCATACCATTGTAGCACCTCGGTCACGAAGGGTGGCAAGGGCAGTCGAAGGCCGGCATTTAGCACGTCATACGGGAAGACACACGTGTCAGGCGAAGTCCCCGAATACGCTCGGAATCCTGGACCAGGGGGAAGCAGCGTATATTCCTTCGGTGTTTTGAATCCCTTCCTGATGCACTGCAGATCCCCCTCGGTCAGAACCGAGGGGATGTCATCAACCTCGGAATGCTCCCTCAGATTATTCTCATCATATGTGGCTGACCTCCCGTATACCACCTTGGATAAAAGATCGTCGGAGTAATCCCTCACCTTTCTGAGGATCGATAGCGTGGATGGTAGCCTGCCTAGTGTGCCAGCTCCCCTCACGCCTTCCACGATCGTCTCCACGATCGCCGACGCCGATACTTCCTTCCCCTTGCTCACCACCGAGTAGACCACTAATGGTCGGCTGCTCTCTTGGTCTAAGGTGGAGGTCTCACTCTCCAATGACACTCTAGACATCTTTTAAGATATGAGATAAAGTATATAATTACCTTGACGTGACAGCTACGGTCAGAATAGTTTGCCGGAAAGTTGATCGCCTGGCCACGACCGCTAGCAGAGCCACCTAAGAGCAAAAACAAACTGAAAGAGTGAAAAGTGAGAAGTGAAGAATGGGGAAGTGGCGATAGGGGGTAGAGTCTTATAGTAAGAAGGAGATTCGTATGGGATTTCAAACGCTTTGGGCCCCCGCAGAAGCCTAAACAACGGAATCTGTACAGACGAAAACAACCACCTCACAATTCGCGCCAGATCTTCATTAAGTGGCTCAGATCTTTCCACGTACACCGGATCTACAATCCGAGCCACCGAGGTACCGAGCTGCGAATTGGTACAAAACAAATAATCCCTCGTGATTCGCGCCAAATCTTCATCAAACGGCTCAGATCTTGCTACGTACTCTGGATCTACAATCCGAGCTACCGAGGTACCAAGCTGCGAATTGGCGCAAAACAACTAATCCCTCGTGATTCGCGCCAGATCTTCATCAAGTGGCTCAGATCTTGCCACGTACTACGGATCTACAATCCGAGCTACCGAGGTACTGAGATGCAAATTGGCACAAACAACTGCCTCACAATTCGTGCCAGATCTTCATCAAGCGGCTCAAATCTTGCGATGTACACCAGATCTACAATCCGAGCCACCAAGGTACCGAGCTGTGAATTGGCGCAAAATAACTAATCCCTCACGATTCGCGCCAGATCTTCATCAAGCGGCTCAAATCTTGCCACATACTCTGGATCTACAATCCGAGTTACCGAGGTACCGAGCTGCGAATTGGCGCAAAATAACTAATCCCTCGTGATTCACGCCATATCTTCATAAAGCGGCTCAGATCTTGCCACGTACTCCGGATCTACAATCCGAGCTACCGAGGTACCGAGCTGCGAATTGGCACAAAACAACCAATCCTTCGTGATTTGTGCCAGATCTTCATCAAGCGGCTTAGATCTTGCCACGTACTCCGGATCTACAATCCGAGCTACCGAGGTACCGAGCTGTGAATTGGCACAAAATAACTAATCCCTCGTGATTCGTGCCAGATCTTCATCAAGCGGTTCAGATCTTGCCACGTACTCCGGATCTACAATCCGAACTACCAAGGTACCGAGCTACGAATTAGTGCGAAACAACCAATCCCTCGTGATTCATGCCAGATCTTTATCAAGCAGCTCAGATCTCACCACGTACTTCGGATCTACAATTGGAGCTACCGAGGTACCGAGCTGCAAATTGGTGCAAAATAACTAATCCCTCGTGATTCGTGCCAGATCTTCATCAAGCGGCTCAGATTTTGCCACGTACTCCGATCTACATCCCGAGCTACCGAGGTACCGAGCTGCAATTTGGTGCGAAACAACTAATCCCTCGTGATTCGCACCAGATCGTCATCAAGCGGCTCAGATCTTGACACGTACTCAAGATCTGAAATCCGAGCTATCGAGGTACAGAGCTGCGAATTGGCAAAAATAACCACCTCACAATTCGTGCCTGATCGTGATCAACCGTCCTGATTGTGCCACATAGCTCGGATTTGAAATCCGAGCTCCCGATGTACCGAGCTACGAATGGGGGAAAAAAATGGCTTCGCGTCAAAAGAGTCGTCCGATCGCTCGGAAATTCTTGCCAAAGGCTGATGAACGCCCTAGATTTGGCCACGTCGATATTCGGCTGATTAATTCCTTTTTCTTATTTATTAATTCGAATTAATTATTTAAAAATTGCAAAAAAATGATTAAAAATTCAAGAAAATTAATTAAAAATTCTAAAAAATAATTATAAAATCAGGGAAATATTTCTAAGCCTCCGGATAAATAATTATTAATTAGAATGGTTAATTAGTGCTATCGAAAAATAGATCATCGCTTTGCAAAATTGAATAAATAATTTGGAAAATAGTTTTAAAATCGGGGAAAATCACCAAAAGTCCAGAAGAGCCTAAGAACAGTTTTGTTCATGTTGCCAGCTCAGAAAACATCGTTACTCCTTGAACAAGATCCGAACTCCCTTTAAGAACTCTGATAAAGTCCTTTACACCATTGAAACAGCAAAACTACTTCCCAAAGGCTGTAACACACAGTCTTTAGGAGTGGAGGGCTTGTGATTTAACTAAAAATGGGATTAAATCGGGACCGTTCAAATCGGGCATGGATCTTAAAGCTTACAGGGGCAAAACGGTAATTTCACCTGCAAACGGGTTCGAAATGGGAACTAGGTCTCTTCTTCAGAGCGGAACAGCCCACGAACGGATCTGACCTATTAGATACGGGTCCCAACCCGTTACAAGTCAGTCCAGAAGGATATGGAGAAAACCAAATTCGTCCTTATCCCTAGGAGGTGGTTCTAACCGCTTCTATCCATCCACACCGGGGAGTAGAGATTTGTTCTTATCTCGAAACAGATCCCCACGGCGACTATAAATACCCCCCTCCTACCCTTACAAGGTGATCACTCTTTTCCAACCTAAATCTCTTTCATAATCTTTTCTGATTACTGACAAGAGCGTCAGAGGGTTCGTCACCGGGATCAACCCCGGTGTTTCCAACTTTGTGCAGGTCAACGGCAGCAGCAAGAAGCCAGTCAAATAGCGGTGGAAGTGTTCAGGTTTGACCCATTCGATCCCTTACAAACCCACAAATTTATCTGTTTGCTCTCACACCAAAATCAGCAGCAACAATATATATATATATATATATATATATATATATATATATATATATATATATATATACTATTATATCTTTTTTTAGAAATTACGGGGTGTTACATACACCCCCTTCAGAAATCAGCGTTCTCGCTGAGCACGGGGCATGCACAATCTTTTGCAGGATCTACTTTCTAGTTAATGTGGAGCAGTCCGTGAGCGTCGCTCTCGTCTTTGGAATACTGAAGACCAATCCCACTTAGCGGATCATTCTGTGGCCCTTACGTCCATCGTCCCGGAATACTGGGGATTGTCTCACTCCGCCGATCATTCTGGATTCCATAACTCACGGTTCTCCCACACTCGGTGTTGAAAGTCAACATTGATACCATTTGTAACGCCCCTGCATCTAGCTCAGACAATTTATACAATTTAGAAGATAAATTATTTATACTATAGTACAACTTCCCACCACAGGCTACCTCTAAAAAGGTGGTTAACCGAATTGGTGACTCTTGGTCATAGGTATTATTATTTATTAATATTTTATTCTAGTATATTACCGATATAGGACTATTTTAATCTATCCTCCTTCTCTTATCCTGTGACATAGCAGCCAACCCTGTGCCACGTCAGAGCCATCAAAGACCAGACATGCGCTGTCTTTATCTCAACCTGGGTTGGCCCCAGTCCTCGCTGACGTCACATGACGTCAGCCCACAAACTCAAACCACAGCAGCCTGAACCCGTGGGCCCTCTTTCAATATATTTACATTATTTGCCATTACTCTTTATATTACCCCTTATATATATATATATATATATATATATATATATATATATATATATATATATATATAAAATAAAACACAAAGAAAGCTATCAAGTGGCTCACATTCAATCCCCTCAAAATCAAAGGCCCAGATTTAACCTCACAAAACACATTTTCCCTCTCAAAAATTTAAATCCCAAAACCAAAATCCCCCCCCCCCCCCCCCCCCCCCCCCCCCCCCCGCCCCTCAAAAAAAAAAAAAAAAAAACTAAAAAAACTCATTACTTTATTACTATCTCTCTCTTCACTTTTTCATATTTCTCTCTTTCTCTCTCTCCCTATCTCTCTCTCCCATTCTTTTTTTATTTACTTGAAAATTTAGATTTTAAGATTTCATATTTGTAAATTTTTAGAATTTTTATGTTTTTTTATTGCACATGTTATACTAAAAATATCAAATATCTCTTCAACAGTTAAATTTTATCATTTTCCACACTTAAAGCGCTAAGAAGTTAGATTTTACACCCCCATTTATAATTATTTTTTAATATATACTAATGAAAACATGGAATTTTATTTACAACTAATTATTGTCTAACTATTCAAACTTGAGCTACATAATTGTTATTTTACTATTTACAGGGCTTTTCGTGTTTTGTATCGTTTCGAAGACGTGCGGTAGGCACGTGCCCACGGACAAATCTAGTATATATATACTATTATATCTTTTTATAGAAATTACGGAGTGTTACAATTTGAGTCGGGTTTGGAAGAGATTGGGGTTTAGAAATTGAAAAGAGTTGAAAGAAAAGGGCAGTTAGCTTTTGGAAGGGTGGTAGCTAGGGTTTCGGGTAGGGTAGGGTTACTAGGATTTCTAGTATCGGGAGTGGAAGGGGGGTAGGCAGTTGGGATTTTGGGGTGTCGGCAGTTTGGGTAAATTTGGAAGAGTGGCATTCGAGGAGGAAGACAATGATATTGGATAAAATAGGAAGATTGGTGATCAGAGGGTGTCGCCGGAGTTCGGAGGGTGTTGAGGTTATTGGATGTCGGGTTTGGAAGGGATTTGATGTGGTCACCGGAGTTGAGAGTTACGGGTTTTGGGCGGGTTTCGGGAGGTGATGCAGTCGCCGGAGATGAGGGATGCTGCTATTGTTGACGTAGTAGATGCCGCTGTTGTTGAGGCAGATTGGGATGGAAATTGGGTTTCGATCGGTGTCGATGTTGATGTTGGAGGAAGGAGTTGTTTGTTGTTTTTGCCGAGATGTGTTGTTTTTGGTACTGTTGCTAATGAAGAAGACAGAGTAATTAGGGTTACGGATACGAAGAGAGACTTAGGGTTAGAGATTACTGTTTTGATGCCATGTTAATGTTAAGAGAGAGATTAAATAAATGTTATTGGATTATTGGATTGGTTGTAATTGAGTACAATGTCTTCTATATATCTAGGAGAGAACCAAATATTAAACTAATACATATTCGACTAAATATATAACATAATATTAACATGTTTTACAGCCCATCATTCTCCAGACCGACTTCAGTTCAACCCCAACTCATTCGCTGGACAAGTAGGGACCGATTTCATCAAGAACCATCAAATTCTGGGGATCGGTTTTGCCTCTGCTCACATCTACCCTGATTCCTGGTCAGTGATTTATCCACTCCGTTTAAATTTATTTTTGTTCCAGAAAAATTTATAAATGAAAAAAAAGATGGGATTTGAATGCATTTTTCTGATGTATTTAGTGATCAAAGTTGTTTGTGTTGAAATTTTCATTATATTGCATTGAGCAAATAATTTATGCATGGACAGAATATATACAAACCTCTCATGAGAATCAAGAATTTGCGATAGAGAGATAATAATACGATTGCAGATCTCCTCGTCTTTAATGTCAATGAGTCACAAACTCTATGTTATATATACCCATCATGTAGGCTATCAAATTCTACATCCGAAACTTACCTCTAATTTGTGAAGACCTGGATGCAAATCCCCATCAACGATGCAGACAATGTGCTTGGAATGCCAATCTTGTTTGGTGAATTCGGCATCTCAAAGGTCTTAAACTCCAATCGAACTTTTAGAAGCACCCGTCGATACAGTCTATAATAAGACCCTTCTGAACTCTACAAAGAAAGGAGGGATCGGTGGGGGTTCGCTTGTATGCCAACTCTTCCCTGAGGGGACTGACTACATGGATGATGGATACTCTATAGTTCCAAGTAGTACTCCATCCGTTGCTAACATTTTCGTGTTGCAGTCCAGAAGGCTTCAAACCCTTAATTCCAGGTGCACTTGGTACTTGGAGGTGCCACTGGGGTTGCAAGAAGAGAAATGACTTGACTATGTTCTTTCCTCGTGATTATGAATGATGTGAATGTGATCTTTTGAAGTTTTTGGATAGAACCTTTCTATATTTATATCATTGGATTATAAAGAAATGTCATACCTAATTATATTCTTGAATACACAGAGCAATGTGATTTTTTTCCCTATGGTTCCTTCTTTGCAATGTATACTCATGACACCCTTAGCACAAGTACACTTTTCATCTTATTGTAAGATCTTCATGTTCTTATCGCACATTTCAGAGAGGGCTCACACTAAACCTTCTCCTTCAGTCCTCCTGCCATCAGAGGGCTACAAAAACGACTGAATCATCGATCGACTCAACTACCTGCCCTACTTCCAAAAGTTCATAGTTCATTGCTCTGTGTATTCCTCTAGTGTATCTCATTTTTGTTTAATGTGCATCAACTATGTGATGGATTTTAAGCAGCTAGTTAGGAACTGTTTAGACTGTCTACCTGATGAGTTCCATTAAGGGCATGCAATGCAAAATTGTTCAACTAAGTGAGTACTCTCCGGAAAGGATGTTTCTTACCATTTCCTTTGCTTTATCTCTTTAGAGTGTCGTGGGAGATGGTCTGCAGAGCACTAAATTTGTCATTCTTGGAGACCGTATGGAAATGTAAGATGTGATCATGGGCGTCTGCATGGTCGACTCTGTCACCGGATCTAGTTTATTTTATTTTTTTATTTTTTTATTTTATTTTTTTGTTCAGACAGTTCTCTGTCTCCGGATGTTCAGCTCACTTCGTTGGTGGTTGACTAACATTTAGCATTGCTCACTCACTTTGTTGGTGGTTGACTAACTCTGCTGCTAGGACAAGCCTGCCAGTTGGCTTTTATACAGAGTGAGGTCGACCATTGAATGATGTCGACTCAGTCTTGATATAACTGGGTCTCTCTTTAAGACTTTAACCCCACCTCAAGCCACGTATTGCCCATCTAGGTGCCTCCTGGTTGTGGAGATTTCAAACACAAGGGTAACAAGCACATGAAGAACTAGCCAACAGAGGCATTCGGATATGAAGTAATTAGAGATATATTTTAGTAAATTCAAAATTAACACCAGGTGGTATCAGGTTGATCATCAAAAGGTAGTCATTGAGATTATCCGGGCATTTTGCACTTGTTCGCTTTTAAGTTAAGCGATTCCAAGTTGATCCTGACATTATGATCCCTGCAATAAAGGTAAACACAGTTGGTAAACAGCGATGCTTCCATGAATGACACTAGATGTACTTGCCCATATGTTGCATGTGCATTCTTCGTTGGTGTTTGAGAAATATCTGATATCACAAGTGTTTGCGAGATAAAAGTAAACATACCTAAAGAGTGATGGAAGGCTAGGAGGCCAAGAACTAACACCAGAACTCATTACATAGTAGTATGAAAGTGTATATTTGAATAGCAAGAGTCATTCTCTTATTATTTAAGTGGCAATGTAGAAGGCCAAACTATACAATGAGACACAAATAGATGAAAAGTACCATGGCCTAAGAAGAAACTAAGAAGAGAGAAATTCAAGTGGGAGGTACAACACATCTATGCACTCCTAGTTAGACAAAAAACATGACAGATTATTCATGGCAAGTCCGCTGGCGACCCACATGGTTCAGCTAGTGGACTCGGCTTCTGAAGAGAGGAAGAGGGCTTTACATAAGAAAAGCCAGTGAAAATGCTGTTGGCTGCAACTGGACTGGCCACTGGGGAGACTGTCAATGGCATGCTTGTCCATCGCTCCTCGAAGTTCGCAATGCAAATTTTGCCAGACACATTTGGACGGAAGCTGGGTTGGATTTCCCGCACTTCTAGTCTCTTCCAGTTGATACACTTGAACCATTTATGCTTCTTTATCTCGTCACCAGGTCCACTGCCTAGACGCTTGCTTGGTTCTTTCTGCAACAACTGCAAAACAAAAATGACAGGAAGTTAGTTTATACTCCTTTTCCTTTATAAGCAAAGCTGCAAAAGTGTAGCAAGTCCTGAAATAAGATTACCCCTTTCAACAGTGAATGAGCCTCACTCGACAAGTAAGCTGGTAATTTTATCTTATCCTTCACAATTTTCTGCTGAATTTTATTTCGGTTACTGCCAATGAAAGGAGGCTGCACATATTTTATCAGACAAATTCAAACAAAGGATTTTGAAACATGAAAGTTAAAGCAAGTAATGTAAGTGGTGCTGCTAAGAGCATCCACTATCGTTTTCTACATGTCCAAAAAAATGCATTTTTTGGCAAAAAAAAGTCCCACTATCGCTTTTGCTTGGACATCTAGATATAGCAATATGCTTTAACAATCGCTAAATATAGAGGACAGAGGATGATCCTCCGTCTTTTTTTTTTATTTTTTTAAGAGGGACGGACGGAATATCTTCTTCCGTCCGCCAACTTTATTCAGAAACTTTTTTTTCCAAATTTACAAAAATGCCATTAAATATTTACGAAAATGCCGTTATAAAAATTTTTAAAAAAATTAAATCTCGGACGGAAGATCTTCTGTTCGATAACTTTCTTAGAAACTTTCTTTCCAAATTTACAAAAATGCCGTTGACTATTAACGGAAATGCCATTTTCAAAAATTTTAAAAAAAATAAAATTGTTAGACGGAATCTTCCATCTCTTCTAATTTTGGCTTTAACAACTGGAGACTTTTTTTCAAAATTTACAAAAATGCCATTATAAAAATTTTTTAAAAAAATTAAATCTCGGACGGAAGATCTTCTTCTGTTTGATAACTTACTTAGAAACTTTTCTTTCCAAATTTACAAAAATGCCATTGAATATTAACGAAAATGCCATTTTCAAAAATAAATAAAAAATAAAAAAATTGTTAAGACGGAAGATCAACGTTAGTTGATCTTCCTTCTCTTCTAATTTTGGCTTTAACAACTGGAGCGCTCTCCTTCAACTGCTCTTTCCTAAATGATATATATGCATATTTTAGCATCAAGATAGTGGATGCTCTAAGGGGAGGGAAATGCTGATAAATTTGCATGAATCAGAACAAGAGCAGGATCAGAGTTGTCAAACAACTGCAACTATTTTTGGCCTCTTATTTTAAATTTATAAAAGATTGCATATAAAATGCAAAGGAACCAAACTGAGGTGGTTGGGTGCATGGTTTGGGTGCATACAACAAAGACCCCGCCTGCCCCGGTTAGGAAAATTGAGATGATGGAAGTTGGGGAAGCAAAAGGGACTAGGGATTGAATAAACAAACTTTGGTTGAAGCTATTAATAGGAAAATAAAAAGTGTTCATTTGACGAAGGGGGCGACCCTTAGTAGAGTTGGTGAGCGATTCATGCAGTCGACCCCAAAATTTTTGGTTGAAGGTTTTGTTGTTTTGTATACTTGATTGATACCATAGTTTCTCAAAGCTTAAACATGACCAAAATTTTGCCACACCATTATCACCTATTTACTAAAACCAATGATAACAATAATAAAATATTGGAAAGAAAATAAGATAAAATATCTAAATCTTGTTTTCTGCTGCTTCATCTTACTGATTCTCAGTGTTAAATCTAACAAGAAACTAAAATGATAGATGGAACTAGTTTCTACCAAGTGTTATGTATAGAGGCAAAAAAAATTAACCCACCTTCCCAGTTAGCATTTCAAATAGCAAGACCCCAATGCTCCACCAGTCAGCAGCCTTGTCATGGCCTTTTCCAAGAATTATTTCTGGTGCCATGTACTCGACCGTCCCACACATGGAGTTTGATCTTGTGTTTTCTTCAAATTGCTTTGCTAGACCAAAATCGGTTAACATTATCTGATTAAATAACCATCAATTAATTTATCAGGATGTTAGGCTTTTTTTCTGAAAGCAATTAAACAGTGTACCAAAAAAAAGAGGAAAACTTTTACATGGCCGTCAGCATCCAGAAGAACGTTCTCAGGTTTGAGGTCCCTATGCATTATTCCATTGGCATGAAGATGAGAAACAGCAGACACTAATTCAGCTGCATAAATGCGTGCCAAGTCCTCTCTGAAACAGATATCATATATCAAACCTTTAACGAATCCAAAACACTAATCAAGCCTAAAAAATAACAGGAACATCACTAAGTAATCACCTGAATAAACCATGACGATAGAGTTGAAAAAAAAGGTGCCCACCATTCACAAAATCTAGCACGAGGTAAAGCCGGTGCTTTGTCTGCACAAATAAATAATATTAATAACAACAAGATACTCAGCCTAAAAGATTTTGCTAGTTTCCTTTATACCCAGAGCAACTAACGTTGATCTTTCTTTGCAGATACACAGGAGAACGAAAAATAAAAAGTAATACAGGTCTAGAATGGATAATAGACATTTCAGAGACTTTCTAAAGTTATTAAGACTAGTATTATACACGTGCTGTGCACGTGGAGAAAATGTTTGGTGAAAAAATGAAAAGGGCAAAAAAAAAATAAAAATCTACCAGCACGTCCGTTGCACGGGTTGGTAGATGGACAAATTACACTAAGGCCTTCTCCCATTATAGTAGTATTAAACGTGCGTTGCACGGGTTGGGATATGGACAAATTACACTAAGGCCTTCTCCCATTATAGTAGTATATTAAACGTGCGTTGCACGGGTTGGTATGGACAAATTACACTAAGGCCTTCTCCCATTATAGTAGTAGAGATGATCATACTAGGTTGTTTGGGAGAGTGGGGTAAAATAAAGTGTCATTATAGGGAAATAGCTGATACTTCAGTAGGACAATTAAAGTCGAGCAAATCTTCATGTGAATATTGCAAGGGACGAAGAAAATTAGTTATAAGAAGAGAGGGGGGGGGTGGTTTGTATAATAAACTCTTAATTCAAATGGCTTTTAGGCTAGGAAGTAGGCATTCGTAGGGCGGCAAAAGGGCAGCCCAACAACTAGAAGCCAAGGCATGAAGGGATAAAAACGAATAAAAGGAGGAGAAAAATGAGAATGGAAGAAACGTTGATGGAATAACAAGAGTTGGGTCGGCTTCTGCAGTAAACAGAGTTCTCTTCGTAGTTATATCGCCATCTGCTGCAATTGTGTTATAATTGTTGCAAAAAGAGAGCAAAAGAATGAGATTAGGCTGTAAGGTGAGTTTGAACATGTACGGTGAGAGTTATGGAGGGTAAATGAGAAATTCTTTATACTTGCTTTCATGTCATGGTATAGATTCTATAGAATAGAATTTTGATCTAGTACAATGCTTTACATGGAAGATAATTTTTCAAATGATTCTTAAAAGTTCACAACTAACTTATGCAGATATCACATGATCTTTTCAAATATTTGTGACAACATATAATAGACAGTCAGAATCATAGTTAGATGTAATTGTTGTAAAAAGTTAAGATATTTGCAACATTTTAAGAACATTTGTTAGTGCACAGCCGGAGTCCGTGTGATTAATGATTTACACCTGAAACTATAAACACACAACGGGGTTTTGCATTACATTTTTAAAGAGCAAATATGTGCACGCTTATATCAACAAATACTCATGTGCTAACTATAATTGGTAGTATTTATCAGACATCAGCTACGGTCTAGTCATATTTAAACTTAATCTACAATGTAATACGCAAAACCAAATTAATTTGAGTGACCATTTCAGGCTATCAGGTGAGAGGTGCCCTCTACAATCAAAATATTTAATTTAGACGTTATCATGGTTTAACGTAAATAAGCAAGATACCAAATAAAAAAGAACTGTACCTGGAAAGAGTATCTGAGCTGAACAATGAATGGATGATCAACTTGTGTCAATATGTCTCTCTCAGCTTTCATGTATTCAGTATGATTCTTCTCAATAATCTTGTCCTTTCTCACAACCTTCATAGCATATATTTCTGAAGTTCCTTTTTTCATTACCTGAAACACTTTCCCAAATGCCCCTTGCCCAACAACTTTGAGGAAATCAAAATCTTCAAGCCCCACACTTTCAACCCCCTCAGCCTTGGATAAAACTTTGTCCTCTTCAGCATTGCCAGTTGATGACTTCTTAGTGGCTCCAGAATCTACAAGCTCCAATTCAGTTTCATCCAAAGTGTGTATGCAGAGCTGTGGAGATTGGCAAACACGAGCTGTGGGTCCCACCAGAGAATGTGATCGACTCAAAATGACTATTGGTTCACTGTAAACTTTATCCTCCGAGGGAGCGGACACAGCACCATTAGAAATCACTGCATTTACTTCAATTGGGCTTTGAGTTGGAGATGGACCGAAAACATCGGAAAAATCAAATTCCTCGTGCTCAGAGGAAACATCAGGTGGGTCCATCGTAAGAAGCAATTATCTCTTGAAAGCCTCTTGGACATTCGTATTGGTAAAACTCGGGATCTGATTAGAAACCATAACTCAGGAAGTAAATATAGTTTGAGCTAACGTTGGGTCCCACCACATATCACCAAGACAACCGATGAAGATGGAATCCAGACAATGGCCTTGAGCAAGTGAAAGTTTACACAGATAACAAGGGCTCCGAGGAATGTAAGGAGAATCAAACAGGAGGAGTTGCTCTTGTTTCCCGGTTCACAGGAAACACTAGATGCCACCGAACTTCTTGAACTCATGAAGATCAGATTGCCTAAAACTGTATGGCAAGGTTGAAATAATTAGCTTCCTTCGCACACACAAAAAGTTTGAAATAATTAGCAGTGTTTATAAATCTGGCCAAACTACCCCATCATATATAAGAAGAGAGAAGCAATTGCAGCAGCCTAACAACAACAACAACAACAAAGTTTTTTTCCCAACTCGTTGGGGTCGGCTAATTGCAGCAGCCTAAACAAAACCAAAATGTGACAAGGCTCTAACTCCACTAATTATTATCATTTGATAAATTAATGCAAAAATGCAATACTATACGACATTCTCTTATCATAATAATAACAGTGAAAATAACATCACACATGATGATTCATCTCACAAATTATAGAACAAGCATGTTGTATACAACAAATATTTTAAAACGTGCCCTTCCAGCATATGCGTGAAGCCTCAAGAGACTCTGCAAAAGGTCCAGTTGTCAAATCCCGTTCTCACAGAACTAGAGACTGTTCTCTGAAGTAAGGAAGTTATATTGAGCATCTAAAGGTGGCAAATTAAGCAGCTTCATAGCTTTAAATAGAAAAAATAAATATGTAAGACGAGTAAGGTTCCATTTCGTATGTCTTTTGAAGAGTGATTTTAGGACTAAAGTACTTTTAGACTCAAAATAAGTGTTTGGGCAACTTAATTGAAAGTGTGTTTAGCCAAAAGTACTTTTCCAAAACTACCATTTTAGCCCTTTTCTCAACATGCCTAGAGTGGTGTTTTTAGTTACTATGAAAATTATAAAACTTTTTTTTCTAACAACACTATCGGTAGGAACATTTTTCAAGGAAAGCACTTTTCATTCACAGCAATGTCACAGCAATGTCAGATTACTAAACAGAGCCTCAACATGCCCAAAGTGGTGTTTTCAGCTTTTCAAATATGTACTTTTACTTACTAAGTATTATATATTTTTCCGAACAACATTTCTGGTAAGAGCACTTCTCAATAAAAGCACTTTTTTGTCTACAGCAATGCCAGATTGCTAAACAGAGCATCAACATGCCTGAAGCGTGTTTTTAAGCTTTTCAACGAAGTGATTTTACTTACTAAGAAAATTTTAAAGTTAACCATATTGTTTTCTTAATAACACTTTCAGTAAGAGCAACTTTCAGCAAATGCACTTTTTATTCACAGCATTGCTAAATTGAGCCTAAAAGGGAATGGAGAAATTTTCTTAATTCCAAACATCTATAATCAGTAAGGGGAGCTAGAAACAGTGTTAACAAAAAAAGGTGCTAACACTATCACTCATGGATCATGCAGAAAAAATTACTGGAAGAAACAAAACAACCCATTATAGATCATAATTTCTTGAGAAAATTTCATCAAAATTGTACAAGAAATAATTGAGTGCGCAAAGTTTTTCAGAAAAATAACAATTAGACACAGTAAAACTATAAATGTAAGAATCATGAACATCAAAAGAGTCTGCTTCTAGAATCAATAAATTTTGTACTTAAGCATCATTTCTCAGTAATAAAAACATCATTGAGTTTGCATCTACAACTTATCCTCAACGAAACCCCAACGTCGAATTTAAGAAACAACAACAACAACAACAACAACAACAAAGCCTTTTTACCAACTAGTTGGGGTCGGCTACATGAATCTTGGTTTTCCATTTTTCCATTCTGCTCGGTTTAGCGCAATATCTTCTGTAAGGTCACAAGCTATCATATCTTTTTTTATCGTTTCCACCCAAGTCACTCTTTCTAACGTCCATTTGAAGAAACCAAACAGGGAAATTAGAAAGGCTAATCTATCAGAAAATACCTTAAGGTTTGCTACTTCGTATAATCAAGTACCTTGATCTGCATTTCCTTATATGTAACCACTTACTGCTCTAACATGTATTTCAGCCTTCATTACCCGATACACCAAGAGGGTGTTTGGATTTGATGCGAAGTATCGTCAAAATGTGGAATCCAAGAATTCATGCCTATTTTTATGTTTGGATGGAGAAAAAAATTAGTGAATTTTTTTCCACCAGATGACATGGCATCCCATTTTTTATTCAAATGTTTTCTCCTAAAATTGTGCAGCAGTAAAAAATTCATGAAAACTCATTTAATACATTTTAAAATTATTGTTCTTTATTTTCTCTTCTATTCGCTTTTCTTTCTTAACTTTATCAACAAATTTTTCTTCAATCCAAACATAATTCTTTTAGAAAAATCTGTTAGGATCCATTTGTCTTATGGGGGCTAATCCCATATCAGTTAAATGGGGAGCGAATATGGGGTAGATATTAACTTGGGTTCCCTCCCTCTAATAGAGAGCTTTAAGGGTGAGCTCCTAGATTTGTATCAATTGGTATTAGAGCCAACCCCTGCTTCTTAATTCTCTCGGAAAAGGCTACCTAGAGGCCCGATTAAAATTACTGATAGACCCAGAATGGGTCGGGCCAGTGTTTCTAGAGTGAAAGCTGCCGAGGACGTCGGATTACTGAAGCACGGTGGTTTGTTAGATTCTCATTTGTCTTATGGGGGGCTATCCCTTATCGGCTAAATGGGGAGCCAGGGGTAAATATAAACTTGGGTTCCCTCACTCTAAGGGTCTGTTTGGTTCAAAGGAGGGGAAGGGACGGGAGGGATTTTAATGGAGGGGAGGGGAGGGGAGAGAACGGGAGGGGAGGGATTTTAATCAAGACTCTGTTTGGTTCAAAGCAGGGGAGGGGAGGGAAAATAATTATCATCTTGTTTGGTTCACAAGGGGAGGGAAGGGATTTTTTAATAAAATTACTTTTATATCCTTTTACATTTTATAACAAAACTCAACCACATAAAACTTTATACGCAGTATGCTTCTAATTCTATCACCGAGGTATTCAAATTTAAGTAACAATAATCTGAAATAAAGTTTCCGCATGTTAAATTGAGATTTGTTTGCGCAACAGTATTACCACACAACTAGTCAGGTAAAGGAGATTTGTTTGCGCAACAGTACAACAGTGTAATAGCATCGTCAAGTACAATCCAGTTACATAGAAAGTATACTAAACATAGAATGAAGAAGGCAAATTGCTATTAGTGAAGCCAAAATTAAAAAGTATACTAAACCAGATCACCAAGTGCAAACTGAATGTATCCAGAAGTGACATCTGTTAACAGTATAAAAAAAAAATTGAGTAGTTGATTGCATTATATCATCTGACAGAGTCCCATATGTTTCGTAGAATATTAGAGCAGAGGAAGTTAGCGAATGGAAAGATGGTATCTGAGCCATCATCAGCATGAATGAATGTAGCGAAAATTATCTGAGTCCCATATGTTTTTTTTTTGTTTTTCATATTTAGTATATTTATAGGCAGATTTGGTTTAGATTTATAGGGATATAAAAAGGACAATTTAGTCCAATTATTTAACCCAATTTCTCTCCCCTCCAAATTCCCCCAATATTGGAGGGGAGCCAAAAGTGGCTCAGGAGGGATTCTGCACCCCTCCATTCCCCTCCCCTCCCCTCCTAAAAAATTGAACCAAACAAGAAATATTTAAAAAAAACCTCCCCTCCCCTCCCCTCCATTTCCCTCCAACCAAACACACCCTAATAGCTAGCTTTTAGGGATGAGTTCTCCTAAGTTTGTATCGAAATCTTTTCTTAACTAAATGCATCCAAGCAAGATTAGTGAAAATGATTTTTTTTCACTAGATGCATCCAAACAAGATTAGTGAAAATAAGTCCTGCCTCCTCCCTCCCACCAAAAAAAAACCCCACCCAATTTGAAAATGCAAAAAACTAAAAGACGGTTACTTTTCCAACACTAAATTCAGACGCTTTAGATCATATGTAGTCGTTGGCTTTTTTCCAAACTTTTGCAAAATTTGGGAAAAGAAGTGTTGCAGACGTTGGCCAAATACCCAAATTTTGAGTTTGAGATGAACAGTATTCAGCTATATTTGAGAGAAGAAATGGCAGTTGACAAAATATAGCTAACGAAACATGATCTTTCGTCACTTCAAATTTTTTTTTAATATCTATCGGACGGTAAATCATTTCCCGTCCGATCAATTTTTTAAAAAAAGAAAAGAAATTTTCCGACGGGAAAGGATCTCCTGTCCTTTCCTTTTCTTTCCTTTTTTCCAAAAATAATTGTATAGAAATAGACCTATAGAAAATTTTATGGGTATATATTAGGTTATAATTGAGATTTAAATAAGGTTTAGATTTATTTAAGATTTAATTAAGATTAAAATAGTATTTAATTAAGAATTTGATTAGGAGTTCATTGGAAAAAAAATCTTGGACGGGAAATGATTTTCCGTTCGTTGGTTTTTAATTTAAAAAAAAATTAAAAATCAATAGACGAAAAATCATTCCTCGTCCGTCGATTTTTTAAATTCAAAACCCAAAATTTGGGTTGAAATGACTACAGCACAAACTCAAAATTTATATTCCTATATGCCAAATACCCAAATTTTGGCATTCAACGACTGCAGACGCTCTTAGGGTCAATACATATAACAAAATGCAGATCATGGTATTTTCTACGTTACAAAACAGCAAGCTTTAAGGTTCTTTCTGATAAATTGGCTAATTAGCAACTCCCGAAATGACAACAATGTGCTTCCGACATACTCTGAACATTGACAGCATTCAGACCTCGTTAATTTCACCCTCCAATTTCCAATCTTTTTAAAGAGATTGCCAAAACCAACATCATAAATAGATCACAGACTCTAATTCCAACCAAACAGACAAAATCCAAGACCATTCTTGCCCCAATTACAACACAATGAGCCAAAACTTAGGGCAAAAAACCTTGATGAAACAACAATGCTGAACAAATAGAGAGCAAAATTGAAGAAATTGATATGAAATTTTGGAATCTTTGATGATTTTGTTACTGACCTGTAAGCGAGAAGCGGGACGATTTCTCGGCAATTTTGGTTTTCGGATCGCGGTGCTGTTTTTATAGACTAGTATGGGCAAATAGATACCTGAATATGAATGATAAACAGCACGTGGCGAAAAGTGAAGAGGCGGTGTGGATTCGTGGCTGGCAGAGGAACCGTTTGTGGATACGCGTTGAAATCGGCTAGCTAGGGGCTCCCGGAATACAATTTTAAAAGGACTGCATTCATAGTACACATAAAGCACGTGTTATATATGAGAGACTTTCTTTTTCTTTTCTGTTTTTATTTTTTATTTTTATTTTTGGAGAAAGGTAAGATTCACCGAAAATAGAGAAATTGATTAGAAATAATCTTCTCTAAGATGAGTAGGAATATTCCCAATCAAAATTGTTACCCCCACAATATTTTCTACAACTTTATGTAGCACTAAACCCTTAAAAAAATGAATTTAAAAAAAAAAATGAAACCTTCAATATTATCGTACCACAGACAGTTATAAAAGATAAGGTTGTAGAAAAAGTTTCTCACTCATTGCAAACAGACCAATTACCAAATAAATTTAGATGCAAACAGGTTTTAGTCACATAGAAGGCAACAACATTGCAGCCTCGCTTTGACAATGGAAGTTGAGCATCAGGACCCTAGCCAACCTAATCCTGTTCTCATAAATATGTGAACGAGGTGCTTAGGAAGGGTTGCATTAAGTTGAACATCCAATTCGTGACATTTGCAGGAACTTTCTCTATATCCAAGGTTGGCTTGAATATCAAGTTACTGTTTTTTATCCCCATTAACAGAGCCAGGGCTTCAATAGTACGCCGGTTGCGGTGACTTTTCTCACTTTCTCTGCCAAAACTCTTCCGTGAGTTTCTCGGGTTATCATGCCCACACAAGCCTTAGTAGTGTTAAGTGTTGCAACGACATTAACTTCGAATGAATTAGCATGACGTGAAAGCCATGTGAGAGGTGCATAAACTTGTCTTGAGTGGTTGCTGCCAATGGTCATGGTATTTTGGATGTTATATCTAATGTATTGAGAAATATACATCTTATCAAATCCCACAGAAAGATGTTCGTGACTTGACGTCTTAATTGATTGCTTAATTGATGGTTACACATAAAAGAAGGTATTGACTTTAGAGCTTAATTGATGGCTCCATTTGTATGTATATTAAGGATTGATGAAGAATGACCGATTTAGAGTGACCGAATAAGAGTTTGTTAACAAACTCTTATTCGGTCATTCTTTATCAATCCTTATCAATTCTTTAGTTCCACTCTTATTCAGCCAACCTTTAACAAATCTCAGCTATTTTTATCGATTCTTTAGGTGGTATCAGAGCTCCCTTCTCCATTCTTGTGAAAATTTCTTGTTTCCTCAATACCTAACAATCCTTTAACGTCATCATCATGACAGATCAAGACAAACCTTCAACCACCACCACGACAGCTGAAGACATGACATCGCCAGGAAAGTCAACAACGACGACAACAACAACAACAACAACAACAAAACCCTTTTCCCAACTAGTTGGGGTCGGCTACATGAATCTTGGTTTTTCATTTTGATAGGTTTAGCGCAATATCTTCTGTAAGCTCACAAGCTATCACATCTCATCACTAGAAAAGTCCCCCTAAAAAAATTCCAACAATAGTAGTAGCATCAAGGATTCATCAAATCCAAATTACATTCATCCATCAGATCATCCCGGCCATATGCTCACTCCAACAAAATTGAACGGCACCAATTATTCAGATTGGAGTAAATCCATACTTCATGCTTTCACAACCAAAAATAAAGTTGGCTTCATCAATGGATCTATTCAACCACCTTCAGAAATAGAACAACCAACTTAATATGCTCTCTGGAATCAATGCAACAGTTTGGTTTTATCATGGCTTGCTCACTAAGTGGAACCTGATCTAGCTAAAGGTGTTGTTCATGCAAAAATTGCATGTCAAGTATGTGATGACTTCAAACATCAATTCTCACAACATAATGCACCAACAGTTTATCAGATTCAAGATTCAATTGTCTTTCTCTCACAAGGCATTATGACAGTTCAAACCTATTTTGCCCAACTCAAAGGTCTCTGGGATGAATTAGAGACATATAAAATTCTTCCCTCTTGCAATCAGATGGAAGCACATAATGAACAAGGAGAAGTAGATCGGCTGATGCAACTTCTTATGGGACTCAACTACACCTATAATGGTGTTCACAGCAACATCCTCATGATGACACCATTGCCTAATGTTCGTCGAGCTTACCCCATCGTTAATCAAGATGGATGGAAAACAATCACATATGACATCAAGAGCAAACCGAGAATTTCTTCATCTCCGCTGCAGTTAATAATCGGTCAAATAATTATTTTTTTAAATTCGAATAATTTCACAAATAACCATTGTAGTCATTGCGGTAGAGACGAACACACTATTGAAACCTGTCGGACTCTAAAATATTATTGCAATTTTTGTGACAAGAGAGGACATATTGAAGATAGATGAAAAATCTAAAGAGATGGTGGCATCCAAGGTAACAAACAAAACAACAAATCACAACAGCAACGTGGAGGCAACCCTCGTGGTTCCTTCCATGCCGCCAACACAGTAGATGTAGCCCTTTCTCCCACAACAGGAATCTCAAGCATCGACTTCAACACCTTTACCAAACCCACTACATGGCCTTTCACTAGAGCAACTTCAACAATTATCTCAGGTCATTTCTATGATGACCACACAGAATGCTTATGGTAATAGTAATGCCTTTGCAAATGATTCAGATCCCTTTTTTTCTAGTATTTCAATTAACTCTGCATTCACTCAGTAATTATCTCAGGCCATTTCTATGATGACCACACAGAATGCTTCTGGTAATAGAAATGCATCTGCAAATGCTACAGGTCTTTCTTTTTTCTAGTACTTCAATTAACTCTGCATTCACTCAGCCGTGATTTTGGATAGCGGGGCCACAATCCACATCACATCTAATCCCACTCTTTTCACTAAAACAAATCCCACGACAACACCCATTATTAATTTACCCAATGGGTCTTCGGTTTGTTGTAAAATCTGCCACAACTTGTAGTGCTAATAGTGGAATACATACACCACAAGCAACAGAAACTTTTCAAGAACTAGATGAACCAAGAACAAGCCACCACAATAATCGCAATTTCTCACAAATAACCAATACTTCTTAATCCCCAAGAAATACAAAGATTATAAAGAGATTACAACTCTCAATCTCTTTCTCACATTTGAAACACTCGGCACATACTCCTCTTGATGTTGAACAAGCCCTAGAGTTCACATCTACTGCAATATATATAATCCCCATGCAAACCCTAAAAGATAAACACAAATACAGTTTATGAGACCTTAAACCCGAAAGCCCAAATAACATACAGCTGCTGCCGGTCAATCACACCAAGTTGCAGTCGACTACACTTGGTCTCGCCAACACTCAAACATCTGTCCTGCTCTCTGTGGAACCATGTACACTCGAAGATTGCTCAGCAGCCTTGGTCGGTCGACCGCACTCCTGGTCGGTCAACCGCAACCCTGTAGTTGCATTTCTTCTAGCTGTTGTTGCCTTCTCTTGCTGTCTTCGTCTTCTTCTCTTATTCTCCAACTTCAAGGACTCCCGTGCCTGTGTATATGAGGCCACAATTCTAATAATCTCCCACCAAATACACGACGCTTCAAAGTTTTTAATCTTATCTCGCATTATCTCTGTCAGTCTCCCACTCTCATGAAAGACCCACGAGCACCTCTGCCACTCCACCACGTGGACTGCACCAACTAATCGCATATAGCAGGAATAACGGAGAAACAACCTCCCGTGTCGAATTCCGTATTACAAGACTCCAAAACTCACAAAATCTCCATTAACACTGGACATTGTTCAAACCTCTCAGTGCACTCTCTGCACTAGAAGTCTCCATGGATGACATCTCCACAAACAGCAGATTGCTCAACCCTTACAACCTCATTCTGGTTACCCTCATCAAATCACCCCCACATATCGATAACAGTACTCTGTACCTCTCAAGAGCGACTTTGAAGCGTCCACTCACAAAGTACCATCACCATAGCAACATCTTGATCTCTAGGATCACTATCATGACCGCTCCTACTAAATTAGTAACCTCCTCTAGATTCTCACAACTGAAAGAACTCGATTACACCCCACACAACCTACTACTCGATTTAGGCTGAGAGTCAACTACATGAAAAATGCCTATCTCTCTAAGCAAATAAAACGTTCTCTCATGCTTCCCTCTTGTAATCACCTTTGAACCTGCAGCTATACACCACTTCCTACTACCAACTATAGTAGGCAATCCCTCTTTGTCTAGCCTTCCAATCGAGATAAGATTTTCCTTCAAGTCTGGAACATGCCTTGTCTCCCGCAAGACAATACTCTGACCATCATTGGTTTTCACATGAACAGTATCAATCCCTCGTACAGAACACCTCTGGAAGAACAAACAACAACTATTAGTCCAGCTTTCCGGGCTCTCATAACAGCCTCGGTTTGAGCATCTCCCTAGCCTACCTACTTTGACTGTTCCCCACAATCACATCTCCAAAGAACCCACCTTGTAGTCATCAAACTCCTCACTCATCGGAGTGCAATGAAAATGAGCTCCCAAATCAATACACCAATCTTGCTTGCCCAATTCCTCCCTAGCTGATAAACATAAATCTTCAATAGACACCACATTGAATTCCTTTGTTTTAAACTTCCTTCGATTTTTCCTGCTTCTTCTTCATCTAGGCCTCACAACTGCGCATCATGTGACCCCTCTTGTGAAAATACCAACACTCAGGTCCATATCCCCCATCGCTGCCATTAGACCCACTCTTAGATGAACTACTCTAATCATTTCTTCTATGAATGCTTTTAGATCTCCCACGTATTCTCAACTGACATTGCAAAATCCTTAGAAGATGATGATAAAAATCCTCTGTTTCTCACCATTCTCACCTCCTCGTTCAGAATGCTACTTACCACATCCTGTGGAGCCATCGAATCTGTCATAATGCCTGTAATAGTCTGTTCCATCGTACCATAACTATCAAACAAAGTAGATAGAAGTAACAATGACTGGCTCCTCTCTGAAAACTTCAATCCTGTAGTTTCCATCTGGTTGTAATTGTTCGCATATTCTGCTATTGAACCCCCTTCCCTCAACTTAATATTAACCAATTTCTTTAAGTGAAGAATTTGATTAGATGCCAACGGTTTCTCATACATTTCAGTGAGAATCTCCACAACCTCCTTTGTGGCCTTTGTCTACGAGATATGAAATAATGCTTTCCTACTCGGTCCCAACTAATCCAAATGATTTCAATCTGCCAAGATATTCGCATCTTTGTCTGCACCTTCCGGCTTCTCATCAAACAACGGATCATCTAGATCTTTCTGTCAAAGAAAAGCTATCATCTGAATCTTTCACATCGCGAAGTCACTCCTATCGAACCTTTCGGTCTTCGACTTGCTATCAGTCTTCAACTTGCTATCGGTATTCCCGAACCCAGTGCTCGGATACCACTTGTTGTAGAATCTGCCACAACTTGTAGTGCTAATAGCATAATACATACACCACAAGCTAACAGAAAATTTTCAAGAACTAGATAAACAAAAAATAAGCCACCACAAAAATTACAAGATCTCACAAAGAACACAATAATATGCAGAGATAACCAATACTTTTTATTTTCCGAGAAATACAAAGATTACAAAGAGATTACAACTCTCAATCTATCCCTCTCTCACATTTGAAACACTCGGCACATACCCCTCTTGAAGTTGAACAATGATAAAGGGTCACCTTTTGATATAAGTTACAAGCCGTACAGTTTACATCTACTGCAATAAATATAGCCCCAAGCAAATCCTAAAAGATAAACACAAAATAGCTTATTGGACCTTAAACTCGAAAACCCAAATAACATACAACCGATGTCGGTCGATCGCACCAAGTTGCGTCGACTGCACTTGGTCTCACCAACACCTGAACATTGACCGATCGACTGCACGGTCGACTGTCCTGTTCTCTATTGAACCATGTACACTCGAAGAATGCTCAGCAGCCCAAGTCAGTCGACCTCACCCCTGGTCAGTTGACCCAACCCTCCAGCTGCACTTCTTCTAGTTGTTGTTGCCTTCTCTTATTGTCTTCATTTTCTCCTCTTCTTGTCCAACTTCAAGAACTCTCGTGCCTACGCGTATTTGATGCCACAATCCTAATACGGTTCCCATCACTTACACTGGTACTATCTCATTTAATTCTAATATCACCTTAGAAAATGTTTTATGTCTGCCATCTTTCCACTTAAATCTCATGTCTGCCAGCAAAGTCACGAGTTCTCTAAATTGTTGGGTTATTTTATTTCCCACCTTTTGTGTCTTGCAGGACTTAGCTACGGGGAAGATGACTGGCTCGAGTGAACAACGTGATGGTCTCTATTACATGTCTCTGTTGCTAAGGAAACCTACCTCACATCAAGTCTCACACTCCAACTTTTGGCATATGAAACTTGGGTACCCGTCCCCCTTCTCGTCTTAAATTAGTTTGTCCATTACTATCCTGTAGTCCTATTTCTTTTGATAATGATTGTAATATTTGTCTCATGTCCAAACAAACAAGACTCCTTTTAATTACAATATCAAAAGAACTACTATCCTGTAGTCCTATTTCCTTTAAGCACAATATCAATTCGTGCTCCTTTTAATTTATTACATTGTGATACAGGGGGTGCTCATAAAATTCGCACTCTCTCGAGCACGATTTTTCCTTACCATTGTGGATGATTTTACTCGATGCACATGGGTCTTTTTGATGCACTATCACACCAACTTATGGCATATGAAACTTGGGTATCTGTCCCCTTCTCGATCGTCTTAAATTAGTCTGTCCATTACTATCCTCCAGTCTATTTCTTTTGATAATGATTGTAATGTTTGTCTCATGGCCAAACAAACAAGACCTCCATTTCCTCGGTTTCTCTCCACCACAACCACGTCACTTTAGAAAATCCAGCGAAATTTCTTCATGATCCTGTCCACTTCCAACCTAGTTGGAAGGGTAAGGCTGAAAATCATGATTCCATATATTAAAACCTCATATCTCGAAAGACACTATGTGACTGCAGACTGCCATGCTTTCTTAAAGTTGTTTTTGAGAATCTTCTTATAAGTTGGGAGCTTTAAAATGAGGGTCCTGATTTCTCTGTCTTCTCTTTGGATATTTGAGATGATCGTTGGGGAAATATTGAGGATGCTGCTTAGTTCTTCAACAAAGGATGATATTGAGATATTGGTTGTTGTGTTGCCATCGGGATGGATGTGGGAGTGGAAATAGTGAGACAATTCTATTTTGGAATTAGTTATTGATGTATGGGAATGTAATGGGGTTAGGGAAGGACGGCATTGATGACACATGCACATATTGTATGTGCTGGTTGACTTGACATACATTTTAGATAGAAGAATGATTTAAAAAGATTGTGTTATAATAGTAAAGATACTACTGTATAATGAGAGGATCAGTAAACCTATTCTAATTAATGGCCCAGTTCCATCAATGCCCTACCATAAGGCTAAACTCTCCCCACAAGTGCTATCTTGTACTGGTAGTGTGGGTCCATTCTTAGACAAGGCCAGCTCTGAGGTAGAGGCCGGAGAGCAGGGGCGAAGTCATAATAATTTTACCGGGAGGGCCAAAAAAAAATTCTATCACTACATATAAAAATATAGAGATTTTTTCATAATTTTTATGGGGCCAAACAATAAAACTTAGAATTCAGGGGGGCCAAATAATAATTTTTTAAGGATTTATACAATTTTTAATAGTGTGAAGGGGATTTTTGTAAATTCTGATATGCTCCGCCACTGCCGGAGAGGCGGCCGCCTTGGATCTCCAAATTTTGGGTATATGTATATACATATTTTATTTGTAAAGTCAAATTATAATTTGTACAATTGTTTTTAGGGCCCCTCAAATTTAATTTTTGTAAGAGTTGGCCTCGGGCCTGTGTTTTAGATTTGCACTTCTCAAGCTCATCACATATCCAATAAGAGATTTTAACTTCTCACTTCTTCTCGTGTAATATTTTTAATAACCACCTAAGTCCCCCAGCATCCACGTAGAATCCCACAAGCTTACTAATTCTCTAGGAGTTCGTTAATCATTCTTATGCTCGGTTACGAGTACTACTTTCACCCATTCATAGAGACTTAGTGCTCTCAATGAGCTCGAACCTACCTATCATAAGATTTTCAATGCTACTCTATGACTTTATGCTTCATAAATCATAATGCTATCAAAATCAAATAATTTTGAAATTGGAGAAACAAAATTCATGCATTGCACATGCAAAGTATAGTTCCTAACGATGATTAAAAATTTCTTCTAGTATGTCCTAGTCCCCGCGCGCACGCTCCGCCAATATTGCCACCACCATCGCTACAATCTCGCTTGCTACCTCCACCATCATTGCCTTTGTCACTACCGCCACCATCACCTACACAGTTGCGACCATCATCATTGATGTCACCAAACCACTCAGGGGCTGAGCCAGGAATTTTATCTAGCTTGGCACTCAGTTTTACACATAGTATGATCTTTTTAAATAGAGACAAATCATTTAAATTTTATTTTTATAAGAAACAATGTACATAGTTGAAGTAGCATATTTTCCCCTTCTCCACCCAACAAAAATAAATTGTCTAAAACAAAATCTCATAGATTAGATATCATATTTTTCTTATTTTTTAGGAATAATTTTGTAAATATTTTTTCAGAAATAATTATTAAATAATTTTGTTGAAGAATGATTCTGCATTCCAAATCATGTACATATTTTTGTTGAAGAATGTAATACAAAATTATTAAAAGTCAAATCAAAATAAAGTTTAAACTATTTTGCATGCAATAAAATAGCTTAGGATGTTTTATGATGAATTAGCCAAAAATCTATATGCAAATTTCTGTTGGAGGATGCATATGAACAATTATTAAATGTTCTATAAATTTTTTTAAAAAAATTAATGTAAAACTTGAAGGAATCATATGCATAATTCTCTTGTTGAAGAATATAAAAATGATTTAAAATATTCTTATTGAAGAATGATTCTGCATTCACATTTCTTCAGGAATTCCTGGTTCTAACAAAAATCGACTCTTTTGGCACAACAATTTTTTTACTCTTATTTTTATTCAGAAATAATACCAAAAAGTTTAGGAATTATTGCAGAAATTTCATTCTCGCTGCGATTAGTATCTTATTTTGAAGAAATAGAAATACCAAAATATCATAATTTACGATCTATTCAGGCTATTTTTTTCATTTTTAAGGGACAAGTCATCACATTTAAATGAAAAATGCTAAAGTCTTGAGGGGTGGGTGTGTGTGTGTGTGTAGTGGTGGTATATATATATATATATATATATATATATATAGAGAGAGAGAGTTAGTCTATTAAGAGATGGAAAGCTGAATTCCTTATCTGAGCTGGAAGTGATCAGCCGTCCGATCTGGTTTGATTCAGATCGAATGGCTGAGATCAGATCCCGTTCTCCATCTTGTTTAGTTGAGGGTAAAATGGTCATTTCCCCCCTCTCCTTATCTTTTGGCATCCTGGCTCCCATCTCCAGCTCCCGCTCTCTCTTCGATCTGTTTGAAACCCTAGCCTCCTCTCCTTCGAATTACTCCCGCGCTCTCCTTCTTCGATGAAACCCTAATCGATCTGAGAGAAACCCCCATTCTCCTTCTACGATTTCTACTTTCTGAGAGAAACCCCCAACTCTCCTACGATTTCCCATTCTCCTTCTACGATTTCTTGAATCTGAGAGAAACCCCCAACTCAAATCCGCTGGTCGAATGGCTGTCTCTTTCTCTCTCTCTCTGCGATCGAAGACCCAAATCGCAATTAGGGTTGCGAGGCGCTCTCTCTCTCTCTTCGACGTCAAACCCAGCTTCCGATTAGGGTTTCGATTCCTCATCGATGGTTTGTTATCAACTGTAACCCTCTTCAGCGATGGTAATGTTCCCGTTCTCATATTTTGATTCCATTTCGTATATGGGTTTTCTTTGTTTTGATTATTGCTTTGATGGGTTTGTTGTTTTGGGGTTGAAACTAGATTCTATGTTTCTGTAGCTATGATTTTCTGTAGCTATGGAACATGATTCTATGTTTGATGTCACCTATGTGAACTGGGCAGCAAGTGTTCTGTATGGCTATGCTGTTATTGTACCAGCTGCATTCTACTTCTTGCTTCGATACTTTGGATCAAATGCAAGCCTAATACACCTGTGGTGCATGTGGGGATATTCTCTATTCGTCTTTGTCCCCAGCTCTGTAAGTTTCTTGTTACACAGTTGCATCTAAATAATGAACAAACAATTATGTACACTATTAGTATTAGAACTAAGATTGATTATAGTATTTGTGTGTTATTGTGGGAGAGGTATTTATGTTGAATGGGAAACTGAGATAAGGAAAAATCAAAATGTATTTGTGTTTAGATTTTTCATATTTGAAAGCACCCTACATTGAAACTAGTTGCTAGGTTTAAAACTAACAAATTAGTTGTTAGTTTAAAACTAACAAATTAGTTGTCAGGTTGCTAACAAATTAGTTGTTTAAAACTAGTCGAAGAATAAAATTGAATCAAAATGAAACAACCAGAAACATATACATTCTAATTTCAACCACTGTGATTCCTTCTAATTTCGTTTTAGGTAATACCTCCCAATGGGGAGAGAGATTTTATATCCCAACGAAAATATATACATTGAAGTTAGTTATACCAAACATGATAAGTAGTTTTTATTTTCTTTGTTCAGAAATACTTAGCATGCTGATAGTCTATTATATTGCTTCGTTCTTTTTTCTAAGCCATCTTGATAAATTGCATTTGCATTTTATGGTGCAGGATATTGACAAGGAAATCACTGAGTTGAAACTATCTGTAAACCAAGTAGGTACCGAGCTTCTGAAGCAGTTTATCTAATAAATGCACCTTGTTGGAAGAAAATATACATGAAACTCTCTTTTAGCATACTTGGATCACGACTGATTTGTACATTAACATATTTTTTGTTCTTCTAATGAGAATGACAGGAAAAGAATTGTTGTCATCAATATATGTTGTAACCATGCACTTCATACGGACTTTGTTTTTTATGTATGATGAAATAAAGTTTCTCGTTGTGTTAAATCTCTTGTTTTTCCTATATATGTCTTATCTGAATGTGTTGATCTGTTTGTATATGAGAATCTGTGTTGTTATTATTGTGGTTGTTGCTATTCTGAGAAAATGGGAGGGATGATTTGGCAATAAACCTATTCAAACAATTAGGGAAAGCATATCTAGTGATTCAGTGAACATTACCAGAGAAAATGCACCTTGAGTTGTAGTTCTTGATTCAGGTAGTATATAAAAACATTTTAGAAGTTTCATCATAACTCTCTCTGCCATGTATTGCTTGAAGTCGAAGTCAAAGGAGGTGGTGGTATAACATCCTCAAAAAATTTCCTTTGTAACTGTGAAAATTCTTGGTCATGAGACCTCATATTGCTTTCCAAACCCCTTGTACTTTCCTCTTTAATCATCCACTCCTTTCCAAAATGAACACCAAACAGGAACAGTATCTCATTTCAAGGAACCATTATTCTTCCTGCTCTAAAGAATCTCTACAAACATCAAAAGAATGGATAATGCAGCATTACATGGAATATACACACAAAGAACATGGTAGTAGAGTTGCCATTAAGAAAGCAGATTACCCACAAAACAATTCAGAAACACTTTCAGGAAAACTACATTAACAAACAAAACAGAATAAACAAAATTGAAGTTAATTTTGTTAATTTCTTACATTCATAACAAAATAAACAGAATAAAGAAAATGTGAGCCTTGGATTGAAGTTAATTTCTTATATTCAGAACATTACTCCAATACTTCCATTCAAAACACTCCCATTCATACACAACATTTTTCACTACTGCATTTCCTCACTCACAAAAAACATTCATCCTGACTATACAACCAAAGGCTGAATGGATGAAAAAAAAATTAAAACTACATATCCCTCTTTCACTATGTATAGACACCAACAAAAGTGCCCTGTAAGTACAAGGGAATACTCATTTTCTACAAAATATAACATACTTCAATTAAGATTATACAATTCTTCTTCTTTTCTTCTTCTTTTGCTGCTGCTTGTAAGCCTGGAGCCTGGAGCTGCTGCTGCACCATTCACCTCTTCTGTGTTCAAATAATTAAAATAAAATTGCATTAGGGGGGTTTGGCAAACAAGTTTTCATTCAAAAATTTTAAAGAATAAAAAATAGTAGGCTCAGAACTGGTTGTTTCTAACTAAGACTACATTGGGGTGCCATGCCAACTAGTTAAAATAAATACATAATAAAGCATCAGTTCAAATCCAACTGTGCGCAACGGAAGTGAAGAAGTGGGTGGGTTTGATCCTCAGGGCAGGGAAATGACAAAAAAAAGTTCCCCATCAGTAAGTCAGTAAGTCATATGAGCAGAGATAACTCAGCAAAAAAACTCAGTGAACCGCAAACAGCTGACTAGAACTTAGTCAAAACAGCAATGAATGATATGCATGATAGCTGAATGATATATCAGCTAAAACCAACACCAACACAAAATAGAACCAACAAAGTATATCAGCTAAAATAGCTTGATGACATGCATGATTACAACAACCTCGAAAGAATTTTCAGATCACAAGTTAATTCATCATTGCCTACACCAACACAAAAGAAAGATAGAAAGACCGATACCCATAAATCAAAATCAGATACTTCCCTGATCAATTTGTTGGTGTCCATCTTGTTAGAGTATCATCATCATCAATAATTTTGTTGATATGAAAACACTACCTGCCAAATTGAGTTTGAAGTTGAATTGAGTTTGAAAACATTATTTCAGGAAATTACTCTCTTAATAACATTAAAGAGTAAATTACTCTCT
Source organism: Hemerocallis citrina (assembly GCA_017893485.1). Classification (NCBI taxonomy): domain Eukaryota; kingdom Viridiplantae; phylum Streptophyta; class Magnoliopsida; order Asparagales; family Asphodelaceae; genus Hemerocallis; species Hemerocallis citrina. The sequence continues at coordinate 39,574,563 of CM030366.1, forward strand.
TAATAATAATTTTAGGAAAACATGTAACAAATAACAATAAAGAGTAAATTACCTGAAAGTCCATCTCTTCCAACTCAATCAGTTTGAGCACAAAATTATGAAAATCATTTTACTTGTCTTGTATAAATTTGTCATCACTTCCAGTAGAGAAAACTCATGATTCAACAAATTCATGCATAAACAAAATCAGTCATATACTTTTCATCACTGCCTACTAACTTGGTATTATTTGTATAAACAAAATCATTTTACCAACTTTATTAATATCGCATAATGAATGCTGCTGACTGCTTCAATATGTAGGCTAAAAAATCTCTGAAGAAGCATAATGAATGCCTATTCAGGGAAGCAATAGTGTAATAAACCAGAAATTCAGTCCTACGAATCCAAAATAGAAAGCAGATCTCACAAACATCAAAGAAGATCATTACCAAAACCTGATACAAGTTCAAACCATCAGTTAAGTATCTAAAAACATGACATAGATCTCCAAAACCCTGCCACTGGTTGAAAAAGAGCTTCAATTCCTGCTCCTGTTTGAGAAAGACCTATTGACAGCCATCAGCACCATCAACTTCATAAATCATTATGCATCAAATTAAAGGATTAACTAATAGGAGCTTCAGCAGCTGAATCCATAATCAGCCTAACGAAAACAACACAGCAACAGCAGCCTTTAACAATCAATGATGAAGCATAATTGATTCTTAATTTTATAAATACCTTGTCGTGTAAATTGTATCCTGAGTAAATAGATAGTCATGCTGTACCTTTCTTTCTTACATTTAAGGAAAAGAGAGAAAATTTGTAGTTAACCTTTGCCCCTTCCAACATTGATTTCATACTTTCATTCCTAGCCATATGTTAATTAAAGACGATTTGGCATTTGAATATAATTTAACTGGCTGAAAGGAGGGACAGACAACTACCTAGCAACATTCTGTCCAAAAAAAAAAAAGGCTAGCTAGCAACAACTTGGAGTTGTGCTGTCTACACCAGCCATAGATGAACTCGGCATTATGAATAAGGTCCTAGGACTATAAGAAAAAATCAATAGCTGTGAATACCAAAATTCAACATGGGGTGATTCATTTTCCACTTCTTTGATGCAGATCTTAGAGATCCATCTAAAAAAGACATCAAATTCAATAGATCTAAACATACCCATAACAACCCAACATCTCAAACACCGAAAAATTTCGAACCCAGATCTAGTTTCAACCCCAAAACAACAAACCCATCAAAGCAATAATCAAAACAAAGAAAACCCATATACGAAATGGAATCAAAATATGAGAACGGGAACATTACCATCGCTGAAGAGGGTTACAGTTGATAACAAACCATCGATGAGGAATCGAAACCCTAATCGGAAGCTGGGTTTGACGTCGAAGAGAGAGAGAGAGCGCCTCGCAACCCTAATTGCGATTTGGGTCTTCGATCGCAGAGAGAGAGAGTAAGAGACAGCCATTCGACCAGCGGATTTGAGTTGGGGGTTTCTCTCAGATTCAAGAAATCGTAGAAGGAGAATGGGAAATCGTAGGAGAGTTGGGGGTTTCTCTCAGAAAGTAGAAATCGTAGAAGGAGAATGGGGGTTTCTCTCAGATCGATTAGGGTTTCATCGAAGAAGGAGAGCGCGGGAGTAATTCGAAGGAGAGGAGGCTAGGGTTTCAAACAGATCGAAGAGAGAGCGGGAGCTGGAGATGGGAGCCAGGATGCCAAAAGATAAGGAGAGAGGGGAAATGACCATTTTACCCTCAACTAAACAAGATGGAGAACGGGATCTGATCTCAGCCATTCGATCTGAATCAAACCAGATCGGACGGCTGATCACTTCCAGCTCAGATAAGGAATTCAGCTTTCCATCTCTTAATAGACTAACTCTCTCTCTCTCTATATATATATATATATATATATATATATATATATATATATATATATATATATATATGAAAAATGCTAAAGTCTTGAGGGGTGTGTGTGTGTGTGTGTGGGTGGGGGGGGGAGATATATATATATATACTGTGTGTGTGCGCACGCGCGTGCGTGTGTGTGTGTGAGAGCAGTATACGAGAATCCTTGAGTGCGACGTTGTCATGCCACTTATCTGGAGGCTCTCAAGTACCCTATCTCCTATCTGCAAAAGCCCTTTCACCTCCCTCACCATTATCCATGCAACCATCACATTAACCATAACCCCATATCCTTCTTCCACCTCACTCACATCAACCAAAACCCAAACTCCACATCACAGTTCTTCCACAAATCCAACCATAAAACCACCATAAAACCAAGGAGGAAAATGGAGAAGAGATGTATGAAACGTGGGGAAGGCGATCAAGAGACATCTGTGTGTCACCGGCAGGGCTTTTTCTGCATTGATTACAAAAAAGCAGGGCATCAAATTCGACCATCCCAAATCCCTCAAAGTGAAGGTCATCCACAACTCTTACTTCTCCAAGGCGAAGATGAACTTATTCAACTGTGGCTTCTTCCACCTCATCTCAGAGAAGCTAAGAAGGGAGAGCTAGTGAGAGCACTGAACTGGAAATTGCAAGGCAAAGGGTACTGTTTTAGGCTAGACCCAGTGGATGAAGTTGTCTTCCTTATCAAATTTCCAAACAAAGACAAGCTCAAGGATGCAATTTCTGAATGTACCATCAAACTAGTTGTGATCATAGCAACCATTACTCCATAGTCATCATCATACTATACATAGGTAAATGTCCATCTCCTTCCTTTCCACCTACAGAACAAAGCTTCTTTGGATGACCTCGTCAAACCTTTTGCAAAGGTCATCACCATGAGTTCAAATATGGAGGCATGCGAGAAGGTGAATGATGCCATAATCCTTACAGAGGTTTAGCGCCTAGCCCACATCCTAGTGAGCATGGAGGTTGAGTATTATACCACATGGAACAATGTTCATGAAACATATGATGGACTAGTCTTGCTAGCAGAGGAGTCAGTTGCGGTGGCAGACATTGAGGCAGGAAAACTGCAACTATTCACCACCTCCTCGGCCCCTCATCCCCCGAAGCAACCTAGTTTTCATTCATTCTAAAGAAAGAAGGAAGGAGGAAACAACCCAAGCTCTAACGGTATGCCAACAGTGTTGTCACGCCCCATTTCTTAGTATACGGAAATACAAGCATGCAACTAACGCCCAGAGAATGATACAAGTGATTCCAACTTGCCTAAATAGTAGACACATGTGATAAATAAGAGAATACTAAATATTCAAGCCACAAAATTTTATAAAACTATCCAAAATAACCACCGTCTAGAAATACATAATCATCGGGTCAAAATGCTTGGGAATACAATGTATTAGAATGAAAACAATATGATAAACAGTTTCCTATGACAACTAGATAAAATAGAGACTAAAAATAAAACAATATAAAGTAACAATGATGCAACAAATAATCATGATCATCTAGAAAGTTAGTTCACCAAGTTCCTTCAGTAACTCATCTTCAGTACTTGCATAAACATCATCTAGGGTTGTGTAGGGGAGATGTCCGTTAGAGAAAGCTTCGTACGACAAGTAGTAACAAGCAGTGCAGTAACTAGGCAGTAAAACACGATGTGGAAGAACAAGGAATAACAATATAAATACTAGGATGAAGTGATCATGTACTATATAAATAACAATTGTAAGCAAGTGCAATCAGGACTTCAAGGTATAATCCATCGATAATCGGGAATCAGGGATCAAGAATTAGTAATCAGGAATCAGGGATCAAGAATTAGTAATCAGGAATCATGTAATATGTAATACGAAAATCATATAATCAAGAATCATGTAATCATGTTAATGCTCAGTGTCAATCTTAAGTCTATCAGTTTATTAACCTATCTAATGCACGCAATCCTGCGTCCCATACCACAGGTTCGGGTGCATATCAATCAAGTGAACGTTTAGACTTAAGTGGTGAAAGCTACATTATTATATACTCGGGAAAATTAATCAGTATACAATAACAGTAATGGGATACTACAGTCAGCAATCTGTCATTAGTGACCAGTAAATAGGAATCACGCAATCAAGAATTATGTAATCAATAATACAAGAAACACATGCCCTGTAATACCCCGATTTTCATTTATGAAAATTATTTATTTATTTTGCACGTAGTGTGCAAGTGCAATTTTTGTACTATGAAATCTTATAATTATTTTTCATTATGGATGATGAGTATATATATGTATATGTGTTCTTTAATTATTTTTATAAAGGCCCATTTTTCTTCAAATAAACATAAGCCTTTCTTTCTAGTCCAAATCTAATTTATTTAATTTCTTTATATAAAACTATTATTTTGGCCCATTAATTAAAGCCCATGAGTTATTTTTATTTTAATTACAACTTGTAATTTAGAACATCATTTAAAGATTATTTTTATAGAAAATATAATGTACAACTTTTTTTAAATGGAGAACTAATGCATGCACGTGCATTGCATGTACACGTGCAAATGCACCATGTGAGGCCGGTTTTGACATGGAGGGAAAAGGGAAATTTGAATATAGTCATGGGTGGTGGTTGCTTGATCATGGTTGGTTACCATAACTCCCCCTTGAATCCTAGCCTTTTATTTCTAACTCTTAGTTTGATCCTAGCCTTCCATTCACTCCAAATTTTAGTATAAATACCACCCCCCCTAGCCTAGTTATTTTTGTACTCTTTATTTCTCCACAACCTATAGTATAAAATACATTGTTAGTAGTATAGTAAGTGAGTTAAAAGATTGAGAGTTGTGAGTTGTGTTTGCACCAAGAAAGGGAAGGCCGGCATCAAGGAGCTCGGGTTGGCATTTTGGAAGGCTTGGGTGCTCATCGAGGGGGAGGAGAACGCACTTTTGGCAAGGACTTTTAGGAGGTGTTGCAATTGTATTTCTCTCCAATTAAGGTGGGTTATTTTCTATGTTTCTAATTAGAAAGCATGCTAAGATTGAATTGAAATATTAATGCATGAAAAAGATTAATAAGAGTACATTTAATTGGAAAAATGGCTTATTAGTTGATTGGAATGTTGCTAAATAGATTGTATTTGATTCCATCATCAAACTCAAGTTGTATGTGAATTATTTATAGCTATGGATTGCTTGAAGTAAAATTCGTTGTTAGCATCAAAAACTAAATGCAAATGTTAGTAGATGAAAATATTGTTTTATGTGCTTGAATGAACCTTTTGTGATAGTGTTGTAAAGAATGACTTAAAATATATTTTGTGGGTTTGTGGAATGAATATAAACAGGGAATTGATATAGAGAATATTGATGTTAAGTTAGATAAGAAATGTCGAAAAGGAAATGTGGTAGTAGTAGCATACAATTTAAACTAATTGTATGCAAAATATGTGTTTAATTATTGGAAAAATTATTTTTAAATTATTTGAGTATAAATTATTATGGGAATAATTAATCTGGAAATTTACAGTAAGTTTAGTAAAAGCAAAACTCAAATGAGAGCTTTTGAAACATCGAAATGTGCTATTAGACAGAGGGTTGATTTAATTAAAATGCAAGTTGTATTGAGACAACTTGAGCCTATAGCTCAAGTGGTTGGGAGGCTTCTGATCGCTACAGTGTGCGGTTGGGTTCTCACAGGTCGATGGTTCGATTCTTGTTAGCACCATATATTTTGTTGCGCATTTAAAAATTAATTAAGCTTCAGCCGAGAGCATTTAAAGCTCTTAATCCCCTTTATATCGATTGGCGCGATCGGCCTAGTGGTCAGAGCGTGCAGCTTGTTTCCCTGTGGTTGTTAGTTCGAATCCTGGTCTCGGCCAGTATTAAACTTTTTGGAAAAAAAATGATTTTTGATGGTTTTTTATGTTTAAAAATTATGAAAAAAAATATTATTATTATTCTAAAATTATGTGGGACTTATGAAAAATAAATTGGGATTTATTAAAATGAAATAGAGTATATTTTTGAGAACAAAGGTGTAATTGGAACTTTGGTTCTACACTTATATTTTGGTGAAAGTTGTACTTTGCAAAAGAACTTAAAATAAAGTGCTAGAAAGGAAATATAAATAAGAAAGAAAATATATGAAGTGAAGTGGTATGAATTATTCTTATTGAAGAATAGTGTGATAATTATGAGTTGTGAATATTCATTTTGACCATATAATTGGTGATATGATTTTTACTGTGGAAATAAATATTTGATGAAATGCATGCACGATAATTGAATTCCATGTATGGTTATGGACTCATGAATAATTTGGAAATCATGTGATTGGAAAAGAGAATGTTATTGAGCATGAAAACTCAAACATATGAATTGTGAATTGAAACTGAAAATTAGAGTGTAGCCAAAACTCACACCGGCAAGTGAAAGTTTTGAATTATGATTATTGATATCGGAAGACCAGTTTGGGTCATTGTGAAATGAAAGAAATAAGACCGGTAGTAGTGAGCGGGCTAACTCTAAGAGATTGATTTTGTTCATGATTTCATTAAATTTAAGGATTTAGTACATAGTGAAGAGGTGATGAAAGTGAGAGAAAAATACAAGTATGAGGGCCTCGAATCTACGATGTGGGTGTGATCCACAGAATGCATGCTTGATGCGTCAAGACATGGCGTGGGCACTACTCCAGAAGATCGGGATCTTGGCGACGCTTGTGGGATGTTTGGTGACTGTAAGAGGATCGTGTACCATGAAGGAGGGTGAATTGCCACAGAATGCATGCTTGATGCGTCAAGTCATGGCGTGGGATACCCCTCCAGATTTTCTGTACACGAGCTTGTACTCATAGATCATCTAGGATACTTACCGTAGTTACAGTAGTAGATTAAGTCATGACGAGGGATTGAACCCTACAAGTTGAAGAACGATTAAGAGGCTTGCCCTCGGACCTATGTAGTATGGGATGCATAGAATCCGAACAAGTGTGCATTAGTGTCATGTAATATAAATAATTGGATTAAGGACTAAGTGCACAATCACAACACGACATCAATAGGATATTCCCTTTAGTTTGATATGTGACAAGTTTGTGTTTGTTAAATATGGAAAATCAGTTATACTATTTCTAGCATAGAGAGGATGGCCGTGTATAATGTTCGTCGGTTGAATAAACTGATGTACCCACAGTTTTGTATGCAGGGTAAATGACATAATAAAGATTAAAGAAGCACAGATGCTTAGAGATTATTCAAATGTTGATTATTCAAATGTTGATGTACACTTATTTAAATGTTGTAAATTTGCTTCCGCTGTAAAATGTAAAGTGTAAAGGATTCTTGTAACTCTGATATAAAGTGAAAAGTTTTTAAATTCCTTGTAAAATTGTACGAAAGAAGTGTAAAGATCCTGTGGAATCTCGAATTCAGTGTATTTTTGGAATTCGGGGCGTTACATGCCCCCTTCTGAGTACTTCCCCTATATTGTTCACTACTAACTCGTACATTTTATTACCCTGACTTGTTATTCTTTTACTATGATCAATTATGAATATGCAATTGATGCAATTAGTGAAAACAGTGATATCAAGATAGTCATATCACTTCTTAGGATATTGGTATCTAGAGGTGGCCCCCACGAATTCTGGAGGTAGCCCATGCAGATTCTAGAGGTGGTCCCCCACGGATTCTAGAGGTGACCCTTCAGATTCTAGAGGTGTCCCCCACGAATTCTAGAGGTGGCCCCCATCGATTCTTGCGACGTGGCACTTAGTTCCATGTGGCAATTAGTTCTACGTGGCATTTAGTTCCATGCGGCACTTAGTTTCGTCAGTCAAAATAATAGCAATGACTATAATAATAACGATGCATAAAATGATAGAAAGTATCAAGGCGGTAATCATAAGCATTTCGAGAAGTGAAAGCAAATATATGTACCAAGGACAGTAATCATGAAAGTATCAAGTGGAATATGCAAATGCATGATATAGAGACAATCTACCAATCTACTTTATCAATACAATTTAACATGCACGATTAACAATATATATAGTTCAAGAACACAAAATACGAATCTGAATAGCAATACATGCCTGCACCAAAACTCACATTTCTGCTACAATAGGAAATCAAAACCAATGCCGTCAGAGGTTCCAAAAAATAGACTCTCCTATGAATCCAATGCCTATTCACGCGACACATTCTAAGTTCAGTAGCCATGCCTATTAGTCAGTAGTATTCAGGCAGCAACATAGGGTCAAATTCTCATGCTTATAATTCCATTGAAAAGTCATTATTAACAATCTCAAACAGTGTTCTGAAAATTTAGATGTTACAGTACTAAAACATTAATATCTCACAATCTATAAATTGGTTTGCAAAACTGAAAAATGTTCTGGATTCTAAACTCAGAGGGATACAACATACACAAATAAAGTTCTAAATTAGGTTATAGAAAACTAGGTCGAATCCTAGTTACAAAGTCAAGCAAAAGACCGGGCAGAAAATCTAATACTTTCATTTTAAAATCTTGATTCACAAAAATAAAAATTTATGACCATAAATGTTTTCGCATTAAAATCAGTAGTTGACAATCAACATATCTAGAAAATTATTAATTTCAAAATATCAAATCTAAGAATTCAATTATACTAACGCATGACAATACAATCAAAAATAAATCTTGTAACATGATATATATATATATATATATATATATATATATATATATATATATATATATATATATATATATATATATATATAATAGGTTTGCCCGTTGACACGTGCCTACGGCACGTCTTCGGAACAGTGCACCTTGTTTGATCATATAAAATAGTTTTGGATGTCCAGCAAATTAATTGAAGTAGTAATCATAGAGCAAAAAACATATTATATGATTTTTTTGATTTTTTTTGAATTATTTTTAAAGTTTTTAAGTTTTTAAATTTTTAATATTTTAAAATTTTTAAAATTTTTATTTTCTTAATTTTTTTAATAGAAGCGGGAGGGAGAGAGAGAGAAAAAAAATTTAAATAAATATAGGAGTTGTTTTGGGTGGGATATTTGAATTTGAGTTTTGGGGAAAACTTTTAGGAGGGAAATATGTTTTGTAAGGTTAGATCTGGGCCTTTGATTTTTGGAGGAATTGAAGGAGAGCTACTTGATAGCTTTCTTTGTGTTTTATTATATAGATATAGTGAGTCTATTATGAGATGGTGAGAAGAAGCTCTTATCGTGAGCAAAAGATCTCAGCCGTTGGATCTCGATCCGATAGCTGAGATCTTTTCTGCTCAAACTCATGAGATCTGTCTTTTAGGGAGGGCATTTTGGGGATTTCGAAATCCCATCTCACGCTCATTTCTCTCTCGTTTCTCTCATCACCGATCTTAAATTCAAAACCCCATACCCCCCCACCAAACCAATAAACCTAGCTCCTTCCAACCTTCTCCTCTCATGCTATTCCCGAATCGGAACCCTAGCCCCCAAATCGAAACCTTAATTCAGCCCTCGGCTCTCCTCCCGACTTATCGCCCTCGAACTCCCTCAAAATGAATAACCCCAAATCGATGCTCCTGGCTGCGTTTGACGCCGCTGACATTCGACGCCCTTGAACTCCCCTATACTCGCCCTCTATCCACGATTTGGGTTCTTCATTTTCAAACTGTCGTTTCAGGCGCGGATTTGGGTTCTTCATCTCCAAACTGCCATTTAACAATATTTTTGGAGGGAAGTGTTTGATTCTCATACATGCTTTTGTGATTTCTGTTCAATTTTTTGCATTTTCTTTTGGTTGTGTGTGTAGGCATTGATGAGTCACATTTTGATAAATTGTTGGTTATTTATTTTTGGGGGGTTAAAATTGGAAAGTCATTGAAATTATTGTTTTGGAGCATATTTGGTTGTGTGCCATGATAATTATGCAAAGTTGAATAGAGTTCGAGAAATGAGCGTGAGAGAAGAAGGGGAAGAAATGAATGAGTGATGTGAAATCCATACCCTCAACACGTAGATTACATTTAAGTGATCTGAGTCCAGCCCAATTCATCTGATATTTGGGCAGTGATGACATACACTGATTGAACGTATCACTATATTTTTGTGATGGTTGGATACTTATGATTTAGCTACTGTAACAAGATGGAAACCTATTATATGTCAGGGTAGTATTTGAATGGATGTAAAAGATTTCAATGAACAAGGTAGATTTGTAAGTTTGTTTTCCTACTTAAAACAAGTTCTGTTCTTTCACTAGACAGAGCTTAATCAGCCTGGAAACAAAATGAACAGAGCTCAAATTGCTCATTACCAACATAAATAGAGCTCACATAGCCTAGAAACAATATATGCATAGCTCAAATTGCTCATAAACAACATAAAAAGAGCTCAATTAGCCTGGAAACAACATTAACGAAGCTATATTTTTGTGATGGTTGGATACTTATGATTTAGCTACTGTAAAAAGATGGTTGGATACTTATGATCAATAGCAAATGTGTGTGATGGTTATTTACTTATGATTAGGTCTATTTTTAATTCATGTTGTCTATATGGGAACTCTTCAGTTGCGCACTCCTTCTAGCTGTTGATGCTTCTTCTGTTATGATGAAGGGAGTAAATCAGTCTGATACTTGATGGCCTAGTACTGTTGTTGTTCAGTTTAATGGTCTAATACTTGATTTTTTATGCAATTTTTTATGCAATTTAATAGTTTCTTTGTGATTCTATAACTTTCACTTATTATTATGGGGGTAAATGATTCTTTTCACTCATGGATTATATGAATGAAGAGTTCCCTATATATATATGACAGAGGGTGTATTTATGCATTTGAATTGATGTTTGATTATAAAATTGAAGACTGATGCTTGATTATTTATGCATATGAACTAGTTGGCATGACATTGCAATGTAGCCCTAATGACATCATATTGCTTCATTTATTGGCAATTTTGAGCTATGTTTATGTTGTTTATGAGAATTTTGCGCTCGGTTTATGTTGTTTCCAGGCTAATTGAGCTCTGTTTAATTTTGTTTCAGAGCATTCTAAGTTGGCCTGTGTGTGTGTGTGGGGGGGGGGGGGGGGGGGACCATGGTTGAAACTAGTTGGCATGGCATAATAATGCAGCCCTAGGAAAATAAGTATGCTTGATTTGAACAAACAGTGAAATATAAGTGTGTTCTGAGCCTACGAATACTTCAATTCATGATTTTGTTGATTAGTACTGCTTGGTAGTTTGTAGTAGTATTTCAGTTCATGAATACATGTTTAAGATTGTTGTTTGAATTTTTTTCAGAAGTAGCAACAGCAGTTCAAGCAAGCAGCAGCAACAGCTCAAGCAAGCAGCAGCATAGAAGCATTTTGTACATGTTTATAAGCATTTTCAGATCTTTATTTTCTTGTGTGCAGATTGTACTCTATTTATGTTGTTTATTTGAACTGATTGAACTCTTTTTATGTTGTTTCTAGGCTGATTGAGCTCTTTTTATGTTGTTTAGGAGCTGATTGAACTCTGTTTATGTTGTTTCTAAGCTGATTGAGCTCTTCTGATGTTGTTTATGAGCTGATTAAACTCTGTTTATGTTGTATCTAGGCTGATTGAGCTCTTTTTTATATTGTTTGTGAGCTGATTGAGCTATGTTTGTGTCGTTTCCAGGCTAATTGAGCTATTTTTACGTTGTTTATGAGAAATTTGAGCTATGTTTATGTTGTTTCCAGGCTATTTGAGCTCTGTTTATGTTGGTTATGAGCAATTTGAGCTCTTTTCATTTTGTTTCCAGGCTGATATTGTACAAATAAAAGATGGAGAGATTCAAATACCATCACATGTACATTCTTGTATTAGCGGGGTGACAAAATTGTAGTCTTGTAAATTATGCAGTTCGAATTCTCCTCACAAATAAACTGAAACAAGGCACAAAAGCACTATATTGATATTCTTCATATTCACCTCACAAATAAACATGTACAAAATTACCTTAATTCAAGAAAATTTTCCCATTCACATATATTGATTACACATTCAAGTTTGTATAAACATGTACAAAATTGGATGTCATAAATATTATGCTGCTGCTGCTTTCCTGCTGTTCTTCTTCTCTTTATGATGCTGCTGTTCTAGTTCTTCTCCTCCTGCTACTATTCTTCATTTTATACTGCTGATGCTTGAGCTGCTGCTAACGCTTTACAAACTTCAGCTGCTGCTACTAACATAGATCATCTACTGCTAATGCTTCAAAAAAAAATCGATAAAAAATGTGATATTAAGATCTTGATTTCCCTACTAACAGAGAGCCTGACTTATCAAAAGTTAACATACTCAAAAAAGTATAGGCTCAGAACTGAAAACAACATAAACAGAGCTCAATCAGCCTGGAAACAACATAAACAAATCTTAAAATTCTCATAAACAACATAAACAGAGCTCAATCAGCCTAGAAAAAAAATGAATATAGCTCAAATTGTGCATAAAAAAATAAATAGAGCTAAAGTATTCTGGAAACAACATAAACTGAGCCACTGCTGCTCATAAACAACATAAAAAGAGATCAATCAGCATGGAAACAACATAAACAGAGCTCAAAATGCGCTGAAACAACATAAAAAGAGCTTAATCAACCTGGAAAAAACATATACTTGTCTCAAAATGCTCAGAAACAACATAAAATGAGCTCAGAGACAACAAAAAAAGAGCTCAGAGCTTAAATGGCCTAGAAACAACATAAACAGAGCTCAAAATATCAGAAACAACATAAAAAGAGCTCAATCAGCATGGAAACAAAATGAACATAGATTTGCATTGCTCTTAAACAACATAACCAGAGCTCAATTATAATTGAAACAACATAAACAGAGCTGCTGCTGCTGCTTGCTTGTGCTCAAAATGCTCAAACTTGAAGATCTGCTGCTTGCTTGTGCTACTGTTGTTGCTCTTGAAAAAATTCAAACAACAATTGTAAACATGTATTCATGAACTGAAATACTACTACAAACTACAAAGTATCTCATAAACAACAAAATCATGAATTAAAGTAGTTGTAGGCTCAGAACACACTTGTATTTCACTGTTTGTTCAAATCAAGTATACTTGTATCGCTAGGGCTGCATTATTATGCCATGCCAACTAGTTTCAACCACAGTCCCCCCCCCCAACTCACACACACATCCACACCCACCCACCCACCCACAAAAAATCTTTAAAAAAAAGAAGTATCAGCTAATTCATCTTTAAGCTTTGTTTATGTTGTATCAAGAAAAGGGGTGAGAAGAAGCTCTAGCTCATGATAAGGAGCTCTTCTCATCATCTCATAATAGACTTAATCATGATATATTTATTTGAAGCTCAAAATGCTTGGAAACAACACAAACACAACTACTGTATGCTCGGAAACAAAATAAACAGTGCTCAATTAGACTGGAAACAACATAAACCGAGCTAAAAAATTCTCATAAACAACATAAACAGAGTTCAATCAGCTCATCATTGCCTAGACCAATACAAAACAGAAACAATTGGAGAGAGGGGGGTGGAGGGCATCAACAAAAAGTATAATATATAGTGCTTGTCATCACTGTCTAGAATCAAGCCAAACAATAAAATGCAAGGGATAAATTTAAGGTGACTAAGTATCAAGCACTTCATGTATTTGAGAATATAAAGCACTTCCTGTTTTTGTGAATATAGTGCATTCTTGAATCCATCTTAGAAAACAGAAGTGCTTCCATCATACCAAACAGAAGTGCCTATAAACATCAATATTAGGGTAATTCATCAAACCTTTATATACAACATTAATTTAAGTAATCAAGATATGATGCATTCTTGAAAAAAAATAACGCAAACATACTTAGTTTTAACCCACATATTCTTATCGACATTTGCTTATCATGAAATTTGATAATTGTGTAGGTATTTTGATAAATTGATAGTTCTTTCAAACTCTTCTAAAAATGTAATGACTACACAAAAGTAATTCATTTGTCAACTCTTTAATCTTTGTTTAAGCTAAACCTAACATGCTTTTCTAAAAATGTAATGTCAAAACAATAAAATACATTCACCCAATAAAACTAGGGTTAGGATTCAATACCTGAGAGTTTTGGGGGAGTTCAATTTGGGGTAGGGTTTAGAAGTGAAAGGGGTCGGGAAGTGAGAGGTGGGTGGACTTGGGCATCAAGGACAGAGGGCGAGTATAGGGGAGTTCGGGGGCATCGAGCGTCAGCAGCTTCAAGCACAGCCAGGAGCGTTCGATTTGGGGTTCTTCATTTTGGGGGAGTTCGAAGGCGACGAGCAGGGAGGAGAGTTGGGGGCTGAATTAGGGTTTCGGTTTGGGGGCTAGGGTTCCGATTCGGGAATAGCGTGTGAGAAGAAGGTTGGAAGGAGCTCGGGTTTTCATTTTGGGAGGTTTGGGGGGTTTTGAATTTGAGATCGGGGATGAGAGAAACAAGAAAGAAATGAGCATGAGAGAGGAATGAGCATGAGATGGGATTTCGAAATCCCTAAAATGCTGTCCCCTAAAAGACATATCTCATGAGTTTGAGCAGAAAAGATCTCAGCCATCGGATCGAGATCAACAACAACACAGCGAGGGCAACAAGCAATGGCAGCAAGAGGGTGGGCGAAGATAGCAAGCGATGGTAGCAACAACATCATAAGGCAGCGATGACGTCGGGTTTCGATAGGTTAAGGTTTGCAATAGAGATTAGCGTTAAGAGATGTGATTAGTGGGGTTTAAATAGGTGATTAGGTTAGTGGGTAGTGGATTAGGATTTGAGCTTGGGCTTGGGTTTAAAATACGAATAAATGATCCACAATAATAGAATGGCTAGACAAGATTTGGGCTTTACCACTAATTACAAATTAACTAGATAAAATGCAAAAAAGCCCAAAATAAGGCAACTATAATAAATGATCAAAATAAAAGAAATATGTAGAAAAATACATACAACTGAAATAGGGAGTTGCAAGTGCAATAACCAGAAGACAAACCGGTGGATATGAATGAGGAACTTCGCCGGAAAGTTAAGGTGGAGAAGGCGAACATGTTTGAAGGCGAGATTTTTTGCCGAAAAATTATGGTGGGGGAAGGCGAGACTTTTCAGGAAGTTGGGCCAGAATATTCATTGAAAATCCATGATTGAACGGATCCTGATTTGCTGCATGTAACCAAAAATGGCAACCCAGATCCCCCCTAATCAGATAACCCCGATGATCACATCTCCAAATCAAGTCCTAATAATCTGCAATCCAATCCCCCACAGTTAGGAAATTATTCAGCCAGTTCAGCAGATAATTCAGATGGATAAATGATGATGGTTTGGGATAATAAAGTGGTGAATATTCCTACTAGCATGTATGCTCACATAAAGCCTGCTATCAAGCAGGCCTTTTGTAACACCCTAGGTTTTTAGATAATGTTTTGAGGTTAATAAATGAAATAAAATGATTTTTGGTTATTTAATAAACATTTTTCTGAAATTTATCTTTTTACACGTGCAAAACACGTACAAATATTTTCTTGGAAAGTTCAAAGTTAGAAATCATTTTGTGGAAGCCTAATATTTATTAGTAGGTGTTATTTATGATTTTTCTGGATTTTTCTAATATTTATTTGGCATATTTGCAAATATTACAAAAAGAGGGGCTTTTGTGCAAAATTACCACTTGGAGTAAAAACTCTAGATTTTCGGTTTTTTGGGCTGAGCATGATGGCTATCCAACTCATAGATAAAGAGTTTACTTTTTATTCTAATGGATTTGGTTTATTTCGCAAACTTGTTAAAGAATGGTCTTTTTGCAAAATTGCCACTTAGAGGCAAAAATTACAAAATTCGTTTTCTGATTTTTAAAAACAGTGCCGGCAAGATCAATTAATTTTAAATCCCAATTGAATTGGTTGATCTAATTTCCAAGTATAAGGATTTATATATGTAAAGATATATTCAAAAAGGGATATTTTACAAAACCTACTCAAAACCCTAATACTCTAATTTCCGGCCTAATATAAAGAGAGTGCAGCCGTCTCTTTGCTGTACTAAGCAAAGGTTTTTCTTTATTATTGGTTTCTTGGAGTTTCGAAGCGAAGATCTTGGATTTCTTGCGAAAGGAATGACTATTCTTATTCGCTTTATTAATTCAGTTGATTCTTCAATAAGGTGAGTGACATATATTTGTTTCTTATTGTTCTATACATATTGTATGTGATGATTTGTCTATTAGAAAGAATGTTAGAGAATTTTATAATGATATATTGAATATATTGATGGATGGATGATTAAAATAGGAGTTTTTATGAAAGTTATGAATAAAATTTCTATATAGATGACTTGAGATTGTTAAGAACCTAAAAGAAATCATGGGTATGTTGTTTTGTATTATATTTTTGCGGTTTTGATTACATATAATGAGTTGTATGATGTGGATTTCATAAAATTGATTAAAGATAATTTTTTACTGTGCAGACATATATACATGATCTGTTGGAGTATTTTGATGGAGAAAACTTGACTTAATATTTGTTGTAATCACATATAATCATGGGTAAACTGATATAAGTGATTGTGTATGTGTTTAATGAATAGCAAGAGGGGCTTTTGAATCAAAAAGTTCGAGTTTTGAAGTGAAAAAGGGATTTCTTGATTTCAGGTCTGAAGAGGTATGGTCGAAATTGGTTTTTTGTCATTTTTTTGATTAGATCTTGCTTTGTATTCATACTGAGATTGGATTGAACATTATACCACTTATATACGATGTTTTCTTGATGTTTAACTGATGCTTAAACACCCTATACATATATTACTACTTTACTGATTTTGAAGAGTTTTGCCGAAAATTAATCTTTTGAGAATTTGATAAGATTTTGATTAATTTTATAAACTCTAGTATGTTAGAAAAGTTGTATTTCATCATCTCAGGAATTTGGTTTACAAATTTATGATTTTACAAATATTTAACGAAGTATCAGTAAAAATGTGCACGAATATTAAAGCTGTGAAATTTCGAACTTGACAGTCGACCGCACGAAATTGTACATGAAATGACGGTCGACTGGCAGTTCTTGGGTTTTTGAATTTTGGCTTGACAGTCAACCGTTCGCTTTTGAACTGGTTTTGACAGTCGACTGTCAGTGACTTTGCTGATTGTTTTCTTGAGTTTTTTCGTCGTTTTTCTTGAACGATTATTTCTTCGAACTTATGGTTTATTGATCTACTGTTTTAGATGATATTTTTGCTATATATTATAGTATTTTCCTGAGAGTTACATTTTGATTTTAATAGAGTTTAGATTGTATTTCTATGACTTTATAAAGTGAAATATATACAGTTTTCGAAGGAATTGATATTTTGTGATTTTCTACGACTTCAAAAATATGATTCTCAGTTATATTTAATGAATTTAATATTTTATTTCAATTTTGGAATTGGTGAGTGTATTGAATGAATTTGGATTTTTGTTGATTAAAGAAGTTTTCTTGATATAAACGTTTTGATGATGGAATTGAGTTTTATTGAAAGATTTGGTGTTGATATTCGAATTGTAAGTCTCTAGGAGTTGAATGGGATTCCTGTGGATCGGAAGATGAGATTTTTGTGGATTTTGATCAGTTGGGGTCTTGGGGTTGTTCTGTGGAAGTAAGTCCGGAAGGATACACTAACTCTAGAGAGGGGGAATTTGTTTTATTAATAATAATCAATCTAAGGACAAGCACTAGTGGAGATGTGATAAAACTTGGGAAATGTAAGTATATGCTCTAGGGATCTAGTCCAACGGATGCGTTCCAGGACTGTGTGTTGTTCTGTCTCGAGAGGACATTGGTATGTTTGCGTGTCGAGGGTCTGCAATGCCTATTCACGGAACATATGGGTGTATTCCCGTATAGAGGGTCGACAGACCTATTGACGGGATGTACTAGTGTATCTACACGTCGAGGGTCTGCAGGCCTATTCGTGGGGTACACGTCAGGGAGGTAATTCTTCCTGGGGGTCAGAGTTATTCTTACATGATACTTGCGTGTCTAGGGTTGTTAGGCCTATTCGCGAAGTATTTTGGATCTTGTTTCTGTCACCCTAGTAGGATTAGTTGCATAACGAGGGATCTAACCCTATAAAGTGGAGAACGATAAGGGCTTGCACCGGACCTATGTACTATGGAATGCATGGAATCCGACAAGTATGCTGTAACGCCCCGAATCCCAAATACAACTGAATTCGAGAGTTCTACAGGATCTTTCCACTTCATTTAGTACAATTTTACAAGAAAATTTGAACTTTTCACTTTACATCAGAGTTTACATAAATTCATTACAATTTACACTGCACAGCGGAAGTAAAATTACAACATTTACATGAATGTACAACAACATTGAATAATCTTTAAGCATCTGTTCCTCTTTAATCTTTATCATGTTATTTACCTGCATATAAGACTGTGGGTACGTCAGTTTATTCAACCGACGAACATTATACACGGCCATCCTCTCTATGCCGGAAATAGTATAACTTATTTTTCATATTTAGCAAACACAAACTTATCACATATCAAACTAAAGGGACTACCCTATTGATGTCGTGTTGTGATTGTGCACTTAGTCCTTAATGCAGTTATTTATATTAGATGACACTAATGCGCACTTGTTCGGATTCTATGCATCCCATACTACATAGGTCCGAGGGTAAGCCCTTAATCGTTCTTCATCTTTGTAGGGTTCAATCTCTCGTTATGACTTAATCTACTACTGTAACTACGGTAGGTATCCTAGATGATTTATGAGTACAAGCACGTGTACAGAAAACCTGAAGGGGAATCCCACGTCATGTCACGACGCATCGTGAAGACAGCCTGTGGCAATTCAGCCTCCTTCATGGCACACGATCCTCATGCAATCACCAACCATCTCACAAGCGTCACCACCGGGACGGTATTCTGGAGCAGTATCCACGTCATGTCACAACGCATCGTAAAGACAGCCTGTGAAATACTCTCATGCCGCCAATCCGATGGCCCTCAACTCATGTTTTTCTCCTACTTTCATCACGTCTCCACTATGTACTAATCCTTAGTTTTTATTAGAATCATGAACAAAAATCAAAGCTCTAGAGTTAGCCTCTCCACTAAACCGGACTTATTCATTCATTCAAACATGACCAACCTTGGTCTTTCTTTTCAATTTTCATTTCATTTCTTTCCAATTGTCGGGGGAGACTTAGCTACTCTTTTTGTTTCAATTTCAATTCAAGTTTCCAACATTGAGTATTTCCACTCATAAGTTCATATGTTGAGTTATCATATTCAAAGAGTATTTCTCTTTTCCAATCATGATTTCTAAATCGTTCAATAGTCCATAATTATACATTAAATTCAACTATTCATCATGTAACTCATGAAATGTTACTTTTACATTAAAGATCACGTCACAAATTATTCAATCAAAAATGAATATTTACACATCATAATTTGTCACTCCATTCTCCAATGAGAATAATTCACATCACTTCATATAATTCCCTTTTATTCGTATTTCTTTTCTAAATTCCATTCTAAATCTTTTGTGAAATACCACTTTATACAAATGCAAGTGTAGAACTTATAGTTCTAAATTATACTTTTGTTCTTTAAACATACACCACTTCATGCAAATAATTCTCAAACTATTTTTCATAGACTCCACATATTTTTAAAATAATAATCATAATTTTCCCACAATTTTTGATCATTAAAAACACCCCAAAAAAATATTTTTCCCACACTTAAACAACAGCCGAAGGCCAAGGATCGAACCAGTGACCCCTAGGAACCCAACCAAAGGCACAAGCCACTAGACCAAGTGCGGCACGCGTTAGAAGAGGTGGCGAGAGCATTAAATGCTCTCGGCCGAACTATTTCTTTTAAAAATGTTTGAAAATAAAAGAATGGTGTCAACGGGATTCGATCCCTCAACCTCAGAGAAGCCCCATATATATATTGTAGCGATTTAGAGCGATCCGACCACTCGAGCTATAGGCTCGGGTTGTCACCAGTACAATTCGAATTTTATTTAACCAAATTTCCAAAGCGACATAGTCAATATACTAATCTTGCACATAATTTTCATGCTACTAACGAAGGTTCATTTACACAATTCATAACCATATTCATGTTGCACCCAACTTGAATTTTAATAGTAGAAACACACACAGTTTGCATATCAACAATTCAATCAATTATAGATCATTCTTCCAATTAAATGTGCACCCTTATTAATCATTTTCATGCATCATTTTTCTAATTAAATCTAGTGTAATACCCTGATTTTCAAATATATGAAAGATTATTTATTTTCACATATGGTATGCATGTGTAGCATGTTGACTATTATTTCTCAACATGATGATTAAAGAGTATTGTTTTCTATAAAGCATTTTCTTAAAGCCCAATGATTAGTTTGCTTATTTTCTTTTGAAATAATTATTTTGGCCCAAATTAATTTAAGCCCATGGTTTAATCATTTTATTTTTACAACTTGTTTTGTGTAACATTTTTTTTTTATATATAAAGACTTGTCATGAGTGTACAAGTTTTATTAGTGTGGTTTGTGCATGCACGTGCATTTCGCATACACGTGCATTGAGCAATCTTTCTTGGCCGGTTTTTGGGTGGAGTAATGGATTGGAATCATGGGTAGTTGTGTAGAGGTGTGGGTAGTTATTTCAACCCCCTAGTGCATCCTAACCCTTGATCCTATAACCATCTACTAAATCCTAGCCCTCCATTCCACTTATTTTCTAGTATAAATACCCCCTCTCATTCCCTATCTCTTTTACACTAGGATTATTATTGTAAGAGAGGTATTTTGTGAGTTGTGTGTGGGTACTTTTCTGTGGAGGCCGAGTAGTATTCTGAAGAGTTCGGTGTGGAGCAAAGGAGCAAGGAGCGAGGAGTCGTTCACTACATTAAGGAACTTTTGCTGGATTTCGATTATTTCTTCAAATAAGGTGAGTGTTTCTCAGGACTTCTAATGTAGGAATTATACCATAATTATTATAATTGCTACCATGTTATGCAAAGTAAATTCAATGTATTAGAAATTGCCTGAGCATGCTGATGATAATAAGAACAAAAGGTCGGTACAGTCGACTGTCGCATGAACCAGTTGACTGGTACGAGACAATTATTTTCATGATGTGGTAATAAACATGTATGCAAAACAGACGTAATAGTGCGATTACTAAGTTCATATTCTCCTATGACACATATGATGGAGGGAAGGTGAATGGATAAAAGAACTAGCGATGATTAACAAAATTAAGAACGGTCAGTGCAGTCGACTGACGATGTGTTCAGCCGACTGGTGCATCGATTTAATTATGATTATTCGGCAACTCCATGAAATGAGATTTTCCATTATGTTGACCTAGTATAATGACTTGAGATTTATATCTTCATCTTCGTAAGAAAGTTATGAATAAGTGTGAATGCATGTTTAAAGTATTTTCCTTGAAGAAAAGGCAATATTAGTAATTTGAAATTCCATGCTGCGATGTTACTGAACAAGTAAGAAGTGTGGTGTTTATGAAACATGAATGTATGTATACTGTGATGAAAGTGCATATGTGAACGGTTGGAAAGATAATTCCTGATTTTTGAATTCTGAAACTGTCCAGTCGACTTAGTGCGTGTAGCAAGTCGACTGAGCTGAACATAGAAATGTACTATAAAAAAAATCCCAGGACAGACGACTGATGGATGAACAGTCGACTGTCACATGGATAACATTTTTGAACATGAAAAGTTGCGGGACAGCCGACTGGCCGTGTGCAGCAGTCGACTCTCCCGAGTGCTTATGATGAACTTGTATTGACTGTACGAGTCGACTGGTATACTTCCAAGTCGACTGTACGGAGTGGATTTTGATATGTCAGAGATTCTAGTTTTGCTTATTGCTGAAAGTTGTGAACTTTATGATTGATATCAATGAACTCTTTTATGGTTGTATGAATATACATGAAAAGAATCATAGATGTGAGTTGAGAACTAAATAAACATGAAAAGGCTAAGATCATGATAAGAAAGTTTGTGAGACTCTAAATTGAATTATGAGCTGAAAGTGCTCAATTGGAAGTTGTGAATTGTAAATTGAAACCAAGAGTAGCTAAGTCTCCCCCGACAATGGAAATGAAATGAAATTGAAAAGAAGACCAAGGTTGGTCATGTGTAAATGAAATGAATAAGTCCGGTTTGGTGGAGAGGCTAACACTAGAGCTTTGATTTGTATTTATGATTCTAATATTTTGTACATAGTGAAGAGGTGGTGAAAATGAGAGAAAAACATAAGTATGAGAACTAGAGTTTACGGTGCGGGTGTGTGAGCCGCAGAATGCATGCTTGATGAGTCAAGACATGGCGCGGGCACAACTCAGAATGATCGGACTTTAGTCACGTTTGTGGGATGTTTGGTGACTGCAAGAGGATCGTGTTCAGGGAGGAGGCTGAATTGCCGCAGAATGCATGCTTGGCGAGTCAAGACATGGCGTGGGGTTCCCCTCCAGGGTCCAGGATAGGTGCTTGTACTCATAGATCATCTAGGATACTCACTGTAATTATAGAAGTAGATTAAGTCATGGCGAGGGATTGAACCCTACAAAATGAAGAACGGTTAAGAGGCTTGCCCTCGGACCTATGTAGTATGGGATGCATAGAATCCGAACAAGTGCACATTTGTGTCATGTAAATTAAGTAATTGCATTAAGGATTAAGTGCACGATCACGACACGACATCATTAAGATTTTCCCCCTTTACTTTAATTGTTATGTGAACAAGTTTGTGATCTGTTAAGAAATGAGAATCGTTATACTGCTTCTGGCATAGAGAGGATGGCCATGTATAATTATCGTCGGTTGAATAAACTGACGTACCCACAGTTTTGTATGCAGGATAAATTACATGTGAAAGAGGAATGGATGCATAAAGATTTACCATGTTGTTGTACATTTATGTAAATGTTGTATATTCTTACTTCTGCTGTGCAAAATGAAAAGTGTAATATGATGTAAACTCTGATGTAAAGTGAAAAGTTTAAATTCCTTGTAAAATTGTACTGAAGAAAGTGAAAAGATCCTGTAGAACATCTCGAATTCAGTGTTTTTGGGATTCGGGGCGCTACAGAGTGGTATCAGAGCCACGCTTTCTACACTTTCTTGTTGGTACAAATTTATAAGGAACGACACCCTAGATGTGGACATTAGAGTGTGTGTCTGAGTTTGGAGATTTAAATGTAAGTGACTTACATTTGTGTTGCTCTATGACTTATGCTTCTTCCCCTCTATTCTAAGATGGCTGATCACTTCGACCGTGCTGGAGGCGACGACTGGCATATCATTGAGGAAGAGTACCATCCTGGACAGGCTGATTCTGAGGATGAGTATCACCCTGGGCAAGCAGATTCCGATGAGGAGGAGTGGCCCGAATCTCGAGAGATTACCCCACCTCCGGATTCGTCTGACGATTCTTCTTCCGATGAAGAAGAGGGACCAGCTCTGAGTAGCACTGTGACTTCTCTTCAGAGGCAAGTGGAAACCCTGCAAGAGAGAGTTGGAGTATTGGAAGCTCAACTGGCGAAGCGAAAGGACAATTTTTCTGTTCTCAGTCCCCGAGTATGGGAACTTGAGAAGAGAAAGAACCTGACAGATGTGCTGAAGGATGAAGTCGATGAACTACGGGATGAACTTCGAGCAGCGAAAAGGACCCGTAGGGATTAGATTGTCTTAGTTTCTACTATCTTCTATTCTGATGTTTAGAAATGTTTTTAATTCGAATGTATAAATTTTGGAATTCAATGAAATGCAAGTCGGTTTAAATTCTTGTCTTATACTTCGAATTTAATGGATCTTTTACATCAGAATATGTCGAGAAGAGGAGCTAGGAGTGGGGAAGGTTTGGATCTGGAGACCGAGCTTGCAAGGGTCTACCAGACGCTGAATGCAGTGGCTATAAATCAAGGAAGGGGGCCTGTGAATCCAGTGCCCGAGGCGATTAAGCTGGTGGAATCGTTCAAGAGAATGAAACCACCTGTATTCGAGGGAAAGTCAGACCCAGATGCAGCTGACAACTGGATTCGGCAAGTGGAGACAATCTTTGAGGTGTTGGAGACACCGGAGGGCAGCAAGGTCAAGTTGGCGACTTTGCAATTCGAGAAGGATGCAGCTGTTTGGTGGCAGTCGATGAAGAGGACCATGGGAGGTATAGTGCTTGGCTGGGAGGAATTTCTAGAGAAATTCCGCAGTCACTATTTCCCCTCCGATGTTCAGGAGAAGAAGGCCATGGAGTTTCTGTCACTTCAGCAAGGCAGCATGTCAGTGAGGGAGTATGAAACTAAGTTCACTCAGCTTTCTAGGTATGCTCCAGAACTGGTGATGGATGAGGCTAAGAAGGCTCGCAAGTTCGAGCATGGACTGAGACTAAGCTTGAGATCCCAGATGATACCTCTTGGTATCAGGCGATTTGACTAGTTGGTCAAGAGGGCGGCAGCAACGGAGGCAGATATGGAGCAGTTCCATGTTGCTCAGCACCAAAGGAACAACTGGCAGTCCGGGAAGAGGCCCGCCAATTCTGGGAGTTTCAAGGGGCAACCATCTGCACAGAGGTTCAAACCGACAGGGGCGAACGCTATTGGTGTGGCTGGAGGACCTGGAAACAATGTGGTGAGACCTTCTCAGTCACTTGCTACAACTGTGGTGAAGTGGGACATTACCAATCTTGATGTCTCAAACCACGGGCTGGCAATCACAATGTGCCAATACAGCAGACTGGGAAGAGACCGTACCAACCAGGGCGAGTATTTGCCTTGACGGAAGCTGATGCTGAGGAAGCAGATCAGGTAATCTCTGGTACGAGGGCTGATGTTTAGTGGTTTTGTCATTTCTTCTTCTCGTTCATATTGTGAAACTGTTATGTAATGGTGTGTATTATATAACAGGAGAACTCTATCTTAATGGAATGAAAGCTGTTGTATTGTTCGATACTGGATCCTCTCATACTTTTGTGTCTCCTAAGTTTGCTAAAGTGTTGGGAGTGGAACCGAAGACTTTTCCAGGCAAGATCTTAGCAGTAGCTACTCCATCAGGGGAAACTTTGACCACTGATCGGTATTACGCTGATTGCGAGATTGTGATTGGAGATAGAATCTTTGGCATCGATCTGATCGAACTGACTATCTTGGGAGTCGATGTTATCATTGGCATTGATTGGATGTCGGTGTACAGTGCAAACATCGAATGCAAGACCAAGACGGTAACAGTGAAGGCTCCAGGTGGACCTGAAGTCACTTTCCATGGGAAGCAGAAGTGTTCTAAGCTGGTGTATCCGCAAGGAAGAGACTCCTGTGGAATTACAAGGGATTCCTGTGGTTCGGGACTATCCGACTGTGTTCTTGGAAGATTTTCCTGGGTTACCTCCGCATCGTGATGTAGAGTTCAGCATCATTGTTTAGCCGGGAAGTGCACCAATTTCTAAGGCACCATATAGGATGGCTCCAGTGGAACAGGATGAGGTGAAACGGCAGATTGAGGAACTATTGGGGAAGGGCTTTACTCAACCTAGTGCGTCACCTTGGGGAGCACCAGTGCTTTTGGTAAAGAAGAAGGATGGATCGATGAGAATGTGTATCGATTACCGAGAGCTGAATAAGGTCACTGTTCAGAATAAGTATTCGATTCCTCAAATTGATGATTTGTTCGATCGTCTACAAGGAGCAGCTGTATTCTCCAAAATAGATCTTCGATCAGGGTATCACCAAGTGCGAGTGAAAGCTGAAGATGTGCACAAAACTGCATTTAGAACTCGGCATGGGCATTACGAATTCTTAGTTATGCCATTCGGAGTGACGAATGCACCCGCAATCTTCATGGATTTGATGAACAGAGTTCTGAGGCCGTTCATTGATTCTTTCGTCGTGGTGTTTATCGACGATATTCTCGTGTACTCCAAGTCAGAGGAGGAGCACACTGAGCATCTGGCAGCAGTGCTGCAGAAGTTGTATGCCAAGTTATCCAAGTGTGATTTCTGGAAATCTGAAGTGGCATTCCTAGGTCACATCCTTTCTAAGGAGGGAGTGGCAACTGACCCTCAGAAGATAGAGGCAATGAGAGATTGGGCTAGGCCTACTACAGTGAAGGAAGTCAGAAGTTTCCTTGGGATGACTGGATACTACAGGAGATTCATTCAAGGTTATGCTCAGATAGCTGTACCGCTTACTGGACTGACCAAGAAGAATGTGAGCTTCAAGTGGACTGAGCAATGTGAGGCGAGCTTTCAGGAGTTGAAAGAGAAACTGACTACTGCACCTATTTTGGTTTTGCCTAGAGCAGGTGTTGAGTATGATATTTATAGCGATGCTTCACATCGTAGGCTTGGTTGTGTCCTAATGTAAGAAGGTAAAGTAATCGCTTATGGGTCTAGGCAACTACGACCACATGAGAAGAATTACCCGACTCATGATCTAGAGTTTGCTGCGATTATCTTTGCCCTAAAGCAATAGAGGCACTATGTGTACGGTGAGAAGTTGAATATGTACACGGACCACAAGAGCTTGAAGTATATATATCAGCAGAGGGATCTCAATCTGAGGCAGGAGAGATGGTTGGAAGTGCTCGAGGACATGCGACCTGAGATCAAGTATCATCCTGGAAAGGCTAATGTTGTTGCCGATGCACTTAGTCGCAAGAGCAGTTTGGCCAGTCTGATTACAACTCAGAGGCATTTGATTGAGGAGTTGGATCGAGCAGGTATTGAAGTTGTCTTATAAGGATTGGGAGCATCTCTGGCACAGTTGAGGCTTCAGCCTACTTTGAATGCAAAGATCAATGCAAGTCAGGAGGTTGATGCTGATATTTTAGAGATGAAGGAGCAGGTTAGTGCTGGCAGGTTGCCCGGATTTCAAATCAGGGATGAAGTGCTGTGGTTCGGAGATAGGCTGTGTGTTTCAAATCAGGCGGACCTGAAAGAGAGTATTCTTCAGGAAGTGCATGCTACTCTTTTGTCTGTACATCCTGGGAGTACTAAGATGTACAAAGACATCAAACAGCATTTCTGGTGGTCAGGTTTGAAGCGGGATGTGGCTGAATTTGTTGCGAAGTGTAAGGTTTGTCAGCAAGTCAAAGCCGAAAATCAGAGACCCGGAGGTCTATTATAGCCGTTACCTATTCCGGAATGGAAGTGGGATAACATCAGTATGGATTTCATCACGGGATTGCCTAAGAGTCCTAAAGGCAATGATGCGATTTGGGTTATAGTCGATCGACTAACCAAGTCCGCTCACTTTTTGGCGATGAAACTCACTGCTTCGATGGACAAGTTAGCTGAGATGTATGTTGGTGAGATTGTCCGACTTCATGGCGTTCCGTCAACTATTGTGTCTGATCGAGATGCGCGGTTTACTTCGCATTTCTGGAGGAGTCTTCAGACAGCTTTGGGTACCAAGACAGATTTCAGCACTGCTTTTCATCCGCAAACCGATGGGCAGACCGAAAGAGTCAATCGTATTCTTGAGGATATGCTTCGGTGTTGTATACTAGAATTTTGAGGCAGTTGGGAAAGGCATTTACCTTTGGTGGAGTTTGCCTACAACAACAGTTTTCAGGCTAGGATCGGGATGGCGCCATACGAAGCTTTGTATGGCAAGAAGTGCAGAACACCTGTTTGTTGGTATGAAGTTGGGGAGTGGCAGTTGTTTGGTCCTGAGCTTGTACAACAGACTTCTGAGAAGATTGTTCTGATCAGGAAAAGGTTGGTGGAAGCTCAGAGCAGGCAGAAAAGCTATGCAGACAACCGGAGAAGGGACCTTGAGTTTGAGGTTGGTGACTTCGTCTTTCTGAAGGTATCACCCAGTAAAGGTGTGGTTCGATTTGGCAAAGGCGGGAAGTTAGCCCCGAGGTTTATAGGCCCGTATAAGATATTGAAAAGGATCGGGAAAACTACTTACCGGCTTGAATTACCGGAAGAGTTGTCTCAGGTGCACAATGTCTTCCATGTGTCTATGCTGAGAGGTTATATTCCAGATCCGAGTCATCATTTGCCTGAAGTACCGGAAGGGTTGCAGTTAGACCTGAACTACATCGAGTCTCCTGTCGAGATTGTTGACCGTAGGGAGAAAGTCTTGAGGAATAAGACGATACCGATGGTCAAGGTAGTCTGGAGAAACCACTTGGTTGAAGAGGCTACTTGAAAATCTGAGGAGAGGATGTTGAAGGACTATCCTGAGCTTTTTGCTTGATTGTATCTTTATATCTTTGTATCTTTTGTTTTGTTGTTGTGTTGTAATTTCTGTTTTTCTCGCTCTTAATTGTAGTTCCGGGGACGGAACTATTCTAAGGAGGGAGTGATGTAATACCCTGATTTTCAAATATATGAAAGATTATTTATTTTCACATATGGTATGCATGTGTAGCATGTTGACTATTATTTCTCAACATGATGATTAAAGAGTATTGTTTTCTATAAAGCATTTTCTTAAAGCCCAATGATTAGTTTGCTTATTTTCTTTTGAAATAATTATTTTGGCCCAAATTAATTTAAGCCCATGGTTTAATCATTTTATTTTTACAACTTGTTTTGTGTAACATTTTTTTTTATATATAAAGACTTGTCATGAGTGTACAAGTTTTATTAGTGTGGTTTGTGCATGCACGTGCATTTCGCATACACGTGCATTGAGCAATCTTTCTTGGCCGGTTTTTGGGTGGAGTAATGGATTGGAATCATGGGTAGTTGTGTAGAGGTGTGGGTAGTTATTT
The DNA here is from genome assembly GCA_017893485.1 of Hemerocallis citrina. Lineage (NCBI taxonomy): Eukaryota > Viridiplantae > Streptophyta > Magnoliopsida > Asparagales > Asphodelaceae > Hemerocallis > Hemerocallis citrina. Next base: position 39,603,249 of record CM030366.1, read on the forward strand.
CAACCCCCTAGTGCATCCTAACCCTTGATCCTATAACCATCTACTAAATCCTAGCCCTCCATTCCACTTATTTTCTAGTATAAATACCCCCTCTCATTCCCTATCTCTTTTACACTAGGATTATTATTGTAAGAGAGGTATTTTGTGAGTTGTGTGTGGGTACTTTTCTGTGGAGGCCGAGTAGTATTCTGAAGAGTTCGGTGTGGAGCAAAGGAGCAAGGAGCGAGGAGTCGTTCACTACATTAAGGAACTTTTGCTGGATTTCGATTATTTCTTCAAATAAGGTGAGTGTTTCTCAGGACTTCTAATGTAGGAATTATACCATAATTATTATAATTGCTACCATGTTATGCAAAGTAAATTCAATGTATTAGAAATTGCCTGAGCATGCTGATGATAATAAGAACAAAAGGTCGGTACAGTCGACTGTCGCATGAACCAGTCGACTGGTACGAGACAATTATTTTCATGATGTGGTAATAAACATGTATGCAAAACAGACGTAATAGTGCGATTACTAAGTTCATATTTCCCTATGACACATATGATGGAGGAAAGGTGAATGGATAAAAGAACTAGCGATGATTAACAAAACTAAGAACGGTCAGTGCAGTCGACTGACGATGTGTTCAGCCGACTGGTGCATCGATTTAATTATGATTATTCGGCAACTCCATGAAATGAGATTTTCCATTATGTTGACCTAGTATAATGACTTGAGATTTATATCTTCATCTTCGTAAGAAAGTTATGAATAAGTGTGAATGCATGTTTAAAGTATTTTCCTTAAAGAAAAGACAATATTAGTAATTTGAAATTCCATGCTGCGATGTTACTGAACAAGTAAGAAGTGTGGTGCTTATGAAACATGAATGTATGTATACTGTGATGAAAGTGCATATGTGAACGGTTGGAAAGATAATTCCTGATTTTTGAATTCTGAAACTGTCCAGTCGACTTAGTGCGTGTAGCAAGTCGACTGAGCTGAACATAGAAATGTACTATAAAAAAAATCCCAGGACAGACGACTGATGGATGAACAGTCGACTGTCACATGGATAACATTTTTGAACATGAAAAGTTGCGGGACAGCCGACTGGCCGTGTGTAGCAGTCGACTCTCCCGAGTGCTTATGATGAACTTGTATTGACTGTACGAGTCGACTGGTATACTTCCAAGTCGACTGTACGGAGTGGATTTTGATATGTCAGAGATTCTAGTTTTGCTTATTGCTGAAAGTTGTGAACTTTATGATTGATATCAATGAACTCTTTTATGGTTGTATGAATATACATGAAAAGAATCATAGATGTGAGTTGAGAACTAAATGAACATGAAAAGGCTAAGATCATGATAAGAAAGTTTGTGAGACTCTAAATTGAATTATGAGCTGAAAGTGCTCAATTGGAAGTTGTGAATTGTAAATTGAAACCAAGAGTAGCTAAGTCTCCCCCGACAATGGAAATGAAATGAAATTGAAAAGAAGACCAAGGTTGGTCATGTGTAAATGAAATGAATAAGTCCGGTTTGGTGGAGAGGCTAACTCTAGAGCTTTGATTTGTATTCATGATTCTAATATTTAGTACATAGTGAAGAGGTGATGAAAGTGAGAGAAAAACATAAGTATGAGAACTAGAGTTTACGGTGCGGGTGTGTGAGCCGCAGAATGCATGCTTGATGAGTCAAGACATGGCGCGGGCACAACTCAGAATGATCGGACTTTAGTCATGCTTGTGGGATGTTTGGTGACTGCAAGAGGATCGTGTTCAGGGGGGAGGCTGAATTGCCGCAGAATGCATGCTTGATGAGTCAAGACATGGCATGGGGTTCCCCTCCAGGGTCCAGGCCAGGTGCTTGTACTCATAGATCATCTAGGATACTCACTGTAATTATAGAAGTAGATTAAGTCATGGCGAGGGATTGAACCCTACAAAATGAAGAACGGTTAAGAGGCTTGCCCTCAGACCTATGTAGTATGGGATGCATAGAATCCGAACAAGTGCGCATTAGTGTCATGTAAATTAAGTAATTGCATTAAGGATTAAGTGCACGATCACGACACGACATCATTAAGATTTTTCCCCTTTACTTTAATTATTATGTGAACAAGTTTGTGATCTGTTAAGAAATGAGAATCGTTATACTGCTTCTGGCATAGAGCCATGTATAATTATCGTCGGTTGAATAAACTGACGTACCCACAGTTTTGTATGCAGGATAAATTACATGTTAAAGAGGAATGGATGCATAAAGATTTACCATGTTGTTGTACATTTATGTAAATGTTGTATATTCTTACTTCCGCTGTGCAAAATGAAAAGTGTAATATGATGTAAACTCTGATGTAAAGTGAAAAGTTTAAATTCCTTGTAAAATTGTACTGAAGAAAGTGAAAAGATCCTGTAGAACATCTCGAATTCAGTGTTTTTGGGATTCGAGGCGTTACATCTAGCATGCATTCTTATTTAGAAATAGGAAAAATTTACCCACATTAATTTGGAGAGAAAAATACAATTTAGCAACCTCCTAGACGAATGTCCTTGCAATGTGAGTGCTCCTCCTCCTTGAAGACGCGCACACAAGCCTCCCAGCACCAAAACCGAGAGCTCCTAGTTGATTGCTGGCCTCCTCTTCTTCTTGATGTTGCAAGCACAATCCCACACACTCTCAATCTTTAACTCACAAAATCACTACTAGATAATGTAATTTCAACTATAGGTTTGTAGAAAGTAATAAGCACAAGAATAACTAGCCATGGAGGGGGGTATTTATAGTAAAAATCTAGGGAAATGGATGGCTAGGATTAAAGTAGGAGTTAGGAACAAATGGTTTAGATTTAAGGAGGAGTTATACTAACCACCCATAATCAAGTAACCACCACACCATGATTCCCACTCAAATTTTCATTTCCCTCCAAGATGCAATCCGGCCTAGTGTAGGAATGTGAATTTTGCACGTGTACGTGCAATGCACGTGCAAGCAACTAGGTCCAAAAATTGTACATTAAATTTTATATAAAAATAAACTTTAAATTGTATTCTACATGACAAGTTGTATTAAAAATAAATTAACTCGTGGGCTTTAGTTTATGGGCCAAAATAATTATTTTAAAATAAAATAAATGAATTACATTTTGGGCTTTTAAAAGGAAAAGGTTTTTATCTATTTGAAAGAAGGCTTCATATAAAAGCACATATTTAGAAATCTATACTCATCATGATGAAAATAATCATAACATTTAATTCAACCAAAAATATTGCGCGTGCACACTACGTGCAAAAAATAAAATAATTTTCATTAAATGAAAATCGGGGCATTACATATGCATTAGAGAGTCATCATACTACATTTGTATTTTCTTGACTTGGTTTTATGCATGATGTTTTATGTTTTCCTACACTTGACACTTAGTCTAGTTTCACTAAATGTTTTCATGCTTTATTTATGGATATTTCCTATTCTATTCGTTACTACTGTTGGTATGTGTTGATTATGACTTTATTCTTTATGTTTTATTATATTGCAGTTCTTTTTATGTCACTCACACTGTTATGGTTGACCCCTGTAGTTTTGGGGGTTATGGTTATCTCTAGGCTCATGTTTTGCAGGTAGGTAGGTACCTATAGCTTGGGATTTGGATGCATGTGGTAGATTGATAATGTGTCTTATGTAAATTGTAAAAGAATGTGTTGTTAAATAAAGAATTGTAATTCAAGGTGTTTAATTTTATACTGTGTTTTGTAAAGAATAGGTGTAATAAAAGTTAAAAAATTTTCTGTGTTTGGCTATGTTTACAATTACATTGAGGTAGATGCTAGGAATTGTGCCACGTATTTCTGAGATATCATATTGGAAATTCGGGGCGCTATACCTTGGCCTATAAGAAGCAAACAGGGGGCAACTCACAATCATCGAGCCCATCAAAGGAACAAAGCAGCGGGAAGGATTCAACCGATCAAATGAAAAAAACCCGCTCGCACCCATCCAACTCAGATGCTATGACTAACTCCCAACCCATCCCTCAAAGGTTTGAATATCAGGTTAAGCTGAGAAGATGTCTTCATTTGCAAAAAATATAGCTTTCATGAACATGTCAAGGGAAGGCATCTGGCTCCATAAGAGGAGGTAAATCCTTGAGTTTTAATAATGCACATGTTATTAGTAATCCTTTTCAAGTTGTTGAATGATGCACAACTCACGGATGTAGCTAGGTCTCTGGGTGTAGGGCCTAAAGGGTGACATTCCATAGCCAAGATTAGAAGCTCGGAGGAAGCTTATGTTGACCACATTGGCCAATAAAGCCTACTCTAAGAGTGATCTAATTTTGTCTTTTGATGATTGCATCAAGTGTCTTTTATTTCAATAATGTAAATAGGTTGGAATGTTAGAGGCTGGATTGCCCTAACAAATGTGCCTTGATCAAGGATGGCAGAAGAAGCATATGGGTATCTGTTATTTGTCTGCAAGAATCCAAGCTCTGTTCACCTTCAACCAAGAAGCTATCACCAATTAGAGGATCCATCATCATAAACTGGTATGTCTTGATGCCATTGAAACATGTAGATGAGTTATGATAGGTTGGAATGATAATCTACTTGAATGCATATATTATGCAATTGATATATTCCTGGTGTCAGTAACCTACAAGGAGAGAGCCTCCGGTCTGGAATGATCAATTACTTCCATTTATGCCCATTTTGAAAAAGATGACAGAAAACTTTACTTCTATGGAAATCACCCAAAGAAGAATGTTATTATCCTTTATGTGGGTGATCTATGGTGACTTTAGTGTGAAGAGGATCACATAGGGATATGCAGTCATTTAAGGATTTCATCGACTCCCTAGCCCTCATTAATATGCCATTATCTGGAAGAAAGTACACATGGTCCAACCTCAGAGATTCTCCATCCATGACCAGATTTGATAGATTCCTCATATCCTAAGATTGGGATGCTCATTTTCCAAACTCTATTCAAATTCCCTTCCCCAGGATAGCATTTGACCACTGCCCCATTGTTCGGGATACATTGGATGTTCAAGTTTGAGAAAGCATGACTGCAACATCCTCAATACAAATAGGCAATATCACATTGGTCGACACATTTCAGATTCCAGAGAGAAATGGTTAACATGTTCTCCAAGGAATTGCATTTGCTCAAGAGAAGGATTAAAGTGTGGAGTCAAACTCACTATGGGAACCTTAAGCAAAAGAAGGCAACCATTCAAGGCATAGTCCAAGCTTCAGATGTGTTGCTGTACACAAGAGATTGGACAACATAGGAGAAGGATGAGAGAGAGTTGTTCAGTAAATCATATACTTGCTAAGAATCTCTAATATTATAATGTGAAAAGGCCTTAGTGTCATTTGTCATTTTGTCATTCTACCAACATGTGCAATGCAGGTACATAACTAACATAAAGGAGGTTTCCGGTTCAAATCCTCCCTACGTCAGAGTTTTTATTTTAATTTTTCTCTAATATTATAATGGGAAAATGCCTTAGTGTCATTTGTCATTTTGTCATTCTACCAACATGTTGAACGCACATTCATAACTAACATAAAGGAGGTTTCCGGTTCAAATCCTCCCTATGTCAGAGTTTTTATTTTAATTTTTTGAAATTATTAAAATGTGCATCGCACGTGTAAATTACTAGTATATATTAAAGGTAGAGGTCTAAAATCACTTGGTTGAAGAAAGGAGATACAAACACCAAGTTTTTCTATTGCATTGCAATTGGTAGAAGGAATTACAGATCAATTGAAAGTTTGAAGAACACTTTGAGAGAGTATGTGGCACGTCAACTGAAGCTTCTTTCATAGTAGATTGACACTCCCTGTATTCAACTTCACTAAACCTATCTGTATTGGATGTTCCTTTCACACAAGAAGAAATCAAAAGTGTTACATTAGGAATAAGTGGGGAAAAAGCACCTGGCCCTTGTGGTTTCTCAATGAGATTCTATCAAAACTCTTGAGAAGTAATTCAATATGATATTCTATTTTTGTTTAATGATATATATTATAGAGGTGGCTCAGTAGATAGATTAAATTACTTTGATATTATGCTAAAATCTAAGTGTGAAGGTGCTAGTTTGGTAATAGAGTACATGCCCATCAGCTTGCTGAACTGCTGCTTTAAAATCTTCACCAAAGTGCTAGCAAACAAACTGAAACCCTTACTCTCATGATCTAGTCTCCTCATCTCAGACTGCATTCCTCAAGGGGGAAATAACTATATATTGTTTTTTGGTAGCTCTTGAGTTGGTCAATCTCTGCTCAAAGAAGAAGTCAGACATATGCATGCTCAAGATTGATTTCAAGAAGGCCTTTGATTCTCTGAGTTGGAATATTTTGGAGGATTTGTTGCATGCTAGGGGTTTTATGCAGAAGTGGTGTCATTGGATTCACATGATCCTCCATTTTGCCAAATCAGCTATACTAATCAATGGGGAGAGAGGCAAAATAATCCCCTCTTGGAGAGGCCTCAAGCAAGGTGATCCCCTCTCTCCTCTGCTCTTCATCATGGCTGTGGATGTGTTAGTTCAGATGTTAAACCATGGAAGGGAGGAAGAATTACACCACTAAATATCAGTGGACAACTATAAAAATTATCAGTCCTTCAATTTGTAGATGCTACTTTGGTGTTCTGCAATGGAGATGAAGAAGAGATCATTCACCTTAAATTACTAATGCACATTCATGCAGATGTATCAGGCCTGAATATCAACTTCAACAAATCATCGCGCATCTATTTTGGCAAATCTAGAGCAAAGCATGCGACATTCTCATCCATCATGAGATGTGCTAAAGAATCTCTCCCTTAGAAATACTCGGATCTTCATCACAAGGGAAGTTGAGTAAGAGAGAATGTATGTCAATTATACATAAAATTGGGAGGAGATTGTAGCTGGAAGGGAAGGATGTTATCCAATGAGGGAAGACTAATCTTCAAAAAATATGTTCTATCTTCCTGGCCATTATACTTCTCCCGATTCTTCAAATCAACAATGTGGGTCATAAAGAGGATTGTAGTTATGAAGCAGATTCTTATGGATGGGAACAGACAAAGATTTAAGGGGAACTGCAACAATTAGCTGGAATAATATTTGCAAGCCAAAAATTTAAGTAGGGCCAGGGGTTTTAGACATGGAAGTGTTCAACAAGTCATTACTAATGAAGTGGTGGTGGAAAATTCTAATTGATGCTGAGGGTTTTCCCGTTGTCACCTTGAGATCCCTATATTTCAATCCAGCTATAAAGTTCCTCCTTGGAACCATTGACAACCTTCTATTTTTGTAAAGGGATATATCAGATGAATGAGACATTTATGTAGTGTATATGTAACCCACCAGGTCTGCTCAACAACCTGCATGCCTACACACGTCTACATGCCCTACATAACCTAACCATGGCCCCACCACAAGGCATAGCCACACCAAAAGTGTTATAGCTTAGTAGATACTCTTGGATGCTAGGAAATCTAATATATAATAACTCATATTACTTTCCAACCAATATGGGACTATGTATATCTAGAGGTATTACAATCACCTCTCATTTGGTCTTAACATCCTTGCTAAGCTCGGGATCCGCATCCAATCCAAGACCTTCCTTCTAGCCGATGTGATGAACATGGATGCCACTACCCTGAACCTGCCACCATACTACTGTGGCCCTATTGCCCACGTACTGTCCCTGGCTATATCAGTGTGTATATCCACTATGGCACCACCATCGGTGTCGAAAGTCGACTCTGATTCCATTTGTAACACCCCGGATCCGCTCAGCAGCCTGCACTCCTACTTGTGTCTCTATGCCCTATAGAACCTAACAACGACCTCACCACATGGCAGAACCTCACCCAAAGTGCTATAGCTTAGTAAGTGCTCTTGGATCCTTAGCAATCTAATATTTAATGACTCATATTACTTTCCAACCAATATGGGACTAGGTATATGTAGGGGTTTTATAGTATAAGCTCGACTCTAAATGAGATATTCAATCTTATTTTGGAAGGATAACTGGGTACATGACAAGACTTGCAAAATGCATCATTATTCTCCCAAGTACGCTTATGAAGATCAATTCTAAGAAGATTGAAAGATGAGAGCCAAAGGTGAGAGAAAGAGAACCTGATGCAGGTGGTTGCAGTATTCACTCCAACACATGGCAGAGATGCAGCAGCCTGGAAGCTAACTCCTGCAAGAATATTCACTGTAAAGTCCACATATAGCTTACTTATTGATGGAGGGTTGAAATCTTCATTCTACAAAGCTACATGGAAGACATTTGCACCCTTGAAATGCAAATTCTTCATGTGGTTGCTAGCCTGGAATGTATTAAACTCAAAGGAGATACTTGCTATGAAAAGATGGATAAGGAATACTGCATGCAGCTTCTGCAATTACTCCCCCGAAAGTGATTTTCACATCTTCTTTGTATGCCCCCTATCTTTAGAAGTGTGGTCTCGCTTCCAAAACTTCTTACACATAACCACTTTACCAGCATCACTGCATGAATGCTTCAACACTTGGTGCTTTGCACCAACACATCCACATTTTGCACACGTTTGACGTATGTGCATGAATTCTGTGTGTTGGAGTCTATGGTTGGAAAGGAATGCATCTTTCAATGTTAAACTAAGTTTTTCAACCTCTATTATAAGAGATGTAATGTTCTGGTTCTCTATTTCGTTTAATGTAGCTCAACCAAGTAGGTAGAATACCAAGATGGAGCAGGTACTAGAGGGATCAGGGGTTAGAGAGTCGATACAACAAGGATTGAGGGGTACAACATCAGACCTGATAATCCTTAGTAGCAGCCACCATGGAGACTTCATATTGGTTAAGTTTATGTATGTTATAAGCTAGCTACTTGATGTTTTTTGGCCTGAAAATTGTAAGTAGGGCATTTTGATGTAATATGCTTGTAACTGATACTACGAGGGGAGACTCAGATATTTTTTGGTTTGGGGGGAGGTGGGGATGGAGGGGGAGAAATAGTATTTTGTTTACAAGATCAACTTATAATGTGGGTTGACTTGTATGAATTTCTCGTTAAGGCTAGTAGAGGTGTACGACAGTAGCCCTCTACCCTTTCTACGCCTTAAAGTTGAGTGTGACATATCTTTTCCCATAATTTAGCCTTATTGTATTACTAACTCTTCTCCCTACTAACTAGTATATTATAATAATTAGCTAGTTTCTTTATATATATATATATATATATATATATATATATATATATATAGAGAGAGAGAGAGAGAGAGAGAGAGAGAGATGCTAATATGAGATGGTGAGATGAGTGAGATGAAGATGTATTTTGTGAGATGAGCGATTTGAATCATCGAAATCTTGATCACACCGTTCACATCATTCTATATATCATCTAGATGGTTTGTACAAAATTTCAAGCAATTTGGAGACCTCTAGCCTATGCCTCAAAGCGTTCAAATAAATGCATATATATGTATTTCGCATCATCTTCGTGATGTGTTGTACGCTTTGGTGCAAAGGCTAGAGGTCTCCAAATCGTTTAAAATTTTGTACACACCATCTAGATGGCATGTAGAATGATGTGAACGGTGTGATCGAGATTTGGATGATTCAAATCGCCCATCTCACAAAAAAACACTCCATCTCACCATCTCATAATAGCATGACTCTCTCTCTCTCTCTCTCTCTCTCTCTCTCTCTCTCTCTCTCTCTCTCTCTCTCTCTCTCTCTCTCTCTCTCTCTCTCTCTCTCTCTCTCTATATATATATATATATATATATATATATATATATATATATATATATATATATATATATATATATATATATATATATATACCCATATATATATATATATATATATATATATATATATATATATATATATATATATATATATATATATATATATATATATATATATATATATATATATATATATACCCATATATATATATATATGGGTATATATATATATATATATATATATATATATATATATATATATATATATATATATATATATATACCCATATATATATATATATATATATATATATATATATATATATATATATATATATATGGGTATATATATATATTACCCATATATATATAGGTATATACAAGAAGACTAAATTATGGGAAAAGAGATGCCACACTCAACTTTAAGGCGTAGAAAGGGTAGAGGGCTACTGCCGTACACCTCTACTAGCCCTAACGAGAAATTCATACAAGTCTACCCATATATATATATATATATATATATATATATATATATATATATATATATATATATATATATATGGGTATATATATATATATATATATGGGTATATATATATATATATATATACCCATATATATATATATATATATATACCCATATATATATATATATATATATACCCATATATATATATATATATATATATATATATATATATATATATATATATATGGGTAATATATATATATGGGTAGACTTGTATGAATTTCTCGTTAGGGCTAGTTGAGGTGTACGGCAGTAGCCCTCTACCCTTTCTACGCCTTAAAGTTGAGTGTGGCATCTCTTTTCCCATAATTTAGTCTTCTTGTATTACTAACTCTTCTCCCTACTAACTAGTATATTATAATATTTAGCTAGTTTCTTTATATGTGTGTGTGTGTGTGTGTGTGTGTGTGTGTGTGTGTGTGTGTGTGTGTGTGTGCAGTGGTGGCATATTGACTGGTGTCTTCGATCGACCTGCTTGGATTGCTTTGAGGAACCCTTCTTGTGAAGCAGAGATTCCTCTCACTCTATGCAAGCCAAGAATGAATGGGATCTTCCCAATGTTCTTGTTCTCCTATGCAGATAGAACGAAATCCTCTTCTTCTTTTTTCTTAATGCTTCTTCTTGAAGACAAAACATCCCTTATGAATCCTACCATTCATTCAAAAACTACTGATTGCCTGTCATTCTTTCCCGGCTTGACTCTATCGAAAGCGAACCATTCCAAGTAGTCTATCTTGATGACAGAGCTCCGGCTCAACGTGAGGGCGAATCTCAGCTGGTCATTGCCTCTTTGTTTCAGTCCAAGTCCACCTGGCCAACTGATAGCCAACCAGAACTAAAATAATGAGTTGCTTGATAGAGGTCTTATTCTATAGTATTATATATATAATACTATCTTAAACAAAGTGTAGATGAAAGAAAAGAGGATCATGAAAGCGCTTTCCTTCCTGATGAGTAGGGACCTCTTTCTGAGCTTTCTTTCCATTTTTTAGAAAGGGATGATGATGATCCACTCTCTATCTTCCGTAGCTCAACCAACCGACCTTCATTACTATACTTTAGGGGGTGAGGTCACTCTATCAGCCTCAGTGGATTCGCGAAGTGGACAACCTTTCCTCTCTGAACAAGCTGAATCAACATCGACATGCAAGACCAGCAAGGGTTTCCACCACCTAGAAAGAACGGGAAGAAGCATACTGCCAAAAGGGAAGAGAATACGACTCATGTGCCTGCCCTCGATCCCAAAGTGCTCTTTCTTGTTGTGCTGATCGACCTTGAGAGCACTTCAGAATCACCTTCTTCTCTTTCGACACATGATGTGTTTTGTTTTGTAGAGGTCCCTATTTTCTTTGTCATTCTCTGAGGAATGATGGATCGGTCATCTAACTTAGTGAGCCTACTATTTTTCCTAGTGAGTGGGTCCAGATGTCCGAAAGGCGAGTCTTCACCCAACAACTCTCTTTAGCTAGGGTGGTAGACTGCAAGGAAGCGGGTTGTTGTGAACAGCTTGGATTGAGCACTGACCTAAAACGGATGCCAAAAGCTATAATCACGAGATTCAAATTCTGTGTACACAACTTTTTGAGATCGTGGTTCATCGGTCGTTGCAACCATGGCAATCCAATCACTCTATCTGCATTTGCCTTCTTGTGAACCTGCTTGCCAGCATCCCCTCTCTTCTGTATTGATGGAGGAGGGAGGGGTATAGCTACCCTTTTGAACTATGATCCCTTTCTCACTCAGTCAGTGCTACATCATGCATGCTGACCCATTAAGAGAAGCTCAATGCCAAAACTCCTGATTTAAGACTGCTGTCAAGGTCAATGAGATCTAGACCGAAGAGTTTTGACGACTCAACCAAAAAGGGTAGGTAATGAGAACTAGGATGTCACTTTCGAATGGCTTCCTTTTATCAATTGGCTTGGAAAAAATCATTGGAGAGGGGAAAGACTTTAGTATTATACTGTAAAAACAGTCATGTTCATGGAAGGAGTTGTACTACGGCTACGACTACTGGGCCAAATCTCTGACTTGCTTTGCAAAAGAAAAACCATTCACCAAACTCTCGATTACCTTCTTGGGCTACTCGACTATGGCTGACCAACTACCGTTGAGAGCTCTGACTCAATTACTCTTTCCCAGCATAAAAATGGATGCGCTAGCGCACCAAAACTAATATCTTGTTTTCTCGTTGGAAGGGATATTTTTTTTTTCTTTATCCAGCTCGTAGTCAAAAGAAGGCGGCGGAGCTCATTAGTTAACTGAGAAGGAAAGAACTGCGCTACAGATTGGGCTATGAAACCAGGTACTGACGGCAGACCTAACCACTACCGATTGCCTCATGTGGACTGGCTCACTTCACTGGTTGGGGAAAGCAAGTCTGAAAACCTAAATCGTCAACTTCAACCCGTCTGACTAGCTATTTGACGAGTGGTGGGCCGATGAATAAGGGTATTTTTGTATGACTTATCGCGGACTGTTCCTCCCAAGAGCTTTAACTACTTTACTCGATCAAATCATTCACCCCCCTCTTTCCTGGCTTTTTTCCCCCTTTTTCTTGTTGAAAGAATTTCTGAAAAGAGAGCTTACCCTATGCGATAGAAGCAGAGCTGGTTGGAACCAATTGATTCATCGATCGAGGTAGCAAGCCAGGGACCGGGCACAGGGATCGAGAAAAGCATGGGAACCATACCAAGAACCCTTCAAAGATTAGACTCTTTCTTTCCTGCCAAAGACTCAAAACCACTACCCCAAACACAATCCTTGCCAGGTATTATTAGAAAAGTGTATTCTGCTGGGATGTGCATCTTCTTATAGGTTAGGTCTCAACTGGAGCTTCAATCTAGAGCATTTCCATATAAATGCACTGTAGGAGCATGAGAAGAACAGATGATCCCTTGTCTCAGGTTCCCTTCTACATAATGGACAATTAGGGTCAACATGCAACCCCATTCCAATCAACCTATCCTTTATGGAGAGCTTATCCCAGTTTGTAGACACAGCAGCTAATTTGACGAAACCAAAAGCTATTTGACATCAGTCAACTTTAGGTGGATGGGCTCTGACCACATCCAAAGCAGATGAAAAACGAAAGAGTCTAGTCCTACTTAGAATCCATTGAATTCTGTCTTCCTCCTCTGCATTGAAAATATTAGATTCTTTAATTATGTTCCAAATTGGGTTTCTATGTGCTGAAGAGGAATAAGGAAGATTTCATTCACCCTGATGAAGAAATTGATCAACTATAGCATTTGGCTGCCCAACTTGGGTGATTCCCTCCCAGCCCGCAATATCCAATAGTCTCCCCTGATCTAGCCAAGGATCAAACCAGAAAGTTCTCCTTCCATTGCAAATCTTGTTTCTGAGATGTTGCTTTCCAATTTCTCTCAGTCTCAAAACCATGAAGATGAGTCAATGGGTGTCTCCATGACATTCCAGAAATTTTCTTCCTTTCCATATTTGGATCTCATCCAACTAGCACATAGAGAATGTCATACAAGAAACTAGATTTGTTTTAGAGTAGATGCGCGAGATATGTAAGAAATTAGTCTAAGACCCAAACCACCTTCATCCTTCTTCCCAATACATGCTTCGCAGCCATCCCTGCTTGCATTTTTTTTCCAGTGTGGTCCATCTAGTCCACTTCCCTTCATTAAGTTACGAGGTTGGATGAAATAGCTATGCGCTACGGTGCTCTGTGCCGAAGTGAGCTTAGCCACCCTAAGTGGCTGATTCTTCCTTACTTTAGCTGGTCGACAAACAGAATTGCACTTGGTCTGAATCCTAACTCGAGGAAGGGTTCTCTTGTGCTTCTGTCTTAAGTATGGCAGGTGGAAAAAGGCATGAGGATGAGGAGAAGGGTATCGAGATAGCCTTTTTTTCTATGGGGAATGAATCAAATGAAGCCAGACAAGTTTATTATCACGATGTTAGCACTAATACTTTCCGCGTGCAAATAGAGAATGAAACCTGATACTAAGACAGACCTTGACTATGATATTACTAAGCATCATCATCGGTCAGATCGATTCCTCTGATGGATGGACCACAAGTGAGTTTTGGGCTTGCCCCGTTACGTTAAGTAAGGATCACTACCTTTAGGTATAGGAAGTCCCCTCCTATTTGAAGCAGAGAATGATCGATCGAAGACTGAGAAGATAGAAACATATGTTATAAGGATAGGTTGCGACATCGAATGAGACTTTTCCAGGGAGCAAAGACTCCGGTTGTCTTTTGTCTTTGAAGGAATTGAACGCAGCCTAGAAAGACTCTGGAAGCGGTCAAGGGGATAGTTAGGCGGCTACTCTCCAGCCTTGGAATAAGACAGGACAGAAAGAAGAGCATACTAAACCATTATCAGGCTAAACTGAGTCGCTCCTCAATCAACAGTAAGGGCTTGTAGGGGTCACACCTTAAGTTTTCGATTATTGAAGTCGCATCAATAGATAATCATTTTTAGTTGCACTAATGAACACCCTGAATCATTGCTATTCATTTAGTTCTTCCGATCGAAGCGAAGCCATTCATTTGCTTGATCTTGCCGGTTAGGGTAAACCACCTCCCAGAGTCCCACTTGGTTACGTACCGTTTTACAGTACAGTAGATGCATAGGTGGTGTTGCATCTAAATCTCGGGTTCCTCTTAGGAAACTCGTCCATCTCCTACACACGCTTCTCTCTCTGGGGCTAATTATGACCGACTACTATCTTTTGTACTTCTGAGCGCAATCAACTTCGCTCTAACGCCATGTGTGGGTCACAACGAGTGGGAACTCTAATGATGATCTTTCTGAGATTGACCATCTCCTACACACGCTTCTCTCTCTGGGGCTAATTATGTCCGACTACTATCTTTTGTACTTTTGAGCGCAATCAACTTCGCTCTAACGCCATGTGTGGGTCACAACGAGTGGGAAATCTAATGATGATCTTTCTGAGATTGAGTGTGCGTAGCGGCCTTCCCAACCAGAGGAACAAATTTGCTACCGATGAAGGCCATACACGCCTTCACGTAACCTAGGAAGCATGCTCGTACGCTACCCTCTACCTATGGTCGATCTGACGATGCTTTGATTATGTCCGAAGGAAGCGCGCTCTTCTGCAGAATCGACTCAGAAGCCATTCTCCTTGGGTCTCTCACATGTCTGCTTTCGTCTATTCTCTTATAATAAGAAGAGTAGAGTCAAACTTTCTCTTCCGGCAGTACCCACCGTAGCCATCACCTTCTCTTGCATGTTCTTGAATGATAGAGATTGGCTCGTTGACTTCCAGCACACGCTGCATGAATCACACATTTGATTGAACTTCAAAGTATAGCAGGAAAGAGGGACGTGCCTGGTCAGCCGTTCGTCATAGAACTTGTGCCTCGATGTGGCGAGCCACCGGGGGATAAGTCCCTAACACCACAACAGTTAATTGCTGAGGGGGTGTGTGAGTATAACAGTAGTCGAAAGACCAACTGCTCCTACGACTGAAAGACGTACTATTGGAAGTATTATAATAGCGGAAGGATCACTCTATCGCCGACTGCCAATACAATAGTCCAGCTCGTGGACCAAGGAGAAAACGAAATATCAGTTCGACTGAACGAACAAAGGGCCCATAGCCATCCACATATAAGAAGTACGTGCAGCTACACCTGCCACCTGCACTCGAGAGGGAATCCTAAACCTAAGAACCAACAAGCAAAGCTGGAAGCCTGGGTGGGACCCGGTCTGAACAGATATTGATCAGAGTTCGCTCTTGGCTTGGCTACGATCTAGGATTCATAAAAAGAATCATCCTCGAATGGCACAAGATTGGAACTCAGGCCTTGCTACCATGATCATGATCCAATAGGGGATTTGTTCTTCATTCCTTGTTCATCGAGATCCATCAAAAGGGAAAGAGGCGCTATGCTTCCCAAGTCACATCTTCACAAAAGTCTTTCGTGAACTCTCGTTGTTAAGCTCCTCCTTCACTCTCGACCACCCACCTATAAAAAGTGCATGCTGCTTTTTACTCATCGAGAGAGCATCCTCACGAGAGACCGTCCACCTATGGAAAGCGAATGCGAGTCTTGGCTCATCTGCAGAATTACATCCCGCAATGAAACCATTTCCTAGAAGTTCATTGAACTTTTCTTTTTATAAAGCAAATCGACTCCGATTCTTCAGATGAGATCCACTGCCTGATAGGTTCTAACTCCCATCTTAGATGATCATCACAGATTCTTTAACAAAGCATAATGGATTCTCCAAAGAGGGTGCTGGACAACTTAATTGATTTGTTAGGGGCCCTATGATCCATTTTGTATTGCCAAATCTGAACCTGGTTCCCACTGTTGACCTTCCATATCATGCCAGCTTTGAGAAGATCTCTTCCAATAAGCAAACTACTCCAAGCCCATGAGGATCTGACACCCTTTGATGCTTGCAAGAATGAGACATTTAGAAAGTATATGCCTTTTCCAATTATGACCCAGAAGTCGTTGGGACTGTGCATCATCCTCCAACCTTGCTTTGCAAGAAGGGCATCATTAAAAGAGAAAAGGTCCCTGAACCCCATTCCTCCTTGATCCTTTGCCTTTGAGAGAGTGTGCCAGCTGTGCCAGTGTATCTGGCTTTCATCCCTCTTCTGACCCCACCAGAATTTAGTACTTCTTAAGATCATTACACAATTGCTTCTTTCGTGTCTTTCGCCATCAAAGTGCCTATGGTACCAGTTCATTTTTGGTTACCCGAAGCCCATGTAGAGGCACCTACGGCTGGATCCGTCATCTTGGCAGGACTTCCTATAAAATTGTGAACCTACACTGAAGATTATTTTAATCCCACCTTCAGTCCGCCTAATGGCCTGTCCCTCGAGCACGACATCGAAAGCTACTCCACCTTGATTAAGATAACTAGAACTCCTAATGTCTGAAGGAGAACTTAAAATGGTTGGAAAAGACTCCTACCTTCACTTCATAAGGAACTCATTGGCGCACTCACTCTAATGAATGTAACGTGCCCCTACCTTCCTTGAAAAATCCACTGCGGTTGTAAGAGATTCAGGCTCGAGAGACCCCTTCCCTATTGTTCGAGTGATTGTTGCCTTGGCCTGGCAAGCCTCGCATTGAAGCAAGTTCTATAACTGGATCGCAGGCATAAACACTGGAAGGCGATGGAACTGAACTAGCTTAGGCTTTTTTCCTTGTGGCAGGTGCTGTAAAGCCCTCTTCATAAGTTATTTTCTCTCTAAAAAAGTCAGAAGAGGTATAAAATCCCTCTACTCTATAGAGAGGGAGAGGCAACCATGGAATAATCCAAAGTAAATCGCAAAACAAATATGGGCAAGGGAAAGAGTCGGGATTAGGAAGATAAAAGCTATTCAAATTGTGGAACTTCAACCCCAGATAATGGAGAAGCATTGTAAGGACGAAGCACTAGGATTAGCGAAATGGGTGTGCTTAACTAAAAGCCTATTACACATATTAAAGCGTTAAATCTATTACAAGACTTATTCCGTATTAGCCTTATACATGCCATATCTGACCTATCCAAGATAAGTAGAAATGCCTGAAAAAGCCTCTCTTAGGTCTGGCCTCACAACTGTAAGGAAAATAGGCCTTAGGCCTACAAATGCAGAACCCCTACTTGATTAAGGGGCAGGGACTGCTTAAAGTAAAGGTTTCAAAGGGGTCGCTGGGGAACTCCTTCGTATGGACCACAAAGAAAATGGACTCCAACAGGCTCGCAGACAGAATCAATGGCTGGAAGAGGTCTCTTGAGCCTTAGAACTGTTATAAAAGCTATCCCTATGGTATGCATGTTAGCTCTTATGCTCGGTATTAAGAGTAGAAATGATAGCACTCCAATTGGATTTCAAACTACCAAGCTTTTACTCGCTTGAAAGCATTAGCAATTTCAGGTGAAAGAAAAGACATGTAATCTTTCACTTTTTCTACTGGGCTTAAAAAGGACTAGAAATGGCTCAGAGAAAGAAGAGATCTAATTCCAACTTCCATTGAAACACAGGAGCTAAACATTCTTCCACAGGGAAGGCAAAATGCATGACAGAAGATATCACAGGGCTTGCGGAAGCACTACAAAGGGCAGGAGTGGACCAAGAGCCAAATACAAATAGTTCTACTAAGCAATGAATATTGGGCCTGTAAGATCATTAGCTTGTTAGCTTATTAAGAAGTCAAACAACGGTTTTTAAAGATTTTCCATATCCATGTTTCCCGAAGCGACACTTCGTTCAACTCCTTTCATTTATACTCCAAGCGCTATTGTTATAATATATACTCCATCGACCACTTCAAGACAGATCGATCATAAGAAGATCATAGCCTACTCCCCAGTAGCCCTTATGAATCTGGTGACTATTGGTATGTCTAGTCGGGCGGCGGTCGTTAGGTCACCTATTTTGAGTTATGAACACACAAGCAAGGCCAAAACATGTGTGCCGGGCGTGCAACCCATCAACCTACTAGCAATGGGGGAGAAAACATAGCATGTCGCAACAAAAATGTCGATTCGAGGCATCAGCAAAACACTGCCGTCTGTTCCAAAAACAAAACCCCTTAGCCCCCCAGGACGGGAGTGGGGGATGCAGACAGCAGCAGCACCGGCTCTACGAATTGAATCTTTCTGTTGGCTTTCCCGTGAATAAGAATTGCTGGGCGCAGCGAAGCGAGCGTGTGTGTGTGTGTGCGCGCGCGCTTGTGTGTACACACACACATATATATATTTATATATTTAATGAGATAGGGGTTTCCTACTTTCCATGGTAAAATAAAAAAGGAATGATTCTGCATTCTGAATCATGTACATATTTTTGTAGAAGAATGTAATACAAAATTATTAAAAGTCAAATCGAAATAAAGTTTAAAATATTTTGCATACAATAGAAATAGCTTAGGACGTCTTATGATGAATTAGCTAAAAATCTATGTGCAAATTTATGTTGGAGGATGCATATGAACAATTATTAAATGTTCTATAAAAATATTTTAAAATTTTAATGTAAAACTGGAAGGAATAATATGCATATTTCTCTTCACTACAAACCGCATGGGCTATAGCGGCATATCTTTCCAGGCGTTTCCACAACGCGCCGCTATAGGTATAGGAGAATTTTATTTTATAAAAAACACACTCTCTGTAACGACGTGTGGCAACAACGCCGCTATAGAATCAAACAGTAATGCCGTTATATATATATATGTATAACCTATCGCGGCGGTTGTATATATGCGCCATTATAGAGTAGGGGTAAATAATGTTCTGAAAAGCTACCCGTTCTAAACCCCCGCCCCCCTTTTTACTTCGGAAAAATTTAAAAAAACTTCACAAAACTTTTTTTTAAAAAAAAACCACATAATGTTTAACTTTCAACTCACAGAGTTAACTACCGTTATCTTTCTTCTACGTGCACTGCACGTACTCTAAAAACTTGATGAAAATACCCCTGTTTTAATAAGGGTAAGAATCGTTTCCTTTCCTTTCTTCTTCCCCAATTACTAAGCGGAAAAAAAAACCCAAAATCTGAGCAACCCAAATCTCGTTGATTTGTTACCCTAACCTTGGGAAAGAAACCCTAATTGAGCTACTTCAGTCAAAGACCCCAAATTGGAGACGCTCAGAAGCTTTTGACGGTGCGTCACTCATCGACCCCTCTACGAAATCTGTGGAGAATCAATGATTTTGTGTACAGGGTTACTTAATTTTTTGTTCCTACAAGGATAGAAGAATTTTTGTATTATCAGGGTTACTCAATTGAGCTTGTCCCAGTTTTGGCAAACAATAAAGTAAGAACACTGGGTTTACTTCTGCAGTCAAGTTATTATCCCATTTTCTGTATTGTTAAATGCAATGTATTGAACATGTACTATGAAATTGAATGCAATGTATTTTGATCTCATTTTTCTGGAATTGTGGTGTTGAGATTGATCTGATTTGTAATGTTTGATGCTCCAAATTATAGATGTGATTTGTTTGAGGTGTTGTTAGTACAAGTGAATGTGGGAAATATACACACTAACAAAGTTTAAAGAAAACCTGATCATGTTAAATATACACACTAACAAAGTTGAAAGAAAACCTGATCATGTGTACATACTGTACATTATCAATAGTTTAGGGATGTTTTGTAAACTCAACTAATAGTTTTGTGATGTTCTTTTAAACAAAGGCATATCTCTGTGATGTTTTTTTAAAACAAAAGAATACTTTTGTGATGTTTTTTTAAACCAAACAATAGTTTTGTGATGTTTTTTTAAACAATTTTATACAAAAAACATAAAGTGTTCTGAAATGAAAATTGACTTTAGGATTGGGAGCTATTTCCGAATCGAACAGTCAATCCCCAAAATATTACTACTCTACGTCAGATTTAGGATTGGGAGATAATTTGTACAGCATTCGCTGAGCTCCACTCCAAAATTTGCTACAGTACGTTGTTGATTGAATCTATGGGGTGAATTAGGGTTCATTGATTTAAGGGTGTTTTTTCGGTAAGGAGAAGGAGGAGAACAGGGATATTTTTCGTCAAGTTCTTAGAGTACGTGCAGTGCACGTAGAAGAAAGATAATGCTAGTTAACTTTGGGAGTTGAAAGTTAAACATTGTGTGGTTTTTTTATAAAAAAAAAGTTTATTGACATTTTTTTTTAAACCGGGCCAAAGTTTTGTGACGTTTTTTTAAAATTTGCCTTTTACTTCCCCCAATTTTTACTACTCTAATCCCACTCTTCTTCCCGCTCTACTCTAACCCTAATCCCGCCTACTCTAACCCTAATCCCGCTCTTCTTCTCGCTCAGCACACACCGCCTCCCCTCTAAACCCATCACATTTCTCTCTCCCCTCCCCACTCACCGCCTCACCTCCCTCACGCGCACATCCCTCGCACGCACCACCCTTGCCGCTCTCCTCCTTCGCCGCTCCTCCATCGCCGCTCCTTCCCCGCTCCTCCTTCGCCGCTCTTCGACTGTCCTCACCCATCGCTGCCGCCCTTGCCGTCTTCTCTCACTCCATCAATAAAGTAAGTTGGGTATTTTCTTTAAATTTTTTTTATCTTTGTTCCTTTCCTTTCCATTTTCCATTTTTATTAAAATTTTGTTTTACTTGATTTTTAAGTCTATTTTGGGTTGCCAAATGGCCGCGTGTCCTATCCCTCCTCTCCTCCGAGATCCGCAACATCGACGCTAAAGTAATCTCTCCTTTCTTTTTCTAGGGTTTTGTTTTTTGTTCCTTTTTTAAAAAAAAAATTTAATAATATTTTTTTTTGTGATTTTGTTGCTGGATCAGATAGCGAAGGCTAGTGCTTCTACTGTGGCGGAGGCCGCACCGGCGGTTCAGCCGCCTGTCGTTACCGATACTTTGAGATCGTGCCGCTTGAGAAGTTCAGCTGGGATCAGGACAGTGAGAAGATTAAGGTTTCTTTTTTAATCGAAAGGCATTTTCATTTGTGAAATGGCCTCTACTAGTAGAAAAAGTAGAATGGTTTATTCAGAATTTTATTTTATTAAAAAAAATCTTCTGGGTTTTGTTTGATTGGTAAATGGTAGCTCGTTGATAATGAGGGTAACACTGGGTGTCTTTTGATTGTTACTAGGAGTTATTTTTTTTGTTGCATATATTGTTTAACGGTTTAGGTGTTGAAGGAGATGTATTAAACTTGTTTAAGAGTTCATTGAAGTTTTACATACTAGAGTACAAATTATGCCCGTTGAGTAGCTCTTCGCTTTTCAATTTTCAAGAGATTTATGGGGAAATTGTAAAAGAGGACGATTGTAGAATTTTACTTTGCTATATCATTTTAGAGTTTTGGTTAAGAGGAATGTTACTTCCTTTTACACCAATCTAGATAGTTTCTTAATAAGTATGAAGAAATCTAGAATGATGTGTGCTTTTTGATGGAGGTAGTAAGTTATTTGAGGAACATACTCTCTCATAATGTATGTCATTCTAGGTGGTTTCACACACATTGCGAAACTTTCTCGGTCAATGTAGAAGTAAGAAACACTGTTCTTAGTAAAATTTCATAGTTGCCGCCCTCTACAATGTCCCCCTATGTCTGTTGAACATTGAAAAGTTAAAGTAGTTATCCAAGGGCATAATTGGTAGTCTACATGTTAAACACAAAAGCTTAATAAAACTTCTTGAAACCTAAAATGACAAATTATTGGAGACTAAACTAACACCTAGAATGACACATTATGGGATGATGATGGTAATCACTAACCAGTAACTCGAGGTTTCATTAATATTGGTAGGCTTTTAAATATATCTTTCTTTAGGATTATGTTCAACATATATACCTTGAAAATTGCCACTTTCAAAACCTTCAGTTAACGATCTTCAAGATCGTTAACCCCTTGAGTAATTAAGTGACAGAGGGAAATAGGGATTTAGGGACAGGGCGTGGCTAATGTTACATACTACCCCGCATATGTAATTAACCTCCGATACTTACGTCTGTAGCCTCCCCTATAGCTTTTAGAAAAATCCCTCATGCATATAATTATGTACCTAATACCTAATACCTAATAGATTACAACTTTACCCTTCCCAGTGTTTGTAAAGTTCCCTTATTCATATTGTTCGATTAATATTTTCTGATGTTAGTTAGCCCCTTTGGTGAAAATGTTATGGCTTACATGGTACATGGTGAAAATGTTTGTTTGTTTTGATAAGCTCATTCCGAAAAATCTTTGTAAAAGTAAATGTGAACAAAGTAATCTACAAAATTTTAATGACAGTGCATATCTTTGTGTGGATGTAACAAATGAAAGTGATGCATAGTGAGATGTGAAAATTTGAACTTACTAGTATCTATGTCCCATATGTCCTTTGGCAATTGTGTTGTGCCTTCATCTAGTACCAGTTTTGTGAAGGTGACATTTTAAACATTTTCATCCTTGCTATCACATTTTGGATCCTATCTTTGTTTTGTTTCTTCGGTTTTATACTAATCCGTATTACAGGAGGTTGTCTTCTTCTTCTGGCAATTTTGTTGTGCCTTCCTTCATTTAATACCGGTTTTGTGAAGGTGGCATTTTAAACATTTTCATTTTCATCCTTGCTATCAGATTTTGGCTCCTATCTTTGTTTTGTTTCTTCGGTTTTATACTAATCCATATTAAAGGAGGTTGTCTTCTTCTTCTTCTTTTTTTTAGGGGGGGGGGGGGGGGGGGGGAGGGGGGGTTGTGCACTTGAATTAGGAACCCATTGATTTTATTGCCAGCCATACTATGTTGGTAGGTTTTAGTGGGACTTGATGAATGATGATAATTGTTGAGGATGTGGAAACATGGGATCTGGTAAAATTAAACTCCATAGGAAAATAAATT
The DNA here is from genome assembly GCA_017893485.1 of Hemerocallis citrina. Classification (NCBI taxonomy): domain Eukaryota; kingdom Viridiplantae; phylum Streptophyta; class Magnoliopsida; order Asparagales; family Asphodelaceae; genus Hemerocallis; species Hemerocallis citrina. The sequence goes on from CM030366.1 coordinate 39,626,834, forward strand.
AATAAGACATTTTGTGTTTAGATAAAGGAGAATCACAAGTCCATGTTTTAAGAACTAAGACTGCAAATTCTGTGTTTATGGGAATTCACTACAAACTACCTTGATTCCTTCTGAATCATTTGGAACGCTCTCTGTTATCACTTTAGAGTAGATGACCAAAGTTATCCGTTCCTTAATGTAATTAATTTTGTAATTTCTTAAATGAACCAAACTTTTATTTCAGCTAGCATTTTTAGTTGTGTTCTACATGCCAAGTGCATTACCCCTGGTAAAGCTTTCCTGCAGATTTGTATTGATAAGTGATTTAGAAAGAACATCATGTCATGTCATCTGCACTTGATAAAGCTTCCTGGTGGCTTTAGAATGACAAAGCAATTTAATAGAAACCTATGGAGAGCATAAAAAAGAAGGGTTGTTGAACACCCAAAAATAATGGTTTGGTAAAAAAGAAATGCTACGAAGAAAGAAAATGGATTTAGAAAATAATAAAAATAATGTAAGTAACTTGCTACCGTATGTGTCGAAATTGCATGGGTGGCACAAGGGGAGCCAAAAATATGAAAAACTAAACCGAAGTATTGACCTTTGAAATTAAGGCAATATTATAATCCGGCATTTCTTTCCCATTGGAATTGATAGTGCATTACAGTTTTGGTTAATTCACCAGAAGCATGCAATATCTTTGGGTTTTTTTAAATTCTTGGCCCCTGAAAATACATTTCGCACCCTTTGTTGCTGTACACAAATTCTTGTTGACCTTGGTGTTGGCTTTTGATTGAGCTAGAGTTGTTTTATTGTTGCCTAAATAAGAGAAAAAAATTATTGTTTTTTTCCCTGTTAATTTGTAACATTATATTTGTCCGGATCGTCTGTTTTGTGGGAAGGGGTCGGTATGTGGTGTGGTAAATGGCTCTCTAATGTCTGTCCTTTCTAGCCCCTTCTGACACTTGGCTTTCGAGTTAAAAATTCTTGCATGAGATACTTGCTTATTATGTTAGAAGAATGTGAATTTCTTTTAGAACCATACAGACATTTTATTTGTTTTCCAGTGTAAAATAATAAGTGCTGATATAATTAATTGAAATTTGATACAGTATTTAATATTTTTACCTTTGTGGATGGCAAAAACAAGTAAAATACAAAAGCATTTTTACTTGATTTAGATTTGTTTTAGGTCCATTGATTTTAAGTTCATTTTTATCCCAAAAAAAAGAAAGAAAGAAAAAACCTTTGGCATTAGAGTAGCAAAGGTGGATCTAATGATCTTACTTTTGTAACCAGATTTATATCTTCCTTGAAGGAGTAAATCAAGAGAAGGTGGAGACGGTTTTTAAGCATATGTCTGCAGATATAAAATTTCTTGATGTTCAGGGGAAGAATTACCGATGTGCCATAGCAAAGTTGAATAAGGAAATTGTTCCCGAGAAATGCAAGGTGTTAGTAAAGTCCTCAAAAGTGACTGTCACACTTTAATTCCAAAGCTTCAAAGGGGAATTGGTTGGACCTTCACTACAGAGAAAACACGGTCAGTATCTTAAAATGTTGGCTGTTTATTTTATTTGCAAGTCTGTCAAATTAAGATACTAGATAGTGAAAAATTAAGCTTACAAACAACTAATAGGGCATACAAAATATTGGCAACAAGGCTTCCATTTACTGACCAGAGAAGGAAAATCTTACTCAACATTTACTCTGTATTATTGTATGCTAGAGAGACATTTAAGGTCATTGGACAGTACTAGAAAATAGTCATTTGTTTCCAGTCAGGGGATCTAGTCAATCAAAAAAACCTTAGAAAGACAGTGAAAGAAGTATTCTGATCTGGTTGGTTTGCTTTATTTTCTCCATACAAGAACAATAGCCCAGCCTGACAAAACTGTTACCTGGGGCCCGATTCTAGGAGAAAATAAGCAGAGGGGATTCTCTCAAAATTGTGCTGATAACTCAAAGTAACTGGGTCGTTGGGGTTTCTAATTCTTCAAAATTATGCGGGACCCACTATCGTCTTTTGTTTTAATAATTAATTAAATATACTTGTTATTTTACCTTACACCTTATAATCTATCATCTATTTTTTCCCAACAAAACAAAAATAAAAACTAACTGATTTTAGGACCCAACAAAAAAAAAATAGCAAGGAGCATGTTACTTAGCTTTCGATAAACTTGAAGTTGATGTTTCATACCAACAAAACAAATATTTGGTGCTCGTAAACTCCGAGCCGAAAAAATACATTCATCCAGCTCAGACTCTACATATCAATCCCTTCAAATCACAGATTGAATAGCATGATCAGTTTCAGCTTCCTTGGCTAACTGCAGCCTCAAAATCCAAACATGAAACATTTAAATTTTATAGTCTTTTTGTATCATTATCATTTATACTATTATTTATTTCTCTGTGTATGTATATGTGTTGCCTCTCATATCCATTACTTTACTGAAATATTTATGTTTTTTCTACAGCGTCAGCGTATTCCATCGGTTTCCAGTCATGCACATACACTAGGGCAAAATAACGATGGAATTGGAAGCAACAGCGGGCCACACGAGGAGACTCCCCTGCCATAGTTTGTCGAATTTGGACTTTTTTAAAAATGTTTTGTAGGAATTATATCTATATTTTGTAATAGCTAAGTGTTGTACAACATATACATTTGATACTCGTTGTATGACAGTTTATATGTGTTACATATTTTGTTTTCTATTGAGATGTTTTTTGTGATGTGTGACTTTTGGTTCTTGATTATGATGTTATTATTGATTTACCTGATTTGCATTTAAATTTAATATGATTACATGTATTTGTAATATGCGATTAATTACTGGTTTTTTTAATTGAAAATTTTATAATAAAATATCGTAAAATAAATAAATAAACAAATAAACAAAAAACTACCTATCGCGGCGTTTGCCAAGAAACGCCGCAATAGGTACTATAGCTTTTGAGTACCCTCTATCGCGGTGCTGGACAAGTGCCGCAGCAGGGTACTCATGCTAGCTTTTAAGCGTGGTGCAGTCCCAGTGCTTGGAAAAAGCGCCGCTATAGCTATATTTTTTCAAAACGAGACGTTCCTGTAACGGCAGTTTGGCAACGCCGTTATAGGTGGACACCCTATAGCGACGGCGTCCGTAAATGCCGTGATAGCCTATATGGCTATAACGACGCACGTTCTAACGGCACTTTTAGCGGCAATTTCAGAAGCTCCGTTATAAGCTATAACGGCGCCAAAAAATGCCGCTATAGCCTTGTAAAAGCGCCGCTATAGCCTGTACGGTTTGTAGTGCTTGTTGAAGAATGTAAAAAGATTTTTAAAAACTTAGTTGAAGAATGATTCTGCATTCCGAATCATGTACATATTTTTGTTGAAGAATATAATACAAAATTGTACAAGTCATATCAAAACAAAAGTTTAAAGTAATTTGCATACAACAAAAATTGCTTAGGATCTTTTACGATTTTTTTCACTGGCAAAAGGTAGGGGGAACCCTACCCCACATAACTATTATATATTAGAAATAGTTAAAGTCTAATACAAAACCAGATGTGTGGGTTCAAACAAAGAGCTTTCACCTGGTGATGTTCAAGATTAAGATGTCATTGGGTTGAAATCGTAGATAGGACATTGGACTATTGTCGTACCCCTCAATTAGTTTCAAACCTATGATCTCATTCCCCTCACACACACTATGAAAAGGCACACAAAACACAAAAGAACCCCCCTCAAGCCAAACATACAACATAAGTTGAAAAGCATGTTACATATCAGATGAGCGAGATGTGAGCAAAAACTGGGACAGTATAGGTGCCCAAAAAATCTAATCAGACCCCTCCTGAATAACTATTCATAGCTGCTATCCTGACTGCCTTGCAAAGTCTACACATTGCCCTTGAGGAGATCAGAAGCCCCTGCAACTTCTACTTCCTTTATGATCTTTGATTTCAGCTTGGAGTTGCCGCAACCATCTAGCCAAAGAGAGAACCAGAATTTGGCATTAGCAATAATTTTATCATTTGAATGATGTATATTATTGAAACAACTATCATTTCTAGCACCCCAAAGACTCCAACATATAGCAATAGTAAGGAAGTGCCAGGCATGTGTAGACTTATGGTTGTTAGAATCAAAACACCACTGTGAAAAGCAATCAAATATGGAGGAAGGCATCTGTGGTATATGGGATAGGGGCATGTAGTAGGACCAAATGCTGATAGGCAGCAGGCACTCAAAGAAAATATGGAAGGTAGTTTCAAGTTGACACCATCCCATCCTCTAGCATGAAGTATATCTTTGGAGTTGAGTTTCTCCCAACTCAACAACCGAATGAATATCTTGCATTTTAGTTGTAACCCTTGTTTTCGTAAATATGTATTTCCTGTATATTTTCTATATTTAAATTTTTTTTGTAAATTATTTTCCGCTTTCAAATTCTTTGTTAAAATGTATTGTTGGATCTTCTATTAAAATCTATTTTTGATCAATAATTTTATTTGTAACTATTTTCTATGATTTTTATATTATAATACAAATCTTATTATTGTAATTATTATTACCTTGATTTCTATTATTATTACAATTACTGTTATTATTATTATTGTTATTATTATTATTAATTTTGACTGGCTATTAAAAATCTATTTCTATGTACTAATTGTATTTGTAGTTATTTCAAATAAATTCTATATTGTAATGCAAATTACATTTTATTATAAATCATATTTTTATTTGGTTATTTTATAAATTATATTGGATCTTTTAATATAAACCCAATTATTCCTAAAACCCTATTTTCCTTATTGGGTTTTTTTAAAAACCCAACTACCCGTTAGCCCATTAAACCCCTCTGTACCCGTACCCATATATTTCTTCAGTAGCCAACTAAACCCTAATATAACTTTATATATATATACCATCTGTTTACCCTCTAAATCGCTTTATCCCAATCCTCCGAAACCCTACTCCCGTTTTTCCTCTGTGCTCCTCCCTTGCACCTCCGCAGCCTCCGATCCTCTCTCTGCCTCACCCTGGTTGCGCCGCCACCTCCTCGCCAGCCTGCCGTCCTCCGTCGCAGTTGATAGCCCCATCGCCCGGTGCATGTCCCCTGCTCCCCACACCCCTGTGCCCCTTCGACTGCGCAGCCCTCGTTTCCCCTGTGCGCCTCCAGTAGTCGCAATAGCACCCCCGAAGTCCCTGTGTATTGTGCCTCCACAACGCAGCAGCCAGTCGCCGCCTCTGCCAGTGCCGCCTGCAACCTTCCCTGTTGTCGTCACCTTGTGCCAGTGCATCCCGTTGCCAGCCAGTGCCTCCGGTGCTGTTTAGTCGCGCCGTCGCACCCCCTGGCTGCCGCTCTCTCTCTCACAGAGCACTCCCTCCCTCCTTGCTCTGTTTTAGTGATCTGGTGATCTGGGCTGTTCGATCATCATCGTGATCATGATCATCGTCTCCATCCGATCTGATCTGATCATCTTGATCATCACCATCGGGGTGATCTTGGCCGTCCGATCTTCATCATCTTGATCTTGATCTTCGATCTGATCCGTCCGATTTGATCTGATCATGATCATCATTGCCCTTGGATCTAGCCGTTGGATCTCTTGATCTTCATCATCTTGATCATCCTCTTGATCATCGAGATCCATGCCTAGGGTTCGTGATTGCGATTGTGATCGTGTGTTCGTGATTGGTTCGTGATTCGTTCGCTTGAGTTCGTGCCCGGAAATTTGTTCCCATTATTCTTGCTTCTTGCTCCGTTCTCTTTGTCGACTATAAGGCAAGTAACTTGTATTCTTTTCTTTGTGTAATACAAGTACTAAATACTGCCTATAGTGTGGTTGTGTTCTAGAGACAATTCTTGTGTGAAACCCTTGTTATGCCTTGTCTCTTTTGTGTTGAACCGCCCGTAGTTGCCTCATTACACATATGACATGAAATAACTTAGGGATAACCACTTCTTGTTGTATACATGCAAGTTATTTGTGATTCATGACTTGTTGTATGATCTTGTATGCATGATGTGTTCGTTGTAGTATAACTTTTTGTAGACTTGCTAAATACTCTATACCATGTTGTTTGGACATCTAGTATACCATATTTCACGATGATATGATTTGGATGAGTTTCATACGACCTATGTTGAATTTATGCATGAAGAACAATTCTGTCCTTGTTGTTACTCCGTTTTTGTTCAGTAATTTAAACCCTATTAAGGTCAGTATATGAAAATTATTTGTGAATATGAATTATAGAGAATTCTGTCTACTTTGCAGATTTTCTGACAGATCTCAGTTTTGATTGATGAGTTGCAAGTTATGACTATTTTACTACAGATGTGTTTAAAATTCCAGATCCAGTTTTATATGAATTCTGTATGGTAATTTATTTTTCAACTGATGTTAAAGATAATATTTTGATCCAATATTTTTCTGAGTACAACTAGACCTGATTGGGATTAACCCCTAATTTTTGTGGATTTAATTGATAACTTTTATAAATTATTCTATACTTGCAAACAACTACTTTACATCCAGAATTTTCATACTATTCAGTAAAGATACATAATTTCGACCTAATTCTATTTGCTGTTTAGAAAAACTTTGTAAATATGAATTGTAGCCTAATGTATCTATTTTATCAACCTTTTGATGGATCTAGATTTCGACTTATATTTTGTAAGATATTGCTGTTTTAGTACTGTAGTGTTTATGATTCCAGATTTACAAAACTGTCGTGTCTTGCTGTTTTTTGATTTTACTTGAATATTCTATTTGTATTGGAAAATTATGAAACTTTATTTCTGTTACTAAACATACTAAGGAATATTCCAAATTTTTCGTGGATTTAATCAGTAAGTTTTTATGCCATTTTCTTGTTCTTGAACGCAGACTTCTGATGCCTGGCTGAACACGTTTTCTAGATTCAAATCTGTTTTGAGACTTGTTTTTGTGAAATACCATATGACTTATATATATTTGTTGGATCCAGTCGAGAGTCTATTTTCCAGATTCTCTGACGGATCCAGGTTTGCAGATTTGTAGCAACAGGAATTTCAGATTTAGTGCAGTACTGTCTTACTGTCCTGAACTAGAATTTTCGTTATTCTATCCATTTATGTGCTGTCTTTCACCTATACATATTTATCTTTCAATCTGAACCTGTTACTTGTTTATTTCATGTTATTCTTGCCCTGTTTTGTGACACATACATGCTTGTCTGATAATAATAAAATAACCAAGCTGGGGTTAAGGAAAAGATCTAGTAGTGGATAATATAGAAATGTGTACTTGGAAGGAGGCCCGTGTTTCCCACAGGATTATATGCTAGTGTTCATGACTACATGATACACGACTATGTCTGTCTGATTACCCTGACTGCACACTTCCCTATAGGAAGGTGTACTCAGAAGAGAACCTGTAGTTCTACCTGTCTGTCTGGATCTACATCTGATATCTGTCTGTCTGATACCTGAGTACACGGCCCAATAGAATCCCCTACGAAATCTAAACGTAATCTGTTTGAATGTAGCAACCATGTGGTAAAAACCTGGGATGCATGAAGTGCTACCTAGATAGTAATAAATACAAGACTTGACATAACCTGACATCTGTTATCTGTTATCTGTTACATGCCACTGTTCATCTGTTACCTATTTACCTGTATCTGTTATCTGACATCTATTATTTCTATATCTTTCTGCATACCATGACATTTGGCATCTGTTACATATCACCTGTACCTGTTAGCACACCATTTTACTTGATTCTGTTTTCTGATTCATGTTAGATATCATGTTTTGCTCTATCATATCTATTCCATGCTATGTTTGTTTCTGTTGTTATTTTATATCTGTTTATTTTTCCTGTACTTGTGCCTGCACTACAAGCGGCCCGTAACTTGCATTGACGTGAGTTTGTTTTCTTTCTCTTTCCTCTTCCTGCAATTTATTAAATTGCAGATTATGGAGATCAGCAGCCCGATGGAATAGGTGATATGAGATTATAGATGCTGAAGTTTTGCTAATTATTATTATTTACTGTTGCTTTTGAATAATTGTATCTGTTACTTGGATTATTTTGTATTGGGCAATGTGACCCAGGATTATTGACTTGTTCAAATCTGGTTTATTTGAGATTATTCAATTTTTTTTCAAGTAAATTTCTGTTGGTATATTGGTCCATATATGCATGTGTGGTTGACTTCTCTTGCTTCCTACTCTGATTATTCTTGTGAAATATTGTAAAGATCCTGACAGCTTATGGATGATGAAAATCATTTGCTGGACTTAGTCACGTATCCATATTCCGTATTCCTTTTTGGGAAGCAGGGCGTGACATTAGTGGAGCTATGTTTTCCCAACAAGCTTTGTAGAATCGAGACTTAAGGACAAGAACTGAGGATTTTGCTTATCTGAGGATGTTGCTAATCCACATACACCACCTTGGTCCAAACCCTCTAGCAGTGAACATCTAGCTCAATAAAATCCCAACTGACAGTGTCGAAGGCTTTACGAAAATCAGTTTTCATCATGATAGTATTAGATTTTTTGGTGCTACACAAATTGATAGCTTCATGGGCAACCAAGAAACAATCAATGGTGGACTTCCCTTTCAAAAAAAGCACTTTGAGAGGAAGAGACCAAGGTGTCAGGTAGGGGCCTTAATCTTTTGGCCATGATCTTTGTAAAGATCTTGATAGAGCAGTTTAGGAGACTAATTGGTTTGAAATAATAACCAGAATTAGCACCTTAGCATTTAAGAATAAGCATAATGTTGGAGTAATTCAGTCGGCTAATATCAGATGTGCCATTTTGCAAGTCTGTCAGCATACTTTATAGGTCTCTGTGAATTACCTCACAAAATGTTTGTAAAAACTCATAGAAAAGCCATCAAGCGCATGAGCCTTGTCACCACTCATGTCGAAGACAGCTCTTTTAACCTCCTCCAAAATGAATGACATCTCTAACTCTGCAAGGTTATTATTGGAGTGTGGTTAGAGTGATGGTCTACCCTGAAATCGGGGTTTGAGCTAGTCCCACAAATTTCATTGAAGTGGTATTCAAAGCATGATTTGATGATGTTCCGGGTTATGATCAAATCTCCATTACGCATTAGGGAATAAATGAAGTTTTTCCTTCTTCCACTGGCGATGGAATGAAATAATTTGGTGCTGGTATCCCCTTCCTTGATCCAAGTAACTCTAGAACTTTGATGCCAATAAGTTACTTCATCTTTCACTAAGGACTGATACTCTCTCTACACAGCTTGGAGTGCTTCAGACTGGGATGAGTCAAGGGAGTGATCATCTGCATCAATTTCTAATTGATGAATTTTATCAAGAAGTGCATTTTTTGGATTGTGATGTGACCAAAAACCTCATTTCTCCATCTACGAATTCTCCTCTTCTGCAAAATGAGCTTATGAGCAAATCTATCCACTGAGGATCCTATGCAAGTAAAACTCTTCCACCTTTCAGTAACTGCAGGTGAGAAACTCTCATTCTGAAGCGATGCTCAGTCTAAAGTAGTGGACCTTATTCTGAATCGCATTAGTATCAAGAATAATAGGGCAGTGATCAGATGAGATTCGTGGGAGGGAGTGTTGAATGCATTGTGGGTTTAGCTGCTCAAATTACCCTGTGATGAGGAATATGACTAGCCTAGCCAAGGCAGGATTGGATCTCGGGTTGGACCAAGTGTATTTCCTTCCTGCGAGTGGTAGGTCTATGAGCTCTAGCTGCTGAATGAAGTTTCCAAAATCTTTCATATCTCTTCCTGAACTTTGCCCTGTATTTCTCTCGGGGTTATTAAAAGTAACAATGAAGTCCCCAAAAATTACCAAGACATCACATAACATTCCTTTTCTCTTCTCTATCTCACTGAGACACAGTGTTCTATGGTCTAGCTCAAAGGGGGCGTAGACAGAAGTAAGCGACCATTCCAGTTCTGATGCTCTGTTTCTCAATGATAAGGAGATTGAGACAATATCAACACCTGTGTAGAAACAGTCTAGCGTGTTTTCATCCCATCCAATAAGCACCCCTCCACACCTCTCTATAGCACCTAGCTCCTACGATCTATTAATCGATGTCCCTCCAATGGACTGTAGCTTCCTGGGTGAAGGGTTGTTAAGCTTTGTTTCTTGAAGACGCACTACTGAAACCTGAGCACTTCGAATACCATCTCTAATAAGGGCACATTTGTTAGGGTTGCCCAACCCTTTAACATTCCAACCGACAATCTTCATTGAAGAGAAAGTTAAACAACCGAAATAAAACACGAACATGAAAAAAGACCAGATAGACTTAAGGCACTCAGATGAGTTATCTCTGTTGATCAGGGGGATCAACAAGGGCACTCTATGTCTATTTAAGTTTATTAATCGAGTGTGTCCCAATAGCCTCCACTCTTATAGATTCAGCTACCTCGTAGATATCCTCTTTAGTTATAATGCAAAAGGATTAAGACATGCATTGGTAACTGAAAACATAGAAGATGAGGTACCTTCTTTCTTGTGAGAGGCTGCTGCTTTGATAGAAGTTAACAAGTTTTTCATGAATGGTTTGGTGTTAGATCACCTGAAAGCAGATCTGCTTCGCTTTCTGCATTTGCTAGGACCTTCCTCAAAGCTAGGTGTGACAAAGTCTGAATTGGATTGAGACTGGGATCTTGCCTTTTGAGGGATAAGAGACTTGGTTTTGAAGCTAGTAGAACCCACTCCACTTGTTCCTAAATTGACCTGCATTGCATTAGACTTGCTTGCCTTCTCAATCTTCTTAATAACGAAATGTCTGAGAGAAGATTCCACAGAAGGAATGATTTCTTTGAAGAGGAACACTAGGATATTGACCACTTTACCCTTCCAAATAATTTGGTGCACTTCTTCTTTAGAAAGATTTTCTTCGGAGGTTGCTGAGCCGTCAGGAATCCCCAGATTCGATCTCCAGTTTACCCTCCTTAGACTCTGAAATCTCCACAATAGGAATGACATTGAAAACGATTTTTTCTTCCTGTTTAGACCCCACAGAATCAGCTCCTACTTTTGTGTGTGTGTGTGGGGGGGGGGGGGGCGCAAATTGGTAACAACCAAACTGGAATCCGCTAAACCTAAGATATTCAAAAACTTTCCAACAACCTTGTCCTAATTTGGTGCATCCTAAGATTGCGTGACTGTTTGAACAACTTCCCTGATTTTTTTCTTGCTCGTTTTATCTCCAATGATCCCCTGAGGAGGTACTTTTGCCCGGGGAACCTCATGGGGCTGATTGTGGCATGTGTAGAATGCGCAGCATTTTCCCCCTTCCTATGCCAAAAAGAACTTGGACCACTACCTAACATGAAGAGCTAGATCATACCTTGCTGAACAGCTTCGACGGCGATTGGCTAACCAAAGATTAACACAGGAACTTTGCGAATTTGTAGCTCCCTTGTCCAAGGCACAGTGTAACGGACCTGCACTAGCTTTAGAATGTGAGTGATATCTTCAAATTCGATAAGAACCAATGCTTGATCTCTGGTAGCTTCTTCTTTCATCTCGCTGCTCATAGTGGTAAACTTCCCAAAAGGTCTGACTAGATGTTCAAGGGAGGTCTGGTTCCACATGTGGAATAGAAGGAGGGGGATATTGATCTACATATATCTTGTCTTAGGCCTGAGCTTCGCCCCAAAGTCCACAGACCATGGTAAGAAAGGTGGCGTTGAACCCGGAAAACTGGAAATTTCCATCAACAACCACCTTTTTTGCCTCCTCCTCCAAGGGGAACTAAACATGATAGTCACCATCACCGACTTTTTTGGGCACCCACCACCCCCCTTGTCATTTCCAAGCAAAATTGAGGGCACTCTCCACATCCTTCGTCGCCGGTCTGGTACGGGGGTTGATAAGATGGAGGAAAGCACTTGGGTGCAAAGTTGACAGTGCCACCGCATTCTCGAAGTTATATGGAATTTCCACGATGAGGGATTCGCGGCGGTTGAAAAGAGGGCAGTCCCTTATGACCAAACTTTCTACAGTTAAAGCAATGGATTCCGAACTTCCTGCACTCTGCCGATTGGTGGTCATCGCCGTCTCATTTCATGCATCTCCTTTCCATCTTCTTCTTGAGGGTTCTAGGATTCTAGAATCTAGGGTTTCTGAGGGGAGGTGGTTTGTGTTGAAAATAGGGTTTGTGAGGGAAGGAGGCTTTCTGGGGATTTGTTTGGTGATGGAATGGTGGAGTGGGATGAAGATGGTGCGGGGTTTGAGGTGAGTAGGGGAAATGAATAGGCTGTGGGTGGTAGTGATGAGAGAGAGGGCGTGACATCTTGAGAACTTGAGCCAAAGATTTGCTCTTCTTCCAAGACAGCCATACTCTCACCTCCTCTCTCCACTCTCCTCTCTTTTCGTAGACTCACTAATGGTCCCAATGCCTCTAGGATGTTGTATGATGAATTAGGCAAAAATCTATATGCAATTTTTTGTTGGAGGATACACATGAAAAATTATTGGGTAGAGTTGAATTTATTTTTAAACCTAATGGTTTTCATAAATACTACAAGCCCCATCACTTTAAAATAGATTATTTTTAGAATTAAACATCCATTTTAATTATTTCTTTACTTATTTAAATATTTTTTTTCCATTTCCTATATTACCCTTTTGAAGAAGAACTTTTCTTCAAAGAATAATCAAACAAAAAGAAAAAAACAAAATTAGAAAAGCTCCATGCATTGCAGAAGATTGCTCATTTAGTTAAACAGAGAACTAATAATACTGAAGAACACATTCTTATGAAATTGAATATTGATTAAAAAAACTCACAGAATATAGAAACTAAATTCTTGAACAAAACAATGAGTTATTTAGGATTTCATATGAGGATCAAATCTTACTAGCAAATGGAGTTGAGGGGGAGTGCAGATATATAATTAGGGTTTTATGTACTCCATCAAGTCCTTCAAATAAAATATAAAGGTAAGAAGAAATAGAATGAGAATATTTTGAAGATGGATCATGGGGTTTGATGTACCTCCATACCACCATCCACTTTTCCACTTCCTCATTCTTTCATCTGAGACTTTGATTTTCATATTAAACTCTAATTAAATATATCTCTATTCAGTTGAGTGTTTTAGATTGTCGTATTTTGTGAGAAACTTAATTGAAGAAGAAAAAGAAGCTCATTTCTTTTTTAGAAAGGGTAATACAAAAAATACAAGGGAACACTATTTAAAGTAATAAATAATTTAATTAAAAATGAGAATTGAGTATAAAAATAATCAATTTTAGGGAGGTGGGTTTTAGAATTTATGAAACTCATTTGATTTAAAAATAAATAAAGATCCAACCTTGGGCCTTGAAATATTATTTTCAACTTATTAAATGTTCTATAAGAATATTTTAAAAAGTTATGTCAAATTTGAAGGAATCATATGCATATTTCTCTTGGAGAATGTATATGAATTATTAAAAGTTCTTTAAAAAGTTTTAAGAAAATTAATATAAATGTCGAAAGAAATCTGCACTGTGTTGGAGGATAAATAGGCCCAATTAGTAAAAATAATAATGGAAGTATGGCACATTAGGTTATTTAATTTTATGTAAAAAGTTTTTAAAATTTTAATGTAAAAAGTGGAAGGAATCAGATGCAAATCTCTGTTGGAGGATGTATATGCAAAATTATAAAAAGTTTTAAGAAAATTAATGTAAGAGTGTAATAAAATTTGCACTTTGTTGGAGGATGTAAAGACAAAATTATTAAAATAAGGAAGGGACGACATTACATTCTTCAGATCATGCATCATCTCTTACATCAGTGATTCACTATTGCTCTGATTACATCAATGCTTACATCATGGGTCAATAATTGTGGTTAATACGTCACTGCTTACGTTACTCTAGAAAAAGAGATTTCTCCTGTTCGATATCTTCACATGCTCCACATTTATGTTGGTGTTCTGTCGTCATCAGGCAATAGTAGTATCCAACTGTTTGTTCTGTCATAATCATTGCTCCTGTAGATAGTATTTGCTACCAACTGTCAAATAGCTCAAGCTTATGTTGTGGCTGCTTTTATTTTTGCTATGCTATTCATTATTATTTTCTTTGGGGCTGGGTTGTTATAGATCCATATGTTGTCGTCTTTTAATTCGCAACACATATTTCTAAATCACATTGACCTCCTTTATGGGATTATCTTCTTAAATTCCTCAGCTTTGTATGGCACTATGTTAGATGCTCCACAAATTACCTGGGTAGTCACCCTATTTTGATGACATGTTCTGCTAGAAGTTTTTCATTTTCTTCAAGATACTCTGAGATTGCTGAATACATTCTAATATATATCTTTGAGGCCTGTGTAAGACCAAAATAACTCTTGGTTGGTTTATATATTTTTCTTAGCAATTGGATAAGTTCTTCACATTCTCTGAATCGATAGATACAATGAACAAGTCATCTTTCAAATAGTGCTCGCATTGTTTTTGGATTAGCTTCTGATAGCATGATGGCCTTGTTCATATGCTGATGTGATAAGGCCTTGATGAACTGGTTCACCTCGGTTATTTGACATAATTTCTTAATATAATGTAAAAATAATATTTTTTTGATGCTTTGGAAGGAGATTTCTTAGTGAGTAATGTCTCCTTGTATGTTGTTTTATTTGAAGATGTATTTGCTTCTTCTTTCAGGGAATGGGTAGGTTCACCCATTTCAGTCATTTTTTCACTAACATTGTTCATCATATTTTCTGTAGTTGCATGTTGGTTTATGTGTTGGTGAACATAATTTGAAGTCTACATATTTGTAATTGTAGTTGATTAAATGATGACTTTATCTGTTCCATATTTTCCTTGAGGAAAATTATGTTTTCTTCTATTTGCTGAACTCTAGTTTCCATTATGCAGAAATGAAACGGTTAATTTCCTTGATAGAAAATCAGTTAAAACATTATATTTTCCTTTTATATTTTCTATTGGAAAATAATAATGTGCTAATTCCATTTGGAATCTTATCAATTGTAACGCCCCGAATTCCAAATAAGACCGAATTCGAGATTTCACAGGATCTTTACACTTCACTTCGTACAATTTTACAAGGAAATTAAAACTTTCCATCATACATCAGAGTTCTTTACAATTTTGTTTACACAACATAAGAATACAATGAAATACAACAATGAGAATGATATACAATTTATACATCTTTAACAAATAATAATTCAGCAGCATCGAAATCAACTTTAGTCCTTGAATATGTCCATTTCCTGCATAATAAACTGTGGGCACGTCAGTTGATTACAACCGACGAAATTTTATACACGGCTATCCTCTCTATGCCGGGAATAGTATAATGATCTCCATACTTTAACAAACCACAAATATTTTGAAATGAAATAAAGTATAGAAATGTGATTACTCTAAACATGTAAGTGTATGTCATGCCTTAAATGCCTAATGCACACAATTTTATACTAGGATGACACTAATGCACACTTGTTCAGATTCTATGCATCCCATACTACAAAGGTCCGAGGGCAAGCGCCTACGTACTCCACAATAAAGGGTTCGATCCCTTGCTATGAAACTACCCAGTAATAAGACAAGGTTTAGATCATTCCACAAATTTGAATTCCAGCCCCGGAGTCCACCGCTGACTGTTATCATGGATACCACATCATGCAAATCATCCCGCAAGTGCCCCTCTAGCCCCGGTATATGCATATACATTGGAGTACGGCAAAACAAAAACTGTCCGCCCGATTACTCAAGATCCCGAAATCCACCGCTGACCCGTCCTCATAATCCCAGATTTAAAAATAAAAGCCCGTCTCCCACGTAGCAACCACATTCCACCAACTGGGTCTATAGCGACGGAGATCCACCCCCGACTATATAGAGCAACCCACTTACGTTTGCCCAGATTTACTACATCTTCACTTAAGTGCCTAGTATTTCTTAAGTTCAAGACATGAATAATTTATCATACCTAGAATTAGTTTTACTTCCCACCGGACTTAATCAACAAAAAAACGAGATAGCTCTATGTCCATATCTCAAAATATATTCAACTTTTTTTAATTCAATAGTGCCGGTACCCGATGTCTCACTAACTCTAAATCACAACTTTTTTATGTACAAGAAACCATGGGTACACATACCCTTCAATAAATATGTCTTAAACTTAGATATTCTCATCTTCACAAATGATCAATGTCTCATTTAATACTACTCATGAATTCTTTAATCACAAACCTTCAAAAATAATAATCCTCATAAATTCATTTAAGTCTCATTAGCAACACATCAATTCCATCAAATATTTCTATAACCAAAAACTAGCATACTTTCCACAAAGGGACTTAATTATTCTTGTTTCACAACTTAATCAAGGTCTCAATTTAGCAAGAATCAATGTCTCATTTTAGCACGATTCAATGATCTATTTTCCCACTCTTAATTCTTTTCAATCAATGAATTTACTCATGCATTTATCTAATTTAAACTCATTATTAGTTTGAGTACATATATAAACATAAATTGCATACTCTCAACAAGAGAAATAATTTTCTCATCAAAATCTTTATTTTTCTTCTAAAGATAAAAATCATGTTCTTAAAATAATTAACTTAAGAACAAAACTCATTCTATCTAAAAATGTCTCTTTTACTTCTTAAATATACAATAAAAATTCTTTAAAATGATTTTAATAAATTTTTTATTTCACTTTGTAAACATATAGGATTTTTCCCAATTTTTAAGTGCATTTAAACTCACTAAATTGCTTAAAACACAAAAAAAAATACGAAAGGTGGCCTCGGGTTTCGAACCCGTGAACCCACAACCAGCACCCAAGCACACAACGCTAACCAATAAGTCCATATGGACTTGTTGTCTAGATCTCGAAATGAACACCCTTAAAACAATCCTCGGGTTCACGTACTCATTTAAAATTAAAACAAAAATGTTTTCGGGCTTACTAAGGCTCGAACCCAGGCCGAAACAAAGAAACATCTCACGCTCGGCCACTGGGCCAATTGTGTCCAACGGGTATAAGATCACTTCATGGATTTTTATACTAACTTTCTGTTATTCCACTATACTTATAAAACTCGATTTCCTCAATTTGTTCAATTCTTTTGTTAGACTGAAATTTGTTCCTGTAATATGAGTTTACTTTTCAACAGTAAATTATAGATTTATAAATCATATTTTAGAGAAATAAAATAGCTTCCAAATAGTTTCTCTGTCACTAATAAACATGAAATTTCAAAAAAAATTTCTTTTTCCAAGTAGCACAATTCTATGTCTTGTCTATAAATTCAATAGTACTAATTTTACAAAAATAATATATTCATTTGCTTTATTAAAAGAAGAAATCTCCAACCATTGTTCATACAATCAATAATTTCTTCATTCATGATTATTAGTGAAATGACAAAATGATTGATTACTTCTTTGCTCATTAACTACTACATGATATAATGTTAATTCATCAAACATAACCTGATTCACTATTCACAACATCCATAGAATAGTTTGTTCTATTTTATCCCCTCAAAACTATTCATTTACTTTCATTAGTATGCACATTCTAAAATTAGAAAGTAAGAAAACACCCAGCTTTTGTGAAGCTTGACTAATGAAAGAAAAGAACACCACTTCTAGCTCCAAGGACTCCTAGCTCTTCTCTTCCAAGCAAAGCGTCCAAATATAAAAACTCTCTTTCTCTCTTTCTTTTTCTTTCTCTTATTACTTGATTTGCTTTTGGTGAGAAGAATGGGAAGAAAATGGGTGCTATTTATAGGTCTAGGTTAGGGACTATATTGCGTAATTCTCGCCCTAATAATTTCTCATTTTAATTCTCCATCTCTTCATTTTTCTTAACTTCCCTAACTCCCAACTCTTCAAATATTATAACCTCCAAACCCCCAACTTTTCATCTCCCCACTCTCTAAAATACTAACTCCAAACTCCTCTCCTCTCCCACAAAGAATCCGGCCACTTTCACTTCAGAAATCAATCAGCACCCAATTGTGCTAATTTGATTCCCAACGTGGGCCCCCTCCATGCTTAATCCATTTACACATATTTACACTATATTATCTAATATGTTTATTTTTTCCCAAGCCAATATGTAATCAGCCCACTTGCTGTTGAAGCCCATGTGGGCCCCTCCATCACAAAACCCATTCATTTACAACATATACACCATCAAATCTTATATACTTGTCATCTTATACACTATATTAACTCTTATATTAACTCTTAGCTCTTAAATCTTATATACTACATATACTATATATTATACACCATATATTATATTATTTAAATTACGGAATGTTACACACACTCCAAAAATTATTTTGAAAACAAATACGCTTAAATATGCACACCGAAATTACGTGCATTATACGTATAATAATATTTAATCAAAATAAGGGAAATGCATAGATAGTCGGAAATCAAAATGCGAAATGAAAACACATTACAAAATACACGTGTGTAACGCACAAGGGCAAAATTGTCATTTCAAATTTTGCGGGGTGTTACATCAATCTTTTATTTGCTGTAGTTGGATCTATTATTTTTTTAATCCAAGTCTTTGCTTGTGTATTGTCCGTTTTTACTATGAAATTTGTATGTATTATGAATAACTCAAAATTTTTAATTGCTTTGAAGATTCCTATGAATTCCTTTTCAATTTATGTGGTAATTTTGTTTTGTTTGTGTGAATGACCCACTAATGTATCTAGCTAGTCTTTATTCTTTTTCATATTTTTCTATAAATTTTAATATTGCTCCCTAATTATTTTTACTTGCATCTGTTTCTATTATCCATGTGCATTCTTTACCAGGTAATCTTAGTTTATTTAATTCTGAAGTTTATTATTTCAATATTTTATGTTTTTCTTTAACCTATTTGGTCCATTCTCATTTCTTAAACTTTTTTCAGTTTTTGTTATAGCCAATTTTTTTTTACTGATAAATTTGGTATATATCCTCTTGTTTGATTTAGTAATCCAATTATGGCTTGTACCACCCTTTTATCTTTTAAAACATTTGGAAATGTCTAAATCTTTTCCGCTATATGTGGTTGCAGTTCTATTCCTTCATGCGATAATTTTGTTCCTAAGAATTCTATCTTTGTTTTGAACAGTTTCTTTTTCTTTTTTGACAATATATTCTGCATTTTTTACTATTTTATGATTTTTACTAAATGTTCTTTATGTTGCTCTTCGTTTTCGGATGCTATTAGAATATCATTTACATATACCAGTATAAAATTATTGTATTTTTTAAATATGTAACCCCTGTTTTTCACTTTTGGTATTTTTGAGGGTATTTTTCATTTTTGTGAATTAATATTTTCCATTGTATTTTTCGAAACAAAAAGTTTAATTATTTTTATTCTATAATAGTTTTCTGGCAGTTTTGACCTCCTTTTGTTGATCGTGCGCCGTTTGGCCGTTTTTCGACATTTTGAGCTCTTTTTCTCAATTTCTTGATCTCGTTCATGTATAAATATTATTTTAGGGTCATGGTGAATTTTTGGGAGAGTTTTGACCAATTTGAAATTTTTGGCCTTAAGGAGATTTTTAGGAGCCATAGGATTCATTGTACTTTGTATCTTCATTTAAAATCTACCCAATATCCATTACCCAGTTGTATACCTATTGTTTTCTATTGATATCCACTACCCATTAACCCACATTTGATCTCCTATATATACCCCTAATACTAATTAATCCCTAACCCTAATATTTTTCTCTCTCCCTCTCCTACTTGCACCCGGCCTCCACTTGAGATATTCCCGGCCTGCCTTCTTCTACCCCAGGCCGACCTTCCCTTGGTCTCTCCAACCATAGCCGACCAATATATACTCTTCCATCATCCTTTTATACTACTTCGCTTCATAAAATACCTCGTCTCTCCTCTTTTTGTGGCCGGCCAAGCATCA
Organism: Hemerocallis citrina; assembly: GCA_017893485.1. Taxonomy (NCBI): domain Eukaryota; kingdom Viridiplantae; phylum Streptophyta; class Magnoliopsida; order Asparagales; family Asphodelaceae; genus Hemerocallis; species Hemerocallis citrina. The sequence goes on from CM030366.1 coordinate 39,646,763, forward strand.
AACCAGCACCATACGACCCCAAGTCAGTGAACAACACCTCTCTTCACTGATTTGAATTGTGGGCATCTCCCACTTTGGTTCGTGTGTCAAAGAGATCAACCGTTGGCGCGTTTTGTTCGTGGGTTTCGCTCGAAATCGCGTTAGAAGGCATCTTGCTCGTGGGTTTTCTTTGAAAGGTTTGGATTCATCGCGTTCATCATCACAAAGAGGCAAGTAACTTGTACTTAAATTTCTTAGGTTGATACAAGTCGAAAGTTCACACATAGGGTAGTTTGAGACTAGAGATGGCCAAAGATGATAATTTTATTTGTGGGTTTCGTCTCTATTATTCAAAACAGGTCATAGATGACTTAGGACATGGAGTTTGATAGGTTTATGCCTTAGGATTCACCCAAACGCGATTTTGATCGCGTATGTGACATATTGTGTACCATGTGTTTGCTTGATTACCCACATGAAAATATTAGGTTTTGGCATGTTAGTTACCCCCCATAAAGATATTTAGATAATGGGTAGGCTGTGTTTTGAATTTGGTTAAGTTTGGTTAATTTTTGTAGAAGTTATGATGATTCTAAGATGATGTGAGAAATCTGGAAATTCGGATTGTACTGGATTGTTTTCTGTTTTCACCTAGGTTAGAGTCCGAATCTCAACTTGAAAATTTCACAGTAAATTGTACATAATTGAATCTATTTTCAAACCCCACTGGTTTCACTACGTTTGGAATTAGTATGCAGGAGATATGTTAATTTTAGTGCATGTGTGTCAGTGGTTTCCAGATTCAGTTTGGGGTAGATTTGTGAACTATTTATTTTCAAGATTCAGGTTATACACAATATCATGCCATAATATTTTACTCAGTGTTTCCTCATGATGTTAGGGTGTTCCCAAATTTTTGTCGTATTTTAAAGATGAGTTTTGCACGATGTTTCATATCATTTTCTATAACCTACTTTTGCTGTAAACTGCGTGTGGTTGTATGTTGAATGCCGTTTTCACCCTAATTATATTTACTGTATGAAAATATTATGTGAGATATGAAAGTTGGAAAATTTTGTCTAGTTTCACCCTGTTTTGGCGGAAGTGGATTTCGATGTGCTGTTTGCAAGTTGTGTTCAATTTTGTACAGCAGTGTTGAGGAATTCCAGATCCATCAAAACCGTGTTTTGTGTTACTTTTCATTTTTTACAACATATCTATACTTTCTGGAAAAATATGAAAATTTATATTTTGAGACTATACTTATAGGGGATTACCCCAGAATTTTCGTGGATTTAATTGATGACTTTACCTCCTGTTTTCATGTGGTTTAAGTTATTCTCCTGTTTTCTGGCTGTACATAAAAACTATGTTGAATTGTGGTTTAAATCGAGATGTTGTGAACTAGTATATAGAATTATTATACCCGTTTGAAGCGTGTGGATGTCTAGTTTCCAGATCCTTTGTTGGATCACGATTTGCATACCTGTAGATCTTTGGATCACTGTTTTTGTACAGACTGGTCTTGCTGTCCTGATTATAAACATACACTAAGTTGCTCGTATTTGTGAATGCTTGGTACCTATACTTGCTGATCTGATTCCCTGAACCTAAACCTGATTATAACCTGTTAGTTTGACATTATTTAGTACACTCTCATGCCTGTTGATGATCTTAATAATAAAAGTAACCAAGCCGGGGTTTAAGGGAAAGATTGAATAGTGGATAATTCAGAAACGTGTACTCGGAAGGGGGCCCGTGTTTCCCATGTTAATGCACGTACCTGTTGGTCGTGTACCTGTTACTTGTTGATGCATGTATCTTTTGGTCGTGTACCTGTTACCTGTTGATGCACGTACCTGTTGATTCATGAACCCGTTGATGCATGAATCGGATGATTCGTGTACCTGTTTTTGATTCATGAACCTGTTTTCCTGTACCTGAGTATACTGCCCTCTATGGTCCACTATAAAATCTAAAACGAAACTGCATTGACTGTAACAACCATGTGATAAAAGGATGGCACATGAAGTGTTACCTAGATAGTAATAATACAAGATATTTAATACCTGACATTTGAACATGATACCTGAATAAGATACTTGACCTGATACGATACGTGCATGTTTGATACTTGCTACATGTTACATGATTACCTGTCTACCTGTTTACCTGATTACCTGATATCTGATACATGTTTACCTGTTTACCTGACACTTGACACATGTTACCTGTACCTGTTAGTATATGATTATACCATGCTAGGTTTGTGGTTTAGATTCACCCATTTCTATGTGCTTTTATCCTACTCTATTTGTGACCCGGACTTGCCATTGACGGGTACTTGTGTTTTCTCTTTTCTCTTTCCTGCATTCGTTGAATTGCAGATTTTGGAGGACAGGTTCCTGAAGGTATTGGCAAGATGATGGGCTAGAGGCTGAAATTTTGCTATTACTATTCTTGTTGCTTATTTTGGACAATATTGTATTTTGAGACTTGTATTATTTCCTGTATTTGGGCGATGTGACCCAGGATTATTTGTGTTATTCAGATCATGACTATTTGAGATTAATGCATTTTATTTCAAGTATTCTTGTTGGTATTTGGTTCATATGTGCATGTGGTTGACTTTTCTGGCTTCCGACTCTGATTTTACTGTGACATGTTGTAAAGATTTCTTGAAACAGCTTAAGGATGATAATAATCATTCGCTGGGCTTTTGTTACGTGCTCGTATTCCGTATTTTTGGAAAGCGGGGCATGACAGGGTTTTTAGTGGTATCAGAGCATCAGGTTTGGCTAATGTATTAGTTGCCTAATATATTAGACCAGCTTGACTCGAACTGGGATCTGCACAACATTTCACCAACCATGCATGCATAAATGAATTATTACTATCAACATTGATCTGGATACTAGTCTTATTCCTTTCTTTTTGATCCTTTCTTATTCGATTCCTTGATTCCTTGATTCTTCCATCTTTTTCAGTCATCCTTTTTGATTGATTTCTTGTTGGGTATAAATTCAATCTTTCGTACCCATATCCTTCTGATTTTGGTGCCATTCATTCTCTTTTCATTTTCTACTTGGTCCGTCCGTCGGCATCACTGGACGCTATTGGCAGAGTCTTCCCGATCAGAGTGGCGCAGCGGAAGCATGGTGGGCCCATAACCCACGGGTCCCAGGATTCTCTTGTTGCTTCTTTTCCTTGTATTGTTTACTTCCCTCTACCTCTTGCATTTGTTCTTACCCGTTGACTTGTTGTTTGATTCAATTCTTTTCTGTCATTTTCCCCAAATTGCTTTTGCCATGTCCTATGTACCGCCTAAGCAAATTTCGAGGACGAAATTTTGTTGTAAGGTGGGTAGGATTGTAACCCCTGTTTTTCACTTTCGGTATTTTTGAGGGTATTTTTCATTTTTGTGAATTAATATTTTCTATTGTATTTTTCGGAACAATAAGTTTAATTATTTTTATTCTATAATAGTTTTCTGGTAGTTTTGACCTCCTTTTGTTGATTGTGCGTCGTTTGGCCGTTTTTCGACATTTTGAGCTCTTTTTCTCAATTTCTTGATCCTGTTCATGTATAAATATTATTTTAGGGTCATGGTGAATTTTTGGGAGAGTTTTGACCAATTTGAGATTTTTGGCCTTAAGGAGATTTTTAGGAGCCATAGGATTCATTGTACTTTGTATCCTCATTTGAAATTTACCCAATATCAATTACCCAATTGTATACCTATTGTTTTCTATTGATATCCACTACCCATTAACCCACATTTGATCTCCTATATATACCCCTAATACTAATTAATCCCTAACCCTAATATTTTTCTCTCTCCCTCTCCTACTTGCACCAGGCCTCCACTTGAGATATTCCCAGCCTGCCTTCTTCTACCCCAGGCCGACCTTCCCTTGGTCTCTCCAACCATAGCCGACCAATATATACTCTTCCATCATCCTTTTATACTACTTCGGTTCATAAAATACCTCGTCTCTCCTCTTTTTGTGGCCGGCCAAGCATCAAACCAGCACCATATGACCCCAAGTCAGTGAACAACACCTCTCTTCACTGATTTGAATTGTGGGCATCTCCCACTTTGGTTCGTGTGTCAAAGAGATCAACCGTTGGCGCGTTTTGTTCGTGGGTTTCGCTCGAAATCGCGTTAGAAGGCGTCTTGCTCGTGGATTTTCTTTGAAAGGCTTGGATTCGTCGCATTCGTCATCACAAAAAGGCAAGTAACTTGTACTTAAATTTCTTAAGTTGATACAAGTCGAAAGTTCACACATAGGGTACTTTGAGACTAGAGACGGCCAAAGATGATAATTCTATTTATGAGTTTCGTCTCTATTGTTCAAAACATGCCATAGATGATTTAGGACATGGAGTTTGATAGGTTTATGCCTTAGGATTCACCCAAACGCGATTTTGATCGCGTATGTGACATATTGTGTACCATGTGTTTGTTTGATTACCCACATGAAAATATTAGGTTTTGGCATGTTAGTTACCCCCCATAAAGATATTTAGATAATGGGTAGGCTGTGTTTTGAATTTGGTTAAGTTTGGTTAATTTTTGTAGAAGTTATGACGATTCTAAGATGATGTGAGAAATCTGGAAATTCGGGTTGTACTGGATTGTTTGCTGTTTTCACGTAGGTTAGAGTCCGAATCTCAACTTGAAGATTTCACAGTAAATTGTAGATAATTGAATCTATTTTCAAACCCCACTGGTTTCACTACGTTTGGAATTAGTATGCAGGAGATATGTTAATTTTAGTGCATGTGTGTCGGTGGTTTCCAGATTCAGTTTGGGGTAGATTTGTGAACTATTTATTTTTAAGATTCAGGTTATACACAATATCATGCCATAATATTTTACTCAGTGTTTCCTCATGATGTTAGGGTGTTTCCAGATTTTTTTCGTATTTTAAAGATGAGTTTGGCACAATGTTTCATATCATTTTCTATAACCTACTTTTGAAGTAAACTGCGTGTGGTTGTATGTTGAATGCCGTTTTCACCCTAATTATATTTACTGTATGAAAATATTATGTGAGATATGAAAGTTGGAGAATTTTTTCTACTTTCACCCTGTTTTGGCGGAAGTGGATTTCGATGGGCTGTTTGCAAGTTGTGTTCAATTTTGTACAGCAGTGTTGAGGATTTCCAGATCCATCAAAACCGTGTTTTGTGTTACTTTTCATTTTTGACAACATATCTATACTTTCTGGAGAAATATGAAAATTTATATTTTGAGACTATACTTATAGGGGATTATCCCAGAATTTTCGTGGATTTAATTGATGACTTTACCTGCTGTTTTCATGTGGTTTAAGTTATTTCCCTGTTTTCTGGCTGTACATAAAAACTGTGTTGAATTGTGGTTTAAGTCGAGATGTTGTGAACTAGTATATAAAATTATTATACCCGTTAGAAGCGTGTGGATGTCTAGTTTCCAGATCCTTCGATGGATCATGATTTGCATGCCTGTAGATCTTTGGATCACTGTTTTTGTACAGACTGGTCTTACTGTCCTGATTATAAACATACACTAAGTTGCTCGTATTTGTGAATGTTTGGTACCTATACTTGCTGATCTAATTCCCTGAACCTAAAACTGATTATAACCTGTTAGTTTGAAATTATTTAGTACACTCTCATGCCTGTTGATGATCTTAATAATAAAAGTAACCAAGCCGGGGTTTAAGGGAAAGATTGAATAGTGGATAATTCAGAAACGTGTATTCGGAAGGGGGCCCGTGTTTTCCATGTTGATGCACGTACCTGTTGGTCGTGTACCTGTTACTTGTTGATGCACGTACCTTTTGGTCGTGTACCTGTTACCTTTTGATGCACGTACCTATTGGTCGTGTACCTGTTGATTCATGAACCCGTTGATGCATGAATCGGATGATTCGTGTACCTGTTTTTGATTCATGAACCTGTTTTCCTGTACCTGAGTATACTGCCCTCTATGGTCCACTATAAAATCTAAAACGAAACTGCATTGACTGTAACAACCATGTGATAAAATGATGGCACATGAAGTGTTACCTAGATAGTAATAATACAAGATATTTAATACCTGACATTTGAACATGATACCTGAATAAGATACTTGACCTGATACGATACGTGCATGTTTGATACTTGCTACATGTTACATGATTACCTGTCTACCTGTTTACCTGATTATCTGATACATGTTTACCTGTTTACCTGACACTTGACACATGTTACCTGTACCTGTTAGTATATGATTATACCATGCTAGGTTTGTGGTTTAGATTCACCCATTTCTATGTGCTTGTATCCTACTCTATTTGTGACCCGGACTTGCCATTGACGGGTACTTGTGTTTTCTCTTTTCTCTTTCCTGCATTCGTTGAATTGCAGATTTTGGAGGACAGGTTCCTAAAGGTATTGGCAAGATGATGGGCTAGAGGCTGAAATTTTGTTGTTACTATTCTTGTTGCTTATTTTGGACAATATTGTATTTTGAGACTTGTATTATTTCCTGTATTTGGGCGATGTGACCCAGAATTATTTGTGTTATTCAGATCATGACTATTTGAGATTAATGCATTTTATTTCAAGTATTCTTGTTGGTATTTGGTTCATATGTGCATGTGGTTGACTTTTCTGGCTTCCGACTCTGATTTTACTGTGACATGTTATAAAGATTTCTTGAAACAGCTTAAGGATGATAATAATCATTCGATGGGCTTTTGTTACGTGCTCGTATTCCGTATTTTTGGAAAGCGGGGCGTGACAAAATATCAAATCCATATATTCTTGAAATACTCCTGGACTATTTTTATATTCGAAAGGTAATACGTTACATTCATAAAATCCTTGTGGTGTATGGATGCTTTCGGATCAGATATGGATCGGATATTGGCTATACCAACATCCGTATTCGCATTGCAAAGACGGATTCAGATAAGGATACAGATATGACTTGGAAAATAAAAATCATATCTGTATTCACATTTTTCAGATACGGATGCAGATCGAATACGGCCTACCTAATAACGGATTTGAATTCGAATATCAAATATAAAAATTCTGCTACTTTTCATCTCTTAACCAGTTCTTAGATATGTATATCACTAAAGGCTAAATTTGAAAATACCCCCTTGAACTATGGCCTTTATGCTGAAAACCCCCTCAGACCTTTTTTTTATGCAGAAAATCCCCCAGAACAATTGTTGCAAAAAACCACCCCGCTAGCGTGAGACTTTCTGCTAAAGTTGAGGGAGGTTTTTGACAATAATGAGAAAGTTATACAATGTTTTTTGAACCAACTTGCATAGATGAATGAGGTTATCTGATACACGTACAAAACTTAGATGTGGTTTTTGAAATACTTTAGGGGGGGTTTCTGCATAAAGGCCATAGTTCAAGGAGTTTTTCGAATTTAGCCTACACTAAATCGTGGATATCAATTTTCATATCTAATCAGAAAATAGAAATCAAAAGAACAAAATAAGTGACGGAAACTTATTTCATATATGCACAATTCTTATAAAACTGAATACAGTACGCACTTACATTTCTATTTTGCATATGGTTTGAACCCGACTCTTTAACTTTTTTTACCAGAACGATATGACGTCACTGAAAAAGACATCATTAAAGAACTAAAGTAAAGGAGAAAAGTTAACAATGACAATGTATAAATGCTTACTTCATTGTTACAAAATGGAGAAAAGTTAACAATATACTGAATATAAAGTAAAATTTCATTCCAGCACGTTGACAAAGCTAACAATCAAATTTTCTTTTTGCACCAATTTTGGTTTTCATTTTCTACTCTTATTGAGAATATATTTCGTTCATTCCTCTCTGACTTCCTGATCTTTACATCTTCCACTTCTTGCAAGTTTAGATAAAAATAATGAAGCTTGAACATAAGTGCAGTCCTTTGATGTAGCTGCACCAGATGCATCACTACCTAAAGAAGGTATAGGAGTGTAGTCTATCTCCCTGAATAGAAAAGTTCTTGAAAAGAACATACACGAGAACATTTCTGATACAAAGTTAAACACTGTCATAAGTTATTCAAATTAATACGCCACAGTGAAAGTCTAGCCATTATTCTCTATTAAATATCCCACAATTATCAAATGATCAAATACGGCAACATGTTATATAGATGTTAGAACAAATTGATATACATGAAAAATACACACCTAGCTTTCTTGAACAACTAAGGTTCACATAATATACAATAAAGTTAGTAAGAAAAAAGTTATTTTCAGAATGTTCTGGAATGTGAAGGAGTGGCAGTAGTAACCAATTAGTAGTTGGACTCTCCGTTAACAATTCCCACACCTAAATTTCTATCATTCACAAATCCATTAAGTAGTTTGAACTCTTGAATAACTTTTCAACCAAAGTTACATCGTAACATAATCCTATCTCATTAGTGTATTCTTAATTAGACTAAAAATCCTTTCCTTTGTAACACTGAGCACTATATACATAACCCCTCCTTATAAAACCTTTGATAGTTAAACGTCTTTTCTCTACAAATATAAATACTTGAAACAAGTATGAGAAACAAACAACTCCACACACAAAACAAATTGACAAAATGAACCTACAAAGTTCCAAATTTGTGAGCTGGGCAACACTCAGTTCAACAATCAAACATGACAAAGATAAAATTATACACACAATGGGTTAACAAGTTACATGCCTACATGAATTTAAAAAGCTACATGAATTTTTACTTGAATTTTTTAGTTGGAGTTCCATGTGAGCTCTATCGATCTTAACTAAAAAAATATAATAACAATAAGCAAGAAACTCACGGTGTCAGAATCAAAGCAAAGTCGAGAAGTTTAGGTTTCCATAACTATCAGAGCCAACTGATTTCGTCGAGCTCCTAACAGTTAGATCAAGTGGAGAGAGCCATTCCCCCACTTTCCCACTACCCCTTGATGATGACCCCGCAGGCCAACCCCATTGTCCCAACGACAAGTTCAACTCCAATTTTCACTAAATAGATCATGAAACGAGGTTGGAGAGGATGTTGGTCGGAGATCCCAACGGCGAGGAGGTCGGAGACGGAGAAGATGAAAACTGGGTTTGGGATTTGGGGGGATTTGGGGTGGAGGAAAGCTTAATGTTGGCAAAGCTGGTGGAGCTACAGTTTCAGATTTGGGGGATTTGGGGGTGGAGGAAGAGCCCGATGTTGGCGGAGGTGGTGGAGCTAGGATTTCAGATTTGGCGGATTTGGGATATGAGGAACAGCCAGATGATGGTGAGGAGGGTGGAGGAGGGTGGAGGAAGGTGGAGCTAGGGTAGAGGAGGAGTTGAATTTGGGACATTTGTGATCGGGTGGGAATGAGAGAGAGGGGGGGGGGATGAGAAATGATAGAAGATTACAAGATTGCCCTTATATATATATATATATATATATATATATATATATATATATATATATATATATATATATATATATATATATATTTGTGCGGATATCCGAATCTGCATCTAATTTTTTTTGTATTTGTATATCCGAATCTGTATCTGTATCCGTTTGGATAAGGATTTTTTATATCTGTATCCACAAAAAATTCAGATTCGAATACGGATCGGATCAGATATATCCTTATCCGAGAGCATCCCTAGGTGTACTAAATGCTATTAATTGTTTTGATTCTTCTGTTTTACGTGGTAAAATCCTGATTTGCAATCTAATTTTGAATATATTTTTCTTTTTCTTACTGTATTTAGTAGTATATGTATGTCTGGCAACGGATAGTCAAATCTTTTAGCATTTTTGTTTAATTCCTTATAATTTACTACCATTCTGGATTTACATCTCTTTTTTCTTCTGAGTGTTTTCTTACTATGAATGCTGGTGATGAATGTAGACTTTGTGATTTTCTTATGTAATTGTTTTTCATTAGTTTTTTTATGTGTATTTTGAATTCTTCTAAATCTGTTGGAGTATATCTTATAGGTTTATTTTTTATTATTTTGTCTTTATCCATTAGCTCTATATGAGCAGTGAGTTTACTTAAGTGTCATTTTGCTGAAGGGTCTTCTCCATATATATATTCTAATTGTGTTTATAAATTTTCTTGTGTAATTGTTTCTTGGACTTGCTGTATTCTAGTTTATTTGGTAAGTATTGATATTCACCACGCTGCATTGAAGAAACTCTGATATGTGGTAAGTCTATCCTAGAATAAGGTTTTGTTATTCAAATTGCTTCTGCTTGGTGTTATAAGGTGTTGCAAATATAACTTTTCTGTGTGATATAATCATAAGATGGTATTGTTACAAAAAGTCATTTCTTAATAAGACATCATTATTCATATCATCAAATTGGTATATTATTGGTATTTTTAGGATGTAATATCATATTTGTATCGTAACATTTTGTTGATATTGATCAAGTATAATGGGTTTTCTTGTCAATCATGTTATTGTTTTTTTATTATTTCCATCTTGTTTCCATTTTGGTAGTATATTTTCACGACATAAACTTATGCCTGCTCCATTGTCTATTAGACTGTGATAGTTCCTTGATTTGTATTCCTCATATACAAATTCTGTTAGTATGTATAATGTATTTTTTGTTGCTCTTAATGAATTTATTTTGGCAATATTCCATTTATTACTATACTTTCATTGTGTTTTATTGTTATTTTTTTCATCTTGTATTGAGTATAGTTGTACTAATATTAGGAAGTCACTTCGTAATAACATTTCAATAAAATTGTGTTCTGGGTCTACATTTAGGTGTAACAGTAATTCATTTTTATTATTTATTCTTAGTGGTAATACTATTTTAGGACAATTGGATGTCTATTGTTATAGTAGTCTAATAGTAATATGGGTTTTCTAATGGTATTAATTCCGTTGTTTTTATTATTTTTTGTTTAATATGTGAATTAGTGGCTCCTGTACCCACAATGGCTATTTGTATGTTCCATTTATCATTGTCATAATATTCTATTTCTATTTTAATTTGATTATTATTTTGGTTATCTAATGTATTTATTATTGGTATTCGGCCAAGCTGTTGTAGATAGTAGCTACCAAATTGAAATGCTCAGGCGCCTCCACCTCGGAAAGAATTTGTGTCACAATCATCCTAAAGTTCCAACGCATGTTGTTTGTTTCTTATTGATAGTGATTTTTTTCCAAACATTATTTGTGATATTTTTCCTTTTGCAATATCTTTTGCTCTGTTAAAGTAACCCCCGTTCCCGTTTATACGAATTTGTACTTATTTTCTTCTTCGTATTATAAATTCAATTTTCTAGATAAATTGTCCTTTTCTCCTACAACCAAATTGCTTTTATTTTGGATATCTGATTAATTTGGATGAACCCATAGATTTTAATTCATACTATTATTATATTACTATTTGGTCATTTAATTATTTTGGCCCAAACTCCTAATCCAAACTATGACTTATTTATTTATTTTATAAGTCCAATCTGAACCAACTTAGCCCATTCTTATTTTCCAATTCATACTTATTTGTTTTATTGAAGCCCATAGTTCATTTCATAGCCCGAAACTCAAGTCCAACCTGATCCAAACTCACTTCTACTCTAACTGCATAATTCCCATATTATCTCTAACTAATCCCTATTGTTAATCACAACTACCCCATAATCTACTCCCTTAGATTATCACCAACTGAACTTTCATTTTTCAATAATCTACTACCATCATTAATCCCCCCTAATACCTATTTATATATCAACTAATTCCCCCTTAATCTCTCACCCCCGACTTTGTCTCTTTCCCTTCTTCTTCCTCTGATTTCCGGACCCATCGCCATCCCCTTTGCACCATCGCCACCACCTTCGACCTCCTGCCTCTTTCACCCGCACACAACCACTGGCAGCCCTCTCTCCCTTGCACTCGAAGCACCACTGACTACCGTTGCTCCATCACCTCCACTCCATTGCCAGCGCCACCGCAACCCTCTTCTCATCCTCCAATCGTTGCCACCATCTCCCACCACCGCTTGACTACCCCCCTCACCGCCTGCCTTGCTTCTCCTCTACCACCGACCACCTCGTTGTTGCCTCCAACTGCCATCACCGCAACTGTCGATAGCCCCGACTACAGTCGCTGCTCCTTTGCCCCACTGCCTCCTTGCCTTCGTCCCCCAACCCTGCATTCCCGACCACCATACCGCCACCTCTGATCATCTCCCTGCTACCTCCCTCATCCACCGCAAGTCTCCACCTCCTCTCCAATCGCCGTTGCCTCTCCCTTAAGCCCCACCCGATCATCATCTCTTCCTCCACCTCCTTATTTGCCCCATCCCCGAGCTCCTGACCGCACTGCCACCTCACCTTCAACCTCCCGAGCAGGCCCGGCCCTGGGGTAGAGCGAACTGGGCTCATGCCCAGGGCCCAAAATTTTTAAGGGGCACCACTCAGAATCAGCCATTGCACACACAAACAAAGCACATCGTGCTCAGCTCTTCCATTACCATTGACTCAAGAAACTTTCATTCTAAGCCCTTTAGTTGACTATTATTAATCGTTCTCACCTTAACAATTTCTAAATTCCCTTTATTTTTGTTTTTTTTGATGAAAAAACCATGGTTCACTTAAAAATTCAGGTGGGTGATTTTAAGTGCTTGGGATCTGCTTTTTGGTAGTTCAAGAAAATAAATAAATAAATCAATCAATCAAATAAGCTTATCTTAATAATAAACACTAGTATAACTCTATGCAATATATTGTACATATTTTTTTTAAAATGAAAAAATAACAAAACTACTTTTCAAAAAAATTCTCTAATAATATCTATATAATATTACACACTTTTAAGGTTTGATTAAGAAATATAATTGCACTTTAAAATTTATATGGTAAAAGAGTGAAGGGTTGCCTTCTATATTTGCTCTCATTTTTTTTATTTAAAAAAATAAAAAATTTATTGGACCAAAATTAATTTAGCATAAAATGTTGTATAGAAGAGTGACGAATATAGATGAGATTCATTTGGCTCTAGCTTTGGATCAATGCCAATCAAGGTCATATCTAGGGCCGGCCCTGATATGTAGGCGGGCAAGGCGGCCGCCTCGGGCCCCCGCGGAATTTGCCATTTTTGGGGCTCCCGATTTCAAACTTCCCTTGTAAATATAGGCACGCGTTTCGCGCGTATTTTTTTTTTTTTTTTTATGTGGCAGGGGGGCCCCATTTCAGAAGTTCGCCTAGGGCCCCCCGAAACTCAGGACCGGCCCTGGAGGTCATATCCAGGGCCGACCCTAATATGTAGGCGGGCAAGGCGGCCGCCTCGGGCCCCCGCGGAATTCGCCATTTTTGGGGCCCCCGATTTCAAACTTCCCTTGTAAATATAGGCACGCGTTTCGCGCGTAATTTTTTTTTTTTTTTTTTTTTTATGTGGCAGGGGGGCCCCATTTTGGAAGTTCGCCTAGGGCCCCCCGAAACTCAGGGCCAGCCCTGCTCCCGAGCTCCTCCGTAGCGTCCGCCACTGCAGCTGCCACTCTTAACCCAGTCACCACTACTTAGCGCCCCCTGCCTTAAACTTCGCAGCAGCACAACCCCGACGCCTCCTCACTATTGCTGCTGCCTCACTACCGTCGTCGTCTTCGCTGTAGTGCCGCTGACGTCGTTGTATTGCTACTGCTATTACTGTAGCCTCCATCCCACCGAGCTCCTCTTCCTCTATCTCCCTCTCACCATAACCTCCGACCACCACATGCTGCACTTGTCCTCTAAGAACCCGCTACACCACCGTGAGCACCGCAGCTCCTCCTCGCTGTCGTTCTCCTGCACACCGGCAGTACAACCGCCTGAACCTATCCCCTAGCTGCACCATCACTATCACCTTCAACCAACACCGACTGCCACTACAGCCAATGCCCGCACCCAACAACAGCCCCGACTACTCTTGCTGCCATCCAGTCAAACTCGAGTCGAGCTCCACTCCTTTATTGTAGCTGCACTTGCTGTTGTCGTTGCAATTGTTGTGTGTCATTGCTTGTGCTCATCATTACCGCTGCACGTTGCCATTGGAGTTCTCTCTGTTCCACCGTTCATTCACATTCGAAATAACCGTACAAATGCAAGTATTTTGTACATTTTTGTTATTCTGTACAAGCATGTTATTTAACCTACCGCAATTAGTATTCATATTTGATTATCGCATTTTGAAAACTGTTATCGTCCATATTCATGAGAAGTGTTCTTTATAAGTTTCAATTGATTAAACCATCGTACGGTTCATACTTTGTGATCTTTCCTTGATTAAATCAGTCATTATATATGAATTGAATCAATTCAATTGCATCTTTGATTTGATGCCCATCAAAAGATCGTTAATATCAATTTGTGTGCTCTGACCTGTTGTTTGTTCTAACTCCTAGCGAGTTTATGGCCTAGTTACACTTTAAATCAATTAGAACTTTATAAATGAGAGTTGTAGCCCGCTAAGTCTAGTTTTGGAAACTTCTGACGGATCTGAAATCCGATTTACTAATTTTAGTACTGCAACCTCCTTGTTTCCAGATTACCGAATAGAAGTACACCATCATGATTTATTGACTAAAAAACCGTGTTAACATTAGAATAAAGACTTGAAATTTACCAGGTTGTTACTAGACATGATTATTAGTCATTTTATAATTTTTAAAAGATTTTAAAATCATTTTACAGTTGATTTACATGTATAATAACCTTGCACTGAGATGCTGCATGAACAGTAGTCCAGTAAATAACTGTCTAGTTGCCCTAGCTATTTTATTTATAATGTATCGTGTGAATATGAGTAAGCATTGGGATGGAGTCTATTTTCTAGAACCCTTGACAGTACCTGATTCACGCGCCTGTAGGAACGGAAAAGTGGATTTTTGTACAGCAACGTATTGCTGTCCAGAATTGTAACTTCATACCTTGATTGTAAATATGTCTATTTTCTTGCATTTAATTAGTTGAACATATATATCATGCATTGCATAGCCCTTGACACATCCTTGATCCTGTTCTGATACTGTTCCTATTGACAGCATGTCCAAGTTACCGATCATGTTGCCGTTCGTGTTTACCGATATTGTTTACTGTTCAGGTATACTTATAGTAAAAGTATAACAAGCCGGGACAATAAAGGCAAGACTTAGTAGGGAACAATATAGGAGAGTGTACTCGGAAGGGGCCCGTGTTTCCCGTGTTACATGTTTATCGATCAAGTTACTGACCAAGTTTACCGATCATGTTATCGACCAAGTTTACCGATCAAATTTTATAGTCATGAGAAGACCCGAGTACATAACCCTATAGAATTCACCACTAGAGTCTAAACGTTAACATGTTTGTATGCACCTAAACCTATAGTGTGGGACGGAGGATTGCATGCATTAGTTAGGATTTATAAAAGAATAAAAGAATGCACTGAGCACGTGCATGCATTCTGTTTACAAGCTACATGATTCCAGTTATATAAATCCTGTTTATAAGTTTCATGATTCCCGTTTATATGTTACATTGTTTCAGTTTACCTTTTACATGATTCCTACTTATAAATCTAGTTCACTTGATCTCTGTTTATATGTTTGCATTTTCCCGTTACATAACTTGTTTTTCTGTGTACATGATTCCTTGTTCTTGTTTTTGTCTTGCTTGTAGTACTTGCGAACCGTAGCTTGATCTAACGGTTCCCTCCATTTTTCTTTGGAGATAATGTTATACAGGAATAGCGAAGGTATACAAGGAATATGGCGAACTGTTTTCTGCATTGTGCATTCTTTGACTTTTTGTAAATTCATGTATCCCAAATATTGGTTATTGCATTATATTCTTGTTCCTATGATTATTATTGTATTGTTGAGCATACTGGTATTGTACAGCTCATGGATGATATGAGTTGGTATGCTTATATCATTCACTGGGACTCAATCGCGTGCTCGCGTGCCCGCGTGCCCGTATTTCGGGAAGCGGAGCATGACAGGATTTTTAGTGGTATCAGAACCCAGGTTAGGCTCTAGCCAGGTTAGGTTCTAACCAGGTTCAAACCATGTTAAGCTCAACAATATGCAAACCACGCTGATCAAATAAACATGTAATAACCATCTTGCAATCTGGATAGTAGTCTTATTGGATCCATTTTGATCCCATCATATTCAATTCGCTTATTCCATGTTTCCGTCTGCCCCTTGCACTCGTCCTCATTCGTTGATTTCTTATTGAGTATAAATTTATTTTTTTCTACCTATATTATCTTTGATTTCGGTGCTATCCATTCTTTTCTTTCTGCTTGATTCATCGATCGACATCGTTTGATCTGCAACGACATGTAAGTGGCTTGGAACATCACCACGAGAGATGCTGTCATTCGCTCTAAAATGTGCAGGAAACCCCAGGAGATAATTGACGATGATGATGGAGTTCTCCCGATCAGAGTGGCGTAGTGGAAACGTGGTGGGCCCGTAACCCAGAGGTCTCAGGATTCTCTTGTCTTCTCTTTATTTGCATCGTTTACTTTCTTATTCATACATTCCATTCGTCATCATTCATCAATTCATTATTTGATATTAATCTTATCTATGTTCTTTCTATTCCGGTGCTGCCACCACTTCGTTCCCTTCCCTCTAATTTTTGACTTCTTTATCTTTTAAGCTCTGCTTGGTTATATCATATGTATCGCCTAAGCAAATTTCAGGGAAGAAATTTTGTCGTAAGGTGGGTAGGATAGTAACACTGGTTCCTGTTTATATGGATTTGTATTTATTTTCTTCTTCGTATTTTTGAAATTCAATTTTTTAAATAAATCTTCCTTTTCTCCTGGAACCAAATTGCTTTTATTTTGGATATCCGATTAATTTGGTTGAACCCAGAGATTTTAATTCATACTATTATATTATTACTATCTGATCATTTAATTATTTTGGCCCAAACTCACAATCCAACCTATGATTTGTTTATTTAATTTATAAGTCCAATCCAAATCAACTTAGCCCATTCTTTTTTTTCTAATTCATATTTATTTGTTTTATTGAAGACCATAATTCATTTCATAGCCCGAAACTCAAGCCCAACCTAATCCTAACTCACTTTTACTCTAACTGCATAACTCCCCCATTATCTCTAACTAATCCTTATTGTTAATCAAAACTACACCAAAATCTACTCCACTAAATTATCACCGACCTATAACTTTTCCATAATATACTGCCATCAATTAATCCCCCCTCATCCCCATTTATATCTCAACTAATCCCCCCTTAATCTCTCTACTCTTCACACAGCACCCCGGACTCTCTCTCTCTCTCTCTCTCTCTCCCTCCCTCCCATCTTCTTCCTCTTCTTCCTCTGATTTTTGAACCCATCGCCAGCCCCCTTGTTCCATCACCACCACCTTCGACCTCTTACCTCCTTCACCCGCACATAACCACCGACAAATCTCTCTCCATTCCACCCGAAGCACCACAAACTACCGTTGCTCCATCACCTCCACTCCATCGCCAGCGCCAGCGCCAGCGCCACCGCAACCCTCTCCTCATCGGCCAATTGTCGCCACCATCTCCCACCACCGTGCGACTACCCCCCTCACCGTATGCCTTCCTTCTCCTCCACCACCAACCACCTCGCTGTCGCCGCCAACTGCCATCACCGCAACCGTCGACAGCCCCGACTGCAGTCGCTGCTCCTTCGCCCCACTGCCTCCTTGCCTTCGTCCCCCAACCCTGCAATCCCGACCACCATACCGCCACCTTTGATCATCTCCCCGCTGCATCCCTCATCCACAGCAAGTCTCCACCTCCTCTCCAATTGCCGCTGCCTCTCCCTGAACCCCACCCGATCAGAATCTCCTCCTCCACCTTCATGCTTCACCCCATCCTCGAGCTCCTAACCGCACAGCCACCTCGCCGTCAACCTCCCGAGCTCCTCCGTAGTGACCGCCACTGCAGCTGCCACTCTCAACCCAATCACCACCACTGAGCGCCTCCCGACTTCAACTCCGCCGCAACACAATCCCAACACCTCCTCCCTGTCGTTGTTTCCTCGCTTCCATCGTCGTCCTCGCTGCCGTGTTGCTGATGTCGCGTATTGCTGTACTGCCATTGCCGCAGCCGCCATCCCACTGAGCTCTTCATCCTTTGTCTCCCTTTCACCACAACCTTCGACCACCACTTGCTGCACTCGTCCTCCGAGCACCCGCTACACCACCACGAGCACCACTGCTCCTCCTTGCTGTCTTTCTCCTGCACCCCAGAAGCACAACTGCTTGAATCCACCCCCTTGGTACATTGTCTCTATCAACTTCTACCAACACCAACCACCACTGCAGCCAGCTCCTGCGCCCAACAACAGCCCCGACCAATCTTGTTGTTGTCCAGTCAAACTCAAGTCGAGCTCCACTCCTTTGTTGCTGTTGTCATTGCAATCGTTACGTGTCGTCGCTTGTGCTCGTCATTACCGTTGCACATTGCTATTGGAGTTCTTTTCGTTCCACCGTTAATTCACATTTGAAATCAGCGTACAAAGACAAGTATCTTGTACATTTTTGTTGTTCTGTACAAGCATTTTATTTGACCTTCCACAATTAGTATTCATATTTGATTATCACATTTTGAAAACCGTTACCGTCCATATTCATGAGAAGTGTTCTTTATAAGTTTCAATTGATTGAGCCTCGTACTGTTCATACTTTTTGATCTTTCCATGATTAAATCAGTTGTTATATATTGAATTGAATCAATCCAATTGCCTCTGGGATTCGATGCCCAACAAAAGATAGTAAATATCAATTTTTCTGCTTTGCCCTGTTGTTTGTTCTAACTTGTAGCGAGTTTATGGCTTAGTTACACTTTAAATTAGTTAGAATTTTATGAATGATAGTTGTAGCCTCCTGAATATAGTTTCGGGAACTTCTAACGGATCTGAAATCTGATTTATAAGGCGCTAGATATACTAATTTTAGTACTGCAACCTCCTTGTTTCCAAATTACTGATTAGAATTAGACCATCATGATTTATTGACTAAAATAATGTGTTAACAGTAGAATAAAGACTTGAAATTTACCAGGTTGTTACTAGACATGATTATGAGTTATTTTATAATTTTTATAAGATTTTAAAATGATTTTACAGTTGATTTACATGTATAATAATCTTGCACTGAGCTACTACCTGAATAGTAGTCCAGTAAATAACTGTCTGATTGACCTAGCTATTCTATCTATAATGTACTATGTGAATATGTGTTAGAACCGACATGAAGTATATTTTCTAGAAGTCCTGACGTTACCTAATTCGCTTTCCTGTAGAAACGGGAAAGTGGATTTTTGTACACCAACGTATTGCTTTCTAGAATTGTAACTTCATGTCCTTGATTATACATATGTCTATTTTCTTGTATTTAATTAATTGAACATGTATATCATGCATTTGCATATCCCTTGATACATCCTTGATCCTGTTCTGATACAGTTCCTATTAATTACGTATCCAAGTTATTGATCATGTTTACTGTTCATGTATACTTATAGTAAAAGCATAACAAGCTGGGGTAATAAGGGTAAGACTTAGTAGTGTGCAATATAGGAGGGTGTACTCGTAAGGGGGTCTGTGTTTCTCCTGTTACATGTTTAACGATTAAGTTACCGACCAAATTTTCCGATCAAGTTACCGACCAAGTTTATCGATCAAGTTTATCGATCAAGTTTTATAGTCATGAGAAGACCCGAGTACATAATCCTGTGGAATTCACCATTAGAGTCTAAACGTTAACTTATTTGTATGCACCCGAACCTGTGATATGGGATGCATGATTGCGTGTAT
Source organism: Hemerocallis citrina (assembly GCA_017893485.1). Taxonomy (NCBI): domain Eukaryota; kingdom Viridiplantae; phylum Streptophyta; class Magnoliopsida; order Asparagales; family Asphodelaceae; genus Hemerocallis; species Hemerocallis citrina. The sequence goes on from CM030366.1 coordinate 39,666,538, forward strand.
TAGTTAGGATTTATAAAAGAATGTTGGACATAAGATTAATACTGAGCACGTGCATGCTTCCTACATGATTCCAGTTATATGTTCTTGTTTACAAGTTTCATGATTCCTGTTTATATGTTACATTGTTTCAGTTTACCAGTTACATGATTCCTGCTTATAAGTCTAGTTCACTTGATCCCCGTTTATATATTTGCATTTTCCCTGTTTCATGACTTGTTTTCCAGTGTACATGATTCCTTGTTCTTCTTTTCGTCTTGCTTGTACTACTTGCGGCCCATAGCTTGCTCTAACGGGGACCATCCATCTTTATTTTGAGTAATTGTTATACAAGTACAACGATGGAATACTGAACGAACTTGGCGAACTGTTTACTTCAATGTGCATTCTTGGACTTTTGGTAAGTTCTTTTATCCTAAATATTGGTTATTGCATTATATTCTTGTTCCTGTGATTATTATTGTATTGTTGAGCTTACTGGTATTTGTACAGCTTATGGATGATATGAGTTGGTATACTTATATCATTCGCTGGTCCTCAGTCGCATGCCCGTAATTTGGGAAGTGAGGCATGACAGTTAAAATCAAATTATATATAATTTGGTATAGCAATTCCAAGGTTTTCTCTAGCTGGTTGGTATCTTACAATTTTTCGGAATAGTGGTTCTATTTTAAAATTATCAGTATTTCTATTTTTTACTTCATATTTACTTGTAAAAGTATAAATATTTCTTATTTGTATACTCATAACCTTACTGTTCTCTATAATTTCTATTCCTGATAATCTGTGATACACAACTAATGATTTGTCCTTATTTTCTTGTGCCATGCTTATAGAAAAATATAGTTTTATTGCATATTTTAATTTTTGGTACTTTAATTTTTCTTATACTATTCCTATTAGAGCATTTTGCATGCTTGATATTATTTTATCATCCTTTAAGTATATATCTAATTGTGTATTTATACCCTTCTTAAAATAAGCTTTAATTATTATTTGTACTGCTCCTAAATGTATGTGCCTTAATGTTAATTTGGTTTTCTTAGTTATTTTTTTCATTTCTTATCTTATTTCTCTTTATATTATTAATGAAATTATAGTTTTTTTTAGCTTGTTCAATATCTATAGGTTCGTTCATTATTTTCTTGCTATTATTATGGTATTCATTTTTCTTGAATATTTCATAAATGTAGGGAAGTCTGAATATTTCTTTGGGGTTTATGTCTAGTTTTGTTGATCTTATTTTATTGTATTTTTGTATGTCAAACTCATTCTTTCTCTTACTTCTTAATTATTTTCTTCTCTGTTTAATTGTTCTCCTATTTTTGTTATTTGTGTTCTCATTTTTATTTCATCCTCACTACTTCCACTATCTTCTTCCATTATCATTATTCCATCGTCTTCACTTATTTCTGACCAATCATCTTCATATTCTATAGGTTCATAATTTATGTTAAACTTTTCTTCAATTTCTCTATGTATTTTACATTTTTTTCGTTCTTTTAAGACAGTTTGGTGATATATGTCATACTTCTTCGCATATATAACAATTACATTTCTTTGGGTTTTTTTGGATATTGTTTGTTTTTTACTTTTTCTAAAATATTTTTTACAGGGTTTTTATAGCTCTTAAAAGTTTTTCAATATTTGGGTTTATATTTTTTAATTTTGTTTTGACGACTTTTTAAATAATTATTTTTATTATTACATCCCCCAATAATTTTGTTTTGCTTCTTCACATACATATTTTTTGTTTATATGTTCAATAGTATTTTATAGTTGATATAACTTCTTTGCATAATTTATCTCTATAGTCTTTTACAAATTATGTTCTATATCCTAAAGTATTTGTTTCTGGTTACACTTTCTCATTTATTTATGCACTATATAAGTTTATACTCCATGGATCTGGTAGTTTTAGGAAAAATGAGTCTAAAATTAGATTATTTTTTTCTTTTGTATAATAACTATTTTGGAAAATATTTATCTGAATTAGCAAGCCTAATTGTTAAAATAACACATGTCGCATATTTCTAAATTGCTTAGTTTTCATCTTGCTTGGTTTTTTATATATATTGTGTCTTTCTATTTTATCATAAACACTAAATTCTGTTCCTATCGCTATCTCGTAATTTGTAATTATTTCTTTTAGTCCTAAGATTCGTTGTGTTGAATTTTCTTCCGTTCCTTCGTCATCAATGAGTCTTGATTTTCTGATCTTATTCCTCTCTTCATCTATTAGGCCATTCCATCATTTTGCTACTACTCCTATATATGTTGCTTCTATAAATTTCTCGATGTATTTCCTGAAAGGTTTTGCCTAAATCCTACTATTAATGATGCTTTTATCCATTCTTCTACTGTTCTATCTACATCTTTTACACATTCTAGATCTAACCATTTTCCATTTTTTGCTATTCATTTTTCGTAGTGTTCCGTGGATTCATATTTTGGAGTTTCTTTTTCTTTTTATTTTCCTACTTACTCCTTTCTCTACTTTGCCATTTCCATAGTAAGTGATATGGTCTTTTATTAGGTGGTGGTCTTCAGTGTTTGTACATATTAGTTGGATTTTCTGTAGGTTTTGTTATAATCTTGTCTCCTTCGTCATCCATTTTTATTTCTTCATTTGTTAAAACTGAATTCGTTCAGGCTTCTTCTACTTCCTTTTGAATTGAGATTTGCCATTGAACCTTCTATTTCTAAACTGTTTATATTAAGTTTTGTTATAGCTTCTAACTTCTTCATACATTCTTCTGTTATACCTAGTTCTTCCTCTGTGTCATCTGTTATATACCTGCTTAATTCTTTTATGTTTTTATTAAAAAAGTTTAGGTCTTTACTAATATCTCCTACAAATTCTGGGCTATTGTAATCTTCATCTAATTCTTGAATGTGTATCATACAAATTTCTAATTCTATTTTTGAGTTTAATTTATGTATTGATGTTTCTACTTTTGGATTATTATTCATACCAATTTAGTTTAATTTTTTTGTACTAGTAGGTGTTGGTAATACCAACTTGCTTCTTCATTTCTGTAATCTTATACCTTGTAAGTTATTATTTTTTGCATTTTTTTAGATAATTCTTTAGTTGCTCTAATTGTTATTACTAAATATGCTTATATTTCCTTATCAGTTGTATATTTTTTCTATTAGTTTACTATCAACATATCTTATATTAAATTTTAAATTTTTTTTTAATTTTAGTTTCTTTATTTTCTATGAAATATCCAGTCAACATATCTTATATTGAATTTTAAAAGATTTTTTAATTTTAGTTTCTTTATTTTCTATGAAATATCCAGTTTTTATAAGGTTTGAGGTATATTATAGTTTATAACTTTCAAAGTAGGATTATATGGAAAATATGTCAACTTGATCTATTGGGTAAATGAATTATTTTCTAAAAGAGTGTTAGTTAGAGCAATAAGTCTTGAAAAGTGTGTGTATGTGTGTGCGCGCGAGAGAGAGAGTGAGATAGAGCACTCGCTTTTAGAGATATTGATACTGTTCCATCAGTTCTCAGACCCACTTCTTAAGCACTTTCAGGATCTAAACACTAAAGCAACTTACCATTTCAATGAGTACAAACCCACAATGGGGTACTCCTCACCATGAGGAGGTGATGGGGTCTCTCTCACATGATCAAATAGCTTAAATCCCACACCTATTTCCAAGAAGGGTGGGTGGTGCTCTCAAAGAATAAATTTTTAGAGTCGGTATCCGTGTTGGCAAATGTCTTGGTAGAAAAATATCCGTAGATTCCATGACCATTAAGATGCTTTCTTGATAGTGGTCTCTTACCCGGGGAGTAGGATGCTCCCAATGTCCAATGGGTTCCATGTGTTTTGATTCTCGTTGACAGAGGAGAGATCCAGTTTTGTTTGGGGGGTCTGTGGGTCGTTGATGGTGCGGTGATTGCCCTCTCTCCGTTCGATCTAGCTTTTTGTGTTGGGAATTTACTTGATCGGTGAAATCCATCATCCGTATCTCTAGATCTGAATCTCATGTTGAAACATCAAGAATATAAAATAGAAACTGTATGCGGAAGCGTACCTGATGGATCCATGAAAACTGAACAGAAGACTCAGGATTAGGGAGTTGTGATCTTTCTATATGATACGCACTTCTATGAGAGGTCGTCTCTCTATTCTTCTGTTGATGGGATGACAGATGGAATAAGAAGTTACGTATATATAGGGGACCATAACCCTAATTGATAATTATTGATTTCCAATTTTGCTCATCACAAAATAAGAAATTTACTTTACGGTCTCTACACGTGTTATATCACACTTTAAATTATATGCTTTTAACCCATTACTTAATCTTGATTAGATTACTTTAATTTGGGTTAGACTTTAGAATAGCAATTATACATTTGGTCACATATGTGAGTCCACATAGATTATTTTCCATCAATCTCCCACTGAGGCCACATATGTTACTCCTTTTATAAACCAAGTTGAGGGTTCTTTACTTTATTTTATTTTGCTTATTTCCTTTTATAAATCTTATGTAAAAAGAACCCATTTTGGATGCTAATTCTAGTATAGTATGAAAAAGAAACTAATCTAAGTTATTAGTGTAGAATGTTAAAAAGATTCCTTTTATGTTTGACTAAGTAATAATAAATGTTATGCTTAATAGGTAAGAAATAGATGCTTATTCTTAAGAAAAGCAGTAGTAGTAGATGGTTATGTCTAAACAAAGTAGTAGTGGATGTTTATGTCTAAATAAAGTAGTAGTAGATGTTTATGTCTAAGTAAAGTTGTAGTAGATGTTTATGTTTATATATAAGTAAGGTCATGTTGAAGTAGTAAATGACATTTTGTTTAGAAGTATAGTAGTAAACCATGCCCCCATTATAGTAGATATCCATGATTAGATAGTTAAAGGTTGATGTTTATGTTGTGTTTATATTTTTGTAGAAAGGTTGTACATCCATGCTTAAGTATTGATAAAAGACCCATGCTTGAAATAAGTATCATGCTTAGATGGTTGTAGGAAAATTGTATACCATGTTAGATTAATATTCATGCTTGGTTAGTAGATGTTCATGCTTAAATGTTATTCATGCTTAGGTTAGTAGATGTTCATGCTTAATGATATTCATGCTTAGTTAGTAGATATTCTTGCTTAAATGATATTCATGCTTAAGTAAAGTTTATGTTGAAATAGTAATAGACCTTCTTGCTTTAACTATAATAGAAACCCATGCTTAAAGTAGAAAATCCATGCTATTTTGTTGTAGGTTATAGTAGGAAAGTCTTATACCATGCTTGGATCATTGTAGGAAAAATAAATACCATGTTTAGATTAAAGTAGGAAAGTCTTATACCATGCTTGGATCATTGTAGGAAAAATAAATACCATGTTTAGATTATGATACGAAAGTCTTATATCATGCTTGGATCATTGTAGGAAAAATATATACCTTGCTAAAATTGTTGTAGGAACCCATGCCATGTTATAGATCATGCCCACCTTGTTGTAGGATAAATTGTAATATCCATGTGTAGGTGTACTAATTATCCATGAATAATTGTAGCAATTTTTTATGCTTAAGTTAAAGTAATTATCCATGCTTAAGTTGTAGCAATTTTATGTTTATGTTCTATCCATGCTAGATTGTAATAGTAGATGTTCTACTAAGTTGTCTTCATGCTTAGATCATTGTAGATCAACCTATCATGCTAAGATTGTGTAGGATTAATGTTTAATCAACTACCATGCTTAGATTAATGCTAAGTAGCATTATCATGTTAGAATGTTGTAGGTTCTACTTATACCATGCTTAGATTAATGCTAAGTAGCCTTACCATGTTTAGAATGTTGTAGGTTTCCACTTGAAACACATACCATGCTTAGATTAATGCTAAGTAGCCTTACCATGTTTAGAATGTTGTAGGTTTATGTTTGAAATGTATACCATGCTTAGGTTGAATACTTAAGTAGCATACCATGTTGGATTGTTGTAGAAAAATTATATGCCATGCTTAGATTTTGTAGGATTAATGCTTATCTAGCATGCTTAGGAATGTAGCAAGATTCATGCTAATTATATATCCATGCTTGAGTTGTAATGATTAATCATGCTTAAGTAGTGGAGATCCATGCTTAAGGTGGTAGTAGAGATACATGCTCTAAGTGGTAAACATTCATGCTTAAGTTATAACTTATGCTTAATTATAGCAAAACTTCATGTTTAGATTATAGAAATTATTCATGCTTAAGATTGTTATAAGTGCATGCTTAAATCGTATTCATACTTTAGATTGTTGTAGGTTGATGGTTATGTTATATACCATAATTAGATTGTTGTGGGTTGATGGCTATGTTATATACCATAATTAGATTGTTGTGGGTTGATGGCTATGTTATATACCATGATTGGATTGTTGTGAGTTGATGGTTATGTTCTATACCATGATTAGTTGTTGTAGGTTGATGCTTACAATTGTATACCATGCTTAAATTGCTATAGGTTAAGTAATAGGAAAGAATCATGTTATAATTGTAGTGATAACTACCTTATTGTAGTTAATGATAGTAAGGAGCCCATACATGCTTGAAGGGTATAGTGTAGCATCCTAGTTGAATATTGAAGCAAACGTATGTTCTATGTCGTTCTAGTCAACTTCAAAAAGAAACCCATGGGACTAGTACCACGATAGTTCTAGCTTAATTGACCAAAGAACCCATGCATTTAGTTCTAGGGGATTCTAGCTCAATCTTGAGAAAGAATCCAAGAGTCTAGTTGCATGTAGCCCTAGTTCAATTGGGAAAAGAACCCATGGACTCTAGTTGTGTGAGGTCCTAATTGAAATTGGACCATATCATGGGAACATTCCTCATCCTTATGGGTAATAAGGACTGGAAAGATCACTGGTAATAGTTGTTCGATAAAAGTTGTTATGTCGCTTCGGGCTTCTCAGTGGTAGAATGCCTATCATAGACTATTAGTAGATTCTTCTGTTGCTTCTAATAATAGAAGATCAAGGTTGCTAGTAAGCACGTTTGGTTGCTTCTAGGTTTGATTATCTGTATGGTTGTTTGCATATGGTTGTGCTCGTACGTGGCTCGACTGGCCCGTATGAAGCTGTGGGTCTCATACGCGGCTTAATTGGCTGGTATGTATGTTGTCATCTCATACGAAGCCCGCCTGGCTCGTAGGTGGTTGTTGGTTCATACGTAGCTTGTTGGCTCGTAGGTGTTCTGGTTACTCGTATATAGCCTATTAGCTAGTACACAGTTTGTTGTACTCGTCTAGAGTGATATTATTACCCTAGGGGCTATCGACCATCAAGACATATGTTTTCTTACTCCTAAGGAACTGTGGAGAAGTCACTCCTTGTGTACCGACGGATCTTAACCGGTGTAGGTTGATCGAGGACCGGAGTATAGACGGAATCCAAGTTCAAGGTAGTGGCATGCATGTATGTTCGTATTGCCGGGGTCTTGGATCGATAGGCCAGGAATCGGATCCTGAGGGATTCTGGTAAGTCTAGGTTGAGCAGCCTAGTAGAGTTGTCTTGCGAAGTCTAATTTAAGACCTAGCATGTTGTGTTTATAATATTGTCATCCCTAGGAGTGTTCAGGGTCAGTGACATCATTAGGGTAGTGACTCATAAAAAATCATTTACTTAAACCTTTCGCCGGAAAGAGAGGAGTTGGTTGTAGGGGTCCCCTTACGACCAACTTATCCCTTGGGACAGACCTTAGGTGGTGTTATTGGGTTGTACCTTCCTGTCAAAGGGATACGTACGATGGCTTCTCACGAGTTGGGAGCACAGGTTGCGTATCTCACACTGTTAATTCTTGAAGTGCCATGATAAGGCGGGCGGAGCTAGGGGGATGGACCCCGGAACTCCATCAGGTCCTATGCCGGGGAAGCAAACAGGCCATAGATTGCAGTCTATGAGTTAGGGGGCCACAGGGGATGCTTCGAGCTAACCTGTGTTGCGGTAACCCCGAGGGTTCATCTGGTTTTTGAGTGAGGTTCGGTTAGCCGGGTAGTAGTTAGACACCATGAGCAGACTGCATTAGTGGGACTTGACCACGTCTGCAACCTCATCAGTCACGTTGCATCTGTCGGGAACAGGTTGTGTACAATTAGAAATTCATAATGCGGGTTCAAATCCTTATAATGAAGAGACGGCTTGAGAAGGCCGCATGTAGTATGGGCTGCATGTTACTTCGGAGACTAGCTGACATTAGAATAAGAGCATCCTAGTTTTAGTTAATATTGCGTTAGATTCTAGTCATAGCACTCACGAACACTTAAACTACACCGACACATTGTCATGTTTCTATATGTTGTTTTGGGAGATTCGCTGCTATGTTATCAGCCTTAAAGCGTCAGTGAATACTGACGTTCCCACTTCAATAGGTACTGGATCGCAGAAGTACAGGTGCGAAATTCAGGAGGACTCAAGGCAAGGAAAGCGAGGAGTCGATGTCATATTTAGTTTCCTCTGTAATATTTATGTTGATTATCTATTTGTCGAAAAGTACCCAAGTGGGAATTACCAAGTGTTGTTCTTCATTCATTGTACTCTGATGTAATTGGTTGAAAGTTGTAATACTTGGGGTTGTAAAGGTATTATTGTAACACTATTGTAATGTATTGCAGTTGTATAACATTCAGACTTGTAATACATTGGGTGTTGAATAAAAAGTTTTAAATTCTCCTGTTTTTCTGTGTATTGTGACTAATTGAAGGAAAGGTCCTGGTTCGTCTCTCGGTTTCCCAGTACATGGAAATCGGGGCGTTACAACTGCACCCCTTCGTGATCGAGGTGCTGCGGTGGTACAGACTGAGTCCCGTTCAGTTCATGCCGAACATGTGGCGGCACGTCATCGCCTTCATCCTTCAGTGCCAAGCGATCGGCGTGCAGTCGGAGATGGTTTTGCTTCAGAGCCTCTACCGCATCTGTCAGATGAGCAAGATGGAGGAGAGGTATTATTTGTCGCCGAGGAAGGGCATGAAGTTGATCGAGAACCCGAACTCGATAAAGCACTAGAAGGAGAAGTACTTTCTCATCCTTGCTCCCGAGCCATGGATCTTTCCGACGCTGTGGAAGACTGGGGTTCCGAAGTGGGCGAAAAAGGAGACAGTGCTCATGAGACAAGAGGAAGAGGTGGTGGAGAAGCTCCTCAGACTTCCGACCCTCAGTTGGAAGGACATCACCGAGGAGGTCTTATTTCGTGGGGGTCTCAGTCTGATTGACCCCAGTATGCTTTCTCTTCTTTTCTCACTTTAGTTTTATCTTTAGGTCAATCTTTTCTAACTCTTTTGCTCGGTTTTTTCAGAGAGCCCCGTCATGGACTACAAGGGATTGATGGCCAAGGCTCACGTGGCGAAGGAGCAGGAGTCGAGGAAGAGGAAGAGGACCGTAGCAGGGCCTCAGGGTGGCCGAGCTGCGAAGGTCCCTTCGGCACCCCCGGCCATTGTGGAGCTGGTGGCCGAGGTGCCTTCGATGCGCCCGACCGAGCCCCTTTGGAGACGTCCTGTCCAAGCTCCATCGGAGGTGCCTGCTCGAGCCGCTCAGGCCGATGCGCTCGGGTCGTCGAGCGGGGCCTTTACTGAGGGTGCGGCCCTAGCTCTTGAGGTTCCGCCGCTCACTGCTGAGGCTGAGCAGATCCTCACTGAGGAGCATAAGTGCCTCTTCGTCCCCGACTGGCGGGTGATGAAGGTGGACGGATTCCTTAGTGACGGGGGTATCTACATGCAGGCAGTGAAGCACCTGCCGACCCCCAAAGACCGTGCCGCGATGAAGGCGGGTTCTGTAGGCGACGACGCCATGCAGATTGCTCGGAACACTATGTCGGTGAGTATCAAAAATTTCTCATTAATTTTTCTAAGTTTTTTTCGTTCGGGAATAAGTTTCCCTTGTGTCGCTTGCAGACTCTCTGCCACTTCAGTCACTTGCTCGAATAGTTTGCGGGCCAAGAGAAGGAGATGAAGGTGCTGAATGATCGGGAGAGGTCGGAGCACGCCAAGGCGGTCAAACTGTTCGAGGCCGAGCAGCTGCTCTCCGCTTCGCGCAGCGGCCGAGGTGGCCGATCTTGAGGCAAAGCTCGCCGAGGCTCTGAAGCACTCGGCTGCTTAGGCTGCCAAGGTCAGAGCCTTGGAGAAGCAGAAGGCTCGTCTCGAAAGAGGAGCTGTCCAAGGCACTGAGGGAGTTCGAGGAGGCTCAGAAGGTGTCCGAGGAGGTGCTGATCAGCTAGACGTCGAAGGTGGCGGCAGCGAAGCAGGCTGTTCGGGACGAGGCCGAAGCCCATATGTTTAAAAACATGGAGGACGCCTACGCCTGAGCGCTGCAACACGTGGCGGCTCGGATCCCCGGGTTTGACCATTCTTCCTACTACTTCTACGACCCCATAGAGGGGGAGGAAGAGTTGCCTCTGGTGGAGCTCTCCCCCGAGCAGGAGGACAAAGAAGCTGAGGGCGAAGCCGGGGACGAGGTGGATGTCGAGGGGGCGATAGTCACCGTGCCGAGCGATGACGCTTCGGAACACCGTCACGAGGTGGACCCCTGACTTAGCCGCCTCTTTTCTCATTGTTTTTGCTTCTTCTCTTTTTTTTGTTGTAATGCCAAACTGCGGACTGGCCACCGCTATTATGTATATTTTGGATTTTAATGAAACGATTCACTTTTTGAAACCTTGGCCAAATGTTTAAAATTTTTGACTACACTCTTTTGTTTGTGTTAAGAACTCAAGCATTGTGGACACGTTGAAATTTCGCTAAGTGTTGAAGACACTTTTTTGTAAGTGTTGAAGACACTTTTGTTCTCTGTGTTGATATTTTTTCGCTTTTCAGGTTGAGTCGAGTTCGGCAGCCGAGGTCTCTCGCCTTCGTACTGAATTGAAAATGGCAAAGAGGGCTCTCTCTCGCAGCCGAGAGTGCTCCCTCAAAAGCGAGTTGGATCTAGAGGATGTCAAGGCAACGGCGAGAGGGTATTTCTCCAAGCCGAAACAACTACGAAAGCGATCTCGCGAGGTTCGCCATGAAGGCGAGGTGGAGTTGCTCGAAAGGCGTTGTTCGACGTTACTCGAGCAGGAAGGTGATCTTGTGGCGGAAGTTCAAGATCTGAAGATAGCCGAGGAAGAACTTTTAGCGGAGGAAGACGAGTTAGCCTTGGCAGTGGGTAAATTGATGGCCGAGCGCGATGAGTTGATGGCGAAGGTTGACGAGTTGAGGAGGGTTACGGTCGACAGAAGTATCAAAGTGACCCACCTTCGCCGAATCATTGCCGATAGCTCTGACGCTGAAGGCTCTGCTCGGCTTCCTCGCTTTAAGATATCTGTGAAGGACGATTCTTTGAAGGATTGGATCGTCGAGCTCGAGGAGGAAGTCGCTCGACTAAAACCTCAGCCAGCAAGAATCAACGTTCGGAGTACGTCGTGTACTCGCGAAGAGAGCGAGAGGGGAATCTCTTTTTACGAGCTCGCAACTCGTTCGCCTGTCGTTAGGCGGAGCCCGGCTGATGCTCAAAGTGGGGTGGCTGCCTCGTCTAGTGGTGCTTCAGGTTGGGGCCACGGTCAGAGGCAGTGCCTGAATAGGCGTCTCAGTCCGTTAGGCCTACAGACTGAGCTCCGAAGTTAGGAGATGCCTGTCCCCGAGTGTCTTTGAACCGAAACATCCCCATTCCGAAGAAGCGGTGAATGAGTTGTTGTAATTATGCTTCTTTGAGTTTTTGTACCGCCTCGTAGTAGTAACTTGGTCTTGTAATTTGAACGCTCTTGTGCGCTAAAATTTCAGATAAGTGAAAGCTAGTTCCTCTTCTGTGTTTGTGTGTTTAGCTCTTAACAATGACTCATAATCAGAAGCACATCTTTCTTTGTATGGGCGCGGAATGTCTAACTCCAACTTTAAATGAACCATAAGAACCAAAGGTTAGCTCCTGCAAGTACTCTTCTACCATGTCTAGTCTAGTTGTAGGAGCTTCGCGTGCAGCGGCGGAGCGCGTTTCAACGGTTGTAGGAGTAATTCCGAATGGCGAACCACATCTAGCTCGCTTAAGAGCGAGCTCGCGAAGCGGAATCGAGCCAAGTGTTGGACTCCGAACTCGTCGTTAGAGTATGTTTCAATGGTTGTGGGAGCAATTCCGAATGGCGAACCACTTCTAGCTCGCTTAAGAGCGAGCTTGCGAAGCGGAATCGAGCCAAGTATTGGACTCTGAACTCGTCGTTAGAGTTTGTTTCAACGGTTGTGGGAGCGATTCCGAATGACGAACCACTTCTAGCTCTCTTAAGGGCGAGCTTGCGAAGCGGAATCGAGCCAAGTGTTGGACTCCGAACTCGTCGTTAGAGTTAAAGAAATTAAAAACAGAGAGATGCAAACAGTCACAAGAAAAATATGAAAAAAAGAAGTTATTTATTGATAAGCACTAGTCGGCTGCTTCTAAGTTGCAAGCCGTTATTACATTGAAGAAATAAAGAAGCAAAATACAAGTGAAAGGAAAGGAACGGTTTGACATCTGAAGGTACTTAGAGAGGCGCTCAGGCACCCTCTTGGTACTTCAATAGATGGTCGGCAATCCAAGTCCTAGGAATCTCTCTGCCTTCAAGATCTTCGAGACGGTATGTTCCGGGCCGAACTTCTTTGGTAATCCTGTAGGGTCCTTCCCAATTCGGAGCTAGCTTACTCTTTTGGCTGGGGAATGAGATAGCTAGCTTTCTGAGGACCAAGTCCTCCTCTTTGAGATTGGTGGGACGGACTCTCTTGTTGTAGGCCAGCTCGATCCTCCGATAATTTTGCTGGCAGATTGATGCTCGTTCGCGGAGCTCATCAATCAAATCCAAATTTGCCCGAAGCTCTCTGGCATTTTGCTCTTCTTCATAGGCCATAAGACGAGGAGATGGTAGACCGACTTCCAAGGGGATCACAGCTTCGGACCTATAGGTGAGATTGAAGGGCGACTCTCCTGTAGGGGTCCGTTTCGTTGTGCGGTAGTTCCACAATATGTTAGGGAGCTGCTCCGCCCATAAGCCATTAGCAGACTTATCCAGCTTCTTCTTGATACCGGAAAGGATCTGTCTGTTGGCATTCTCCACTTGCCTATTTGATTGAGGATGGGAGACAGAGGAGAAGCGCTGTTGAATGGCGAAGTCTTCACACAGAGATCAGAATGCAGCCCCTGTGAATTGTGTTCCGTTATCGGTTATTAGGACCCGAGGGACGCCGAACCTACAGATGACGTTCTTCCAGAAGAACTGAAGCACTTTGTTCTCAGTGATTGTAGCCAAAAGCTCGACCTCTATCCACTTTGAGAAGTAGTCGATCGTCATGACTAAGAATTTGAGTTGGCCGGAGCTGGTGGAAATGGTCCTAGTAAGTCCATCCCCCACATTGCGAAAGGGATCGGACTGGATAGGGAGGTGAGTTGTGCTTGGGGTAGGCGACGAATGTTGATGTACTGCTAACAGGAAATGCATTGTCGGACATGCCGTTCGACATCTTGTAGGAGGGTAGGCCAGAAGTACCCATAGTTCAACACTTTCCTGGCGAGGGACCTTGACCCTAAATGTGCTCTGCCTATACCTTCGTGGGGCTCTTGCAAGGCATATGAAGCTTCTCCCGGGGAGAGGCACCTCAAGTAGGGTCTGCCGTCTACTTGGATGTAGGAGTGTTTGTACAAGACCTCCTCAACAAGGGTGTACCGCTCCGCTCTGGGTTCGGACTCTACGATCTTCCTTTGGGTCTTCGGGGAGGAGCCCATCCCTTAGAAACTCTATCAGAGGTTTCATCCAGTTGTCTTGAAGTTGGACGGGCAGCGACTCCTTCGAGTCGGGAGTTTCTTCTTCTATGCTCGGTCTGAGGAGCACTTCAATCAGGACGGTCTGCTCGAGACCCTGAAGGGAGGAGGAGGCTAGCTTGGAGAGGGCATCTGCTTGGGTATTTTCTTCTCTGGGGATTCGCTAAATTAGCCTCTCTTCGAATGAAGCCATGAGATTTTGGACCTTGGCTAGGTACTTAGCCATTCGGTCATCTCTTGCCTTGTACTGACCCAAGACTTGATTCACGACTAGCTGCGAGTCGCTAAATATCCGAAGACGTTGTGCCCCTGCCTTGCGGGCCATACCGAGGCCGGCTATAAGGGCTTCATACTCCGCTTCATTGTTGGAGGCCTTGAAGTTGATGCAGAGAGAGTATTGGAGAACGAAATCATCTGGGCCTGCCAGAATGACCCCTGGCTCCACTTCCCTTGGTGCAAGAGGACCCGTTTACGTATACTATCCAAATAGGAGGCCCGCTTGCTACTTGGCTGACCTTCGGGATAGTGCTCTCAATAATGAATTCAGCTAAGACTTGAGCCTTGATTGCGGTCCGAGGCTGGTATGATATGTCATGCTGACTCAGCTCGATCGAACCACTTCATTAGCCGGCCCGAGGTCTCGGATTTGTGCAAAACTTGCTTAAGCGGCTGGTCGGTAAGAACGACCACCGAGTGGGACTAAAAATAAGGGCGAAGCTTCCTAGCTGCCATAACCTAGGCGTACGCCATCTACTCCAGCCTTGGATAGCGGAGCTCGGCATCCCGAAGTACCTTGCTCACATAGTAGATGAGCTTTTGAGCCTTATCTTCTTCCCTCATCAGGACAGCACTGAGGGTTTGTTCGAAGGCAGCTAAGTAGCGGTAGAGTGTTTCCCTAGGAATAGGCTTGCTGAGGAGAGGGGGGTTGACTAGATAGGCTTTCAACTGATCGAATGATTCTTGTTACTGTTGACCCCATTCGAAGCCCTTAGCCCCCCTGAGGGCTTTGAAGAAGGGAAGACACTTCTCCCATGACTTGGACAGAAAGCACCCTATGACTGCGAGGCACCCCTGTGAGCTTCTGAACCTCTTTCACATTTTTGGGAGGAGCCATGTCCAAGATGGCTTTGATTTTCACGGGATTGGCTTCGATTCCTCTTTGGCTGACCATGAAGCCTAGGAATTTCCCGGACGAGACTCCAAAAGCACACTTGTTCGGGTTGAGCCTTATATCATGCTTCCTCAACACATCGAATGCCTCCTCCAGATCAGCCACATGATCGGCCCCATGGATGCTCTTGACCAGCATATCATCAACATACACTTCCATGTTTCGGCCGATTTGGTTCTGAAAAAATTTGTTGACAAGGCGTTGGTAGGTCGCACCTGCATTCTTCATCCCGAAGGGCATTACCCTGTAGTAGTAGAGCCCCTGATCGGTGACGAAGGAGGTCTTTGGAATATTCGGGGGGAACATTCGGATTTGGTTGTACCCAGAAAAGGCATCCATAAAGCTGAGGAATTCATGGCCCGAAGTGGCGTCGATCAGGGTGTCGATGCTTGGAAGAGGGAATGGATCTTTAGGGCATGCTTTGTTCAGGTCCGTGAAGTCGATGCAAATTCTCCAGCTCCCGTTGGCCTTCTTAGCCATAACAACATTGGAGAGCCATTCGAGGTAGTTGACTTCTTGGATGAACCGTGCCTTAAGGAGCTTGTCCACTTATTCCTTGATAGCATGTTGGCGCTCAGGGAAAAATTTGTGCCTTTTTTGTTGGACCGGTTTGGACCCCGGAGCAACACTCAAGTGGTGGACGAGGAGCTCTTCGGAGATTCCTGGCATGTCGGCAGCTGACCATGCGAAGAGGTCGCGATTTTTTCTAATGCATTGGACTATGTCGGAACATAGGGCAGATGGAAGGGTCTTGCTAATGAGGAACTTGCGGTTTGGATCTTGCTCGGAGAAGAGAACTTCCTCCAATTCATCCACCGGTACGGACGTTGGCCAGGACATTCTCTTGGGGAATCTTAAGAGTCTCGAGGGAGTGGACTGGTCCCCAGGTGGAGGTCATGTAACATTTGCGGGCCATCTCTTGACTACCCCTTACTTCCCCTACTCCCGCCCTGGTGGGGAACTTCATCTTGAGGTGATAAGCCGAGGGGATGGCCTCCAGAGCAGCTAGGCCAGGTCGGCCTAGAATCACATTATAAGCTGCGGGGACATCAACGACCATGAAGTCCATCAGCTCCGTTCGGGTGGTAAGAATTTTGCCAGCAGTTACGTCATGGGTGATTACCCCTTCGATAGTCACTGACACTCCCTTGAACCCGTGGAGTGTGTAGCCGGCGGGCTTAATCCTGTCCCGGGATAGCTTGAGCCCTTTGAAAGCAGTGAGGAAGAGGATGTTAACGGAGCTACCATTGTCCACCAATATCCTCTCTACTTTAAAATTCGCCATATGGAGGTTGATCACTAGGGCATCGCAATGGGGGGTTCAGACACCCTCCAGGTCTTCATCTGAAAAGTGACTGGGACCCCGAGGCCTTTGGGAGGGGGCATGCCATGTACTGAGTTGACTTTCCTTATGAAAGCCTTTCGAGAGGAGTTGGAGGTGCCTCCCATAGGGCCTCCATGGATGAGATGCAGAATGCGTTCCTCTTCAAACTCGGGGGTTTCCTCGCGCCTTTCAAGGCGCTTGTTCGCCCCTTTGGGGGGAGGAGGAAGATCGATCTGGTCCTTTCTCACAAATTTAGACAGTTGCCCCCTTTGGATGAGGGCCTCAATTTTGTTCTTCAAGGCCCGACAATCGTTGGTGTCGTGGCCATGGTCCCGGTGATAACGGCACCACTTCTCTTTGTCCCTATTCTTACCAGGGGTATTCATCTTCGGGGCAGGAGGTATAACCCCTTCCTTCTCAACCTCCATGAGAATAGTGAAAATGTTGGCGTTAAGAGGAGTGAATTTCTCAAACCTGGGAGGAGGACGGCGCTGACCGCCGTTGTCTTTCTGGAGCTTCTTGGCTCCCTCTTCTTCAGTCGCCTTTCTTTTGGTTCCGAAGGAAGGCCCCTCAAAGGTGGGGCGATGCTCAGCTTCCTCAGCCCGAATATACTTCTCGCTTCTGAGAAGAAGGTCAGAGAAGTTTTGCAGGGGCTTCTTGACTAGGGAGGACCGAACGCTGGAGTTAAGGACATTTGACTGGAAGGCTGCTGCAGCGACCGACTGATCGAGGGAAGCAATGGACCTAGCTTCCGCGGTGAATCGCTTCACATAGTCTCTGAGCTTCTCCCCCTTCTTCAGACTGAGGTAGAGTAGCAAGATGCTGGTCTTCTCTGTGCGGCGGCTACTCACGAAGTGGGTAACGAAGAGGGTTTCAAATTGTTCAAAGGAGAATATGGACGATTGGGCGAGGCGAGAGTACCATTCCCGAGCCGGACCCTTGAGGGTAGCTGGGAAGGTTTTGCACAGTAGGGCATCGGAAGCTCTCGATATGGTCCACGGGGTCTGACTCCCCGAAGTAAGTCTCGAACTGCGGGGGCTTGAAGCCTATTAGAACCGGCGCCTCCATGATTGTTCGAGAGAAGGGAGGTCGGTTGGGACGGAGGGTCCTTCGTCTCAGTTCTTCTTCCCTGTCTAGTTGGCCGAGGTGCCTTTCCATCTCATGGAGACGACGATAGACAGTGTCATCCCTCCGATGGTAGCCAAACGAGTCTCTGGACTCGTCTTCTTAAGAAGGGGAGCGCGGAGTTCGACGATGGTAGCTAGGGGAATGGCGAGGACTATGATGATGGTTACTCGGAGCTTGAGGAGGGATTAAGGACCGATGGCGAGGACTTTGAACCGGAGGAGTGGGGACCCTCTGGGCATTGTTATTGTTCGGCTAGAGGTTTAGGGCTTGCAAGACAGTTGCTTGGAAATTCTGGAATTCGGCACGGGTGATAGGTGCGGTATCATCCCTCTGGGGTTGATGACCAGCGGGAGAACGAGGTCTTCTATGGTACTCAGGGGACTCTCTTCGTCTTCTGTGAGGCAGGGGACCTCCGATAGTCTCGGCGACGAGGAGATCGCTCATTTGGACGTTCTTGGCGGGAGGCTCCCTCACGGTCCCGCCTTTCATCCAAACAGTGGCGAAGTTCCTCTTCTTTCTGCCGATTGATAAGGATATTACAGAGGTCTTCGAAAGCTCGGGGGTTATGAGATGCCATCGAATCAGTAGAGGGGTTGTGCATGGAGACGTGGTCACGTTGGAGAGGTTGCTTCTGAGGATTGGGATGGGAGCCCCCCGCACCGGCATTCTGAGGCCCGATCTGACCCCGAAGGGGTTGAAGGTTCTGATAAGGAGGTTGGTCCTGCTGCGGGGCCTGATCAAGTTGAGGAGGAAGTTTCCCCTGCTGTTGGATGGTTTGGAGGGGGACCTCCAGTTGTGGTTGAGGAGGAGTGGGCCCATGGTTGGCCCTCTGGATCTTAGCTTTCGAGGAGGCATGGCTAGAGATGATCTTAACCAAGGGAAGAGGAAGGAGTGCTATTCGTGGGTTCCCACAGACGGGGCCAATCTGTTACCGCTAAATCTGGTGTGGGGGCAAACAGATAGAATTTATGGATTCTTAGGAAAACTGAATAGCAAACCTGGAACCTTTCCACCGGAGTCTGACCGTTGACTCCCGCCGTTCACCTGCAAAAAGTGCGAGACACCGGGGTTCATCCCGGCGACGCACCCTCCGACGCTCAAGTTAATAACCAGAAAATATTATTAAAGAGCGAAAGCTGGCAAAAGATTGATTACCTCTTAATGGTGGTGGATGGGGGGTATTTATAGCCGCCTTTAGGATAAGTTTAGGAAGGAAATCTCTAATTCCCAGTGAGAGGATAGAGCGAATCAGGGCCGTTGATTAAGCATAATCAGAAATCCTAATTCTATCCTGCTGGACCGGGTTTGCTGCAGGTTGGAACCCGCACCCAGTTGAGATGGATCCGTTCACAGGTTATTGGGCCTTAGGAGAGAAGACCCAGTACTCGTCTTAGACCCATTTGTAAGTGAAATTACCATTTTACTCCCAAGCTTTGAGATTCGCACCTGATTTGGATGGTTCCGATTTAACCCCATTTTTAGCCATATCAGCAGAGTAGGAGTTATGACCTTTACAAGTTACAGTAGCTGGCCATTTCGGCTAAAGCTTTGCTGTTTAGATTGTTCAAAGTTTTTGTACCTCTTATTGACTTAATCCGAGAAAGTTTACAGCTAGAGAGTTGTAGTAGATGTTCTCACCTTTCTAAAAAAGTTCAATTTTGTTGAACTTCAATAAGAGTAGCATGTGAAATTGCTTCTAGGTTGTTAAAAGGCTTTTTATGTTGCCTTTGTGTATAAAAGATCAAGTTCTCTTTGGTGGTATGTTTTTATTGGGCTATTAGAATATTCTTATGTTGCTTCTAAATATAAAAGATCAAGTTTTGATAGTAGCATGTCATTTTGCTTCTAGATTCTTAGAAGACTTTTGTGGTTGCTTCCATATGATTCATTTGTCGCATACATAGCCAGTTGGCTCGTATGTAATTCGTTTGGCTCATACGTAGCTAGCCAACTTGTATGTAAATTGTTTTTCTCGTATGTAGCTTATTATCTAGTATGCAGTTATTGTGCTCGTCTAGGGAGATATCATTGCCCTAGGAGCCATCGAGCATCAAGACGTGTATTTATTTTACTCCTCGTGGACTGTGGACGAGTCACCCCTCGTGCACCATCAGATCATAACCGGTGTAGGTTGATCGTGGGCCGGGAGTGCAGACGGAATCCAAGTTCAGGGCAATAGCATGCGAATACGTTCGTATTGCCGGGGTCTTGGATCGATAGGCTATGAACAGGATCCTTAGGTATTCTGGTAAGTCTAGGTTAAGCACCTAGTAGAATTATCTTGCGAAGTCTAACTTAAGACCCAACATGTTGTATTAGTATTGTTTTCATCCCTCGGATTGTTTAGGGTTAGTGACATCGTTAGGGTAGTAACTTATAGCTATTACTACTTGTTGCCGCTGTATCTGGTGTAGGGGCAATAGATAGAATTTGTGGATTCTTGAGAAAATGAACAAGGCAAACCTGTTGACCTGTTGACCTTTATCAACGTGTTGACTTGGTTTCTTGCTGCTGCTGCAAACCTGCAAAAAGTGCGAAACACCGGGATGGATCTCGGCGACGCACCCTCCGACGGTCTTGTCAGTAATTAGAAAGATTATGAAAGAGCTTTTACTGGAAAAAGATTGATTACCTTCTTATGGTGGGGGGAGAGGGATTTTTATAGTCGCCTTAGGGATCCGTTTTGAGATATGAACAAATCTCTACTTCCCGGTATGGATGGATAGAAGTGGTTAAAACCTCCTCTTAGGGATAATTATGAATCTGAATTCTTCTTTATCCTTCTGGACTGGTTTGTAACAGGTTGGGACCCGTACCTAGTAAGACATATCCGTTTATGGGTTGTTGTGCTTTGAAGAAAGACCCAGTCCCCATTTCAGACCCATTTGTAGGTGAAATTACCATTTTACCCTTGAGCTTTAAGATTCGTGTCCGATTTGAATGGTCTCGATTTAATCCCATTTTAGCCATATCACGAGCCCCCCACTCCTGGAGACTGAGTTCTATAGTCTTTGAGGAGTAGTTTTGTTGTTCTAATGGCGTACAGAATTTTATCGGTATTCTTAAGGAACTTCTGATCTTGCTAGAGGTTTAACGGTGTTATTCTGGGCTTGTAAAATGCCCAAAATTATCCTCAAAATTTTTTGGATTTTTTCAGATTTTTCTGAATTTTTCCTCATTTAAATTTTTTTTTATTCATTTTCCAAATTAAATAATTAATAATTGAAATTTTTAATTAATTAGTCTAATTTAATAATTATTATTTTCTGAATTTTAAAATAATTTTCCGAATTAATAATTATTTTTAGAATTTTTAATTAATTTTTCAGATTTTTTAAATAATTAATTCAAATAAATAAATTAATACCTGGACACGTGGCGCAATCTTGTGCGTTGATCACGATCAGAGAGCACGCATCTCAAAGCGCGGCATTTTCCCCTAATTTGCAGCTCGGAACCCCTTTTTCTCGGCAACCATTGCCGACCCACCGGGTGACACCACGTGGCGCGGTCAACGCTAGGGGTGGGCATCAGTCGGTATCCGACCTAATATGGACCATCCACCACTGATCTAAAGAAGACCAATTTTTTAATTTTCTCATCCGCAACCAATCCGAACCTTAATTGGATCGATTTCCATCCAAGCCGGTTAAGCTCGGTTTAGATTGGATTGGATAGTCGGTTTGGCGTGCTACTTTTCACATTCAACAGCATTCATAATTTTGTAAAATTTAAAAGATCAACTTCAATCAAACTTAAGAAAAAACCTGCTATTTATTATTCAGAAATGAATTTAAAATGAAGATTCATAAAACCACAAGTTGTTAATGAATTTTGCACTAATTGTTTGAGATGATGACGTTTAAATAAGTGAGATAAACTGCTTTTTTCACTTGCATACTTCTGTAATCTTAGTTTATTATCAAAAAAGAAACATCAATAACCATAGCTAATTGAGTTTCAGGTACAATAAAAAAAGATTTAGAAAATAATTTCTCCTTGACTTGATTAAAGTAACTACTAAATGTTACATCAACTTTATGATTCTATTAAGTTTGGTCATACTATAAATCAAGCATTTCTCAACAACATAACACATAGGATTATGGAGAATCAAAACATAGATAGAATGACTGCTCAGTTTGTATTAAAGAAATTAAAGAAGACTGTTTGTATCACCAAGAAAATGAGAAATGACTATTTGTATATTCAAGAAATTAAAGGAGAACTATATTTTTTATGGACTTATGCATAGAGGTACGGTCGGTTCGGTTTCATCGGTTATTTGAAAGCCTCATCCAACAACCGAACCGGTCCAATTGGTTATTGAAGATCAAGAACCGGGCCAATCCAAACCCCCAATTGGTTCGGTTAAAAACCGGTCGGTTCGGATTAGATTGGTCCGGATTGGTCGGTTCGGATAATAGTTGTCCACCCCTAGTCAACACTGGCGTTGACCGCCACGTGGCATTTTTTTTTCTTTTTCTTTCTCCCGCTCTGTTCTCTTTTCCTCCTTCTCACGCTCTGTTCCTTCTTCTTCGTCTCTCTCCTTCCTTCGGCACCACCTCAACGAAGAGAGAAGTTCGCGTCGGTATTAGAGAGGAGCTCGTCGAAGGGGTGAAGTTGAAGCTCGACGAGGAGCTTAGCGAGGGGATGGCTCGAGCTCAGCGTCGGCGAGGAGGTTGGATGGCGAGCTCGGCAGTTGGCGCTCGCGAAGTGGAGATCAATGAGGGAGCTCGTCTCCGGAGGTCGACGAGGGGAGGAGCTCGAAGCTCGTTGATAGGGGTTAGAGCTCGGCAGTAATGGCGAGGTGGTAGCTCGTCGAGGAGGGTGAGCTCGGAGCTTCGACGATGAGCTTCGGCAGGGGAGCTCGGCACAGGGGGTCGATGGCTCGGCGAGGAGCTCGGTGCTTGAAATCCAAGCTCGACGAAGCTGAGCTCAACGATGCAGCGAGCTCGATACCAGCTTGGAATTGGGTTCGTGCTCGATCGGGGCCAAGCTCGATGAGGAGGAAGCACGACGAAGGTGGAGCTCGATCATGGCAGAGGAGCTGGCAACGGCATGGTGGCGTCGAGGTCGGGAGCTCGACACGGAAGGGGAAGCTCGTCGATGGGTTTTTGTTTTTGGTGCCAAAATTCTGAAGGAGAAGATGACGGGAAAGTTGAAGACTGGTTGTGGTTTTGGGCCTCGAACGGGTCCGAACCCGACCCCTTAACCCCTCTCTCCCTTCTTTGTTCCTATTTTTTGGGCGAATTTGAGCTGTAGATCTTGATTTGAATGCAAATTTTGAAGCAGAATTTTCTGCCGTTTTGTAGCTCGGTAGCACAGTAGCTCGGATTGTAGATCCGAGCTATGTGGCTCAATTTGGACGGTTGATCACGATCATGGTGCAAATCACGAGACACGAAGGCGTGGATCACGAAAAAACGTGATTTTGGTCGACGCGGCGAGATCTGAGCCGTCTAATCAAGATCTTGGCGCGAATTACATGGAGAAAGGCATTTTTCTCCAATACGCAGCTCGAAATGCAAGTTGCTCGGATACTAGATCCGAATTACGTGGCGAGATCTGGATGGTTGATCACTATCTTGGAGTGAATCACGAGGCGATAGTTTTTGCCATTTTCTCGCTCGGCACAGCTGTGTTGCGATCCACTTTCCCGGTGCTACGGAGGTCCGATCGGGGCATGTGACCCCTGTTAGGGTTATATACTGAAAGTATCACTTTTGTATTAACTTTATTTCCTTATTTTTTTTAAATGAGAATCATATGGGCATATGTTTGCATATTGTGTTTATTATAATATTAATGCAAGTATCTGATATTCTATAAGGTTGATAATATGGTGTGAGGAGACACACAGAAGATCATATTAAATAGTTCCGTATGGAATATATAAATAGTTCACAACCTAGACGGACTTGGACAATCCATTGGAAAGGTTGTAGTGTAATCTGGTATTAGTCTATCTTGACTATAGGTTTACACTAGTACACTTTGTGTATATTGAACATGACCACTTGAGGTTGTTCTCTTTGTATTGACTACAAAAGAGAACGAACACCTCTGTTATTATGGATGCTTATGCTCTTAATCCAGATATAATAACAGACATGTATATGCAGTGTGCATTACTTTGACTCATAAAAGAGTGACATTCATTATGGATCAACAACCTCTATGAATTGGGTAATAGCATTGTATGTATGATGGGCTGTTGATTGTAAAAGGAATCCATGTCCCGATACGTCGGGTTGATGATGTCCCCTTAAGGAGCTCATAAGGATTGTCATGTAAACCCTGCAGGTGGATTACATCTGACATGAAAAATAAAGTTGAGTGGTACTACTTAAGGATAAAAGATGTTGATCAATATAGTTGTCAGTAACTTAATTTGATCGACGGACATTCGATATCTTAACATGGGGAGCTGAACGAGCATATAATAAAAGGAGCCGATAAATATAATTTGGGATTAGGAAGGTAGTGCAACACTAGCTCTTTAGTGGACCGAGCTATTGTTAATGGGCCTGGGTTGTGTGTTCGGGCTGAACATGGGATACCCAGATTCGTTAGAAGACCTAACCCTAATTTCTCCTCATGGTCCCTGCTGTAGCCTTGTATATATATCCTCTATTCTCTGGCCGTCATATCATTATCAGAGATAAGAAGTTTTCTCTAAATTCGTGATTCACGTAAGGAGAAAAAGAGAGGTCAGCCAAGGAGAAGAAATGTTGGTAGACCGTCGCCCACACGACGTCCAACCCGAGGAAGGAATACGTGCAGAAGATCTTGGGGTCGCTGACGGCTCGGGGTTGCTAGAAACTATCATCTTCTTCTCATCGCAGGTATAATTCGTGAACCCTAGATTCCGCTATAAAGGGTTAGATCACGTATTAAATCTGTTAAGCTTTTATGATCGATACGCACACCAATCCGTGGTCCTGGGTCTCATCGCAGTTCCATCAACCCCACGTTTCGAAGCTAACTCGAAGATCTACAACTTCTCTTTAGGAGTGAGTAAAAGAATCACCCGTATTGAGGGTCAGAATAGGCCTGTAATATTTTTGCTTCTGTCGGTCGTTCGGATTGGGATTCCGAGCAACGTGGCACAATCTGGACCGTCCGATTGAAGATATGTCAAGTTGAGAAGAGCTTCGGTCTCCGGAGTCTTCAAAGAGGAGCTCCACCCCTGTGGGCTAAGGAGATGAGCTAGGAGGATCCTCGCAAGGCCCATTTGGGAGACGAGTTTGAGGAGCAACTCTAAGGGAAAGTTTTGAGTTCCGAACTCGCTTAGAAGAGGACCACTCAGGAGGCGATTAGGACGAAGAATCACCCCCAGGCTCTAGGAGAGAGCCGTTCGGGAGACAAATTTGAGGAGCGACTCTAGGGGAGAGTCGTGCTCTGAACTCGTTATGAAGAGGTCCGTTCTGGAAGCGAGCGGTGCAAAGAGCTTGACCCTATGAGAAAGACATTTGGAAGACAAGTTGGAGGAGCAACTCAAGGGGAGAGTCATGCTCCGAACTCGTTGTGAAGAGGTCAGCTTTGGAGGCGAGCGGAGCGAAGAGCTTGGCTCTAGGAAAGAGCCGTTGGGGAGACAAGTTTGCGGAGCAACTCTAGGGGAGAGTTTTAGCTCAGAACTTGTTGAGAAGAGGTTCAATCGGGGGGCGAGTAGGACTAAGAATCACCCCCAGGCTCTAGGAGAGAGCCGTTCGGGAGAAAAGTTTGAGGAGAAACTCTATGGGAGAGTTTTAGCTCTGAACTTGTTGAGAAGAGGTTCAATCGGGGGGCGAGCGGAGCGAAGAGCTTAGCTCTAGGAGAGAGCCATTTGGGAGACAAGTTTGAGGAGCAACTCTAGGGGAGAGTTTTGAGCTCCGAAGTCGCTTAGAAGAGGACCACTCGGGAGGCGAGTAGGACGAAGAACTTGGCCCTAGGAGAGAGCCATTTAGGAGATAGTTTGTGGAGCAACTATAGGGGAGAGTTTTAAGCTCCGAACTCGCTTAGAAGAGGACCACTCGGGAGGCGAGTAAGACGAAGAACTTTGCCCTAGGAGAGAGCCATTTGGGAGACAAGTTTGAAGAGCAACTCTAGGGAAGAGTCGTGCTCCGAACTCGTTGTGAAGAGATCCGCTTTGGAGGCGAGCGGAGCGAAGAGCTTGGCTCTAGGAGAGAGCCGTTGGGGAAACAAGTTTGAGGAGCAATTCTAAGGGAGAGTTTTAGCTCCGAACTCGTTGAGAAGAGGTTCAACAGTTGTGGGAGCAATTCCGATTGGTGAGCTGCCCCGCACTTGCGTGTTTGCAAGGGGCTAAGGCAACGTCGAACCAAGTATTGGACTCCGAACTTGTTGTTAAGAGGGTTGACGAGTTGTAAGAGCAATTCCGAATGGTGAGTTGCCCCTCACTTGCTTGTTTACAAACGGCTAAGGCAACGTCGAACCAAGTGTTGGACTCCGAACTTGTTGTTAAGAGGGTTGACGAGTTGTAGGAGCAATTCCGAATGGTGAGCTGCCCTGCACTTGCTTGTTTACAAGCGGCTAAGGCAACGTCGAGATCCGAACTCGTCTCTTGAGCTTAGTAAGTTATGGGAGCAGCCCTGTAGAACAGGCTGGACTCCGAACTTACCTTTTAGCAAGTCGTAGAAGTGACTCGGAGGAGTAGAGATGAAGCAAGTGCAATAATAGTCAAAAGTTTAAGTTTGATTGAAATAAACTAAATTGCCTTTTCGATAGAGCGAACCATTATTACATGTTGTTGGCCGGGTTACAAGCATCAGCCTTATTGAAAACCGAGATCCTACTTCTACGATAGGGTGAAAGCCTCTTGGGAGGAGTTGGGTTCTCCCCCCATTGGACCTCCTTGGATGAGGTGGAAGACGGCCCCAGGTTCTGAATCTTGGAACTCGGCGGACCTCTCTCTTCTCTTGTAGGCTCCTCGGGGTGGAAGGCCGGCTCCGTCTCTTCGGACAAACTTGTCCAGGTGTCTCCGCTGTATGAGCTCTTCGATCTCCTCTTTGAGAGCTCGACAATCATCCGTGTCATGGCCGTGGTCCCTATGAAAATGGCACCACTTATCCCTGTTTCTTTTCTTGCCGGGGGTATTCATTCTAGGGGGAGCGCGGACTAGCCTTTCTTTGTCCACTTCCATAAGAACTGCTGATATAGTAGCATTGATGGGGGTGAACTTCTCAAAGCGAGGAGCTGGGCGGCATTGGCCGTTGTCATCCCTCTGAAGTTTCTGGGACCCTTCTTCGCTCGTATTCTTTCGTTTGTTCTCGGAAGATAATCCCTCGAGAGTGGGGGGGTTGAGAGCCTCTTCCACTCGAATGTACTTCTCACTATTAGGCAGGAGTTCTGAGAAATTTCGAGGAGGCTTCTCGGCAAGGGATGCCTTGAGGTCGGTGTTGGTGACGTAGCGCCCGAATGCCGCAGAGGCTACTGATTAGTTGAGGGAGGCTATAGATCGGGCTTCAGCGATGAAGCGCCGAACGTAATCTCTTAGAAGTTCACCCTTTCTTTGGTTGAGGGTCACCAAAGATACATTTGTTTTCTCGGCCCGGCGGTTGCTCACAAAGTGAGCAAGGAAGAGCCCTTCGAACTGATCGAACGAGAAGATGGAGGCCAGGGCAAGTCGAGAGTACCATTCTCTCGAGGGCCCCCTCAACGTGGCAGGGAAGGTCTTGCAAAGGAGCTCATCCGAAGCCTGGTGGATCATCATGAGTGTTTTAAAACTCTCGATGTGGTCGGCGGGGTCCGACTCCCCATTGTATGACTCAAAGTTAGGGGGCTTAAAGTTTTGCCGGACCGGGGCTTCCATGATGGCTCGGGAGAAAGGGGGCCTCCTCGGGCGGAAATTCCTTTCCCGTTGTTCTTCTTCTTTGTCAAGTCGGCTAAGGCACCTCTCCATCTCGTGGAAACGTCGGTAGACCGAGTCTTCCCTTCGGTCATATCCTGCCAGTCCCTTAGAATCTTTCCCATCCGAAAAAGGACTAGGAGTGCGGTGGTGACGACTTGGGGCGGGTTCAGGACTAGGTGCCCGTTGCTCGTGGTTGGGAGCAGCGTTGAGGGCCCGCAGGATGACCTCTTGAAATTCATGGAAGTCCACCCTTGTAACTGGTGCCTGTCCAGCTTGGCGGTACCTGTGTGTGGCTCAGCGTACTGGAGAATGACTTCTCCGCCGATGACGTTGAGGGGACTCTCTTCACCTCCTCGGGGGAGGGAATCTTCTGGTTTTCGGTCTGCGGGGGGTCCAAACTCTTGAGACCCCAGGGTGCTCAAGTTGATGGACTCCCCCAACGGCTCGCCATCCATTCAGACGAGTTCGGAGGTCGACCCCCTTTTGGCGGTTGGTAATCACTTGACGGAGATCCCGCTCTGGAGGGCTTTGAGAAGCCATTGATCAACTGAAGGATTGTGGACCGCAACATGGTCCTGAGGAGGATTTTGCTTTGGATGACTCCTACGAGAGCCCCCTTAGGCAGCCCCCCGAGATCCTGAAGGGGCTTATTGAGGAGGAGCACCTTGAGCTGGAGGAGGGGGAGGAGGAAGAGATGTGGTTCTTCAGCTGGAATCTGCTGCCTTCCCCTTCTCTTTTTGGATGCATGGCTTGAAACTAATCTCGCTGATGAAGTTAGGTTGGGTTACTTTTTCGGTTCCCACAGACGGTGCCAATCTGTTGCCACTGAATCTGGTGTGGGGGCAATCGATAGAATTTGTGGATTCTTGAGAAAACGAACAAGGCAAACCAGTTGACCTGTTGACCTTCACCAATATGTTGACTTGGTTTCTTGCTGCTGCTGCGAACCTGCAAAAAGTGGGAAACACCGGGATGGACCCCTGCAACGCACCCTCCGATGCTCTTGTCAGTAATCAGAAAGATTATGAAAGAGCTTTTACTGGCAAAAGATTGATTACCTTCTTATGGTGGGGGGAGAGGGGTTTTTATAATCGCCTTAGGGATCCGTTTCGAGATAAGAACAAATCTCTACTTCCTACTGTGGATGGATAGTAGTGGTTAAAACCTCATATTAGGGATAATTATGAATATGAATTCTTCTTTATCCTTCTGGACTGGTTTGTAACGAGTTGGGACCCGTACCCAGTAAGACAGATCCGTTTATGGTTTGTTAGGCTTTGAAGAAAGACCCATCCCCATTTCAGACCCGTTAGTAAGTGAAATTACCATTTTACCCCTGAGCTTTAAGATTCGGGTCCAATTTGAACGTCCCTGATTTAATCCCATTTTTAGCCATATCACTACTTAACTCTTATTTATTATCATTTTTGCCAAAGGAAAAGAGTTGGTATTAAGGGTGATACCTTATGATCTGACCAATTCTATAGGCCAACACTAGGTGATGTTATTGGTTGTACCTTTCCTGTCAAAGGGATATGGTATGTTCCTTCTCACGAGTTGGGAGCACGGGATCCGTATCTCGTCTGTTAATTTCTAAAGTGCCATGATAAGGGCGAGAAGATTCCTATTGGAGCCAGGGCATGGACCCCCGGAACTCTGCCATGCTCTATATCAAGAAAGGCGAACAAGCCATAGACTACGTACGTTCTATCTGCTAGGGGGCCACAGGGGATGCTTTGAGCTAACCTGTGTTGTAGTTAACTCCAAGGGTTCGTCAGATTTTTGAGTGAGGTCCGGTACGCTGGGCAATAGTGGCAAACAGAGACACCACTATATGACTGCGAATGGTGGGATTAGACCGTTTCAGAGAAACCTCATCAGTCACGCTGTATCTTCAGAAACAGGTTGAGTACAATAGTAGAATTCATGGCGCGGGTTCAAATCCCTATATATGAAGAAACAGCTTGATATGGGGCGTATGTTGTTATGGGCATATATAGTATGGGATGCATACTGTTCCGGAGACTTTCTTGCATTAGAATAAGAGCATCATTGCATTAGTTAATATTGTATTATAGTCTAAGTCATAGCATACACCGACACATTAATTATATATATACACATTTCTCTTTTCATCAATCTATTTGTTTAAAGTTGAGAATCGCTGCTAGTCATCAGCCTTAAAGCGTCTGTATATGTAGTGACGTCCCCACTTCAATAGGTACTGGATTGCAAAACTACAGGCACAGGATTCAGGCAAGAGAAACAAAGTGTTGATTTCAATTGTAATATATGTTGGGTACCATTGTAACATCTGTTGTAAATTTATTTATGTTGAGAAGTATCCAAGTAAAATTACCAAGTGTTATATTATTCATTGTACTCTGATGTAATTTTTATTGAAAGTTTGTAACACTTGGGCTTTTATGGCATTGTTGAAACACTGAGTGTGGCAGTTTTACAATATTCGGGCTTGTAATACATTTGTGTTGAATAAAAAGTTTTAAATTTTCTTGTTTTTCTGTGTATTGTGGCTAATTGAAGGAAAAGATTTCTGGCATATGTCATGGTTTCCCAGTATATGGAAATCGGGGCGTTACACCTCTGCCCCTGAATTTCTGTTACTCCCAGTATGAATTCTTCCTGAATTTTAGATTCTGGAGCATCACATCATCTTACTAGTAATTATACATTGCTCACCATCAGCACTGCACTTCTCCCTCACTCTCCATCACTTCACATAGCCGACGATGACGTCACCACTTCAATAGGTACTGGATTGCAAAACTACAGGCACAGGATTCAGGAGGACTCAAGGGAAGATAAACAAAGTGTTGATTTCAATTGTAATATATGTTGGGTACCGTTGTAACATCTGTTGTAAATTTATTTATATTGAAAAACATCCAAGTAAAATTACCAAGTGTTATATTATTCATTGTACTCTGATGTAATTTTTTTTGAAAGTTTGTAACATTTTGGCTTGAATGGCATTGTTGTAACACTGAGTATGGCAGTTTTATAACATTCAGGCTTGTAATACATTTGTGTTGAATAAAAAGTTTTAAATTTTCCTGTTTTTCTGTGTATTGTGGCTAATTGAAGGAAAAGATTTCTGGCATAAGTCACAGTTTCCCAGTATATGGAAATCGGGGCGTTACACCTCTGCCCCTGCATTTCTGTTACTCCCAGTATGAATTCTTCCTGAATTTTAGATTCTGGCGCATCACATCATCTTAGTAATTATACATTGCTCACCACTAGCACTGCACTTCTCTCACACTCACCATCACTTCACATAGCCGATGATGACGTCCCCACTTCAATAGGTACTGAATTGCAAAACTACAGGCACAGGATTCAGGAGGACCCAAGGCAAGAGAAACAAAGTGTTGATTTCAATTGTAATATATGTTGGGTACCATTGTAACATCTGTTGTAAATTTATTTATGTTGAGAAGCATCCAAGTAAAATTACCAAGTGTTATATTATTCATTGTACTCTAATGCAATTTTTATTGAAAGTTTGTAACACTTGGGCTTGTATGGCATTGTTGTAACACTGAGTATGGCCGTTTTATAACATTCAGGCTTGTAATACATTTGTGTTGAATAAAAAGTTTAAAATTTTCTGAGGTCGGGAGCTCGACACGGAAGGGGAAGCTCGTCGATGGGTTTTTGTTTTTGGTGCCAAAATTCTGAAGGAGAAGACGACGGGAAAGTTGAAGACTGGTTGTGGTTTTGGGCCTCTAACGGGTTCGAACCCAACCCGTTAACCCCTCTCTCCCATCTTTGTTCCTATTTTTTAGGCGAATTTGACCGTAGATCTTGATTTGAACGCGAATTTTGAAGCAGAATTTTCTGCCATTTTGCAGCTCGGTAGCACAGTAGCTCGGATTGTAGATCCAAGCTATGTGGCTCAATTTGGACGGTTGATCATGATCATGGTGCAAATCACGAGGCACGAAGGCGCAAATCACGAAAAAACGTGATTTTGGTCGACGCGGCGAGATCTGAGCCATCTAATCAAGATCTTGGCGCGAATCACGTGGAGAAAGGCATTTTTCTCCAATACGCAGCTCAAAATGCAAGTTGCTCGGATACTAGATCCGAATTACGTGGCGAGATCTGTACGGTTGATCACGATCTTGGCGTGAATCACGAGGCGATAGTTTTTGCCATTTTCTTGCTTGGCGCAGCTGTATTGCGATCCACTTTTCCGGTGCTACGGAGGTCCGATCGGGGCTTGTGACCCCTCGTTTCGAAGCTAATTCGAAGATCTACAACTTCTCGTTAGGAGTGAGTAGAAGATTCACCCATATTGAGGGTCAGAATAGGCCTGCAATATTTTTGCTTCTGTCGGTCACTCGGATTGAGATTCCGTGCAACATGGCGCAATCTGGACCGTCCGATTGAAGATATGTCAAGTTGAGAAGAGCTTCGGTCTCTGAAGTCTTCGAAGAGGAGCTCCACCACTGTGGGCTAAGGAGATGAGCTAGGAGGATCCTCGCAAGGCCCATTTGGGAGACGAGTTTGAGGAGCACCTCTAAGGGAAAGTTTTGATCTCCGAACTCGCTTAGAAGAGGACCACTCGGGAGGCGATTAGGACGAAGAATCACCTCCAGGCTCTAAGAGAGAGCCGTTCGGGAGACAAATTTGAGGAGCGACTCTAGGGGAGAGTCGTGCTCTGAACTCGTTGTGAAGAGGTCCGTTCTGGGAATGAACGGTGCAAAGAGCTTGGCCCTATGAGAAAGCCATTTGGAAGACAAGTTGGAGGAGCAACTCAAGGGGAGAGTCGTGCTCCGAACTCGTTGTGAAGAGGTCCGCTTTGGAGGCGAGCGGAGCGAAGAGCTTGGCTCTAGGAAAGAGCCGTTGGGGAGACAAGTTTGAGGAGCAACTCTAGGGGAGAGTTTTAGCTCAGAACTTGTTGAGAAGGGGTTCAATCGGGGGGAGGGGGCGAGTAGGACTAAGAATCACCCCCAGGTTCTAGGAGAGAGCCGTTCGGGAGAAAAGTTTGAGGAGAAACTCTATGGGAGAGTTTAAGCTCTGAACTTGTTGAGAAGAGGTTCAATCGGGGGGCGAGCGGAGTGAAGAGCTTGGCTCTAGGAGAGAGCCGTTTGGGAGACAAGTTTGAGGAGCAACTCTAGGGGAGAGTTTTGAGCTCTGAAGTCGCTTAGAAGAGGACCACTCGGGAGGCGAGTAGGACGAAGCACTTGGCCCTAGGAGAGAGCCATTTAGGAGATTAGTTTGTGGAGCAACTATAAGGGAGAGTTTTGAGCTCCGAACACGCTTAGAAGATGACCACTCGGGAGGCGAGTAGGACGAAGAACTTGGCCCTAGGAGAGAGCCATTTGGGAGACAAGTTTGAGGAGCAACTCTAGGAAAGAGTCGTGCTCCGAACTCGTTGTGAAGAGGTCCGCTTTGGAGGCGAGCGGAGCGAAGAGCTTGGCTCTAGGAGAGAGCCGTTGGGGAAACAAGTTTGAGGAGCAACTCTAAGGGAGAGTTTTAGCTCCAAACTCGTTGAGAAGAGGTTCAACAGTTGTGGGAGCAATTCCGAATGGTGAGCTGCCCCGCACTTGCTTGTTTGCAAGGGGCTAAGGCAACGTCGAACCAAGTGTTGGACTCCGAACTTGTTGTTAAGAGGGTAGACGAGTTGTAGGAGCAATTCCGAATGGTGATCTGCCCCTCACTTGCTTGTTTACAAATGGCTAAGGCAATGTCGAACCAAGTGTTGGACTCCGAACTTGTTGTTAAGAGGATTGACGAGTTGTAGGAGCAATTCCGAATGGTGAGCTGCCCCGCACTTGCTTGTAAGCAGCTAAGGCAACGTCGAGATCCGAACTCGTCTCTTGAGCTTAGTAAGTTATGGGAGCAGCCCTGTAGGACAGGCTGGACTCCGAACTTACCATTTAGCAAGTCGTAGAAGTGACTCGGAGGAGTAGAGATGAAGCAAGTGCAATAATAGACAAAAGTTTAAGTTTGATTGAAATAAACTAAATTGCCGTTTTGATAGAGCAAACCATTATTACGTGTTGTTGGCCGGGTTACAAGCATCAGCCTTATTGAAAACCGAGATCCTACTTCTACGATAGGGTGAAGGCCTCTTGGGAGGAGTTGGGTTCTCCCCCCATTGGACCTCCTTGGATGAGGTGGAAGACGGCCCCAGGTTCTGAATCTTGGAACTCGGCGGACCTCTCTCTTCACTTGTAGGCTCCTCGGGGTGGAAGGCCGGCTCCGTCTCTTCGGACAAACTTGTCCAGGTGTCCCCGCTGTATGAGCTCTTCGATCTTCTCTTTGAAAGCTCGAAAATCATCCGTGTCATGGCCGTGGTCCCTATGAAAATGGCACCACTTATCCCTGTTTCTCTTCTTGCCGGGGGTATTGATTCTAGGGGGAGCGCGGAGTAGCCTTTCTTTGTCCACTTCCATTAGAACTGCTGATATACTAGCATTGAGGGGGGTGAACTTCTCAAAGCGAGGAGCTGGGCGGCATTGGCCGTTGTCATCCCTCTGAAGTTTCTGGGACCCTTCTATGCTCGTATTCTTTCGTTTGTTCCCGGAAGATAATCCCTCGAGAGTGGGGGGTTGAGAGCCTCTTCCACTCGAATGTACTTCTCACTCCTAGGCAGGAGTTCTGAGAAGTTTCGAGGAGGCTTCTTGGCAGAGGATGCCTTGAGGTCGGTGTTGGTGACGTAGCGCTCGAATGCCGCAGAGGCTACTGATTGGTTGAGGGAGGCTATAGACCGGGCTTGTAACGCCCCGAATTCCAAAATACACTGAATTCAAGATTCCACAGGATCTTTATACTTCATTTAGTATAATTTTACAAGAAAATTAAAACTTTTCACTTTACATCAGAGTTTACAAGAAAAACTTTACACTTTACATTGTATAGCGGAAGCAAATTTACAACATTTATATAAAGGTACAACAACATTGAATAATCTCTAAGCATCTGTTCCTCTTTCATCTCTATCATGTCATTTACCCTGCATACAGAACTGTGGGTACGTCAGTTTATTCAACCGACGAACATTATACACGGCCATCCTCTCTATGCCGGAAACAGTATAACTGATTTTCCATATTTAACAAACACAAACTTGTCACATATCAAACTAAAGGGAATACCCTATTGATGTCGTGTTGTGATTGGGCACTTAGTCCTTAATGCAATTATTTATATTAATGCACACTTGTTCGGATTCTATGCATCCCATACTACATAGGTCCGAGGGCAAGCCCTTAATCGTTCTTCATCTTGTAGGGTTCAATCCCTCGTCATGTCTTAATCTACTACTGTAGCTACGGTAAGTATCCTAGATGTTTTCTGACATACGAACTCATGTCTAGGCGCCCTGGAGGGAATCCCAACGCACTGACACATGACTCATCATGCAGGCATCCTGTGGTAATTCAGCTCCTACCATTGACATGACACCACCCGCAGTCGTCTAGCACCCCATGAGCGTCGCCACCGGGACGGTACTCTGGAGCAGTATCCACGCCCTATCATGACTCATCATGGGACATCCTGGGATACTCTCTCGCCGCCAATCCAATGGCCCTCATACTCAATGTTTTTCTCTTACTTTCATCACATTTTCACTATGTAACTAATCCTTAGTTTAATGAAATCATGAACAAAATTAATCTTTTAAAGTTAGCCCTCTCACTACTATCGGTCTTATTTCTTCCATTTCAGAATGACCCAAACTTGGTCTTTTCAATGTCAATAATCATAATTCATCATTTTTCTCTTGCCGGTGTGAGTTTTGGCTACACCCTAATTTTCAATTCCAATTCACAAATTCACATGTTTGAGTTGTCATACTCAAAAATATTTCTCTTTTCCAATCATGATTTCTAAATTATTCTTGAGTCAATAACCATACATGGAGTTCAATTATTCATCATGTATTTCATCCAATATCATTTCCACATTAAAATTACATTACTAATTATATGATCAAAAGAATATTCACAACTCATAATTGTCACACTATTCTTCAATAAGAATAATTCATACCACTTCACTTCATATAATTTCTTTCTTCATTATCCTTCCATTCTAGCACTTTATTTCAAGTTCCTTTGCGAATTATAAACTCCACGAAATATAAATGTAGAACCATAGTTCTATTTATACATTTGTTCTCAAAAATATACTCTGTTTTAATTTGATAACTCCCAAATTATTTTTCATAAGTCCCACATATTTTTAGAATAATAATCATATTTTTTTCATAATTTTTTAATCATAAAAAACACCCAAAAAATATTTTTTTTCCACAATTAACCACTGGCCGAGACCAGGTTTCGAACCCACAACCCCCGAGAAGCAAGCCACACGCTCTGGCCGCTAGGCCACATGCGCCGAACGATATAAAAGAGGTCGAGAGCATTAAATGCTCTCGGCTGCAGTTAACTTAATTTTTTAAATGTGCACAAAAAAATGTGTTGTTCACAGGATTCGAACCATCGACCTATACTGAACCCCGCACACTGTAGCAATTAAGAGCATCCCGACCACTTGAGCTATAAGCTCAGGTTGTCAATAGTGCAATTAAATCCATTCTTTCTGTCTAATAAAACATTTCGATGTTCAAAAGCTTTCATTTGATTTTGCTTTTACTAAACTTACTGTAAATTTCCAGATTGATTATTCCCATCATAATTTATACTCCAGTATATTAAAAATAATTTTTTCAATAATTAAACACATATTTTCCATATAATTTGGTTAAATCATAAGCTACTACTAACACATTTCTTTTTCGACATTTCTTATCAAACTTTGATTTCAATAATCTCTACATTAATTCTCTGTTTTTAATCATTTCACAAACCCACAAATTATATTTTTAGTCATTCATCACAATATTATCACACAAGGTCCATTTAAGCATACAAAACTACATCGTCGTCTACTAATTTTTGCTTATAGTTCTTGATGCTAATAATAAATTTTTCTTCAAGCAAATCATAGCTATAATTTATTTACACACAACTTAAATTAAATGATGGAAACACATACAAGCCATTGATTAACATTCCAATCAATTAATAAGCCATTTTTTTCCAATTAAAAAGTACTCTTTATTAATCTTTTTCATGCATCATTAATTCAATTTAATTCTAGCATGCTTCCTAATTAGAAATACGGAAAATCACCCACCTTAATTTGGAGAGAATACAATTAGCAACACCTCCTAAACAAATGTCCTTGCCAAGAGAGCGATCCTCCTCCTTGCCGAAGTGCACACGCGCCTCCAAGATGCAATCCGAGCTCCAAAGAATGCCGGCCTCTCCTTTTGATGCAAGCACAAAATCCTCACACACAATCTCAATCTTATAACTCACTTGCTATACTACTAATAATGTATTTTAAACTATAGATTTTGGAGGAATACTTAGTACAAAAATAACTAGACTAGGGGAGGTATTTATACTAAAATTTGGAGTGAATGGAAGGCTAAGATTAAACTAAGAGTTAGAAACAAAGGGCTAGGATTCAAGGAGGAGTTACAATAACCAACCATGATCAAGCAACCACCACCCATGACTCCACTTGAAAGTTTCCTTTCCCTCCAAAGATCAAAACCGGCCACACATATGCAAGTGCACGTGTACGTGCAATGCACGTGCATGCAACTTGTCCCCATTTAACAAAAAATTGTACATTCTATTTTTCATAAAAATAATCTTTAAAATGTGTTCTACATTACAAGTTATATTTAAAATAAAAATACTCATGGGCTTTAGTTTATTGGCCAAAATAATAGTTTATAAAAGATAATAAATAAAATAAATTTGGGCTTAAAGGAAAGGCTTTTGTTTATTTGAAAAAGACCCTTTATATAAAAATAATTAAAGAACACATATGCATATACTCATCATCATACAATAATTGTAAAATTTAATATTACAAAAAATATTGCACGTGCACACTACGTGCAAAATAAATAATTTTCATAAATGAAAATCGGGGCATTACAGGGCTTCAGCGATGAAGCGCCGAACGTAATCTCTTAGAAGTTCACCCTTTCTTTGGTTGAGGGTCACCAAAGATACATTTGTTTTCTCGGCTCGGCAGCTGCTCACGAAGTGAGTAAGGAAGAGCCCTTCGAACTGATCGAACGAGAAGATGGAGGCCGGGGCAAGTCGAGAGTACCATTCTCTCGCAGGCCCCCTTAACGTGGCAGGGAAGGTCTTGCAAAGGAGCGCATCCGAAGTCTGGTGGATCATCATGAGAGTTTTAAAACTCTCGATGTGGTCGGCGGGGTCCGACTCCCCATTGTATGACTCAAAGTTAGGGGGCTTAAAGTTTTGCCGGACCGGGGCTTCCATGATGGCTCGGGAGAAAGGGGGCCTCCTCGGGCGGAAATTCCTTTCCCGTTGTTCCTCTTCTTTGTCAAGTCGGCCAAGGCACCTCTCCATCTCGTGGAAACGTCGGTAGACCGAGTCTTCCCTTCGGTCATATCCTGCCAGTCCCTTAGAATCTTTCCCATCCGAAAAAGGACTAGGAGTGCGTTAGGAACAGCATTGAGGGCCCGCAGGACGGCCTCTTGAAAATCATGGAAGTCCACCCTTGTAACTGGTGCCTCTCCAGCTTGGCGGTCCCTGTGTGTGGCACGGCATACTGGAGAATGACTTCTCCGCCGATGACGTTGAGGGGACTCTCTTCACCTCCTCGGGGGAGGGGATCTTCTGGTTCTCGGTCTGCGGGGGGTCCAAACTCTTGAGACCCCACGGTGCTCAAGTTGATGGACTCTCCCAACGGCTCGCCATCCATTCAGGCAAGTTCGGAGGTCGACCCCCTTTTGGCGGTTGGTAATCACTTGACAGAGATCCCACTCGGGAGGGCTTTGAGAAGCCATAGAGTCAACTGAAGGATTGTGAACCACAACATGGTCCTAAGGAGGATGTTGCTTTGGATGACTCCTACGAGAGCCCCCCTGGGCAGCCCCCCGAGATCCAGAAGGGGCCTGTTAAGGAGGAGCACCTTGAGCTGGAGGAGGGGGAGGAGGAAGAGATGTGGTTCTTCACCTGGAAACTGCTGCCTTCCCCTTCTTTTTTTAATGCATGGCTTGAAACTAATCTCGCTGTTGAAGTTAGGTTGGGTTGCTTTTTTGGTTCCCACAGACGGTGTCAATCTGTTGCCATTGAATCTGGTGTGGGGGCAAAAGATAGAATTTGTGGATTCTTGAGAAAATGAACAAGGCAAACCTGTTGACCTTCGCCAACATGTTGACTTGGTTTCTTGCTGCTGCTGTGAACCTGCAAAAAGTGGGAAACACCGGGATGGACCCCTGCAACGCACCCTCCGATGCTCTTGTCAGTAATCAGAAAGATTATGAAAGAGCATTTACTAGCAAAAGATTAATTACCTTCTTATGGTGGGGGAAGAGGGGTTTTTATAATCGCCTTAGGGATCTGTTTCGAGATAAGAACAAATCTCTACTTCCCGGTGTGGATGGATAGAAGTGGTTAAAACCTCCTATTAGGGATAATTATGAATATGAATTCTTCTTTATCCTTCTGGACTGGTTTGTAACGAGTTGGGACCTGTACCCAGTAAGACAGATCCGTTTATGGTTTTTTAGGCTTTGAAGAAAGACCCATCCCCATTTCAGACCCGTTTGTAGGTGAAATTACCGTTTTACCCCTGAGCTTTAAGATTCGGGTCCAATTTGAACGGTCCTGATTTAATCCCATTTTTAGCCATATCACTACTTAACTCTTATTTATTATCATTTTTGCCGAAGGGAAAGAGTTGGTATTAAGGGTGATACCTTATGATCTGACCAATTCTATAGGCCAACACTAGGTGATGTTATTGGTTGTACCCTTCCTGTCAAAGGGATATGGTTTGTTCCTTCTTACGAGTTGGGAGCACGGGATCCGTATCTCATCTGTTAATTTCTAAAGTGCCATGATAAGGGCGAGAAGATTCCTGTTAGAGCTAGGGCATGGACCACCGGAACTCTGCCATGCTCTATATCAAGAAAGGCGAACAAGCCATAGACTACGTTCTATCTGCTAGGGGGCCACAGGGGATGCTTCGAGCTAACCTGTGTTGTAGTTAACTCCAAGGGTTCGTCAGATTTTTGAGTGAGGTCCGGTACGCTGGGCAATAGTGGCAAACAGAGACACCACTATATGACTGCGAATGGTGGGATTAGACCATTTCAGAGAAACCTCATCAGTCATGCTGTATCTTCAGAAACAGGTTGAGTACAATAGTAGAATTCATGGCGCGGGTTCAAATCCCTATATACGAAGAAACAGCTTGATATGGGGCATATGTTGTTATGGGCGTATATAGTATGGGATGCATACTGTTCCGGAGACTTTCTTGCATTAGAATAAGAGCATCATTGCATTAGTTAATCATGTATTAAGGTCTAAGTCATAGCATACACTGATACATTAATTATATATATACACATTTCTCTTTTCATCAATCTGTTTGTTTAAAGTTGAAAATCGCTGCTAGTCATCAGCCTTAAAGCGTCAGTATATGTAGTGACGTCCTCACTTCAATAGGTACTGGATTGCAAAACTACAGGCACAGGATTCAGGAGGACTCAAGGCAAGAGAAACAAAGTGTTGATTTCAATTGTAATATATGTTGGGTACCATTGTAACATTTGTTGTAAATTTATTTATGTTGAGAAGCATCCAAGTAAAATTACCAAGTGTTATATTATTCATTGTACTCTGATGTAATTTTTATTGAAAGTTTGTAACACTTGGGCTTGTATGGCATTGTTGCAACACTGAGTGTGGCAGTTTTATAACATTCGGGCTTGTAATACATTTGTGATGAATAAAAAGTTTTAAATTTTCCTGTTTTTCTGTGTATTGTGGCTAATTGAAGGAAATGATTTCCGGCATATGTCACGGTTTCCCAGTATATGAAAATCGGGGCGTTACACCTCTGCCCCTGCATTTCTGTTACTCCCAGTATGAATTCTTCCTGAATTTTAGATTCTGGCGCATCCCATCATCTTACTAGTAATTATACATTGCTCACCATCAGCACTGCACTTCTCTCTCACTCTCCATCACTTCACATAGCCGATGATGACGTCCCCACTTCAATAGGTACTGGATTGCAGAACTATAGGCACAGGATTCAGGAGGACGCAAGGCAAGATAAACAAAGTGTTGATTTCAATTGTAATATATGTTGGGTACCATTGTAACATCTGTTGTAAATTTATTTATGTTGAGAAACATCCAAGTAAAATTACCAAGTGTTATATTATTCATTGTACTCTGATGTAATTTTTTTTTGAAAGTTTGAAACACTTTGTCTTGTATGGCATTGTTGTAACACTAAGTATGGCAGTTTTATAACATTCGGGCTTGTAATACATTTGTGTTGAATAAAAAGTTTTAAATTTTTCTGTTTTTCTGTGTATTGTGGCTAATTGAAGGAAAAGATTTTCGGCATATGTCATGGTTTCCCAGTATATGAAAATCGGGGCGTTACACCTCTGCCCCTGCATTTCTGTTACTCCCAGTATAAATTCTTCCTAAATTTTAGATTCTGGCGCATCACATCATATTAGTAATTATATATTGCTCACCACCAGCACTGCACTTCTCTCTCACTCTCCATCACTTGACATAGCCGATGATGACATCCCCACTTCAATAGGTGCTGGATTGCAAAACTATTGGCACAGGATTCAGGAGGACTCAAGGCAAGAGAAACAAAGTGTTGATTTCAATTGTAATATATGTTGGGTACCATTGTAACATTTGTTGTAAATTTATTTATGTCGAGAAGCATCCAAGTAAAATTACCAAGTGTTATATTATTTATTGTACTCTGATGTAATTTTTTTTGAAAGTTTTTAACACTTGGGCTTGTATGGCATTGTTGTAACACTGAGTATGGCAGTTTTATAACATTCAGGCTTGTAATACATTTGTGTTGAATAAAAAGTTTTAAATTTTCCTATTTTTCTGTGTATTGTGGCTAATTGAAGGAAAAGATTTCCGGCATATGTCACGGTTTCCCAGTATATGGAAATCGGGGCGTTACACCTCTGCCCCTGCATTTCTGTTACTCCCAGTATGAATTCTTCCTGAATTTTAGATTCTGGCGCATCACATCATCTTACTAGTAATTATACATTGCTCACCACCAATACTGCACTTCTCTCTCACTCACCATCACTTCACATAGCCGATGACTCACTATTTCTCACTACACATTCAGGATCTATTAGCTCTCCCACTCTCACATTTCCCTATGTTCGCTATGCTCCCAATTTATCCACGAACCTTATTTCCATTGGTGCTCTATGCGATAGTAGCTTTGTCATTACCTGCGATTCTGTAGGTTGTTCTATTAAGGATCCACCCACTGGATATGAGTTTGGGCTAACTAATCGACACGGCCGTCTATATCATCTGGATTTTCTACATGCACATAGATCTAGCCTAGTTTTGCTGGTATTGTTTCCTCTGATGCCGATCTGTGGAAAAGACGTTTAGATCAAGTTAGTGAGTATTGCCTAAAGAGTTTAACTCGTAGTTGTGTCCTTGGTCATCTTTTTTTACACGTTTTCCTGTTTGTCAGAGTTGTAAGTTAGCCAAACACATAGCACTTCTTTTTCCTAACAAAAGCGCTTCTCAGACCACTCATCCTTTTCAGCTTGTTCATTTTGATATCTGGGGACACTCTCATGTACCTTCTAGCAAAAACTATCTCTATTATGTTACTTTCATGGATGAATTCACTCGATACACATGGGTTTTCTTTATGCACCCCCGATCTGAGATTCCTAAAATTTACCAGTTCTTTACGATCATGATTCACACTCAGTTCGGTGTGCGCATCAAGATTTTTCGCTCAGACGGTGCTCGTGAGTACTATGTGATCGATTCTTTAGTCGCACGACATCATTTTTCAGCAGTCATATCGTCACACACATGAACATAACGCAAGTATCGTCACATATAAGGGTGGCAATTGGTTTGAACTCGACCCGAGCCCGCCTAGGTCCGACTCGATAATTAGCGCGCATGGGCTAAAATTTTCCATTTGGGGCTGGGCTCGGGCATAAATTTTTAGGCCCGAGGAAAATTCGGGCCAAGCTCGGGCTCAAGTGCTTAGGCCCGATTGGCCTGAATCAAATTTTTATATGTGATGTGCATGTTTATGTATACATCATGTATATTTATGTATGTGTTTTTTTAAAGAGAATATTCATGTAAGTAAGTTGAAATTAGTGTTAATGTTTATTGATAAAGAAATTCTGCATTGTAAATAAAATTAAATGAAAATAGACAAATTTGATGTGAATTACTTAAAAATTTGTAGAATTCCTATTATTGTTATTTATTATCGTATATTATTCTTGATATACTATTATTTTATGGGAAAGTTATATATTAGAACATGCATAAGTAGTTCGGGCCTAGGCCCGAACCTATTTTCGGGCCTAATTCGGGCCCGGGCTAGGGCCTAATTCGAACCCGGACTCATGTTAGCGTATGCCCTAGAGGCCAATTGTATATTGACATTACTAGTTTACATTGCATCCTGACATTTATTTTATATATGAGGCATTTTATTTATTGTGTTGAGATTAAATGAAGATGATAAAGTCCTTAGAATAGTAGGTTTAATATCATGAAATATCAAGTGCATGACTTGATTGTGAGATCCGATTGGTTGTAATCAGAACACTATTCTTAAATGTCCCTAGACAAGTATAATTGTGAATTAGGACAACAATAACACATAGAGAATAGTATGTGTGTAGACTGATGACCATATCTCACGGGTCATGTATATGAGATATCAAGTCTTCACATGGGTACATATTAGAGTAATAATGTACTGGACTAACCCACCATGTGAATGCAGCATTGATCGTTATGTGAGTGTCATAAGCGGTTCTCACAGTGACCATGGTGTACGTATTCCTTTGACTTGAAGTCACTACGGTTCCCAACATGAGAAGTTGTATATTTTAATGTCGTCTAACGTTGCCTATAATAAGGTTATTATAAAGTGGACTATTGGATATACTACAAATCATGCAGAGGGATGTGAGTGACTTAGATAGAATTTGTCCCTCTTACATAACGGGAGCGATATCGATGGGTTCCTTGATTAAGTGAGACTGCAAAATGCATGATTGTGCCCAAACGAGTCAATATGGAATATTGAGCTCATTTGTTTTAATAAGTCTTCTCAAACATCAAGAAACCAAAGATTGAACTATACAAGGATGACACACTCTATGCCTTGTGGTCAATTAAGATATCTGGAAACGGACTAGACTACATGGTAACATTGGTCGTGGATATGTTAGATGCATAGAGTTGGGGTTTAGTTTGTGAGATAAATTAGAATAAGTGTTATTCACTCAACTATCCAAGAGTTGCATACGATGTAATTGGGAAGTGTTCCCTACCTAAATAACTCAATTTTGGATGATCAGTCAAAGCTGACTCAAAACAATGTGAAATATGGATCTTGGCCTACTAGAAAAATCTTACGATGGGATTTTCCGATTCAATACTGAGGGTCATTGATTTGAATAAAATATATTAGGAGATATATTTAATAAAAGACCTTATTAAATATTTCAATGCCATGATACATACTTTGCATGTTTCTGTTGATGGTTAAATATTTCTTACTTTGCATATTTCTATTAAATATCACTGAAATGATATTTAATTTGTGTATTTCTGTTGATAGATTGCCATGACATCCAACACATCAAATAACTTATCATTGCGATCTTTCCTTGAGAAGGACAAATTGTCTGGGAAAAATTTCCTAGACTGGTACAGGAATCTGAGGATAGTACTCAGGCATGAGAAAAGGTTGTATGTTCAAGAGCAGTTTATTCCTGA
Source organism: Hemerocallis citrina (assembly GCA_017893485.1). Classification (NCBI taxonomy): domain Eukaryota; kingdom Viridiplantae; phylum Streptophyta; class Magnoliopsida; order Asparagales; family Asphodelaceae; genus Hemerocallis; species Hemerocallis citrina. The sequence goes on from CM030366.1 coordinate 39,710,669, forward strand.
GCCACCTTCTGCAAGTGCCCCTCGCACCGAAAAGGATGCTCATAAGAAGCATCAAGATGACGCCTTGGATATTGGTTGTTTCGTGCTAGCCACCATGAACTCTGATCTTCATAAGTAACATGAGAACATGGATGCCTACGATATGATCGTACACCTCAAGAGGCTATATCAAGAGCAGGCTAGGCATGGGAGGTTTGAAGTCTCAAAGACATTGTTTAAGTGCAAACTGGCAGAAGGAATCCCTGTTGGAACTCATGATTTGGTACATAGATAATCTTGAAAGACTTTGTTTCCCTTTGGATCAAGAGTTGGCCACTGACTTGGTCCTACAATCGTTGCCGGAAAGTTAAAGTCAATTCGTCATGAACTACAGCACGAATGAAATTGACAAACCTCTGCTAGAACTACTGAACAAAATATTAGTAAGGAAAATACCATTATGATGGTCCAACAGGTCAAAGGTAGGGCAAGGGCAACATGCATATGTAACACCTTGGATTTTAAGATACCGAAAATATTCGTATTTATATTTTGTAGGGGTGAGAATTATTTTAAGTGATATCTTATTGATACCGGTATGGATATTTTAATTGGATTGGTGTAGATGATATGTTGAAACCATGAGTTGAGATTTTATGTGAAGAAATATTATTTACTTTATTTTATAATTTTGGAGGATTGCTACGAGATGATTTAATGTATTTTGTATTATTGGTATTATTAAAGTATAAAGTTGGCATTTATTTGAAATATTTTAGGGTATTGGGGGTTTATTTGCTAATAGCCTTTATTTAAATACTATTATTAATATTTTTTTTAGAAAACCCCTCCCCCTCCCCTTTTCTCCTCCTCCTTTCTTTTTTCCCCATATGGATTCCCGATCGAAGCATGGAGATGACCGAAACCCATTTCGGTCCCCCTCTCCCCCATCCAATCCACTTACTTACTTCATGAAATCCAAATTAAATTGGGAGATAGGCTAATTGAAGGGTTCTCTACATTGTGGAAGTGTCGGATTTTCGAAAGGATTTCGAAAAGGTAAACCCTAACTATTTTATTGTATAAAATTTAGTTGGGTTAATTTTTATGGAGTAGGATTATTATGGTAGAGAGATTTAGAGATGTTGGAAGTGGTAGATTTGAGGAATTAGTGGATTGTTAGAGAAATTGCAAGTTGTTAATAAATTAGGGTTTTGGGTTTGTAAAAGAGAGTATATAAAACATGTTAGAAGTTCGGATTGGTGCATATCATGGTGAAATCATGAAGTTCTAATTTTGGCATAAAGCCAAATTTTAGAATATGTGAAGTGGGGTAAGAAACTTGCTTCTAGCAAGTTTAGAAAATGTATGGGAGGTTGTGGAGTAGTGTGAGAGTATTAATATGAATTTAGAAGGGATTTTGGAGACTTAGAACTTAATGGAAAAGATGGAGAATGAAAGTATAAATTTTGTGCACGCCGGGTATTCGGTGAAATGCCCGAGCGATATAGAGGTGAGAATTTGATGAATTCGGAGGTGTAGATGAGTCTCATTATTATTGTTAACCCTAATTTGAGATATTAGAACAAAGGGATTGAATTAATTAGGAAATAGGAAATTTTCTTATTAGGAAACCTCCGATCAATATTTGAGTTCTTGCATTGGGGTCCGAATTTGAAATCCGTCGATGTAGCTCGGCTACTTATGTCATTTGTGACATGTGGGTGAAGACGGATTTGAATTTGGATGTTTGGTTGAAAAAAAAAAAAAAAATTGGGGTGTTACAGTTTGGTATCAGAGCTTAGGTTAACTAGGAATTTGTTAATCCTAGTGATCTTGCCATGTGAGTATGGGTTCATTATCGCTTAGTTGGAGATAGAGAGTGTATTTTTTTTTTTGCGGGTGTTTTTTTGAAGAATAGATTATATCTTGGAATGGTGTGATCCTCATTAGACCTTGGTCTGACCTTGAGTCAGCATTACCTTTCATGACCCTGCATATGGGTTGACCTCTGTAGAAATCCCGGTGTGAATTTGTGCACTATTGGAGTATTCTATTATATTGATTGCTGTGTGCCGTAAGGGGCTATTCCCAAGAGATCTTGTGTAGGTCCTATGGACGTTTGTCCTATAGGTGTATATTTTATAGACTACGGAGTGGTGTGGTTATGGTTGTATTCCATATTGGGGAAATTGATTGGTTGTGAAGGGTTATGCAGGTCATATGCATAGTTGGGGTATGATGAAGGGAGGATTCGGGTGAGACGGCCTGATGAAACCCAGTGTTTGATTGTATGTAATGCCTTGGACGATGAAAATTATGCCCGTTGGGTTTGGTGGAAATATTTAAGGCAAAAATTGATATTGTTGATGTGGTTTGCAAAGTTTCTGATATATTCGAAGGGGTTTGGTCCCCCACCTTGGTGAACTCTGGAGTTCAAGATTGATTTGATATTTGGTATGACTCCTATTTCTAAATCAGCTTGTGCTCTAGCACTTTAGGAATGGGAAAAGGTGAAAGAGAATTTGAGGTGATGTTTTTGATAAAGGGTATCGGTTAAAGTGATCCGTCGTAAGGCGCGCCGACAGTTTCCACAACAAAGAAGGTAGTTCACCGAGAAGGTGTACTAAGTAAGGTGACTATTAAGTATTCGTTGTTGAGAATAGATAATTTGTTGGATTAGTGGCGGGGAGTGCCACTAATCTCCCGATCAGAGTTGCACACCGAGTACCGTCAGATAATCCTTGAAGAGGAAAGTATTCCAGGGATTGCTTTTCATACTCGGTCTGAATTGTATAAGTTTTCTGTAATGTCTTCTGGGCGGGCGAACATCCTTGCAGTTTTCATGAATTGGACGAATTGGACCTTTCACCCTTGTATTAACAGAGTATGATTGTATTTGTATATGATATTTGGTGTATTTTCGCAGTATGGAGGGGCATAAATGGCACCTCAGAACTGAGTTGTAGACTCGTTGGGACTAGAAGCGATATGACAAGTCTGTAAATTGCCAATTATGGGGGCGAGAAGCAGGAATTTTGGGACACATTGTGTCTATTGAAGGCATATTTGTGGATCCGAAGGAAATTATAAAGGGTGAAAAGATGGGAAATAACCCTCGGATGTGTTGGAAATTCAGAGTTTCTTGATTTTAACTGGCTATTATCGAAGGATTCATTCCTCGATTTTCTATTATTGCGGTACCGATAACTCATTTTATCATAAAGAATGAGTCGTTGGTATGACCTGAACAGCGTGGAAAGACATTTTCAAGAGTTGAAGGAAGAATTAACGACAGATGCTATTTTGAATACCCCAAGAAGGGAGTGCCTCTCTATATATATTGATGCTGGTGGTACAGGTAGGTGTAGTTGGTGCATGAGGGCAGGTTAGTGCCTTAAATATTTGGGTCATCGAGGTCTCATAGAGAGTGTGATTTTAGGCAGATTTGGAATCAGCAGCAGTGTTGTATGCAATTGATGATATGGAGACATTATTCATTGGAAGGATAGTTTTAGCATTTTGCAGATCATAAGAGTTTAGCGCACTTGTTCTTGTAAATGATTTTAGTAGGAGGCAATAAACATGGCTTGAGTACCTTTGCAGCTTGGTATGGAAATAAAATACCACCCGGGGAAGAATTAGGGTGATGAATGCTATAAATGGAAAGCAGATTTTGGTCTTAATGACGTCCCAGGAGCAGACGGTGTTAAATTCATTAGATCCATTTGATTTTATTTTTGTAGTAGAGGTTGGTCCGACCTTATATATCGGTAGTTTATCAATACAACTATCTATCCTACAATTGATCAGTCAAACATGAATTCAAAATTTCTGTTTGTGACAGAGGATGCATGGTCGAATTCTGGATGAGATTAATGAATGTGATGCAGATTGGTCAGTGGGCAGTAGGAAATTCTTGTTATTATCGTAGATCTGGTGTTCTTAATGAGGATGGCTTGCGGTAGCGGGAGATGGAGAATGTTCCTTATGCTCAGTATATTGTCTATTCCGGTGGCATGAAGATGAATCAAGATTCTAGGAGAATATTTTGATGGACCGGAACGAGGAAAAATATTAATTATCAGGTGAGCATGGATAAACCTCTTTTGAGGTGTGTAGCTGACAAAAGAAAATGATTATTCAGATTAGTGACGAAAGCCTCTTGAAGATAGAAATTGGAGATTGGGTATTCTTAAAAATATCCTTTATTCATGGAGTACATCGTTTTAGAAACCGGGAAAAGTTAGACCTGGGGGTTTGTTAGCCCCTACAAATCTATAGAAAGAATTGGAACCGTGGTATATCGTTTGACGCTTACCTCTGAGATGCCAAGCTTTCTCGAGGTATTTTCTGTTCTATGTTAAAAGGTGTGAGAGATCTATCTCAAGTGTGGAGCCGTTGTAGATTGAAGTCCAGCTGGATGTGGCATTGGATGTGACAGATCCTATGAGGCCAGTGGTTATTATAGATCGATAGTGGGAACGACCAGACGACAAGTTGTGCAGTTGTTAAAGGGGCAATGAAGTTCTGATGCAGTTGGAACCTTAGGAAATGGTGAGGAGTAAGTATCTTGACTTTGTTCGAGGAGTTTTCTTAAACCCCATAGCTCGAGGACGAGCTTCTTTTGAGGTGTGTAGAATGTAACACCTCGGATTTTAAGATACCGAAAATATTCGTTTTTATATTTTTTAGGGGTGATAATTATTTTAAGTGATATCTTATTGATGCCGGTATGGATATTTTAATTGGATTGGTGTAGATGATATGTTGAAGCCATGAATTGAGATTTTATGTGAAGAAATATTATTTACTTTATTTTATAATTTTGGAGGATTGCTACGAGATGATTTAATGTATTTTGTATTATTAGTATTATTAAAGTATAAAGTTGGCGTCTATTTGAAATATTTTAGGGTATTGGGGGTTTATTTGCTAATAGCCTTTATTTAAATATTATTATTAATATTTTTTTTAGAAAACCCCTCCCCCTCCCCTTTTCTCCTCCTTTCTTTTTTTCCCATATGGATTCTCGATCGAAGCCTGGAGGTGACCGAAACCCATTTCGGTCCCGCTCTCCCCCATCCAATCCACTTACTTACTTCATGAAATCCAAATTAAATTGGGAGATATGCTAATTGAAGGGTTCTCTACATCGTGGAAGTGTCGGATTTTCGAAAGGATTTCGAAAAGGTAAACCCTAACTATTTTATTGTATGAAATTTAGTTGGGTTAATTTTTATGGAGTAGGATTATTATGGTAGAGAGATTTAGAGATGTTGGAAGTGGTAGATTTGAGGAATTAGTGGATTGTTAGAGAAATTGCAAGTTGTTAATAAATTAGGGTTTTGGGTTTGTAAAAGAGAGTATACAGAACATGTTAGAAGTTAGGATTGGTGCATATCATGGTGAAATCATGAAATTCTAATTTTGGCATAAAGCCAAATTTTAGAATATGTGAAGTGGTGTAAGAAACTTGCTTCTAGCGAGTTTAGAAAATGTATGGGAGGTTGTGGAGTAGTGTGAGAGTATTAATATGAATTTAGAAGGGATTTTGTAGACTTAGAACTTAATGGAAAAGATGGAGAATGAAAGTATAAATTTTGTGCACGCCGGGTATTCGGTGAAATTTCCGAGCGATATAGAGGTGAGAATTTGATGAATTCGGAGGTGTAGATGAGTCTCATTATTGTTGTTAACCCTAATTTGAGATATTAGAACAAAGGGATTGAAGAAATTAGGAAATAGAAATTTTCTTATTAGGAAACCTCCGATCAATATTTTAGTTCTTGCATTGGGGTCCGAATTTGAAATCCGTCGATGTAGCTCGGCTACTTATGTCATTTGTGACGTGTGGGTGAAGACGGATTCGAATTTGGAGGTTTGGTTGAAAAAAAATAAAAAATAAAAATTTTTTTTTGGGGTGTTAAAGTTTTGGATATTATAAGATTTAACTAGAGGAAATAAGTGGTTTTGGCCCCTTTTTCTGGGAAACCCGCATGTGTGGTGTGTAATTGTGATATATATATAGATGATTATGACGTGTGATGCAATGGTTGATGAAATTAATAATTGGGTACATGTTTACATTTTAATTATGTTCGAAGTGAATTAATGGGCAATAGTATGATATTACAATATGTTGAATTATCTATTTTGATACTCTTACGATATGGAATAACCTAATGTAGTTCTTTTATTAATATTATAACTTGGTGTATATTTATATGTGATTCAATGAAGTAGTAAATAGCCTGGTATTCATAATGGGTGATGTTATGGCAAATTAATTAATATGGTGCATTTATGATGTGTAATACTATGACATGGTGTACGTGCATATGTGATACAATGAGATGATAATTAATATCGTGGGACATTATTTGCTCGATCCTGTCAGGTGAGTATGTTGTGTTTATAAATATTTTATATTGTGGCCGAATTTCGTGGCCTTTTGATATATTTTGTGGAAGTTATGCCAAAAGTGATTTTTATTGAAAATACGGATTTTTAAGGATCCAAAATGGGTTTTTGAGATATGTGGTAAAATTGACTATTTTAAGTATATAAAATCTATATTATGGGTTATTGTGATGTGTTGAAGTATAAAAATTAAATATATTAAGTGGTTTATGCATATAATTATCCCGTGCATGTTTTGTGCATGTTTTTGGGTGAATAAGCCGATATTGATGATCGGGTATATGTGGAGGAGGTCCGTAGGTCGAGTTTTGAGCTTTAAACTAATCGGTTCTATAATTCTTCAATTAGGTGGAAAAAGTCGAACTTCGACTGGCTACAGGACGGACGTGGTTTTTTCCCTCCTGGCTATCGGCTGGGAGGAAGTACCCAGTTTACCTGGGATGTGGTTTTTCCCTCGATGACAGCCGTCGCGAGGAAGTACCCAGTTTACCTGGGACGTGGTTTTTCCCTCCTGGCTATCGGCTGGGAGGAAGTACCCAGTTTACCTGGGACGTGGTGTTTTTCCCTCGATGACAGCTGTCGCGAGGAAGTACCCAGTTTACCTGGGACGTGGCTTTTTCCCTCTTGGCTTCTGCTGGGAGGAAGTACCCTAGTGGGACTAGGGGTTAGTGGTTCCCTCGCTAGTTCGGCTAGGAGGAAGACGTAGCCTCGGACGAGTAAGACTCTGTGTGAGCATCGGGCCGCATGTTTGCTGGGCTGTCGGCTTTCAGTATGTTGGGATACTGTGGCTCACTGGTCGTCAAACTAATAAAATAACTAAGTGTTAATAAAAATGTGAGAGTAAAGAAAGTGGAAAGTGAATTGTGAATTGTGGATGAGAAAGAAAGTAGTTGTGAATGAAGTCAATGTGAAAGAAAATGAGTTATGAGTTAGTGTATGAAAAGAAGTGATAAATGCAGTATGTGGTTAATTTAAGATGAAAATAATAAAAGAGACATGTGTTCTTATGAATAATACGAAGTAATTGTATTATGTATGTGATCATTAAAGTGAAAAACAGTGTGATATAAGTTGTTATACCTTGGAATTGTGTCAAGGAACTACCTGCCCGCTATTTCTGTGGAAATTATGGGAACTACCTGCCTTGGCATAATTCGCAGGGTGAGTTGGTAGAATAGTGGTAATGATTGATGGAAATGAGAAATAAAGTAAAGTGAAGATGATAAGTGATTAAAGTGAATTAATAACCAAGCTATCGGCTTGAGATGTGATGTGATATTACCCAAACTGTGTGTTTGAGGTGCAGTGATTATTACCCAAGCCATCGGCTATGGGGTGTGATATGTTGTGGTCCCAAATTGTGTTTGGGGATTAAGTGAAAATGATAATAAGAAATCTTGCTTATAAGAATGAGAACATACTAAAGTGGTGTAGTGAGATATGAATGAGCTATAAAACATGTTTTGATGCAATAAGAATGTGCATTCGCATAAGTGATACGGTGATGATGTGATGAAATGCAAGTTAATTATAATGTGTAAGGAGAGGTTATGTTTGTGTTATATGACGTGAATGAATATGGTATTATGGGAATGAATGCGTATGTTTCTGATGTGATACATCATTTAATGCAATAAAATAAATACTTGTACTATGAAAGTGGTTATGAAAATGGTTAATGCAGAAAGTATGATGTGTTATGAGTTTGTATCCATATAAATGGTTATTAAAGAAAGATGTAATAGCATCATGTAAGTGATATTTATATAAGGTTAGCGAAATGCTAGTATGATGATAATTATGGAGGAATGAATATTCGGGTTAGGGAATTTAAATTGAAAAGTAATGGATTGTATGTGAATTCGTATTATGCGAATGTAAAATAAGGATATATATATATATATGAGGTTGATGTGAAATATATAGTGGGATGTGTGAATTATGGGTAATTTTATAATTCGATGCAGACTTGAAGAGTATTTGGATATAAAATCGTATTGATGATGTTTTTAAGTTCAGATGTTCAAGGTGTATCTTCTTACTTGATGTTTGTAAGTTTAAATTATTTTCTTTATACAATTTAATTCATTTGTTAGATTTTTAAATTATAGTCACACCAGAAATGGCTAAGCCCTGATGTTTTCTGGGGGTTAGGGGGGTCCCTCCCTGAGAGTGGAAAACCCTAACTCTCTTGCAGGTTGGTAGCAGCATGGCAAGGTAGTGATAGAGTTAGGAATTTTATTTTATCGAGATGTTAGATTATTTATGTATTTAGTATAAGTAAAAGAGTGAATAGTTGATGTATTATTTTGTATTATGGTAAAGATATATGTATATAGTGCTGTGATGAGGTGAGAAAGTCCGTACCCACCTCGTTGTGGAGTATTGGGTTCTGTGGTTGGTTTCTAAAAAGGTTTTCCTAAATTTTTACAAAAATCTTGTATGTTTTCAAAAGAATTTATGGTTTTTATTTAATATTTGATAATCCGTTATGAGTTTGGCCCCCAGAGCATTATATTATATTGCCTGTGTGATTCTGCTCATTTTGGCCTGGGGAGCCCGTGATATTATTGCCTGTGATGTGAGCTACGGAATTTAGAGCAGAATTCGTAAGCCAATTGTGTTTCGGGGCAAAAATTACAGGGGAAACTCTGCCCAAATTTTTATTGAAATATAACTATTTTAGTTTATGTTTAAAGTGATATAGAAATTGATAGAATTGAATTTGGGGGTTTGGTTTTCAAAAAAAAATTTTGGGGTGTTACAGCATATTAAGAAACCCAAGGGCAAGGGCAATTTCAAGCCCAGCACTTCTGTCTTGAAACCTAATGGTGGGGTTGTAAGCCCTATTTTCAGATTTTATTGTATTTTGTATTCTTTTGATTATTGTATTTGGATTCATTTGTTTTAGTGTATTTTGTCTTTTCTTGGGTTCTTTTGTTCTCTCTTGATCGATTTGTGTTCTTTTGGTTGGTTCCTATTCTCTTTACAAATTTTGTTCTTTCTGTTTTGAGTTTGATTTGTTCTCCTTTATGTTCATCTCATCTCATTGCATTTATTTTTCTCTTTTTGGAGCCAAAACCGTTACCCAGAACTCACATAATCTCAACCCAAAACCCCAATTCTTGATCCCATATAAATAATCCTATTAAACCCTAATAATTTATTCTCTCTCTCTCATCCGTTGTTACCCTCTCTCTCTCTCCCCGATCGATCCTATATCTTTCTCTCTGTTTTTGCTGAACCCAAACCCAACCGAAACCACCCTACCCCCCGTCGCCAACTCCGATCACCCTTCACCTCCTCCACCACCTTCTTCATCGTCATCCCCTCATCTCCACCTTCTCCGTCGTCGTCCCCCATCGTCCTCGCCATCACTGATCGAAACCCATCACCACAGCCTTCACCATTGTCGTAACCCCTCACCGTCGCCCTAACCCATCTCTGTGCCCCCCATTGCCCTCGTCATCCCTCGCGGCTCCATTGCCGACCCCTAGCATCGCCGTTCGAGCCCCAGGAGTCGCCATTGTCGTCACTCTCTGTTTCCAACCGAAAACAGGGTTCGCCGTCATCTAGGTTGCCGTCGCCGCCGTCGCTTCCCGACCGTGGTGCCGACGCCGCTTCACCCCCGCCGCAGTGCCGCGCAATCGTCGTCGTCATTCGCCGTCTCTCTCTCTCTCCTTACTGAGGAAGGTGTCGATCGTCCATTGGTCGGAGCCGCTGTTTCGTGTTCGGCCGCATCAGATCCAGACTCGCTGTCCCGTGTTTGGGTCAGATCCGGTGTGAGGAAAAGCTCCCATTCGGTCAGATTTGGTGTTCTGTGTTCTGGGCGCATCAGATCTAGTTTCGCCGTTCTGTGTTCTAGGCGCATCAGATCTAGTTTCGCCGTTCTGTGTTCTGGCCGATCCGGTGTGAAGTTTTCTCTTAGCTTTTGCCGTTGCTGTTGGTTCTTTGCACGTGTTTTTGAGAGATTTCGCCCGGAATTCTGATCTCGTTGTTCTATTTAATTGTATCTGCAATATAACAGGCAAGTCTCTTCTTGAACCCTTTTTCTTGTTTGTGTTCAAGATTATTTGATCTCCTGCAAGTAGATCCTGTCCATTTTGTTATCAAAAATTGCTTTTGATAATTCCGTTAAGATTATCGAGGGTTTACACGAGCTAACCCGACATACTCTTAACATCGTACTATCTCTTTGATCTTAAACCATTCCCCATTGTTTCATGCATATGCACATTTAAATAACTAGATTCATGCATAGGACTGCTTGATAAATTGAACATTGAAATTGTATGTGCTAAATTGAAGTTGCTCGATGAATTGACACCATGACTGTAATAATTGTATCTTAAACTTAGAATTTGCATGTTGACACCTAGGATCACTTTGATTACCAATTTGAATGCTATGTATGGTCGTATGATTTATTTGATGCCTTTTCATGTTAAGTTAATTTCTGGTCTGCTGTAAGTTTCACATTGAATCTGATTTTTAACCATACTAATGACATAATTTGAAAGAACTTACTGAACATAAAATGTAGCCCTGGATGTCTAGATCATTTTCCCCTAGTCTGGATTTAAATTTTAGTTTGTTATCTATTAGATATCATCACTTTACTGCAACTGTGTTAGTAATTCTAGATTCATAATTTCATGCGTACCCTGCTATTCCTTATTTTATTTGACCCTGTTAACAGTAAAAGAAAAATCTGAAATAAATAAGGCTGGAACTAGACATGTATAGATAATTCCCTGAATTTTTTTAGATTTTATTAATAAGTTCTCTGACCTGAAACAATTAGTTGAACACAACCTACTGCATGCTGACTGAACATAAAACCTGATTAGAATAGAGTTTTCACCCTAGTTCCTGTGTCTTTTATATACCTTAATTATACTCGCTGGAACCATGTAGAAGTCTACTTTCCAGATCTTCCGAAGGATTCAGGTTTTCTATTTTTTAGTGACCATAATCCATGTTTTGGTACAGCAAGGTCATGCTGTCCTGATTTTGTGAAATGTGTTTACATGATGTGTTTGCCTCATGCTTTGTCTGTAATGCTTAGAATTAGTCACACATAGTAATATAAAACATTGACACCCTCTTGCATGCTCACATAGGATGAAAATAAACTATTAACAAGCCGGAATATTATGGGTAGACTTGGTAGTGAACAATCGGGAAATGTACTCGGTAAGGCCTACTCGCACGCACGAACACTTGACATAGAAGGAGGAGTATTGATTGCAATGATTGATCGATGATTCTTGCACGTAAATTATTGTTATCAATGTCGAGTACACGAACTGTGAATTCACCATCGGTCTAAAACGATCACTGTGCTTGCGTGAAATCTGTGGAATGGGATGCAGTAGTACGTGCACTAGATAGGTTAATAAAATACTTAATAACTTGCATCTCATACTTGATCTTGTCTTGAGATCACTCATTACATGCGTGATTATTGTACACCTTTGATAATATTGTCTGCTCTTTGTTTTGTTCTTTGTCTTTGACCATGTCCTTATTCTTTGATATACATGCTTTCCTTTACCTTCTGTTTTCTCTACTTGCCGCCCACGACTTGCTCTAAGGGCACTCTTTTCTTTCTTTTTAGATAAAGATTTTACAGGTACTGAAGGATCTGTTCTCGAAGGAATTGGTGAGCAATGTTTCTAGAGTTGGAACCAGTCTCCGCTGCATAGTTTTAATTGCTACTAGATTTAATTTATGAACGTTGTTATAATTTGTACTTTGTTTTAGGCTCTATGACCCATAGTTTGTTTTGATCCCAGATAGTGGATATTTATACTATTGGATTATTTCATTATTATTGGAATTTATCTTTGTTTCATGTGGTTATTTTTCTTGCGTGGTTGTATTTTGTTGTTCTTATTGCTGAGTTAGTTTGGTACAGCTTATGGATGGTGTTTACATCATTCGCTAGGCCTACGTTACGTACTTGTGTTCCGTATTTTGGGAAGCGGGACGTGACAGGGGTAGCCAAGGAGGGCACATCCTTCCACTGTGGTGAGATCGAACATTGGAAGAAGGACCTTCATAAGTACCCGGAGGAGCTTAAGAATAAGAATGAAAGTGAGACTTCCACTACTGGTATTTTTGTTATAGAAGTCAATTTATCTACTTTTGCATCTTGGGTATTAGATACTAGATGCGGATCTCACATTTGTGTAAATGTGCATGATCTCTAAAGGAGTTGACTATTGGCTAAGGGCAAAGTTGACCTACGAGTTGGAAATGGAGCAAACGTTGCTGCTTTAGCTGTAGGAACTTATCTATTATCATTGCCCACTGAGCATATTATTACGTTAGAGAACTGTTATTTTGTGCCTGTTATTAGTAGGAATATTATTTCTATTTCTTGTTTGGACAAGAAGAGTTTTTCAATTATAATAAAGGACAAATGTTGTTTTATTTATTTGAATGAAATCTGTTATGCTAGTGCACAACTGAGTAATGGACTTTATATTCTCGACCAAGAAATGTTTGTCTATAATATAAATACTAAGAGGTTCAAATCAAATGATACGAACCCAACTTACCTCTGACATTGTCGTTTGGGCCACATAAATGAGAACCGCGTAACCAAACTCCATAAAGATGGATTCTTGGACTCATTTATTTTGAATCATATGAGGTATGTGAACCTTGTTTGTTGGGCAAGATGGCAAAAGTTCCATTCATTGAAAAAGGTGAAAGGGCTAGTTATCTTTTAGGTCTCATACATAGTAATGTCTGCGGACCTTTCAACACATTGGCTAGAGGAGGTTTTCAGTAATTTATTACATTTACTGATGATCTCAGTAGATATGAATTTGTGTATCCGATGAAACAAATCTGAGTCATTTAAAAAGTTCAAAGAATTCAAGAAAGAGGTACAAAACCAACTTGGTAAAAGTATTAAATCCCTTCGATCAGATCGAGGTGGTGAGTACTTAAGCCAAGATTTTGATGACCATCTAAAAGAGTGAGGGATAATATGTCAACTCACTCCCCCTAGAACACCGCAATGGAATGATGTCTTTGAGAGGAGGAAGTAGACCTAGTTAGACATTGTTTGATCCATGATGAGTCATGCAGATCTTCCAAGCTCCTTCTGGGGACATGCTCTATTAATAGCTGCTTTTGCACTTAACCGTGTTCCATCTAAAACGGTTCAAGAGACCCCATATGAGGTATGGACTGGGAGGAGTCCTAGTGTGTCCTTTATGAAGATTTGGGGTTGTGAAGCCTGTGTAAGACAACAAGTATCTGATAAAATTGGCCCCAAATCTGATAAATGCTTCTTTGTAGGATATTCCACGGAAACCAATGGATACAATTTCTATAATCCCATTGAAGGCAAAGTGTTTGTTGCACGGACTGCTGTATTCCTAGAGAGAGAATTCGTCTCCAACAGAAATAGTGGGAGAATGATAGAACTTGAAGAAATTCGAACTTCGCAAAATAGCAGCGAACCAATAGTGGAAATGGATCAGGATCCACAAATCGTTGTGGAACAACATCCTGCTCAAGTAGCACAAGGCCTACGTAAGTCTAGTAGGATGCCTCATCAACCCGAGAGATATGGTTTTCTCGTGACTCAACATGGTGATGTATTGCTCATGTGTAACACCCAATTCTTTTTTAACTATTCTTGATTCCCGTGATCTTCAACTTAACCTACTACTCATCTACATCATTTTTTGCTTAGAAAATATTCATAGATTTTTATTAAAAATTCGGCAGAGTTTCCCCTGAAATATTAGTCGTTTTACAAATTTCCTTACGAAAATCGGCAAACAATCACAATAATCAATATACCTATAATATATATCGATCCTCCCAAGGCCAAATCATCCAACATCACACAGACAATAATGTATACGGCTCTGGGGGCATATTACTTCATAACATGCAAGATACAAATTAAAAACCAAAAATTCTTTTGAAAACATATATGATTTTTAGAAAAAACTTTAGAAAAACCTTTCAAAAACCAACCATAGAACCCAATACTCTACAACGAGGTGGGTACAGACTTTCATACTTCATCTCAGCACTAAATATATCATTATACCGTACAGTTATACACATAATCTTCCATAATACAACATAATACATCATCCTACCCACATTTCTACATATAATATATATATATATATATATATATAGATATATATATATATAATCCATTTTACTACAAGCAAAAGTATAACTATCAAACCACAACATTATCTCACCTCGCTGCTATCAAACCTGCAGAAGAGTTAAAGTCGTCCACCCTCAAGAAGGGACTCCCCTAACCCCCAGAAAACAACAGAGGTTAGCCATGTCTAGTTTGAGTATAATTTACTAGTTTAGCAAATAAATTGAACTATATGAAGACAATTGAAAGAACTTACGAATATCATGATAATTAAGTGAACCTGAAATTTGATTATAAAAACATCATAAATGTAAATTTGCACAGAATTAATCTTTTGAATCTTCAACCCATCAGCATATCCATATCCACTCACTCTATATTCACATTAATTCTCGTCTCTAACATCATAGTCACTCAATCTGATAGCATCTCATCACAGGTCTTTATTTTATTGCATATCAGCACATTCAATCGTTTTCATCGCATCTTATTCACATGCATTCAATCTCGTAATATAAGATTTTCTTATCTTATAACACATATCATAACATCTTGCATACCATAACTTTCATTCTCAATATATTCATTACAATTTATCTCCTTTCCATTCTAAATTTATTATACAGATTATTTTAATGCTTATTCTCATTTTATCACATACTTTACTTTACAATTTATTCCCACCTCATCATGCTATTTAAGTTACTTCTTATTCTTATTGATAATATATCTTACTTTCATTTTCATCTATATCTCATATTACGATTTACTTTAACTTTCATTCTTATCAAATTATACTCCGCACCCTAAAGCCGATAGTTACTCGACACAATTTCAAGGTACATCAAACTCATATCGTATCATATCTTACCTTAATAACAATTCTCATCACCTAATACCACTTACTTTTATTGTACATCACATAATGCATTTTACTTCATGTTTTACATTCACATTACAGATTACTTTACATTTCATTCATATAATATTATATCATACATAAACATTTTCTTTACTTCTCATGCTCATCTCCATACTACAATTTCTTCAAGTTATTCATATTAATTTTTACATACATAATCTTCACTGTTATACTTATATACACAACACCATATTAATCCACATAGATAATTCCTCTACTTTTCATATTTAATCACATAACTCAAATATTCCTCTTTTCATACATACTCTCATATCACCACTTCTTTATTTTTCGTACATAACCACATAATACATTTTCCTCACTTTTCATACTTATTTAACCACATACTTCATTTACCATTCTTTTTCATTTACATAATCATGACTCATATTCTTTCATACTTATCTTCATTCATAAATATTTTCTTTTACTCTTCTTATTCATTTCAACTCATATACTTGCTTTACTTTCTCATTCACATTTCACTTTCTTTACTTTCTCATTCACATTTCACTTTCTTTACTTTTTTATTAATTAGTCGACCAGTGAGCCATAGTATCCCAATATACTGAAAGCCGACAACCCAATAAATACGCAGACCTCTGCCCCCTGGGGTCTTACGGGTCGGAGGCTATGTCTTCCTCCCAACCTATGCCAGCGAGGGAAACATCGCTCCCCAAGTAGAACTTGGGTACTTCCTCCCAGTCGAAGTTAGCGAGGGAAACACCGCACCCCAAACATATTTTGGGTACTTCCTCATGGCAAAGCCAACGAGGAAAAGAAAACACCGCACCCCTAGGGTACTTTCTTGTGACATCTGTCATCGAGGGAATATCACTGCAACCCAGCTGATCTGGGTAATAACCGGGCCTCAAGCCGATAGCTTGGGCGATAAAAACACTGCACCCCAAACATAGTTTGGGTAATAAACACCGTACCCCAAGCCGGTCCTTGGGTGTTAGGAGGTCTAACCCAAACCCCCAGGATTTCTGTAGGTACTGGTCAACAAAATTTAACTGTTATTATTTTTATTTTATCTTTTCATCTCATATTATCACCACATAACATCTCATCTTTCATTTCAATAGCTTGTCACATCATTGAGTTTAACCATGAGAATTATTACCTCATTTTGTTATCACATACCATCTCTTTTTTTTCCCCAGCATATTATCACATCTTTGGCATTTACCATGCTATTTATCCTCTCACATACCTTATATATACATACACCATATTATTTAATTTATAAGATTATGACATCATATTATTTCATATCATGAATGCACCAAATTATTTATTTTATCACATTATCATATATTAGAAGTATACCGTGTCATTTAATTTATTACACCACGTTATCACCCATTAGTTTAACCTTTAACCTCTCTATATCATACATATATTAACGCATTTATTTCATCGTTTCTCACATCACATGTCATTATCACCCAAATATCATAAACATGCACCATATTGGTCAATACATCGTAACACCATACATATATAAAGCATTTCTATTTATCATCCGTATATTATGCATATATCAAATTCCAATTACTTCATAATATCATATATATACCCAATATATCACCAACAACACTAAATATTTAAAATCTCACAAATTCACCATTTAACACAATTCCAACATATAAAAATTCCGTATTTTCGGTTAAATCTTCATTTAGCTATAACTCACAAAAATCATATCGAATCTGCATAAAAATTTTGTCACAATATAATATATATCTATTATAATCATACTCACAGACGAATCGAGCAAACGATGTCCCACGTCCGCCCAGTAGCTAATCAAAATTCACTTATTCACACCGATACGAAAATTATAGAACTTTTTAGCCATACACTCAAAACACAAGCCATCTACTTCCAATTTCGAATCCTTCTTCACCCATACATTATAAATAACGTGTGTAAGCATGCCAAATTATTAAATCTCAAATTCGGATCCCAATTCAAAATTGCATTTATCAATCAGAGGCAATTTATTAGGAAAATCGCCGACTTCTATTTTCTTTGATCCAATCACCCAAAAATCTTAATTTAAGAATAAACAATATTATTGAGGGTAAATTATATCTCAAATTCCATCAAATTATCACTCATCTTTCATTCAGACATTTTGTCGAATACCTAGCGTATATAACTGTTATACACGTATTTTTTTAGTTTCCGACGGGTTTCTAACTCCATAAAATTGCATCAGAATTCATTCTAAATTGTTCCCCTTAATTTACAATGCTTTCTATTACTCTTAATTATTAATTTTCTATTTATTATCCATTAATTCTAAAGCCAACACTCTAATTAATTTACACATTACAAACCAACCAATTTCCTAACAAATTTTCTTTTCTATAATTACCAGCATCGCCTAATCTTCCTATTGTATTATTTTCTAGCAATAAAACTGAAAATCCGTAAAAGCACATAAAATAGGGCTTCCAAATTTCTCACCTTACACGCAATATTGCCGCAAACGGACTCCATAAATGAGTAGAGCACCTCAAAAATACCCAAAATCCCCTAACAATTTCGTAAATGGCTTGGAATTTGGTAGGATTTGGAAAAAAATGCGAAATTGAAGAATGAGAGAAGAAGAAGGTCGGTTGCGCTATCTGGGTTTCGGTCGGGACGGAGAGGAAGAAGAGAAAAAGGAAAATTAATTATAAGCCCCCATTTGACCATATATTTACTTATATACCCTTCTAGTTCTAACTTCTAGTCATTTTCTCGTAAAAATTACTCCACCTCATGCTTAAGTGCATGATAAACATAAAATAAAATTAAAAGTGAATTTCTATGCATAATTGTAATCGATATCAATAGTTATAATCAATAGTAATATATATATATATATATATATATATATATATATATATATATATATGTGTGTGTGTGTGTGTGTGTGTGTGTGTGTAAAAATCACTCCACCTCATGCTTAAATGCATCATAAACATAAAATAAAAATAAAAGTGAATTTCTATGCATAATTGTAATCGATATCAATAGTTATAATCAATAGCAATATATATATATATATATATATATATATATATATATATATATATATATATATAGACACACACACACACACATGAATATTACAAGCTTTTAAACATACATAGGCATTACAAATTCCAACTTCATGTTATAATCTAATAATTCTTCTAATTAGCATTTTATTGCCCTCCAATATCGTACAAACGCCCCAGCAAACATTTGGGTCAAAACAGATTTTCTAGCTCCAAGAAATCTAACTTCAAAAATCCTACCTTTTCAATTTTTCTCCATTTCGGTCCAATTCACTTTTTTATGAAAAAAAAATAATGAACTCAATTATATGTAAATAAATCCTCAAAATCACATAAAATGTGTAAAAATAATTTTTTAAAGATTTTATAAAAATAACAGGCGCTACATTATACACACCTCAAAAGAAGCTCGTCTTCGAGCTATGAGTGTGAGGGCATCTAAAGGACAACTCTAAAGTCTTCCTCCTTAATATCATAAAAATCAAATCATATTTCATCTTTATTGAGGAACAACCTTCAAATCCCTGCTCCAAGAAGCCACTACCGACCTGCCACTTAGCTGATAAACTTCCCGGATATGTCATTATACTACCACATCGGACCCAAATAAAGTACACTACCTTAGAATTTCTATAATTCACACTCCTATTATATGACACGACTATCATTTATGGGAATACACACCTCAAAGTGAGGACTCTTCTACTTAAAATTTCAAATAATAAACATATTTTACACTGAATGTCCTTCATTTCTTTCAATTCTTTGAATACAAAGTCAGTTTTGAACTCCAAATTTTATCAAGGTATAGGACTAAGTGTCACCCCAAAGACATAAAAAACACATAAGTACACAAATTAGTACATCAATAGGTGCAAACTGTCTTCAAAAATGAACACCCCCCCCCCCCCCCCCCGTCATCTAATTCTTTTACATATACCATCAATCATCACACCTGCTTCTTCACTCATAAAATCATTCTTTTCCTCAACATTAATCCTTCCTACACATCCCTACAATTTACACTGATATATATCTCTGATTCACTATCTAGGATTCCCACATTTTCTTCGTTACCATTATCAATTTCTCCTCCTGTAACCCCATTATCCATACATATTACATATAAATTCAAACACTATAATATTCTCATTATTCCACACTCATCGTTTGTCACCAAGTATCACCTTCACATTTCTAAATAAACCAATATTGTAGATTTCATATTGTCATGCCCCGCTTCCCAAAAAGAAATACGGAATACGAATACGTGACTAAGCCCAGCGAATGATTTTCATCATCCATAAGCTGTCAGGAACATTACAACATTTCACAGTTATTAGAGTAAGAAGCAAGAGAAGTCAACCACGCAAGCATAACTGAATCAATATACCAACAGAAATTTACTTGAAAAAAAAAATAATAATCTCAAATAAACCAGATCTGAACAAGTTAATAATCCTCGGTCACATTGCCCAATAGAAATAATCCAAGTAACAGAGACATTTATTCAAAATAAGCAACAGGAAATAATAATAATAATAATAATAATAATAATAATAATAATAATAATAATAATAATAATAATAATAATAATAATAATAGTCAGAACTCCTAGAACTAGAATCTCATATCACCTACTCCATCAGGCAACTGGTCACCATAATCTGCAATTTAATAAATTACAGAAAAAGGGAAAAGGAAACAAAACGCCCGTCAATGCAAGTTACGGGCCGCTTGTAGTGCAGGCACAAGTACAGGAATAAAATAAACAGATATAGAGTAATAGCAGAAACAAACATAGCATAGAATAGGCATGTCAACAAAGCAGGGTAACTAACATGAATCAGGAAACAAAATCAAGTAATATGATATACTAACAGGGTATAGGTAACATGTATCAAATTTCAAGCAAGCAGGTAAACAGGTAATCAGGTATACAGGAAAATAGGTAAACATGTGTCAAGTAGCATGTATAGGTAAGCATGTAACAGGTATCATGTTATGTCAAGTCTTGTATTTAATTCTAACTAGGTAGCACTTCATGAGTCCCAAACTACCACATGGTTGCTACATTCAAACAAGTTATGCTTAGAGTCTGTAGTGGACTGTATAGGGCCGTGTACTCAGGGATCAGGAAAAACAAGAATAGGAATAGGTACAGGTACAGGTACAGGTAGAATCTACCGGTCCTCTTCTGAGTACACCTTCCTATAGAGAAGTGTGCATTCAGGTAATCAGGTAAACAGGATCGTGTATCATATAGTCATGAACACATAACAAGTGGGAAACACGGGCCCCCTTCTAAGTACACATTTCTATATTTTCCACTACTAGTTCTTTCCCTTAACCCCAGCTTGGTTATATGTTATTATTATCAAACAGGCATGTATGTGTCACAAAACAGGGCAAGAATAACATGGCATAAAATTATTAATAGGTTCAGGTTGAAAGATAAACATGTAAAGATGAAAGACAACTCATAAAAGGATAGAACAACGAAAATTCTAGTTCAGGATAGCATGACCAGTACTGCACTAAATCTGAAATTCCCATTGCTACAAACATGCAAACCTAGATCCGTCAGAAAATCTAGAAAATAGACTCTCGGCCAAATCCAGTAATTATATATAAGTCATATGGTATTTCATAAAAAACAAGTCTCAAAATAGAATTGTATCCAAAAAATGTGTTCAACCAGAAATCGAAAGTTTGTATTCATAAACATGAAAACGGCATAAAAACTTACTGATTAAATCTAAGAAAAATCTAGGGTATTTCCTAGTATGTTTAGTAACAGAATATAAAGTTTCATAATTTTTAACATAGATAGTATACTCAATTAAAATCAGAAAGCAACAAGATACGGCAGTTTTGTAAATCTGGAATAATAAACACAATTCTGTAGGCTACAATTCAGGTGGGAAACACGAAATCCAGATCCTTCAAAAGGGTGATAAAATAGATATAGTAGGATACAATTCATATTCACAAAGTTTTTATAAACAGCAAATAAAATCAGGTCAAAATTATGTATCTTTACTGAACAGTATGAAAATTCTACAAGTACAGTGGTTGTTTGCAAGCATAGAATAGTGTATAAAAGTTATCAATTAAATCCACAAAAATTAGGGGTTAATCCCAATTAGGTATAGTTGGGTTCAGCAAAATATTGGATTAAAATATTATGTTTAACCTCAGTATCAAAATAATTTACCATGCATAATTCATATAAAACTGGATCTGGAATATTCTACACATCTATAGTAAAATAGTCATAACTTGCAACCCATAAATCAAAGCTGAGATCTGTCAAAAATTCTAGAAATTATACAAAATTTTCTATAATTCATATACACAAATAATTTTCATATACTGACCTTATAGGGTCTAATATACTGAACAAAAACGAGGTAACAACAAAGGCAGAATTATTCTTCATGCATCAAATCAACGAATATATGTGAAACACATCCAAATCATAATAAAACGTGAAATAGGATATACTAGATGTCCAAGCAACATGGTATGGGGTATTTGACAAGTCTACAACAAGTTATACTACAACGAACCCATCAAACGTACAAGATCACACAATACCTCATAATCACGAACACATGCATGCATACAAGAATTGATTATCTCTAACCCTAAATTCATGTCGTGTGTGTAAAGAGATAACTACGGGCGGGTCACACAATAGACAAGATATAACAGGGGTTTCGCACAAGAATTGTCTCAAGAACACAACTACACTATAGGCGGTATTTAGTACTTGTATTACATAAAGAAAAGAATACAAGTTACTTGCCTTATAATCGACGATGAGAACGATGCAAGAGCGAGAATAACGAGAACGGATTTCCGGGAAATGAACTCAATGAATGACTACGAGCGAACGAACCCACGAACAAAATTCACGAACAACGAACCACGAGTCACACGAACACACGGAATCGAACACACGCGCACAAGAGAGAGACGGGGGAGGGGGGGAGCGGGGTGCAGAAGGGGATGGCGGTGGTGGACAGGGATAGCGCGGCACTGTCGTTGGGTTGCTACTGTCGTCTGAGGAGTCGCGACATGGGGTCGCTACCGGCAGATGGCATCGAGGTAACGGTGCAGCGTCGGGATGCAGGAGGGTGCGGCGCTGCGGTGGTAGCGGTCTGGTGCTGGGACGTTGCGACAGGGAGGCAGGGGAGCGCCGGGGTGCTGCAGGGGGATGGGGTCGCTGCTGTGGGCGGCGTGATGCAGGAGGGTGGCTCGGAGAAAGATGAGCGAAAGAGAGAAGGCCGGGGGCGATGGGTTTTGAAGTAGGCAGCTAGGGTTTTGTGTACAGGGGGATAATGAACATGGTGTATATATATAGGAATTGGGTGTTAGGGTTATGTTGATGGGTTTAGTTATATTGGGTTTGGGTTTTAGGGTGTTAAATAGGAACCAATAGGGTTTGGCTATGAATAGATCCAAGTAAAAAAAAATGAGATGATCCAAAAATAATGAGGTGGGAACAAAATGAAGAAATAAGATAGGACACGGACAATAAATTAATGATGATCAAAATAATAGCCCGATCAAATAGAGATGAATTAATGAGAGACAAATTGAATCAAGAAGAGCAAATAAAAAGACGAAGAATCAAGGAGATGAATATATCTTGCAAAAGAAGATCCAATACAGGATTTAAAAAGAGATACAATGAGAATAAATACACAAAAAGAAAAATACATCCAAAAATACATAAAATGAAAAACAGGGGTTACACATATCCTCTTATCAATTCAAATATTCCAATTATCATACTCTATTCCCCAATAGAGTTCTTTCTCATAATACAGTCATTCCCAGATCATATATACCCTACATACCTCACAAACTCAAGGTCACCGTATAAATCATTAGGCATCAATCAAAAGCTCAAACTTATTAAATATATAATACTCTTCTTCCATCTTCCTCCTATATATTACAATATAAATACACACGAACTATTATTTTTAAAAATCCAAGGAACCATATACATTCATACTCAGAAGCTCTACATCCTCGGATGCCTCATTTCATAACGCTAACCAGTAACTAAATTAATACCTCAATTTATATATCCATCGAATATCAATTTACAACAAACAGACATCAATCTACTAAGTAATTCCATATTCATATTGCTTAACTTTCTTTCCTAAGTGGTTAAATATCTGTCTACTTACTTTACCCACATGCATCTTTACCCACATGCTACAGAGTCACTAGGATGCTCACACAATCCTAGCTAACCTAGGCTCTGATACCAAACCGGAACACCCCCATTTTTTTTTAACTATTCCTGATTCCCATGATCTTCAACTTAACCTACTACTCATCTACATCATTTCTTGGTTAGAAAATATTCATAGAATTTTATTAAAACTTCGACAGAGTTTCCCCTGAAATATTAGCCCTTGTACAGATTTCCTTGCAGAAATCTGCAAACAATCACAATAATCAATGTACTTGTAATATATATCGATCCTCCCCAGGTCCAAATCATCCAA
This sequence comes from Hemerocallis citrina, assembly GCA_017893485.1. NCBI lineage: Eukaryota > Viridiplantae > Streptophyta > Magnoliopsida > Asparagales > Asphodelaceae > Hemerocallis > Hemerocallis citrina. The sequence goes on from CM030366.1 coordinate 39,734,735, forward strand.
CATCACACAGACAATAATATATATGGCTCTGGGGGCATAATACTTCATAACATGCAAGATACAAATTAAAAACCAAAAATTCTGTTGAAAACATATTTGATTTTTAGAAAAACTTTAGAAAAACCTTTCAAAAACCAACCACAGAACCCATTACTCCACAACGAGGTGGGTACGGGCATTCATACTTCATCACAGCACTAAATATATCATTATACCTTACAGTTATATACATAATCTTCCATAATACAACATAATACATCATCCTACCCCCATTTCTACATAATATATATATATATATATATATATATATATATATATATATATATATATATATATATATAATCCATTTAACTACAAGCAAATGTATAACTACTAAACCACAACACTATCTCACCTCGCTGCTATCAAACATGCATAAGAGTTAGGGTCGTCCACCCTCAGGGAGGGACTCTCCTAACCCCTAGAAAATAACAGGGTTTAGCAAATAACACATATCATAACATCCTGTATATCTTAACTTTCATTCTCAATATATATATTACAATTTATCTTCTTTCCATTCTAATTTATCATACAGATTATTTTAATGCTCATTATCATTTTATCACATACTTTGCTTTACAATTCATTCCCACCTCATCATGCTATTTAAGTTACTTCTCATTCTTATTGATAATATATCTTAGTTTCATTTTCATCTATATCTCATATTACGATTTACTTTAACTTTCATTCTTATCAAATTATACTCCCCCCAAAGCCGATAGCTTGGGTAATAATCACCGCACCCCAAGTAGAACTTGGGTAATATAACATCACATCTCAAGCCGATAGTTTGGAATATCACATTACTTTATTTTCATTTTCATCCTACAATTTACCTTACTCTTCATTTCTATCTCGCAACACAACTATCATTTCAACAACACCCCAATTCACCCTGAGAGTTGTGCCAAGGCAGGTAGTTCCCACCATCTTCATGGAAATAGTGGTCGAGTAGTTCCTCAACACAATTCCAAGCTGCATCAAACTCATATCATATCATATCTTACTTTAATAACTATTCTCATCACCTAATACCACTTACTTTTATTGTACATCACATAATGCATTTTACTTCATGTTTCACATTCATATTATATATTACTTTACGTTTCATACATATAATATTATATCATACATACACATTTTGTTTACTTTTCATACTCATTTCCATACAGCAATTTCTTCAAGCTATTCATATTAACTTTTACATACATAATTCCTTCACTGTTATACTCATATACGCAACACCATATTAATCCACATATATAATTCCTCTACTTTTCATATTTAATCACACTACTCAAATATTCCTCTTTTCATACATACTCTCATATCACCACTTCTATATTTTTTGTATATAACCAAATAATACAATGTCCTCACTTTTCATACTTATTTAACCACATACTTCATTTAACATTCTTTTTTATTTACATACTCATGACTCATATTCTTTCATACTTATCTTCATTCATAAACATTTTCTTTTACTCTTCCTATTCATTTCAACTCATATACTTGCTTTACTTTGTCATTCACATTTCACTTTCTTTACTTTCTCATTCACATTTCACTTTCTTTACTTTCTCATTCACCTTTCACTTTCATTACTTTCTCATTCACATTTCACTTTCTTTACTTTTTATTAATTTGTCGATCAGTGAGTCACAGTATCCCAACATACTGAAAGCCGACAGCCAAGTAAACATACAGACCTCTGCCCCACCGAGGTCTTATGCGTCCGAGGCTACATCTTCCTCCCAGCCTATGCCAGTAAGGGAAACACCGCACCCCAAGTAGAACTTTTGTACTTCCTCCCAGCCGAAGCCAGCGAGAGAAACACCGCCCCGCAAACATAGTTTGGGTACTTCCTCTTGGTAAAACCAACGAGAGAAAAGAAAACACCGCACCCCAGTGAAGCTGGGTACTTCCTCATGGCAAAGCCAACGAGGGAAAGAAAACACCGCACCCCTAGTTTCACAGGGTACTTCCTCGCGACATCTGTGATCGAGGGAATATCACTACACCCCAGCTGAGCTGTGTAATATCCGGGCCTCAAGCCGATAGCTTGGGCAATAAAAACACCTGCACCCCTAAATATAGTTTGGGTAATAAATACTGCACCCCAAGCCTGGTCCTTAGGTGTTAGGAGGTCTAGCTCAAACCCCCTAGATTTCTGTAGGTGCTGGTCAACAAAATTTAACTATTATTATTTTTACTTTATTTTTTCATCTCATATTATCACCACATAACATCTCATCTTTCATTTCAATAGCTTGACACATCATTGACTTTAACCATGAGAATTATTACCTCATTTTGTTATCACATACCATCTCTCTTTTTTTTCAACATATTTTTACATCTTTGGCATTTACCATGCTATTTATCCTCTCATCATACCTTATATATACATATACCATATGATTTAATTTAAAAGATTATGACGTCATATTATTTCATGTCATGAACGCACCAAATTATTTACATTATCGCATTATCATATATATTATGAGTATACCATGTTATTAAATTTATTCCACCAAGTTATCACCCATTAATTTCATCCTGAACCTCTCTATATCATACATATATTAACTCATTTATTTCATCGTTTCTCACATCACATCCCATTATCACCCAGATATCATAAACATGCACCATATTGGTCAATACGTCGTAACACCAAACATATATATAGCATTTCTATTTATCATCCGTATATTATGCTTATATCAAATTCTAATTACTTCATAATATCATGTATTTTCGGTTAAATCTTCATTTAGCTATAACTCATGAAAATCATATCGAATCCGCATAAAATTTTTGTCACAACATAATATATATCTATTATAATCATACTCACCGGACGAATCGAGCAAACGATATCCCACGTCCGCCCGGTAGCCAATCAAATTTCACACATATACGAAAATTATAGAACTTTTTAGCCAAACACTCAAAACGCAAGCTATCTACTTCCAAATTCGAATCCGTCTTCACCCACACGTTGTAAATAACGCGTGTAAGCAAGCCAAATTATTAAATCTCAAATTGGGATCCCAATTGAAAATTGCACTTATTAATCGGATGCATTTTAATAGAAAAGCCGCTGATTTTCTATTTTCTTTGATCCAATCACCCAAATTTCTTAATTTAAGAATAAACAATATTATTGAGGGTAAATTATATCTCAAATTCTATCAAATTATCACTCATATTTCATTGAGACATTTCCTCGAACACCTGGCGTGCATACATGTTATACACTTATTTTTGAGTTTCCGACGGGTTTCTAACTCCATAAAATTGCATCAGAATTCATTCTAAATTGTTCCCCTTAATTTACAATGATTTCTATTACTCATAATTAATAATCTTTCTACTTAGTATCCATTTATTCTAAAGCCTACACACTAATTAATTTACACTTTACAAATCAACCAATTTCCTAACAAATTTTCTTCTCTATAATTACTAGCATCGCCTAATCTTCCTACTGTATTATTTTCTAGCAATAAACTCAAAATCATAAAAGCACATTGTTGCTTTTTGCTTATTTTGGTATGGGAGCAAATAGATAGTGAGTTAATAATTGAAGGAAACCTCAAAAAGTCAAACTTGTGACCCTAGCCGTTAAAGACAGTTAGAGCTCCTCTGAATGAATATGGATCGATGATTGACCATCTTGATCTGAATCTGACAGGTTTCTGATGCGTTCGTTGGACCTGCAAAAAGCCTGAAACATCGTGGAGTGGCCCCGACGACAGACCCTCCGACGCACAAGTCAGAACTAGAAAGAGAGAGAGAGAGAGAGTAAAAACAAGCAAATTGTTCATTACCTTCTGACTGAAGAGGGGGAGGGGTATTTATCAGCCTGAGAGACATTTCAAGAGATTGATTTGTGTCCGTTGGATCGATTTAACTACCTTATCTCTTTCATGTCTCTCCTCCTCAAGAGATAAGATATCCTTGTTAGGGGATAAGAGATTTGAATCCCAGCCAGCATGGACTGGGTGTCTCTCATATTGGGCCTAGTTTGTCACTTTTTATGGGCATGGGAGAAGCCCATGTCATGGAGTGGGCCCAGACCTGTAAAAGAGGCATGTGATAGCTAATCTACCTGTAGATGCTTTGAGATCTGTGCAGGAATCGTACGGCTCTAATCTGCTCCAATTTTTACCATTATCATAAGCCCCCCGCTCCTAGAAGGCAATTTTCTTGGCTTTTGGAAAGTAGTACGTGTTATTTTTAGCATCTGGCGTATAATCTTAGTAGTCAGAGTGTTCGGAGATACCTGGAACTGGTCTGTGGCTTCTAAAGGTAGTGAATATTTTTCTAGATTTTTTCCATAGTTCTTCGGATATTTTTGAATTTTCTGGAATTTTCTGGAATTTTCTGGAATTTTTCCATAGTTCTTCGGATTTTTTCGAATTTCTAGAATTTTTCCCAATTTTAAAATCGCTTTTTCAAATTTAAAATTAATAAATTCAATTTTAATTATTTTTTCGAATTTTTAAAATTAATTTTCCGAATTAAAAAAATTATTTTTGAATTTTTTAATTACTATTTTGAATTAAAAATGAAATTATGGGGGGGTTTTGTAAAATCACCGACTTTAGCACTGATCTTGACGTGATCTTGGACGCCGATCATAGCCAGGCTTGCGTGTTGGGAAGATAAAACGGCCTGGAATCTTTCGCTGTGATGGAGGATGACGTGGCCAGATCAGGGACGCTCATCATCGCTCGGCTCGTCCGCTGAGTGAATCAGACGGTAGAGGAGCGATTGAAGCAGCGGAGAAGAAGGTGGGCGATGTGGACGCATCGGAGCCATCCCTAGCACTCGAGCTCAAATATCTAAGAGGTCGGAGGGTCAGGAATCGGCGCGGAGACCCCCTAGCTCAGCCGACCATTTGGCCGAGCTGTGGCCATTCGTTTCGATTCTGACGGCTTCGGTGAGCTGCGGGGACCTCGTGCCTTTGCAGAGCTACGAGTTGCTAAGCTACGGGGCTTCTCAAGTTTGGTTGAGCTATGAGCTTTGTTATCGAAGTTTTGGTCGAATATCTCGCCATCGAGCTATGAATCTCTACTTTCGGCTGAGCTATGGTGATAGTTCGCTATAACTGAGCTATGGAGAACCTTGAAGTCTTCACTGAGCTTTCTTTGCTGAGCTTCAAAGTTATTGCCGAGCTATCTTTGTGGCGCTTTAAGCTCTGTTTTTGCCTAGCTATACTTTTTCGCCGAGCTATGGAAGTTGTGACTTTGGCCGAGCTACGGGAGCGCTCCATTGAGCTATGGAGATTGTCACCTCGCCGAGCTATAGGACTTAGGATTTCATGGGTCTTGGGTCAAGTTTCGTCGACCACTTTTATGGGCGAGCCATGGCGAAGTTGTCGACTGGTTGTTTCGGCGGAGCTCTTGACGAAGCGGAGCTTGGAGCTAGGGCCGTGGTGCTCAGAGTTGGAGTGAGGAGGAGGACACAGCCGAGTTCAAGTGTTTTAGTCGAGCTCCATTTCAGAATTTTTGGCTGGAAGAGTTTTTGGACGAAGAAGAAGAAGGAGAAGAGGAGAGCGGAGTGGGTTTCGGGTTTGTGGGCTCAAATCCGACCCATTCATACCCCTTCGCTGATCCCTTTGATTTCTCTCATGGGTTTGGGTCATGGATCCAACATGATCCGATTTCTTCTCTCTTTTTTGAACCGTGAACTCAACTAGTTGGGCAATTTTTTGAAATTTTTTAGAATTGGGTTTGCATATATATATATATATATATATATATATATATATATATATATATATATATACATATATATATATATATGTGTGTGTGTGTGTGTGTGTGTGTGTGTGTGTGTGTGTATACCCAGTTTTTTACTTCATCACCCTCGATTGGTGGATCCTGTACATATAAATCTGTTTTAGGAAAGGTGTTGCAGACTTGCTATTTAATCCCAGCGAATTTGTAGAGACAACTCTGAGACAGAATTGGGTGTTGAACTTACTTTTTGACCCCAGTAAGTTGTCGAGGTAGCTCCAGGACGGAGTTGAACGTTTGAACCCGCCATTTGCGCCAGACAAGTTCAGGGGCAACTCAGAGATAGAGTTGTGCACAGAGCTTACCGTTTGATCCTAGGAAGTTTAGTGCAGAACGTTCTACGACGGAGTCTGTGTCGATCTTGGCGTTTGTGCCCAGCGAAACTATAGAGACATTTCTAAGATGGAACTGGACGTAGAAACTGCAGTTTTCTCCCGGCAAGTTTGGAGAGGCAACTCGTGGTGGATCTGATGTAGAAACTGCCTGTTTGATCCCGACGAGTTTGGAGACTACTCTGAGATAGAGTTGATGTAGAAACTGCCGTTTCACTCTAGCGAGTTTCGAAACAACTCTAAGATAGTGTGGGATGTTGAACTTGCTATTTGCACCCAGTAAGCAAGTAAAGAACTCTGTGACGGAGTTAGATGTTGAACTTGCTATTTGCGTCCAGCAAGTTTGTGGAGGAACTTTGATACAGAATTGTGTTTTTGAACTTACTGTTTGACCCAGCAAGTGTGGATAGGTAATTTCGTGATGGATTTGTGCGTTGAACTTGTTGCTTTGTTCCTAACAAGTTTAGAGAGAAATCTATGATAGAGTTGGTGTAAAGCTCGCCGTTTGAACCCAGCGAGTTTAGAAGAGATAAATCTAACACAGAGTTGATGTAGAGCTCGATGTTTGATCCCAGCGAGCTTGGAGAGAATCCTGTGATGGATTTGAGGGTTGAAACTGCCGTTTGATCCTGACAAACTTGTAGAGACAACTCTTTGATTAAGTTGACGTAGAAACTGCCGTTGGACCCCGGTGAGTTTGTAGGGAGAGCTATGAGATGAACTTGAACTTGAACTTGCTGTTTGGCCCCAGCAAATTTATTGAGGTTACTCCTTGATCGAGTTGATTTAGAAGCTATCATTTGATCCTGGCGAGTTTAGAGAGACGACTTGTTGGTTGGAGCTGGTCGTTTGAACTTGTTGTTTGGAGCCGAAAATTGATTGATGAAACTCAAGAGATTAGCAGAACATTGAACCTGCTCTTTGGAGCCAACAAGTTGTTGAGGGTGTTTGGGCAAAAACCAAGGTGTTGAACTCTTTATTTGGAGCCAACGAGTTATTGAGGAAGCCTAAGCATAGAGCAAGGTGTCGAACTCGTTGTTTAGGACCAACAAGTTGTAGACAGAGCTCATGCGGAGAGCAGAGCATTGAACTCGTTTTTTGGAACCAACGAGTTGTAGACGGAGCTCATGCAGAGAGCAGAGCGTTGAACTCATTGTTTGGGACAAACGAGTTGTAAACGAAGCTCATACGGAGAGTAGAGCGTTGAACTCGTTGTTTGGGACCAACGAGTTGTCGGCGGAGATCATGCGGGGAGTAGAGCATTGAACTCGTTGTTTGGAACCAACGAGTTGTAGACAGAGCTCATGTGGAGAGCAGAGCACTGAACTCATTGTTCGGAGGCAACAAGTTATTTGGTGGAGCTCATTCTGAAAGCAGAGCATTGAACTCATTATTAGGAGCCAACGAGCTGCTCATGGAGCCTGTGCGAAGATCTGGGCATTGGACCCATTGCTCGATGTTGACAATTCATGGGGCGGAGGAACTCAATTGGCGTGCGAAGCGCCGAACTCATTTTTAGAGCGAATGAGTTGTAAGCATTCTGAATCTTCTTAGTGGGGAAGTGTAGTCACTTGTGTTTGCTCAGCGTTGAGGTGATTCCATCATTATCTTTACTGATGTCACGGCCCGCTTTCCAAAAGAGAATACAGAATATGGATACGTGACTAAGCCGAGCGAATGATTTTCATCATCCATAAGCTGTTCAAGAATCTTTACAACATTTCACAAGAATAATCAGAGTCGGAAGTAAAAGAATCAACCAAGCATGCACATATGAATCAAAATACTAACAAGAATACTTGAAACAAAATATATTAATCTCAAATAATCCAGATCTGAATAAGTCAAATATCCTGGGTCACATTGCCCAAATACAAATAAATCCATGTACAAAATACAATTGTTCACAATAAGCAACAAGAATAATAATAGCAAAATCCAGCACTAATATTTTATATCACCTAACACCATCTGGTACCTGTTCTCCAAAATCCTGCAATTTAACAATTGCAGGAATAGAAAAGAGAAAACAAACTCCCGTCAACGCAAGTTACGGGCCGCTTTTAGTACAGGATACAAGTACATGGAAAGGGATAAACAACATAGCATGGAATAGATATGATTACAAAATATAACAACTAGCATGGCAAGATAAACAGGTGCAAGTAGCATGTAACAAATATCAAGTGAACAAGTATCATGTAAACAAGTATCAAGCATCAAGTAAACATGTAGCAAGTGTCATGTATCAAGTAGCATGTATCATGTAGTCAAGTGTCAAGTAGGCATGTATCATGTAGTCAAGTATCAAGTAAGTATGTATCATGTTCAAGTGTCATGTATCAAGTCATATAGTTATTACTATCTAGGTAGCACTTCATGCATCCCAGTTTTTACTACATGGTTACTGCAACAAACAGTTTCACTTTAGATTTCATAGTGGACCATAGAGGGTAGTGTACTCAGGGACAAGTATCAAGTAATCGAGCTCCAAGCTCCAAGTATCATGTAACATGTATCACGTGTCAAGTTGTGTAAGTGGCAAGTAATCACGTGTCTTGCGTGCAAGTATCAAGTAATCACGTGTCAAGTATCATGAATCAAATAATCACGTAGGATCTGTGGATCCTCTTCCGAGTACACATTTCTGAATTATCCACTATTAAATCTTTCCCTTAAACCCCGGCTTGGTTATTTATTATTATTATCAAACAGACATGTGCGAGTACAAAATTTGGAAAGAATTACATGGTATAATCAAGTAACAAGTTCAAGTTGCAAGATAAACATGTACGGGTGAAAGATACCTCATAAAATGGTAAAACAACGAGATTTTTAATTCAGGACATCAAGATAGTACTGTACGAAAACAAGGATTTCCGTTGCTACGAACATGCAAATCTGAATCCGTCGAAAGGTCTAGAAGATAGACTCCCGGCCTAATCCAGCGAACATATATGTCATATAGTACTTCACAAAATCATAACTCAAAACTGAATTGAAACCAGAAAATGCGTTCAGCCAGAAATCAGAAGATCTTATTCAAGATCAGGAAAACAGCATGAAAACTCGATAAATAAATCCACGAAAAATCTGGAGTATTCCCCTATATGTATAGTAACAGAAAAACAAGTTTCATAATTTTCCAATAAAAATAGAGTAGCCAAGTAAAATCAGAAAACATCAAGATGTAGTAGTTTTGTAAATCTGGAATTGTAAACACTGCAGTACAAAAACAGCAATATCTCACAAACCATACATCCAAATCTAAATCGCCAAAAGGGTAAGAAAATAGATATAGTAGGCTAACTTTTATATTCAGAAATATTTTATAACAGCAAGTAGAAATAGGTCGAAAATCAAGTTCTTTACTGAACAGCAAGAAAAACCTGCTAGTATAGTAATTGTTTGGAAACATTGAACGGTTTGTAAAACTCATCAAATAAATTCATAAAAATTTTGGGTAAACCCGAATCAAGTCTAGAAGTACTGAACAAAATTTCATATCAAAATAATAATTTAAACAAGACAATAAAAAGAGATTACTCTTAAGAATTCATAGAAAACAAACTCTGGAAATCTTTCGACACTACTGTAGTAAAATAAACATAACTCACAAACCGAAAATTGAAACTGAGATCCGTCAAAAGGGTTAGAAAATAGACAGAATTCTCTAAAAAAATAACGTTCACAAAATATTTTCAAATACTGACATTAATAGGGTCTAAAATACTGATCAAAACAGAAAAACCAGCAAAACTGAAAATATCTCATATGCACAAAATCCACTAGTTCACATAGAACTCATCCAAAACACAAGCAAACACGAAATATAGTATACTAGGTGTCCAAGCAACATGTTATAGGGTATTTCATAAGTCCACGACAAGCCTACCACGAATAACACGAACGAGCACAAAATAACATATGAATAACACGTATATATACAGCAAGATGTGGTCAATCCTAGGTTATATCATGTCATATATGTCGTGAGGCAACTATGGTCAAATCATCACTATAGAGACAATATCAACAAGGAGATTCACACACGAATTGTCTCTAGAACCCAACTACACTACAGGCGATATTTATTACTTATATTACACAAAGAAAAGAATACGAGTTACTTGCCTTAACGGATGACGAAAATGACTCCAAGCAAGAATAAGGGGAACAAATTCTCGAGCAACGACCTCAACGAACACACGAACCAAAAATGAGCAATACCCACGAACCACGAGTGAAACACGAGCCCAACAACGAACACAATAACGAGCACTCAAGCACACGAACCCACCACACACAAAAGATAACGAGGGTTGAACGAATGGAAGACGATAGCCTTGGCTGCCGGTGCACTAGTTGCATGACAGGTGGCTGAGGAGGGGATGCGGCAGATGAACGGCACTGCAGTTGCTGCTGATTGTGGCGAGGAGCAGGAGGGGGGCAGAGGACGCTAGGCTGCTGCTGCAAAGCGTTGCGACAGGGCTGCCGCGGGGTGAAGGGTATGGAGCGGGGGTTCGAGTGAAGTGCGAAAACAGGGAGAGAGCATAGAGCACTGGGGACGAGAGAGGGGTAGATGGATGATAGGGAGGGCGATTTCATGGGTTAAAAGGGGGTTTATGTATATGGGTACTAACTATTAGGGTTAGAGGTGAGAAGGTGGAGGCAGCACAGTGGAAAGCAACGGGTCGGGTAGGGGATGCTGCATAGACATGCGGGTGTGGTTCTAGCTAACGGGTCTGGGGTTTTTAGGAATGGGTATTAGGATAAATAGAAAAGTGGATAATAAATGGTTTAGTGGATAGTTAGAGTCGGATTAATTTAGAAAAAAGATTTAAAATGGGTATGAATAGATCCAAAAATCAAGATAGAGCAAATGAACGAAATAATAGAAAAATAATATAGGGTATGAACAATAAATAGAGGACTCAAAAATAACAGCTCGATCAAATGAAATGAAACAAGAGACGAACAAAGAATCAAGAATTCAAATGAAGGAAAACAAGAATAATAAAATGAATATATATTGAAAATAAAATCCAATATACTATCCAAAAAAAATACAACGGAATTAAATACAAGGAAAAAGGAAATACACTCAAAAATACACAAAATGAAAAACAGGGGTTACAATCCTACCCACCTAACAAGAAGAATTTCTTCCTTGAAATTCAAACAAGAAGATACATAGGGTAACCCTGAAAACAAACAAAAAGAACAAAACAAATCAACTCAAATATATGAGGAAACTTCTGCTGAATCTCCTCCTTCAGCTCTGATACCACTAAAAACCTTGATGTCTCGCTCAAGCCCCAAAATGAACCTACGTGCCCTATCCTCTTTGTTCGCCACAAGAACGACTGCGAAGCGGCTGAGTCTAGTAAATTCAGCTGCGTACTCTTCCACAGACCTGGAGCCCTGTTTCAAGTCTCATGTTACAACATTGCATGGACAATATGTAACAAAATCTCATTGCTAGAAATAACGACCAACCTATTTCAGGGCCAAAAATTGTTGCTCCATCACAACTCTAGTGCTACTAGGAAAGAACTTCTCCAAAAAGCTCCTAGTGAAAGTGGCCCAATTGATCGGTCGTTCGAGCCTTTCTGACTCGGACCTCTACTAAATATGAGCCAATTCCACCAACTGGATGGCCACCACATCCACTCTATCTACATCTGCCACTCTAGCTGCCAAGAGTAGTTGCTCAGTCCGAATCAACCACTGTTCAGCCTCCAATGGTGTCTTGGTGCTTGAAAACCTATCGGAATGCAACCTCATGAAGTCTGTGACTGTACCCGGACGGAGAGGAAGAGCTGCATGCATTGGCACAGCGGACAGGAACCCGAGCAGCTTCCAAAGCAGCCACCACCAAGTCACTGTGGTTCGGCTGCATGTTAATCAAGCGCTCAAGCACAGTGGTGACAACCTCGAGCCCAGACTGATCATCTTGGGGACGAGAAGAAGAACCTCTACGAGCCAGAGTCTGCACAAAATCAAAAATAATTAGCATCCAGATCAAAGTTGATAATAATTCGTTTATGTATGCATGGTTGGTGAAATGTTGAGCCAATCCCAGATCAAGCCAAACTTGTCTAATATATTAGGCAACTAATACATTAGTCAAACCTAGCGCTATGATATCACTAAAAATCTTTTCACGCCCCGCTTCCCAAAAGAGAATACGGAATACGGATACGTGACTAAGTCCAGCGAATGATTTTCATCATCCATAAGCTGTTTAAGAATCTTTACAACTGTAACACCCCTGCCCCTAGTCCAGACAATTTATACAATTTATAATACAAATTAGATACTATGTAGTACAACTGCCCACCACAGGCTGCCTCTCAAAAGGTGGTTAACCGATTAGGTGACTCTTAATCATAGGCTATTATATTTTAATATTATTATATTAGTATGCAATCCCACTATGGGACAAATATTTGAACACTTCCTTCTCTTTATCAAATCCGTGAGCATCACTTTTGGTGGCCCCCACTTGGATGCCACGTCACTGTAGGCATCCTTGACCGAAGTCAAATGGCTTCTCAACAGCACAATGCTGTTTGGTCTTACCGTGTGGGCCCCTCCATCATTCCACTCACTTTTTATCAAAGTATTTTTACAAGAATGCCATAGCACCAATTACCAAACAGCACACTTTTTTACAATTCAACATATATATATATATATATATATATATTATAAATTTTTTGTATATATATATATATTATAAATTTTTTTTAACACGGGGTGTTACAACAACATTTCATAAGAATAATCAGAATCGGAAGTAAAAGAATCAACCAAGCATGGACATATGAATCAAAATACTAACATGAATACTTGAAACAAAATATATTAATATCAAATAATCCAGATATGAATAAGTCAAATATCCTGGGTCACATTGCCCAAATACAAATAAATCCAAGTACAAAATACAATTGTTCACAATAAGCAACAAGAATAATAATAGCAAAATCCAGCACTAATATTTCATATCTCCAACACCATCTGGTACCTGTTCTCCAAAATCTGCAATTTAACAATTACAGGGATAGAAAAGAGAAAACAAACTCCCGTCAACGCAAGTTACGGGTCACTTGTAGTACAGGCTACAAGTACATGGAAAGGGATAAACAACATAGCATGGAATAGACATGATTACAAAATATAACAACTAGCATGGCAAGATAAACAGGTGCAAGTAGCATGTAACAAATGTCAAGTGAACAAGTATCATGTAAACAAGTATCAAGCATCAAGTAAAAATGTAGCAAGTGTCATGTATCAAGTAGTATGTATCATGCATTCAGGTGTCAAGGAGGCATGTATCATGTAGTCAAGTATCAAGTAAGCATGTATCATGTTCAAGTGTCATGTATCAAGTCTTGTAGTTATTACTATCTAGGTAGCACTTCATGCATCCCGGTTTTTACTACATGGTTACTGCAACAAACAGTTTTACTTTAGATTTCATAGTGGACCATAGAGGGCAGTGTACTCAGGGACAAGTATCAAGTAATCGAGCTCCAAGCTCCAAGTATCATGTAACATGTATCACGTGTCAAATTGTGCAAGTGGCAAGTAATCATGTGTCATGCATGCAAGTGTCAAGTAATCACGTGTCAAGTATAATGTATCAAATAATCACGTAGGATCTGTGGACCCACTTTCGAGTACACATTTCTGAATTATCCACTATTAAATCTTTTCCTTAAACCCCGGCTTGGTTATTTATTATTATTATCAAACAGGCATGTGCGAGTACAAAATTTGGCAAGAATTACATGGTATGATCAAGTGATAAGTTCAAGTTGCAAGATAAACATGTACGGGTAAAAGATAACTCATAAAATGGTAAAACAACGAGATTTCTAATTCAGGACATCAAGATAGTACTACACTAAAACAAGGATTTTCTTTTCTACAAACATGCAAAGCTGAATCCATCAAAAGTTCTAGAAAATAGACTTCCGTCCAAATCCAGCGAACATATATAAGAAGAAAATAGACTTCCGTCCAAATCCGGCGAACATATATAAGTCATATAGTATTTCACAAAACCATAACTCAAAACTGAATTGAAACTATAAAATGTGTCAAGCCAGAAATCAGAATATCTTATTCAAGAACAGGAAAACAGAATGAAAACTCGATAAATAAATCCACAAAAAATCTACGGTATTCCCAATATATATATAGTAACAGAAAATCAAGTTAAAATAGAATAGTCAAGTAAAATCAGAAAACATCAAGATGTTGTAGTTTTGTAAATCTGGAATTGTAAATACTGCAGTACGAAAATAGCAATATCTCACAAACCATAAATTCAAATCTAAATCTGCCAAAAGGGTAAGAAAATAGATAGAGTAGGCTAACTTTCATATTCAGAAATATTTTAGAAACAGCTAGTAGAAATAGGTCGAAAGTCAAGTTCTTTACTGAATAGCAAGAAAAATCTGGTAGTATAGTAATTGTTTGGAAACATGGAACGGTTTGTAAAACTCATCAAATAAATCCATAAAAATTCTGGGTAAACTCCAATCAAGTCTAGAAATACTGAGCAAAATTTTAGATCAAAATAATAATTTAAACATCACAATAAAAATAGATTACTCTTCAGAATTCATAGAAAACAAAATCTGAAAATCTTTCGATACTACTGTAGTAAAATAAACATAAGTCTGAAACCATAAATCGAAACCGAGATCCGTCTAAAGGGTTAGAAAATAGACAGAATTCTCTAAAAATCATGTTCACAAAATATTTTCAAATGCTGACCTTAATAGAGTCTAAAATACTGTTCAAAACAGAAAAACCAGCAAAACTGAAAATATCTCATATGCACAAAATCCACTAGTTCACATAGAACTCATCCAAAACACAAGCAAACACAAAATATAGTATACTAGGTGTCCAAGCAACATTTTATAGGGTATTTCACAAGTCCACAACAAGTCTACCACAAATAACACGAACAAGCACAAGATAACATATGAATAACACGCATATATGTAACAAGATGTGGTCAATCCTAGGTTATATCATGTCATGTATATCGTGAGACAACTATGGTCAAATCATCACTATAAAGACAATATCAACAAGGAGATTCATACATGAATTGTCTCTAAAACCCTCCTACACTACAGGTGGTATTTAGTACTTGTATTACACAAATAAAAGAATACAAGTTACTTGCCTTAACCGATGACGAAAACGACTCCAAGCAAGAATAACGGGAACGGATTCTCGGGCAACGAACTCAACGAATACACGAACCAAAAATGAGCAATACCCACGAACCACGAGCAAAACACGAGCCCAACAAAGAACACAATAACGAGCACACAAGCACACGAACCCAAACATGCACAAAAGATAGCGAGGGATGAACGGATGGAAGACGATGGCCTTGGCTACCGATGGACTGGTTGCACGATAGGAGGTTGAGGAGGGGATGGGGCGGATGAACGGCGTTGCAGTTGCTGTTGACTGTGGCGAGGAGCAGGATGGAGGGCAGAGGATGCTAGGCTGCTACTGCAAAGCGTCGCGACAGGGCTGCCGTGGGGTGAAGGCTATGGAGCGGGGGTTCGGGTGAAGAGCAAAAACAGGGAAAGAGAGAGCACAGGTCACGGAGATGAGAGGGGTAGATGGGAGATAGGGAGGGCGGCTGCATGGGTTAAGAGGGGGTTTATATATATGGGTACTAACTATTAGGGTTAGAGGTGAGAAGGTGGAGGTGGCACTGTGGAAGGCAACGGGTCGGGTAGGGGATGCTGCATAGGCATGCGGGCGTGGGTCTAGCTAACGGGTCTAGGGTTTTTAGGAATGGATATTAGGATAAATAGAAAATTGGATAATTAATGGTTTAGTGGATAGTTAGAGTAGGATTAATTTAGAAGAAAAAAAAAGATTTAAAATGGGTATGAAGAGATCCAAAAATCAAGATAGAGCAAATGAACGAAATAATAGAAAAATAATATAGGATATGAACAATAAATAGAGGACTCAAAAATAACAGCTCGATCAAATAGAATGAAACAAGAGACAAACAAAGAATCAAGAATTAAAATAAAAGAAGACAAGAATAATAAAGTGAATATATATTGAAATAAAATACAGCATACGGTCCAAAAGAGATACAACTGAATCAAATACAAGAAAAAAGGAGATACACTCAAAAATACACAAAATGAAAAACAGGGGTTACAACTGACAAGTGGTTGCGGTCATCGAATGAAGTCCCCCGGGACACTGAGCTTGCTCTCATTCGTTCTTGACAGAGTTGGAACTCTTCCGTTTGCACGGCGCTTTAAGCGAGACGGAGTTGGAGCTAGCTTAGGTGAAGGTGGTCAGATAAACCTGGAGTTTGCTCGTCTAAGGATAACTTGTCTTGAATATCATCATCACGAGCTGTGGCGGTCCTATGGAGCTGTTCGCTGGTTGAAGGCCGGTGAAGCGATTTGTGTCTCTTAGGTAGAGCATCTCTCCTGTGTGTCGCGTAAAGAACAGCTTACATGACAATTTGTTCTACAGTGCTCGCAGGACTTTTGGTAGCGATTCCTAGACGTGAAACGTAGACTCATTGTAACTCTTGTAATAAGACTTGTAATTTATGGAATAAGAAGTCTTCTACGTGCTGGTGTCTTATCCTATGATACATCGTCTTGGGGGTTGGCTAGTCATATGAGCTACTCTTGGGAGAGTTAGGCTCTGGACTTGCCATTTTGTATTTGTAGATGTCTGTAGTGCCACTGGATCTGAACATATGAGTTTGCGATAGTTCTGTAAGTTGAAGAATTCCTTTCATATGCATGATCCTATCTGTCATGGTTGATGTGCTATCGACTGGGCTCTTTGTAGCTAAATAACAGGGCCTCAAGTTTGTTGCGTAATGCTAACGAACTACCGACGGTGTTTGACGATGTTTGGCATTGCTCCGTTTCGAACCCAGCTAGTTGTAGGGACAACTCTGAAAGAGAGTTGTTTTCCAAACTTGCTGTATGGGGCCTCTGATAGATTGTGAGAGTCACAACGAATGGAGAGTTGAACTCCAAGTGTTGCTTTTTACAAGTGTAGCTAGAATAACTACGATCCATGATTTTGGACCTCTTAATCTGTTGTTCAGGAAATTTAACTAGTTGCAAGAACAGATCGAATGACGAGCTGAACTCTGAACGTGTGTAATTGCAGGTTGCGAGAGTAACTATGAGCCATGGGTATGGATTCTGAACTTGTTAGTTTGAGTATTAACAGATTGCAGGAGCAGATCGAATGGCGAAGCGCACTCTGAACTTGCTTCTTTGCAAATTGCGAAAGTCTCTGTTGATCCATGGGTATAGACTCTGAACCGGTTGTAGAGGCGCTAAAGGATTGCAAGAGTAGATCGAATGGCAAAGTGCATTGTGAACTTGCTTTATTGCAAATTGTTAGAGTCTCTTCGAGCCATGGGTATGGACTCCAAATCCGTCTTACAGGAAGACTTGTAACGAGTGTTTGGTATCGTTTATGTGTATAAGTTTCGTACTGAACTCGTTGTATAAGTCTCCAAGGAACTTTAACTAGTTTTAGGAACAGAACGATCGGTGAGTTGTGATCTAAATGTGCAGGATTACATGTTGCGAGAGTAACCCCCGAGTCATGGATCTGGATTTCGAACTTGTCTTGTGAAAAGCTTATAACGAGTGTTTTGCGCCGCTCTAAGTATAAGTTGGGCATTTAGCTCGTTGTTTGATTTGATGAACTAACAGGTTGCAGGAGCAGATCGAATGGCGAAGATCACTCTGAACTTGCTTCATTGCAAATTGTTGGAGTAACTTCGAACCATGGGTATGGACTCCAAACCCATATGTTAGGAAGGTTTTAATGAGTTTCAGGTGTCATTTTCATGTAGAAGTTTGGCTCTCAACTCGTTGTATGCATCCATAAAGTTGTACAAGAATTTTGCAAAAATTTGTAGTGTATTTTATTGAAAAATAAAACTAAGTGGCTGCTCTAGTGGCTGGCTGTTATTACAAATTGGAAAAATTTGCTGAGAAATAGAACTAAGCGACTGCTCTACTGGCTGGCCGTTATTAGAAATTGTGAGAATTTTCTACTACTATTAAGAGAAGATGTTTGAGATGCCCTCGTTCATCTTCAAGGTGTTCCACCTTCCAAGTTTTGCTGATATCTCCTTGCCCCCAGGATCTTCAAGTTGATGAGCCATTAGGCGAACAACTTGGTAGACCTTGCCTGGAATTGCGTGTTTTGGAGGGAGCCCCCCCCCCTTTTTTTGCATAGAGAAAAAGATATCTTCTGATGCACCAATGTGTTTAGGCATGACTGTTTGTCTCCGTTGAATAAGCGGAGTAGCTTCGGGCGAGGGATTCAGGTTTATTACTGTGTCATGATGAGAACTAGTATGGACCTGGTGAGAGATGATGTAGCAGGTTTGGAAGTTCTTGGTAGAGTTGTTTATGGAAATGGCTTCAAGCTCGTTTACATTCTTGGAATCATTGTGACTGCTTTCTAGCGGGATCTTTATGGCGTCGAGGGGGAGGACCGAGCCCCCCATTGTAGTGGTGTAGCATGTTCGAGTTGCGTGTTGGCTTCCTACAGCTTGGCCAATGCCAGCTGTTGTTGGGAACTTCATTTTCATGTGAAATGCGGAGGCAACTGCATGGAATGCCTCTAGGCCGGGATGGCCGAATATAGCATTGTACATAGCTTTGACATTGACAACCATAATTTCCAGTGCTTCTATTCAAATTTTCATGCCCCGCTTCCCAAGATACAGAATAAGAGTACGTAACGAAGACCCAGCGAATGATGTAAACACCATCCATAAGCTGTTCCAGACTAACTCAACAATATGCAACAACAAATACAACCACACAGGAAGAAATAATCACATGAATCAAGATAACTTCAATAATAGATGAAATAATCCAACAATAATAATATCCAACATAAGAAAAATCCAACATCTGGAAAAAACAAACTCCGGGAACATAAACCCAAAACAAAGTACAAGTCATAGCAATGTTCAAAACAATAAACTAGCAAGAAAGTAAATTAAGCAGCGAAGATCAACTCCATCTTTAGAATTGTTGCTCACCAATTCCTTCTTGTATAACTCCTTCAGTACCTGTAAATGCTTGATCTAAAAAGAAATAAAAGAGTGCCTTTAGTGCAAGTCATGGATAGCAAGTAGAGGACAATAAAGGATAAAGGAAACATGTATATCAAAGGAAAGGACATGATCAAAGTCAAATAGCAAAGCAAAGAGCAGGCAATAGTATCAAAGGTCTATGTTTAAACAGTTATATTCAGGATCAAGCATGAGATGATAAATGCAGGTTATTAATTATTTTATTAGCTTATCTAGTGCACGCACTACTGCATCCCATACTACAGATTCGGGGCAAGCACACAGTGTACGCTTTAGACTGATGGTGAATTCACGGTTCGTGTACTCGGCCCAGTAATCAGTGTTTAATGTTCAGTGTTAGTGTTTGTCAGGCAGGTTTTTATGGCCATACAGTACAGGTTAGTACAGTAGGGCCCGACCGAGTACAGTTTCCGATTGTTCACTACCAAGTCATCCCATATTACCTCGGCTTGTTATCATTTTGTTTTTCATCCTATGTAAGAATGCTAGAAGGTTTCAATGTTTTATGATATTAAGTGTGACTAATTCTATGCATTACAGACAAAGCATGAAGCAAACAAGTTAATTACATACAATTTACCAAAATTAGGGTAGCAAGACCTTGTTGTAGCAAAACATGGAATACTGCCACTACGAAATAGCAAGTCTAGATCCATTAAAAGTTCTAGAAACTAGACTTCCATACGGTTCCAGTGAATATATATAAGGCACATAAAAGATACAGAAACTAGGGCAAAAACTCTATTCTATTCAAATTTTATGTTCAGTCAGCATGATGTAATCTGTGTTCACCTATTTATTTCAGGTCAGAAAGTTCATCAAATAAATCTATAAAAATTCTGGGGCATTCCTACACATTTCTAGGTTCAGCCTAATTTATTTCAGATTTTTCTTTTACTGTTAACATGGTTAATTAAATTATAGAACAGCAAGATACGCATGCATTTGTGAATCTGAAAATGCTAACATAACTGCACTAAAATGATGATATCTAACAGATTACAAATTGGAATTCAAATCTGCAAAAATGTTAGTAAACTAGACATTAGAGGCTAAATTTCATATTTAGAAGGTTATTTCAAAATATGACAGCAACATAGATGAAAATCTGATTCCAAATGAAACAACTAGCAGCCCAGAAATTATCTTGATATGAATAGGCAATATTTAAATCATACGATCATATATTTCATGCAAATTGGTAATCAAAGTGTCAATAGATGTTTAACATGCAAAATTTTAGTTCTTAGATGTAATATTACAGGCATGGTAGTCAATCAAATTCAGGTTAACAGTTACAGTTTATCAAACAAGTGTATAGCATGGATCTAGTTAATTTTACGTAATTGTGCATATGCAAGGTACAACATGGAGTAGGTTTTAGATCAAAGAGAGCGGCACGATGTTAAGAATATGTCGGGTTAGCTCGTCTAAATCCTCGATAGACTTAACAGAATTGTCAATAGCAGAATGATAACGAAAGGGACTAGATCTACTTGCAGAGATCAAATAAACTTGAACAAAATAAAATATTAGTTCAAGGAGAGACTTGCCTGTTAATTAGTAGATTCGAATAATATGGAATAATGGGATAAGAATCCCGGGCGAAGATCCACAAGATCACGAGCGAGACACGTGCAAAACACCAAATGGCAATACCAAAACAGCAACCAATAGCAAGAGCAATTAGCAAGCACACACACAACAGATCGAGGAAAAATAGCACACAGCAAAACCAGGATCTCGTGTGCCAAAACAGCAAACGGCAAAAACGACCAATCCCCTCTCTTCTTCAACCTTTCGACAGAGAGAGAGAGAGAATGGGCAAAAACTTCGGCAATGCTGGCGGTGGCGCGGCATTGCAGCGACGACAACTGCGCCACCACCCAAGGCGACGACGTTGCGATCGGGAAGCGATGGCAACGGCGAGAGCGACAGCGACGCGAGCTCTATTTTCTCTCAAAAACCAGGGAGAATGACGACAGCTACGATGAATGTTAGGGGGATCTACGATGGTTGAAGGTAGTGCATGACGGGCATCACGGTGGCAAGGCAAGGACGGGGGTGTTCGGCAATGGAGCAATGGGTGCTTGGAGATGGGTTTGGGCGGTGGATGGCGAAGACGGGGATGGGGAAGACAATCGGAGGGCGATGAGGTAAAGGAGACGATGATGTGGGGATGGTGATGACGGTGGTGGTCGGAGGTGGCAAGGGTCGCGGCAAGGGGAGATGGCAATGGGTTTGGATTTGGTTTGGGGTAAAACAGAGAGAGTGAGAGAAGTCGGAAAGAGAGAAAAAGAGAGAGCAGTGGAGAGAGAGAGAGAGAGTAGAATAATTAGGATTTAATTAATAGGGTATTTATAGTAGATCAAGAATTTGGGTTTTGGGTTGTGGTTTAGTGGGTTTTGGGTATCAGTTTTGGCTCCAAAAAGAGACGAACAAGCATAAAACAAAGAGATGAACATAAAGCGGAACAAATCAAACTCAAAATAGGAAGAGCGGAATTTTGCGATGAACCAAAAATATCCAAATCTCAACCAAGAGCACAGAACCAACAAGAGAAAAATAAGAGCCCAAGAGAAAGCAAGAATATAATATAATAAAAGAATCCAGGTACAATAATCAAGGAAAGGAATAAAAATACAATATAATGCAAAATAGGGGTTACACGAAGGTGCGCATGACCCAAGACATAGTCGAATCACATGCAATTTTTGTTGTAGACTAGGACATATATCTTATAACTGCTCACTGAAAAGGAATACTAATCTTGTGTGGGTGAGAAAGGACACAAATGCAGGTTCAAAACAAACTTGGGCACGCAAAGTTATGCCTACTAATCTTGGTGTAGGTACCCCAACGCATCAAAAATAAAGATCGGTGGTACCATGATAGTGGATGCTCAAATCATATGACTGGTGACAGCAGATACTTTTCATCACTATCACGGGAAAAGGGGAAGGACATCATCTTTGGAGACAACTGCACGGGTCAAACTATTGGTAAAGGTAAAATCAATTTTGGTTCCTCATGCTCCATTGAGGATGTCCTATTAGTAAGAGGTCTAAAGCACAATTTAATTAGCATTAGTCAATTATGTGATAAAGGGTATATTCACTACAAGAAAAACTCTTTTTCGCAACGAGGTTTTGGCAATGACTTTTTAGTCGTTGTGAAAATTAGTTACGGCAACGGGAAAGTCGTTGCTAAAAATAAAATAAAATTTTCCCAAGCCTTTGCACATCCCCGCCAGATTGTGTGTAAATTGGAAATGATAAATGTCGTTGCGCCAGATTGTGTGTAAATTGGAAACGATAAATGTTGTTGCGTATATTTCCTTATATCTACTGCAACGACAGTATTGTTGCCAAAAATATATAGAAAAAAAAAATTAACTTAATATCCCCCACCACACCAAATTCCCCAAACGTCGCCACAAAATTTTCCTAATTCCCCAAACCCACCACACCAAATACTTTCGTATCTTTCAATCCTCACCAAAACCCTACTCCCTCCTCTCCATCTTCCTCTCCACCATCGCCGGCCTCGTCCTCTCCCCTCTCCCCGTCGGCGCCTGGGCCTTCCTCGGCCTCACCGCCGCCGTCCTCACCAAAACCCTAACCTTCGCCGCCGCATTCTCCGCGTTCACCAACGAGGTCATCTGGATCATCGGCATCTCCTTTTTCTTCGCCCGCGGGTTTGTCAAGACCGGATTGGGTGATCGGGTCGCGACCTATTTATGTTCTTATTTTCGTTCAACGTACTGAAGAAATCCTCGTTCCAGGTAACTTTGATCGATACCCTGTGCAGTTTCTACATAGATACATTCGAAAATTTCAATAATTATTCTGAGAATACCTTGAACTTGGTCACGATTTTTCGCTAGGTAATTCTATGTATATCTGTTAATTATTTTGTTTGTTTAAATACTTGGTCTGCTTGGTTTAGATTTCTTTAGGAATATAATACTTTTTATGTCACCAATTCTTTGAGAATTCGTTTTATTTGCTTGGGCTTGTATGGATTTTATTTTTTTTTGAGAAGTCTTGTATACAATATATTGCTAAAAAACAGCAGGCCCTCACATTTGAGCACATTGTGATGATCAACAGTATGACAAGGTTTTGTGTATAAAGAATGAAAGTCAAATTTCCTCCAGCGGTAGATGATTACCTTTAGCATTTCTACATAAATACATATTCGTTCAATCAGATCACTTCAGATATGACAGGTGGTTTCGCAGAATTCATATCTGAATCTATTTTTAGTTAGATGGGTATTGTATTTCTTTGTTGGTTAAAATTTGGATAGGATGTCAAAATCGACATCATTCTCCCAACCGTGATGATAACTTCATGTTATAATCAAGGGAGCTTGGGTTTTGATCATAATATCATGGGGATGATTGAACCCAATATTAATTTGTAAATAGACGATGCTCACTCTGAAAAATATGATTATAAAAACATTTAGTTTTCCATTTTCTGCTAGCAGTTTGCTTGTGATTAGTTTTTGGTGGAGTTAGTTTTATTGTAAAATACTCTTTCGGCTAATTTGTGATTATTAACTTTCGGCTAATTTATCAAAGAACTTTGTTTTATTGTAAAATACTCTTAACTTTGTTTTGTTATTCAAAAATACCTTATATTGTTTGGGTTGTATTCTATGATACCTGAAGGTCTTATTTCGATGCAGTTTAGGTTTATTTTTTAGGAAAGCGCTGGAATTAGTTTGCAAGTAAAAATGGAGAAACAATATGAAGCATTGTGAAGTATATACAGACAGTGGACCGTAACAGTCATAAAATAGACATGTGGGGGTCACATGGTAATATACTTGTCAATGCTTTAGGTATCATAGTCTCATAGAATAAAAACGGAAATCTTTGAAATAGTTTTTTAAATAACAAAACAAAGTTTTAGGTATTTTCCAATAAAGTGCAGCCAAACTTCAGGGTAGTCTATTAAATTAGCCATTATCTATCATTACTACTACTTTCTTTGCAACATTAACTATACTTAGGATTCCTTCTGACATAGACAAGCTCCTCAACTATCCCTTGCCTATAAACAAATGAGCTATTTTTTTCTTTTTTTAAAAATTATTGTTTCCTAAAATTTGTTTGGCAATTTCCTTTAGACATGATTTATTGCAACCATGTTGACATTTTTTTAATAATTGTGTTAAAAGTGTACAGGAATTCTGTAGCGTAGGTGATGATTCTTGTCTCATTCTCTGGGATGCTCGTGTTGGTACTAGTCCAGCGGTCAAGGTAAGGTTTCTATTATTACAAGTTTGAGTAGATAATTTTCGTCATAGTTAAACTCATTTCTAATGTTTGAAAAGATCTCCTTCATACACTGATAAATTTTCTAAATTGAGTTTATTGTTCATGAAATAGTACAACTGTATCTCTGGCACAGATACCTGGGCTTCTATGCTTTTTATTATCAGAATTGGTTGGTTATGGAATATAAATTCCATTTAAAAGATGACAACATGTTATAAGAGGTTATTGACCTGATATCTTTTTTAATTCTAAATTTTTGGGTGAAGAAACTATGGACAGGGAGTTTTGCCATGTTCCTAAACGTTAGCTTCCTTGGAATTGCCCTAGACTGTGTGGTTTTATGTTCAGAAATAGGGAAGAGATGATTGATAGGATATATGCAATTGCATTTGAACTTCAAGGAACATTAAATGCCTAGAGCCAAACAAAATGTATTCCCTTCAAGAATGAATTACCTCATCGGCTCAACCCATCCCCAAAGATGCCCTCAAATAAAAATTTGAAAAAAAAGGGGGGAATTACAGAAGTGAAAAATACTGGTACAAATTCATAGAGACAAATGCCAAGGTTTCAGAAGAATCTCCAAGTAACCAACTGTTACCAGTAAGAGAGAGATGTCCCAGAAGTGACGTAAAATTATATCTTTGAAAATTATGGCTACAGTATGTATATTGAAAGATACTGCCCTCGGAAATGCCTTGGGTTATTTTTCCATATATCTAAACTTAATAAATTGAACCCTGACATTTTCTTTTATCTTTTATGTGCTGCTTTATATATTATCTAATGTCTAAACTAATAAAAAAGTTTTTGTAAGTAGTCTTTTGTTTCTTTTTTCTTTTCTTTTTTCCTAATAAATTTCCTCGTGATTCTTATCGCTTTATCTGGGAAAGACTTTTAAGTTCTTATTGCTGAGATAATTTGTGTGCTACTTCCATGACAGGTTGAAAAGGCACATAATGCTGATCTTCACTGTGTTGATTGGAACCGCCATGATGAAAATCTTATTCTCACTGGGTACGGTGTGCAGTTTCCTTGCTTCCATTCTAGTCCACCTCTTTTTGCTGTAGTGAGTTAGAACAAGGGTACACTGGTCTTGTGATATTACTACGTTTGTTACTGCATTGTTCTTTTTTTTTTTGCAATTTGCTTTTGATGTACACTCGGACCCTATTTGGTTTTATATTTATATTAGGCATATTCTTTATCTATAATTACCATTTTTATTGTTAAACTCTCAGATCTGCTGATAATTCTGTCCGTCTCTTTGACCACCGTAGACTCACTTCTGGTGCTGTTGGGTTACCTCTGCATATATTTGAAGGTCACAAAGCTACTGTTCTGTGTGTGCAGGCAAGACTGATTTTTTGGAAACTTCTCATTTCTAAATTATCGTACTCGGTATTTTTGCTTTTATAGCTATTGCAACTTTCTAAATGGATCCTATTATTTAATTATTCTTCCAGTGGTCTCCGGATAAAGCATCAGTTTTTGGTAGTTCTGCAGAAGATGGGTTTTTAAATGTTTGGGATCACGAAAAGGTATTTACCTCTTGTTATCTTTATTTCTCAGAAATATTGTGAAAAAAGTTTTACATAGATGGTGATTCTCTGTGTTGAATGGTAGGTCAGTAAGTAATTACAATCATTTTTTTCAGTAATTTAAGCTAGTAAAAAACTCGCTATCAGCTATCGATATTTTTTTTTTGTTTGGGGGGGGGGGGGGGGGGGGGGGGGGGGGGGGGGAGGGAGGGAATAAATCCTGCATTTTGAAGGTCACAGGATTCTGTTCCATTTCAATTATGTCACTCTTCCGTATGCTTTGATCTAGCAATTTTTTTGGGTCCTACATCTATACTGCATTTTGCGTCTGTCTGTAACCAGTAGAGTAATTAGGACACCTGATCCCTATTAGGGGTAGTTTGTATTTTTTTTTTATTTTTTTTTGATGTGGTGAGAGTAGTTGCTATTGCAGTTGCAAGATTCTCTAATTGCAACAAAGAGAATCCTTTAGTATGTGTGCACGTGGGTGTATGTGTGCATGTGTGTGTTCTGGACCTCTGGTTCAAAATAAAAGTGCAGTTGATTATAGTATTTAGTAGAGTAACTTTAGGACATCCAATCCTTGAAAAGAGTGTCTTGGATTTATTTTTGATGTGGTTAGAGAGAGTTGTTGCAATTGCAGTTGCAAGATTCTCTTGAGTTGGCAAGCAGAAAATAAATTTCTTGTATTAAGTTCTAGTTGCAACTCAAGGGAATTTTGCAATTTGAAGCTGGAGCATACCGGAACAAGATCACCCAAGTCTTCTGGTTTATTCTTTCAGCATGCAGGGCATAGGTGAGTGTTATGTGTATTCATCAGTATATCCTGTTAGTGTAGGTGCCCTAGAGGCAATACAATGATATTATGTAATCAGTATTATTGACATTATGTTCTATTTGATTATATTAATAATTTATTATGCTTCGTATTTACTGCATTATAAATGTTAGCATGATAAATGTCCTTAGATTATTAATACGAACTATATGAACATGAGATTATATATAGTATAATAATCTTAAATGTCCCTAGTCGAGTATTATTATTATTAGGACAGTAATAATACATTGAGACTAGTATGTTGATTGATTGATGACCACCTCTCATGGGTCATTAGTATAGAGATACTAAAATCAATACATAGGTAAATGTAAGAGTACATTGTACTGGACAGACCCACTGTGAGATTCAACCATGGAATAAATAAATAAGTGTCATAAGTAATCTCACTGTGATAATGGTGTAATGGTCCTCTGACCTGAAATCATTATATTTCTACACGAGAATTAATGTACTTTGATTCTATCAAAAGTTATCTTTAATCGGGTAATGATAAAGATAGTATTGGGTTCATTATGAATCGTGTGAGAAATGTGAATGATCTAGATGGAATTTAACCCTCCTAATTTTAGGAGCGATATTATCGGCCTCTTGTTTGAGTGAGACTATAAAATGCATGGCCATGCTCAAATATTGATTTGTTTGAATAGTTTACTCATCGATCAAGAAAATAAAGATTAAATTATTAAGAGGATGACACGAACCACGCCTCTAGTTTAATCTATAATATCAAGGTTAAAAGGATTATATTACACGGAGACATTAGTCACGAAAGGTTTAATTGAATCACCAATTATTATTATTACTTGGGTAGCAATGATGTATTACTAGATGCCGCTTATTGTTTATAATTTTATTATTAGATAATAAAATTATTGCCAACGTAATAATAACCTAAAGGGTCACACACTTAGAACGTTTAAAAGGAGTTTTAATTTAAATTCGGAATTTAAATTAAATGATTATAAATTCAAAATTAGTTATTTAATTAATTGAGTTGGACTTGATTAATTAAAGTGTAATTCGAATTTAAATCTTTAAACTGAATCAGTTTGGTTTAGTAGAAGCCCAAACCGATTACGGTTACGCCCACCTCATTCTCTCTTATAAATACATAGAGATGTATTGGTTTAAGGTTTATCTTTTGGCAAATTCGTTTTCCACAAAAACCCTAGCCGCTCCAACTGTTAAGAGGCAAGAGAGAGAGAGAGAGAGAGATAGAGGCAAGCATCATCGGCTAGTACCGGCTCCCTTGATCGTTGGACGATCGAACGTTCGTGTGGACTGCTTTAGAGACGCGGATCTTGCTACAAGGGTTGCGTGGTGATTGTATAACAGGACCTCCATCTTTCAGCCTTCGTAAAGCTCTTAAAAGGTAAAATTTCGTTTCTCCATAATCAGCCATGTCTTGTACACGGATCCTAGGGTTAGGGTTTCGGATTTTATGGTTTTACGACTGTTTTTTTTTCGCTGCGTTAATGCCCCGAAATCCTTCATATTCATCTAGCAGTTAGGTGGAATAAGCAAGATTTATAATAAATTATAGGTTATTTTGAACTGTAATTATACTTATATCACAGGTTATTAGTTACATTAAAAAAATGAACCTAGTGTTCTGTTATTTTGTCCTCAACTGTTTTACTCATTATTCAATCTACAGTCACTGTAATTTATTTGATTTGGAGTTAGGGTTTTCTTTCCAGTCCTGTTGATTCATCTTTGTTAGACTTGCCAATGGTACTGATTTTGGCTTTGGAATGGATTGTCATATGTCATTATTAACAAAAATTTGAGCTTCTTTGTGAAAAGATGTGCATGAAAGAACTGACTAATTAGAAGTCTGGCATACTTTCTCCCCCTTGGATGGTTACCAAATTCTAATTTGGATGGGATTGAGCTTTTGTTATATGTTTTTTGGTAGTTTATTTTTCAATAGATGTATTATATTTACAGCAGTCATGCTTTCTCATATTTGGATGCAGAGATAAGGTTGTTGACTTCCACTGGAACTCAGAAGATCCTTGGACCCTTGTTAGCGTATCTGACGATGGTGAGAGCACTGGGGGCGGTGGGACTCTGCAGGCAAGTATCTTAAATATAACAAATTTAATTTGTTGCTAGTGTTCATGTTAGTTCTGGCCGAGTATCATACCATGGTTTTAAAATTCAGTTCCAGGCCAGGCATGGACCTCCCATATTGGTATCAGTTTTGATATTGCGAGATACTAAGTATCTCAACTTGCTGTATCAAAACTTTTTTTGTATTGGCTTCTTAAAGTATTTTACATATATAATGAGAAACTTAAAAAATCTTTTCAAAAAATCTTAAAGCAATGATTAAATACCTTTCTTGTTTTAAATTAGAGCAATATATTACGGTCATTCATTTTACAATTTCATCTACAAGATATACTTTTATGAGTTTCTGTTAAGTGGGACTACCACACATACAAAAAAATTTAAATACACCGTAATGTTTATAATATTTTTTGCCATTGGGTTCTCACAGTTGTGCTCATTCTTAGTTGTTCTATCTGTTATCTTGTGTCCTTGTTCATTGTCAATGATGCCAATTTCATAAATAACTTGTACTGTTCTCCAAAAAAATAAGTTGTATAATTTAGAAGTTGCCAAACACTCGAACATCCATAATAACCTGCCATTATCTTTTGAACCATTGCAAATATGAGACCTTTATATAACTCTTTCTACCAAAAACTAATCACAAGCTAAATAACTTGTACTTTATATAACCCATTTTCTGCTTGAGATCCTTCTAGATATTTTGAAGCCTAGATCAGGGTATTTTCGTGGCAAGGGAACTGCATTAAAAGGTTATTGTAAAGGAAGACAGCAACTTGAGCAACAAAACTTGATCAATGAGCAACAAAAGAAGATTGAAGAGCAGCAGAAAATGATAAAGGAGTTGCAAGAAACTCAAGAAAGAACAAGACAAATTGAACAACAAAAGGAAGATATGCAGCGTGCAATGGATGCAATGAAACAAGAATTGTTGGCACAACTTACAAATAGAGGTGCATGAAATTCCTCGAATGATCAAGGTACTATTAATTTTAGTGGCACTATTATGTTGTATTGTTTTGTGCATACAGGTTCCAATAGTTTTGGCAATCTTTCATAGTTTCATTGTATACTGCTGGACTAATCATTATTTCAAATATGTAGGTACCACGAGAAGGAACTGCATTTGGAGAATTAGGGAATGAAGTCATTAGTCCGGGAGCATATATTTTTGTATCATATTTTGACAGTGTATGATTTAGTTATATCTTATATGAGTTAGCTGTTGGTTTAGGTTATTAACTCTCCAACATCAACCCCAATTTTTTGCTACTTGTATTTTCTGAGAATATTCATCCCAAAATATTCTTTTGTTCTAAGTTGATTCAGTTCTTTCAATCTTGCATCCAATTTTGTTGCAATGTTTAGATGTCAAGAGAATATTAGAAAACATGGTTAAGCTTATTATGCACAATGGAAATGATTATGAGATACTTAGATATCTTTTTGAGAAGTTGATGGTTGTAATATTTTGGGCATTGCTTCTTATATGTGACATAAATGTAATATGTTGGACAAGGTTAATATTATAGTTTTTGGAATGATGTTGGTTTTTAATGTTTTTGAAGTGTATGCTAGTTTGGATAGGGCTGATGCAACGACAATATATAATTTGTCTCGAAAAGAATTAAACTTTCGCAACGACAATTGGTAGCTTTAGCAACGGCTATAGTTGTTACCAAAAATACAAGTAATGCAAAGCAATTATAAAAATAATTGCAAAACAGTCGAGCTTTATCAACGACAGTAGTCGTTGCCAAAATAGAAAATGTAAGGCAACGACAATCGTTCATTGCGAAAAATATATCTTTGGCAACGACATGAGTCGTTGCCAAATATATGAAGTATGTTTGGCAACGACAAAGGTTGTTGCGATTGATTTTATATGAAGTATCTTTAGCAACGACATGAGTCGTTGCCAAATATATGAAGTATGTTTGGCAACGACAAAGGTTGTTGCGATTGATTTTATACCATAGCACGGGTGGAATTAGGTATGGCAACGACAACATATATTGCAACGGCAATGTCGTT
Source organism: Hemerocallis citrina (assembly GCA_017893485.1). Lineage (NCBI taxonomy): Eukaryota > Viridiplantae > Streptophyta > Magnoliopsida > Asparagales > Asphodelaceae > Hemerocallis > Hemerocallis citrina. The sequence continues at coordinate 39,765,890 of CM030366.1, forward strand.
GCGAAACAATCTATGTTTGGCAACGACAGCAAGTTGTAGTCAAAATCTTTCGCGATGCCCGGACGCGCAACGACCATGCAACGACAAATGTCGTTGCCAAAAATATTTTTCGCAACGACAAACGAGTTTTAGCAACGACATTTGGCGTTGCGAAAAAGGGTTTTTCTTGTAGTGATTGTTACTTTTGATAAAAACACATGCACTGTATTAGATAACAACAAAAATTGTTTACTTCTTGCTAACAGATGCAATAATGTATATGTCATAAACTCGAATGAATTAGCACAGGAATGTATGAGATGCTTTGTTGCACAAAACGAGGATGGATGGCTATGGCATCGTAGGCATGGTCACACGCACATGGACAACCTCAACAAACTTGTAAGCAAGGAGCCTGTGAGAGGAATCCCCAAAATTAAGTTCGAAAAGGACAAACTATGTGAGTCCTGCCAATTTGGTAAGCAAACAAAAGTTCTCACAAACCAAAGAAAATGGTATCAACCTCTAGACCTCTTGAACTTTTGCACATGGATCTTTTTGGTCCATCACGAACACATAGCCATGGTGGTGCACGATATGCATTTGTTATTGTTGATGACTATAGTAGATTTACTTGGGTTGCCTTCTTGCCACAAAAAGATGAGACAATACATGTACTTCAAAAATTCTGTCGAAGAGAGGAAAATGACTAAAGCATTACCATTGTTACTATTCGTAGTGATCATGGTGGGGAATTTCAAAACGAACTCTTCACATTATTTTGTGACAAAAGGGGGATAAAACATGAGTTCACATATCCTCGCACTCCCCAACAAAATGGGATGTTGAAAGGAAGAATCGATCTCTCCAAGAAATGGCCGGTACAATGCTTAGTGAAAAAGATCTGCCTAAGTCAATTTGGGCAGAGGCTGTCAATACAGCTTGCTATACCATCAAATAAGTTATTATTAGAAAATATCTTGAGAAAACTCCATTTGAACTATATTATGGTAAAACTCCCAACCTAAGCTATTTTTGTGTCTTCGGATGCAAAGTTTTTATTTTAAACACTCTTGACAACTTGGGGAAGTTTGATCGTAAAAGTGATGAAGGTGTTTTCCTAGAATATTCTCTTAATAGCAAGGCATATCGTGTTTTTAACAAAAGAAGATGCACCATTCAAGAATCTATTGATGTTATATTTGATGAAACTAACCACTACTCGAAAGAAATATTACATGTTGTTGATGATGATGAGGCAGGGGTTCGTGTTGAAAAGAAACAGGTGCATGTTGAAAAGGAACCACAAGCAATTGATCAAAATCAAATGATGCCTCAAGACAAAGATGAACCTCAAAATCAATTAGATGAAACATCTATAGAACAAATTGATGCAAAGGGAGATGAAAATATACAACATCAAGGCCCCACAAGTGAGAAACGTCCGGCATGGAAAATCTTGGCTAGTCATCCTCCATCTCTTATACGAAGTGATATGACCAAAGGGGTAACTACTCGCACTCAAGCTAATAGTTTTATGTGTTTTACTACTTCGTTTCCATGCTTGAACCTAAGAACATTAAGGAGGCCCTGCAAGACAATGAGTGGATCATTTCCATGCAAGAATAACTTAATCAGTTTGAACGGAATTAAGTATGGAGACTTGTTCCTCGACCTCAAAACAGGATCATCCTTGGTACTAAGTGGGTATTTAGGAACAAGTTAGACGAATCCGGTTCAATAACTAGGAATAAAGCCCGTCTTATCGCTCAAGGATATAATCAACAAGAGGGTGTAGATTTTGATGAGACTTTTACTCCAGTTGCTGGGCTAGAAGCTATTCGTATTTTGCTTGCTTTTGCTGCATACATGGATTTCACTCTATTTCAAATGCATGTCAAAAGTGCTTTTTTAAATGGTTTTATTTCTGAAGAAGTTTATGTAGCACAACCACCGAGATTCACTGACCCAAACCATGTTTTTCGGCTTGACAAAGCTCTTTATGGTTTGAAGCAAGCTTCTCGTGTTTGGTATGAACGACTGAGTTCGTTCCTTCTTCACATAGGGTTCTCTAAAGGAAAAGTAGAAACCACACTTTTTATCAAACATGTTTTTAAAGACATTTTGATTATGCAAATTTATATTGATGATATCATATTCGGGTCTACTAATGAAAATCTTTGCAAGGAGTTTTCAAAACAAATGCAGGATGAGTTCGAAATGAGAATGATGGGCGAACTACCCTATTTCCTTAGACTTCAAATACAACAAAGATAAGATGCAATATTCATAAATCAATCCAAGTCCGCCAAAGAACTCGTAAAGAAATTTGGACTTGAGAATGCAAATGCCTACAAAACTCCAATGGCCACTACCACTAAGCTATCCAAAGACGAATCTGGTAATAAAATTGATATTTCTACTTACATAGGTATGATTGGTACTTTGCTTTACATTACTGCGTCGCATCCTGATATTATGTTTAGTGTCTGTTTATGTGCACGCTTTCAATCGTGTCCCAAAGAATCACATTTGGTTGCCGTTAAGCGTATCATTCGATATCTTAAGGGTACACCAAATACTGGTCTTTGGTACCCGAAAAATAGAAATTTCTCTCTTATAGGATATTCTGATGCAGATTATGCTGGAAGCTTAACCGATAGAAAGAGCACTAGTGGTACATGTCACTTCTTAGGAGATTGCCTTGTTACGTGGGCATCCAAGAAGCAAAACTCTGTCACTCTTTCTACTGCCGAAGCTAAATACATTGCAGCAGGATCCTGTTGTGCGCAGGTATTATGGATGAAACACACTCTCAGAGATTATAAGGTATTCTTTGACCACATCCCCATAAAGTGTGACAACACTAGCACTGTACACATGACTAAAAATTCTGACCAACACAGTCGTACAAAATACATTGATATTAGGTATCATTTCATTAAAGATCACTTTCAAAAGGGAGATATTTTACTTAAGTATATTTCTACTGATTCACAACTTGCAGATATTTTCACCAAACCTTTAGACGAAAAATGTTTTTAGGTCTTGAGAAGAGCATTAAATGTCATTGATTTTTCAGCATAAAAATTTTGTTTATTGGTCGGTCGACCGTACGGTCGACCGGTTCGCCCTCTGTGGCCCCTGATGGGTTTGCGGTCGACTGTGCGGTCGACCGGTATGCTCTCTGGACAATCTCTGCGAAAAAGTGTTTTGCGGTCAACCGTAAGGTTGACCGACTCTCTCTCTCTGGTCTTGTGTTTCAGAATTTTAAACTGATGATTGCATTCATGAACTTTCCAAGGATTATTTGGTCTCTATCTGTCTCCTCTTGGTGTGTTCCAAAAGGGGGAGAATGTTTTCGAATGTTTTCATACATTTTTTAAATCATTTCATGGATTAATACTCTAATTCCTGATTGCTTTCAAAAGATGAATTAATACTCTCATCCCTATATTATTACTTGTTCATTAAGTTCTGTATTACAGGTGATATTATATTCAGGGGGAGTATTCACTCTCTTAAAACATTCCATCTATATGAAAATCTGTTTTACAGGATGTACTAAATTCAGGGGGAGTATTTACATATTTTGTTTTAAATTTCAAACATTATTCTTGCATGTTTTGTTCACACCAAAAGGGGGAGATTGTTGACTCTCAGTTTGGTGTGCACAAAACGTGCTCACTTGTACTAATAAGTTTGAATTTAGTGTGTCAAATTTTCAGGAACAATTAAAACCAAAAAGGGATCCTAGAGAGATTCACAAATGCACTAACAAGGAAAGTAATAAAGGGAGATTGCACTTACAAGCAAAAGAGGAAAGAGCTCTAAATTAATTGGCCTCTAAGCAATCTACCAAGTCTGAATTTTAAGCAGTAATTTCGTGAGATATTTATTGTAATTGATTGATTAGAGATTGATTAGATTATGGTAAGAAAACAAAGTAGATTCGATTTATACAACCGATGACCGGTCGACCGTACCTTATGTCAGTCGACCGTAGCAGTCGAACGCAACCTCTATAAGTTAAAATAGGGTCAAACTTTCAACTCTCTAGCTACTCCAGAGAGCTGAACGGCCGACTGCACACTTTTACCGGTCAACCGCAACTTGCCTGTGTATTTTTTTTAGGAATATATCGTTTCTTATTTTGATCGATATACTTCATCTTCTATTTATTTGAACGAATCTACTTTGTCTTCTTCACCTATTCCTTCTGAGAAAATTACTTTGAACTAATCTCTTGATAATCAATCCGAGTGTGAGCGTTGAATTGGTTGTATTCTTTAGTCAAGATCTCAAACGATCTTAAGTTTTATTTTCTTTTCTTTTTCACTTCGGGGAGATTGACGGGACTCAGATTAGAAGACCTGTGGGTGTAATAGGTCTCTCGGCCTGAATCTGAGAATCAATGTACTAAGAGTTTTTGAGTATAGTGGAACGCTTGTAGCGGAGAATTATTACAAGTAGGTGGTGTGGACGTAGACCTGGGGGTCGAACCACGTTATATCGCTGCGTCATCTGAATTTGCTTTTCTTGCCTCTCTTGTATTAGTTTGATTTATTTTACTTTATTCTTTTAATTTTTTATTTCTGCACGATCACCCTATTCACCTCCCCTAAGGGTGATTACCCCCCCCCCCCCCCCCCCCCCCCACCCAACCAACATGTCAGGCATATCCGAAAACCTAATCACGCACTGTTTAAGTGTGGAGCCGGAAGTCAAATCTGTCCTACAGAAGCATCGCAAATTTGCCTTCGAGTGGCAGCAAGCAATCAAAGAAGAAGTAAAGAAGCTCCTAGCCACTCGCTTCATTCAGGAAGTTAGCTACTCTGAGTGGCTAGCGAATGTGGTCATGGTCAAGAAAGTCATCTGCATAGACTTCATCGCCTTAATAAAGTATGCCCGAATGACCCTTTCCCTCTACCGAGCATAGACGCCTTGATTGACGCCAGCTCAGGTCCATGAGCTCTTAAGTTTTATGGATGTCTTTTCGGGATACAATCAGATCTGAATGTTTCCGTCCAACATCCCGAAGACATTCTTCATCACCGATCAAAGACTGTATTGCTACCATGTTATGCCAAAATCGGCTGAAACATGAAGGTATATGTGGATAATATGCTCGTCAAGAGCCTCAGAAAAGAAGATCATGTGGCCGACCTCCCAGAAGCCTACGTAGATATGATGTTATGTGTTGTTTATGTTTTGCACATCGTCGTCAATGCTACTATTCAATCATTTCATTTTTCTTATTTGGTAAATCATGACCCGAGAGAATTAGAATTCCGTGCGGATCGATGAAACATGACCCAAAGGCATGAATATAATCTCCTATTCAGTGTAGGACCTATAGCTAGAGAAGTATCCCAAATTATCCGAAAGATTCTGGTCAATGGGCTAAGATCGATTACAGTTTACTGGCTAAGACTTAATTGGTGGACCCATAGTCTTGCAGGACCAATCAATTGATGCTGATGTGCTAGACCGCCTTTTCCCTTCTTGATTATTCTTTAGTTTGAGCTTCGTGCTGCTCCTCCCCGAACCAAAATCCATCATAGTGGAGATAATATTGAGGCAAAAAAACTAATTCTGACTGATATTAGACAAGACTTATATGTTTGTTCGTGCATGCACATGTATTTTCTGTAATTGTATCTTTATTATGTGCAATTTTAACTTAATTGTTTACTAGTAGTTTACACGTGCGATGCACGTCTTAATAAATATAATTTTTTAAAGGTAAAAATTAAGATGTAATCTGGATTTGATCTAAAATATCATTTACAATAGTTATACACGTGCGTTGCACGGGTTAGTAGATGGACAAATTACAGTAAGGCCTTCTCCCGTTATAGTAGTAGAGATATTTAAAACAAATGGTATGCATGTTAAACATCTTCTATATTTAAAAAAATGGTATGCATGATTCATGTTAAACATCGTCTGAAAGCAACTTGTGGAATCTTCTAGTTTTATCGTTCTTTGAGTTCTAGTTTTATGTATCATATCTATAATTGTGCTTTCTAACTTTATGATTTGGTTAATGATATAGGTAAAAATAGAAAAAAATCGGGACCGTTCAAATTGGGCACGAATCTTAAATTTCTTTGGGGGTAAAACGGTAAATTTCAGCAGATACAAGCCCGATGAGATGAGTTGGGCTGTTTTCAGGTCCATCGACACAATTCAGCCTGTAATAGGGACTGTTACAACAGGCTTATTACGAAGAATTCCAGATTCATCGACCCACTTTTAAACCCCCTATTTCTAGGGGGTAACCGATTCAATCCATCCCAGCACAAGAGAGAGTTTGGGAACTCTATCTCTTCATCAAGAGAAGAGTCATACTCGATCTCTTCATATGGATGCCATAACCGACTCTAGCCAAACACCGTGAAGTAAAGATAAATGAATATCTTGAAATTGACCCCCCTCGGCGACTATATATACCTCAAGACCTCCTTAGAAACCAGGTAATTGAAAACTCCGCTATCAAAACCCACCAAATCTTCGAGTTTTTGACTTGGGCGTCGGAGGGTTTTTGGCCGGGGGTCACCCCCGATGTTTCAGATTTGTTTTACAGGTCCACGGGAGCGATATCAGCTGTTCCTAATGATCAGATTTCGGAGTCAAGTGCAATTTTTGGCGGTTAACATCAACGAATATGTTCAATCTTTACTGTTTTTATTTAAAAAAATTCACATATATATTTTCTCCCACACAGAAATAAGCAGCAAAAGTTAATGACCTTAATAGTGATTGAGTACATATTCATCTCATGTTGAATTGCTGGTAATAGTGGTTTCTTTCATACTATTAATGTTTAGGTTTGTTGTTAGATAACTTTTTTTGGTTCATATTATTACACTGGCACTACAAGACTAACAGTCTTTACCAGCATTTTTTTGCACATTTACCGGCGTTTATAAACGCCGTTATAGATACCACTGGCGTTTTATAAATCGCCGGTGCAAGTGTCGCTGAATCGTGCGTCGCTGTAGCTTAGGGACATTCACCGGCGTTTTTTACGGCCGCCGGTGTAGGTTAAAACTACACCGGCGGCCATAAAAACACCGGTGAATGTGTGGGTACCATTTTCTTTCATGACCTACATCGGCATTTTTAAAACACCGGTATAGACTGGCAAATTCTTGCTGAAAGCTACACCGGTGCTTGTAAAACGCCAGTGTAGATAATTTTTTTTTTTAAAAAAAATTTCCAAAAAAAAAAAAAAAACTCTTATAATTAAAACCAAATGCAAGAGACCCATTAGATCATACACTGATCATTCTTAAAACAAACAATAGGAGCACTGCATATGAAGAATATAGTCATTCGAATTTAGCAACAAAGAAGTACTGCATATCACAAAGAATTACTGCATATCAGTGAGTGCCACTCACTGACTCAAAATTCATCCAGGAATCCATAGTAAAAAACAGCCATTCTATAAGCACAAATGAAGAAACCCAAAAGTTCACATTATACATAGCAGAAGTATGCTAAGGTAAAGGTTGTTCCGATGGCAAAAATTTTTGAAGAGCAGCCAAAAGCTCAGAAATTCATCCAGCATAGAGGCAATACCAACTCATCAATATTCCTGTATCACAAGCTTATTCATTTCCTCAAAATTGCAATTGAATGGAGAACCATAACCTCAATAAAAATGGAAAAAGAAAAAAAAAATCACCACCATGGTTATCGTATGCTTAGCCGCTTCGACAATTGAAAGAAGAAGCTCGTAGCTCTCAAAGAAAATTAAGAAGGCAAATGCTTTCTTACATAATTACATTTTTGGTGAAATTGACATTTGAGAATACAAGGAATGAAATTAACCGGTGCAGCTACCATAGCTTATCAAGTGCGACCAAAGAGGATCCTGGTAGCAAAAGGAGATTCACAAACAAAAGCCAGACAATAGGAGTTACCTAGCCTTGAATACGCGAAGTCTAATGTTAGGAAGGTTTGTTAATCTATGGATGCAACAGCACAATCATGTGTGAAAAGGAGGGTCCACGGTGACAAGAGTCAATTTCACAATTTAAACAGTCAGATTTACATAGCCTTACAATTGTTGAAGTGTAAAGATTAATCAGTGAGTGCCACTTAGTATATCAAAAGTAGATTGCCAATCACTGACTCATAAATTAGTCAGTATATCAAAAGTAGTCCTACTGAGTGCATTTTGAAGTTGCATATGGAACTATATTGGGTTGGATCTATATTTATCATGCTTGAGTAATTTATGTCATAGTATTTGTGAGAACAAGTAAATATAAGATGAAGTCAGTGACTCAGTGCCATAGTATTTCAGTTCATACATCTCAAAATTTTCATCTTTGTTCTCCAAATTTCTCATATTATCCAAATTAGTCAGTATATAAGATGAAGTCAGTGAGTGCCACTCAGTATATCAAAAGTAGCTAGATTGTTCATAAATTTTGCAAAATGCACTCTAAAAAACCCCAAAATGTCAGGTAATGATTAATCATTAAATGCTCAGATAGGATTTAATCATCACTAGTTACTCCTATAATTCATTTATTCAATGAATCATGAAACATAGTGTGCAACTTCAGAAGCATAATCCATCTCATCATCACTCATTCACTCGAAAATAATGAGAAGAAACTCCATTTGTTCACTGTTTTTACTCAGGCATATTTAGTTGTTCTCACAAATACTATGGCATAAATTACCCAAGCATGATAAATATAAATCCAAATCAATATAGATCCATATGCAAAATGCACTCAGTAGGATGATTCATAAAATAGAGAAGCACAATCAGTGAGTGCCACTTACTGACAATCAGTGAGTACCACTTACAGCACAATCCTTTTGACATAAAATATATATCATCTTCCATGAGTTCATTTTCTTTCTATGTTCCAATGCAGGACTGCCAGGACAAGTTGGATGAAATGGTTGTGCAGTTCCCTTTTTGTACGATTTACCTGAACACCAAAATATAAGCTGTTAGATGGACCAACATAAAGCACTTTTCTTTTTCTCTTGTGAGTGATTTCAATGAATGCTCTTACGATTTTCATTTGAAGCAATCAAAGGAACAAAGCTGAATGAAAAATACTCTTAAAAGGAGTGCATAATAATTAGGAATTAAAAGCAAATTTTATTGTCAGTAACAAGGTATGTATTGATATAAAGAAAATGCCATCATGAAGATAATTAGAAGCACATGATTGAAGATATAATGAACAATCAGAACAAAAAAATGAACATCCTACAGACCACACATTATGGAGTAAGTGGTCCTTAACAGAGTAGAAGTAGCAAAACAAATTCATGCACCACAAAAAATACAACCAAAGTGCATCCCCGGGCCAAACATATATATTGGACCAACAAATACAAGGTTCACTAAGTCTTAACAAAAAATGATCAAGAATAATTATGGGTCAGAAACTAACGCTGGATGCATGGATAGTTGCCCCAGTTGTCATGTTAATCTTTTGATCAGGAACTAGACTAAAATTCATACGCTGTAGAAAAATTGCAAGTGCTACAATAGCTTCCAGCAAAGCAAATTGGTCACATGACACACCGGCCCTTATAACGATGACAAATTTACATCCTTTAGCAGGCTGTTATTGCTGCAATTGCAATTGTATTTGGTGCAACAAAGGGAGCTGATGTGTAGGTTAATCAACATCAAGCATTGTTGGCATATTTGATAGTGCCTTCAAATTCGATATACTCTTGGAAAAAGTTGAACTTATTTATCAAAAATAGTGTGAGCTGTTACAGATTCATATTTGCTTTGTGGAATTGATGCATTTAAATTAATGTGTAAACTCGTGTATTTGTATCTATAGTACACGCTGTTTGTTTTTTTTAATGCTCGCTTGCTTCTGTAATTTGATCTAATAACAAGTATTCTATATCCAACTGTTACAAATGTCTACATAGAGATATTGCTAACTCTCAGTGTTTGCTATTAATATATATAAAAACCTTATACATATCGACAAACTTCTGAAGGAAAACATAATGAGAATTCAAAAAAATATGTTCATTGATTAGATAAATGAACTTTGTTAAGAAAAATATGTTCACAAATCTAATTGATTCATCACTTGTTTAAAAGAAAGGGATAGGAAAGTGGCAGAGCTCACTTACCTCGATCTTTGATTAGATAAATGAACTTTGTTAAGGAAAAAAAAATAGTCTGTCAGACATTACTAATCACAACCATTATTATTCAGACAAATATAATAACTGAACAATCAAATATCTAGTAGAATGATCTCTCAATGACTTAGCTAGGAAATGCCAATGACTTGTTCTGTCATATCTCTTCTCCTTCCAAATATGAAAACCATTTTATTTGCTACTTTAAATCTCTTAGCTAAACAGTATAAGCAACTAGATTTTCACCATGGACAGAACTAGATTCCGTGTAAGCAACTTGATTAACTCCTAAACCATTCCTACAATTTTGCAACTACAGATTTTGGGATCGAATCGAAACTGAATTGAACCCTAAAATCCTACAACTAACAAATCAATTCAGTAAAAATTGAACCCTAATCAATTCAGTAAAATTTTTCCAAAACAAAATTAACAAAATTAACCCTACAACTAACAAATCCCAAAACAAAATTAACCCTAAAACCATAAAATTAACATTAAATTTGTTTTTACCAGATTACAAGATCGTCGACGGTGGGAGACAGCGGAGGACTGCGGGGAACGACGGCGGGGGAGGGAGACAGTAGGGGACGGCGAGGGACGATGGCGGGGGAGGGAGACAGCAATGGCGACGGCGGGGGAGGGAGACAGCAACGGCGAGGGACGACGGCGGTGGGGACGGCGAGGGATGACAGCGGGAGAGAGAGAGAGAGAGAGAGAGAGAGAGATGGAACCGTGAACTAAAAGGGGGATTTGGGGAAAAAAGGAGAGGCGGCGTGGGGGAAATAGGAGAGGCGGGAGAGTGCGGGAGAGAGGGGGGAAAAAAAATTTTGTTGTTGTTTTTTGTATCTAAGGAGGGAGGACTTGCTGTAGGGTTTGGGGGAAATTTATCCCAAACCCTATACCGGCGTTTTAACTAAAAAACGCCGGTGAATGAGAGAAAATTTTTTGGTACATTTTTTATCTGTATATTCACCGGCGTTTTTTATTAAAACGCCGGTGAATATGGCTTTCACCGGCGTTTTAATAAAAAACGCCGGTGAATATCATAATTCCCAGGCGTTTTTAGAGGTCGTCGGCGTATAACCATCCATTTTGACGCCCCATTCCTGGTCTCTTCCTACCCCGATGTTTCTGGTAAAATGCCGGGGAATATACGCCGGGGAATCCATCATGTGTTGTAGTGTGGTTTATTTGGTATTATTGATTTCAATTTCAGTAAATCCACCTCAGGTTTCATGAGTTTGTAGATAACCCACCCGATATCTTTTTTTCGCAGTTTGCCTACCTATTTGACAAACAATGTTGCGGCTTGCTCATTTCCGCATAAAAAAAATCCTCATGTGACGGAAAGTGACTGTTTAAGTCACCTTTGGGGCTGTGTTTTTCCTAAAATGTCCCTAACTATTGTAGGATTAATCCAATTAACCCTAATTATTCTAACCTTAATTAAAGGATTTACCCATATATTAACTGTATTAGTGAGAGATATTATGTAATAGAAAGAGAGAGAGAATCTATGATTAAAACACTAACTGTAAGGGTAAAGTGGTTAGAAAACATAAAGCGAAGGTGAGCGATCCGCAACATAGTTTGCCAAATAGGTAGGAAAACTGCAAAAAAAGGATATGGGGCGGGTTATCAGCAAACTCATGAAATATTGTGTAGGTTTACTGAAAATTATGCTGTATTTAATTTAATCTAATTTAAATTAATTTAGATTTGATGGGTTGTACAAGTAATGTAGATTAACTCTAAACTCTTAGTACTCCATAACATTTTCCGTAATTTTAAATAGCTTAATGATCCATATTTTATTTAATATAATACTGCTTAGATGCATGCATAATAACTTCAATACTTAAATAGTGATAATCTATTTTATGATACGATACTATACATGATATGGTAACATTGATTATGATATGATACTTATCTCAATTTGAAAATTATGATTGGATACCTCTAGACAGTCGTTATATAGTGGGGAAAGCAAGGATGGGCTTCTTACCTGCATTCTTGGTCTTCCAAAAGTAATCTCATGTGTTTTGTGTGATGTTTCCTATTCTGTTCCTAACAGTTTTTCATTTTCAGTCTGTTAATCATAGTTAACTGTTGGAAGTGCACCTTGCAACTGTCTTCTATTATTATTATGGTTTCTGCTCCAAATTTTGGAGGATTGGTGTACTTAGTTGAGTTTCTTACTAGGTTTCTTGGTTCTGAGTTTTTAAGGGAAACTAGCCTTTGAGGAGTACTCTAATTAATTACACTTGATTGGAGTATCGTATTTCAAATTCTAGTGCAAATGCCCTGTTGGCCTAGTAGTAAGAAGCATCATAGCTAGTGAGCAAAACCTTACTTGCACAATTATCCAATAATGGGATGAAAGTGTATGTGTATGTGTATGTATTACTACGACCTATTTCAGAAAAAGAAAAAGATAAAGGTTTTTTGCCATAGAGGCCAGCTACAATTTTGTCAATTCCAAATAAGCCACCAACTGATTCCACCACTAACAATGCGGACCGCAGTCTAAAAAATTGAGTTAAACACTATTATGAATGATGTCAAAGTGATATTTGTTGATAGTGTTTAGCTCAATTCCGATTATTAAGTATGTCAACTAGAATTTAACTCTAAAAAACTAACATATGTGTTGTTTTTGGAATTAGACCTACATTTTGGTAGTGTTTATGAAAATAGATATTTTTGAGAGGCTTATTTGAAATTGTCAAATTTTGGGTGGCCTCTATGCAAAAAACCTAAAAAAGGGTATAGTTTTCTTATTTGAAAGAGAATTTACGGGCATGGACAGAGACGAATCAATTCAAGGTTGTTTGGAGGCAATCCAGCCGTTGTACCACACGGAGTAAGTTGAGAAGGAGAATATTGAGTTTTGCTATGGTATTTTGTAAGGGAGGATACGAGGGTCCTATGACGCGCTAAAAACTCATTCTCTGTAACCAAAATTTATGATTTGCACCATTCATATTGATTTTCATATCATAAAAAGTGAAGAAAATTTACTAAATTTGAATATATTTTGCCCATTCATCATGAGGTTGCAAAATGAATAATTTTTCAACAATACAACTATTGTGATCATTATATACATAGGCAAAGCACATTCAACTCTATTTTATGACATGTTGAACATTTTGAACTATGCAGACCATGCATTTGGGATGATGGGGTAGGATCTTTTAAAGTGCCATAGGAGAAAATTTCCTCCTGTGCGACATTTCCTTCCATTTTCTCTTATTAAGAAAATGATTGGATATATGGTTAAAACTAAAGTTTGGATCCAAGACTCGTTAAAAATTAATAGTTGTAGGTGAAATTTGGGAACTAGTCTTACGCGGTGTGTAACTAGGCCTAAGTGTTTAAAATTCATGCATATATCTATTCAAAAATCTATTTGCCAAGAAGTTCTGTTATGGTATTCATCTATTTTCAAGATGTTGTAATTATATACCTAAAAATCCCTTGAACAGATCTTGTCCGTGTTTAACGTTTGATACCTGACTGCAGGATATCCCAAGATGCATTTCTAAATTTAAAGGACTCAAGGGAAGCATACAAAACGGTGGCAAAGTAGAAGAGAATGTTAGAGATTATGAGAGATAATAATAATAGAAATTAGGGTTAGGGTTAATATCCCTACTGCTTGATATATTATACCCTGCTTATCATAAATTGGAATATTATAGAGCACTACCTCTAGACCAGTATATTTGGGATGAAACTGGGTTTAGGGTAATGGGCTTCATGCCAGTCAACCCGGTTCAACAATTAGCATACAATACGTGCAAAGCACGTGTTGCCCCCATAGAACATTATACACAATAATATTCTATTATATTGAGAAAATACATATATATCCAACAATCTCCTCCTATATTCTCAATATATTCGACAATGTCGTGTTATATCATTGGATCACAAAATAATATAGTACATAGACTAAATCAATTATAACTCGAATAGTTCAAATGAGACTAAACCAAAATAATCAAATAGTTCAAAGACCATATCAAAAGAGAATAATCCACAATGACTAAACCAACTAGAGAAACCTGTCAGAATTTCAAAATCAACCAAAGCAAATAAACTTCAAGAACAAAATATGAGTTATAAGCTCATGAACAAAAGAGTCTTAAACTCAACAAAAATTTTACCAAGCAAGTGACAAATTTATTCTCAGGAGAAATAAACCAAAACTATATCCTTGCAAGCTGCTTTATGTTTACTCCTCTATTTTGAGTAAATCATTATTTTTGAAATCTATGTTGACAGATTCAACTCCTCCATCTTTGCTAGTTTATTGAAAACAAGAATATCAAGAGACACGCCTCTAAGAATTCTAGCGAATTTGATAAAGTATTTAGTTCCACTAACGAACGTAGTACAGTTCAATGATAGCTTAGCAAAATGTAACACAAGAATCACAATCAAGTTTCTTTAACAAAATAAAGAACAAGCACTATTATAGTTTCTACACAAGAACTATATTATATTTCATATTGGAATGATAGAATAGTTAAATCAATTATGTTTAATTCTGAATCATTAAAATTGGAATGAAACATGAATCCATAAAAGAGATATATCATCAAAAATTGGAATGATATAATGACAATTCTGAACATCGGAAATACATCGACAAGCTTTCATGCCTTCTTTTGTAATAATGAGATGATTCTAAGTAAATATGAGAATATATAGCATCATCAAAATTGGAATGAAATTATATATTAACAAAATTTAAATAGAACTTTTCACATTATCTAAAGCATGCCAACTGCCTAAAATTGATGTTTAAGTTTGAACTTCTCTTTGGCTCCAATTGGATTCTAATTTTCAAAACAAATAGGATGTTAAAACTTTTGGCTCAATAGCCTTTAATTCCATATCCCCCACAGTTTTGATAATTGGATCACTTTCAAGTCTCTTAGCGAGAGCATTAGCCATATTTTGTCTCAATTGCACTTTATTTATGAGAAAGTTCAACTAGGCTTCTTTCCGCCTTAAAATACTCCTCTGACTATTATAGAGTGAGTTATGAGCAACAGTACATTGTAGCTTGATAGTCGACGAATAAAATTAGAGAGTTACTTAAACTTCTTAATAGATGACTAGCAACAAGTTATTCAATCCACTCAGCCTCTTCTCTTGCAGACAATAGCACATAGAGGTCTGATTTCATGGATGAAAGGACAGTGCCTGTTTGCCTTTTAATTTTCATAACATTTATGTTCTTCCTAGTGCAAACACATATCCACTAGTTATTGACTTTCACTAAATTCTGAGCATCATAATGCACCAAATCATCCATTCATTCCTTTAGGATGACTAGAGTAGCACAAAGCAAACTGTTGAGTACCTCTCAATTATCTCATTAGCCTCTTAGAGCTCTCCAATAAGTATTAATAGGACTACTAGTGAATCTGCAGATCATACATACCTCAAAGGCTATGTCTGTTAGTGCAGATCATAGTTGCACCATCATTAGGTGTCAACCTTTATCATAATCATAAGGTGTTTCAAAACACACTTTCAGTCACTATGTCCCCACTTTTGGAACACATTATTGATTAAGTGAATTAGACTAAGGGTTATCCCTTGCCAACCGAATCTCACTCTTATACCTAATATGGTTTCCACAACACCTAGGTGTTTCATGCTAAATTTTTTTGATAATACAGTTTCAACTTTATTTATAATAGAGATGTCACTTCCAATCAACAAGCATGTCAACATTATACAAATAAATGAAAGCAATTATATTTGACTCACCACAGAATTAAAGGCATTTATCTGAATAATAACTTGATTCACATTTAAGTTTTTTTAAAATCTTGTCAAATTATTTCTCCCTCAATTTTAACACTTTGAAAAATTTACAATGAATTTACGAATTTGTAAATCTTGTTCACTAAACATATTAGTGCAAACTTTTCAGTACAAAACTGTTCAGTACAAAATTGTTTAGTACAAAACTTTTAAATACAAAATATCAAGTACAAAACTTTTAATACAAAACTGTTTAAAGATCTTTTATGAATAACAAAATTTTCAATAGATGTAAGTGTAACGCCCCGAATTCCAAATACAACTGAATTCGAGATTTCCACAGAATCTTTTCGTCTCATTCGGTACAATTTTACAAGGAATTGAAAACTTTCCATTTTACATCAGAGTTACATGAGATTTTACACTTTACATTTTACAACGGAAGCATATAACACAATAATTTACATGTAACGACAGCGGAAGCAATTTACATCATTTAAATAAATGTACATCAACAATGAATAATTTGTAAGCATCAGTTCTCCTTTCACTTTTATCAAGCCATTTATCCTGCATACAAAACTGTGGGCACATTAGTTTATTCAACCGACGAAAATTATACATGGCCATCCTCTCTATGCCAGAAATAGTATAACGATTCTCATTTCTTAACAAATCACAAACTTGTTCACATATCAAACTAAAGGGAATACCCTATTGATGTCGTGTTGTGATTGTGCACTTAGTCCTTAATGCAATTATTTATATTATATGACACTAATGCGCACTTGTTCGGTTTCTATGCATCCCATACTACATAGGTCCGAGGGCAAGCCCTAATCGTACTTCACCTTGTAGGGTTCAATTCCTCGTCATGACTTAATCTACTACTGTAACTACGGTAAGTATCCTAGATGTTTTCCGACATACGAACTCATATCTAGGCGCCCTGGAGGGAATCCCAACGCACTGACTCATCATGCAGGCATCCTGTGGTAATTCAGCTCCTACATGACATGACACCACCCGCAATCGTCAAACACCCCACGAGCATCGCCACCGGGATGGTACTCTGGAGCAGTATCCACGCCCTATCATGACTCATCATGGGACATCCTGGGATACACTCTCGCCGCCAATCCAATGGCCCTCATACTCAATATTTTTCTCTTACTTTCATCACATCTTCACTATGTATCCAGTCCTTATTTTATTAAAATCATGAACAAAATCAAAACTCTAAAGTTAGCCTCTCCACTATACCGGACTTAATCATTCATTCAACATGACCAACCTTGGTCTTTCTTTTCAAATTTCATTTCATTTATTTCCAATTGCCGGTGGGAGACTTAGCTACTCTTTTGTTTCAATTTCAATTCACAATTACCAAAATTTTGAGCATTTCCGGCTCATGAGTTCATTTTCATAATCTCAAGAGATTTTCCTTTTCCATGTTCATAACTTTCACATTCATACAATTTTCATAAATTCAAATAAATGATTCGCTTCATTTCAGGTATAAATTCATGTAAAGACAAACAGAGTTTACTTAAATTGTCACAACCAATAATCATTCAACATAAGATTCATAATCTTTACCATAAAACAATTCATAGAATTTCTGAGATGTCAAAAGTAATCTGGACAGTCGACTTAGAGCTTATCCAGTCGACTTGTTCAGTCGAAGAAAGTTCTTCAATAACCGCTCGGAAGAGTCGACTGCTGCACATGGCCAGTCGGCTGTTCCGCAGCGTTCAAAATCTACATATCATTTACGGGGCAATCGACTGTTATTCAAACCAATCGGCTGTTCTACAGAGTTCAATTATACAACTTTTCAAGTCCAGTACAGTCGACTGTTACATACATTCGATCGACTGAACAGGGTTAATTTTTGAATCAATGCATCATCTCTCCCTTCTGTTCTTCAATTAGCACACAGTATTTTATTCAACTACAGTATGTTCAATGTCAACCTAAACATATGATTCTTATCTATTTACCATCATCATAACATAGTTTATGATAAAATGTAAATCTCACACAATTAGTATGTTTTTTCCTCCAAATGAGATGCTAAACATACATTTTTTCTTTACTCATCATTTATCCACGAAGATAAAGGCTAACTCCAATTTAACATGCTAGAAAATCAAGTTAACAATTCACCTTAAATACATCGTTTCATGGAATTCCGAACTGTTCATATTTTATTTCGGTGAACCAGTCGACTGCTCACATGATCGGTCGACTGTACAGGTCATTTCCAGTTCTCTAATTATCATTAGTTCTTTTTCATCTATTCACATCTTCCACAATAAGCATAACACAAAGCATTTTAATATACGATCACCCTATCAATCCACTTTTCACAAATATGATAACAATCAATATTAGCCCTAGCATGATCTCCATATTAGAAGTCCTGAGAAACACCCACCTTATTGAAGAGTTTAACGAAATCCCGTAAAGCCTTCTAGTGTGATAATGTGACTCCTCCTCCTTGCTCCTTGCCACCGAGAATCCTCCGAAGTGATGACCGGCCTCCAAGATACTCACTTACAACTCTCTTAAAAAATATATCTTTCTTTTAAATAGAGTTCTTAGTGTAAAAGACAAATGAGTGAGAGGGGTATTTATACTAAATTTTTGGTGAGATGGAGGACTAGGATTGAGTAGATGGTTATGAGATGGAGGGCCAGGATGAGAGTAGGAGTTGTAGTAACTACCCACAACTAGGTAACCACCTATACACTAACTCCACTCTTCCAAAAACCGGCCAAGGAAAGGTGCTCACGCACGTGCACGTGAAATGCACGTGCATGCACTAGTCTCCATATAAAAACTTGTACATTATACATCCTTATAAAATAATCTTTTAAAAAGATGTTACCTTACAAGTTGTTATTAAGAGAATGGGCTTAAATTGATGGGCCAAAATATTAGTTTTTTTACAAAATAAATAAATTAGATTTTTGGGCTTGTATTTATTTGAGACAAGAGCCTTTTAAAAAAATAATTTAAAGAACACATATACATATATATATGCATATACTCATCATCCATAAGGAAAATAATTACAAGATTTCATATTACGAAAATTGCACGTGCACACTACGTGCAAAATAAATAATTTTCATAAATGAAAATCGAGGCATTACAGTAAGGGTAAGGAGAATACTTATTGTAGCAATATGACAGATATGTGATTAGACTTCAAACAAATCTTCCCCACTTATCTCAGTATATCCTTTAGCCGCTAAAAATGCATTAAAATTTCTACTGAACATTTTAAAATTAAGTTTTTTCTACAAAACCCCACTTACTTACATATCTTAGCCCATTTCAGTAAATCAACTAAATAAAATTAATATTGTATAACCATAAATTCATTTCATTATCTACTAAACACTCTTATTGGCTCATTTTCCATTGAATTTTTAAGTGTCAGTAATGTAACGCCATACAAAATTGGAAATGACAATTTTGTCCTCATGTGTTATGCACGGATATTTTGTACCGTTACTGGTAATATTTGTAACGTGTTTCACTATGTTACCGCTGATTTCGGTGTGGGGGTAAACAGATGAGATTTGTGAGTTCGAGAAAAACCTGAACAGCGGATCCAAGCCTTTTGATTCCTGCCGCAACCTGCAAGGAAGTGCGATACACCGGGGTTGATTCCAGCGACGCACCCTCCGACGCTCTTATCAGTAACCAGTGGCGATTATAAAAGAGCTTAAGGTGGAAAAAGAGTGATTACCTGGTCACAGTGGTAGGGGGGAGGTATTTATAGTCGCCATGGGAATGATTAGGGGCCTGATTCCCTGTGTAACTGTCAGGAGTAAAATCTTCACAGTCTGTTTAGGAAAGTAATTCCTGATCCCTGGTGAGAGCAAATCAGGCCCGTTGACTTGGTCAAATCAGTGACCCTGATTTGCCTCTTGTTGGTCTGGGTTTGCCTCGGGTTGGGACCCGCACCTAATTGGAGTGGATCCGTTTGTGGGTTATTGGATCTGTGAGAAGGAGATCCAGTACCCGTTTTGGACCCATTTGTATGTGAAATTACCTTTTTACCTCCGAGCTTCAAGATTCGTGCCCAATCTGGACGGTTTCGATTTAGCCCTATTTTTAGCCATATCACGAGCCCCCCACTCCTAAAGACTGAGTGTGATCAGCCTTTGAGGAGTAGTTTAACTGTTTTAGTGGCTGGTGGAGTTGTATCGGAGTCCGAATGGAGAGTTTTGAACCTCGGAGGGGGTAGTGAGGTGATTTTTGAAGCAGTATGCTGTTCTGACGGTTTTTATCTATTTTTTCGGATTATGAGTCCGAATGGAGAGTTTTGAACATTCGACGGTTTTTATCTATTTTTTTCGGATTATTTATTTAATTTTGCGATGTGTTAACTAATCGTTCGGGGTGCTTAACAGTATATTCTAGGCAATAATTGTTCATCCAGGGGCTCAAAAATATCCCTCCGGATCTTTAATTATTCTCTAAAATTTTTAGTTAATTTTCCCGAATTTTTAGCAATTTTTCACAATTTTTAAATAAATAAAACGATTTAAATAAATAAAAATCGATTTTTAAATACCGATTATTGGCGTGGCGCAATCTGGACCTTTGATCAGCGTCGTGCGCGATTTTCTGAGAGATCTGGCGGGCGTTATCACTCGGCAGCTTTTTTCTCCATTTGCGAGCTCGGAATGGCACTTGCTCGGCAGCCGACCAGAGGCAGGGGGTTCGGCAGTCCAAGCGACGTGGCGCAATCTGAGCCGTCGGATGATGGCGCATCTCCCAAGAAAATGCTATCTTGTCTTCTAGCGCACGTGGCGCGATCTGGACCGTCCATCATTAAAAGCACGAATTTCTGAGAGATCCAACGGTCGTAGTTGCTCGGTGGAATTTTTCTCCGTTTGCAGGCTCGGGAAGGCACTTGCTCGGCAGCCGACCGAAGGCATGGGATTTTGGCGGTCCGAGCGACGTGGCGCAATCTGAGCCGCCGGATGACATGGGGCAAGTGCAAGCTCGGAAAGTCACTTGCTCGGCAGCCGACCGATGGCATGGTGTGTCGGCAGTCCGAGCGACGTGGCGCGATCTGAGCCGTCGGATGACGACACGCATCTCGAGACGGGCACATTTCTCAAGAAAACACTATCTTGTCGTTTAGTGTCCTCGGCAAGATCTGGGCCGTCTGATCGAGATCTTACACGAAAGTTGAGGAGAAAGTGAGTTTTCTCCGTTTGCAGGCTCGGAAAGGCACTTGCTCGGCAGCCGACCGAAGGATTGGGTTTTCGGCGGTTCGAGCGACGTGGCGCAATCTGAGCCGTCGGATGACGACACGCATCTCGAGACGGGCACATTTCTCAAGAAAACACTATCTTGTCGTTTAGCGTCGCTGGCAAGATCTGGGCCGTCTGATCGAGATCCTACACGAAAGTTGAGGAGAAAGTGAGTTTTCTCCGTTTGCAGGCTCGGAATGGCACTTACTCGGTTAGCCGACCGGGCCCTTTGCCGCTGGGCTCGGATTGCATGTAATTCGGATTTAGATCATGTTGTGCCGAGCTACTTGACTTGGTGAAAAGGACAGAGTCGTGTTGGGCCTTCGCGACGTTTCGAGAGTGGCCCAAAAGTCGCGCCCCTACGTTTGGAAGTCCAAGGGACGTTCCTTTTTTTACTATAAATCTTCACTCCCCCTCAATCCAAGTCTTATTATTCACTTTTACTCTCTCTCTCTCTCCAGTTTTTACTTTCACCTTCGAAGTTTTTAGCTCCTTGGTGGCGCTGCTAGCTGTCGCGGCAAGGCGTTCTTTGTCTCCGGTGAGCTTTTCCGACCATAGCTGTCACTTCAAGGTCAGTCTCTTTCCTCTCTCTTTAGAAAATGGTTAAGATTACGTCCTCGGATGAGACCCCCGCCTCGGACCAAGCCGTAGGCCGAGCGGGCAAAGGAAAGGAGGTGGTGGAGCCGACCGATCAGAGCGTCGTTCGGCCGGACAGAGAGGGCGAAGTAGCCGAGCCACCTCAGGAGGTCGCGATGGCGTCTCAGAAGGGTAAAGGAGTGGTCACGATCATCGAGATGCCGAAGACGACAGAGGCGTTCGGTCGGCAGCCTATTGCTCTGTCGAGCGTGGGAGGCGTTCGGGACTACACCGAGGAAATCTTAGAGAAGGTGATCCAAGGCACGGCCAAGTCGGTGGAGGAGAATGAACCGAGAGAGTTGTCCGAGGTGGACCATACCATCTCGTCTCTTACGGAGGCCGATCTACATCTGATCCGAAAGGGATTCCAGATTCCCGCCGAATACGGGCTTCTCCTCCCCGGACCAGGCTTCCGAGCCAACACAAAGTCTTCAACGGACGTGTGCGTCTTTCCTCTCGACTCCCTGGCCGCCGGGCTCCGCTTTTCCCTTCATCCGTTTATAGTTGATGTCTTGAATTAGTATGGTTTAAGCCCCGCCCAGCTGATGTCTAACACCTGGAGGCACGTCCTGGTGTTTGTTCTCCGGTGCCAAGAGGTCGGTACCATACCGAGCATGTTTCTCTTTCGGAGCCTCTACTGCCCTTGCCAGCCAAACCGAAACAAACAGAGGTTCTATCTTTCGCCACGGACGGGCGTGAAGTTGGTCGAGAACCCGGACTCGATCAAACATTGGAAGGATAAGTATTTCATCATCCGAGCTCCCGCGCTGTGGGCGATCCCGATAGTTTGGGCGAAGGATGGCCTGCCCAAGCAAGCTAAGAAGGAGCCGGCACTGAGTGACGAGGAAGCAGAGGTCCTCAAGAAGCTCCTCGCCTTGCCAGCGCTAAGCTGGAAAGATATTACCGAGGAGGCTTTGTTCCGAGGGGGTCTCAGTCTGATCGACCCTAGTACGCTTCTGGTATTTATACTCTTTGCTTAAAGTTCATGAAAATTTTTCTAAGTTTTTTCATTCAGCTTGTGCAGAGACGATGAAGATGGACTATAGGGCTTTGATGGCGAAGGCCAGGGCGAAGGAACACGAGACGAGGAAGAAGAGGCCTTCGGTAGGGCCTCAGGGCGGCCGAGTCCCTAAGATACCGTCAGTCGAGAAGACAAGTGACCTGCAGAAGGCCATTGTCCCGGGGGCCGGCCCCGAGCAGGAGAAATCCGCGGCTACGGATCCTCCAGTTTCTGGTGTGCTGGCACCAATGGTGGAGGGGGATGCAGCCAGCTCATCGAGCGGTGCATTTGGCATGAATGAGGTGTTGTCCCTCCAAGTTCCGCCCCCTACTGCCGATGCGGAGAAGATCTTGACCGAGAGGCACAAGCAGATCTTCGTTCCTGACAGGCAGGTGATGAATGTCGATGGCTTCTTGGGCGATGGCAACATCTGTATGGAAGCGGTGAGGCACCTGCCGACCCCAAAGGATCGAGCGGCCCTAAAGGCCGGGCTGGCAGGGGACGCCACGATGCAGATCGCTTGGAACACAATGTCGGTAAGTGGACCGAACTCTTTCTCATTGAAATTTTTTCTGAGATTTTCTAAGTTCCTGCGTTCGGACTTTAACGGTTTGTTCTCTTTTCAGACCCTCTGCCACTTCAACTTCTTGCTCGAGCAGTTTGCGAGCAAGGAATAGGAGTATGACCGGGAGAGAATGGAGCGCGTCAAAGCCACGAAGCTGCTTGATGCTGAGCAACTCCTCTCAGCAAAAAGGGCGGCCGAAGTGGCGGGGTTGGAGAAGCAGTTGGCCGACGTCATTCAGCTGTCGAAGGACACGGCAGTCAAACTCGAGGCCTCGGAGAAGGAGAACGCCGAGCTGAAGGAGGAGCTGGTCAATGCTCGATCGGAGGCAGAGAGGGCTCGGAAGAGAGCCGAGAAGATCATGGCCAAGCACTGGTCTAAGGTGGCAAAGGCGAAGAAGGCTGTCCAGGAGGAGGCCGAGCACCACATGTTCAAGAACATGGAGGACGCCTACGGCCGAGCCCTGCTCCATGTCGCTGCTCGGAATTCGGGTTTCGACACGTCCTCCTACCGTTTCTACGACCCCGTGGAGGGGGAGGAGGAGGTTCCCCAGGGGATGCTCGGCCCCGACGGACAGAAGGATGGTGTCGAAGGCCCGGGTGAGACCGAGGCCGAGGATGAAGAGGAGGACGACTCTGAGGAGGAGAGTGGGAGCGAGGACGAGGACGAGGGCGAGGACAAGGCCGAGGGGTCGACGGACCCGAACGACAAAAAGGTCAACCCCTGACTCGGTTGCCTCTTTAGTCTTTTGTTGTTTTGTTTCTTTTTGTAAGCCTAACTGCGGACTGGCCACCGCTCTTGTAAAACTTTCTTCTCGGTTTTGAATGAAAACAGTTTGTTTGGCCAAAATTTATCCAAGTGTTGAGTCTCGGATTTTGTGTTTGATTAGGCGTTGAATTCTCCAAGTGTTGGGTCTCGGATTTATCTCTGCTTTTCAGGTGAAGTTCGGTCCGATTACGGAGGTTGCACACCTTCGTAAGGAGCTGGCCAAAACGAAGGGAGAGCTCTCGAATAGCCGACAGAGGCGGTTTCTCATGTTCTTGAAGCTGGAGGAGACAAAGGCAGCTGTGAGGGGGTATTATCGCGAGTTGAAGCAACTGCGGAAGCAACCCCAAGCCCCTTGTCCCGAAGGTGAGGTCGAGCGGCTTCGTAGAGAGCTTGCCGTCGCCGAGCAGAAGAACGACGAGCTCTCGGCTAAGATCCGACACATGGAGATAGCAGAGCACGGTCGCTCGGCGGAAGAAGAGAAGCTTGCTTCCGAGCTGGAGAAGGCATCGTCCAAGCACAAGAAGTTGTTGGCCGAGGTCGACAGGCTTAGGAGGATCACGATAGATATGGGGATTGAGGTCACCCACTACCGACGGCTCGCAACCGATAGCGCCAATGCCTCGGGCTCGTCAAGGCCTCCTCGTTTGAAGAAGTTGGCGAAGGACGACGCTTTGAGAGACAGAATCATTGAACTGGAGGAAGAGGTCGCGTCACTCAAGCCTCTGCCGGAGAGGGCCAACGTCCGCAGTACATCGTGCACTCGCGAAGAGAGCAAGAGAGGGATCACCTTTTACGAACTTGCGACACGTTTGCCTGTGGCTCGGCGGAGCCCTGCTGACGCTCAGAGTAGTGTAGCCGTCTCGTCTAGTGGTGCCTCGGTCGGCGCCACAGTTAGGGTCAGTGGCGAAGGGGGGTCACGGCTCGTTGGTGTGGAATCGAGCTCGGAGGTCAGGCCTCGTCGTCCTCGCGTTTCCTTGAACCGGAGCGTGCCCCTTCCGAAGAATCCCTGAACATGTCGTTCTATGTTTCTTCTAGCTATTGTAAAACTTTATTGTAGGGTCGGTCTTGTAGTATGTAGAGCTGTTATATCTGAATACGAATTTGAGTTTGTTTGGAAGAATTCTTCAAGTGTTGGACTTCGGCAATGTCTTGAAATTTTGTTATTCGTTTTTTCTTCTTTCCAGCTCGAGGTGGCAGCCCAATACACTGATTCGAACGGCCCGGACGATGATGCTGAAACTGAGGCAACCTCAGAGGCGACGAAGTCGCGCTCGACGAAGTGCTGAGAGCGGCTTTATGGCGTCGAGCTGGAGTTACGCCGAGCTGAGAGCGAGCGGGCCCACCTTCAGTCCGTCCTCGACCAACGAGACGCCGAGATCCAACGTCTGGAGAGTAGGATCGCCGAGGCGACCCCCGTAGGAGAGGACGAAGATTCGCAGACTGCTTTTAGCAATGCTCTTCGGGTCCAGTGTATTCGGCACAACCAGTCGAAAATATTAGCCGAGCGGGACGATTTGCTCTCTGAGATCCATCACTTGCAGACCGTGGAGGCGAAGCTTCGAAAGGAGGCGGAGGAGCTATCAGCCGAAGTGGATGGACTGGCGACCGAACGGGTCAGTGAAGACATTTCCGTTTGAAGGCCAAGTGTAGTGGGTCGGCGTTGTATTTTTTGTTTTCTAATACTTTGTAACCATGGAAAGATTGCTTTGTATTATGTCTCGATGATTAATAAAACTTCTTTTAAGAACTAGCATATCTTTTGTTGCTCTGCGTATTTATCTCGCTTGTAAGTGTGTTGGTCGTGCCGAGTTTTACGAGCCGAGCGCATAGTGCCGTCGGCAAGAATCTCGAGGCGAACCAGTTCCTATGGGAACACTATCTTGTCGTTAGCGGCGCTGACAAGATCTGGGCCATTGGATTTTGGCACGAATCTCGAGACGGCTCTGTTCCCAAGAAAATTCTATCTTGTCGTCTAGCGTTGCTGGCAAAATCTGGGCCGTCTGATCGAGATCCTACGCGAAAATTGAGGAGAAAGTGAGTTTTCTCCATTTGCAGGCTCGGAATGGCACTTGCTCGGCGTCTGACCGGAGGCAGCGGGGTCTGACCCTTCTTCTTGTGGCTTCCGTCTCCGTGACAAGATGGCTCCGGTTGTGTTGCCGAACAGTGCTTCGGTCTCCCTCTTCTTGCGAAGTTGAGGGGTGAGCCGAGCTCTTTTCCATGGTGAGGCTCGCCGGTCATAGCGAATGTTCGACGGTTGTGGGAGCAATTCCGAATGGTGATCCACCCCTAGCTTGCCGAGAGGCAAGCTCGGGGAGTAGAATTGAACCAAGTGTTGGACTTCGGAACCATCATGTAGTTCGACGGTTGTGGGAGCAATTCCGAACGGCGATCTACTCCTGGCTCGTCCGGAGGGGAGCCGAGGAAGCAAAGTCGAGCCGAGTGTTGGACTCCGAACCATCGGTGTAGTTCAACGGTTGTGGGAGCAATTCCGAACGGCGATCTACTCCTGGCTCGTCCGGAGGCGAGCCGAGGAAGCAAAGTCGAGCCGAGTGTTGGACTCCGAACCATCGGTGTAGTTCAACGGTTGTGGGAGAAATTTCGAACGGCGATCTACTCCTGGCTCGTCCGGAGGCGAGCCGAGGAAGCAAAGTCGAGCCGAGTGTTGGACTCCGAACCATCGGTGTAGTTCAACGGTTGCGGGAGCAGTTCTGAGCGGCGATCTACTCCTGGCTCGCCCGGGGGCGAGCTGAGGAAGTAAAGTCGAGCCGGACATTGGACTCCGAACCATTGGTCGAGAAATGAAAGAAACAAGAGAGATGCAAACAAATTCACAAGTATGAGAGAGCGTTCTTTATTGATAATTGACGGCGAACCGTGTTTACATATTACAACTTATGAAATAGGTTACAAGTTAGAGGAGAGGAATGGTTCGACACCTCGTGATACTCAGAGAGGCGCCGGGGTGCTTTCCTGGTATTTTAGGAGGTGGTCGGCATTCCAGGTCCTCGGAATTGCTATGCCCTCTAGATCTTCCAGACGATATGCTCAGGGCCGAACAACCCTTGTGATCTTGTAAGGTCCTTCCCAGTTCGGAGCCAGCTTGCTCTTCTGATTGGGGAAGGATATGGCCAGTTTTCTCAGGACCAAGTCCCCTTGCTTGAGATTGGTGGGTCGGACTTTCTTGTTATATGCTAATTCGACCCTCCTTCGATAGCTCTGTTGCCGAATCGATGCTCTCTCCCTCAGTTCATCCACCAGATCTAAGTTCGCCCTGAGGTCTCTGGCGTTCTGTTCCTCATTGTAGGCTGCGAGGTGAGAGGAAGGTATACCGACCTCGAGGGGTATCACCGCCTCGGACCCATAGGTGAGGTTGAAAGGGGACTCTCCGGTAGGGGTCCACTTGTTGGTGCGATAATTCCACAGTACATTGGGGAGTTGGTCGACCCATAGGCCTTTGGAACATTTGTCCAATCTCTTCTTGATGCCATAGAGGATTTGCCGATTGGCGTTTTCTGCTTGGCCGTTCGACTGCGGGTGGGAGACGGAAGAGAAGCGCTGTTGGATGGCAAGATCCTCGCACAGAGCTCGGAATGCAGCCCCGGTAAACTGAGTTCCGTTATCGGTTACGATGACACGGGGGACGCCGAACCGACAGATGACGCTCTTCCAGAAGAATTAAAGCACTTTGTTCTCGGTGATAGTGGCGAGGGGTTCAGCCTCAATCCACTTCGAGAAGTAGTCGATGGCTACGACTAAGAACTTGAACTGACCCGGAGCTGGAAGAAATGGCCCTAGTAAATCCATTCCCCACATTGCGAAGGGGATAGGACTTGATAGGGAGGCAAGGTTGGCTTGAGGGAGGCGACGAACATTGGAATGTCTCTGACAGGAGCCGCATTGCCGAACATGTCGCTCGGCATCTTGGAGGAGAGTCGGCCAAAAGTATCCATAGTTCAAAGCTTTCCGGGCCAAGGACCTAAATCCTGAATGCGCTCCGCCAATGCCTTCGTGGAGCTCTTGTAGGGCATAGTCGGCCTGCTCCAGGGACAGGCACCTTAGGTATGGTCGGCCGTCGATCTGCGAGAAGGAGTGCTTGTACAAGATCCCCTCGATCAAGACATACCGCTCGGCCCTAGTTCTGACTCGACGTGCTTCTTTGGGATCCTCGGGCAGGAGTCCGTCCCTTAATAACTCCACCAACGGCTTCATCCAATTATCTTGCAGCAAGACCGCAATGACTCTACCGAGCCGGAGGTCTCGTCTTCTATGCTCGGCCTTGCGAGGACCTCGATCAAAATGGTCTGCTCGAGACCTTGGAGGGAGGTCGAGGCCAACTTGGAGAGGGCATCGGCCTGGGAATTCTCCTCTCGAGGGACTCGTTGGATGAGTGCCTCTTCGAAGCGGCTCATGAGGGCTCGGACCTTGGCGAGGTACTTCGCCATCCGCTCATCTCGCGCTTCGTACTCGCCCAAGACTTGGTTCACAACTAGATGAGAGTCACTATGGATTCGGAGGTGCTGCGCTCCGGCACTTCGGGCAAGTCCGAGGCCTGCGATTAATGCCTCATACTCCGCCTCGTTGTTTGAGGCTTTGAAGTTCATGCGGAGGGCATACTGGAGGACGAAGTCGTCAGGACCATTCAGGATGATACCGGCACCGCTGCCCTCATTACAGGAGGATCCGTCCACGAAAACTGTCCAAATGGGAGGTCCATTCGGGACGTGGCTGAATTCGGGAATGGTGGACTCGACGATGAAGTCAGCAAGGGCCTGAGCCTTGATTGCAGTCCGAGGTTGGTAGGAGATGTCATGCTGGCTTAGCTCTATGGACCACTTCATAAGCCGACCCGAGGTTTCAGGCTTGTGGAGGATCTGCTTCAAGGGTTGGTCGGGAGGACCACAACCGAGTGGGACTGAAAGTACGGACGGAGCTTCCTCGCCGCCATGACCAGGGCGTAGGCCATCTTTTCTATCTTGGGATAACGGAGCTCGGCATCCCAAAGCACCTTGCTTACGTAGTATATGGGCCTCTGAGACCGGTCTTCCTCTCTCACCAAAACAGCACTTAGCGTCTGCTCGGAGGCGGCTAAGTAAATGAAGAGGGGTTCCCCCGGAACGGGCTTGCTGAGTAGGGGAGGATTGACCAAGTATTCTTTCAGCTGTTCAAAGGACTTCTGTTGCAGTTCGCCCCACTGGAAATCCTTGGCTCCCCTAAGAGCCTTGAAAAAGGGGAGGCACTTTTCCCTGGACTTTGACAGGAATCGGCCAATAGCGGCGAGCCGACCCGTAAGCTTCTGCACCTCCTTGACGTTTCGGGGCGGGGCCATGTCCAGTATAGCCTTGATCTTCTCGGGATTTGCTTCGATCCCTCGCTGGCTCACCATGAAGCCGAGGAACTTTCCCGATGAGACCCCGAACGCACACTTGTTCGGGTTAAGCCGCATGTTGTGCCTTCTCAATACCCCGAATGCTTCCTGGAGGTCGGCCACATGGTCGGTACCTCGGATGCTCTTGACGAGCATGTCGTCGACGTACACTTCCATGTTGCGGCCTATTTGGCTTTGGAAGACCTTGTTGACGAGGCGCTGGTAGGTGGCCCCGGCGTTCTTCAACCCGAACGGTATGACTCTATAGCAGTAGAGGCCCTGGTCAGTTATGAAGGAGGTCTTCGGAATGTCCGGAGGGAACATTCGGATCTGATTATGGCCGGAGAAGGCATCTATGAAGTTGAGGAGCTCATGGCCCGAGGTGGCGTCAATGAGGGTGTCGATATTTGGGAGAGGGAATGGATCCTTCGGACACGCCTTATTCAGGTCGGTGAAGTCGATGCATATTCTCCAAGAGCCGTTGGACTTCTTGACCATTACAACATTATAGAGCCACTCGGGGTAGTTCACCTCCTGTATGAACCGAGCCTTTAAGAGTTTATCCACCTCCTCCTTGATGGCCCGCTGTCGCTCGGCAGCGAATTTTTGCCTCTTCTGCTGTACCGGTTTGCACCCCGATTTGACACTTAGGCAGTGGACTAGCAGCTCCTCGGATATCCCGGGCATATCCGCGGCGGACCAAGCAAACAGGTTGCAGTTATCCCGGATGCATTGCACCAAGTCGGAACACAATGCAGTCAGCAAGGACTTGCTGATGAGGAACTTTCGACTCGGGTCCTCGTCCGAGAAGAGCACTTCTTCCAACTCGTCCGCCGGCTCAGACGTGGGTCGGGCATTTGGCTCGGGGATTTCTAGAGTCTCGAGGGAGAGCACCGGTCCCCCAGTGGAAGTCATATAGCACTTTCGAGCCGTCTCTTGGCTGCCCCTGACCTCTCCCACTCCCGACCGAGTGGGGAACTTCATTTTAAGGTGGTACGCTGAAGGGACAGCTTCCAGGGCAGCTAGACCGGGTCGGCCTAGGATGACATTGTATGCGGCCGGGACGTCGACGACCATGAAGTCCATCGGCTCGGTCCGGGTAGTAGGGGTCTTCCCAGCAGTTACATCTAGGGTTATAACCCCCTCGACAGTTACTGGTACCCCCGTGAACCCGTGGAGCGTGTAACCGGCCGGCTTGAGACGGTCCCGAGACAGCTGCAGCCCTCGGAAGGCCGAGAGGAAGAGGATGTTCACCGAGCTCCCGTTGTCGACCAGGACCCTCTGCACCTTGAAGTTTGCCATGCGAAGGTCGATGACGAGAGCGTCGCAGTGGGGAGTTCGGACCCCCTCGAGGTCTTCATCGGAGAAAGTCACTGGGACGCCGAGACCTCTAGAAGGAGGGGCGCTGTGAACCGAGTTTACCTCTCGGACGAAGGCCTTCCGAGAGGAGTTGGAGGAGCCCCCCATGGGACCTCCGTGGATGAGGTGGAGAACTCGTTCTTCCTCGAACTCGGGGGTCTCATCGCACCGCTCGGAGCGCTTGTTAGCCCCCCGAGGTGGAGGAGTGTTGCGATCCGCCCGATCGTTTGCCTTTACAAATTTGGCCAACTGCCCCCTCTGGATGAGGGCCTCTATCTCATTTTTCAACGCCCGGCAGTCGTTGGTGTCGTGGCCGTGGTCCCGGTGTTAACGGCACCATTTTTCTTTGTTCCTCCTCTTGGCCGGGGTGTTCATCCTCGGAGCCGGAGGTATGACCCCCTCCTTCTCCACTTCCATCAGGATGGTGGAGACATTGGTGGTGAGGGGTGTGAACTTCTCGAACATAGGGGGAGGACGGCGCTGACCGCCGTTGTCCTTCTGCATCTTCTTAGACCCCTCCTCCTCCGTCACCTTCCTCTTCGATCCGAAGGCCGACCCTCCGAAATTCGGGAGGCACTCGGCCTCTTCCGCCCGAATGTACTTATCGCACCTTAGGAGAAGGTCGGCGAAGTTGTGCGGGGGCTTCTTGGCGAGGGACGACCGGAGGTTGGAGTTGAAGACGTTCGACTGGAACGCAACGGTCGCCACTGACTGGTCTAGGGAGGCAATAGACCTGACCTCTGTAGTGAATCTCCTCACATAGTCCCTTAGCTTTTCTCCCATCTCCTACCGCAGGTTGAGTAGGGAGAGGCTCGTCTTCTCAGCTCGCCTGCTACTCACAAAGTGAGTTATGAAGAGCATTTCAAACTGCTCGAACGAGAAGATGGAAGAGGGAGCGAGCCTGGAGTACCATTCCCAAGCCGACCCCCTGAGGGTGGCGGGGAAGGTCTTGCAGAGCATGGCATCAGAAGCTTGATGGATCAGCATCAAGGTCTTGAAGCTTTCGACATGATCAACTGGGTCGGACTCCCCTGAGTACGTTTCAAACTGCGGAGGTTTGAAACCTCTCGGTATGGGGACCTCCATGATTGTCCGAGAGAAGGGGGGTCTGCTGGGACGGACGGTCCCTGCTCTCGACTCCTCCTCTTTATCCATGCGAATGATGTGCCTCTCCACCTCGTGGAGACGACGGTAGAGGGCATCGTCCCTCCGCTGGTAGTCAAACGATCCCCGGGACTCTTCTTCATAGGAAGGGGAGCGGGGACTGCGGCGTTGGTAGTCCTGGGATCGACGAGGACTGTAGGGGTGCTGCTGCTGGCTGGGAGCCGGGAGAGGACTTCTGGATCGGTGGCGAGGACTGGGAACCTGCGGAGGTGTTGGAACCCTCTGGGCATTATGGTTGTTGGGGCAAAGGTTGAGGGCCTGTAGTACAGTCTCCTGGAATTGTAGGAACTTGGCACGAGTGATAGGTGCCTCATTGTTCCTCAGATGATGCCGATCCGCGGGGAATGTGGCCTCCTCCTACGGCGTTCGGGAGATTCCGCCCGGCCCCTTCTGTCCGGAGACCTCCTACTGTCTCGGCGATGAGGAGACCGCTCACCATGATGCTGGCGGGAGGCTCCCTCTCGGGCCCGCCTCTCATCTAGGTGGTTGCAGAGGTCCTCTTCCTTTTGGCAATTCAAGATGGTGTTGCGGAGGTCGGAGGCTCGAGGGTGATGGGAAGCCATGGAGTCCGAGAAGGCATTATGAATTGAGATGTGGTCTGGATGGAGTGGTTGCTTCTGCCTCCACTGGTTCTGACCAGCAGGGCCATTTAGGGGTTGTTGGTTCGGAAGAGGAGGCTGGCCCTGTTGGACCGAGGGAGGGAGATGTTCGGTCTGCGGGGCAGGATGGACAGGGACCTCCTCGGCTGATCGGCGGGATTGGGTCCGCGGTTGGACCCCCTTGACCTGACCTTCTTGGGAGGCATGGTTGGAGAGGGGCTAGCTGATGAGGAAGAGGCTGAGGCTGTTCGTGTGGTTTTTTCCACAGACGACGCCAATTTGTTACCGCTGATTTCGGTGTGGGGGTAAACAGATGAGATTTGTGAGTTCGAGAAAAACCTGAACAGCGGATCCAAGCCTTTTGATTCCTACCGCAACCTACAAGGAAGTACGATACACCGGGGTTGATTCCGGCGACGCACCCTCCGACGCTCTTGTCAGTAACCAGTGGTGATTATGAAAGAGCTTAAGGTGGAAAAAGAGTGATTACCTGGTCACAGTGGTAGGGGGGAGGTATTTATAGTCGCCATGGGAATGATTAGGGGCCTAATTCCCTGTGTAACTGTCAGGAGTAAAATCCTCACAGTCTGTTTAGGAAACTAATCCCTGATCCCTGGTGAAAGCAAATCAGGCCCGTTGACTTGGTCAAATCAGTGACCCTGATTTGCCTCTTGTTGGTCTGGGTTTGCCTCGGGTCGGGACCCGCACCCAATTGGAGTGGATCCGTTTGTGGGTTATTGGATCTGTAAGAAGGAGATCCAGTACCTGTTTTGGACCCATTTGTATGTGAAATTACCTTTTTACCCCCAAGCTTCAAGATTCGTGCCCAATCTGGACGGTTCCGATTTAACCCCATTTTTAGCCATATCACACTACTTATTTTAAATTCCGACTATTTATACATTTTCCGTATTGATTTTATCCTATTTGAGTCAACTCAAATATAAATTCCGATCTTTGTATTTTTACGTGCTTTTTACGTGTTATCGATGCGCGTATCGATTACGTATTTTTCCACCACTACGTGTAATATTTTCTCTATAATCCAATGATTTATTTTATGTATTCGAATACGTTTTATAAACGAAAATTCTTTTCCTCCTATTTCGATTTAAATACTTTTATAAGTGTAATGCACATGTTTTCTATGTACGTAGTATTTATGTCGTGAAATATATAAAATTAATACATGTATTTTTCTTATATTTTTTTTGATTATATTTTAATCATTTTTCCGTTGATAAAATCAAATTTCATATTTTAATATTTTTACGTGCGACGTACGTGTTTTTCGGTGCACGTATTTGAACGTATTCGTTTTTAAAATTAATTTTGAAGTGTGTGTGTTTATTTTATTTGTACATGAAAAATTATATTTTTTATTTAAACTAATTTTACATACATATTATATATATATATATATATACAACTTATGTTTTAAATTAAAAATATAAATAAAAATAATTTTGTGAAGTGTACACAAAGGATGTGCACGTGCACACATGCAATGTGCACATAAAATTGAGGCCGGCTGTTTCTCTTTGGAAAGGAGGGAAAAATGAGCTTTTGAATTTTAGAGAGTGGAGTTAGTGGTTTAAGTGGGGTGGTAATTTTAATAACTACTCTACCCCACACTCTCATGTTCTCCTCATCCTCTCCTTCCTCCTTCTTCGTGTCTGCCGAAACTAGTCCAATCATCCATCCAATTTCCTGTTGCCTTCCCCACTCATCTCACCTTCAACATATGTGAAAATATATATATGCTTCCCCACTCATCTCACCTTCAACATATGTGAAAATATATATATATGTGTGTGTGTGTGTGTGTGTGTGTGTGTGTGTGTGTGTGTATGTGTGTGTATGAAGATGGTGAGGTGTTCTGTGTGCTTCATGCCTCTGCCGAAATCAAAAGAACCCCCTTCCTTCACTCCTTTTCCCTGCCGAAACCTCTAGCAAGTTCCCCACCTTGTTTCTCCACTCATTCTCTCATCCAAATATATACAAGCATGTACATATATATACTTATATAGGTGTACATATATATGTATAGGAAGTTGAAATGAAATGCTTTCTTTCCTCCTCTGCCTAATCTGAAAATCCCCATCAGCAAAGCCCCACTGTTTCCACACTAAATTCCAACATTCAACTATGTGTGTATACATGTATATATGTATATATATATATATGCACTTATACACCTTCTTTGCTCTCTGTCAAATCTGAAAGCCATAGATCCCATCCAGCACCCTACTGTTGTACTCCACCCACTCGCATAAAAATCTATTGTATACCACCTTTATTATATATATATATATATATATATATATATATATATATATATATATATATATATATATATATATATATATATATAATATGAAGTAAGATGAGTTGGAGTGCCTTCTTTGTTGCATGCCGAAAGTGATGGAGATGCTGTTCTTACTGTGCTTGGCCGAAAGATGGTGTTTGGAGTCTTTTTCTTCTGTGTAGAATTTGAGGAGGCGAAGCGGAGTTCTCTAGGAGCTTATCATTCTAGGAGTACAATTGCTAGGAATTAAATTTTCTTGGGTGGGTGTTTCTTAAATTCTTTCTAATTTAGGCGTATGATGCTTAAGTAATTTTGGTAGATATAGTATGAGTTGTTAAAGTTATATTACCTTTATGTGATGCATATTTTATTGGTATCTAGAAATTTAGTAGTTGATAAATGTAGAAAAATGCATGCAAATGAAAAATTACAATGTGAAATTGCTATGTAGACAAACTACAATTTTATTAGAGTACTTTAAGTTGATGTCATGCAAATTGGAGTATACCATGATTAGATTTTGTAGATGGTTTGTAGGTGTATATGAAAGGGGTAAAATTGTGCCTTATTTGGGATAAATTACAATTATATGGAGATGTGAAATTTTTTCCATCAACTCAAATAATAATTAGAATAAAAATACATTCATGCTATTTTGCTATAAAGAGTAGTAGTGTTAATTAATGTGTATAAGAGTTCTCATAAATTACTATTTTGAATTTATTTGATATGGATTCACCTTATTATAAATAAAATCAGTATAAAATCGTCTTTGGAAATGTAGACAAGTATTTCATGAACAAATATTTTTTAGTCAAAAGGTAGAAATTAAAATTTATGAATGAGTTAAATATAGAGGAAAATCGAGAGGTGGATTATATGGAACCCAACTCATTTTGTTGCAGTTAGTCACTTGAGACCAATTGGTCTTTGGGTGCAAATTGGGTCGGTTACCGTAGCTCGACGGAGCCGATGGTCTGGGTTCGAGTCTTGTTTTGAGACACTATTTTTATGAATTTCGATTTTTATTAAATTACCGATGGTATACATATATATATATATATATATATATATATATATATATATATATATATATATATCTCCATATTTATTCTGAGCCCTCTCTATATCAGTTACTCACTGTGGCCGTGCTGGTCGACTGGTGCGTCGTAAGTCGGTTACTATTCACCGAACGGGGGCTTTGTGCGTGGGTTCAAATCCGACCTTGTGCACTTATTTTCTTTTTTGATTTTTTTTAGTATTTTTGAGTTTTAAAGTGAAATAAAAATTGGGGAAAATCCTATTTAATTTTCTAAAATTGTTTAGACTTTATGAAAATCATTTCTACATTATTGGGATATATTTTGTGAGATTAAAAGGAGATTTTACATTAAAGAACTCGAGTTTATCGATTAAAAGAATTAGAAGTGATTTTTATAATGAAAATTGTGACTCTTGTATAATTAAAGAGAGATGAATATTTGGATTGCAATTAGATTTTCTTCTTAATGAGATTTTATGATTATTAATACTTGATTGAGATTATTTGATATTGTAAACAATGGTATAAGGGATTAAATTGATAAAACAGTTGAATTGAATTGTTTTCATGTTATGAGATTATAAAGAAATATTCTCTTTGATAAAGAGATATGAATAAAGAAATTGAAAGATTATTTTGAGATGGAATATGACTTATTGTTGATCTCTAGAAAGAGATAGTTGTTGGAATCTAGAGGCTAGGCGAGACCCTAGTGACCGGCAGTTTTTATGTATGAATTTGAGAGCTAACCAGTATGGGTTGAGCATCTCTTGAGAAGTTGCCAGATAAGCTGACTGTCTCTTTTGTTTGTTTTAAGTCCGGTAGGATAAGCTAGCTCTAGGTTGTGATGACTTTTCTTTTAAAACAAACTGAAATTGTAAGGACTACATTATAGTGGAGATGTGATGAAAGTAAGAGAAAAAATAAGTATGAGGGTCATTGGATCTACGGTGTGAGAGTGTTCACAGGATGTCCTCATGATGTGTCATGTCAGGGCGTGGATACTTCTCCAGGATATCGTACCGGTGGCGACGCTTGTGGGGTATTTGGTGACTACGGGTGGTACCATTGCCCATGGCGGAGGTGAATTGTCCATAGGATACCTGCATGATGCATCATGTGTCTGTGCATGGGATTCTCTCCAGGATGTCTGGGCATGGGCTCGTAACTCATAGAATACCTAGGATACTTACCGTAGTTACCACAGTAGTTTAAATCGTGGCGAGAGAATCAACCCTACAAGATGAAGAACGATTAAGTGCTTGCCCTCGGACCTATGTAGTATGGGATGCATAGAATTCGAACAAGTGCGCATTAGTGTCATCTAATATAAATAACTGCATTAAGGATTAAGTGCACAACACCCACGACATCAATAGGATAGTCCCTCTTTAACTTTGTTTTGTGATCAAGTTTGCGTTTGCTAAAGCATTTAAGAATCATTATACTTTCGGCATAGTGAGGATGGCCATATATATTATTTCGTCGGTTGTAAGCAACTGACGTGCCTACAGTTTTATTTGCAGGACTTGGAGTTTGCAAGAAAATATAAAGATGAATTTGTTGCTGATGATTACTTAAATGCTAAAGTTGTTACAATTGTACATTTATCATTGTTGTATTTTCTTTATTCCGCTGCGTGTTGATGTAAAAGACTCTTATGTAAAATAAAGTTTTAAATTTCTTGTAAAATTGTAAGAAGTGAAGTGTAAAAATCATTTGGAACTTCGAATTCAGACTTATTTGAAATTCGGGATGTTACAGAGTGGTATCAGAGCCACGCTCAATAAGTAGTACAAATTTACAAGGACGACACATTTGGGTGGACATTAGAAGTGTGAGTTCAGCTTATAGAGATTTAAATGTAAGTGATTTACATTTGTGTTGCTCTATACACTGACATTTTCTTCGTCCTCTTTCCCTATTTGGTTGGCGGGAGTCGTGAATGAAGTAGTTGTTGACCTTCATTCATGATGCTCTCCTCGTATACATTGATGTGAGATTATATGCAAGTATATTTTTCCCTTGGTATTAGAGTGGCGTGCGGAAGCGTGGTTGGTTTGAACCTATATTCATGATACCTTACACGTAGACACACTTCCCTCTCAAAATTCTTCTTCATGAATTTTTATCATAGTACTTTTCAACATCAAATATTTTTCAAATAAATATTTTCTTATATTATTAAATTAATTGGATATGTATTATTTCCTTAGTCTTGATCTTTTTGAACATGTTTTATCTGTCTTTCAGTCTTAAAATTTTGTCCTTCGTATTTTTATGTCCCGTTATGTTTATCTGTTAACATTTGCTATTACTTTACGTATTTTATTGCCGCTTATTAAATTAATATTGCAACTATTATTTTCTTTATATATTATTATATTTTGAATTTTGCTTATGAAATTTTCTTATGTATATTCATTTTATATGATTTGATTTTGTGATACTACATTTTTCCATTTCGTTATATTGTCTTGTATATTTCAGTATATTTTAACAAGATTGAAATATTCTACTCATATAAATATGACATACCATTTTGTTTTATTGTCAACATTCGATACTATTGTTGTTGCATATTACCTAATAATTTGTTTTGTTATATTTAATTTTACTATTAATCGCTACTCATTAATTTTATAGTTTTACGCTTCTTTAATATAATACATACACTACATAATTATCGATTTCATTTATATTTTCAGCTCGTGCATATACTTTATACTATTCTCGTTTTAATGTTATAAATCATTTTCATTACTACAACTTTTTTATATCCTATATTTAAAGTCTTATCTATTTTAATATTTTGTCATTGTAATTTCCTACTTCATTTACAACTTTTCCATCCACTTTTATATTACTGATTTCAAAATGTAACACCATACTTTATTAAACACCCAATATCCAAGTACAAATGGAAGATTACATCTTTCCATCTCCCGTTTTGGTGCAACCTGATGTCGAGAGGCCAAATATGCAACTAGACGTCAATGGAGGAAAACTGCAACTGGACGTCGAGGAGGCAAAGTCTGCAACCGAATGTCCAGAATGCAAACTGCAATCGGATGTCGTAGAGGCAATTCT
This sequence comes from Hemerocallis citrina, assembly GCA_017893485.1. Lineage (NCBI taxonomy): Eukaryota > Viridiplantae > Streptophyta > Magnoliopsida > Asparagales > Asphodelaceae > Hemerocallis > Hemerocallis citrina. The sequence goes on from CM030366.1 coordinate 39,804,995, forward strand.
GCAACTTGAGGTCAAGGAGGCAAGTCTGCAGTTGGATACCAACGGGGCGAACCTACACCAGAAGGAGATTTTCTACTTTGATAACCCCTACTTTGTTATCTATAATATTTACTTACCCCTATTCTATTTTGTACTAGCTTATAATATTTTACAACCTAGCATTATATTATTTAAATTGATTTCTATATCTATCCTACTTGTGTATTTACTACTAAATCTCAACTATCTTGCCATCTTCTTCCTATTATTTTGTATCTTTTTATGAGTAAGCATTTCATACCACTTCATCGTGTTTTATATTGCTATTAACTTATCTTAGATTTGGCGGCTACTCACCTAAATATATATATCTTATTAATTATACTTTTGTTTATGATTCATAATTTATTTCTATATGATTAGTATCTGCATTGTTTCAATAATATGTTATTACTTTCACAACTATAATGTCTTATTTTACTCTTACAAATCATTTATAATTTTCGTATCATGATATTGTTTGTTTCACCCTTATAATTTTGATGCCTATGTACGTATATAAACTTGTATGTTGGTTTTCTTGCTCAACTTGACAATTCAAAAGTATTTTGATATATGTCAACCAATATTCTATATCTATAATTTTTAATCGTATGTATAATTACTATAGTTACCATGCAAATTATTTTATTGGTATACAATCATTTTATGTTGTCTATGCTTTTAACTACATTTCATTCTCGTTTATTTTTCAAACTGTTATCCAATAGTCTTCTCTTAAAATTGCCAATTCAATTATTTTCCCGTAATATACAGTACCAAATCAGTTTGTGATTTTCTACCGCTTATTACTTTGATAAAAATTTGATTACTAAATATATTTATAAATTATCTATTGACTATGTTTCTCTTTATTACATTGTTTTCTGAACTATTCAACAATTAATGACTAAGTTTATTTTTCATTTTATCTAATGCTTTACCTAATATTATTTTGTATGAAAATTTCTCTCAATCTATCATATCTTCTGTCACATTTATTTTCTTATGCTATTTTCCTAGTTTTCACGTTCCGTTTTTACAAATTTTGATACTCATAGTTTTCTTATACAGAGTTGTCTTGTTTTTCCACATTGCTTATTTTTATACTATATTTATTTTCTTGATGTTTATAGTTTTCTATATACAATAATGATATTTTTTCTTAGTGTGTACAAAATACAACCTTTACCCTAGCGAGTTCTGAGGACAGAACTGTTCTAAGGGGGGGGAGAGTGTAACACCCCTGAAAATGACAATTTTGCCCTCGTGTGTTACGCACGGATATTTTGTACCGTTATTGGTAATATTTGTAACGTATTTCACTACGTATTTTAAATTCCAACTATTTATGCATTTCCCATATTGATTTTATCCTATTTGATTCAACTCAAATTTAAATTTCCGATCTTTATATTTTTACGTGATTTTTACGTGTTATCGATGCACGTATCGATTACATATTTTTCCACCGCTACGTGTAATATTTTCTCTATGATTCAATGATTTATTTTACGTATTCGAATTCGTTTTATAAATGGAAATTCTTTTTTTCCTTTTTCGATTTAAATACTTTTATACGTGTAATGCACGTGTTTTCTATATACGTGGTGATTACGTCGTGGAATATATAAAATTAATACATATACTTTTCTTATGTTGTTTTCGATTACATTTTAATAATTTTTCCGTTGATAAAATCGAATTTCATATTTTAATGTTTTTACGTGCGACAAACATATTTTTCGGTACACGTATTTGAGTGTATTCATTTTCAAAATATATTTTGAAGTGTGTGTGTGTGTGTTTATTTTATTTGTACATGAAAAATTATAGTTTTTTAATTTAAACTAATTTTACATATATATATATATATATATATATATATATATATACAACTTATATTTTAAATTAAAAATATAAATAAAAATAATTTTATGAAGTGTACACAAAGCACGTGCACGTGCACACGTGCAATGTGCACACAAAATTAAGGCCAGCTGTTTCTCATTGGAAAGGAGGAAAAAATGAGTTTTTGAATTTTAGAGAGTGGGGTTAGTGATTTAAGTGGGGAGGTGGTTTTAATAACTACTCTATTACTCTTTATATATTATACCCCACACTCTCATGTTCTCCTCATCCTCTCCTTCCTCCTTCTTCATGTCTGCCGAAACCAATCCAATCATGCAGCCATTTTCCTGTTGCCTTCCCCACTCATCTCACCTTCAACATATGTGAATATATATATATATATATATATATATATATATGAAGATGGTGAGGTGTTCCCTGTGCTTCATGCCTCTGCCGAAATAAAAAAAAACCCTTCCTTCACTCCTTTTCCCTGCCGAAACCTCCAGCAAGTTCCCCACCTTGTTTCTCCACTCATTCTCTCATCCAAATATATACAAGCATGTACATATATATACTTATATAGGTGTACATATATATGTATATGAAGTTGAAATGAAATGCTTTCTTTCCACCTCTGCCTAATCCGAAAATCCCCATCAGCAAAGCCCCACTGTTTACCCACTAAATTCCACCATTCAAAAATGTGTGTATACATGTATATATGTATATATATATGCACTTATACACCTTCTTTGCTCTCTGTCAAATCTGAAAGCCATGGTTCCCATCCAGCACCCTGCTGTTGTACTCCACCTACTCTCATACAAATCTGTTGTATACCATCTTTATTGTATAGGTATATATATAATCACATAGATATATATATATATATATATATATATATATATATATATATATGCATATATGAAGTAAGATGAGTTGGAGTGCATTCTCTGTTGCATGCCGAAAGTGATGGAGATGTTGTTCTTACTGTGCTTGGCTGAAAGTTGGTGTTTAGAGTCGTTTTCTTCTGCACGGAATTCGAGGAGGTGAAGCAGAGTTCTCTAGGAGCTTCTCATTCTAGGAGTACAATTGCTAGGAATTAAATTTCCTTAGGTGGGTGTTTCTTAAATCCTTTCTAATTTAGGAGTATGATGCTTAAGTCATTTTGGTAGATATAGTATGAGTTGTTAAAGTTATATTACCTTTATGTGATGCATATTATATTGGTATCTAGAAATTTAGTAGTTGATAAATGTAGAAAAATGCATGCAAATGAAAAATTACAATGTGAAATTGCTATGTAGACAAACTACAATTTTATTAGAGTACTTTAAGTTGATGTCATGCAAATTGGAGTCTACCATGATTAGATTTTGTAGATAGTTTGTAGGTGTATATGAAAGGGGTAAAATTGTGCCTTATTTGGGATAAATTACAATTATATGGAGATGTGAAATTTTTTCCATCAACTCAAATAATAATTAGAAGAAATATACATTCATGCTATTTTGCTATAAAGAGTAGTAGTGTTAATTAATGTGTATAAGAGTTCTCATAAATTACTATTTTGAATTTATTGGATATGAATTCACCTTATTATAAATAAAACCAGTATAAAATCGTCTTTGGAAATGTAGAAAAGTATTTTATGAACAAATATTTTTGAGACAAAAGGTAGAAATTAAAATTTATGAATGAGTTAAATATAGTGGAAACCCGAGAGTTGGAGTATAAGGAACCCAACTCATTTTGTGGCAGTTAGTCACTTGAGACCAATTGGTCTTTGGGTGCAAATTCGGTCGGTTACTGTAGCTCGGCGGAGCCGATGGACTGGGTTCGAGTCTTGTTTAGAGACTTTATTTTTATGAATTTATATTTTTATTAAATTACCGAAGATATACATATATATATATATTCTGAGTCCTCTCTATATCAGTTAGTCACTGTGGCCGTTCTGGTCGACTGGTTCGCCTTAAGTCGGTTACTGTTCACCGAGCGGGGACTTTGTGCGTGGGTTCGAATCCGACCTTGCACACTTATTTTCTTTTTTGATTTTCTTTTTTAGTATTTTTGAGTTTTAATGTGAAATAAAAATTGGGAAAAATCCTATTTAATTTTCTAAAATTGTTTAGACTTTATGAAAGTTATTTCTACATTATTTGGATATATTTTGTGACATTAAAAGGGGATTTTACATTAATGAACTTGAATTTATCGATTAAAAGAATTAGAAGTGATTTTTATAATGAAAATTGTGACTCTTGTATAATTAAAGAGAGATGAATATTTGGATTGTCATTAGATTTTCTTCTTAATCGGATTTTATGATTATTAATACTTGATTGAGATTATTTGATATTGCATACAATGGTATAAGGGATTAAACTGATAAAAGAGTTGAATTGAATTGTTTTCATGTTATGAGATTATAAAGAAATATTCTCTTTGAGAAAGAGATATGAATAAAGAAATTGAAAGATTATTTTGAGATTGAATATGACTTATTGTTGATCTCTAGAAAGAGATAGTTGTTGGAATCTAGAGTCTAGGCGAGACTCTAGTGACTAGCAATTTTTATTTATGAATTTGATATCTAACCAGTATGGGTTGAGCATCTCTTGAGAAGTAGCCAGTTAAGCTGACTATCTTTTTTGTTTGTTTTAAGTTCAGTATGGTAAGCTAGCTCTAGGTTGTGATGATTTTTCTTTTAAAACAAACTGAAATTGTAAGGACTACACTACAGTAGAGATGTGATGAAAGTAAGAGAAAAACATAAGTATGAGGGCCATTGGATCTACGGTGTGAGAGTGTTCACAGGATGTCCTCATGATGCGTCATGTCAGGGCGTGGATACTTCTCCAGGATATCGACCAGTGGCGACGCTTGTGGTGTGTTTGGTGACTATAGGTGGTGCCATTGCCCATGGAGGAGGTGAATTGTCCACAGGATGCCTGCATGATGCATCATGTGTCTATGCGTGGGATTCTTTCCAGGATGTCTGGGCATGTGCTCGTAACTCATAGAGCACCTAGGATACTTACCGTAGTTACCGTAGTAGTTTAAATCATGGTCAGAGAACCAACCCTACAAGATGAAGAACTATTAAGGGCTTTCCCTCGGACCTATGTAGTATGGAATGCATAGAATCCGAACAAGTACGGATTAGTGTCATTTAATACAAATAACTGCATTAATTAAATGCACAGCACCCATAACATCAATAGGATAGTCCCTATTTAGTTTTATTTTGTGATCAAGTTCTTGTTTGCTAAAGCATTTAAGAATCGTTATACTTTCGGCATAGTGAGGATGACCGTGTATAAGATTTCGTCGGTTGTAAGCAACTGACGTGCCCACAGTTTTATATGCAGGACTTGGAGTTTACACGAAGATATAAAAATGAATTTGTTGCTGATGATTACTTAAATGCTAAAGTTGTTACAATTGTAAATTTATCATTGTTGTATTTTATTTATTCCGCTGCGTGTTGATGTGAAAGACTCTGATGTAAAATAAAGTTTTAAATTCCTTGTAAAATTGTACGAAGTGAAGTGTAAAGATCCTGTGGAACTTCGAATTCAGACTTATTTGGAATTCGGGGTGTTACAAGTAAGGATGGTTCTTGATTCCAACTGTGAATCATTAACCGTGTCTGTAGGACTAGATAATTTCATACATTTATCTTTGATGAGCACATCCTCAAAGAACTCAACAAGTCTAGATTCTTCTAACATAAATTAGATAGATCCAACATCTGTCCACAGAACTACATTCTGCACTTTCTAAACACACACAAATATTTGTTATAGGTTCTACTTTAGGCCTTCTAGGGTCATGTACTCTAACAAATGTATTGCACCACATGTTTTCACTTTAACAAAAGTATTTGTGTTTCTATCTTATAGTCTACGAGGTGTAAATAATTTAAGGTGTAGTAACATATTAAAAATATGATTAACAATACAATATCACCCATAATTACACGAAGTCAAATAACAGTCAATAATATAGAATTCAACATTTCACTAAGTGTTTGATTCTAATTTTTATCAAAACCGTTTTGACTCTAGTAAATAGAGTGCACTAGAGATTATGCCAAATGAAAATTTCTCTAAAATTGTTAAAACATATTCACCACCTCAATCAAATCTAAAATATTTTGATCTTCGCATTTAACTAGATTTTTAATTCATCAAAATAGCGAGTGCTGCATCCTCCATATATATGAAAAATATTCAATAATAATCTCCAAGAGTAACTAAATACTTCTGATCAATCATTATCTCATCTAGTCATAAAGCTACTGAAATCACAAATATCTAAATGTATTGACTCAAGAAATTGTGTACTCCTAGAGACCATACTAAATGGTTTTCTAGTGATCATAATCTGAGCACAAATTTCACAATTGTCATATTTGATGAGGTGTCAATTAGCAGAGTTATGAGTTTTAACAAAAATACATAATTTATGTATAGTTCACATGTCCTAGCCTATTATGCCGTGTACAAGGACTACACAAATTAGAACTATTATTGTCAATTGCTTTGTTTGTTAAACTTAACTTACATATGCCATTAATTATTCAAGCATGTTATAAAATAATAATAATATGAGTTAATACAAAATTACGCTACTACATTTTACAGAGTAGTTTGCTTTCTCTCATGGTTATAATAATGTCCATATGCTCAAACATATTGAGCGAAAAGTTCTTTCCTTTATTCGTTCTCCATCATCTTCATAACGCTAAATGAGATAATGTCTAATGTTTTTATTTTAATTCAATTTTGCACACACAGTACAATGAACGAGAAAGAACAAAACGTAACTAACAAAGTCATATCTATATAATAAATTACAAAGAAAGCTATTAAGTGGCTCTCATTCAATCTTCCCTAAAATCAATGGCCTAGATTGATTCTCACAAAACATATTTTTCGATCCGCTCAAAATTTCAAACCCCAAAATTAAAATTTTTCCCCCAAAACTAAAAAACTCATTACTTTATTACTATATCTCTCTTCTCTCTTCACTTTTTCATATTTCTCTCTTTCTCTCTCTCCCTCTCTCTCTCTCCCATTTTTTTCTTTATTTATTTAGAAATTTAGATTTTAAGATTTCAGGTTTGTAAAATTTTCAGAATTTTTATGTTTTTTTTATTGCACATGTTATATTGAAAATAACAAATATCTCTTCAACAGTTAAATTTCATCATTTTCCACACTTAAAGTTCTAAGAAGTTGGATTTTACACCCTCATTTATAATTATTTTTCAACATATACTAATAGAAACATGGAATTTTATTTACAACTAATTATTATCATACTATTCAAACTTGAACTACATAATTGTTGTTTTACTGTTTACAGGGCTTTTCGTGTGTTGTATCGTTCCGAAGACATGTCGTAGGCACGTGCCCACGGGCAAATCTAGTCGTTCATTAAAAGATGATCTCTCCTAAGTTACATACATTTGTTATACATCTTATACATCAATCTTTATTTGAAAAACAAACATACAATCTCACACAAAACTGCAAATGATGGATTTAGCCAATATGTTTATACACAGAGTATGACAAAGCACACTAAGCAATTTAAAACATGCTAGTTTCAAATTGAGAATAATTATAATCTAAAACTCCCAATCATGTGATCAAACGCACAAAATGTTAACACATTCATCACATGAAAACACTAACAAAGATTAGAGTAGATCATACCGACACTTCAAGTTAGAAGTATTTTCCAAATTCGATGGAGGGCCTGCGTAGTGCAGACTTATTTACCGTGACGCAAAGCCATCGTCTCCAATACACACAAAAGTGTAAGTAACATTGAAGTTCCTACATTCATCGAATTGTTAAAGATTAGCCAATTAAATTAATTATTAGCTCTAATTAATTCTAAAAACAATTTAATTGGAGATACAGTGTTGTAGTCAAAACTTATAATTTAACTTATCAAAATAAATATTTGATTCTTGGCACATAGCCAAAACAGTTATTAAAACATGTATTTAAATAAACAGTGGTTAACACGGTTTTGTACTTTAACACTTGGCAACAACAAATAATAAGATGTATATGCAGGTAAGGAACATATTTTTAATTTAGATCTGATCCAGTCCAATCATAGTTCGATCTAGCCAAAACAACATCCTCCAAAAAATTTATTCACATCTCGTATTGTGCTTTCTTGTTCAAATTGTTGAATTCAGAAATATCGAATGTCTCTAGTTTCGAAATCTTGTATGCTCAATTCAGTTTTTCCATCTTAAGAAATAAACAGTAAATTCCAAAATCTAGAGGGTTTTTTCTGAATGATTACTACTAGCGTAATTTCAGTTAAATGAAGGTTTTTTTTTTGTAAAACTGTGTAATAGACAATAAAACAGAAATTAATTAAATAGAGTAGCACATATCTTAAAGTTTAGAGTAGACCGAATCTTGATGAAGATCAAAAAGTAGTGGAGGGTTAGATCTGAATTAGAAGTACACTGCAGTAGATCCAGTCTTCTTCTCAAACACGGAACACAAAACAACAACTAATCACTGTTGAAATCTCAGTTCTTGGTCAAACCACAGCACAGCGGAGATCCTATGCTCAAACCCAGAACACACTACTGCAAAGGCCTAGCAAATAGGACCCTTTGCCTTGGTCAAATTTAACTCAAATCTGACCAAAACCAAACTAAGGCCGAACACAGCGAAGATCAGAACTGCTCAAAAGATCAGCAACGAAGATCACCACCCAAGGCCGAACACAGAACACCAGAAATGAACCAATCAAAAAATCAAATCACAACAGATCTGATCCGATCTTCCTTGTCGATGTGTGCTCGGGAAGAAAGGAGAAGATGGAGGAGGTCAGGCTGCGGCTTGCGGTGGCGGCGGCGACGGCGATGGCGGCGGCGACGGCGATGGCGGCGGCGTAAGTCGGCGCCGGTGATTTAATTCGACGATCGGTCAAGTAATATTCTCTCGCTCTTAATCTCAAAATTAATTATAATATCTCAAGATTGTTAGAGATTATAAGAGATAATAATAATAATAGAAATTAGGGTTAGGGTTAATATCCCTACTGCTTGAGATATTATACCCTGCTTATCATAAATTAGACTATCACAGAGCACTACCTCTAGACCAGTATATATAGGATGAAACTGTGTTTAGAGTACTGGAGTTCATGTCAGTCAACCCGGTCCAACAATTAGCTTACAACACGTGCAAAGCACGTGTTACCCAATAGAACATTATACACGATAATATTCTATTATATTGAGAATATACCTATATATATATTCAACAGAGAAAATCCCAGAATCTAAACCTATCAAAGTGCTTTTGATGCTAATCCAGCATGGAGCCATTGGTCTGAACATTTTCGAAGCTCAGCATGTCATTCTTGTGGAGCCGCTATTAAATCCTTTAGCTGAAGCACTGGCGATTAATCCGTAGGGTGCATAGACTATAGAGTAGAGAAGGAAAAAAAGACTTTTGTTCACCGCTTCATAGTATGTTTAAATTCTTTTTCTAAATTACAGATATCTCCCTATACATTTTTTAACAATACTCTGTACCCCAAAATTTTCGAAGTTGGTATTTTGCACCTTCGTTTATCATTATTTATTATGTTAGATATTGTCCGAAGCTTAAACCAGTAAAAACCCTTAAAGTTACGGTCAAAACACATTGTAAAATCCTCTAAGACTCCTGCATGTGTGTCTGCTAAAATCAAAGACAATGTTACACGTGAAAGTGAAAAATATTAGAATTCAAATGTAGTTGTCGAGTCAGTGTATGTTGACCTATTGTATTTCACAATCATAAAGGGAAATAATAATAGAGATTTTCTGTGAAAGACCCTACCACTCCAAAGTTCTGGTTAGGTTAGGGTCGAGGGTTTAAATATATATTAACTCTTAACCTTTTCCACCTATCCAAATCTCAATATGCATTGGCATATATTGAAAAATATGAGCTGCATTTCCATACTCACTGCTCGAGCTGCAAGGAAAAGTGCTGGATGGGTGGGTGGTGATAGTGTAATTTTCCCTAATATTTTTGTATCTATATTCGAGAGCTCTTCTAAAAAATCTGCTCGCTTACTTTAATTGACTGGTGAACTCTGTGGAAGAGAGCATCTACTAGCTGAACCGAAGGAGGAGATTGAGTTCTGTCATCAGTACTAAAGCCAAAAATAAACATCAGCATGTGTTTACAATACAAGAGGTTGAATCTATGTTTCCAATGAATTTTTCAACCGAGAATTATGAGGAAGCTGAAGAAGTTCTGCGGCGAAAGTTTAGCCATTTGTCTCCAGGTGTGGCAACGGGCTTAGCTGCAGAAGGAAGATTGATGGAGAGCCAGAATAATTCTGCATGAAGTCAACAACAACTGAAGGTTTTGGAGTGGACCTTTGCATAGATCTGTGGATCATGTTCTTCAGCAAATCGGTACTCCACCCTGAAATACTTTCGATCTCTGTTCAATAAGGAAAATTAGAAATTAAGGCCAGAAAGGTGAAATGTATACTCTGTTGTTCATGTCTAAATAGATGATTCTTACATAATTTCCCGGAATTCTGTAAATGTAATGCCAATTACGATTGTACTCTAGGTCTGTTAGTTGATACAAATAATTATGTGAAACAAAATAGAATAAAGTATATATCAAATAAAGTTATGTAGTAATAAAAATTTTGATGGATGACTTGTGCTATGGTGTTGTTTATCGGATTGGAGCAATCTATCAGGGTTTCAGTCTCAAATGAACTATGATTCAGTTCTATGTTTATTATCGTTTCTGTTCATTACCTGATGAAATCATATGTAATTTGGGTGGCTCTGGCATCATGTTACTGCATCGAGTTTAGTTTTACTTGCTTCCTAGTTACTAAATAAGGGATTGATGAACATCTTTATAGCCTTTGTTTGAGTTGGGGATAAGTATATATGGTGCACATTCAAGTTAGAAAAATACATATGGAGAAAGACAATGCTAAGGGCTTGTATGTTGGCAGTGCTGTTGTATGTTTTGATGAGATTAATCAAATGAAATGTCTGGTTGAATTTTTAATGTATATTGGCCGTGCTGTTATATCTTTTTATGAGATTGATGAAATGAAATGTCTGGATGAATTCTTAACGACGACTTGGCATTCAGTGGAACTCGTCTTCCCAACATTGTTGGTGATACAATTTACTGTATGATATGGGTGAAAATAGAACCAAAACGGGACCGTTCAAATCGAGCACAAATCTTAAAACTCTTAGGAGTAAAATGGTAACTTCACTAAAAATGGGTCCGACGGTCCGTAAACGGGAAATAGGTCTTTTCCAAACCCAACAACCCAAAACGGGTCGGTTTAACTAGGCTGTCCTACCAGCCCAATAAGAATGGGTCCAGATTGTTTAAATACGATTTAAACCCACAACTATACATACGAGGTGGTTCAAAAACTATATTTCTTATCCTGAATGAAGTTTAAACTCTCTTCAACTACTCTTATCTCTTCATGAAGAGAAGATAACTGATTCAATCCAAAAACACCGGGAAGTAGAGATAAATCATTATCTCGAAACTGACCAAAGCGACTATAAATACCCTCTACCTCCACCAGAAATAGGTAATCAGTATTTTCTCCACAAAAGCTCCCTCATAGTCTTCTTGATTTCTGACTTGAGCGTCGGAGGGTCTGTCGCCGGGATAAACCCCAGTTTTCAGAATTTTTGCAGGTTAGTGGAGGTGATCGTCACCACACGAATCAAATCCTATGGTGCAAACGAGTCAAATTGAGAAGTCAACCGCAGTCAAAGGTAGTCCACCCCGCTAAAAGTAAAAAGGTCAATTTTTTATTGTTCCCAAAAGAATCCAAATCATCTGATTGCTCCGGCACACAAATAAGCATCAACAGATTGGCGCCGTCTATGAGAATAACAAGAAAATTTCGACCAGAAATCACCGGTAGAAAACTTCTTCCAACAAGCCTCCTAAGGGGAAAGGGAAGGCGGCGGCCTCAAGCTAACGAGTCAACCCTCTTCATCCTCCTCCTCCTATTGAGGACCATCCTCCCGCCTTTCAACAAGTGCAACCTCGGCAAGAAGAGCATCTCCTTCAACAGGTTCAGCCTCCACTGGAGAAGCTGCATTGAGGGGCTTCCGTCGGAGTCGTCTCGAACCATTTGCAAGGCCCTTCACTGAAAACAGAGGATCAGTTTACACCTCTACCCCTTCCACACTCCCTCAACCACAAACGATCTCCGTCAGGTCATCGTCATTCGCCAGCAGGGATTTGACATCCGAACCTGTTTCAACGAGAGGAGAGCTCGTGAAGAAGCCCCTCATCAACAGCAGCAGGGAAATAGGAGAAGCTCTTCCACTTGAAGACTACGATCCAGGAGCACTCCCTCCCCAAGGGGGCACAAAAGAACTCCCTCTCCAAGAAGACGAAGAAGATCCCCCTCTTCTAGGGAGACCACTGTTCCGCAAGGGATTGCAGAAGAAATCCCCCACGAGAGATGAGGCATCCAACTCCAACCAGCAGAACAACCTCTAGAAGAGGAAGAGATGAGGAAGTACCCGTCACTAAAGCAGAGCTTCGAAAGTTCAAAGATAAAATTCTTCAGGCACTCAATATAATTGTTCCCAATACCTGGCAACCCAATCCTCACCGCTCTACTCCTCACGATGCAAAAAGTCCCATGGGTCCACCAGATCTAATCAGCAAGAGGACGTTGTCCTCCGATGTCTCCGAAAGATGGAAGGTCACCTAGCATTACTGAAGCAGGAAGAAGGAAAACCGGAAAGGAGATACCGTCCCGTCAGACCCCCCCTTCTCCAAGAAGATCATTGAGGCTCCCGTCCCCGTTAACTTCAAGATCCCGACATTTGAGTCGTGCAACGGGGAGACTGACCCAGTAGACACTACAACACATGTGCGATTTACCAACGTATATTCCCCGACATTTTACCATTCGCGCCGGGGTAGGGAGTGACCAGGAATGGGGCGCCAGATTGGATGGTTATACACCGGCGGCCTCTATAAAACGCCGGGGAATCATGATATTCACCGGCGTTTTCTTTAGAAATGCCGGTGAATGGTATTATTCACCGGCATTTTAATACCACACGCCGGGGAATATATAGATACATTCACCGGCCTTTGTAATTTCAAACGCTGGTGAATTAACTGAGATAAATTCCCGCGTACCCTAACATTTCGCTCGCTAATTTCCAAAACCCAATTTGGCCGCCTTCGTTTTCCCTCCTCCCTCTCTCTATTTCGCGTGCTTCGTCTCCGTCCCTTCGTCATCTTCGACAGCCCAAATCGATTTCCCTCCTCCCTCTCTCTATTTCGCGGTGAATTTGCGATCGAAAACCACCGCTCGTCTCCCCGCTCTCTCTCTATCTCCTATGCCCCCGCTCGTCGCCCCCCTCTCTCTCTTCGGTAATTTCTCTTGATTTCTCTCCTTTTTACTGTCAAAGATGCTGAATTCATGAATCTGATTGTCATCTTAGCATGATTTTTTTTGCCAAAATGGATTCACTATCAACTAAGGATGCTGTATGTATACCAAAATCCTCCAAATCTGTACAAGAATTGGGTGAGAACAAACCTTGTGCAGGTTTCTTTTGTAGCCACAAACATCAATGGTTTAGTTGGAATGAAGAATTAATAGAGAAACATATATGCTTAGATACTGAAATTTTCATTTTCTTTTACTGTTAAAGAAGCTAAATTCATGCATCTGATTGCCAGCTTAGCATGATTTTTTTTACCAAAATGGGTTCACTGTCAACTAAGGATGCTAGCTGTATACCATAATCCTCCAAATCTGTACAAGAATTGGGCGGAACAAACCTTGTGCAGATTTCTTTTGGAGCCACAAACATCATGATTTAGTTGGGATGAAGAATTAATAGAGAACCATATATGCTTAGATACTGAAAATTTTCATTTTGTTTTACTGTTAAAGAAGTTGAATTCATGCATCTGATTGTCATCTTAGCATGATTTTTTTACCAAAATGGGTTAACTGTCAACTAAGGATGCTGTATGTATACCAAAATCCTTCAAATCTGTACAAGAATTGGGCTGAACAAACCTTGTGCAGGTTTCTTTTGTAGCCACAAACATCAATGGTTTAGTTGGGATGAAGAATTAATAGAGAAACATATATGCTTAGATACTGGAAATTTTTATTTTCTTTTACTGTTAAAGAAGCTGAATTCATGCATCTGATTGCCATCTTAGCATGACTTTTTACCAAAATGGGTTGACTGTCAACTAAGGATGCTAGTTGTATACCAAAATCCTCCAAATCTGTGCAAGAATTGGGCTGAACAAACTTTGTTCATGTTTCTTTTGGAGCCACAAACATGAATGATTTATTTGGGATGAAGAATTAATAGAGAAACATATATGCTTAGATACCGGAAATTTTTATTTTCTTTTACTGTTAAAGAAGCTGAATTCATGCATCTGATTGCCATCTTAGCATGATTTTTTTACCAAAATAGATTAACTGTCAACTAAGGATGCTGTATGTATACCAAAATCCTCCAAATCTGTACAAGAATTGGGTGAGAACAAACCTTGTGCAGGTTTCTTTTGTAGCCACAAACATCATGATTTAGTTGGGATGAAGAATTAATAGACAAACATATATGCTTATATACTGGAAATTTTCATTTTCTTTCACTGTCAAAGATGCTGAACTCATGCATCTGATTGTCATCTAAGCATGATTTTTTTACCAAAATAGGTTGATTAATTTTGCTCCTCTAATGAATTTATTGAATCTTTGACAGGTACAAGATGCCTAGGCGTAGAAAACGGATAAACATAAATGATGGCAACGAAAGCCATGGGGATGAGCAGCCACTATATAATAGTGGCAGTCAAACAGAGGAGGGGGAGGGTAGAACGCCGCCCACTATCAAAAAACATCGAGGGCGAACTAAGATGTCGGGCATATGGAAACTTAATAATGACGAAAGGATTGTGGTGGAGGAAAACAGTGTCAGGCAACCGGTTGGTGATAATGCAAGCATATTCTCATCCTTTATTGGGGTAATAGCAAGGAACCCACGGATAATTCCTTTGTCGTACGAGAGTTGGCCGAAGGTGCCAACCACGACAAAGGCAACTGCAATTACAATAATCAAGGTATTTCCCATCTAAAATAAATAATTGGTAGGCTCAAATATATTATTGAAATATGTATTTTTGGTGATGGGTATTCGGTTTATGCAATTCAGTTATCATTTGTTAAACTTCATAAATTTTGAAGCAATACTTCTCGTTCTCGGACTCCCTTACGCCTTGGGTTGAAAAGTCACTCTCCAAAAAGTGGAGGGACTACAAGAGTGACTTGAAGGCTAGGTTTTTGACAAAGACCTCACAGAGGCGGATAATGCAGGGGTTGTTCCACCGAATGTGGAGCCTTCAGATTGGCAATTCCTTGTGCATTACTGGTGTTCGGCGGTCGGTCAGGTATTTACATTACTAACCAAAATTTAATGACTTTGTGGTTGTATGGCTACTCTAATTAAAGATGATGTTAACTTCATTGTGGCATGTACAGAAAAGGGCGGAGGTGGGTGTTGCCAGTAGGTCAAAGCAGCTAGTGTTGCACACTGCTGGTATACAGAGCTTTGCTCTGGTTCGGAAAGAATTGGTAAGCACAATCAAATTGAATATTTTTGATTTACAGTTATTTGTTTATAAGCATTTCATCTTACTAATATATAGGAAGAAGATTTGGGGGGTTCTACGGAGTTTGGCGACATAGATTTTTTCGATGCCACCCACAAGTCGAAGGATGGGACGTATGCGAGTCCTGAGGCAGAACGGATTGTGGTAATTAGAAATTTACTACTATATATAGGCTATAGCAATTTTATTGTTTATATATATCTTCAGTTGCGTTTACTTTTTGATGATCTCTTGCTATTTTTTGTAAATGGCTAATAATTTGTCGAAATCTCATCTGCTTTTAACTCTGATTGTTATGTACTTTACAGACTAACGCTCGGAAAAAGTTTGGTGAAATCTCTTCCGCTTCAGATTCTGACCCTACGACGGCATCCACAGATTTCCGTACCCGCCAGCGACTTGCCTTGACCGCAGTTAGGGGAAAGGAGAGGCATGGACGTGTCCGTGGTATGGGGCTATGCCCAACCCCCTCGCGGTTATTCGGGCGGAGTGAATCTACTTCAAGTGGGTCTCGGGACGAGGAGATGACTTCATTAAAGGCACAAGTGGCACTCCTCCAAGAACAAATGGCCCAGTTAATAGGGCAGCAATCTCAAGTCCCACCACCGGTAAGTCTTTAAATTGGTAATTTTGAAGAGATTATAATTTTGAATGCATGAAAGACACGTATTAGTGTTTGTGAGTCTGCATTGTGGCTGTCGTCTAATGGCTGTCGTCTATGTTTCTTAATTGGGCTGTGATTAGAAAGAAAGGGCTCGAGTGGAGATCTGGAAACCCATATAGAGACATCTCGTTTATTATAATCTATTATTATTGTTGGACCAACCCCCTCTTGCTGTTGTTGCTGATGTCTCTTTGTGTGCGTGTGTTGAAGAGAAAGAAGGGATGAGAGAGAGTTGAGGAAAATGCCGCTATGTTAGCCTTGTGTATCCTCATTCTCTACCATTCCTCTTTCTGGCTCCATTTATGGCTTCTATATTAAATTGGTTTCCTTCCACGATGACAGTTCCGTAAAACTACACTTGATATGAGCCCTGTTCTTATTGTTCTTCAATAAAATTGGGAGTTTTGGTGAT
Organism: Hemerocallis citrina; assembly: GCA_017893485.1. Taxonomy (NCBI): domain Eukaryota; kingdom Viridiplantae; phylum Streptophyta; class Magnoliopsida; order Asparagales; family Asphodelaceae; genus Hemerocallis; species Hemerocallis citrina. The sequence continues at coordinate 39,821,670 of CM030366.1, forward strand.
CCAACTAGTGATCATAGATGCACCCCACTGCATACTCACAAACACTAATACGTGTCGTTCATGCATTCTATGACCAACCCCACTTTGGCATATAGCATGCTTAGATGACATTCTAAGAAACCTGCACAAGGTTTGTTCTCACCCAATTCTTGTACAGATTTGGAGGATTTTGGTATACAGCTGGCATCCTTAGTTGAAAGTTAACCTATGGAGGAGACACGTGGTAGGTGGGCCCCCTGCTTCTTTGTGTTTTGATGTCGGTGGAAATCGACTTTGGAGCCTCTGTCGACGAATGAGAGAGCACCACGTGGCTTGTGGGACCCTGGGACCGTTGACCAGCCAATACCTTTTCTTGCGTTTCGATGTCGGTGCCAATCGACTCGGAGCCTCTGTCAACGATTGAGAGAGCGCCACGTGGCATGTGGGTCCCTGGGACCATTGACCAGTCAACGCATTTTCTTGTGTTTCGACGTCGGTGGCAATCGACTTCGGAGCCTCTGTCGATGAATGAGAGAGCACCACGTGGCATGTGGGTCCCTGGGACCGTTGACCACTCAACGCATTTTCTTGCATTTCAATATCAGTGGCAATCGACTTCGGAGCCCTTTCGACGAATGAGAGAGCGCCATGTGCACAAGCCCCTGGGGCCGTTGACCAGTTAACGCATTTTCTTGTGTTTCGACATCGGTGGCAATCAACTTTAGAGCCTCTGTCGACGAATGAGAGAGCACCACGTAGCATGTGGGTCCCTGGAGCCGTTGACTAATCAACGTATTTTCTAGCATTTCGACGTCGGTGGAAATCGACTTCGGAGCCACTATCGACGAATGAGAGAGCGCCACGTGGCTTGTGGACCCCTGGGGCCGTTGACCAGTCAATGCATTTTCTTTGGCATTTTTCACCAAATGGGCCAGGCTTTTGCGTTGTTGGGAGCCTCTTAACCATGGTAGATGTGCCACCAACCCCAGTCTCTATAAATCTCCACCTCCTCTCTCATTTGCTCACTATTCTTTTTTTTTACTCAGGCGAAATTTTTACTCTGTGAGAGCTTCCGACAAGTTTTCATCGTCTTCCGACGTGTTTTCAGGCCGTAGCTTTCAAAGCAAGGTAACTTCATACTTAGTTTATTTTTGCTTTATAGAATTTCTATCATCCCTTCGAGGAAGGCGACCTCTCCTCTTCTTGCCCCCGAGGCTTCCTCTAGTCAGGTCCCCCCGATTGACAAGGGCAAAGCCGTGGTAGGGCAGGCTTCGGTAATTGTTGAGATGAGGATCCATGAGGATCGGAGGATGGGAGAGTTTGGAAGAATGCTTGGGGTTCTGACTGGACTACCGAGGGTTCGAGAGCTTTCGGGGGACCAGGCAGAGCGGATAATGTACGGGATGGCTCGAAGCTTCGAGGAAAACGAGGCCAGAGAAACGTCGGAAGCAGACGAGACGATCTCCATCCTTACCGAGGAGGACTTGATAAGGATTCGGGTATGTTTCCAAATCCCAAGGGAGTTCAACCTAATGCTCCCCGGGCCGGGGTGAGAACCAACTTGCCAATGCCCGTTGACATGTGATTCTTGCCATTCAACGCGTTCTTGGTGGGAGTTCGGCTCCCTCTCCACCCCTTCATCGCCGAAGTGTTGAGGTGGTTCCGCGTCAGCCTCATTCAATACATGCTAAACGTATGGAGGCTGATAAACGGATTCGTCCTCCACTGTCAGGAAGCGAGTCTCGAGCCGAGGTTGAATGTGCTCCGAACGGTGTACCGGATGCATCAGCAGCATAAGGATGTATACCGATGGTATCTGGCACTGAGGTTTGGGACGAAGTTGGTCGGTTGTCCGGACTCGATAAATAATTGGAGGGACAAGTACTTTCTCATCCGAAGTCGAGGGCCATGGGGAATCCCCACAGCTTGGGTAGAGTCGGTCCCTAAGAAGGTCAAGCAGAGCCCAACTCTTAGCACCGAGGAGGAAGATATGGTCCGGACTCTGCTCGATCACCCAAAGTTTGATTGGAAGGATTTGACCGAGGAAGTGCTCTTCCGGGGGGTCTTAGCTCGATAAATCCTAGTACAATTTTGCTTTGTGTGTGTATTTTGTTGAGGTCGACGATAGCCTTTTCTTTCGTGTTGCTAGGAAAGTAGGCTATTTTTTCTAACTCCTTTTTTTTTTGCAGAATCAGTGGACTTTGATGACTTGCTGACATAGCGTGGGGTCCTGGGTAGTAAGGCCCCGAAGAAGAGGAAGAGGGTTTCCTCGAAGGCCCCCTCAGCGGCGGTACAGGCCCACTGCACCGCCGCAGAGCAGCTGGGGAGATGACCCCCCTCGGCCTTGAAACCTTTGGCTGCAGCGGCTGCTTCGGCATCGACTGGCACAAGGGTCTTCCTGATATCGGCTGCCTTAGGGCTAGAAGCTCTGCCCCTGACTGAAGTCGAGGTGTTCCTAACCGAGGAGCACAAGAAGATCTTTGTCCCGGACTGGCAGGTCCGTAAGTTCGACGGGTTCCTGGGCGATTCGTCGGCATGCATGCAAGCGGTTCGACACCTTGCCATGCCGAAGGATGAGGCAGCCATGGAAACGGGAAGCGTGGGGACGACGCTCTCGAGGTCGCACGCTCGGCGATGTCGGTAACCTTCAAAGTCCACGTTCTTTTTTGTTGAGCACTTAGTTTTTTTTTTACAACCCAAGTCCTACTCTTCGCAAATCACTTGCCACTTTAGCCATCTGATGAAGAAGGTGGCCGAGCAAGAAAAGGAGCTAAGGCTCGAGGCGGATAAAGCTCGGGGAGAGAAGCTTTGGATCGCCAAGGAGCTCGAGCAGGATAGATTCGAGGCCGAGTCGAAGAACTCGAGGTTGGGGCACCTCGAAGCCGTGGTCACCAAGCTGGAGGCAGACAACTCTCGGCTTCTTAAGGCTGCCGAGGGGGAGGCTAAGGACAAGGAGGACGCAGTGGTCGCAGCGAGGCTAGAGGCAGTGAAGGAGGCCGAGGAGCAGGCCATGGAGAAGGCGAAGGGGTTCCTCATCGTGAACATGGCGAAGGCGTATGCTCGAGCCATAGATGAGGTGAGGAGGAAGTTCCCCGAAGTGGACTGCGTCGGGTGGCGCCTCTTTCCGGATCCTGTCCCCGGATTCGACGACGTCTCAGAAGGTGACAAAGAGGGCAAAGAAGAAGAGGAGGTCAAGGGGATCAAGGGAGGAGATGTTGAGGCTGAGGGGGATGCTCTGTCGGAGGCTACGCCCCTGGCCATCGTGGTCCCTGAGGAGGCGCCTTCAGCAGAGGATCGCTCGAAAGAGGTCAACCCCTGATTCGTCTCGTATCTTGCTTCTTCTTCTTTTTTTTTTGCTTTTCGATTATGTAGTGCCGAACTGCGGACTGGCCACCGCTTGTAATCTTGGATTTTAATGAAATTTTTTGAACAAGTGTTGTAGTTCGGAATTGAATGAAAAACTTTTTTGAACAAGTGTTGGAGTTCGGAACTATTTTTGAAACACTTTTTTGAACAAGTGTTGGAGTTCGGAACTGCTTTGAAACACTTTTTTGAACAAGTGTTTGAGTTCGGAACTGCTTTGAAACACTTTTTTGAACAAGTGTTGGAGTTCGGAACTGCTTTGAAACACTTTTTTAAACAAGTATTGGAGTTCGGAACTGCTTGAATAACTTCTTGAACAAGTGTTGGAGTTCGGCATTGCTTGGGTCTATCCCACTCTTGAGTCGTTTTACGATCGACTTGCTTAGATTTAGCTTTGCCACATAGTGTCCTTAGCTTGGATGATTTATTTGCTATTGTGGACTTTTCAGATTGTTGAAGCGCTACCACTCACCGACGTGCCTCGAGTGGTCGAAGTGGCACGTCTCAAGGCCGGTCTAGGAGCGACAAGATTGGGGCTCATGAGGAACCAAGAGTCGGATCTCCGTAAAGCGAAGTATGAGCTGAATCACCTGAGATCAACTCTAGTTCGCCGAGACATAGAGAGGAGACGATTGGAAGATAGGATTAACGAGATGACCCCTGAAGGCGATGACATGGGCTTATCGGCGGCTGCCAACCTCGTCCTGAAGCTTAAGCACCTTCGTCACTCTCTGTTTAAGGTGACAGCGGAGAGGGACGAGCTAAAGAAGGTGGCCTTCGATAAGAGCATGGAGGTTGCTCACCTTCGGTGGACGATCACCAATGGCCCTCGAGGGGCAGGCTCGATGCGACTGACTCGTTTGAAGATAACCATGAAGGACGACTCTCTTAAAGAGAGAATTGTCGAGCTCGAGGAGGAGGTCGCTCGTCTTCGACCACGATCTGAGGGAAGCACTGTCAGAACTACCTCTTGCACTCGGGAGGAGTATAACAGGGGGTATCATTCCGCGAGCTCGCGCTTCGCTCGTCGCCCATACATCGAGACCCTGGAGATGTGCAAAGAGGCGTGGCCGCTTCATCGAGCGGAGCATCTGTTGGGGCCACCGTTAGATCGGGCGCAGATGATGCTTCTCGGCTCACCTCTGAGGTAGGGCGTCGACAGTACAACATTCGTCGCCCCCGTGTTCTCTTAACCGGAGTATCCCCGCTCCTAAGAGGCGTAGAAGTAGCTTTCTATAATCTTGTAATCTTGGTTTCACAAGTTTTGTATCTCTGTGTAAAGTTGAGTCGGTCGTCTGTAATTAGGCTTGTCTCTCAGACTTTAATAAAATAATACTTGTTTTGTGAACTTGTGTGCTTTGCTAGCATTTGCAATTGTCAATAGTTGTGGGAGTAATCACTAACGATGAACCACTTTGTACTCACTTACAAGCAAGTAGCTGAAGTGGAATCAAACCAAGTGTTGGACTCCGAACTTGTCGTTTAGAAGATATCAATAGCTGTAGGAGCAATTTCGAATGGCGATCCACTTCATACTCGCTTAGAAGCCAAGTAGATGAAGTGGAGTCGAACCAAGCGTTGGACTCTGAACTTGTCGTTTAGAGAATATCAACAGCTGCAGAAGCAATTCCGAATGGTGATCCGCTTCGTACTCGCTCAAAAGCAAGTAGTTAAAGCAGAGTCGAACCAAGTGTTGGACTCCAAGCATGTCATTTTGAAAGTATCAATAGTTGTAGGAGCAATTCCGAATGGTGATCCGCTTCGTACTCGCTTAGAAACAAGTAGATGAAGCGGAGTCGAACAAAGTGTTGGACTCCAAGCATGTCATTTTGAAAGTATCAACAGCTGTAGGAGCAATTCCGAATGGTGATCAGCTTCGTACTAGCTTAGAAGCAAGAAGTTGAAGCGGAGTCGAACCAAGTGTTGGACTCCAAGCGTGTCATTTTAATGCGAATTTTTTTTTTGTAAGTAGAGTTAGACTACCAAAAAATAGAGAACTTACAAAGTAGAGTTAGACTACTCAAAAATATAGAACTTGCGGGGAAAGATTTCTTTTTATTGAAAACAATTAGGCGACCGCTTCTAAGTTGCGAGCCGCCTTTACACTTTGATAAAAGGAAAATAGAAAATAAGGACTTTAGACATGTCTTATGGAGTGCTCTTGCGGAAGTTGCTTGGAGCGGTGTTTAGACACCATCTTGGTACTTCATCAAGTGCTCTGCGTTCCATGTCCTCGGTATTCTCCTGCCCCCTCGGGTCTTCGAGTTGATACGCGTCTGGGCGAATAACTCTGGAGACCCTATACATTCCTTCCCAATTGGGTGCCAAATTGCCTTTTTTGCTTAGATTGGAGATCAATAACTTTCGGAGCACTAGGTCTCCCTCTTTAAGGTTGGATGGCCGTACCCTCTTATTGTAAGACTGAGTGATCCTACGGTGGTAGGTCTCTTATCGAATTGCGGTTCTCTCGCGGACCTCGTCTATGAGGTCCAGGCAGTTGTGAAGCTAATTCGCATTCTGCGCTTCACTAGGCTATCAGTTGGGGTGAATGCAGGCCCACTTCTAAGGGGATGAGAGCTTTGGAACCATACGTGAGGTTGAAGGGGGACTCCCACGTCGGAGTTCTTTTGGTGGTGCGATAGTTCCAAACCACATTGGGGAGTTATTCGACCCACAACCCCTTAGTGGATTTGTCAAGCCTCTTCTTCAAGAAAGAGAGGATTTGTCGATTTGCGTTCTCCGCTTGGCCATTGGACTAAGGGTGAGCTATCGAGAAGAATCGCTGCTGAATGCCGAGGTCGGTGCAAAAGTTGCGAAAGGTCTCTCCCGCAAATTGAGTCCTGTAGTCGGTTACGAGGATCCGAGGTACCCCAAACCGGCAAACGATGTTCTTCCAAAAGAACTTCTGGACCTTATGCTCAGTGATTGTCGAAAGAGGTTCAGCCTCGATCCATTTTGAGAAGTAGTCTATTGCTACTACTCAGAACTTCAGCTGGCCTGGCGCTGGAAGGAAGGGTCCAAGCAAATCCATCCCCTACATTGCAAAAGGGATTGGACTCGCCAAGGAGGAGAGTTGCGCTTGGGGTAGGTGATGAATCGGGGCGAATTTCTGGCAGGAGTCGCACTGGCGAACGTATTCCTCGGGGGTCACTCAACAGTGTGGGCCAGAAGTAGCCATAGTTCAGGAGTTTTTGGGCAAGGGATCTCGCTCCCAAGTGCGCGCCACACAGACCGTCGTGGGCCTCCTTTAGCGCATAGAGCGCTTCCTCTGGGGAAAGGCACCTCTGATAGGGTCGACCATCGATCTGGGTGTAGAATCATTTGTACATGACTCCGTCAAGGAGTGTGTACTGCTCGGCTCGTGTCCTGATCCTCTTTGCCTTCTTCGAGTCTTCAGGAAGGACTCTGTCCCTGAGGTACTCGAGGAAGGGCTTCATCCAGTTCTCCCCAAGTGTTAGGGGGTAGGCTTCCATTGGCTCCGAGCTATCTTCATCAATGCTAGGTCTGAGGAGGACCTCTGTCAAGACAGTCCTCTCTAGACCTTGGAGGAATGAGGAGGCGAGCTTAGAGAGAGCATCTGCCTGCGCGATTTCCTCACAAGGAACCCGCTGAAGTTGAACATCTTCGAATAAGGCCAGAAGCTCCCTAACCTTTGCCAAGTACTTGGCCATACGCTCGTCCCTTACCTCGTATTCCCCTGACACTTGGTTGACGACCTATTGCGAATCGCTGAAGAATCTGACCAACTTGGCCCCGGCTTTGAGAGCCATGCAGAGCCCCGCTATGAGGGCCTCATACTCTTCTTCGTTGTTTGATACCGGGAAGTTCAAGTGGAGGGAGTATTGGAGGATGAAAGTGTCTGGGCCGGTCAAGATAACGCCAGCCCCACTTCCGTCGGCGCAAGAAGACCCATCCACATAAACAGTCCAGACGAAGGGGTCGGTAGACGACTCGCAAGGGTCGGGAATGGTACTCTCTACAATGAATTCGGCCAGAGCTTGGGTCTTGATTGCTGTTCTTGGCTGGTAGCTGATGTCATGTTGGCTCAGCTCGATGAACCACTTCATCTGGTGCCCGGAGGTCTCAGGCTTGTGGAGAACTTGCTTGAGCGGCTGGTCGGTAAGGATGACAACCAAATGAGATTAGAAGTAGGGGCAGAGCTTTCGAGCTGCCATAACCATGGCAAGAGCCATCTTCTCTAGTTTTGGGTAACAGAGTTTGGCATCCCGGTGGACCTTACTCACATAATATATGGGCCTCTGCGTTCTATCATCTTCTCTTACAAGGACCACACTGAGGGTTTACTCCCAAGCGGCGAGATATAGGTAGAGGACCTCTCCAGGGGTTGGCTTGCTCAAGAGCAAGGGGTTGGCTAAGTATGTCTTGAGCTGGTTGAAGGATTTTTGTTGCTGTTTCCCCATTCAAAGCCTTTAGCCCCCCTGAGAGCCTTGAAGAAAGGGAGGCACTTTTCTCCGGATTTGGAGAGGAACCGCCCAATTACCGCGAGGCGCCCCGTGAGCCTCTATACATCCTTGACGCTGGAAGGAGGAGCCATTTTGAGAATGGCCTGGATCTTCTCGGGGTTGGCCTCTATGCCCCTCTGGCTGACCATAAACCCCAAGAACTTGCCAGATGAGACTCCGAACGCACACTTGTTTGGATTCAGCCTTATATTATGCCTCCTGAGCACCTCGAAAGCTTCTTGGAGGTTGAGGACATGTTCCTGCCCTCGAGTGCTCTTGACCAACATTTTGTCTACGTAGACTTCCATGTTTCGGCCAATCTGGTCTCAGAAAACCCTGTTCACGAGGTGCTAATAAGTAGCTCCCGCGTTCTTCAAGCCGAACGGCATTACCTTGTAGCAATACAGGCCCTGATCCATCTCGAACGAGGTCTTCGGGATGTCGAGAAGGAACATCTGAATCTGGTTGTACCCCAAGAAAGTGTCTATGAAACTGAGGAGCTCATGCCCGGAGGTCGCATTGATCAGGGCGTCGATGCTTGGAAGAGGAAAAGGGTCCTTTGGGCACGCCTTATTGAGATCGGAGAAGTCGATGCATATCCTCCGGCTTCTGTTGGCTTTCCTGACCATCACCACATTGGATAGCCACTCGGGATAGTTCACCTCTTGGATGAACCGAGCATTGATGAGCTTTTCGACTTCTTCTTTGATTGCCTGTTGATGCTCGGGAGCGAACTTGCAACGCTTCTACTGAACGGGCTTGAAACCCGGGGCAATGCTGAGATGGTGCATTAGGAGCTCCATGGAGATCCCAGGCATGTCGGCCACGGTCCAGGCGAAGAGATTGCGGTTCTCCCTTATGCACTGGGAGATGTCTTCTTTGATGGAGGGGGAGAGTTCCTTGCTGACCCGGAACGTCTTGGTGGCGTCTCCCTTTGAGAAGGGCACTTCTTCTAGTTCATCCACCAGTTCAGAGATGGTCTGGCTATTCTCTGGTGGGCTCTCTAGGGCTTCTAGGGAGAGGACCGGGCCTCCCATTGAGGTCATATAGCACTTACGAGCAGCCTCTTGACTCCCTCTCACTTCCCCTGCCCCTGCGGGGGTGGGGAACTTCATCTTCATGTGGTAAGCCGAAGGGATGGTTTGGAGAGCAGCAAGGCCTGGTCGACCCAAGATCACGTTGTAGGCGGCCTTCACGTCCATCACCATGAAGTCCAATGGCTCCATGCAAGTGTCCAGGGCTTTGCCAGCGGTGACGTCGAGAGTTATAACTCCCTTGATCGTCACCGAAACCCCAGTGAACCCATGAAAGGTGTAGCCAGCCGGCTTGAGCCGGTCTCTTGATAGCTGGAGGCCTTTGAACGCCTCCAAGAAGAGGATGTTGACCGAGCTTCCATTGTCCACCAGCACCCGGCGAACGTCGAAGTTGGCCATTTTGAGGTTGATGACGAGGGCATCGCTGTGGGGCGTGCGGACGCCTTCCAAGTCCCTATCGGAGAACGTCATAGGGACTCCTAGGCCCTTAGGGGGAGGATGGCTCTGCATGGAGTTGACTTCCCTAACGAAGGATTTTCGGGAGGAGTTAGAATCTTCCCCCATTTGGCCTCCGTGTATCAGGTGCAAGATGGCCTCTACTTCTGCCTCCGGAGTCTGTGCACTGCTCTGTTCACTTCTTAGCCATCCTGGGTGGTGGAGGCGGATCGGCTCTGTCCCTCCTCACAAACCGAGCGAGCTGCCCCCTCTGGATAAGGGCCTCGATCTCAGCCTTCAGGGACCGACAATCATCAGTGTCATGCCCGTGGTCCCGATGGAACCGACACCACTTATCCCGGCTTCTCTTCTTTCCGGGGATGTTCATCTTCGGAGGTGGTGGCATGAGACATTCATTCCCAATCTCCATCAGGATGGCGGAAATACTCGCATTAAGCGGAGTGAACTTCTCGAAGCGGGGGAGAGGACGCCACTGACCCCCGTTATCCTTTTGGATCGTCTTAGCTCCTTCTTCCTCTACAGTCTTCCGTTTGTTCCCGAAAGAAGATCCCTCCAGAGTGGGGCAGTTGAGAGCCTCTTCAGCTCGGATAAACTTCTCGCTCCTGAGGAGGAGCTCGGAGAAATCCCGAGGAGGCTTCTTGGCTAGGAAGCCTGAGGTCGAGGTTGTTGACATTGGATTGGAAGGCAGCCGAAGCGACCGACTGATCCAATGAGGCAATGGACCTGGTCTCTGAAGTGAACCTCTTGACATAATCCCTCATCCATTCGCCCTTCTTTTGGCTGAGGAAGAGCAGCAAGGTGCTCATCTTCTCGGAGCGGTGACTACTCACGAAATGCGCGAGGAAGAGACCTTCGAACTGGTCGAAGGAGAAGATAGATGCCTGTGCAAGATGAGAATACCACTCTCGAGTTGGTCCCTTGAGTGTAGTCGGGAAGGTCTTGCAGAGGAGGGCGTCGGATGCATGATGGATCATTATGAGAGTTTTGAAACCCTCGATGTGATCTGTGGGGTCCGACTCCCCGGTGTAAGTCTCGAAGTGTGGAAGCTTGAAGTTGTCTGGGACAGGGGCCTCCATGATGGTGCGGGAGAATGGGGGCCTGCTTGGGCGGAGGTTCATCGCCCGTTGCTCCTCGTCTCTATCCAGCTGGCTGAGGTGCCTCTCTATCTCGTGGAGACGGCGGTAGACCGAGTCCTCCCTTCAGACTTGCCTGGCTGAGCCCTGAGACTCGTTCTCAAGTCGAGGAGGGCTGGGGCTACGATGGCAATGGCTCTGAGTAGGTGGTGGACTGATAGAATGATGGGGGTGACTCGGAGTAGGCCACGGACTTCGGGAGCAGCAGTGGTGATCGAGAGAAGGGCGATGATGGCTCGGAACCGGCCTAGGACTTAGGAAACGGCGGTGATGGCTCGGAGCTGGCCTGGGACTTCGGGAGCGGCGATGATGGCGAGGAGCTGGCCGAGGCTGGGAGCCCGATGGCCGTTGTTAGGGACAGCGTTGAGCGCCCGAAGGACCGCCTCCTGGAATTGTTGAAATTCCGCCCTTGTGACGGGGGCCTCCTGCTCGTGATTGACTCGAGCTGTCAGGAGGAGTGCCGAGGAGCAGCTTCGTCTTTGGTAATGTAGCGGTGACTCTCTCTGCCTCTGGGGAGAGTTGGACCCCTTGCGGTCTGATCGGCGTGGTGACCGATCCCTCGGGTGCTCCCGGCAAGGGTTCGCCTCGCGCATCTGCCTCTCATCTAGATGGGTCCGAAGATTGGGCCCTGGCTTGTTCTGCCAATTGTTGAGCACGTTCCGCGGATCCTTCGGCGTAGGAGGACTATGGGAGGCCATAGAATCTGAGGCATTGTGGATGGACACCCGAACCTGATGTATAGGTTGCTTGTGGCAGCTCCGCCGGAAGGGCTCCCCACTGTTGCTTGGGGCCATATAGGTTGCAGAATAGACTGAGGAGCCTGCTGTTCGAGCTGCAGGGCCTGCTGGACGGGTGGAGGGAGATCCTCCGGAGGAGGTGGAGGAGGATGAGAAGAGGTTGCTCTTTGGTTGGAGTTTGCGGGCTTCCTCTTGGGAGGCATGGTTAGCAGTAGCTTTGGCTGAAGAAGAAAGGTGGGGTTGCTTGTCGAGTGATTCTCACAGACAGCGCCGATCTGTTGCCGCTGAATCTGGTGTGGGGGCAATAGACAAAATTTGTAGGTTCGTAGGAACTCGAACGAGCTGAATCTGACTTCTTCCTTGTTGACAAATTGACTCCTTGGTGCTCCTGCGGACCTGCAAAAACGTTCGAAACACAGGGATGGATCCCGGCGACGAACTCTCCGACGCTCTTGTCAATACCAGAAAAAGTAAAGGAAAAGAGCTTGAGTGGACAAAGATTGATCACCTGTGGCAGTATGAGGTAGGGGGTATTTATAGTTGCCGTGGGAGTCTGTTTCAGGATCAGAATGAATCCCTACTTTCCGGTGTGGCTGGATAGGGGTGGTTATAACCACCTCCTCAGGATAAGGACGAGTAAGGATTTCCTCCTATCTTGTTGAACTGGTCCCTAACGAGTTGAGACTCATTCTCAGCTGAACAGATACGTTCATGGGTTAGCGGGCTTAAGAGGAGAGACTCGGTTCCCAATTCGGACCCGTCTGTAGGTGAAATTACCATCTTGCCCATGTGGCTTTAAGATTCGTGCCCATTTTGAACGGTTCCGATTTAACCCCATTTTTAGCCATATCAGTCACCTCACAGATGATTGCCAAGCTCTCAAGGATGAAGTTGAAGCGTTACTCCGACGATGATACCTCACCAAATTTGCATAAGTAAATGACACTGAACCTTTGCTTGTGAGGGGAGCCAACAAGCGAGCAGAGAAGCCAACCGAGTCCCAGGGATAGGGACGGATGGAGATATTTCATGTTACTCATTGAGGAACAATGGGGGAAGCCTCTATGTAACCCATGTTTTCCATTTTCTGTATTTTGGGTGTATTTTTCTCTTTCCGTGTATTTATTCATTTTGTACTCTTCTGTTTCTTCCGAACCATGTATTTGATCTTCGTTCTCATAATAAATCCATCTGTTTTGACTTTTGACTCTATTTTGTGGCCTTGAATAATTTCTTGTTTTGATCTAATCTTTCTGTCCCAATTTATTCTCTCGATTTAATTTGTTTTGCTCCAATTAATCTTGTTCATGGTTATTTTTTTTGGGTCTAATTAGATGCCCTATTATCTCATTAATTGGATCATCCTATATTTTATTAGATCCTATTAATCCCCTTAAACCCTATTCTAATTCCTATTGGATCCTAAAATCTAACTACCCAATATGCAACCTGTTAAACGCATAAACCCAACTTACTTCTACCCGTCAGCACCTAACCCTAATATACTCACACCTATATATATAAACCTATATATACATTACCCTGTTCATCCCCTTTGCCGCCTATTACTCTCGAAACCCTACTCTCACCCCCTTCATCCCTGTGTGCATCTCTCGACCTACTTCCAAACCCATCCCAGTGCTCCTCTACCTCTCTCCTCCTTTCCCCCGATGCCCTAACAGCCGACGACACTGATCACCAGACCCCGACCTCTCCCCCTGGCATCCCTATCGCGTCGCCAGACAGCAACCAGGCGCCAGACCCCCGATGCACCTCCTCGACGTCCTTGTGCGTTGTTTCCCCTCCTCGGCAGCGACAACACCTCAGTGCCGCCCTGCCTCTCTATCGCGACGCCATCCGCAGAGGCAGATAACAACAGCAGCTACGGCAGCAAGCACTGCCACCACCCTCACCGCTGTCCATCATTTCGCTCGACCGTGCACACCCCAGGCTGCCATTGCTTGGCTCTGTGTGCATGTGGTAGATCTTGGGTGTTCGTGTGATCGTGTGCGCGTGTGTTCGTGAGTCATTCATTTGAGATCATGTCTGGGAAACCGTTCCCGTTATTCTCGCTTTTTGCATCGTTTCTATCGTCGAATATAAGGCAAGTAACTTGTATTCTTTTTGTTGCAAATACAAGTACTAAATACCGCATGTAATGTAGCTTTTGTTCCTAGAGTCAATTCCCATGAAATCCCTTGTTTAATTTTGTGTCTAGTTGTTGATCCATCCGTAGTTGTCTCGTTACACACACGACATGAAATAACTTAGATCTAATAAATTTTTTGATGTATACATGCATGTTGTTCATAATTTATAAAGTGTTGTATGATCTTGTATGCTTGATGCGTTAGGAGTAGTATAACTTGTTCTAGACGTGTTAAATACCCCATATCATGTTGCTTGGACATCTAGTATACAATATTTTGCATTTTGTTAGGATTTGAATGTGTTACATATGAACTAGTTGATTTTATGCTTGAAGAAGATTTCAATTTTTGCTGTTACCCCATTTTTGTTTAGTAATTTAGACCCTGCTGAGGTCAGTAAATAAAAATTATTTGTGAATATGAATTATAGAGAATTCTGTTTATTTTCCAGGATTTCTGAAAGATCTCAGTTTCGATTTGTCAGTTGCAAGTTATGGCTATTTTACTACAGATGTGTAGAAAATTCCAGATTCTGTTTTATATGAATTTTGTATGGTCATTTATTTTTATACTGATGTTAAATATGATATTTTGATCCAATATTATTCTGAGTACAACTAGACTTGACTGGAATTAACCTCAAATTTTTGTGAATTTATTTGATGACGTTTATAAACTATTCTATGCTTGCAAACAATGACTATACTTGCAAAATTCTCATGTTGTTTAGTAAAGAACCTAAATTTTGACCTGATTCTATTTGCTGTTTATAAAAACTTTGTGAACATAAAACGTAGCCTCCTGTATCTATTTTATCACCCTTTTGACGGATCTGAATTTTGATTTATACTTTGTAATCTATTAATGTTTTAGTACTGCTGTATTCAGAGTTTCAGATTTACAAACTTGCTGTATCTGTTGTTTTCTGATTTATTTGACTATACTATCGATGTTGGAAAATTATGAAACTTTATTTTCTGATACTAAAGATACTAGGGAATACCCCAGAATTTTCTTGGATTTAATCAGTAAGTGTTTATACCGTTTTTCTGGTTATGAACACAACCTTGTGATTTCTGGCTAAACATTTTTCTGGATATAATTCTGTATTGAGCCCTGTTTTTGTGAATTACCATATGAGCTATATATATTTTCTGGATTTGGCCGAGAGTCTATTTTTCAGATTTTCTGACGGATCCAGATTTGCACGTCCGTGGCAACGGGAATCCCATATTTGGTGCAGTACTGTCTTGCTATCCAGAACTGGAAATTTCGTTGTCTCAGTCTATTTTGAGTACTTCGTCACCCGTTCGTGTCCTTTGTTCGACTTATACTTGTCCTTTATTATCTTACCATGTTTCTTAAATTGTTTGTGCACGTCCATGCTTGCTTGAATAATAATAACAAAAAAACTAATTCGGGGTTTTAAAGGGAAAGATCTAATAGTGGAAAATACAGAAACATGTACTCGGAAGAGGATTCAGAGATCCTACTTGGCATTTGGAGCTTGATACTTAACACTTGGAGCTTGATACTTGGTACATGATATATGACACTTGACACGTGATTACTTGACACTTGCACACTTGACACAGGATACTTGGAGCTTGATATTTGGTACTTGGAGCTTGATACTTGTCCCTAAGTACACTACCCTCTATGATTCACTATGAAATCTAAAACATAAATTGCATGAATGTAGCAATCATGTAGTAAAATTTGGGACGCATGAAGTGCTACCTAGATAGGACTAAATACAAGACTTGAAAACAACATGATCACTTGACACTTGCTTTTTGTTACTTGTACATGATACTTGATTACTTGACACTTGTTACTCGTTACTCGTTTTCATGATATTTGGTTACTTGACACTTATTACACACCACTTGAATCTGTTCATCTTGCCATGCTAGTTGTCTCTGTTCTTGATTTGAGTTAGTTCCTTTATTATGTTGTTACATCCTTTCCATGCTATTCTTACTTCCGCTGTTACTCTATACTTGTTTATCTTTCCTGTACTTGTCGCCTGCACTACAAGCGGCCTATAACTTACATTGGCGGGCGTCTTGTTTCTGTTTTCTTTTCCTGCAATTTGTTGAATTGTAGATTATGGTGATTAGCTTCCCGATGGAGTAGGTGATCAAAGATTCTAGTTGGCTAGAGTTTTTTTCTATATTATTTATTTCTCGTTGCTTATCTTGAATAATTGTACTTTGTTACATGGATTATTCTGTATTGGGCTTTGTGTCCCAAAATTGTGTTTTGTTCTAAACGTGATTATTTGAAATTCAGTATTCAGTATTTAAAATTCAGTATTCTTGTTTCTTGTTGACTATATTAATTCAGTTGTGCATGCGTGGTTGACTATTTCTCTTATATATCTCTTGTTTATACTTGTAGTCGTTGTAAAGATCCTGACAGCTTATGAATGGTGAAAGTTATTCGCTGGACTTAGTTACGAATCCGTATTCCATATCTCCTTCTTGGGAAGCATGACGTGACACTCTAGCTTCTCAAGGAAGGCCTTCGGCCGAGAGGTAACTTCAGTGCACAACATCCTGCCTCCAAGAAGCATATGAGCCAGTATCACATTCTCGGATCAACACTTGGAAGGTGTCCGAACACCTCACTGTGACACACTCGTAATCAGCATTTGAATGAAAAACCATGAAGTGCGCCGAGTTCTAGTTGATAAAGGCAACTCAGTCAACATCCTTTGGAAGGCATCAAGCTCAAGCGAGATTGCCACAAGCCTGTCGGGTACACCCTCCATGTATTCTCTGGAGCCCCTGTGATGATCGAATGAATTTTTACCCTTGACGTAACCTTAGGGAAAGCTCCATCTACTCGCACAAAAATGCCAGACTTCATGGTGGTCGATATGAAGTCCGCCTACAAAGTCATATTCGGGCACCCGAGGTTAGCTGCCCTCCAAGGAGTCGCCTCAACCTACTACATGAAGATGAAGTTCCCCACGGCTGCAGGAGATGGAAAAGAAAAGGGAAGCCAAGAAGCTACCCGAGCCTGCTACACTGCTACAATGGGGGGCTCGGTCCCTTCCCTCGATGCCCTAGAACTCTCCCTCGATATGGGACAAGCCAGCTCCGTACCCACAGACGCATTAGCATAAATCCCTTTCTCCGAAGAGGATAAAGTTAAGTGTTCTTAGGTGAGCAAGGCACTCCCCCGCCAAGTCGAGGAGAAACTCATTACCTGCATCAGGGAGAACCGGGACCTTTTCGCTTGGACAACCGAAGATATGTCAGGCATTTTCGTACACCTAATTATGCACCGCTTAAGTGTGAATCCGGAAGCCAAGCCTGTCCAGCAGAAGCGCCATAAATTTGCACCCGAAAGGCAACAAGGCATTAAGGAAGAGGCTGAGAAGCTCTTAGCAGCCCGATTCATCCAGGAAGTTAGTTACCCAGAGTGGCTAGCAAACGTTGTAATGGTCAAGAAGACCAATGGCAAGTGGAGAATCTGAATAGACTTCACCGACCTTAACAAAACATGTCCAAAGGATCCCTTCCTCCTGTCGAGCATAGATGCCTTGATAGATACCACCTCAGGCCATGAGTTATTGAGCTTTATGGACATTTTTTCAGGATATAATCATATCTGAATGTTCCCGTCAGATATCCCGAAGACATCCTTCATCACCAATCAAGGGCTCTATTGCTACCAAGTTATGTCATTCAAGCTGAAGAATGCCTGAGCTACATATCAACGCTTGGTGAACCAGGTCTTTAAGGAACAGATCGGACGAAATATAGAAGTGTATGTGGATGATATGCTTGTAAAGAGCCTCAGAAAAGAAGACCATGTAGCCGACCTCCAAGAAGCGTTCAATGTACTTCGAATCAACAGCATCATGGTGATCCCTTCGAAGTGTGCCTTTGGGGTCTCCTCGAGGAAGTTCTTGGGGTTTATGATCAGTCAGAGGGGAACTGAAGCCAACCCTGAGAAGATCAAAGCCATCCTCGACATGTCTCCCCCAGCTACAATCAAAGAAGTCCAGAAGCTTACAAGCTGCCTCGCCACCATCGGGTGTTTTCTCTCCAAGTCATGAGAGAAATGTCTCCCTTTCTTTAAAGCTCTTCGAGGAGCAAAGAATTTTGAGTGGGGGGAAGAGCAGCAAGCAACTTTTGAAAGTCTTAAAGAACGCCTCACCAATCCTCCCCTCCTAAGCAAACCGCACTGGGAGAAATCCTTTACCTCTACTTAGCCACTTCAGATCAAACTCTCAGAGCTGTGTCGGTAAGAGAAGAAGATCAGGCACATATTTCGATCTACTACGTAAGCAAGGTGCTCCATGATGCTGAGCTCTGGTACTCGACGATGGAGAATATGGCCTATGCTCTAGTGATAGCTGCCCGGAAGCTTAAACCCTACTTTCAAGCACACTCCATATGGGTCCTCACCGTTCAATCACTTAAGCAAGTCCTCTACGAACCTGAAAGCTCTGGAAGGATCATGAAGTTGAGTGAAGCTAGCAGGATATCACGTATCGCCCCAGAACTGTAATTAAGGCCCAAGATTTGGTCAAATTCATCGTCGACGGCACAATCCCTGATCCTCCCGAGGAAGGAGACAACTCCCCACTTTGGAATGCCTATGTGCACGGGTCCTCTTGCCTCGAAGGGAGCAGAAATGGGGTTATCTTGATCGGTCTTCATCCTCCAATACTCGCTGCGCCTTAGTTTCCCATCTTCTAACAATGATGCCGAGTATGATGCCCTGATTCCCGGCCACCTTCTAGCAAAGAAGGCAGGGGCACAAAGAGTCAAAGTATTCAGTGACTCCCAATTAGTGGTGAACTAGATCAGAGGAGAATACGAGGCTAAGGATGACTGTATGGTCAAATACTTGGTGTACGTGAAGATGTCCACCTTCAAAGAAGCCGAAGTCACTCGCATTCCGTGAGAAGAAAATGGACAAGCAGATGCCCTCTCCAAGCTTTCCTCCTCATCATTTGACGGACTCGACCACCCTATGCTGATTGAATTCCTACTCAAACCAAGCATTGAAGAAGAGACACTGGAGCTCATACCTATAGCCCCTCAAGTACCTGAAGATTGTTGGATAAAACCCCTAGTTGATTTCCTCGACAAAGGGATCCTCCCTGAGGATACCAAAGAATCGAGATTATTTGGGTAAAGGCTTAAAGGTACGTACTCTTTAAAGGGATCCTTTATAAGCGCTCCTATACTCAGGTTCATGATTGACCACACCTTCGGTGCCTCTCTCTCGAAGAAGCCAACTATGCCTTGAAAGAAGTTCATGAAGGAATTGGCGGCAGCCATCTTGGAGCAAGATCCCTTGTACAGAAAGTACTCATTCATGGTTACGACTGGCCCACTCTCCTCAGTGATGCTCAAGCTTATGTCCGACAATGCATCCCCTGTCAGAAATACTCCTCCATCAGGCAGACCCCCCAAACCAACCTCAGCTCCATGTCAAGCCCCATCCCCTTTGCAATGTGGGGAATGGAACTGCTCGAGCCCTTTCCTCCAGCTACTAGACATCGATCCTTCTTAGTGGTCGCTATCGATTACTTTATAAAGGAATAGAGGCAGAACCACTTGCAAAAATCACTGAGCATAAAGTCCAACAGTTCTTCTGGAAGAAAGTGGTTTGCCGGTTCGAGATTCTCAGCATTCTGGTCACTGATAATGGAACTCAATTCGCTAGTAAGGCGTTCCGTAAATTTTGCACTGATCTAAGTATTGAGCAGCATTTCTCTTCAATATCGCATCCCCAGACCAATGGTCAAGCTGAGAATGCCAATCAGAAAATCTTGGATGGCCTTAAGATGAGACTTGGTAAAGCCACAAAGGGACAATGGGTGGAAGAACTCCAAAGTGTGCTTTGGTCCTATGGTACCACGTAAAGAATCCCCACGGGAGAATCCCCGTTCAACCTAAATTTCGGCACAAATGCTCTCATTCCTCCATAAGTGGGAATACCTTCTTCACGCCTCCTTTCGTTCAGTGAAGAGCAAAACTCGAATGACATTTGAGCCAATCTTGACCTCCTCGAAGAAGTCCAAGAGAAGTCTACCCTCCGAAGAAACATCTACCATCAGAGGGTAAAGAGATTATACAACAAGAGAGTTCGCCCGACCAACATTCAAGAAGGGGACCTTGTCATCCAAAAGCTCGAGATATCAATTTTAGGTTTCAATGGCAAACGCAGATTGAATACACAACGGAAAAATTACAAAAATTAATGAAACCTAGCCATGGATCCATGTGAAAACCATAAATCATGTTTAGGAATTATACCTTCTGGATGGATCTGCTGTCTCCAAGATATGTCAATCATAGGACAGCTATGTTGCGGTGCCTCTAAGGTATCCACACGAACGGATCAAAACCAAGCTTTCCTCACGGCGCGGTGCTAGCTGCGGGATGGGGCTGTTCCTCACGATCTCTCTCTCACAATTTCTGTGATGGCTAGGATTTAAACCCAAGAGAGTAATGAGGTCTTTGGGCTCACAATCCGACCTGGGTCAGATTCGTGTGTGGGCCTCTGAACTTTAGTCAGCCCATTTAATCTAATTAAATGTCCAACCAATATCAGGAGTCCAAGTCTTACTTGGATTCCCAATTAAATTCATCTTATGAATTTAAATTCCAATTTCGATCCATTCTAAGTGTGTGACCCTATAGGTTCTCGTTATGTTGACAGTAATACTAAAATCATATTCTAGTATTACAAGTAGTGAGCGAAATCTAGCAATACATCACTGCTATTCAAGTAACGGGAATGTCAGTGATTAGACATAACCTATCCATGACCAATGTTACCATGTAGTCTAGTCCCCTTAATTGACCACAAGGCATAAAGCGTGTCACCCGTGTATAGTTCAATCTTTGGTTTCTTGATCTCCGAGCAACTTACTAAAAACAAATGAGCCTAATATCTCATATTAACTCATTTGAGCATGGCCATGCATTTTGTAGTCTCACTCAATCAAGGGGACCATAGATATCGCTCATGTTATGTAAGAGGGACAAATCCTATCTAAGTGACTCACATCCCTCCGCATGATTTGTAGTATATCCGACAGTCGACTTTATAATTATCTTATTATAGGCAACATTTGACGACATTAAAACATATTACTTCTCATGTAGGGAAGCGTAGTGACTTCAAGTCAAAGGATTACATACACCATTGTCACTATGAGAACCGCTTATGACACTCACATAACGATCCATGCAGCGTTCTTATGGTGGGTCAGTCCATTACATTATTACTCTAATATGTCCACATGTGAAGACTTGATATCTCATATCCATTACTCGTGAGATATGGTCATCAGTCTACACACATACTAGTCTCTATACATTATTTTTGTCCTAATTTACAATAATACTTGACTAGGGACATTTAAGAATAGTGTTCTGATTACAACCAATAGGATCTCACAATCAAGTCATGCACCTGATATCCCATGGTATTAAACCTACTATTCTAATGACTTTATTATGCTCATTTAATCACAATAAATGAAATGCCTCATATATGAAATAAATATCATAATGCAATGTAAACTAGTAATGTCAATACACAATTGGCCTCTAGGGCAAACACCAACAATTGAACCCCCAAAAGAAGGAGAAGCCCACCCCTAACTGGGAATGACCATACAAACCCTCACAAGTAGTCCGCCCAGGGGCCTACCAACTTGAAGATTGGGGGAGGGGGGGGGGGGAGAAGATATCTAGGACTCTTAACGCCAAGAACCTCATGAAGTATTAAGAGAGCACTTAATGCCCTCACATAGTAGTTAGCATCAAACTTATAATAAAGGCCAAATATTATAATGGTCACGCATGTAATAATGGCTTGCATTGAAGCAGACGCTTAAGTTTGAATTTTTAATAAAATTAGTCTTTTCTTTTGCTAAACTCCTTGTATAGTTCAACAATTCCTTAAATAGTTCAACCTAAGGAAGCAATAAGTTAGACACATGGTACGCCCTCGAGCAAACAACATAAATTCGCCAAGCACTCCAACGGAAAATTGCAGGACCCATTCAGGATTCATAAAGTCGCACGGTACCTTGCCCCCGAGAAAATGTGTGGGGTATACCGTCGTACATGTGCCTAACCTTGGATGGGTGTGGAGTCCGTTCATGGTTCTTAGACCCGCTCTAGACACATGCATCCGAGCAAGTGCACAGGGTTCGGTTCGCAATTCGAGTGCTCCCAAAATCCGTCGTCACTTTGTTCGGAGTCCACTCACGGTTCATAAGGACACTTTAGCCACTTGCCCTCGAGCAAGTGTGCGGAGTTTGGCTCACCGTTCTAGTGCTCCTAAAACAAAACCGGATAAGTGCGGAGTCCATTCATAGTTCATAGAGACACTCTAGCTACATGCTCTCGAGCAAGTGCGTGGGGTTCGGCTCGCTATTCGAGTGATCCAAAAACTCATCGTCACTATTGTTCGGAGTCTACTCACAGTTCATAGAGCCGCTTCACCCACTTGCTCTAGAGAAAGTGTACGGATTTTGGTTCACCATTCAAGTGCTCTTGAAACAACCACGGATAAGTTCGGAGTCCATTCATGGTTCATAGGGCCGCTCTAGCTACATGCTCCCGATCAAGTGTGCGGGGTTAGGCTCGCCATTTGAATGTGCCCAAAACTCTTCGTCACTATTTTTCAGAGTCCATTCACGGTTCATAGAGCTGCTTTAGACACTTGCCCCGAAGCAAGTATGCGAAGTTCGGCTCATCGTTCGAGTGCTCCTGAAAGAACCACAAGTTCAAAAAGACACTATTCATAAGGACAATGCTCAAACACTTATAGGAATTTTATTTTACGAGAAGAATCTTATTACAAGTTTTATTGAGAAATGAGTCTCTACAATATTACAAAATCTTATTCAATGCCATCTTTACTCTTTCTTGGTAAAAGGATGCTCCTCTTGAGGGACACACGCGGTCTACAGACTCCAGTAGACACCTGAGCACTATTCCGTTCGCTCGAACCATCTGAGGGGATGTCTAAACTTGCAAATTGGGCCGTACCCTCTGGGCCAACCGCTGGTGCAACCCCTCCGATCGATGCCCAGCTAGATGAACCGGCCATGCCGCCTTGAGCGTCACCCCGGTTTCGTGGGACCCCAGGCAAATGTATAGACAGTTCATGAAATGATCTCCCTTAGACATGCTCTTCACGAGAGCAAGAAGTGCTCCTAACATTGCCTCCATCAAGAAGTTTCTTCAAGCGATGGATATCCACCTCTTGTTCAACGAGCCTCGCTTTCAAAGAGTCATCATTAACTTTAAATTTCAAATGATGCACACTTAACTTGCATACTCAGAACCACTCGATAGAGTCCCCGCCGAGAACTCAAGAGTAGTTCTTCTTAGATGAGCCGATTCTAAGCTCCTTTCAAGCACCATGTTCTTCAGTTTTTCTCTTTCAGTGGTAGCGGCAAGTAAAGAATGACGAAGGACTTTGAGCCTCAAATATTTTCTAGTAGTCGCTTCTCCCAAAGAGTCATCTTCCACACCAAAAGGAGGTACCTCTCGTAGGATCTTGTCGTTCCGTCTCGCTTCTGTATCTTTTTGGGACAACACTCTTCTCAAGTGGCCAAATTTTACATCCGCTTTAGAAAGCCTCTCCCGTGAAAAAGCAAATCTCAGCTCTGTCACCTAAAGCTTGGTATGCAGATGGAAAGTCTCAGAGTGGCATGAGTCACGTGCATCATACACAACAATCTACTAATGAGAAAGAATGATGGATCACTCTAACGTAGGCAACCAAACTCATAGGATACACAAAAGTTCAAGAGCTAATATCCAACACAAGATGCGAAAATATAAAAAAGATTACATTGCAATGTAAAGACACACCAAGTGGTGGCCAGTCCGCTATTAGGCATCCATACAAGGACAAAACTGTAGCGCCCCGAATTTCCAATAAATAAAATTAGAAATACGTGGCAAAAGTTCTAGAATCGACTTCAATTGCAATTATAATCATAGTACAAAACACATGGAAAACTAAAATCTTTTCATACACCAACACTTTAAATTACAATTCTTTACAACATGATGAATTACAATTTTCTGTTAACTCCAAGCTTTTTCTTAATTCAACTTTACCCATAACCTTAAACCTGCAAAAACCTGAATGAAAAGTGGGCACGTCAGTTAAATGCAACTCACGTCAACTATAATAATAGTGATACGTCAAGAACTTACAATCAAAAACTTGATGCATATAATATAACAGTAATGAATGATGCATAACAATAATAAGTAGAACAACAAGTGAAACATATTAACATAGTAATCATAGATGGAACATGAAACAACGATGAATAAAATGTGAAGTAATAAGTGAAGCTAGGTTAAGTGTCAAGTGTATGAGATGAAAACAAAAAACAAGCATGCATAAAACAAGTCAAGAAACACAAATTCTAATGATGATTTCTAATGCATACTTATCGGATTCTATGTATCACATTCTACATAGGTCCGGTGCAAGCCCTTATCGTTTTCCACTTTATAGGGTTCAATCCCACGTTATGCAACTAATCCTACTACGGTGATTACTTTAAGATTTAGAGTATTCTATGAGTATCTAGTGCCATGCCCTAATCATTCTTGAGAATCAACTTCCCACCACAAGTGATTTTGGGTACACTCACTCACACCACGGTCATTATGGAAATTGGAAACCCACACCGCAAGCCAAATGGTACCTCATCACACGAATATTCCATGAGCGTCACCTCGATCCCGATAATTCTAAAGATGCATCCCACATCACAAGTGATTACACTCCGATCATTCTTGAGACCACCTTCCATCGTCTGATCATATGAGGCCCCCTATCCATGTTTGCTCTTATTTCATCACAACTCCAACTAATGTCTGTCCTTAGATTGATTATTATTAATAAAGTCACAATTCTCCCTAGAGTTGGTGTACCTTGCTGGACTTAACTAAATCAACAAGGCCCCACTGGCCAAAATATCCACAAAAGTCTCAACCGCCGACATATTAGGGTCCCACTGAACCACTAGAGTCTCAAAACTCGAAATATCATCAACAATCTTTCGAGGATCCACATCATAACCCCAAGATTCAAATCAAAACCAAACTTGGTTTAATTATACAAACTCCTCTTTATTAACCACATTCCTTTTAATCAACCAATGTTGCCATGAGAACTCGTTCATATGTATGGAAGCACATTTCAACCACGAAAATATAGATTTTTACAAAATTTGAAAATTATACGATTTTTTCATTCAAAACAGTACACTATAAAATCAATATTAAATTCTAAAAAAATTAACTTAAATCCAGCACATATCGAAGAACCCACCATAAAAATCTGCACTCAAATAAATTAATTTACAGGGTTGATATTCAATAAATTCTGAAAACTATCTTTCATCAAAAAATCTAAAAGTTGCATGATTTTGTTTCTCAAGACAGTACGTTCTATAGTGGATATTAAATTCTGGAAAAATCAATTTAAATTCAGCACATAAAGAGGAATTCACCATAAAAATCTGAACTCAAATAAATTTATTCAAAGGGTTCATATCCAGCAAAATATGAAAACTAACCGTTACTTTTAAAAATCTGAAACTACGACAGTACAGTGGTAAAAATTAAATATTTTACAATCTATCAGTCGGATTGAGGATCCGTCAGATGTTCTGGAAACTAGAAACAGAGAGCTATAATTTCTATTTAATAAGTTGTCAGTAATATCATCAGAAACTATGTTGAATTCTCATTTCAATTTGGAGCCGACAGCAATCCAGACATATAATGACTTCAAAATCTCATCTAAACTCGATCGGCCCACTCATATATATTCATTTAAACTCATATATAGATGCTCCCATATGTATACTAGAGTCCCCTAAACATTGAACACGAATTCACGCTCAAAAACCCCATGAAAACACCCAAAAATCGACTGAACAATGCCCAAAACAACGACAACCCCTTTGTTGCGCTGCTGTACTATTCGGGGTTAAACAGTAACCCTCGGTTACTGTTCACCCAAACCCTAACCTGGGGTTTTGACCCCCCAAACCCTGGCCCAAATATTTAATATATTTCTTCCCATATATGCTTTGCATGCAATAATAATTAGGGTTATCATCAAGAATTATATTTACATTAAAACAGTGAATAATCATGGATAACAAATTCTAAATTTTAAAGTTGATCAAGCATAAATTTAAGAGTATACAATGAGTTCTAATTATTTCTACAAATCTCCTTCATCTACAAGTTAAACCGATGATCATCAATCAATTTAAGAGTATAAAGTGACTAAAAATTTGCTTTTGCATGTTCATGATAATCTCTAAGCCATAATATGAAAACCCATTATTTAATACACAATTCATCATCATACATCCGTCAAAACTCTAGAATCTACAACATGAATAAATTCTAATTATAACAGTAAATTGTCTCATAAAAATTGCAACTTTTAATCAATCAAGCAATGAATTTGTGTGTAACCAATGGTCTATCAATTATCATAACAACTACCCATCAATTATTATATCTCCATGATCATACAAGTATTAAAACAAATTCTTTCATGCATTCCCAATCTCTAACATCAATAAATAATTTCTACGTGGTAATCACATCTCTGTTAGGGTTCTTATTCATGATGATATTATTTTGTCTACTTTTTCATTAAGATTTTGTCCTCGAATTGATCTACATCAAGTTTTATAATCATGCAAGATATATCATATTTGACCAATTATCATCATATTATACAAGCATATAACAAATCAAGAGATGAGAAGCATCACCCACCTCAAAGAAAATCAACTTGAAGAACAATAATAGTAATAAAGAAAAAGCCTTCTCCTCCTTCTTGCGAAAATCCAATATCCAATTCCAAGAAAACAATGAAAAATAAACTTTTTGGGTTCACGACAGTAGGGCGGCTGCTGCCGCTAATATAGGTCGAGATTAGGTTCTAGGGTTTCACAAAGTTTACAAAAATACTCCTCAAGAAAATTATTTATTTACATATATAGATTCTTCCAATTATTAGTTAATCAAATCAATTTAAAATATAAAAAAATTAAATCCCCTAACTCACCTGATTTGGCCGACCAACATGTCTAGCGCAGAATTTGAAATTTCGGATTTTTACCCCCAAGTGGCAATTTTACACAAAAGTTATTCACTTTGTAATATTTGCAAACAAGCCATAAAATATTCGTAAAAATCCAAAAAAAATTGAATTATTATCTAAAAATATGGATTAGATTTTCCAAATAAATTTTCTGACTTTTACTCTCCAGGAAGAATATTTGCAATAAAGTCCCCAATAATCCCAAAATTGCGTAATTATATATTTATTCAATTAAGTCAATAAAATCAATCAAATATGAGTATAATCTTATTACTTAGAGCCTTCTACTGAATAGCCGTCCCTAAATGCAGCCAAACAATTTTTAAGTTTAATTTTCACCCCTAAACGACTTTTTACAGAAAACCCTTTCTTTAAAAAATTTACAAAAGTAGTTCTCTTTATTCAGAAAAATCCCAAAAATAGAATATACCCAATAACAAATAATAGAATTTTTTCATCAACTCATAATTCTAAATCCACACTTAAAAAATATTCGTACGTGTTTTACATGTGTGAAAATGTCAATTTTACGAAAATTCAAAATAATTAAATAAATTGATTTTAAAATTATTTATTAATTCAAAATATTGTATTAAAAATTACGGGGCGTTACATCACTCCCCCCTAGAATAGTTCAGTTCTCAGAACTATAATTAGTAGGGGGAAAACAAAAATACAAAACTTACACAATAGTTTCAGAAAAATCATTCTATCGTTATTTTCTAATTACGTTGGGTTGCTAACTAAAGAAAATAACATATAATAAGAACAGTAAAGTAAATATGAAAACTGACAGAACAACTAGTATAAGCAAAAACCCATAAAGCATAAAACTAATCCCCAGAAGATATATAAAATTGTATTAAAAAAATATAAACTATGCAATAACTTGTCGATAGCAACTAGATAATCAATTAATGCATACGAATTTCTACAGCATAATTATCATTACCAACATAAATTAGTCAATAATACTTTAAAGCACACAAAGGAATCAAAAGCTTCCTTAAAACTTGAATACACAATACACACAATGCACTATGAATTTATGAATTAATGAAAATAGAAAACTTACGTAACATAAAACTTAGACAAGAATACGTATATAAGAAAACAATAAGTTTAGTCAGTAAAACAAAATATTAAGCACCCCAAAGGTCATCGTAACATTTGGATGAAACCCAAAAATGCAGAATTGATATATGAACAGGCCAATAAAAAAATGATTATTAATCAAATAACATCGTAAAAGATCATCGTAGTAAAAAGATAATAAGGCCAACCTACAAAATAAGAAGCCAAGACAAAAAGTTAAGAACATGAATAATGGCAAAAGTAAATAATAATAAAAGTAATGCAAAGAATACAAACTTGAAGATGATATATATATATATATATATATATATATATATATATATATATATATATATATATATATATATATATATATATAATTGTCAATCAAAGACACGTCGAAATACTAACAAATTTAGCTAAGCCAAAATAATAATAACGATGATAATAATAATCTGAAAAATAAAATAAAAACAAAAACAAAAACATGAGTGCCGGAGTTTTGTTAAAGATAATTGTAATAGTACAAGTAATGATGTATATATAAAACACACAAAAATTTCATTTGCAAAAGCAATATAATAACCATATATGCGATTTAAAATTAAATATATAAAATACTAATCAGTATATCAAAATATTTGTGAATTGTCAAGTATAGTAAGAAAATTAACTTGGGATTTTATATATGCAAATAGTGTTTGGAATATATGATAAAACCAACAATACTATAATATAAAAATTATAAGTAGTTGTAGTAGTGAAACAAGTATAATAATAGCAAATGAAATAACAATATAGCATTGGAATAATATATAATATTAATTATATAAAAGGCAAATAATAAACAACTATGAACAATAAAAGTCATATTACATAAGCAGCAAACAAATATAAGATAGGCCAGGAAAATGAAATAATATGAAAATACGAAAATACCAACATATGTAAAGATAAAGTATACATATATACAAAATGATTTTGATGGGACATATATACAAAATGATAATATAAAGATAGCGAATATAGTTAACAGTAAACCTCAATAATATAGGGTGAAAAATAAAATAACGCATATAGGTCAGATATGAAAATAAGTATAAATAATAAGGTAATTAAATGTGTACATAAGTGTAATTGTATCACGAATAACAAAGTTGAAGTAGTGTAGAGTAAGTTTTAAAATCTTATAAAATTGTATGAACCAGTACAAAAGAATAGGATAGTGACAAGTAATATATATATATATAATACTAAAAGTGAGGTTATTAGAGTAGAAAATTTCTTTGTTGTGGGTTCGCCTCATTGATATCCAGCTGTAGACTTGCCTCCTTGACATCAAGTTGAAAGTTTGCCTCCACGACATTAGGTTGCAGGTTGTCGTCTGGATATTTGGTTGTAGTTTTGCCTTCCCGATATCCAGTTGCCAGTTTGCCTCCATTGACGTCTAGTTGTAGGTTTGCCTTCTCGACATCCGATTGCAACAAAAAGTCATAAAGAAAGAAATTATATATAAAACTTAATAAATTCAAGAAATCGGTACTAATCAATTAAAACTGAATTTAATCTACTTTGGTCATAGGGGTTAATCAATCTAATACTTTCAAGAATAACCAGACAAATACGAGCGTTCCTCATTCTAAAAATCAGAAATTATTAAAATATGAAACTAACAATAATAATTAAAAAAAATCTAAAATCATACAAATTCTAAACTTGTTAAATTATGAAATTATATGTTCCCAAAATCTGAAATTATACTCATTAAAAATATGAAATTGTGAAATTTAAAAACTGTAATTATATCCCTTAAAATTTGAACAATATCCCACCATGTTTGAAATATTCACATGCTCGATCTATCATACAAATTTGAGAAATTAAAAACAAATCTGAAATATATGAATCATGAAATTAACAAAATCCGAAATAACAACTAACAAAAATCTGGGATGTACAAAAAATATAAGATGTATAAACAAAAACCGAAATTTAAGAAATTTGAACCAGAAATCTGAAATATGAAATCTCTAACATACGATTTCTGATGCCATTAAAATCTAACAACAATTAAGATCTGAAATTCACACAAAACTGGAACTTATAAAGTTCTAAAATTTAATAAATCTGAAACTCAAAAATCTGAGATTAATCATAAATAAATAATTAAATTAATAAAATCTGAAACTAATAAACTCTGATATTAATAATATTAAAGTAAAAAATCTGAAATCAATAATAATAGAAAAATAATTGAAAGAGCTTGAAACAAATCAAACACAAATCTTAAGGGTATAACCGTTAAATATAGTAAAACCATTATAAAATTTTGATTGTGTTGCTATATAGTCGTACATGTGTACACCTCATTAACTTTTCAAAAAATAATATAAACAAATATTGTCATGTGCAACTTTAAAGGCTATTACAAACTGATCTAAATAGGTATATGCGAAAACATAATATATTCAAAGCAATAACCAAAAGAAAACAAGATTTAAGTTTTAAAAAAATTGTTAATTATAATGTAATTATTGTAGTATCCGTCACTCAAAAGAGACAAACGAAAATCAACATTACGTCATTCAAAACTATAAACTGCAAACTCTAATAGAAAAATAAAAAGAAAAAGCTATATTCGTCCCATTTCAAACTTCAATGATAAAATTTATTTCTATAAAACAAAACTTATACAACAAATATGCCAGAATTAGCAAAACATCCTTTATAATTATAACTAGATTTGTACAAAAATAGATAAGTCAATAACTAATAAAATTATCTCAATTTAACGTTAATAATGACAAAAATAATTAAGAGGTAATTATAACAGTAGGAGAAAACAAATCATTCATCCTCTATTTATGCAAAAACAATCAACCCACTTACGATAAAGATATTTTTAGTCGAATCTAGACATACAAACAATTCAAATTCACTACAAGCATTCATGATCAAAACAACAAACTCACATATCTAATGTCCACCTAGGTACTCACACTTCTAATGTCCACCATAGGAACTCACACTTCTAATGTCCACCCTAGGTACTCACACTTCTAATGTCCACCCTAATTTTATTTTTCTATACCATGTTTAGTATTACTTATTGAAGTTTGCTCTGATACCAAATCTGTAGCGCCCCGAATTTCTAATAAATAAAATTAGAAATACGTGGTAAAAATTTCTGAATCGACTTCAATTGCAATTATAAGCATAGTACAAAACACAGGAAAAATTAAAAACTTTATATACAACAACTCTTCACAACACAGCGGAATTCAAACACTTTAAATTACAATTCTTTACAACATGATGAATTACAATTTTGAGTTAACTCCATGCTTTTTCTTAATTCAACTTTACCCATAACCGTAAATCTGCAAAAATCTGAATGAAAAGTGGGCACGCCGGTCAAATGCAACTGACGTCAACAATAATAATAGTGATACTTCTAGATCTCACAATCAAAAACTTGATGCATATAATATAACAGTAATGAATGATGCATAACAATAATAAGAAGAACAACAAGTGAAACATATTAACACAATAACCATAGATGGAACATGAAACAACGATGAATAAAATGTGAAGTAACAAGTGAAGTTAGGCTAAGTGTCAAGTGTATGAGATGAAAACAAAAAACAAGCATGCATAAAACAAGTCAAGAAACACAAATTCTAATGATGATTTCTAATGCATACTTATCGGATTCTATGTATCACATTCTACATAGGTCCGGTGCAAGCACTTATCGTTTTTCACTTTATAGGGTTCAATCCCACGTTATGCAACTAATCCCACTACAGTGATTTCTTTAATATTTAGAGTATTCTGTGAGTATCTAGTGCCATGCCCCGATCATTCTTGAGAATCAACTTCCCACCGCAAGTGATTTTGGTTACACTCCCTCACACCCCGGTCATTCTGGAAATTGGATACCCACACCGCAAGCCAAATGGTACCTCATCACATGAATATCTCATGAGCATCGCCTTGATCCCGATAATTCTGAAGATGCGTCACACACCACAAGTGATTACACCCCGATCATTCTTGAGACCACCTTCCATCGTCAGATCATATGAGGCCCCCTACCCATGTTTTCTCTTATTTCATCACAACTCCAACTAGTGCCTATCGTTAGGTTGATTATTATTAATTAAGTCACAATTCTCCCTAGAGTTGGCGTACCCTGCCGGACTTAACTTAACTAAATCAACAACAAGGCCTAGCTGGCCAATATATCCACAAAAGTCTCAACGCCGGCATGTTAGGGTACCACTCAACCTCTAGAGTCTCAAAACTCGAAATATCATCAACAATCTTTCGAGGGCCAACATCATTACCCCAAGCCTCAAATCAAAACCCAACTTGATTTAATTATACAAACTACTCTTCATTTACCACAGTCCTTTTAATCAACCAATGTTTCCATGAGAACTCGTTTATATGTATGGAAGGACATTTCATCCGCGAAAAAATAGATTTTTACAAAATCTTAAAATTATACGACTTTGTCATTCAAAACAGTACACTGTAAAATCAATATTAAATTCTGAAAAAATTAACTTAAATCCAGCACGTATCGAGGAACCCACCATAAAAATCTGGACTCAAATAAATTAATTTAAAGGGATGATATTCAATAAATTCTGAAAACTATCTTTCATCCAAAAATCTGAAAGTTACATGATTTCATTGCTCAAAACAGTACATTCTATAGTCGATATTAAATTCTGGAAAAATCAATTTAAATTCAGCACATAACGAGTAATTCACCATAAAAATCTGAACTCAAATAAATTTATTGAAAGGGTTCATATCCAGCAAAATCTAAAAACTAACTGATACTTTTAAAAATCTGAAACTACGACAGTACAGTGGTAGAAATTGCATATTTTACAATCTATGAGTTGGATTGAGGATCCGTCAGATGTTCTGAAAACTACACACAGTGAGCTACAATTTCTATTTAATAAGTTTTCGGTAATATCATCAGCGACTATGTTGAATTCTTGTTCTAATCTGGAGGAGACAGCTGTCCAGACCATATAATGACTTCGAAACCTCATCCAAACTCGATTGACCCACTCATATATATTTGTTTAAACCCATATATAGATGCTCCCATATGTATACTAGAGTCCCCCAAATATGGCACAGGAATCCATGCTAAAAAACCCCACGAAAACACCCCAAAATCGACTGAACAATGCCTAAAACAGCAGCAGCCCCTTTGCTGCGCTATTCTACTATTCGGGTTGAAC
Organism: Hemerocallis citrina; assembly: GCA_017893485.1. NCBI lineage: Eukaryota > Viridiplantae > Streptophyta > Magnoliopsida > Asparagales > Asphodelaceae > Hemerocallis > Hemerocallis citrina. The sequence goes on from CM030366.1 coordinate 39,854,487, forward strand.
AGTAACCCCCGGTTACTGTTCACCCAAACCCAAACCTGGGGTTTTGACCCCCCAAACCCTAGCCCAAATATTTAATATATTTCTTTGTATATTTCTTTCCATATACTCTTTGCATGCAATAATAATTAGGGTTATCATCAAGAATTATATTTACATTAAAATAGCGCATAATCATTGAAAACAAAATCTAAATTTTAAAGTTGATCAAGCATAAATTTAAGAGTATACAATGAGTTCTAATTATTTCTACAAATCTCCTTCATCTACAAGTTAAACCCATGATCATCAATCAATTTTATGAATCTCAAATTATATCTTCATCGACTAAAAATTTGCTTTTGCATGTTCATGATAATATCTAAGCCATAATATGAAAACCCATGTTGCGCCTATTATTTTTATAAAATCTTAAAATATATGTTTTTACACATTTTATGTTATTTTGAGGATTTATTTACATATAATTGAGTTTATTATATTTTTATTTCATAGAAATGTGAATTGGGCCGAAATGGAGAAAATTGAAAAGATAAGAGTTTTGAAGTTAGATTTCTCGGAGCTAGAAAATCCGTTTTGACCCGAAAATTTTCTGGGGCATTTGTACGATATTGGAGGGAAATAAAATTCTAATTAGAGGAATTATTAGATTATAACATGAAGTTAGAATTTGTAATGCCTTTGTATGTTTAAAAGCTTGAAATATTCGTAGATATATATATTGTTATTTATTATAACTATTGATATTGATTACAATTATGCATAGAAATAAACTTTTAACTTTATTTTATGTTTATGATACATTTAAGCATGAGGTAGAGTGATTTTTACAAGAAAATGACTAGAAGTTATAACTAGAAGGGTATATAAGTAAATATATGGTCAAATAGGGGTTTATTTGAAATATTATCATTATATTTACATTATTATACCCCTTTCCCCTTCCCCCATTACACCCAACCACTCTAGGGTTCCAAAACCATAGCATTTCCAATTCAATTTTTCAAGAAAATTTAAGGGTTTTGGCTATTTTTGAGGTGCTCTACTCATTTATGGAGTCCGTTAGCTGCAATATTGCGTGTAAGGTTAGAATTTACTAACCCTATTTTATGTGCTTTTATGATTTTGAGTTTTATTGCTAGAAAATAATACAGTTGGAAGATTAGGCGATGCTGGTAATTATAGGGAAGAAAATTTGTTAGGAAATTGGTTGGTTTGTAAAGTGTAAATTAATTAGGGTGTTGGCTTTAGAATTAATGGATAATGAATAGAAAAATTAATAATTATGAGTAATAGAAAGCATTTTAAATTAAGGGAAACAATTTAGAATTAATTCTGATGCAATTTTATGGAGTTAGAAACCCGTCGGAAACTAGAAAAAAACGTGTATAACATGTATGCATGCCAGGTGTTCGACGAAATGTATGAATGAGATATAAGTGATAATGTGATGGAATTTGAGATATAATTTACCCTCAATAATATTTTTTATTCTTAAATTAAGAAATTTGGGTGATTGGATCAAGGAAAATAGAAAATCGGCGGCTTTTATATTAAAATGCCTCCGATTGATAAGTGCAATTTTGAATTGGGATCCGAATTTGCGATTTAATAATTTGGCATGCTTACACGCATTATTTATAACGTGTGGGTGAAGACGGATTCGAATTTGGAAGTAGATAGCTTGCGTTTTGAGAATTTGGCTAAAACATTCTATAATTTTTGTATAAGTGTGAAAAAGTGAATTTTGATTGGCTACCGGGCCGACATGGGACATCGTTTGCTCGATTCGTCAGGTGAGTATGATTATACCAGATATATAATATGTTGTGACAAAATTTTTATGCGGATTCGATATGATTTTTTTAAGTTATAGCTAAATGAAGATTTAACCGAAAATACAGAATTTTTATATGTTGAAATTGTGCTAAATGGTGAATTTGTGTGATTTAAAATATTTAGTGTTATGGATGATATATTGGGTATATATATGATATTATGAAGTAATTGGAATTTGATAAATGCACAATATACAGATGATAAATAGAAATTATATTAATATGTATGGTATTATGATGTATTGACCAATATGGTGTATGTTTATGATATCTGGGTGATAATGAGATGTGATGTGAAAAACGATGAAGTAAATGAGTTAGTATATGTATGATATAGAGAGGTTCAAAGTGAAATTAATGGGTGATAACGTGGTGTAATAAACTAAATAACACGGTATACTCATAATATATGATAATATGATTAAATAAATAATTTAGTGCATTCATGAAATGAAATAATATGATGTCATAATCTTATAAATTAAATAATATGGTGTATGTATATATATGGTATGATGAGAGGATAAATAGCACGGTAAATGCCAAAGATGTGATAATACGTTGAAATAAAAAATGAGATGGTATGTGATAACAAAATGAGGTAATAATTCTCTTGGTTAAAGTCAAAGATGTGACAAGATATTGAAATGAAAGATGAGATGTTATGTGGTGATAATATGAGATGAAAAGGTAAAATGAAAATAATAATAACAGTTAAATTTTGTTGACCAGTACATACAGAAATCCTGGGGGGGTGGGCTAGACCTCCTAACACCCAAGGACCGACTTGGGATGCAGTGTTTATTACCCAACTATGTTTGGGGTGCGGTATTTTTATCTCCCAAGATATCAGCTTGAGGCCCGGATATTATCCAGCTCAGCTGGGGTGCGGTAATATTCCCTCGATGATAGATATCTCAAGGAAGTACCCTAGTGAAACTAGGGGTGCGATGTTTTCTTTCCCTCGTGGCAAAAGCCAACGAGGAAGTTCCCAGCTTCGCTAGGATGCGGTGTTTTCTTTACCCTCGTTGATTTTTCCACGAGGAAGTACCCAAACTATGTTCAGGGTGCGATGTTTCTCTCGATGGCTTTGGTTGGGAGGAAATACCCAAGTTCTACTTGGGGTGCGGTGTTTCCCTCACTAGCATAGGCTGGGAGGAAGACGTAGCCTCAGACGCATAATACCCCAGGGCGGCAGAGGTCCACGTGTTTACTGGGCTGTCGGTTTTTAGTAATTGGGATACTATGGCTCACTGGTCGACAAATTAATAAAATGAAAGAAAGTGAAATGTGAATGAGAAAGTAAAGAAAGTGACATGTGGACGAGAAAGTAAAGAAAGTGAAATGTGAATGAGAAAGTAAAAAAACCATATGATGTGAATGTAAATGAGAAAGTAGAGACACCATATGATGTGAAATGTGATATGAGAATGAGAAAGAAAAGAAAGTCTCCGATGTGAAGTGGAAATGAGAAAGTAAAGCAAGTATATGAGTTGAAATGAATAAGAAGAGTAAAAGAAAATGTTCATGAATGAAGATAAGTATGGTGTTGCGTATATAAGTATGAAAAATAAAGAAGTGGTGATATGAGAGTATTTATGAAAAAAGGAATATTTGAGTTATGTGGTTAAATATGAAAAGTAGAGGAATAATCTATGTGAATTAATATGGTGTTGCGTATATAAGTATAACAGTGAAGGAAATATGTATGTAAAATTAATATGAATAACTTGAAGAAATTGCGGTATGGAAATGAGTATGAGAAGTAAAGAATATGTGTATGCATGATAGAATATTATATGAATGAAACGTAAAGTAATATGTAATATGAATGTGAAATATGATGTAAATGCATTATGTGATGTACAATAAAAGTAAGTGGTATTAGGTGATGAGAATGGTTATTACAGTAAGATATGATACGATATGAGTTTGATGTACCTTGGAATTGTGTCGAGGAACTACTCGCCTACTATTTCCATGAAATTGGTGGGAACTACCTGCCTTGGCACAACTCCTAAGGTGAATTGGCGGGTTGTTGAAATGATAGTTGTGTTGTGAGATAGAAATGAAGAGTAATGTAAATTTTAAGATAAAAATGAAAATAAAGTAGTGTGATATTCCAAGCTATCGGCTTGAGATGTGATGTTATATTACCCAAGTTCTACTTGGGGTGCGGTGATTATTACCCAAGCTATCGGCTTTGAAGTGTGGAGTATAATTTGATAAAAATGAAAGTCAAAGTAAATTGTAATATGAGATATAGATGAAATTGAAAGTAACATATATCATCAATAAGAAGTAACTTAAATAGGAAGGTGAGGTAGGAATGAATTGTAAAGCAAAGTATGTGATAAAATGAGAATGAACATTAAAATAATTTGTATGATAAAATTAGAAGGGAAAGAAGATAAATTGTAATATATATATTGAGAATGAAAGTTAAGGTATGTGAGATGTTATGATATGTGTTATAAGATATGAATGAATGTGATATTACAAGATTGAATGCATGTGAATAAGATGTGATGAAAACGATTGAATATGATGATATGCAATAAAATAAATACCTATGATGACATGCTATGAGATTGAGTGACTGCGATGTTAGACAAAAATTAATGTTAATATAGAGAGAGTGGATATGGATATGCTGATGGGTTGAAGATTCAAAAGATTAATTCTGTGCAAATTCACATTTATGATGTTCTTATGATCAAATTTCAAGTTCACTTAATTATCATAATATTCATAAGTTCTTTCAATTGTCTTTATATAGTTCAATTTATTTGCTAAACAAGTAAATTATACTCACACCATACATGGCTAACCCCTGTTGTTTTCTGGGGGTTAGGGGAGCCCCTCCCTGAGGGTGGACGACCCTAACTCTTCTGCAGGTTTGATAGCAACGAGGTGAGATAGTGTTGTGGTTTGGTAGTTATAATTTTGCTTGTAGTAGAATGGATACACACACACACACACACACACACACACACACACACACACACACACACATATATATCAACATATGTATTATATGTTGAAATGGGGGTAGGATGATATATTATGTTGTATTATGAAAGATTATGTGTATAACTGTAAGGTATAATGATATATTTAGTGTTGTGATGAAGTTAGAAAGCCCGTACCCACCTCGTTGTGGAGTATTGGGTTCTGTGGTTGGTTTTTGAAAGGTTTTTTTAATGTTTTTCTAAAAATCATATATGTTTTCAAAAGAATTTTTTGTTTTTAATTTGTATCTTGCTAGTTATGAAGAATTATGCCTCCAGAGCCGTATATATTATTGCATGTGTAATGTTGAATGACTTGGCCTGGGAAGGATTGATATATTATACAGGTACATTGATTTTTGTAATTGTTTGCAGATTTCCGTAAGGAAAATCTGTAAAAGGCTAATATTTTAGAGAAAACTCTGCCGAATTTTTTATTAAAATCTCTATTAATATTATAACATAAAAATGAAGATTTGAGTAAGTAGGTGATGCTATAAAAAAATTATTTTAAAAAAAAGGTTGAAATTTTGGGTTGTGACAATTTGGTATCAGAGCCTAGGTTAGCTAGGATTGTGTGAGCATCCTTGTGACTCTGTAGCATGTGGGTAAAGATTCATGAGGGTAAAGTAAGTAAACGGATATTTAACCACTCAGGAAAGTAAGTGAAAGAATATGAATATGGAAATGCTTAGTAGATTGATATTTGTTTGTTGTATATTGATATTCGATGGATATATAATTTTTGTGGTATTAATTCAATTATTGGTTAGCGTTATGAAATGAGGCATCCAAGGATGTAGAACTTCTGAGTATGATTGTATATGGTTCCTTGGATTTTAAATAATAATAGTTCGTGTGTATTTATACCTGTAATATACAGGAGGAAGATGGAAGAAGAGTATTATACATTTAATAAGTTTGAGCTTCTGATTAATGCTTAATGATTTATAAGGTGACCTTGAGTTTGTGAGGTATGTAAGGTATATATGATCTAGGAATGATTGTATTATGAGAAAGAACTCTATTAGGGAATAGAGTATGATAATTGGAATATTGGTTTATTTAGAAATGTGAAGGTGATACTTGGTAACCAACGATGAGTGTGAAATAATGAGAATGTTATAATAGTGTTTGGATTTATATGTAATATGAATGGATAATGGGGTTACAGGAAGAGAAATTGATAATGGGAACGAAGAAAATGTGGGAATCCTAGATAGTGAATCCAGAATTATATATCAGTGTAATTGGTAGGGATGTGTAGGAAGGATTAATGTTGAGGAAAAAGAATGATTTTATGAGTGAAAAAGTGTGCAGGTGTGATGATTGATGGTATTTATAAAAGAATTAGATGACAGGGGGTGATTTTAGAAGACAGTTTGCACCCATTGATGTACTAATTTGTGTAGTTATGTGTTTTTGATGTTTTTGGGGAGATACTTAGTCATATACCTTGATACAAATTTGGAGTTCAAATTTGACTTAGTATTCAAAAAATTGAAAGAAATGAAGGACATACGGTGGAAAATATGTTTATTATTTGAAATTTTAAGTAGAAGAGTCCTCACTTTGAGGTGTGTATGCCCATTGATGATTGTCTTGTGATATATTACGAGTGTGAATTATAGAAATTCTAATGTAGTGTGATTTTACTTGGGTCCGAGGAGGTAGTATAATGATATATCTAGGTAGTTCATCAACTAAGTGGCTGGTCGGTAGTGGCTTTTTGGAGCATGGATTTGAAGTTTGTTCCTCAATGAAGATGAAATATGATTTTATTTCTATGATATCTAGGAGGAAGACTTTAGAAGTATTCCTTTGGATGCCCTCACACCCATAGCTCGAGGACGAGCTTCTTTTGAGGTGTGTATAATATAGCGCATGTTATTTTTATAAAATCTTAAAATATATGTTTTTACACATTTTATGTGATTTTGTGGATTTATTTATATATAATTGAGTTTGCTATATTTTTATTTCATAGAAATGTAAATTGGATCGAAATACATAAAAATTGAAAAGATAGGAGTTTTGAAGTCAGATTTCTCGGAGCTAGAAAATCCATTTTGACCCGAAAATTTTCTGGGACGTTTGTACGATATTGGAGGGCAATAAAATTCTAATTAGAGGTATTATTAGATTATAACATGAAGTTGGAATATGTAATGCCTTTGTATGTTTAAAAGCTTGAAATATTCGTATAATATATATATAGGGAAGTCTTCCATTGTGCACCACCTATGGTGCACACGGTGTATGCACTCGGCCTTCCTGCCTTCGTATCGACGATCCAAACCATTCACTTGATCTACAAATCTAAATTAGTCTAAATATGTAAAATCAAATCATTTGAAATTCACTTGCCCATCCATTGAAGTGTTACAAAATTGTATGGCTAAAAATCATTACTTTTTATAGTCACATGATGGATGGGCAAATGAATTTCAAATAATTTGATTTTACATATTTTGACTAATTTAGATGTGTAGATCAATTTGACTGTAGCTCGGGGGTACCTTTCTCCGAATGGGCACCTCGGCAGCTCGGTAGCTCGGCAGAGTGTCGGTAGCTCGGCGCTTCGTGGGCTACCGAGCAACGTGGCTAGATCTGGAGTGTCCATCACGGTGCAAGAGGCTCAGATCACGAGAAAATGTGATTTGTCGTTTTGTGGACATGGCAACATCTAAGCCGTCCATAAGTTTTCAGCGCGAATCTCAGGACAATCTGACGGCCCAAGGAGCTCGGTGGCATTTTTTCTCCAACGCGGAGGTCGGTGCCCCGATAGCTCGGTAGAGTAGCTCGGTAACTCGACTCTTCGTGGGCTGTCGAGCTACGTGGCTAGATCTGGAGTGTCCATCACGGTGCGAATCACGGCGCAAGAGGCTCAGATCACGAGAAAATGTGATTTTGTCGTTTTGTGGGCGTGGCAAAATCTGAGCCTTCCATCAGCTTTTGGCGCAAATCTCGAGACAGCCTAACAGTCCAAGGAGCTCGGAGGCATTTTTTCTCCATTGCGGAGGTCGGTGGCCCAGTAGCTCGGGAGCGCCCTTCTCCGGATGGACACCTCGATAGCTCGGCGGTTCTATGGCTGCGGAGCTATGTGGCCAAACCTAGGTTGTTGCCGCCCTTCTGCATTCTGTCGTTTAACCATCTTAACGGGCTTGAGTGGGGCCCAATACGTTAGAAACCCAAGATTCGCACTCTTTTTACTATAAGTTCTCACCCCCCCCCCCCATCATTTTTTCCACTCTTTCACTTTTCACTCTTAGAGAAACTTTTGCTCTCGAGTTGCTGCGCTAGCGGTGATTTTCGCTCTTGGGTGGTTGTGCTAGCTATCATGGTGTGGCAAGGCAATTTCTGGCGAACTATTCCTACCGAGAACGTCACATCAAGGTAAATATATATATTTTCAATTATATATATATATATATATACTTTTCAAGATGTCCAGAGTGTCCTCGGGTAGTGAGGCCTCTTCCTCGGGAGGAGAGAGTGAGCAGCGATTAGTGGCTCCGACCGTTCAAGAGGAGGGGCAGAAGTGCTGAGCCAAGAGAGGGGGAAGGAGGTAATAGGGTCGGCCGTGGTCAAGCCGGTCGCTCCGCTCACCAAGGGAAAGGGGAAAGAGGCGGCACGGTTGGTAATTGTCGAGACGGTGGTAGAGCTCGTCAGACGGGGAGGAGAAGTGGGTCGGCTGCCGGCGGAGATATCAGGCCATGGGGGGATCAGGAAGTATACCGGTAACCTGTTGACGAAGGCCATTTATGGGAGATCGGAGACGTACGAGGAGAACGAGCCGAAGGAGGTGACCGAGGTTGACGACATCGCCTCGGTTCTGACAGAGAAGGACCTGCTTCGGATACAGAAGAGCTTCATCATACCTCCGGAGTATACCCTAATCCTCCCCGGACCCGGAGTGCGAGCGTGCACGGTGTTCACGCCTGATACATGGGTCTTTGCCTACGATGCGTTGAATGCAGGCCTTCCCCTTCACCCCTTTGTGACCGAAGTGCTTCAGTGGTATGGAATGAGCCCGATCCAGTTCATGCCGAACATGTGGCGCCACGTGCTCGGGTTTCTGCTCCAGTGTCGGACAGCGAAGGTAGAGCCCCAGCTCGTCGTTCTCCGAAGTATGTATCGGATCAACCGGATGAATAAGACGAAGCACCGATACTACTTGTCACCACGAAAAGGCATCAAATTGATAAAGAATTTGGACTCTATCAAGTCGTGGAAGGGCAAGTATTTTTTGATCCGAGGCCCCTCGGCTGTGGGACTTTCTAACCAGGTGGAAGGAGGATGTGCCGAAGTGGGCGAAGGCTGAGCCGGTGTTGACTCCAGCCGAAGCAGAAGTTGTGACGAAGCTAATCGACCTCCTGACCCTGAGCTGGAAGGATATGACCGAGGAAGTGCTCCACAGGTCGAGTCTCAGTCCGATCGACCCGAGTACGCTCGGACATCTTGTTCTTTTATTTACTCTTTATACCTTGTGTATTTCTTGTCTTAACTTCACTTTTTCTATTTGGTAGAGGCTCCGAACATGGACTTTAGGGCGATCATGGCCGAGCGAAACAAGGCTTCCGATGCCAAGAAGAGGAAGAGGGTGACCGCGGGACCTTCGTCTGGCTAACCTACCAATGTGTCCTTCGCCGTGGTTGAGACTATATACCTGGCGTCTCCTCAGCGATCTGCCTCGGCTACTGCTCTTCCTCAACCGTCCCCGTCCGAGCCCTCAGCCGAAGGCTTTTCTATCTCGGCGGCATTGGCGTTTGAGGTCCCACCCCTCACCTACAAGGCCAAAGCGATTCTGACTGAGGGGCACAAGAAGCTCTTCGTCCCCGACTGGCGGGTGATGAACCATAATGGCTTCTTGGGGGACTCGGCCATGAGCATGCAGGCCTTGTGCCATCTTCCGACCCTGAAGGACCGAGCAGCAATGAAGGCGGGGACAACGGGTGACGACGCTCTCGAGATAGCTCGGGAGGCCATGTCGGTGAGTCTCTTAGTCGATTCGCTGATAATTCAAAAAAAATTCTAAGTGTTTTGCTCGGTTTTCATCAATCTTTTCCTCTTTTGTTTAGATCACGTGCCACTTCAGCCACCTCCTCGAGCAATATTCCGAGCAGGAGAAGGAGCTGAAGCTGATATGCGATAGGGACCGAGCCGAGAGGGCGAAAGTCACGAAGCTGTACGAGGCAGAACAGCGCCCTCGGAATCCTTGGCAGCTCAGGTCGCACACTTTGAGACTGGCCCTGTCGCATGTGAACGAGAAGATCGCCTCAGAGGCGGCTTGGGCAGACGAGGAGAGGGGAAAGGCGAAGAAGGCCTTGGAGGACTTGATGAGGGAGAAGGACGAGGCAGTGGAGGCAGCAAGGGTGGAGATAGAGGCCGAGGCGAAGAAGCATATGATGGCGAATATGGAGAAGTCCTACGCCACTGCGCTCGAGCACGTCGAGACTCGAGTTCCCGACTTCGATAGGTCGGGATACGGACTGTGGGGTCCGGTTGATGGTGAGGATCTCAAAGCCGATCAAGAGGATGAGGAAGCGGAAGGGGAGGAGCAGGGAGGCGACGATGGTGTGGCCGACCCCGAGGCCGTGGTGGTGGAGAAAGGGGGTGATGAGGTTGTGGCCGACCCCCAGGGCCGGAGCAGTGGAGGAAGGGGAGGCGACCACCGAGAAGCCTGTCACCGAGCTACCACCCAAGGTGGCCCCTTCTCTTCTGTTGTCTCATATTTTCATCCTCTTTTCTTGTATTGCCTTATAGCGGACTGGCCACCGCTTTTTTTGTAGCAATCAAATTTTGTATGAATGACACTTTCTATTTTGACTAAGTGTTGGAGATATTTTGAATTCATTGATTGTCTAACTTTTGAGTCTCGCACTATGCTCGCCTAGGCTTAGCTTTTCAACTCTGGTCTTTTAGACTTAGCCAATTTTTCAACTCTTTCAGCTAGTCGAACCGTCAATATCCCATTCTCAGCTTGGCATCGTTAAGCTGGCTCTTGCTCGAACTCGTGAGAAACTCTTCAAGGCTGAGTCGGAGCTAAATCACGTTAGGGTGCTGTTGGCTAAACGAGACTCTGAGCTGGAGCGATTAGAAGAGCAGGCTCGTGAGGTGCCCCCCGAAGGGGAGGAGAAATGCCCCTCAGGGGCTTATCACTATGGCCTGAGGCAAGTAGCTCTTCGGGGTCTTCTATTCAAAACAAGAGCTAAAAGGGACAAGCTGAAAAATGTGGTGCTTGAAGAAAACTATGGAGGCGGCGCAACTTCGGAGGGACAACTCGGAGGCTCCGCACGGGGGTGGTTCGAGTCGATTACCCCATTTCAAGATCAAAGTGACTGATGAAGCACTTAAAGAGCGGGTGATTGACTTAGAGGCGGAGAACTTGTGCCTTCGGCGGTTGATTGAGGGAAGCAACATTAGGAGTGTCTCTTATCCTCAGGGAGGAGTATGCCCCAGGGAGAACTTTTCACAAGTTTCCACACCAGTCGTCGTCTCTGGTGCGAAGGCCTGCAGACGCGCAAAGTGGGGTCGCGGGTTCGTCAAGCGGCGCTACGGTTAGATTGGGGGCCGAAAGCGCAACCCAATCCGCTGGTGTACAGTCATCAGCGAAGACAGGAGATAATGAAACATGTAGCTCGTCGACCACGAGTGTCGCTCCGGAGGAGCATCCCTCGTCCTAAGTACGGTGATTTTGTAGTCTCAAGACTTGTGTTGTACGAACTTTTGGTCCTGTGTGAGACTCGTACGCCAGCATAAGAGTTCTATCTTTGATCGATCTTTCGTGAAATAAATAAATAACTTTTTGCAAGCATCAATTTGTGCTTTGGTAGTATTAGTTTCGATAATCAACAATTGTAGGGGCAATTCCGAATGGCGAACCACTTCTTACTCGCTTATGAGCAAGTAGAAGAAGCGGAGCCGAGCCAAGTGTTGGACTCCGAACTCGTCGTTTAAAAGAGATTCAACGGTTGTTGGAGTAGTTCTGAATGGCGAACCACTTCTAACTCGCTTATGAGCAAGTTGATGAAGCGGAGTCAAGCCAAGTGTTGGACTCCGAACTCATCGTTTAAAAGAGATTCAACGGTTGTGGAAGCAGTTCCGAATAGCAAACCACTTCTAACTAGCTTATGAGCAAGTTGATGAAGCAAAGTCGAGCCAAGTGTTGGACTCCGAACTCGTCGTTTAAAAGAGATTCAACGGTTGTGGGAGCAGTTCCGAATGGCGAACCACTTCTAACTCGCTTATGAGCAAGTTGGTGAAGTGGAGTCAAGCCAAGTGTTGGACTCCGAACTCGTCGTTTAAAAGAGATTCAACAGTTGTGGGAGCAGTTCCGAATGGTGAACCACTTCTAACTCGCTTATGAGCAAGTTAGTGAAGCAGAGTCGAGCCATGTGTTGGACTCCGAACTCGTCGTTTAAAAGAGATTCAACGGTTGTGGGAGCAGTTTTGAATGGCAAACCACTTCTAACTCTCTTATGAGCAAGTTGATGAAGCGGAGTCGAGCCAAGTGTTGGACTCCAAACTTGTTGTTTAAAAGAGATTCAACGGTTGTGGGAGCAATTCCGAATGGCGAACCACTTCTTACTCGTTTATGAGCAAGTAGAGGAAGCAGAGTCGAACCAAGTGTTGGACTCCGAACTTGTCGTTTAAAAAAGATTCAACGGTTGTGGGAGCAGTTCTGAATGGGGAACCACTTCTAACTCGCTTATGAGCAAGTTGATAAAGCAGAGTCGAGCCAAGTGTTAGACTCCGAACTCGTCGTTTAAAAGAGATTCAACGGTTGTGGGAGCAGTTCCGAATGGCGAACCACTTCTAACTCGCTTATGAGCAAGTTGATGAAGCAGAGTCGAGCCAAGTGTTGGACTCCGAAATCGCCGTTTAAAAGAGATTCACCAGTTGTGGGAGCAGTTCCGAATGGCGAACCACTTCTAACTCGCTTATGAGCAAGTTGATGAAACGGAGTCAATCTAAGTGTTGGACTCCGAACTCGTCTTTTAAAATAGATTCAACGGTTGTGGGAGTAGTTCCGAATGGCGAACCACTTCTAACTTGCTTATGAGCAAGTTGAGGAAGCAGAGTCGAGCCTAGTGCTGGACTCCGAACTCATCATTTTAAAAGAGATTCAACGGTTATGGGAGCAGTTCCGAATGGCGAACCACTTCTAACTCGCTTGTGAGCAAGTTGGTGAAGCGGAGTCGAGCCAAGTGTTGGACTCCGAACTCGTCATTTAAAAGAGATTCAACGGTTGTGGGAGTAGTTCCAAATTGCGAACCACTTCTAACTCGCTTATGAGCAAGTTGAAGAAGCAGAGTCGAGCTAAGTGTTGGACTCTAAACTCGTCGTCTAAAAGAGATTCAATGGTTATGGGAGCAATTCCGAATGGTGAACCACTTCTTACTCGTTTATGAGCAAGTAGAGGAAGCGGAGTCGAGCCAAGTGTTGGACTCCGAACTCGTCGTTTAAAAGAGATTCAACGGTTGTGGGAGCAGTTCCGAATGGCGAACCACTTCTAACTCACTTATGAGCAAGTTGATGAAGCAGAGTCGAGCCAAGTGTTGGACTCCGAACTCGTCATTTTAAAAGAGATTCAACGGTTGTGGGAGCAGTTCCGAATGGCGAACCACTTCTAACTCACTTATGATCAAGTTGATGAAGCGGAGTCGAGCCAAGTGTTGGACTCCGAACTCGTCATTTTAAAAGAGATTCAATGGTTGTGGGAGCAGTTCCGAATGGCGAACCACTTCTAACTCGCTTATGAGCATGTTGATGAAGCGGAGTCGAGCCAAGTGTTGGACTCCGAACTCGTCGTTTTAAAAGAGATACACTGGAGGTATTAAACAGAGATAAACTGAGCACAAGAGAATTATTATTCAAAAGAAATTATTTATTAAATACTGCTAATCGGTCGCTTCTAGGTTGCGAGCTGTTATTACAATGGAAAAACAAATAGAATAGCCTTAAAACTGATGTTGCTTGGAGAGGTGTTCAAACGCCCTCTTAGTACTTCAGTAAATGATCGGCGTTCCACGTTCTTGGTATCTTCCTGCCCCCCAGGTCTTCAAGTTGGTACGCTCCGGGGTGAACTACTCTGGAGACCTTATAGGGTCCTTCCCAATTTGGGGCTAGCTTGCCCCTTTGGTTGGGGAACGAGATGACTAGCTTTCTGAGGACTAAGTCCCTCTCCTTAAGATCCGTAGGGCAGAATCTTCTGTTGTAGGATTGCTCGATCTTCTTCAATAATTCTCTTGGCGAATTGAGGCTCTCTTGCGGAGTTCAACGATAAGATCCAGATTGGCTCAAAGCACCCTTGCGTTCTGCTCTTCATCATATGCAATTAGGCAGGGGATGGCAAACCAACCTCTAAGGGGATTACGGCCTCGGATTCGTAGGTGAATTTGAAGGGCGACTCCCTCTGTGGGGGTTCTCATTGTAGTGCGGTAGTTCCACAGTACGTTAGGAAGCTGCTCTACCCACTATCCTTTAGCCGACTTATTTAGTCTCTTCTTGATGCCCGAGAGGATTTGCCTGTTTGCGTTCTCTACTTGGCCATTGGATTGAGGGTGGGAGACAGAGGAGAACCGCTACTGAATGCCGAGGTCTTCACAAAAGAAACGGAATGTTGCCCCCATAAATTGTGTTCCGTTGTCTGTCACCAAGACTCGGGGTATGCCAAACCTGCAGATCACGTTCTTCCAGAAGAACTGTTGCACCCTATTCTCAGTAATAGTCGATATTGGTTCAGCCTCAATCCACTTAGAGAAATAGTCGATCGCCATGACTAGGAACTTAAGCTGGCCTGGAGCCGGTGGGAACGGACCCAGCAGGTCCATTCCCCACATTACAAAGCGGGTTGGACTTGAGAGGGAAGAGAGTTGAGCTTGCGGTAGGTGACAGATAGTGGAGAATTGTTGACAGTGGACACATTGTCGGACATGTTGCTCGGCATCCCGAAGGAGGGTAGGCCAGAAGTACCCATAATTCAAGACTTTGCGGGCGAGGGACCTTGATCCTAAATGGGCTCCGCCTATCCCTTCGTGGAGTTCTTTCAGAGCATATGGAGCTTCTTCTGGAGAGAGACACCTCAAGTAGGGTCGGCCATCTACTTGGGTGTAGGAGCGTTTGTACAAGATTCCCTCAATGAGGGTGTACCGCTCCGCTCTTGTTCGGATTTGGTGAGCTTCTTTGGGATCTTGGGGAAGGCTCCCGTCTCTGAGGAACTTAACTAAAGGCCTCATCCAGTTATCTTCGAGCTGGACCGGAAGCGACTCCATTGAGTCGGGGGCTTCTTTTTCGATGTGGGGCCTTAGCAGAACTTCGATCAAGACGGTCTGCTCGAGCCATTGGAGGGAGGAGGAGGCTAGTTTCGAGAGGGCATCTGCCTAGGCGTTCTCCTCTCGGGGGATCCGCTGGAGTTGTGCTTCTTCGAATGAAGCCATAAGACTTTTGACCTTGGCTAGGTACTTGGCCATACGGTCGTTCTCGTGCCTCGTATTCTCCTAAGACCTGATTTACCACTAGCTGAGAGTCGCTGAACATTCGAACACGCTTCGCCCCTGCCCTGCGAGCCATGCCCTGGCCCGCTATGAGGGCTTCGTACTCGGCCTCGTTGTTGGAAGCCTTGAAATTGATGTGGAGGGAGTATTGGAGGATGAAGTCATCTGGGCCTGTCAGGATAACTCCGGCTGCCCTCCCTTCGGCACAAGAAGGTCCATCCACATACACCGTCCAGTTGGGTGGCCCATTTGTCACTTGACTGACCTCAGGGATCGTGCTTTCCACTATGAACTCGGCTAGTGCCTAAGCTTTGATGGCGGTTCGAGGCTGATAGGATATGTCATATTGACTCAGCTCGATTGACCACTTCATGAGGCGTTCAGAGGTCTCGAGCTTATACAGGACCTGCTTGAGCGGCTGGTCGGTGAAGACGACCACCGAATGGGATTGGAAATAGGGACGAAGCTTTCGGGCCGCTATAACCAGGGCATAGGCTATCTTCTCCAACCTCGGATAACGGAGCTTGGCATCTCTAAGGACCTTACTCACGTAATAGATAAGCTTCTGTGCCTTGTCTTCTTCCCTCACTAGGAAAGCGCTGAGGGTCTGTTCGGAGGCAGCGAGGTAGAGGTAAAGAGTTTCCCCTGGTGTTGGCTTGCTGAGGAGTGGCGGGGTTGACCAAGTAGGCTTTGAGTTGGTCGAACTACTCTTGCTACTGCTGGCCCCACTCGAAATCCTTAGCCCCTCTGAGGGCTTTGAAGAAGGGGAGACACTTTTCCCCAGACTTGGAGAGGAAGCGCCCTATAGCCGCGAGGCGCCCGGTGAGCTTTTGCACTTCTTTCACATTTGAGGGGGGAGCCATATTGAGTATGGCCTTTATCTTCTCAGGGTTGGCTTCAATTCCCCTCTGGTTGACCATAAAGCCCAAGAACTTACCCGATGACACTGAATGCACATTTATTCGGGTTTAGTCACATGTTATGCCTCCTTAGCACGTCAAAGGCTTCTTGGAGGTCGGCGACATGATCAGACCCATTAATGCTTTTCACCAACATATCGTCGACGTAAACCTCCATGTTTCGCCCGATTTAATTTTTGAAGACCTTATTGACGAGATGTTGGTAGGTGGCTCCAACATTTTAAAGCCCGAAAGGGCATCACTCTATAGCAGTAGAGGCCTTGATCCGTAACGAAGGACGTCTTCGGGATATCTGGGGGGAACATTCGGATTTGGTTGTATCCAGAGAATGCATCCATGAAGCTCAGCAGCTCATGGCCCGAAGTGGCGTCGATCAAGGTGTCGATGCTAGGGAGTGGGAAGGGATCCTTGGGGCATGCCTTGTTTAAATCCGTGAAGTCGATACAGATCCTCCAACTTCCATTGGCCTTTTTGACCATCACAATGTTGGAGAGCCACTCTGGGTAGTTGACCTCCTGTATGAACCGGGCTTTGAGGAGCTTCTCCACCTCCTCCTTTATGGCCTGCTGGCGCTCGGGGGCAAACTTGTGCCTCTTCTGCTGGACCGGTCTAGCCCCCAGAGCGACACTTAGATGGTGGACGAGGAGCTCTTCGGAGATCCCCAGCATGTCGGTTGTTGTCCAGGCGAAGAGGTTGTGGTTTCTCTTTATGCACTGGACTATGTCGGAGCAGAGGGCAGAAGGGAGGGTTTTGCTGATTAAGAATTTGCGGGTCGGATCTTCCTCCAAGAAGAGCACTTCCTCTAGCTCGTCTACTGGCTCCGACATAGGCTAGGTATTCCCCTGGGGAATCTCAAGGGCCTCGAGGGAGAGGATAGGTCCTCCAATCGAGGTCATATAGCATTTGCGGGCCGTTTTCCTGACTTCCCCTCACTTCTACCACGCCCACTTTGGTGGAAAACTTCATCTTTAGATGGTAAGCCGATGGGATGGCTTCTAAAGCAGCTAGGCCTGGTCGACCTAGGACCACATTATAGGCGGCTTGGACGTCAACCACCATGAAGTACATCGGCTCAGTTCGGGTAGTAGGAGCTTTACCAGCGGTTACGTCGAGGATTATAACACCCTCGATCGTCACCTGGTACTCCCGTGAACCTATGGAGAGTGTAACCGGCAGGCTTGAGTCTGTCCCTCGATAATTGGAGCCCTCAGAAGGCCTCTAGAAAGAGGATGTTGACAGAACTGCCATTATCCACTAGGACCCTTTCTACCTTGAAGTTGGCCATGTGGAGGTTGATCACCAATGCATCATAGTGGGGGGTTCGGACACCTCCCAGATCATCATTCGAGAAAGTAACTGGGATTCCAAGACCTTTGGGAGGGGGAACGCTATGCACCGAATTGACTTCCCTAACGAAGGCTTTTCGGGAGGAGTTGGAAGTTCCTCCCATTGGACCTTCGTGGATGAGGTGCAAGATGTGCTCTTCCTTGAAGTCGGGAGTCTCCTCGCGCCTCTCGGGCTGCTTGTTAGCCCCCCTGGGGGGGTGGAGGAGGATCGGCCCGGTCCTTCTTTACAAATTTGGCGACGCTGACCTCCGTTGTCCTTTTGGAGCTTTTTAGCTCCCTCATCTTCAGCGTCCTTCCTCTTACTTCCAGAAGATGACCCCTTGAATGTAGGGCGGTGCACAGCTTCCTCCGCCCAGATGTACTTCTCGCTTCGGAGAAGAAGCTCGGAGAAGTCTCGTGGGGGCTTCTTGGTCAGGGACGGCCGGAGGTCAGCATTGAGGACATTGGATTGAAAGGCGGCTGAGGCGACTGACTGATCAAGGGAGGCGATGGACCTGGCCTCCGCGGTAAACCGCTTGACATAGTCCCTCAGTTTCTCGCCCTTCTTCTGTCTAAGGAAGAGTAGTGAAATACTAGTCTTTTCGGAGCGGCGGCGGCTCACGAAATGGGTTATGAAAAGGGCCTCGAACTGGTCGAAAAGAGAAGATGGAGGACGGGGCGAGGCGGGAGTACCATTCCCGAGCTGGGCCTTTGAGAGTGGCCGAAAATGTCTTGCCTAGGAGGGCATCGGAGGCCTGATGGATCATTATAAGAGTTTTGAAACTCTTGATGTGATCCATGGGGTCTGATTCCCCCGTGTATGTCTCGAACTGCGGAGGCTTGAAATTTGCCGGAATGGGGGCCTCCATGATGGTACGAGAGAATGAAGGCCTGCTTGGACGAAGGGTCCTCCCTCTTAGTTCCTCATCCCTATCGAGTTGACTGAGGCGCCTCTCCATCTCGTGGAGACGGCGGTAGACAGCATCCTCCCTTCAACGGTATCCTGGTGAGCCTCTGGACTCATCTTCGTACGAAGGGGAACGTGGGCTACAGTGACGATAGCTCGGAGACTGGTGAGGACTGAGGATGTGATGGCAGTGGCTCAGAGCTTGAGGAGGACTTTGGGATCGATGGCGAGGCCTTCGAACCGGCTTAGGAGTAGGGGAGCCTCTGGATATTATTGTTGTTGTTTGGCAGGGGCATTGAGGGCCCGCAAGACTGCTGCCTGAAAGTCTTGGAATTCTACTCTGGTGATGGGTCCGTTCTGGTCCCTCTGGGCCTGTCGACCTGCGGGAGAACGATTTCCCCTTTGATGGTACTCGGGGGACTTCCTCCGCCTTCTAGGAGAAGGGGACCTCCTGCGGTCGCGGCGGCGAGGAGATCGCGCTTTTTGACGTTCTGAGCGAGAGCCTCCTTGTAACACCCCAATTATTTTTTTTTTTTTTTGAAAACCAAACCCCCAAATTCAATTCTATCAATTTCTATATCACTTTAAACATAAACTAAAATAGTTATATTTCAATAAAAATTTGGGCAGAGTTTCCCCTGTAATTTTTGCCCCGAAACACAATTGGCTTACGGAATTCTGCTCTAAATTCCGTAGCTCACATCACAGGCAATAATTTCACGGGCTCCCCAGGCCAAAATGAGCAGAAACACACAAGCAATATAATATAATGCTCTGGAGGCCAAACTCATAACAGATTATCAAATATCAAATAAAAACTATAAATTTCTTTGAAAAACGAGGTAAAAATTTAGAAAAATCCTTGTAAAACCTACCACAGAGCCCAGTACTCCACAATGAGATGGGTACGGGTCACAAACATACCATACCGCCCCACACTATACTCATCATCATCATATACATGCTTATACATCCATAATACAATTTAGGTCATAAATTTTACTATTCACATAACTAATTAGTACAAATTTTTAAAATAAAACTTCATCCTACCAACCCACGCCTCACCTCTGCACTGATGAGAACCTGTAACAGTAGGGGATCTACGGGTAGTCCTCAGACTCCCCTAACCCCCCAAACACTAATGGGTCAGTCATTTCTGGTGTGAGTATAGTTATTAATCTAATAACAAATTAAAATAGTATAAAGAAAATAATTTAAACTTACAAATACCAAGTTAAGATAGTGCAACCTGAATCCTGAACACAACAACATCATCAATACGACGATATATCAAATACTTTGCCAATCCTGCATTCAACTATTTAATTATCCATAACTTCCCACATTTCATAATATACTTCTCCTCAACCTCGTATATATATAAACTTATTTTACATCCGCATAGTATAAATACACATACAATCCATTACTTTTCAATTTAAAATTTTCTAACCCAAATATTCATTCTTCCACAAATATCGCCATAATAGCATTATATGAATATAACTACATGATGTTATTATTCCTTTCATTAATAACCATTTATATGAATACAACTCATAATACAACATACTCTCTTAATAACCATTTTCATAACCAATCTCATAATACGGGTATTTATTTTATTATGCCCTATCAAGTATCACTTCTTACAAATGCTTCTATTCTCATAATACCACATTTATTCATATCTTATGACGCAAATATAACATCTTATTGCTTATTGCAATGCTCTCACATCTCATCACATCATTAACACATTATTGATAGAATGCTTATACTCATTACAGCGAAAACTTGTTTTATAGCTCATTCCCATTTCATTATACCACTTTAGTAAAAAAAAATTTTATAAACAATAAATCTTATTTCATTTTCACTTAATCCCCAAACACAATCTGGGGCCACAACATATCACACCCCATAGCCGATAGCTTGGGTAATAATCACCGCACCCAAAACACACAGTTTGGGTAATATCACACCACATCTCAAGCCGATAGCTTGGTTAATAATTCACTTCAATCACTTATCATCTTCACTTTACTTAATTCTTCATTTCCATTAATCATTACCACTATCATACCAACTCACCCTGCGAATTATGCCAAGGCAGGTAGTTCCCACCATTTCCACATAAATAGCGGGCAGGTAGTTCCTTGACACAATTCCAAGGTACAACTCATATCAACTGTATTTTACTTTAATGATCACATACATAATACAATTACTTCGTACTATTCATAAGAACACATGTCTCTTTTATTATTTTCATTTTAAATTAACCACGACTACATTTATCACTTCTTTTCATACACTAACTCATAACTCGTTTTCCTTCACATTTACTTCATTCACAACTACTTTCTTTCTCATCCACAATTCACAATTCACTTTCTGTACTTTCACATTTTTATTAACACTTAGTTATTTTATTAGTTTGTCGACCAGTGAGCCACAGTATCCCAACATAATGAAAGCCGACAGCCCAGTAAACACGCGGCCCGATGCTCACACAGAGTCGTACTCGTCCGAGGCTACGTCTTCTTCTTAGCCAAACTAGCGAGGGGACCACTAAC
Organism: Hemerocallis citrina; assembly: GCA_017893485.1. Classification (NCBI taxonomy): domain Eukaryota; kingdom Viridiplantae; phylum Streptophyta; class Magnoliopsida; order Asparagales; family Asphodelaceae; genus Hemerocallis; species Hemerocallis citrina. Next base: position 39,875,566 of record CM030366.1, read on the forward strand.
CCCAAGTAGAACTTGGGTACTCTCTCTCCGGTCCATCCGGAGGTATCTGCTCTCCCAGGTCTATCATGGGGTATCATCTCTCTCTCCGGTCCCACCGGAGGTATCTGCTCTCCCAGGTCTATCCTGGGATATCAACTCTCTCTCAGGTCTACCCTGAGGTATCATATCTCTCTCCGGTCCCACCGGAGGTATCTGCTCTCCCAGGTCCCACCTGGGGTATCAAGGGAAACCAGGCCTCAAGCCGATAGCTTGGGCGATAAAACACCGCACCCCAGATAAACTGGGTACTTCCTCCCAGCCGAAGCCAGGAGGGAAAAAACACCGCACCCCAAGCCGGTCCTTGGGTATTAGGAGGTCTAGCTCAAACCCCCAAGATTGCTGTAGGTACTGGTCAACAAAACCATCTGTTATTAGCATTATTCATTTCATCTTTCCATCTTACTATTTTCCACAACATTACACTTTTGAATTCAAGAATAGCTGCCACCTTGATTTTAGTCACGTGTATTAATAACACATTTAATTAGCACTTACCATCTTATCTTTTATCTTGCATTTGATGCACATCTGATGTCCACGATATAATTATCATCTCAGTATATCACATATATACATACACCTAGTCATTTAACATATAAACCAACATGTCATATTATTGCATATCACAAATGCACCATGTTATTTATTTTTCCATAACATCACCCATTATGAATACTACGCTATTTACTACTTCATTAAATCACATATAGGCATACACCAAGTTATATCATAAATAAAAGAATTATAAGGTGCTGGTCTGTATCGTAAGCGTATCAAAATATATAATTCATCACAGAATAATATCATATTATTGCCCATTAATTCACTTCGAATATAATTACAATGTAAACATGTACCCAATTATTAATTTCATCAACTATTGCATCACACGTCATAATCAGCTATATATATATCACAAATATACACCACACATGTAGGTTTCCCAGAAAAAGGGGCCAAAATCACTTATTTCCTCTAATTAAATCTTATAATATCTAGTTATAGCATACTAGCTCATACACCATGCTCCATGTAATCATAATTATCTATAAGGGCCTATATGCCCCAAAACATGCACAAAATATGCACTGGATAAAAATATGCATAAACAATCTAATATAATTAGTTTTTAAACTTCAACACATCACAATAACCCATACTATAGATTTTATATACTTAAAATAGTCACTTTCACCACATCTCTCAAAAACCCATTTTGGATCCTTAAAAATCCGTATTTTCAATAAAAATCCACTTTTGGCATAAATCCCACAAAACATATCAAACGGCCACGAAATTCGGCCACAATATAAAATATTTATAAATACAACATACTCACCTGACGGATCGAGCAAACGAAGTCCCACGTCCAAACTGTAGCCAGTCGAAGTTCAACTTTCTCCACCTAATTGAAGAATTATAGAACCGAGTTTAAAGCTCAAAACTCGACCTACGGACCTCCAAATTTGAATCCGTCTTCACCCACGCATCAAAAATGACATATGTAGGTGAGCTACATCGACGAATTTCAAATTCGAACCCCGATACAAGAACTCACATATTGATCGGAGGTTTCCTAATAAGAAAATTTCCTATTTCCTAATTTCTTCAATCCCTTTGTTCTAATATCTCAAATTAGGGTTAACAACAATAATGAGACTCATCTACACATCCGAATTCATCAAATTCTCACCTCTATATCGCTCGGGCATTTCACCGAATACCCGGCGTGCACAAAATTTATACTTTCATTCTCCATCTTTTCTATTAATTTCTAAGTCTACAAAATCCCTTCTAAATTCATATTAATACTCTCACACTACTCCACAACCTCCCATACATTTTCTGAACTCGCTAGAAGCAAGTTTCTTACTCCACTTCACATATTCTAAAATTTGGCTTTATGCCAAAATAAAAACTTCATGATTTCACCATGATATGCACCAATCCTAACTTCTAACATGTTCTATATACTCTCTTTTACAAACCCAAAAACCCTAATTTATTAACAACTTGCAATTTCTCTAACAATCCACTAATTCCTCAAATCTACCACTTCCAACATCTCTAAATCTCTCTACCATAATAATCCTACTCCATAAAAATTAACCCAACTAAATTTCATACAATAAAATAAGTTAGGGTTTACCTTTTCAAAATTCTTTCGAAAATCCGACACTTCCACGATGTAGAGAACCCTTCAATTAGCCTATCTCCCAATTTAATTTGGATTTCATGAAGTAAGTAAGTGGATTGGATGGGGGAGAGGGGGACCGAAATGGGTTTCGGTCACCTCTAGGCTTCGATCGGGAATCCATATGGGGAAAAAAGAAAGGAGGAGGAGAAAAGGGGAGGGGGAGGGGTTTTCTATAAAAAAATATTAATAATAATATTTAAATAAAGGCTATTAGCAAATAAACCCCCAATACCCTAAGATATTTCAAATAAACGCCAACTTTATACTTTAATAATACTAATAATACAAAATACATTAAATCATCTCGTAGCAATCCTCCAAAATTATAAAATAAAGTAAATAATATTTCTTCACATAAAATCTCAACTCGTTGCTTCAACATATCATCTACACCAATTCAATTAAAATATCCATACCAGTCTCAATAAGATATCACTTAAAATAATTCTCACCCCTACAAAATATAAAAACGAATATTTTCGGTATTTTAAAATCCGAGATGTTACATTCTACACACCTCAAAAGAAGCTCGTCCTTGAGCTATGGGGTTTAAGAAAACTCCTCGAACAAAGTCAAGATACTTACTCCTCACCATTTCCTAAGGTTCCAAGGACATTATCTGCATCAGAACTTCATTGCCCATTTAACAACTGCACAACTTGTCGTCTGGTCGATCGCACTATCTATCTATAATAACCACTGGCCTCATAGGATCTGTCACATCCAATGCCACATCCAGCCGGACTTCAATCTACAACGGCTCCACACTTAAGATAGATCCTTCACACTTTCTCGACATAGAAACAAGAAATACATCAAGAATGCCCGATATCTCAAAGATACGCTTCAAACAATATACCACAATTCCAATTCTTTCTATAGCTCTGTAGGGGCCAACAAACCCCCAGGTCTAACTTTTCCCGGTTTCTAAAACGACGAACTCCATGAATAAAGGATACTTTCAAAAACACCCAAATCTTCAATTTCTAACTTCACGAGGCTTTCGCCGCTAATCTGCAGAATCATTTTCTTTTGTCGACTACACACCTCAGAAGAGGTTTATCCATGCTCACCTAACAATTAATATTCTTTCTCGGTCCGGACCACTAAAATTTTTTCCTAGAATTTTGATACATTTTCATGCCACCAGGAATGTCAATATACTGAGTATAAGGAGCATTCTCCATCTCCTGCTACCGCAAGCTATCCTCATCAAGAACACCAAGTCTACGATAATAACAAGAATTTCCTCCTGCCCACTGACCAATCTGCATCACATTCATTAATCTCATCCAGAATTCGACCATGCATCCTCTGTCACAAACAGAAATTTTGAATTCCAGTTTGTCAGTATTCTGGTTGATTCCGGCGACGCACCATCCGACGCTCTTGTCAGTATTCTGAATGATTAAGAAAGAGCTTTAATTGGCAAAAGATTAATTACCTTCTTATGGTGGGGAAAGAGGGGTATTTATAGCCGCCTTAGGAGTCAGTTTCAAGATAAAAACATATCTCTACTTTCCAGTGTGAATGGATAGAAGTGGTTAAAACCACCTCTTAGGGATAATTGTGAATCTGAATCCTTCTTTATCCCGTTTGAGTGGGTTTTTTATAGGTAGGAGCCCGTACCCAGTAAAATAGGTCTGTTTATGGATTACTGGGCTTTAACAAAAGACTCAGTTTTCATCATATTTTTAACCATATCAAAATGTAAAATAGAAGAGCAAATTTTCAGAATGAACCATAATAAAAATCTTTTTACCCGATTTGACCTCATCCCAAAAGTTTTGATTGAATTGACCTTTAACATGCCATATGTCAGACAGATTCAATTCAACGCTAGATTGGAATGATCACGAGGAAATCGCGCTTCCTAAAGCTGGATTCAGACTTTGAAAACACTGACCTCCAACTTTTTTGAGAAAGGTTTGCACAAACTGGGGGGTTTTTCCGAACTTTGAAATCCTAAAGAAGAATGCGCACTTTGAAATGTCGGGCTCACTTTGAAATGCTGGATTTAGTGATAATTTATAACTCCGAAAGTTTTCAAAAGATAGAATTACATCACTCTCTACCAAAATGTAAACCGGGGATTCAAAGAGTGGATCTGAATTCTGAATTCTGAATTCTGAAAGAGATATTTCTGCGTTACTATTCCAGGTTGGCGCTGCCGCGCCGAATCAACTCTAACACACCTTAGCATGTCAGAAGTCGATAGTACCAAAACTTTTGAGATGGTGTCGATTTGGGTAAAATTTAATTTTTTAACTTTTGTTCTGAAAAATTTCCCAAAAACAGAATAATACCAATAGTTTATATGTACAAAGAAACCTACAGGCTCTTAGAGCATCTCTAATGGGTTCTTTATTTCTCATCTCTATAATGGAATATTCCTAGGAATATTCTAGGAATATTCCATTATAGAGATGAGAAAATAAAGACTCACTCCAACCATGTATCTCTATAATTTATAGGAATTTTTTATTAGTTTTGTTATAAATAATTTTACATTAAATTGCTTATATTAATAATGTATTTGGGAAAAAAAAATTATGCTGTTGGAAATATCTCGTCGAAAGCTTTAAAACGAGCCTAATATTAGTACTTTTTGGAACTAATTTTAAATTATGAAATTTTTACTTGTAGTAACAATGTAAAATAATCAAGTGTAAAATTACTTGAGAATTAATTTAATAATATCATATATAACATTAATCAAATAAATTTTCTAATTTAGTATATTTTAATATTAAATTTTGACAGAAATCGAAAATTTCGGATTATAATAATTAAAATCAAGAAAATTTCGGATTATAGAAAATTTCGGATTATAATAATCAAGTTGGGGATTATTAATGTTATAATTTTAATTTTTTATTATTATTCAGTTCTATGTATTTCAATGTCCAACGTTTGTATTTTCAATTAATGATTCTATGTATTTGTCATTTATCTATTTCCAATTAATGATTACATTGTATGAGTGGGTAGTCTTTTTAAAATATGTTAAGCTAATACAAAATAACTAAATAATCTTATCTATAAATATTGCATCAATTACTTTTTCAAACAATAAAAAAATATTCAAAATTGGTCTCATTTTAAAGGTATTGTCGAGACATTTCCAACTGTACCAAAATAATAAAATTTTGTTTAATATTTTATAAGATACATTCACGAAATATACAATACACATTTTAATTAAAGGATATGGAAGGAATTCTTAAAAAGATATTAAGGTAAAAAAGGGTAAAATAGGAAATACAAATAATGAATAGTGTTTTGGAGATGAACCCAAAAGTCTCCAAATTTGGAGACGTTTTTGAAGCATCTCCATTTTGAAGATGGGTATAGAGACCGGTTGGGGCTTCATTTCTTTAAAATGAAGCCCCATTGGAGATGCTCTTATAGGAACAAATAGGATTGGCATTCGGGTAGAGCAGACCGGGTATGGCCGGACCCAAACCGTCTAGGTTTGCCTCGGCTTCGGGAAGGCTCCGGTCGGGTCGGGTCGGGTCAATAACCGGTCCGGTCCGAGCCGGGTTGGGAAGTTGAAAACTTCACCCGGTCGACCCACGAACTCGAACGGGGTGAACCAGATTCGGGCCGGGCCAGATCACAGGTTGGCCTGGAAATTTCTTTGGTTAATTTTTTTTCAACTCCAATTTTTCTTTTAAAAAAATGTACAAGTATAAGAGTGAAACAAAATTGTGTATATTATTCATTTCAACTACTATGAATTTTTACAACTTTTTTACATATAAATACATGTAATAAAAACCCAAAAAAAATACAAATTTCTTGAATTAAATGTTCAAGGGGATAATCTAGAGTTCGAGATAGCCTAGAGTTAGATTAAAGAGAAGGTATTGGACTACTGTCGTACACCTTAACCTAACCTAGGTTCTCATCGCGCTAAATTTCCTACTCTTGTTGTTGATCTTAGGAGAGTTGCTTCTACTTGTTGAGGTGCCGACTATTTTTCCTTCAGTCTTGTCTTCAACCTACTGCACACGAGCATCTCCAACGAATCCGGCTTCAAGCGATTCTTGTAATCTGTTAAAACCCTACCACTTGTAGAAAAAATATTTTCTGAAGCAACTGTAGAAAAAGGAGGGGTTAGTAGATCTCTAGCCATACGTGAAAAAATTGAAGAAAAAAAAGATTTCATGTACTTTCCACTATTGTAACTCTTCAATCTTAGCACTAGAACTCTCACTATCTTGTTAATTATACCAGTTTAATTCATTATGTGCATTAGTCCTAGGTTTTTTAGATTGAATACGAACAAGTAAATTAGTAGTGCCATCTTCTAATGTACTTTTACCCTTACCTCTAGAAGAAGAAGAAGTTACTATACTAGTTTGGCGTGTTGTACTACTAGATGCATACGTTCTATCATAAAAATCATACAAGTTATTCAATGAAGACTAAAATTTAGCTAAATATTCATCACAATCATAAGAAGATTCATCTAAAAGTAAAGTAAAAATATTTCAATCAAACTCCTCGTACCCGCTAATTTGATACGAGGATCTATAACAATATCAATACAATACAACATCGAAGGGGGACTAAAATACTTCAAAATTTTAATATAAGCGAGTTCAACAATATGGCTAATATAAGGGTCTGAAATCATGTCTTGAAAGTATGCCTCATATTAATTATTAAACCAAAAATACTATTAGAAATAGAATCATAAGATTTTTTGGAAATTTCACATTGCGGTTTAATGTTTCAAAAATCTTAACAAAGTTTCGGCAAAAAACCATGATTTGTGAGTCATTTGGAAATTATCCATGTTTTTTGCAATACAAAAATTATTTATAACCGCTTTATATTGAGTAACAACATTTAATAAATTAAAAGTAGAGTTTCATCGATGTTTAACATCCCTAGAAATTTTTTTAAAATGTACACTCCTAAGTTTACACCATTCTTCAAGCATAGTGTCACTTCAAGCAATGAAATGTACCCAACTTCTAATGTTATGCACAAATGGATCAGCTACTTTCAAAGCATCTTGAACATAAATTTAAAATATGACATGCAGATGTAACATGAAAAATGCCCAGACATGGAGAAGCTAATTGTTCTTTTAATGCACTAATCGAACTATTGTTGTTGGAGGCACTATCAAAATTAGTAGTAAAAATTATATTGCGAATTTGAAATAAATCACAAACTTCTAAAATAAGAGTTGTGATAACCATACCACTATGTCGGATATGGCAAAGCAGCAAGGGATATGATTCTCTTTTGAATCATCCAATCACTATTGTTCCAATGACAAGTTATGCACTTCATCGTAATATCGTTACAACCTTCCCAACAATCGAAAGTTAACGATACTCTACAAGTTAAAGAAAACAAAAGTGCAATAAAAGTGCCCTTATTTCATTGTAAAGTTTAAAATAATCGGCCTTGAGTGTGTTTCTAAGAATTCTTCTAAAATATTGATTTAGTGCATTTTGGTTAAATGCCTCCACGTTACTGCTCTCGGAATATAAAAAAGGTAACTCATTCTTAATAACTAGTTCGGAATCATAGGGGTGGCTATCTATTTGCCTGGTCCTAGGGTTAACTTTTTGTTGTGTTTGTTAGTCTTGTACTAGTGAGGGATGTACATAGGTAATGTGTTGTTTAATTGTATCTGTTCCCTGACCCTTCTCCCATTTTTAATTTTTGTTACAAGTTTTACAAATCTTATGTCCTATACTAGAATTCAACTCGTCCGGGATAAAGTCATAAAATTTGTGCCAATCACTAGTTTTCCCTCTAGTTTTTCTACTAGAAGTAGGTTGTGTGAATTCGATTTCATGTGTTTGTGTGTCACTAGTATGTTTTTCTTGTTGTGTGTCGGGATCATACTCTTGTGGAGGAACATTGTGAGAACATATGTTAAGCATATCCGGGCTCTAATTGTGGGATTGTTGGAGGTCGACGAAATGAACTAGTGGAATCTTGTCCATTTTTGCTACGGCAACTACCTCGTGATCTAGACATGATAAATGGTTTGTGGTTTGTAGTATATGTAAAAAAAATGATTTCTAGTGTTTTAGCAATGAATCTGAAAAATTAGAAAATAATATATAAGGTATATGTTGAAAAAAATCTGAAAGAAAATATGATGGTTGGGAGAGAGAGAGAGAGAGTAGCGAAAATCCAACAAACAAATATGATAAAAAAAATTAAAGCTACAACAAAAATAAACTGTTGAGAGGGTTGGAAAATTTTGATAACGTACTTCACAAATAATCGTATGTAGAAATGAGAGAGAAAATATAGTAGAGAGACACTTGAATAAGAAGTAGTCAAGAAAGTTTGTAGTAGACGTAGTCATAGAAAGATGGAGAGAGCTTCTTTGTTGAGAGAGTTTGAAGTAGATTTAGTTGAGTCGACACGAATTCGATACGACCGAACTTATTCACTTCTTTGTTGTTCACTTGTTGAAGTAGATTGATAGTAGTAGTAGATAAAGTAAGAGAGATGATAGATGGAGGTGTGAAAAAAATTGATTAAAGTTAGGGAATACCCCTCCCCCCCCCCCCCCCCCCCCCACAAGAAAAAAAGAAAAAAGATAGCAACAAAACCAGTGGTCGCAGCTAAAGCAACGGTTGACCCGTGCGGGTCAACCGTTTGACCCGTTCGGGTCCAACGACTCTCAACCCGCAGGTTGGCAGGTTCGGGTGGGTTTGGATTGGGTTGCGGGTTGGCGGGCCAGGTTGAGCGGGTTGATTTTGGATTTTTAACACTCGGGTCGACCCATAAGGCTTACGGGTTCAACCCGAACCTCAACCGAGTCAATGCAGGTCGGGTCGAGTGGAGCGGGTCACAGGCAAGTCGCCGGTTGGCCCGACCCGGATGCCAACCTTAGGAACAAACATATATAGTTGAAAACTGCTCAAGAAAGAGAAGTGGAAGTTGTGAAAGTCCCTACCGATAGATCAAAATTCCAAAAGTTTTGGTAAGGGTGAGGATTTAATATTTATACACCCGACAGATTGATGGCATATTTGTGGGCCAAGACTTAGTTGTATTTTTATTTATAAATCTGCATTTTAATACGCACAGCTAGTAGGATTCGTACTTGAGTTGTTTTGATACCATAAGAAAGACCCTATCAGTAGACCAAAACAATATAGTTGAGGTAAGGGTAAGGGTTTAATATTTATATTCTAACCGAAGTTGGCAAAGATGCCATTTTTTGTTGAATGACGATAAAGCTGTATATGCTCTTATATATGAATATACAGTGTTGCTGCTTATTTCTGTGTGGGAGCAATCAGATGATGTGGATTCTTTTGAGGAACAATCAAGAACTGACCGTTTGACTTTCAACGGGGTGGACTACCTTTAACTGCGGTTGACTTTCTCGATCTGACCTGTTTGTGGCGTAGGATTTGATTCATGTGGTGACGATCGCCTCTGCAGACCTGCAAAAAGTTTGAAATACCGAGGTAGATCCCGGTGATAGACTCTCCGACGCTCATTTCTGTGTGGGAGCAATCAAATGATGTGGATTCATTTGCGGAATAATTAAGAACTGACTTTTTGACTTTCAACGAGGTAGGCAACCTTTGAATGCGGTTGACTTCTCTATTTGACTCGTTTGCGCCATAGGATTTGATTCGTGTGGTGACGATCGCCTCCGCTGACCTGCAAAAAGTCTGAAACACCGGGGTTGATCCCAGCGACAGACCCATCGACGCTCAAGTCAAAAATCAAGAAGACTATAATGAAGCTTTTGTGGAGAAAATACTGATTACCTGTTTCTGGTGGAGGTAGCAGGGTATTTATAGTCGCTTTGGTGAGTTTCGAGATAATGATTTATCTCTACTTTCCGATATTTTTGGATTGAATCAGTTATCTCCTCTTCATGAAGAGATAAGAGTAGTTGAAGAGTGTTTAAACTTCCTTCAGGATTGATTTTTGAACCACCTCTTATGGATAATTGTGGGTTCAAATCATATTTAAACAAGCTGGATCCATTCTTATTAGGCTGGTAGGACAACCTAGTTAAACTAACCCGCTTTGGGCTGTTGGGTTTGGAAAGGACCCATTTCCAGTTTACAAACTCGTTTTTAGTGAAATTACTATTTTACCCCGAAGAGCTTTAAGAATCGTGCCTGATTTGAATGGTCCGATTTGGTTCTATTTTTACCCATATCAGAAGCCCCGACACTCCCAAAGACTAAGTTTATCAGCCTTTCAGGAGTAGTTTGCATGTTCTTAAAGATTTACAGAACATATCAGAGTTCTCGAGAAGTTTGGATCTATCTCGTGGTGTAACGGTGTTAAGCAGGGTTTGTAAAATGCCCAAAATTAATTTAAGAAATTTCTGGATTTTCTATGATTTTTTCAGATTTTTTTGAATTTTTTCCAATTTTAATCAAAATTTGAATTTTTTATTCAATATCCAAAGTTTAATAACGAAATTTTAAAAAACTTTAATTAAATTTAATAATTATTTTTTGGAATTTTCAAAATATTTTTTCGAATTAATATTATATTTAGAATTTTTAATTAACTTTCAAGTTTTTAAAATATTTTTTCAAAATTTTAAATAATTAATTTAATTTAATCATTAAATAAAAGGATTTAATTATAATTAACTGATGACGTGTCAAATTCTGGTGCGTCGATCGTGACTAGCTCGAAAATTGGGGAGATCGAGCAGTGGCGAGGGGTTGACCAGTTAACGCAAAGCGCTGCTTTTTAGCTCGGGGGCACGTTTGCTCGGAACGATGCACCTGTGATGCCCCGAATTTCAAACACATGTAATTCGTAGCAAAACATGATCTTTTACATCAACTTCGTACAAATTTACAAGGAATTTAAAATCTTTTCATTTACAACATTGTTTGTCATAAATACACAGCGGAAGTTACATAGAATATACAACTTAAACATTCAACTGGCAATAATCATCAATATCAACTCATCATTATGTCATTCACTAATCCAAGTTCTGCACTTGAAAACTGTGGGCACGTCAGTTGCATACAACTGACGCAATGCTATAATACAGCGATTTCACCATCTTAACAATCACAAACTTGAATGCAGAAATAAAAATGTGACTATCCTAATTATGTCAGTGTATGATATGACTTAATGCCTAATGCAGACATTACACTACAATGACACTAATGCATACTTGTTTAGATTTTTTGCATCCCATACTACATAGGTCCGAGGGCAAGCCCTTATCGTACTCCTCATTTTAGGGCTCAATCCATCGCTATGCAACCTACTAGTATGACTACTACCAGATTTAGACACTCTGTAAGTATTGGTTCTCGCCCCGGAATACTGGAGATCAATTCCCACTCCGCAGATCATCCTGGGGCCTATTTCATCCCTCGTCCCAGAATAATAGGGATTGTCTCACTCAGCGAGTCATACTGGAGCCCTCATTACACAAATGTCCCATGAGCGTCGCTCTCGTCCAAGAATACTGGAGATCAAATTCCACTTCGTGGATCATTATGTGGCCTATTTCATCAATCGTCCCGGAATACTGGGAATTGTCTCACTCCGCGGATCATCCTGGAGTCCATAACTTACGTTTCCTCTTGTTTCATCATATCTCCAATTAGTGCATGTCCTTAAGTTTGAATTGTAGTTCTCAAGACATAGAGCTAGCTTACCAACCGGGCTTAAACCAAAACATTGAGAATGTTAGCCCACACTGGCTACTTCTCAACCCACACAGGTTACTTCTCAAATTTCATATATCAAAATCTGCCGATATTCTGGGTCCCGCTCACTCTAGAACAAACAACCATCTCATTTAAAAGAATCACATAGGTTACATCTAACCTCATCATAAACATCTCATTCATTATTCATCATTTTTTCTTTATCTATTCTCTTTATGTTTATTATCTCAATTTAAATGAACACTTGATCAATTTCTTGTAAACAAACACTCAGTTGACATCTCTGATTTATCACTTAACACCTAACCAACAAATTTTAATTGAAAAACCCTTTGTAAAACTTGCATGATTAATATTTCAAATTCTTTTCTTTTATTATCTTGTAATCTCTCATATAGAACCCTTTTCATGAGTTCCTAAATTTGTATTCTATCCCCCAAATCGTTTTAACATAAGCAAATACCCTCAATTCTAGGCTAGGAACTAGATTCATCTAATACATAACTTTTAAATCTCCAAAATACATCTTAAAATAGTGTAGAATTATTTCCAAATGTTCTAATAATATTCTAAAATTTATACAATTTTTCCCAATTTTTTAAACTTGAAAAACCATTAAATATAAAGATAAAAATAAAAACGTGCACCCCCGGATTGGAACCCAGGGCACACAGCAAACCAGACCGCAACCCAAGTGCACCCAACAACCAAATTGTCCAAGCACTGTTAGTGAAGGAACCCCATTGCAGTGGGTTAAATACCCCACCTACGGTTGTTATATAGAAATCGAAATTTAAAAAAAAAAGAACAGAGCCTCCCAAGACTCAAACCAGTGCCTATGTGCAGACTCAAACCCTGCGCCTATGTGCACTGTACACAGCGATTTAAGCCCAACGCTAAGACCATGCTACCAAAGCCTCTTCATCGGATATTATTACTATGGTAAATCTTTTATTTCAACTCTCTGTTTCTAAATTTATTTTAAACTTTCGATGTCAAATTTCTACGCTTTAACTTTTACAATTCCAGAAAAAGTAATTTTCTCTTGAAATTGAATATTTTAGCCTGAGATAAATCTTATAATAATCTATTCCCAAAATAAAGTAAATTATTGTCCAACTTGCATAAATTATTCATAGTTCTACAACTTGAACTATCAAAATTAATGTTCTCTATACAACTATATTTTTTGAAAATTTTCACCTTACTACATTATATATAGCTAAATTTAATTCCATGGATTTATTTTTTTATAAATTCTCTACAAGAAAAGGCATTCTGTAAAACTCTTATTAGTTCAATTTTCACTACATGATTGTAATTTAGCATTACTAATAAATTTTTGCTAGAGATGTTACTTTACACCCCATGCCCTTATCATTATTCATCTACATATTTCTAACATGTACAATTATTAACATTTTAGAAAATAATGAAAAACTCTACACATTCACATACTAATTATGACTAAGAGTGCACAATTAAAACTATAGGAAGCTTCTACACTTATACACCCTAATTAAATTAACATCTACACATGCCATGGATAATCAAGCACAATCTACAAAATTTTAGAAGACAATGAGAACACCCACCTCAAAAAGCTCATAGTAGTTGATTCCTTAGCAAAAAGCCTCAAAGAGCTCCACAAGCACAAAATTCCAAGCCTCCTAACAAATTTCCAAAAGCACTCCTTTTTCTCTCTCCTTTTTTTTTTTTTGATTTTGATTTTGCACTTCTTCATGGCTAAGGGGAGGGCTATTTATAGGGTAAAATAATGAGTAGTGGGGAGGGCTATTTATAGGGTAAAATAATGAGTAGTTATAATAACTCCACACTCCCTGAAAGAGCTCTCCACTCACCCACACACTCTTCACTCACTCTTTGGCTGACCAATGCATGGGGGAAAGAGCACGTGCACGTACACCCCCTGTGCACGCTTCTTCATACAATTTTATTATGAGTTTTTAATTAAATTAGGTGTGTATGTTACCCATTGTAATGTGTACTAGTTTTATCTAATTTTAAATAAGAGTTCATGCACATTGAATGCACACATAATAATTATGGGCCTTAATTTATAATAGTTTTAATGGACTACAAAATATAGATTTAAGCCTAGTTGATTTTTATTAAAATTAACCACACACTACTGACTTGTAGAACGAGAGGAAGATTTTCATGACTCAAGAGAATTTCATTAATCGACACGTGCACAAAATTACGTGCAAAATATGTGCGAAAGAAAATATTAAAAATAAATATTTTCGGGGATGTTGCAGCACTCCCTCTTTAGAATAGTTCTGTCCTCAGAACTACGCTTGAAGAGTAGAGGGTAAAAGAAAAAGAATACAAGGTTTTAAGCAAAAAGTTCGGGATATTCACTTATCATCCGCTCTTCTGATTCCCAAGTTGCCTCCTCGACCAGCTGGTTCCTCCACATTACTTTGACCATGGGTATAGTTTTGTTCCTTAAAACCTTTTCTCGTCTATCCACGATCTCCACTGGACGCTCCTTGTAGCTCAAGTTTAACTGTAAACCTTCTGATACTTCTGGTAAATGATGACTTGGATCTGGAATGTAGCCTCGCAACATGGACACATGAAATACATTGTGCACTTGGGCTAGCTCTTTCGGTAATTCCAACTGATAAGTTGTCTTCCCATCCTCTTCAGTATCTTATATGGTCCTATATATCTTGGAGCTAACTTCCCCCTTTCCCAAATCGGATCACTCCCTTCGTCGAAGATACCTTCAAGAAGACAAAGTCACCATCTTCGAATTCCAAATCTTTTCTTCGATTATCTGCATGGCTCTTTTGTCTACTTTGTGCCTTGACCAGTCTCTTCTGGATTAGTTCTATTTTCTACAAGGTTTGTTGTAGTATCTTCAGCCCGTACATCTGCCTTTCCCCCACTTCATACAAGCATACTGACATTCTGCACTTTCTCCCATACAAAGCTTCATATGGTGCCATGTCAATGCTGGTCTGAAAACTGTTATTGTAGGCAAACTCTATCAGAGATAAGTGCCTCTCCCAACTTCCTGCCGAAATCCATCACGCAACACCTCACCATGTCCTCTAACACACGATTGACCCTCTCAGTCTGCCCATCAGTTTGAGAATGAAAAGCAGTACTGAAATCAATCCTGGTTCCCAAAGCTGTTTGAAGGCTCCTCCAAAAGTTAGATGTGAACCGTGCGTCTCGATCTGAAACAATCGACACGAGAATTCCATGCAGTCTCACGATCTCCCCGATGTACAATTCCGCCAACTTCTCCATCGACCAGGTGATCTTCACTGCTAAGAAATGAGTAGACTTGATTAGTCAATCCACTATTGCCCAAATCGCATCATTCCATTTGGGACTTCTAGGTAACCCTGTGATGAAATCCATGCTGATGTTCTCCTACTTCCATTCCGAAATGGGTAATGGCTGTAGTAAACCTCCAGGTCTTTGATTCTATGCCTTGATCTGCTGACAAGTCGCATATCTCGCTACGAACTCTGCTACATCCCTCTTCAGTCCTGACCACCAGAAATGTTGCTTAATATCTTTGTACATCTTGGTACTCCCCGAATGTACCGACAATAGAGTAGTGTGTGCCTCTTGTAGAATGATCTCCTTTAATTCTGACTGATCAAGTACACACAGTCTTTCTCCGAACCACAACACTTCGTCCCTTACTTGCAATTCTGACAGTTTACCCGTGCCAACTTGCTCTTTGATCTTCTGGATTTCTAGGTCTGAATTCTGACCGTCGATGATCTGCCCTCTCAGCGTGGGCTGAAGTCTCAACTGCACCAAGGATGCCCCCAATCCTTGCAGTACTACTTCGATTCTAGCCTGATCAAATTCTTCTGCAAGTTTCTCCTGAGTTGTAATCAAACAAGATAAACTGCTTTTTCGACTGAGCGCATCCGCCACCATATTTGCTTTTCCGGGGTGGTACTTTATCTCTGGACGAATATCCTCTAGAACTTCCAACCACCTTCTCTGCCTCAAATTTAGATCTTTCTGCTAATAGATGTACTTCAGGCTATTAAGCCATCCATGTACATATTGACTCTCTCTCCATACACATAATGCCTCCACTACTTCAAGCCAAATGGGATTGCTGCCAACTCCAAATTGTGGGTTGGGTAATTTTTCTCATGCAGTCTCAATTGCCTAGACCCATCAGCTATTTAACTTTCCCTCTTGCATCAGTACACAGCTCAGTCCTCGATGTGAAGCATCGCTATAGACATCATAGTCAATTCTCGCTCGTGGTAAAGCCAATATTGGAGCGGTAGTCAACCTTCCCTTCAGTTCTTGGAAGCTTGCTTTGCATTGCTCTGTCCACTTGAAACTTACATTCTTTCTCGTAAGTTCTGTGAGTGGTACAGCTATCTGAGCATAGCCCTAAATGAAACGTCGACAGTAATCGGTCAAACCCAAGAAACTTCTGATCTCCTTCACTGACGTTAGTCTTGGCCAATCCTTCACTGCTTCTACCTTCTGCGAATCAGTGGCCACTCCCTCCTTAGAAAAGATATGACCCAGGAACACAACTTCGGACTTCCAGAAGTCACACTTGGATAGCTTGGCATATAATTTATGCTCCTGCAGCTTCATCAACACTTTTGCCAAATGCTCAGCATGCTCTTCTTCTGACTTGGAATATACCAGAATGTTGTCAATAAACACTACAACGAAAGAGTCGATGAATGGTTGCAGGACCCTGTTCATCATATCCATGAATACAGCCGGTGCATTCGTCACTAAGAATTCGTAATTCCCATGTCAAGTTCGGAACGCAGTCTTATGCACATCCTCTTCCTTAACACGAACTTGGTGATAAACCTGATCGAAGATCAATCTTGGAGAAAACTGCTGCTTCTTGAAGTCGGTCAAACAAATCATCGATTCGCGAAATAGGATACTTATTCTGGATAGTCACCTTGTTTAGCTCCCTATAATCTATGCACATCCTCATCGATCCATCTTTCTTCTTACCAACAAAACTGGAGCTCCCCAAGGCTACACAATAGGTCTGATGAAACCTTTGTGCAAAAGCTCATCGATTTGCTTCTTCACCTCATTCTGTTCCATCGGTGCCATTCTGTACGATGCCTTGGATATCGGTGTGCTTCCTAGCTGAATAAAAATGCTGAATTCCACATCTCAATGAGGTGGTAGTTCAGGTAGATCCTCCAAGAAAACTGTCGAAAAGTTCCGAACCACAGGAATCTTCTTGACTTCCTCAGGGACTTTCTTCTTGGTTATGGCTACCACCAATTCCTTGCACTTCTTCTTCCCCTGAAATGTTACTGCTGGCCCTCCTGGTGCCCTCACCATAACTTCCTTAGTCTTGCATTCGATGTTAGCACTGTAGATTGACATCCAGTCTATGCCAATGATGACATCCATTCCCAACACTTCCAGCTCTATAAGATCGATCCCAAAAAATCTTCCTCCAATCTCGATCTCACAATCAGTGTAGTACCGATCAGTAGTTAGTGTTGTTCCTGGCGGTGTAGCTACTGCCAAAACCTTCCAGGGGAAACTTTTCGGTTCTACCCCAAACTCTGGAGAAAATTTAGGGGACACAAAATTATGCGAATAAAACCGTAACATATATTCCATTTATTAGAATTTTTTCTGTTACATAATGAATTATATCCTTCAGTACATAACATCCTTCTATTACAAGATTTCTGAAATAACAACATAGATTTTATTCGGATGCTCCCATACCAATAATGACGTTATCGGCGTCCTCAGCATCCTCCTCAGTCAAAGCGAATACTCGCCCCTGTCGGTATGGTTTCTTCCCCTGATCTGCCTGCTTCAGACTCTGCCTTCCCTACTGGAATTGCAGGCAATGCGGCTTAGCAGGGCATTCCTTCCCACAATTGAAACAAGCGATTGGAATCTGCGGCATGGTGCATTTGGACATGTAATGGCCTGATTCCCCACAATTGTAGTAGGTTAACCCTAGGGGCCTCGCACCTCCATTGCTTGGCTTTCCAGTCACAGTAATGGCATTTTCCCTAGTCGGCTTGAACCTCTGCGCGTGGGGTTGCCTTCTGAAGTTTTTTGACGTCGCTGGCCTCTTTCCGCTGCTCCAGTTGTTGCACCGGTCTTTCACCAGTTGATATTGCTCCATGTATGATTCTGTGGATACAGCCCTCCAAACAAGTTTGTCAAATTTTTGAATTCCAAGGGGTATCACATGAGACTTCAGTCTTGGCCTCAGACCCTGCTCGAATCTCCGCACCTTCTTGGCTTCATCAGTCACCAACTCGGGTGCATATCTGGAGAGCTGAGTAAACTTCATCTCATACTCCCAGACAGTCATGTTACCTTGCTACAAAGGCAGGAATTCCATTGCCTTCTTTTCTTGCACATCAACTGGGGAAGTACTGACTCCGAAATTCCTCTAAGAAGTCCTCCCAAGTGATAGGCTCATCGCGCAAGGTCCACTTCATAAACTGCCACCAGACTCTGGTGTCCTTCTCAAACTGGGTAGTTGCTAGCCTCCGGGGTCTCCAACACTTCAAACACCATTTCAATCTACCAAATCCAATCATCAGTGCATCAGGATCCGCCTTGCCTTCAAAGACAGGTGGTTTCATCCTCTTGAAGGATTCCACCAACTTGATAGCCTCTGGGACTTGCACTGCTTGCCCTACCCTTGTATTCCGGTTCACACTTGCTGCGACAAAAGTGTTAAGTGTCTGATATACATGGGCCAACTCTGTCTCCAAATCAAGTCGGTTGCCTTCTCCGCTTGATCCTTCACCATTTCTGGTCCTTCTTCTGACCATTTCTGGTTCATTAAACTTCATTAATCTCCAAAAGCAAAAATAACATAGACTTGCTTCCCACACAAATTACTCATTCCAGAATAAACTTCATATATTCAGAAACAAAATTGGTCCATTCATCCATACATAAAGAACATCCGAAAACTCCAAATCTTCCTACAGAACATTAAACAACATAAAGCAGTCTAGACTCTATGGTTCCTCTTGGCTTCTATGAGCTCTTCCTGTAGATCATCTATTTCCTTCTTCATATTCTCGCATCATTGACGGCATTCTTATTTCCCCTAACGAGTTTTGTTGTCCAGCTGGGTGAAATGCTGAGTATTTTCGTGACGACACTTCTCGAGTTCCCATACTCGCTGACTCAGAGCAGGCGATGTTTCGCTTATCCTGCCACATGATGTGCCTCCATGTGGGTTACTCTCCACTTGTGGATAATCAGCTACTTACGGAGAGACGCGATGATATGGTCCTTCTTGTTCCAAACCGGCTCTTCGTACGAGGATTTATCTTGGGATTCAGGCAGAGGTGGAGTGATTTCCCGAGATTCTAGCAATTCTTCCTCTTCTTCTAGGTCTTCTTCCTCTTCAGGTTCTTCTTCCAGGTCTTCTTCTTCTTCTTCTTCAAAGAATACATTTTCTTCCACTTCTTCCATAAGATTTTGGTTATCTGCCATCCTACAGTGAAAGGGAAGAGAACACTTCAGTGTATAGAGTAACGCAAATGTAAGTTGATACAACTATAAGATTTAAATCTTTATAAACCGAACTCACACTCCTAATGTCCACCATAATGTGTTTTTCTTATAATTTTGTACTACTTGTTGAAGTCCGCTCTGATACCACTTTGTGACGCCCCGAATTTCAAACACAAGTAATTCGTAGCAAAATAGGATCTTTTACTTCAACTTCGTACAAATTTACAAGGAATTTAAAACCTTTTCATTTACAACATTGTTTGTCACAAATACATAGCGGAAGTTACATAGAATATACTACTTAAATATTCAGTTGGCAATAATCATCAATATCAACTCATCTTTACGTCTTTCGCTAATCCAAGTCCTGCACTTGAAAACTGTGGGCACGTCAGTTGCATACAACCGAAGCAACGCTATAATACACCGATTTCACCATCTTAATAATCACAAACTTGAATGCAGAAATAAAAATGTGACTATCCTAATTATGTTAGTGTATGATATGACTTAATGCCTAATACAGACAGTACACTACGATGACACTATGCATACTTGTTTAGATTCAATGCATCCCATACTACATAGGTCGGAGGGCAAGCCCTTATCGTACTCCTCGTTATAGGGATCAATCCCCCGCCATGCAACCTACTACTATGACTACTACGAGATTTAGACACTCTGCAAGTATTGCTTCTCACCCTGGAATACTGGAGATCAATCTCACTCTGCGGATCATCCTGATTCCTATTTCATCCCTAGTCCCGAAATACTGGGATTGTCTCACTCTGCGAGTCATCCTGGAACCCTCATTGCACAAATGTCCCATGAGCTTCGCTCTCGTCCCGGAATACTGGAGATCAATCCCACTCTGTGGATCATTCTGTGGCCTATTTCATCTATCGTCCTAGAATAATGGGGATTGTCTCACTCCGCGGATCATCCTGGAGTTCATAACTCACGTTTGTTCTTGTTTCATCATATCTCCAACTAGTGCATGTCCTTAAGTTTGAATTGTAATTCTCAAGACCTGGAGCTAGCTTACCCACCGGTTTAAACCTAAACACTGAATGTTAGCCCACACTGGCTACTTCTCAAAAAGAAAGTTAACCACACTGGTTACTTTTCAAATTTCATACATCAAAATCTGTCGGTATTCTAGGTCCCGCTCACTCTAAAACAAACAACCATCTTAATTAAAGAGATCACATAGGTTACATGTAACCTCATCATAAACATCTCATTCATTATTCATCATTTCTTCTTTACATATTCTCTTTATATTTATTATCTCAATATAAATGAACACTTGATCAATTTCTTGTAAACAAACACTCAGTTGACATCTCTAACTTATCAATTAACACTAACCAACAACTTTTAATTGAAAAACCCTTTGCAAAACATTGCATGATTAATATTTCAAATTCTTTGCTTTTATTATCTTGTAATCTCTCATATAGTACCCTTTTCATGAGTTCCTAAATTTGTATTCTATTCCCCAAATCGTTTTAACATAAGCAGATACCCTCAATTTTAGGCTAGGAACTAGATTCATCTAATACATATCTTTTAAATCTCCAGAATACATTTTAAAATAGTGTAGAATTATTTTCAAATGTTCTAATAATATCCTAAAATATTTCCACAATTTTTCTCAATTCTTAAAACCTAAAAAACCTATTTAAAATTAAAACGTGCACCCCCAAATTCAAACTCGGGTCGCACATCAAACCAGACCGCCACCCAAGTGCGCCCAACAACCAAATTGTCCAAGCACTGTTGGTGAAGGAACCCCATTTCAGTGGTTTAAACACCCCACCTACGGTTGTTATATAGAAATCGAAATTTTAAACAAAGAACAGAGCCTCCCAAGACTCGAACCCACGCCTATGTGCACTGTACACAAGATCTAAACCCAACGCCAAGACCAGGCTACCAAGCCTCGTCATCTGATATTATTAATATGGTAAATCTTTTATTTCAACTCTCTGTTTCTAAATTTCTTTAAAACTTTCGATGTTAAATTTTTATGCTTTAACTTTTACAAGTCCAGAAAAAGTAATTTTCCCTTCAAACTGAATATTTTAGCCTAAGATAAATCTTATAATAATCTATTCCCAAAATAAAGGAAATTATTGTCCAACTTGCATAAATTGTTCATAGTTCTACAACTTGAACTATAAAAATTAATGTTCTCTATACAACTATATTTTTGGGAAATTTTCCCCTTACTAAATTATATATACCTAAATTAATTCCATGGATTTATTTTTTTATGAATTCTATACTAGAAAAGGCATTCTATAAAACTCTTATAGTTCAATTTTTCACTACATGATTGTAATTTAGCATGTACAAATAAATTTTTGCTAGAGATGTTACTTTATACCCCACGGGCGAATCATTATTCATCCACATATTTCTAACATGCACAATTATTAATAATTTAGAAAATAATGAAAAACTTTACACATTCACATACTATCTATGACTAAAAGTGCACAATTAAAACTGTAGGAAGCTCCTACACTTATACACCCTAATTAAATTAACATCTACACATGCCATGGATAATCAAGCACAATCTACAAAATTTTCGAAGACAATGAGCACACCCACCTCAAAAAGCCCATAATAGTTGAATCCTTATCAAAAAGCCTCAAAGAGCTCCACAAGCACAGAATCCCAAGCCTCCTAGCAAATTTCCGAAAGCACTCATTCTCTCTTTCTCTCTCTCTCTCTCTTTTTAAATTTTGATTTCACACTTCTTCATGGCTAAGGGGAGGGCTATTTATTGGAAAAAATAGTGAGTAGTTATAATAACTCCCCACTCCCTAAGAGAGCTCTCAACTCACCCACACACTCGCCACTCACTCTTTGGCCAGCCGATGCATGGGGGAAAGAGCACGTGCACGTGCACCCCATGTGCACATTTCTTCATACAATTTTATTATGAGTTTTTAATTAAATTAGGTGTGTATGTTACTAGTCAGAAACATGTCTGTTCGACATCTGTGGTGAGCTTGGCGAGCGAACTATTGAGCTTAGCAACTAAGTGTCGACCTTGGAAGACGTTGACTGGTCAATGCAATTTTGGGTGTTTTCAGCTCAGAAACACGTATATTCGACATCTGCGGCGAGTTAGCGAGCGAAGTGTTGAGCTTCGTGAGCGAAGTGTCGAGCTTGGAAGATGTTGACTGGTCAAAGCAATTTTGGGTGTTTTCAGCTCAGAAACACGTCTGTTCGACATCTGCGATGAGCTTGGTGAGCGAACTGTTGAGCTTAGCGAACAAGTGTCGAGCTTGGAAAACGTTGACTGGTCAACGCAATTTTGGGTGTTTTCAGCTCGGAAACTTGTCTGTTCGACATCTGCGGCGATCTTGGCGAGTGAAGTGTTAAGCTTGGCGAACGAAGTGTCGAGCTTGGAAGATCTTGACTGGTCAATGCAATTTTGGGTGTTTTCAGCTCGGAAACACGCCTGTTCGACATCTGCGGCGAGCTTGGCGAGCGAACTGTTGAGCTTAGCGAACAAAGTATCGAGCATGGAAGACGTTGACTAGTCAACGCAATTTTGGATGTTTTCAGCTCGAAAACACATCTGTTCGACATCTGCATCGATCTTGGCGAGCAAAGTGTTGAGCTTGGCGAACGAAGTGTTGAGCTTGGAAAAGGTTGACTGGTCAACACAATTTTGGGTGTTTTCAGCTCGGAAACACGTCTGTTCGACATCTGTGACGAGCTTGGCGAGCGAACTGTTGAGCTTAGCGAACGAAGTGTGGACCTTGGAAGACGTTGACTGGTCAACGCAATTTTGGGTGTTTTCAGCTCAGAAACACGTCTGTTCGACATCTGCGGCGAGCTTGGTGAGCGAAGTGTTGAGCTTCGCGAACAAAGTGTCGAGCTTGGAAGATGTTGACTGGTCAACGCAATTTTGGCTGTTTTCAGCTCGAAAACACGTCTGTTCGACATCTGCGTCGAGCTTGGCGAGCGAACTGTTGATCTTAGTGAACAAGTGTCGAGCTTGGAAGACATTGACTGGTTAATGCAATTTTGGGTGTTTTCATCTCGGAAACACGTATGTTCGACATTTGCGGCGATCTTGGCGAGCGAAGTGTTGAGCTTGGCAAACGAAGTGTCGAGCTTAGAAGACGTTGACTGGTCAACACAATTTTTGGTGTTTTCAGCTCAGAAACACGTCTGTTCGACATCTGCGGCGAGCTTGGTGAGTGAACTATTGAGCTTAGCGAACGAAGTATCGAGCTTGGAAGACATTGACTGGTCAATGCAATTTTGGGTGTTTTCAGCTCGGAAATACATTCTGTTCGACATCTGGAGCAAGCTTGGCGAGCGAAGTGTGGAGCTTCGCGAACGAAGTGTCGAGCTTGGAAGACGTTGACTGGTCAATGCAATTTTGGGTGTTTTCAGCTCTGAAACACATCTGTTCGACATTTGCGGCGAGCTTGGCGAGCAAAGTGTGGAGCTTCGCGAACGAAGTGTCGAGCTACGCAATTTTGGGTGTTTTCAGCTCTGAAACATGTCTGTTCGACATTTGCGGCGAACTTGGCGAGCAAAGTGTTGAGCTTAGCGAACGAAGTGTCGAGCTTGGAAGACGTTGACTGGTCAATGCAATTTTGGGTGTTTTCAGCTCGAAAACACGTCTGTTCGACATCTGCGGCGATCTTGACGACCGAAGTGTAGAGCTTGGCAAACGAAGTGTCGAGCTTGGAAGACGTTGACTGGTCAACGGCATTCAAGTTGCTTCGAGTTGCTTCCCTTTTGTCGTTTTGCATTCTGACTGCTTGGAATTCCGCGCTTTTTGGGCTTCGTAAGAGCCCATTAAACTTTTCGGCCCAAGCCCACTAAGTTTCACCATAAATCTCCACCCCCTTCCCTTTTTACCTCACTTTTCATTTTCACCTTGCCTGAGTTTTCTTTCTCTTCAGAGTTTTGAGCGGAGTCTCCGGTGATCTTTTCCGTTCTCCGGTATACTTTTCGACCATGGTTGTCACTTCACAGGTAATTTATTTTAATTTTAAGGGATGTCTAGGGTGTCTTCCGGCGAAGAGGCCTCCTCCTCGGGTCAGCTCGAAGTAGCCCCCCGGTCCACTGCTCCTAGGATCGATAAGGGGAAGGGCATCATTGTCCTATCCTCTCCAAAAGTCGAAGCGGATGCATAAGAGGATCTTATTGTCGAAGAGGACGGCGGAAAGGCGGCTTTTTCTTCTTTGGTGGTGGGAACCGTTGTGCAGAAAGACCAAAGGATGGGCGAGTTCGGAAGGTATTCGATGGTCGTGTCAACCCTTGGGGGAATTCGACAGTATGGGGCAGAAGAGCTAAAGCGCACTAAGCTCGGTCTAGCGTAGTTTTACGAGGAGAACGCACCAAGGGAACGCACGGAGGCGAACGAAATTGTCAGCGTTCTAAAAGAGTCGGACCTGTGAATCATCCGGATGTGCATCATGATCTCTCCAGAATTCGATCTCGTCATCCCTGGCCTAGGGATCAGGTCTTGCTCTTCGCTTCCCTCCAATATGTGTGTGTTTCCCTTCGACGCCTTCCACGCTGGGCTGCACCTACCTCTCCACCCCTTCGTAAGGGTGGTGTTGCAATGGTACGGGGTATGCCCAATACAGCTCATGCCGAACATTTGGAGGCACGTCACGGGGTTCGTCTTACATTGCCAGGCTGTAGGGACCGAGCCTAGACTCAATGTGCTTCGCCATCTATACAAGATGCACCAAAAGACACGAACGGAGTATCGCTTTTACCTAACTGCTCAGAAGGGCATTAAGTTGGTCGACAACCCCAACTCCGTGAAGTGCTGGAGAGATAAGTATTTCCCCATTCGGGGTAAGAAGCCGTAGGATATTCCCACAATGTGGAGGGAAGATTTGCCGAAGAGGGCGAAGATGGAGCTGACCTTGAGCCGTGAGGAGGACAAAATGGTCGGCATCCTCTTGGATCAACCTACGATGCACTGGAAGGATATCTCTGAGGAAGGCCTCTTTGGGGGAGGCCTTAGTTTGATGAACCCTAGTACGAGTTCTTTACGTCGATCGCACTTCTGAACATTTTGATAGTATAAAAATTCTTATCCTGTTTTTGCTCTTTCACTGCAGGATCTGCCGATATGGATTTTGACGATATCATGAACAGGCATTCGGCTCTGAGCAACAAGCGGGTTGAGGAGAAGAAGATGAAACGTGCTGTCACCCGAACAATACCACCGAAGGCGATCAAGAGCGAGAGCGTCGTTGCTCACGTTGTCGACTTGGAGGCCATGCCTATTTCAATTTTTTAGCTGGCAAAAGAACTAGACCTTTTGACCACGCTCGCTCTTCAGGCTCCGCCTCGCACGACGGTGGCCGAGGTCATGCTGACGGACGAGCTAAAAAAGATCTTTGTACCGGATCGACAGGTCCTAAAGCACGATGGTTTCCTCGGGGACTCGACAAGCTGCATGGATGCCGTTCGCAACCTAGCCACGCCCAAGGATAAGGCGTCGATGGAGCACAGGACCATGGGCGACTCTGCCTTGGAGATTTCCAAGGCCCAAATGACGGTAAGCTCTAGATGTGAGGTTATTCGCTCAACTCTTGTTCTCCTTATTACACTGCTTGTTTTCTCGTATGCTATCTGCCACTTTAGCCACTTGATGAGGCGCGTGGCGGAGCAAGAGAAAGAGCTGAAGGCTCTGCAGGACCGGGAGAGAATTGAGCGGTCGAAGGCTAAACGAGAGTTAGAGGCGGCCGCACTTTCGGCGGAGACGCAGGCCGGCCAGATCAAGCTTCTGGAGGAGGCATTGGCGAAGACGAAGGAGTCTGCCACCTTGGAGAAGGAAGAGGCAGCTAGGGAGAGAGCTGCTGAGAAGGAAAAGGCCGCCTTCGAGAGGGACATAGCCATACGAGAGGCCAAGGCCGCGGCGGAGAAGGAGGCCATCGACTACCTGGAGAAAAATATGCGAAAGGCCTATGCTAAGGCCCTAAAGGATGTCGGTGAACGTCTCCCCGGCTTCGACTGTTCGGGGTACTTCTTATTCCCTGACAAGGAGGAGGAGGGAATAGAGATCGAGGGAGGTGATAACACTGACGGCGAGTAGGCCATAGTGACGGACCCCCGCTGGCGATGGCACCACCGTCCGGGACAGCTGAAGGGGGCGGACACGAACTAGCGCTTATGGTGGATCCATCCGCCGTGGTGGATACTCAACTTCCTTAGTTTCTTCTTTGTATTTTGGTCGTAGGTTTTTGCCTAGGATCTTTTGTAGTGATGCCTGATGGCAGACTGGCCACCGCTTTTTCTAGTAGTGGATTTTAATGAAAATTGACTAAGTATTGAGCTAGAGTTATGTTTCGCATGTGAGTTGTCCATGTAGGAGCTTCTTAAACTTAGTATCGTCATGTCCTTGCCTTTTCAGATCGCCGAAGCGTATGAAATGGTCGAAGCATCTCAGATGGTCGAGGTGGCCGAAGTATCTCGCCTCAGGTCGAATCTAGGAGTTGCTAGGTTAGCCCTTACTCGAAGTCGAGAGAGGCTCTTCAAGTCCGAGTCAGAACTAAACTATCTTAAGCTGACGTTGGCCCGTCGCACCTCAAAGTTGAAATGGCTAAAGGAGAAGGCTCGCAAAGTTCCCCCTGAAGGGGAGGAGACGAGTCCCTTGATGGCCTTTAACCAAGGCATAAGGCTCAAGTTCCTTCGTCTTTCTTTGTTCGAACTCAGAGCTGAGAGAGATGGGCTAAAGAATGTGGTACTCGAGAAGAGCCTGGAGGCGGCACAGCTTCAGAGGACCATCACCTAGGCTTCTCGTGTGGGTAGTTCGAGTCGAATGCCTCGTTTGAAGATCAGGGTAATGAATGACTCGCTGAAGGAACGAGTCGTTGAGTTAGAGGCGGAGAATCATCGGCTACGACGTCTTTTCGAGGGAGCAACATCAGAACCACCTCTTGCCCCTGAGGTGAATGTTACCGTTGATTCTAGTGTGGGGGTAAACAGATGAGATTTGTGAGTTCGTGGAAAAATCTGAACAGCGGATCCAAGCCTGCTGATCCCCGCCGCTCACCTACAAGGAAGTGCGATACACCAGGGTTGATTCCGGTGATGCACCCTCCGACGCTCTTGTCAGTAACCAGTGATGATTAAGAAAGAGCTTAAGCTGGAAAAAGAGTGATTACCTGGTCACAGTGGTAGGTAGGAGGTATTTATAGTCGCCGTGGGAGTCTGATTAGGGATCTAATTTCCTGTGAAACCGTTAGGAGTAAAATCCTCACAATTAGTTTAGAAAACTGACTCCTGATTCCCGGTGAGAGGATAACTGCAAATCAGGCCCGTTGATTTAGTCAAATCAGTGACCCTGATTTCCTCTTGTTGGTCTGGGTTTGTCTCGGGTCGGGACCCGCACCCAGCTAGAGCGGATCCGTTTCGCGGGCTATTAGATCTGTGAAGGGGAGATCCAGTGCCCGCTTAGGATCCATCTATATGTGAAATTACCATTTTACCCCTGAGCTTCAAGATTCGTTCTCAATCTGGACGGTTCTGATTTAACCCCATTTTTAGCCATATCACGAGCCCCCCACTCCTAAAGACTGAGTGTGATCAGCCTTTGAGGAGTAGTTTAACCGTTTTAGTGGCTAGTGGAGTTGTATCGGAGTCCGATTGGAGGGTTTTGAATCTCGAAGGGGGTAGTGAGGTGATTTTTTTGAAACTGTAAGCTGTTCTGAAGCCTTGTTGAATATTTGACGGTTTTTATCTATTTTTTCGGATTATTTATTTAATTTTACGATGTGTTAACCAGTCGTTCGGGGGCCTTAACAGTACGTTCTAGGCAATAATTGTTCGTTCAGGGGCTCAGAAATGTTCTCCTGAATTTATAATTATTTTCTAGAATTTTTAGTTAATTTTTCCGAATTTTTAGCAATTTTTTCGTAATTTTTAAATAAATAAAACGATTAAATAAATAAAAACTAATTTTTAATACTCATTTATGGCGTGGCCTGATCTGGACCATTGATCTTGGGCGAGCGCGAATTTCTGGAAGATCTGACGGTTGCAGTCATTTTCTCACATTTGGAGCTCGGCCGGGCACTTGCTCGGCTAGCCGACCGGGGGTATAAGGGTTCGGCTGTCCGAGCGACGTGGCACGATCTGAGCCGTTGGATGGTGGTGCGAATCTCGAGGTGGGCTCAGTTCCCAAGGAAACGCTATCTTGTCCTCTAGCGCACGTGGCACGATCTGGACCGTTCATCATCAGAAGCACGGATTTCTGGGAGATCCAACGGTCGTGGGTGCTCGGCTACTTTTTTCTCCGTTTTTCAGCTCGGATTGGCACTTGCTCGGTTAGCCTACCGGGGGAGTAATGGTTCGGCTGTCCGAGCGACGTGGCGCGATCTGGACCGTTCATCATCAGAGGCACGGATTTCTGGAATATCCAACGGTCGTGGGTGCTCGACTACTTTTTTCTCCGTTTTTCAGCTCAGATTGGCACTTGCTCGGTTGACCGACCGGTGGAGTAAGGGTTCGACTATCCGAGCGACATGGCGCTATCTGAGCCGTTGGATGGTGGCACAAATCTCAAGACGGGCGCATTTTCCAAGAAAACGCTATCTTATCGTTTAGCGCACGTGGTACGATCTGGGCCGTTCATCATCAGGGACGCGGATTTCTGGAAGATCCAACGGCCGTGATCGTTCGGCTACTTTTTTCTCTATTTTTCAGCTAGGATTGGCACTTGCTCGGTTAGCCGACCGAGCCTTTTGATGTCGGGGTCAGATCGTTGAAGGGTCGAAGGGTTGAAGGGTCGGCATAGGTGATGGCGAGCCGTTGGGCCTTCGTGAGAAGGCCGAGCTGAGCTACAGGCTGCTCTCAGGGGGCATTAATGGCGCTCCAGGATTTGTGCGGCGTTCCAACTTCCTGGGGTAATTAAGATGGCGTCCTCTAATTAATGCGTAGCGCTTCAGTTTCCTAGGCGTGACCGCTAGGCTTCCGTCGTTTGGCCTCCCGAGGGTCATAATGGCTGGTCCTTGGGAGGTTATAAATACCCCATTCCCCTTGTAGTTTCATTCACAACAATGTTGATTTTTAGCCTTTGGAGGTGTCTGCCTTGGGTGGTTGCTCTTCGGCCATGGTCTCCTCCTGACTCTGACGGCCCCGATGCGGATGTCAGGGCCAGGGGAGATTAGGGCAGAAGAGGTGACGACCGGAGTCAAGGCAGATGCCTGTCCCCCCTTTCTTTTTTGAACGTCGGATGGGTGGTCTTCCTTCCGCCGTGATCTTCTCCTGATTCTGACGGCCCCAATGCGGATGTCAGGGTTAGGGGAGATCAGGGCAGAAGTGATGACGACCGGAGTTCGGACCCGGGGGACGAGGTGCTTCGGAAGAATGGGTGGTCATTCTTCCGCCATGATCTTCTTCTGATTCTGACGGCCCCGGCGTGGGTGTCAGGGTCAGAGGAGATCAGGGCAGAAGTGGTGATGGCCGAAGGTAGGATCCGGGGGACAAGTTGCTTCGGAAGGATGGGTCTCCTCCGATCTCTGTCTTCCTTCCGGGCTGACGGCTTCTGATGGTTGTCAGCCCGAAGGAGCTAGAGATTGGAGGTGTGCCGATCCGCTTTCTGATCGGGCCCCTCGCGACGGTGGTTTTTCTCCAACCCTTGAATGATTCGTGGTTTCGGCTCCGAGGCCGTAGGCCTCGAGTCGCTCACGGGTGAGAGGGGAACCGACCGAGACCTGGGGCCCGGGGTGCTCGCCGAGGGCGGTGCCTTAAAACATTAAATCCAAATTTTCTCTTGCTTCTCCGGACCGATGCGGAGTGCCTGGGCCCGAAGTGCTTCATCCGGGCAATGTGGAGCGATCTGACCCGTTGGATGGTGGTGCGAATCTCGAGACGGGCCCAGTTCCCAAGAAAACTCTATCTTGTCGTTTAGCGGCGCTGGCAAGATCTGGGCCGTCTGATCGAAATCTTACACGAATGTTGAGGGGAAAGTGATTTTTCCCTATTTTGACACTCAGATAGGCACTTGTTCGGCTAGCCGACCGGGCCTTTTGAAGTTGGGGTCGGATCTCGCGTCGCTCGGATTTTGATCTCGTGTTTGCCGAGCTACTCGACTTGTGTCGAAACGTCTTGTCTTTTCACCAACAGTCGTTGCTCGGTCATAAAGTCGTTTGGGCTTTCGTAACGTTTCAGGAGCAAGCCCAAAAGTCGCGCCCTTACGTTAGGAAGCCCAAGAGACTTTTTCTTTTACTATAAATCTTCACTCCCCCACCCCAGATTTCATTATTCACTTTCACTTTCTCTCTCAAGTTTTTACTTTTCACCATCGAAGTTTTTAGCTCCTGGGTGGTGCTGCTAGCTGTCGCGACGGCGTTTCTTTGCTCTGGCGAACTTTTCCGACCGTAATAGTCACTTCAAGGTCAGTCTCTCTAGTTTCTCTTTAGAAAAAATGGTTAAGATTACTTCTTCGGATGAGACCCCCGCCTCGGACCAAGTCGTCGGCCGAGCGGGTAGAGGAAAGGAGGTGGTAGAGCCGACCGAGCAGACCGTTGTTCAGCCGAGCAAGAGCGGTGAGGTCGTTGAACCACTCCAGGAGGTCGTGGCGAAGTCCCAGAAGGGTAAAGGAGTGGTCACGATCATTGAGCAGCCAAAGACGGCAGGGGAGTTCGGTCGGTAGCCTATCGTTCTGTCGAGCGTGGGGGGTGTTCGGAGCTACTCCGTAGACTGCTGGAGAAGGTGACCCAAGGCACTGCCAAGTCGGTGGAGGAGAACGAACCGAGAGAGTTGTCCGAGGTGGACCACACCATTTTGTCTCTCACGGAGGCTGATCTGCATCGGAACCGGACCGGATTCCAGATCCCTGCCGAGTACGGGCTACTTCTTCCTGGACCGGGATTTCGAGCCTGCATGTCGTCCTCGGCTGATGCATGCGTATTTCCCCTCGGCTCCTTGGCTGGCGGGCTCCGTTTTCCGCTTCATCCATTCATCGTCGAGGTTCTTAATTGGTACGGTTTGTGCCCCGCCCAACTGATGCCGAACACTTGGAGGCACGTCTTGGCGTTTGTTCTTCAGTGTCAAGAGATCGGCGCCGAGCCAAGCATGTTTCTCCTTCGGAGCCTCTACCGCCCCTGCTAGCCGAACAGGAATGAGCAGAGGTTCTATCTTTCGCCGCGGACGGGCGTGAAGTTGATCGAGAACCCGGACTCGATCAAGCATTGGAAGGAGAAGTATTTCATCGTCCGAGCTCCTGCACCCTGGGCAATTCCGATAGCTTGGTCGAGGGAGGGCCTGCCCAAGCGAGCGAAGAAGGAGCCGGTGCTGAGTAACGAGGAGGCGGAAGTCCTCAAGAAACCATTAGGCCTGTCGATGCTAAGTTGGAAAGACATTACCGAGGAGGCTTTGTTCCGAGGGGGTCTCAGTCCGATCGACCCCAGTACGCTTCTGGTATTTTTACCTTTTGCTTGAAGTTCTTGAAAAATTTTCTAAGTTTTTTCGTTCGGTTTGTGCAGAGTCTTCTAAGATGGACTATAGGGCTTTGATGGCGAAGGCCAAGGCTAGGGAGCAGGAGACGAGAAAGAAGAGACCCTCGACAGGGCCTCAGGGCGGCCGAGCGCCGAAGATACCTTCGGTCCCGAAGACCACCGACCTGCAGGAGGTCGTTGCTCCGTCCCGAGCAGGAGAAGGTCGCGGCCTCCGATCCTCCTGTCTCGGATGCGCCGACTCCAACGGCGAAGGCAGATGCTCCCGGCTCGTCGAGCGGTGCGTTCGATGTGGGCAAGGTGCTATCCCTCCAAGTTCCGCCCCTTACTGCCGATGCGGAGAAGATTCTGACCGAGGGGCACAAGCAGATCTTCGTCCCTGATTGGCAAGTGATGAAGGTCGACGGTTTTTTGGGCGACGGCAACATTTGTATGCAGGCGGTGAAGCATCTGTCGACCCCAAAAGACCAGGCGGCCCTTAAGTCCAGGGAGGTCGGGGACGCCACAATGCAGATTGCTCGGAACACGATGTCGGTAAGTGGACCGAACACTTTCTTCTTGAAGCATTTTTTTCTGAAATTTTCCAAGTCTCTAGGTCCGAACCTTAACGGTTTGTTCTTTTTTCAGACCCTCTGCCACTTCAACTTCTTGCTCGAAGAGTTCGCGAGCAAAGAACAAGAGCTGACGGTGCAGTACGACCGGGAGAGGTCGGAGCGCGCAAAAGCAGTGAAGCTACTCGATGCTGAGCTACTCCTCTCGGCAAAACGCGGAGCCGAAGTGGCAGGGTTAGAGGCGCAGCTGGCCAACGCCATTCAGCAGTCGAAGGACGTGGCAGCCAAGCTCGAGGCCTCGGAGAAGGAGAATGCCGAGCTGAAGGAGGAGCTGGCCAGGGTTCGGTCGGAGGCGGAGAAAGCTCGGAAGAAGACCGAGAAGATCATGGCCAAGCACCGGTCAAAGGTGGCGAAGGCGAAGAAGGCTGTCCAGGATGAGGCCGAGCAGCACATGTTCAAGAACATGGAGGACGCATATGGCCGAGCCCTGCTTCATATTGCCGCTCGGAACCCAGGGTTCGACACATCTTCCTACCGCTTCTATGACCCCGTGGAGGGGGAGGAGGAGCTCCCCCCGGCAATGATTAGCCCCGAGGGACAGGCCGACGGTGTCGAAGGCACGGCTGAGATGGGGGCCGAGGATGAGGGGGAGGACGACTCCGAGGAGGAGAGCGACGGCGAGGACGAGGACGAGGTCGAGGGCGAGGACAAGGCCGAGGGGTCGACAGACCCGAGCGACAAAAAGGTCGACCCCTGACTTGGTTGCGTCTTTTAGTCTTTCGCCCCCTTTTTTTTTGTAAGCCTAACTGTGGACTGGCCACCGCTCTTGTAACGCTTTTTTGAGTTTTGAATGAAAATGCTTTTTGTTTGGCCAAAAATTCTCCAAGTGTTAGTCTCCGGATTTTGTGTTTGATTAGGCATAAAATTCTCCAAGTGTTGGGCCTCGGATTTATCTCTACTTTTCAGGTGAAGTTTGGTCCGATCACGGAGGTTGCATACCTTCGTAAGGAGCTGACCAAAACGAAGCGAGAGCTTTCCCATAGCCGAGAGAGGCGGTTTTCCCATAGCTGGAGGAGATAAAGGTAGCTACGATGGGGTATTGTCGCGAGTTGAAGCAACTGCAGAAGCAACCCCAAGCTCCTTGCCCCGAAGGTGAGACCGGGCGACTTCATAGGGAGCTCTTCCTCGTCGAGCAAAAGAATAACAAGCTCTTGGCCGAGATCCGACACTTGGAGTTAGCGGAGAAAGAACGTTCGGCGGAGGAAGAGAAGCTAACTTCCGAGTTGGAGAAGGTGTCATCCGAGCGCCAAAAGTTGTTGGCCGAGGATGACAAGCTTAGGAGGATTACGATAGACAGGGGGATCGAGGTCACCCATTATCGATGACTCGCGACCGATAGCGCCAATGTCTCGGGCTCGTTAAGACCTCCTCGTTTGAAGATGTCGGCGAAGGATGACGCTCTGAGGGATAGGATCATCGAGTTGGAGGAAGAGGTCGCGTCGCTCAAGCCTCTGCCGGAGCGGGCCAACGTTCGTAGTACGTCGTGTACTCGCAAAGAGAGCGAGAGAGGGATTACCTTCTACGAACTTGCGACTCGTTTGCCCGTGGCTAGGCGGAGTCCTGCTGACGCTCAGAGTAGTGTAGCTGTCTCGTCTAGCGGTGCCTCGGTCGGCGCCACGGTTGGAGTTAGCGGCGAAGGGGGATCTCGCTTCGCTGGTTTGGAATCAAGCTCGGAGACCAGGCGTCGCCGCCCCCGCGTTTCCTTGAACCGAAGCATACCCCTTCCGAAGAGGCACTAAACAAGTTGTCTTATGTTCCTTCTAACTATTGTAAAACTCTGTTGTAGGGTCGGTCTTGTTGTATGTAGAGTTACTATATCTGAATAAAAGTCTGAAAGTTTGTTTTGAAAATTCTTGAAGTGTTGGACTTCGGCAACGTTTGAAATTTTGTTGTTCGTCTCTTCCTCTTTTCAGCTCGTGGTGGTAGCTCAAGACGCCGACCCCAATTGCTCGGATGGTCACGCTCGAACCGAGGCTGGCTCGGGGGAGACGAGGATACGCTCGGCCAAATGCCGAGAGCGGCTCTATGAAGTCGAGCTGGGACTGCGCCGAGCCGAAAGCGAGCGGGGCCACCTTCAGCTCATCCTAGGTCAGCGAGACGCCGAGATCCGGCGTGTGGAGAGCAGGATCGCCGAGATGACCCCTACAGGAGAGGACGAAGACTCGCCGACCGCCTTTAGCAATGCCCTTCGGATCCAGTGCATTCGGCACAATCTGACGAAGATAATAGCCGAAAGGGACGATCTGCTCTCTGAGATCCGTCACTTGCAAACTGTAGAGGCGGAGCTTCGGACGGAGGAAGAGGAACTGGCGGCCGAGGTAGCTAGACTGACGACCGAACGGGACGTTTGATGATTTTTCTTTTAAAAACCAAGTGTAGTGGGTCAGCATTGTAACTATTGTTCTTTAGGGCATTGTGGTCTTGTTGTATGGAAGAGTCGCTTTGTACTGTGTCCCGATTATTAATAACATTTCTTTCTTGAACTAGCACGTCCTTCTTAGCCTCGTGTAGTTGTTGTGTTTGTGACTGTGTTCGTCATGTCTGGGTCGCCGAGCCGGCCCCTCTCTCGTCCGCTATTCGGCGCCATAGCGCAATCTGGGCCGTTGGATGATGGCACAAATCTCGAGACGGGCCCAGTTCCCAAGAAAACGTTATCTTGTCGTCTAGCGGCGCTGGCAAGATCTGGGCCGTCTGATCGAGATCTTACACGAAAGTTGAGGGGAAAGTGATTTTTCCCCGTTTTGATGCTCAGATGGACACTTGCTCGGTCAGGCAACCGGGGGTCTAAAAGTTCGGCCGTTCGAGTGATGTGGTGCGCTCCGAGCATACCTCTCGCTTGTTCGCAGTCCGGCGACAAGAGCGTTCGGCTAGAGGTGCCGAGTTGCGCTTCTGTCTCCTCTTATCGCGAAGTTGCGAGGTGAGTTGAGCCTTACCCAATGGTGGGCTCTCCGATCCTCGTGAGAGTTCGACGGTCGTGGGAGCAATTCCGAATGGCGACCCACCCCTAGCCTGCTGAGGAGCGAGCTTGCGGAGTAGAATCGAGCCAAGTGTTGGACTCCGGAACCATCGTTAGAGTTCAACGGTTGTGGGAGCAATTTCGAATGGCGACCCACTCCTAGCCCGCTGAGGAGCGAGCTTGCGGAGTAGAATCGAGCCAAGTGTTGGACTCCGGAACCATCGTTAGAGTTCAACGGTTGTGGGAGCAATTCCGAATGGCGACCCACTCCTAGCCCGCTGAGGGGCGAGCGTGCGGAGTAGAATCGAGCCAAGTGTTGGACTCCGGAACCATCGTTGGAGTTCAACGGTTGTGGGAGCAATTCCGAATGGCGACCCACTCCTAGCCCGTTGAGCAGCGAGCTTGCGGAGTAGAATCGAGCCAAGTGTTGGACTCCGGAACCATCGTTAGAGTTCAATGGTTGTGGGAGCAATTCCGAATGGCGACCCACTCCTAGCCCACTGAGGAGCGAGCTTGCGGAGTAGAATCGAGCCAAGTGTTGGACTCCGGAACCATCGTTAGAGTTCAACGTTTGTGGGAGCAATTCCGAATGGCGACCCACTCCTAGCCCGCTGAGGGGCGAGCTTGCGGAGTAGAATCGAGCCAAGTGTTGGACTCCGGAACCATCGTTGGAGTTCAACGGTTGTGGGAGCAATTCCGAATGGCGACCCACTCCTAGCCCGCTGAGGAGCGAGCTTGCGGAGTAGAATCGAGCCAAGTGTTGGACTCCGGAACCATCGTTAGAGTTCAACGGTTGTGGGAGCAATTTCGAATGGCGACCCACTCCTAGCCCGCTGAGGAGCGAGCTTGCGGAGTAGAATCGAGCCAAGTGTTGGACTCCGGAACCATCGTTAGAGTTCAACGGTTGTGGGAGCAATTCCGAGCGGCGAACTACATCTGGCTCACTTAAGAGCAAGCTTGCGAAGTAGAGTCGAGCCCGGTATTGGACTCTGAACCATTGATTGAATAAAGAATAAAGGCGGAGAGACACAAGCAACTTTATAAATACGAAAAAGCATTCTTTATTGATAATTGACGGCGAGCCGTTTTTACATATGACAGCTTAAGAAATGAATTACAAGTTAGAGGAGAGGAATGGTTCGACACCTTGTGATACTCAGAGAGGTGCCGGGGCGCTTTCTTGGTATTTTAAGAGGTGGTCGGCATTCCAGGTCCTCAGAATCTCTCTGCCCTCTAGGTCTTCCAGACGATAAGCTCCGAGCCGAACTACCTTTGTGATCTTGTAGGGTCCTTCCCAGTTCAGAGCCAGTTTGCTCCTCTGATTGGGGAAGGAGATGGCTAGTTTTCTGAGGACAAGTCCCCCTCCTTGAGATCGGTAGGTCGGACCTTCTTGTTGTACGCCAACTCGACCCTCCTCCGGTAGTTCTGCTGGCGTATTGATGCTCCTTCCCTCAGCTCGTCCACTAGGTCTAGGTTCGCCCGGAGGTCTCTGGTGTTCTGCTCCTCACTGTAGGCTGCAAGGCGAGAAGAAGGTATCCCGACTTTGAGAGGTATCACTGCCTCGGACCCATAGGTGAGGTTGAACGGGGATTCTCCTGTGGGGGTCCGTTTGTTGGTGCGATAGTTCCACAGCACGTTGGGAAGTTGGTCGACCCATAGGCCTTCGGAACATTTGTCCAATCTCTTCTTGATACCAGAGAGGATCTGCCTGTTAGCGTTCTCCACCTGGCCATTCGACTGTGGATGGGAGACAGAGGAGAAGCGCTGTTGGATGGCAAGGCCTTCACACAAAGCTCGGAACGCGACCCCAGTAAACTGAGTTCCATTGTCTGTGACGAGAACACGGGGGACGCCGAATCGGTAGACGATGCTCTTCTAGAAGAATTGAAGCACCTTGTTCTCGGTGATAGTGGCAAGGGGCTCGGCCTCAATCCACTTCGAGAAGTAGTCGATGGCTACGACCAAGAACTTGAACTGCCCGGAGTTGTAGGGAATGGCCCTAGTAAATCCATCCTCCGCACTGCGAAGGGGATAGGACTTGATAGGGAGGCGAGGTTGGCCTAGGGGAGGCGACAAATGTTGGAATGTCTCTGACAAGAGCCACATTGCCGAACGTGTCGCTCGGCGTCTTGGAGGAGAGTCGGCCAGAAGTATCCATAATTCAGAGCTTTTCGAGCCAAAGAACTAGACCCTGAATGCGCCCTACCGATGCCTTCGTGGAGCTCGAGACCTTGGAGGGAGGATGAGGCCAACTTGGAAAGGGCATCGGCCTGAGAATTTTCTTCTCGAGGGACTCGTTGGATGAGTGCCTCTTCAAACCGGGCCATGAGGGTTCGGACTTTGGTGAGGTACTTCGCCATCCGTTCGTCCCGTGTCTCGTAATTGCCCAAAACTTGGTTCACAACCAGCTGAGAGTCACTATGGATTTGGAGGCACTGCGCCCCGACACTTCGGGCAAGTCCGAGGCCCGCGATTAGCGCCTCATACTCTGCTTCGTTGTTTGAGGCCTTGAAATTCATGCGGAGGGCATACTAGAGGACGAAGTCATCTGGACCTGTCAAGATGATACCGCTTCCCTCATTGCAAGAGGAACCATCCACAAAAACCGTCCAAATAGGGGATCCGTTCGGGACATGGCTGACCTCAGGAATGGTGGTCTCGACGATGAAGTCCGCGAGGGCTTGAGCTTTGATCGCAGTCCACAGCTGGTAGGAAATGTCATGTTGACTCAGCTCGATGGACCATTTCATAAGCCGGCCTGAAGTCTCCGGCTTGTGGAGGACCTGCTTCAGCGGTTGGTCGGTGAGGACCACAACCGAGTGGGACTGAAAGTATGGGCGGAGCTTCCTTGCCGCCATAACCAGGGCGTAGGCCATCTTTTCTACCTTCGGGTAGCGGAGCTCGGCGTCCCGAAGCACCTAGCTCACATAGTAAATGGGCCTCTGAGCCCGGTCCTCTTCCCTCACCAAGACGGCACTTAGGGTCTGCTCGGAAGCAGCTAAGTAGATGAAGAGGGTTTCTCCTGGAACGAGTTTGCTGAGCAGGGGAGGATTGACCAAGTAGGCTTTCAGCTATTTGAACGATTCCTGTTGCAGTTCGCCCCACTAGAAATCCTTGGCCCCCCTGAGAGCCTTGAAGAAGGGGAGGCACTTTTCCCCAGACTTCGAAAGGAATCGCCCAATAGCGGCGAGGCGACCCGTAAGTCTCTGCACTTCCTTGACGTTCCGGGGCGGGGCCATGTCCAGTATGGCCTTGATTTTTTCAGGATTTGCTTCGATCCCTCGTTGGCTGACCATAAAGCCGAGGAACTTTCCTGACGAGACCCCGAACGCACACTTGTTCAGCTTAAGCCTCATGTTGTGCCTTCTCAGTACGCCGAATGCCTCCTGGAGGTCGGCCACGTGGTCGGTTCCTCGGACGCTCTTTACGAGCATGTCGTCGACGTATACTTCCATGTTGCGGCCTATCTGGCTTTGGAAGACTTTGTTGACGAGGCACTGGTAGGTGGCTCCAGCATTCTTCAATCCGAACGGCGTAACTCTATAACAGTAGAGGCCCTGGTCGGTGATGAAGGAAGTCTTCGGAATGTCCGGGGGGAACATTCGGATCTGATTATAGCCGGAGAAAGCGTCCATGAAGCTGAGGAGCTCATGGCCCGAGGTGGCATCAATGAGGGTGTCGATATTCGGGAGAGGTAACGGATCCTTCGGACACGCCTTATTCAAGTCTGTGAAGTCGATGCATATTCTCCAGGAACCATTGGACTTCTTAACCATGACAACATTAGAGAGCCACTCGGGGTAGTTCATCTCCTGTATGAACCGAGCTTTCAGGAGCTTGTCCACCTCCTCCTTGATGGCTTGTTGTCGCTCGGGAGCGAATTTACGCCTCTTCTGCTGAACTGGTCGGCATCCCGGTTCGACACTTAGGCGATGCACTAGAAGCTCCTCGGAAATCCCGGGCATATCCAAGGCGGACCAAGCAAATAGGTTGCAGTTCTCCCGGATGCACTGCACCAAGTCGGAACATAGGGCAGTCGGCAAGGACTTGCTGATGAGGAACTTTTGACTCGGGTCCTCATCCGAGAAGAGCACTTCTTCCAATTCGTCCGCCGGCTCGGACGTGGGTCGAACGTTCGGCTCGGGGATCTCTAAAGTCTCGAGGGAGAGCACCGGTCCCCCAGTGGAAGTCATATAGCACTTTCGAGCCGTCTCTTGGCTGCCCCTGACTTCTCCCACTCCGGCCCGGGTGGGGAACTACATCTTGAGGTGGTACGCCGAAGGAACGGCTTCCAGGGCAGCTAGGCCAGGTCAGCCCAAGATGACATTGTATGCAGCCGGGACATCGACGACCATAAAGTCCATCGGCTCTGTCCGGGTAGTAGGGGTCTTCCCAGCAGTTACGTCCAGGGTGATAACCCCTTCGACCGTTACTGGTACCCCCGTGAACCCGTGGAGTGTGTAGCCGGCCAGTTTAAGGCGATCCCGGGATAGCTGCAGCCCTCAGAAGGCCGAGAGGAAGAGGATGTTCACAGAGCTTCCATT
The DNA here is from genome assembly GCA_017893485.1 of Hemerocallis citrina. Classification (NCBI taxonomy): domain Eukaryota; kingdom Viridiplantae; phylum Streptophyta; class Magnoliopsida; order Asparagales; family Asphodelaceae; genus Hemerocallis; species Hemerocallis citrina. The sequence continues at coordinate 39,915,560 of CM030366.1, forward strand.
GTCTACCAAGACCCTCTGCACTTTGAAGTTCGCCATGCGGAGGTCGATAACAAGTGCGTCGCAGTAGGGAGTCCAGACCCCTTCGAGGTCTTCATCAGAGAAAGTTACTGGGACGCCGACACCTTTGGGGGGAGGGGCACCGTGAACCGAGTTGACCTCTCGGACGAAGGCCTTCCGAGAGGAGTTGGAAGAGCCCCCCATTGGGCCCCCGTGGATAAGGTGCAGAACACGTTTCTCCTCGAACTCGGGTGTTTCATCTCGTCGTTCGGAGCGCTTGTTAGCCCCCCGAGGCAGAGAAGTGGTGCGATCTCCCCGATCGTTTGCCTTCACAAACTTGGCCAACTGCCCCCTCTGGATGAGGGCCTCTATTTCGTTCTTCAGCACCCGGCAATCGTTGATGTCGTGGCCATGATCCCGGTGGTAATGGCACCACTTCTCCTTGTTCCTCCTCTTGGCCGGGGTGTTCATCCTCGGAGCGGGAGGTATAACTCCCTCCTTCTCAACTTCCATCATGATGGTGGAGACGTTTGTAGTGAGGGGAGTAAATTTTTCGAACCTGGGGTAGGACGGCGCTGACCGCTGTTATCCTTTTGTAGCTTCTTGCCCCCCTCCTCTTCCGTTGCTTTCCTTTTCGACCCGGAAGCGGATCCTCCGAAACTCGAGAGGCACTCGGCCTCCTCTGCCCGAATGTATTTCTCGCATCTGAGGAGAAGATCGGCGAAGTTGTGCGGGGGCTTTTTGGCGAGGGACGACCGGAGGTTGGAGTTGAGGACGTTCGATTGGAATGCAACGGTCGCCACTGACTGGTCGAGCGAGGCGATAGATCTGACCTCCGCGGTAAATCTCCTCACATAATCCCTCAACTTTTCTCCCCTCTCCTGTCGGATGTGGAGTAGAGAGAGGCTGGTCTTCTCCGTTCGCCTGCTACTCACAAAGTGAGTTATGAAGAGCGTCTCGAATTGCTCAAAGGAGAAGATAGAAGAGGGAGCGAGCCGGAAGTACCATTCCCGAGCCGAGCCTTTAAGGGTGGCGGGGAACGTTTTTGCAGAGCATGGCGTCGGATGCTTGATGGATTAGCATCAAGGTCTTGAAGCTCTCGACGTGATCAACAGGATCCGACTCCCCTGAGTACGTTTCAAACTGCGGAGGCTTGAAACCCCTCGGGATGGGAGCCTCCATGATAGTCTGGGAGAATGGAGGTCTGCCGGGACGGACGGCTCCTCCTCTAGCCTCTTCCTCCTTGTCCATTCGACCGATGCGTCTCTCCATCTCGTGGAGACAACGGTATAGGGCATCGTCCCTTCGGTGATAGTCGATCGAGCCCCTGGACTCGTCTTCATAGGAAGGGGAGCGGGGGCTACGGCGTCGATAGTCCTGGGATCGGCGAGGACTATGATGGTGTTGCTGGTGACTAGGAGCCGGGGGAGGACTTATGGATCGGCGGCGAGGACTTGGGACCCATGGAGGTGTCGGAACCCTCTGGGCATTATTGTTGTTGGGGTGAAGGTTGAGGGCCTGCAACACAGTTTCCTGGAATTGTAGGAACTCGGCACGAGTGATAGGTGCCTCATCGTTCCTCGGATGATTTCGATTAGCAGGGGAATGTGGCCTCCTCCTACGACGCTCGGGAGATTCCCCCCGTCCTCTTCGGTCCGGAGACCTCCTGCCATCTCGACGATGAGGAGATGCTCACCTTGATGTTGGCGGGAGGCTCCCTCTTGGGCCCGCTTCTCATCTAGGCAGTTGCGAAGGTCCTCATCCTTTTGGCAATTCAGAACGGTGTTGCGGAGGTCGGAGACCCGGGGGTGATGGGAAGCCATTGAATCCGAGGAGGCATTGTGAACCGAGACATGGTCTGGGTGGAGAGGTTGCTTCTGCCTCCGCCCGTTCTAGCCAGCAAGACCATTAGGGGGTTGTTGATTCAGGAGAGGATCTTGGACTGGGGGAGGAAGTTGCTCGGGCTGTGGAGGAGGATGCACGGGGACTTCCTCTTGCTGATCGGCGGGGTTAGGCCCACGGTTGGACCCCCTTGACCTGACCTTTCTGGGAGGCATGGCTGGAGAAGAGCTTGTCGACGGGAAGGAATGGGCTGCTATTCGTATGGTTTCCCACAGACGGCGCCAATCTGTTACCGCTGATTCTGGTGTGGGGATAAACAGATGAGATTTGTGAGTTCGTGGAAAAACCTGAATAGCGGATTCAAGCCTGCTGATTCCCGCCGCTCACCTGCAAGGAAGTGCGATACACCGAGGTTGATTCCGGCGATGCACCCTCCGACGCTCTTGTCGGTAACCAGTGATGATTAAGAAAGAGCTTAAGCTGGAAAAAGAGTGATTACCTGGTCACAGTGGTAGGTAGGAGGTATTTATAGTCGCCGTGGGAGTCTGATTAGGGATCTGATTTCCTGTGAAACCGTTAGGAGTAAAATCCTCACAATTAGTTTAGAAAACTGACCCCTGATTCCCGATGAAAGGATAACTGCAAATCAGGCCCGTTGATTTAGTCAAATCAGTGACCCTGATTTCCTCTTGTTGGTCTGGGTTTGTCTCGGGTCGGGACCCGCACCCAGCTGGAGCGGTTCCGTTTCGCGAGCTATTGGATCTGTGAAGGGGAGATCCAGTGCCCGCTTAGGATCCATCTATATGTGAAATTACCATTTTACCCCTGAGCTTCAAGATTCGTTCCCAATCTGGACGGTTCCGATTTAACCCCATTTTTAGCCATATCAGTGAATATTCCCAAGGGAGGTCATTCCATGTGCTGGTGTTATGCTCACCCCCCGTCTTGAGGCACCCAGGGGACGCGCAGAGCGGAGTGGTCGGCTCGTCGAGAGGAGCCTCCATCGGGGCAATGCTTAGGCTCTTAGGTGCCGGAGACTCAACTCGACTCACCGATTTGGAGACCTCCACAGATGTACAGTCATAGCAATACGGTATTTGTCGGCCTCGTCTATCACTTAAGAGAAGCATTCCATTCCCTAGGAGGGGTTAAAGTAGCTCTGTAATTTTGTAATCTTTGTTTCACAAGTTTTGTGTCTCGATGTAAAGACGAGTTGTTGGTCTGTAGTCAGACTTGTGCCTCAAACTTTAATGAGATAGTATTTGTTTCTTGAACTTGTGTTTTGTTAGCGTTTGCGATTGCCAACAGCTGTAGGAGCAATTCCAAATGGTGATCTGCTTCGTACTCGCTTAGAAGCAAGTAGTTGAAGCGGAGTCGAACCAAGTTTTGCACCCCAACCATGTCGTTTAGAAAAAATCAACAACTGTAGGAGTAATTCTGAACGGTGATCCGCTTCGTACTCGCTTAAAAGCAAGTAATTGAAGCAGAGTCGAACCAAGTGTTGGACTCCAAGCACGTTGTTTAGAAAATATTAACAGTTGTAGGAGCAATTCCGAATGGTGATCCGCTTCGTACTCGCTTAGAAGCAAGTAGTTGAAGCGGCGTCGAACCAAGTGTTGGACTCCGAGTGTGTCGTTTAAAGAATTTCAGCAGCTGTGGGAGCAATTCCGAATGGTGAACCACTTCGTACTCACTTAAAAGCAAGTATTTGAAGCGGAATCGAACCAAGTGTAGGACTCCGAGCATGTCGTTTAAAGAATTTCAGCAGCTGTGGGAGCAATTCCAAATGGTGAACCACTTTGTACTCGCTTGAAAGCAAGTATTTGAAGCGGAATCGAACCAAGTGTTGGACTCTGAGCATGCCGTTTTAATGCAAAAAAATTTGTAAGTGCAATTAGACTGCTTAAAAATAGAGAACTTGCGAGGATAGATTGCTTTTATTGAAAACAATTAGGCGGCCGCTTCTAAGTTGCCAGCCGCTCTTACACTTTGATAAAGAAAATACAAATAACAACTTTTGACATGTTTTATAGAGCTCTCTTGGGGAAATTGCTTGGAGCGGTGTTTAGACACCCTCTTGGTACTTCATCAAGTACTCTGAATTCCATGTCCTCAGTATTCTTCTGCCCCTGGGTCTTGGAGTTCATACATGTCTGGGCGAATAACTCTGAAGACCCTATACGGACCTTCCCAATTAGGTGCTAGTTTGCCTTTTTTGTTCGGAATGGAGATCGACAGCTTTCAGAGAACTAGGTCCCCCTCTTTAAGATTAGCGGGGTGGACCTTTTTGTTGTAAGATTGCATTATCCTACGCCGGTAGGTCTCTTGTCGGATGGCAGCTCTTTCGCGGATCTCGTCTATGAGGTCCAAATAGTTGCGAAGCTGGTTCGCGTTCTGTGCTTCACTGTAGGCTATCAGTCGGGGTGAAGGCAGGCCCACTTCTAAGAGGATGAGAGCTTCGAAACCATATGTGAGGTTGAAGGGGGACTCCCCTATCGAAGTTCTCTTAGTGGTGCGGTATTTCCAAAGCACGTTGGGGAGCTGTTCGACCCATAACCCCTTGGTAGATTTATCAAGCCTCTTCTTCAGGCCAGAGAGAATTTGTCAATTTGCGTTCTCCGCTTGGCCATTGGACTGTGGGTGGGCTATCGAGGAGAACCGCTGCTGGATGCCGAGGTCGGCGCAGAAGTTGTGAAATGTTGCTCCTGCAAATTGAGTCCCGTTGTCGGTTACGAGGATGTGGGGTACCCCGAACCGGAAAACGATGTTCTTCCAAAAGAACTTCTTGACTTTGTTCTCGGTAATCATTGCAAGTGGTTCGGCTTCAATCCACTCGGAAAAGTAGTCTATCGCCATGACTAAGAACTTCAGCTGGCCCAGCGCTGGAGGGAAGGGTCCGAGCAAGTCCACCCCTACATCTCAAAAGGGATTGGACTCACCAAGGATTAGAGTTGGGCTTGCGGTAAGTGACAGATCGGTAAGAATCTCTGGCAGGAATCGCACTGGCGAACGTACTCTTCAGAGTCGTTGAGTATCGTGGGCCAGAAGTAGCCGTAATTTAAGAGTTTACGAGCGAGGGATCTCGCCCCCATGTGCACACCACACATACCATCATGGGCCTCCTTCAAGGCATAGAGTGCTTCGGGGGAGAGGCACCTCAAGTAAGGACGGGTCCGTCGATCTGAGTGTAGGAGAGTTTGTACATGACTCCATCAAGAAGTGTGTACCGCTCGGCTTGGGTCTTGATCCTCCTCACCTCCTTTGGGTCTTCTAGAAGGATTCCATCTCTAAGGTACTCGAGTAAGGGCTTCATCCAGTTCTCCCCAAGTGTGAGGGGCATAGTCTCCATTGGCTCTAAGCTATCTTCCTCGATACTTGGTTTGAGGAGGACCTCTATCAAGACGGTCCGTTCCAAACCCTGGAAGGAGGAGGAGGCAAGTTTGGAGAGGGCATCCGCCTGTGTGTTCTCCTCTCGAGGGACCCGTTGGTGTTGGACGTCTTCGAACAAAGCTAGTATCCCCTTAACCTTCGCTAGATACTTGGCCATGCGCTCGTCCCTTGCTTCTTATTCCCCTGACACTTGGTTGACGACCAACTGGGAATCACTAAAGACTCTGACGCGCTGGGCTCCTACCTTGTGAGCCATACAGAGCCCCACTATGAGGGCCTCATACTCAGCTTCGTTGTTTGATGCAGGGAAGTTTAAGCGGAGGGATTATTACAGGACGAAAGCGTCTGGGCCGGTCAAGATGATGTCAGCCCCACTTCCGTCGGCACAAGAGGATCCATCCACGTAAACAGTCCAGGCCAGGGGTTCGGCAGCCGACTCGTAGGGGTCGGGGATAATGCTCTCCACAATGAATTTCGCCAGGGCTTGTGCCTTGATAGTGGTTCTGGGTTGGTAGCTGATGTCATGCTGGCTCAGCTCTATGGACCACTACATCAAGTGACCCGATGTTTCTGGCTTGTGGAGCACCTGCTTCAGCGGTTGGTCGGTAAGAACGACCACCGAATGGGACTGAAAATACGGGCAGAGCTTCCTCGCCGCCATGACCAACGCAAGGGCCATCTTCTCCAGCTTCGGTTAACAGAGCTCAGCATCCCGGAGGACTTTACTCACGTAGTAGATGGGCCTCTGCATCCGGTCTTCTTCTCTTACCAATACAGCACTGAGGGCCTGCTCTGAAGCGACGAGGTATAGGTAGAGGACCTCCCCGGGCCTTGGCTTGCTTAAGAGTGGGGGGTTGGCTAAGTACGCCTTGAGCTAGTCAAAGGACTCTTGTTGCGTTTGCCCCCATTCAAAGCCTTTAGCCCCCCTGAGGGCCTTGAAGAACGGGAGGCACTTCTCCTCGGATTTGGAGAGGAAGCGCCCAATCGCCGCAAGGTGCCCAGTGAACCTCTATATATCCTTAACACTAGAAGGGGAGCCATTTTGAGAATGGCCTGGATCCTCTCAGGGTTGGCCTCTATGCCCCTCTGGCTGACCATGAACCCCAAGAACATACCGGATGAGACTCTGAACACACACTTGTTCGGATTCAGCCTCATGTTGTGCCTCCTCAGCACTCTAAATGCTTCCTAGAGATCGAGGACATGTTCCTGCCCTCGGATGCTCTTGACCAACATATCGTCTATGTAGACTTCCATGTTCCAGCCAATCTGGTGTCGGAAGACCCTGTTCACAAGGCACTGGTATGTAGCTCCTGCGTTCTTCAAGCCGAACGGCATGACCTGGTAGCAATATAGGCCCTAATCTGTCACGAACAAGGTCTTCAAGATATCGGGAGGGAACATCCGAATCTGGTTGTACCCCGAGAAGGCATCCATAAAGCTGAAGAGCTCATGTACGGAAGTTGCATTGATCAGAGCATCAGTGCTTAGAAGAGGAAATGGATCCTTTGGACACGCCTTGTTAAAGTCGGTAAAATCGATGCATATCCTCCAGCTCCCGTTAGCTTTTTTGACCATCACCACATCGGATAGCCACTCGGGGTAGTTCACCTCCTGGATGAATCGGGCATTCAGGAGCTTCTCGACTTCTTCCTTAATCGCCTGTTGGTGCTTGGGAGCGAACTTGCGCCGCTTCTGTTGGACGGGCTTGACCCCCGGGGCGACGCTTAGCTGGTGCATTAAGAGCTCCTTTGAGATCCCCGGCACATCTGCCACGGTCCAAGCGAAGAGGTCGCAGTTCTACCGTATGCACTAGGAGATGTCTTGCTTAATGGAGGGGGAAGAGTTTTGCTGATCCAGAAGGTCTTGGTGGCATCTTCGTCGGAGAAGGCCACTTCCTCCAACTCGTCCACCAGCTCGGAGATAGTCTGGCTACCTTCTTGTGGGAGTTCGAGGGCTTCCAGGGAGAGGACTAGACCTCCCATCGAGGTCATGTAGCACTTGCGAGCCACTTCTTGGCTTCCTCTCACTTCTCGCACTCCTGCGGGGGTGGGGAACTTCATCTTCATGTGATAGGCTGAAGGGATAGCTTGGAGTGTGGCCAGACCTGGTCGACCCAGGATAACATTATAGGCGGCTTTCACGTCCACCACCATGAAGTCCATTGGCTCTGTGAGGGTGACAGGAGTTTTTCCAGCGGAGATGTCGAGGGTTATAACCCCCTCGATCGTCACCGGCACCTCGGTGAATCCTGGTAAAGTGTAGCCCGCAGGCTTGAGCCGGTCCCTTGATAGCTGGAGGCCCTTGAACGCCTCCATGAAGATGATGTTGACCGAACTTCCGTTATCCACCAGGACCCGGCGAACGTCGAAGTTGGACATTCGGAGGTTAATGACAAAGGCATCGTAGTGGGGCATGCGGATGCCCTCCAAGTCCCTATCGGAGAACATCACAGGGACTCCTAGGCCCTTAGAGTGTAACGCCCCGAATCCCAAATACACTGAATTCGAGATGTTCTACAGGATCTTTTCGCTTCCTTTAGTACAATTTTACAAGGAAATTTAAACTTTTCACTTTACATCAGAGTTTACATCAATATTACACTTTACATTTTCACAGCGGAAGTAAAATTTACAACAATTAAATAAATGTACAACAATATGGTATAATCTTTAAGCATCCATTCCTTTTTAACCTTTAACATGTCATTTACCTGCATATAAGACTGTGGGTACGTCAGTTTATTCAACCGACGAACATTATACACGGCCATCCTCTCTATGCCGGAAATAGTATAACTCAATTTTCCATATTTAACAAACACAAACTTGTCACATTTCAAACTAAAGGGACTACCCTATTGATGTCGTGTTGTGATTGTGCACTTAGTCCTTAATGCAGTTATTTAAGTTACATGACACTAATGCGCACTTTTTCGGATTCTATGCATCCCATACTACATAGGTCCGAGGGCAAGCCCTTATTCGTTCTTCATCTTTGTAGGGTTCAATCCCTCGTTATGACTTAATCTACTACTGTAACTACGGTAGTGTCTTAGATGTCCTAGGATCTACGAGCCCATGTCCAGGCAGCCTGGAGGGGAATCCCACGCACTGACACGACGCATCGAGCAGGCAACCTATGGACAATTCAGCCTCCGCCATGGAACAATGGCACCACCCATAGCCACTCGAACATCCCACGAGCATCGCCACCGGGACGATAATTCTGGAGTAGTGCCCACGCCATGTCTTGACGCATCAAGCAGGCAGCCTGTGGATCACTCTCACACCGCTAATCCGATGGCCCCCATACTCATGTTTTTCTTCTACTTTCATCATGTCTCCACTATGTACTAATCCTTAGTTTTATCAAAAATCATGAACAATAATCAAATCTCTAGAGTTAGCCTCTCCACTAAACTGGACTTATTCATTCATTTCAACATGACCAACCTTGGTCTAATTTCATTTCATTTCATTTCCAAATGCCGGGGGAGACTTAGCTACTCTTTTATTTCAATTTTCATTTCACAATTTTCAACTCATAAATACCACATGTTGAGTTCTCATACTCACATGTATATTCTCTTTTCAATTCATGATTTCTAATTTGTTCAAAAAGTCCATAACTGTACATGAATTTCATACACTTTATCAATTATCACATCATATCAAATTTCACATTACTAACAAATATACATACTTCATATTGTTCCACAAATGAGAAATAAATTGCATTATGCCACACAACAAAGTTTCTTTTTGCCAAATCAACTTCTAATCCTTCATTTCACTTATTCTTTTAAGTTATAATTTCACATCAATAAACATATAGAACTATATTTCTATTTATGTATTTTATCTCCAAATCATAGTTTTTTTTTCATTCAAATAATCTCCAAATCATTTTTATAAAGTCCCTTACATTTTTAGGAGAATAACCATATTTTTTTCATAATTTTTGGACACTTAAAAACCCAAAAAAAATTAATTTTTCACTCTTGCCGATAGCAAGATTCGAACCCAGCATCACAGGGAAACAACCGAAAGCCACAACCAACAGGCCAATTGCCGCTGGCGATATAAGGAGGAGACAGAGAGTATTTATTACTCTCTGTCGCTGATTCTAATGTTTTTAAAAAAATGTAAACAAGAGTATGCCACAGGGGTTCGAACTAGTCACCCCAGAGAACACAGCCGCACACAGTGACCACTTGAGCTACATGCTCAGGTTGTCACAGTACAATTTAAAATCCTTTTGAATCAATTGCCACTGTTGTTAAAAACGTCTCGATGTTCAATTAATCTTTGTTTCATATTACTTTTATAGAAGTTACTGAAAAATTCCAGATTGTCTTCCCCTCACATGATTTTCATACCAGTATGCATAAAATGATTTTTGTACCAATAAAAATATATTTTTTTTCACACAATTCAATGAATTTTACATTATAACTACTATATTTCTCATTTTTGACATTTCTTAGCAATTGGCCTTCTAATCTTTTTATCCACAATTTTCTCATTAATTTTCTGTTATTAATCTTTTATTCAACATACAAATCTATATTTGAGTTTATCCATTCCCACAATAACTCAAAAAGATCTCTTCAACACATAAAATAGCATTAACAAAGTACTAACTTTTACATATAATTTGTGATGGTAATAAATGTATTTTCTTCCATCAATCTATGATCATAATCAATTACACATGCAACTTATAATTTTAACGATAGAATTACATACTATTTCCATGTCAACAATTCAATCAATTAGGGATCATTTTCCAAATTTAATGTGCATTCTTATTAATCATTTTCATCCTTCATTGTTCAATATAATACTAGCATATTCCTAACTAGAAATAAGGAGAATTAACCCACAACTCAAATTAATAATAAAACCACATACAAGTTAATCATAACATTCCGATCAATTCATAGACTAACTTCCCAATTAAAGTGTATTCTTATTAATATTTTCATGCATCATTTTGATAATTAAATCTAGCATGGATCTCTATATTAGAAATAGGAAAAGTTACCCACCTTGTATGGAGAGAACAAACAAAATTAACAACAAAAAGTCCTTTGCGACGAGATGCACCTCCTCCAAGATGATGCGCGCACAAGCTCCAAGCCACCAAAAAAAACTGAGAGCTCTCTCCTTGGTTGATGCCGACCTTCTTCTCCTTGTTTGAATGCAACACAATCCCACACAATCTCTCAATCTTTTTAACTCACAACTACTACTAGATAATGCTATTAGACTATAGGTTTGGAAGGATATAATTTGCATAAGAATACTAGCCATGGGAGGGGGTATTTATACTAAAAATCAAGGGAAATAGATGGCTAGGATTGAAGTACGAGTTAGGAACCAAAGGCTTAGATTTAATGAGGAGTTACACTAACTACCCATGATCCAATAACCATCACTCCATGACTCCACTCAAATATTTGAGTTTCCCTCCCAAAAGATGCAATCCGGCCTCCATGGAGAAGTGCTTATTGCACGTGTACGTGTAGTGCACGTGCATGCAACTAGGCCTAAAAATTGTACATTTTAATTTTGTATAAAAATAAAATAGTTTTTAAGTTGTCTTCTACATGACAAGTTAAATAAAAATAGATTAATCCATGGGCTTTAGTTTATGGGGCAAAATAGTTACTTTAAAATAAAATCAATAAATTACATTTTGGGCTTTTAAGAAAAAGGCTTTAAAATAAGGCTTTCTATCTATTTAAAGAAAAAGGCTTTTGTATAAAATAATTTGAAAACACATATTTAAATATTTATACACATCACAATAAAAATAATTATAAGATTTAATTCAACCAAAATATTGCACATGCACACTACGTGCAAAATAAAATAATTTTTCATTAATTGAAAAATCAGGGTATTACATAGGGGGTGGATGGCTCTGCACGGAGTTGACTTTCCTAACAAAGGCTTTTTGGGAGGAGTTAGAATCTCCCCCATTGGGCCTCCATGTATAAGGTGCAAGATGGCCTCTGCTTCGGCCTCCGGAGTCTCTACATGCTATTCTGTTTGCCTGTTAGCCCCCCTGGGAGGTGGAGGTGGATCGACTCTGTCCCTTATTACGAACCGAGTGAGTTGCCCCTCTGGATGAGGGCCTCAATCTCATCCTTCAGGGCCCGATAGTCGTCTGTGTCGTGCCCATGGTCCCGGTGGAAGCGGCACCACTTATCCCGATTTCTCTTCTTCCCAGGTGTGTTCATCTTCGGAGGTGGTAGCAGGATACCTTCGTTCCCGGTCTCCATCAGGATGGCGGAGACACTCGCATTGAGCGGAGTGAACTTTTCGAAGTGGGGGAGAGGGCGCCGCTGATCTCCGTTATCCTTTTGGAGCTTCTTAGCTCCTTCTTCCTCAGCAGTCTTCCGTTTGTTCCCGAAAGACGACCACTCCAGAGTGGGATGATTGGGAGCCTCTTCAGCTCGGATGTACTTCTCGCTCCTGAGGAGGAGCTCAGAGAAGTTCTAAGGAGGCTTCTTGGCCAGGGACGCCCTGAGGTCGGGGTTGATGACATTGGATTGGAAGGCAGCCGAAGCTGCTGACTGATCCAGGAAGGCAATGGACCTGGCTTCTGCAGTGAACTGCATGACATAGTCCCTCAGCCGTTCGCCCTTCTTTTGGCTGAAGAAGAGCAGTGAGGTGCTCGTCTTCTCGGAGTGGCGACTGCTCACAAAATGTGTGAGGAAGAGGCCTTCGAACAGGTCGAAGGAGAAGATGGATGCCGGTGTAAGTCAGAAATTCCACTCCCGAGCCAGCCCCTTGAGTGTGGTTGGGAAGGTCTTGCAGAGGAGGGCATCGGATGCATGATGGATCATCATGAGAGTTTTGAAACTCTCAATGTGATCTGCGGGGTCCGATTCCCCAGTATAAGTCTCAAAGTGTGGAGGCTTGAAGTTGTCTGGGACAAGGGCCTCCATGATAGTGCAGGAGAAAGGGGGCCTGCTCGGGCGGAGGTTCCTCGCCCGTTGTTCTTCATCTCGGTCCAGCTAGCCAAGGCGCCTCTCCATCTCGTGGAGATGGCAGTAGACCGAGTCCTTCCTTCGGTCGTGCCTCGCTGAGCCCCGAGACTCGTCCTCACGTAGAGGAGGGTTGGGGCTGCGGCGGCGATAGCTTTGAGTAGGTCGTGGACTGATAGAATGATGGTGATAGCTCGGGTTGGGCCGAGGACTGCGAGAGCGGCAGCGATGGCTTGGAGATGGCCGAGGACTGAGGGAATGGAGGCGATGGCTAGGAGCCGGCTGAGGACTAGGAGCTCGTTGGGCATTGTGGGGGATGTCATTGAGTGCCCGAATGACTGCCTCATGGAATTGTCGGAACTCCGCCCTCGTGACGGGTGCCTCCTGCTCCCGTTGAACCCGAGGTGCAAGACTGCGAGCCGGGGAGCAACCTCTTCTCTGGCGGTGTTGGGGCAACTCTCTCCGTCTCCTGGGAGAGTTGGACCCTCTGCGGTCTGTCCTGCAGGGGACTGGTCCCTCTGATGCTCCCGGCGAGGGTTCCTTTCACGAGTCCGCCTCTCATCCAAGTGGGTCCGAAGATCTGGATCATTCTGCCGGATGTTGACAACGTCTCGCAGGTCCTTCGGTGTTGGAGAGCTATGGGAGGCCATGGAATCTGTGGAGGCATTGTGGATGGATACACGGACCTGGTGCATGGGTTGCTTCTGACGGCTCCGTCGAGAGGGTTCCCCTACGACCACTTGGGGTCTTACAGGCTGTTGAACGGAATGTGGAATGGGTTGTTCAAGCTGAGGGGCCGATTGGGCAGGCGGAGGGAGACCCTCTGGAGGAGGAAGGAGAGTAGAGGTGGTTCTACGATTGGAGGTTGCAGACTTCCTCTTGGGAGGCATACCTAGGAGTAGCTTCGGTTGAAGGAGGAGGGTCAGATTCCTATTCGAGGGTTCCCATAGACGGCGCCAATCTGTTGCCGCTAAATCTAGTGTGGGGGCAATATATAGAATTTATGGATTCGCGGGAACTCGAACGGGCCAAATCTGACCTCTTCTGCTACTACTGAGCTGGCATCTAGCTGCTCCCATTGACCTGCATGAAGTACGAAACACCGGGATGGATCCCGGCGATGCACCCTCCAACGCTCTTGTCAATACTCAGTAAAAGAATATCAAAAGAACTTTAAGTAGGCGAAGAGTGATCACCTTGTAATGGTAGGAGGTAAGGGGTATTTATAGTCATCGAAGGGATCTGCTTCGGGATAAGAACGAATCCCTACTTCCCGGTGTGGCTGGATAAAGGCAGTTAGAACCACCTCCTAAGGATGAGGGCGGTTCATGATTTCTCCCTATCCTCTTGAACTGCCTCTCAATGGGTTCTCAGTTGAATAGATCTATTCGCAGGTTATTGGGTCCAAGAGAAGAGACCCGGTTCCCATTTCAGACCCGCATGTAGGTGAAATTACCATCTTGCCCCTGCCAACTTTAAGATCTGTGCCCATTTTGAACGGTTCCGATTTAACCCCATTTTTGGACATATCACTCGCGACATATGTCATCGAGGGAATATCACCGCATCCCAACTGAGCTGGGTAATATCCGGTCCTCAAGCTGATAGCTTGGGCGATAAAAACACTGCATCCCAAACATAATTGGGTAATAAACACTGCACCCCAAGTCGGTCCTTGGGTATTAGGAGCTCTAGCCCAAATCCCCAGGACTTCTGTAGGTACTGGTCAACAAAATTTAACTATTATTATCATTTTTATTTTATCTTTTCATCTCATATTATCACCACATAACATCTCCTCTTTCATTTCAATAGCTTGTCACATCTTTGACTTTAACCATGAGAATTATTACCTCATTTTGTTATCACATACCATCTCATTTCTTATTTCTACATATTATCACATCTTCTACATTTACCATGCTATTTATCCTCTCATCATACCTTATATATACATACACCATATTATTTAATTTATAAGATTATGAGATCATATTATTTCATATCATGAATGCACCAAATTATTTATTTTATCACATTATCATATATTATGAGTATGCCGTGTTATTTAATCTATTACACCACGTTATCACCCATTAATTTCACCTTGAACCTTTATATATCATACATATATTAACTCATTTACTTCATCGTTTCTCACATCACATCTCATTATCACCCAGATATCAAAACATGCACCATACTGGTCAATACATCATAACACCAGACATATATATATATATTATTTCTATTTATCATTCGTATATTATACATATATCAAATTCCTATTACTTCATAATATCATATATAAATACACAATATATCACCCATAACACTAAATATTTAAAATCACACAAATTCACCATTTAACACAATTTCAACATATAAAAATTCTGTATTTTCGGTTAAATCTTCATTTAGCTATAACTCACAAAAATCATATCGAATCTGCATAATAATTTTGTCACAACATATTATATATCTAGTATAATCATACTCACCTAACGAATCGAACAAACGATGTCCCACGTCCGCTCGGTTGCCAATCAAAATTCACTTTTTCACACCTATACGTAAAATGATAGATCTTTTTAGCCAAACACTCAAAACGCAAGCTATCTACTTCCAAATTTGAATCCGTCTTCACCCACACGTTATAAATAATGCATGCAAGCATGCCAAGTTATTAAATCTCAAATTCGGATCCCAATTCAAAATTGCACTTATTAATCGGAGGCATTTTAACAGAAAAGCCGCCGATTTTCTTTTTTTTTTAATCCAATCACCCAAATTTCTTAATTTAAGAATAAAGAATATTATTGAGGGTAAATTATACCTCAAATTCCATCACATTATCACTCATATTTCATTCAGACATTTCGTCGAACACCTGGCGTGCATACATGTTATACACGTATTTTTGAGTTTTCGACAGGTTTCTAACTCCATAAAATTGCATCAGAATTCATTCTAAATTGTTCCCCTTAATTTACAATGCTTTCTATTAATCAAATTAATATTTTTTCTATTTACTATCCATTAATTCTAAAGCCAACACACTAATTAATTTACACTTTACAAACCAACCAATTTCCTAACAAGTTTTCTTCCCTATAATTACCAGCATCGCCTAATCTTCCTACTGTACTATTTTCTAACAATAAAACTCAAAATCATAAAAGCTCATAAAATAGAGTTTCCAAATTTCTAACCTTACATGCAATATTGCCGCAAACGGACTCCATAAATGAGTAGAGCACCTCAAAAATAGCCAAAACCTTTAATTTTTCTTGAAAATTTAAATTGGAAATGCTAGGATTTTGGAACCCTAGAGTGATCGGGTGTAATGGGGGAAGGGTGTTCGGTTTCAGAAGTTGGGAAAGGGGAAAGGGTATAAGAATGTAAATATAATAATAATATTCCATATAAACCCCTATTTGACCATATATTTACTTATATACCCTTCTAGTTATAACTTCTACTCATTTTCTTGTAAAAATCACCCCACCTCATGCTTAAATGCATTATAAACATAAAATTAAATTAAAACTGTATTTCTATGCATAATTGTAATCAATATCAATAGTTATAATCAATAGCAATATATATATATATATATATATATATATATATATATATATATATATAGGAAAATCTTCCATTGTGCACCACCCCTCCGTGTGCACTCGGCCTTCCCACCTTCGTATCGACGATCCGAACCGCAGCGCCGAGCTACCGGGGCACCGACCTCCGTATTGGGGAAAAAGCGCCTCCGAGCTACTCCAGCCGTTAGATCGCTCAGAATTATGCGCCCAAGACCGATGGACGACCCGGATTGCTCCACATCATAAATAGGTATAAACACCTATTTTTTATTTATTTAATTCGAATTATTTATTTAAAAGTTGCGAAAAAATGATTAAAAATTCAGAAAAATTAATTAAAAATTGTAAAATAATTATAATTCTAGGAAAATATTTTTGAACAGTAAATAATTATTGTTTACAATAATTAATTAATGTCCTCGAAAAATAAATCACTGCCTCGCAAAATTGAATAAATGATCCGAAAAATAATTTAAAAAACCGAAGAAAATCACCCAAGATCTAGAAGAGATCAAAGACAATCCTGAGCGTGCTACCAACTTAGAAAAACACCATCCTGCCTCGTATAAGATCTGAAACCCCTCATTCGGACTCCGATACAACCCTGCAAGCCATTAAGTAAAACTACTCCTTAAAGGCTGATCAAGCTCAGCCTTCATGAGTGGGGGGCTCGTCATATGGTTAAAAATAGGGTTAATTCGGAACTGTTCAAAATTGGGCACGAATCTTAAAGTTCAAGGGTAAAATGGTAATTTCACCTATAAAGGGGTCTGAAATGGAAATTGGGTCTTTTGTCAAAGCCCGGTAATCCATAAACAGACCTGTCTTACTGGGTACGGGTTCCTACCCATAAAAACCCACTCAAACGGGATAAAGAAGGATTCAGATTCACAATTATCCCTAAGAGGTTGTTTTAACCACTTCTATCCATTCACACCGGGAAGTAGAGATATGTTCTTATCTCAAAATTGACTCCTAAGGCAGCTATAAATACCCCTCTCCCCCCACCAAAAGAAGGTAATCAATCTTTTGCCAATTAAAGCTCTTTCTTAATCATTCAGATTACTAACCAGAGCGTCGGAGGGTGCGTCGCCGGAATCAACCCCGGTGTCTCGCACTTTTTGCAGGTTAACGGCATAAGGATCTTGGTCAGACTCCGGTGAAGTCGTTCAGGTTTGACTATTCACCTTCCCTCGAATCCACAAATCTATCTGTTTGCCCCCACATCGATTTCAGCGGCAACACATTTCGAACAGAGAAGATCTCCATCACCATACCATCCCTTCCTGCCATCTTTGGCTTGAGCATGACAAACTCAATGAGGAGACATGGATACGAGGAATGGTAGATGATATGGCTAAAAATGGGGTTAAATCGGAACCGTTCAAAGTGGACACGAATCTTAAAGTCACGGGGGCAAGATGGTAATTTCACCTACAGACGGGTCCGAATTAGGAACCGGGTCTCTCCTCTTGGACCCGCTAACCCATGAATGGATCTGTTCAGCTGAGAATGGGTCTCAACCCATTAGGAACCAGTTCAACAAGATAGGAGGAAATCCTGACTCGTCCTTATCCTTAGAAGGTGGTTATAACCACCCCTATCTAGCCACACCGGGAAGTAGGGACCCATTCTGATCCTAAAATAGATCCCCACGGCAACTATAAATACCCTCCTACCTCCTACTATCACAGGTGATCCATCTTTTTCCACTCAAGCTCTTTCCCTTTACTTTTTCTGGTATTGACAAAAGCGTCGGAGGGTTCGTTGCCAGGATCCATCCCAATGTTTCGAACGTTTGTGCAGGTCCGCGGGAGCATCAAGGAGTCAACTTGTTCACAAGGGAAGAAGTAAGATTCAGCTTATTCGAGTTCCTATAAACCTATAAATTCTATCTATTGCCCCTACACCAGATTCAGCGGCAACAGATTGGCACCGTCTGTGGGAAGCTACTCGACAAGCAACCCAACCTTCCTCCCTCAACCAAAGCTACTCCTAGCCATGCCTCCCAAGAGGAATCCCGCAAACTCCAACCGAAGAACTACCTCCACTATTCCTCTTCCTCCTCCTCCACTGGAGGATCTCCCTCTGCCCATCCAACCCACCTTACCACTCGAACAGCTGAACGCTCAATCTGTTCAACAGGCTGTAGGGCCCCGAGCCACTGTAGGGGAGCCCTCTCAGCGATGTCACCAGAAGCATCCTCTCCACCAAGTTCGGGTCTCCATCCACAATGCCTCCACAGATTCTATGGCCTCCCATAGCCCTCCAATGCCAAAGGATCTACGAGACGTGCTCAACAATCGGCAGAATGAGCCTGGGTCCGACCTTCGGATCCGTCTATGCGAACCCTCGTCCGGAGCACCCGAGGGATCAGGTCACCACACCGATCAGACCGTATGGGGTCCAACTCTCCTCGGAGGCAAAGAGAGTCACCCCAACACCGCCCAAGGCGAAGTCGCTCCCAGGCAGGCCGTCCTGCAGCTCGAGTAAATCGCGAGCAGGAGGCCCCCATCACCAGGGCAGAATTTCAGCAATTCCAGGAAGCGGTCCTTCGGGTGCTCATTGCCGCCCCCAACAATGGCCACTGGGCTCCCAGCCCTCAGCCAGCTCCTCGCCATCATCGCCGCTCCCGAAGTCCCAGGCCGACTCTGAGCCATCATCGTCGTTCCCTAAGTCCCAGGCCGGCTCCGAGCCATCGCCGCCCTACTCCTGATCACCACCGCCGCTCCCGAAGTCCGTGGCCTACTCCGAGTCACCCCCGCCGTTCTATCAGTCCACCACCTACTGAGAGCCATCACCGTCACTGCCCCAGCCCTCCTCGACAAGAGGACGAGTCTCGGGGCTCAGCAAGGTACGACCGAAGGGAGGACTCGGTCTACCGCCGTCTCCACGAGATGGAGAGATGCCTCGGCTAACTAGATAGAGACGAGGAGCAACAAGCGAGGAACCTCCGCCCAAGCAGGCCCCCATTCTCCCGCACGATCATGGAGGCCCCTATTCCAGACAATTTCAAGCCTCCACACTTCGAGACTTACACCGGGGAGTCGAACCCCGCAAATCACATCGAGAGTTTCAAAACTCTCATGATGATCCATCATGCATCTGACGCCCTCCTCTGCAAGACCTTCCCAGCCACACTCAAGGGGTCGGCTCGGGAGTGGTATTCCCGACTTGCACCGGCATCCATCTTCTCCTTGGACCAGTTTGAAGGCTCTTCCTCATGCATTTCGTGAGCAGTCGCTGCTCCGAGAAGAAGAGCACCTCACTGCTCTTCCTCAGCCAAAGGAAGGCGAATGACTGAGGGACTATGTCAAGCGGTTCACCGCAGAAGCCAGGTCCATCGCCTCCCTGGATTAGTTAGTAGCTTCGGCTGTCTTCCAATCCAATGTCATCAACCCCGACCTCAGGGCGTCCTTGGACAAGAAGCCTC
The DNA here is from genome assembly GCA_017893485.1 of Hemerocallis citrina. Taxonomy (NCBI): domain Eukaryota; kingdom Viridiplantae; phylum Streptophyta; class Magnoliopsida; order Asparagales; family Asphodelaceae; genus Hemerocallis; species Hemerocallis citrina. Next base: position 39,934,827 of record CM030366.1, read on the forward strand.
CTCGGGACTTCTCCGAGCTCCTCCTCAGGAGCGAGAAGTACATCCGAGCTGAATAGGCTCTCAATCGCCCCACTCTGGAGGGGTCGTCTTCCGGGAACAAACGGTAGACTACTGAGGAAGAATAAGCTAAGAAGCTCCAAAAGGATAATGGGGGTCAGCGGCGCCCTCTCCCCGCTTCGAGAAGTTCACCCCACTCAATGCGAGCGTTTTCGCCATCCTAATGGAGATTGGGAATGAAGGTCTCCTGCCACCACCTCCGAAGATGAACAGCCCCCGGAAGAAGAGAAACCGAGACAAGTGGTGCCGTTTCCACCGGGACATGCATGACACTGATGATTTTCGGGCCCTGAAGGATGAGATCAAGGCCCTTTATCCAGAGGGGGCAGCTCTCTCTATTTGTGAGAAGGGATGGAGCTGGTCCGCCTCCACCACCTAGGGGGGCTAACAGGCGAACAGAATAACATGTAGAGACTCCGGAGGCCGAAGCAGAGGCCATCTTGCACCTTATACACGGAGGCCCAATGGGGGAGATTCTAACTCCTCCCGAAAAGCCTTCGTTAAGGAAGTCAACTCCGTGCAGAGCAATCCTCCTCCCAAGGGCCTAGGAGTCTCTGTGATGTTCTCCGATATGGACTTGGAGGGCGTTTGCACACCCTACTGCGATGTCCTCGTCATTAGCCTCAAAATGGCCAACTTCGACATTCACCGGGTGCTGGTGGACAATGAAAGTTCGGTCAACATCCTCTTCTTGGAGGCGTTCAAAGGCCTCCAGCTATCAAGAGACCGGCTCAAGCCAGCTGGCTACACCCTTCATGGGTTCACCGGGGTTCTGGTAACGATCGAGGGAGTTATAACTCTCGACGTCACCGCTGGCACAGCCCTGGTCACTCGCACGGAACCGTTGGACTTCATGGTGGTGGACGTGAAAGCCGCCTACAATGTGATCTCTGGTCGACCAGTCCTTGCCGCTCTCCAAGCCATCCCTTCGGCTTACCACATGAAGATGAAGTTCCTCACTCCCGCAGGGGTAGGAGAAGTGAGAGGGAGTCAGGAGGCAGCTCGTAAGTGTTATATAACCTCAGTGGGAGGCACGGTCCTCTCCCTAGAAGCCCTAGAGCTCCCACCGGAGAGTAGTCAGACCATCTCCGAACCGGTGGATGAATTAGAAGAAGTGGTCTTCTCAGAGGAAGACACCACAAAGATATTCTGGGTCAGCAAGGCACTCTCCCCCTCCCTCAAAGAAGACATCTCCTAGTGCATTAGGGAGAACCGCAATCTTTTCGCCTAGATCGCAGTTGACATGCCTGGGATCTCTGAGGAGCTCCTAATGCACCATCTCAGCCTTGCCCTGGGTGTCAAGCCCATTCAGCAGAAGCGGTGCAAGTTTGCTCCCGAGTGTCAACAAGCGATCAAAGAAGAAGTCGAAAAGCTATGGGGTAATGCCGAGTGGCTATCCAATGTGGTGATGGTCAAGAAAGCCAATGGGAGTAGGAGAATATGCATCGACTTCACCAATCTCAATAAGGCATGCCCAAAGGACCCTTTTTCCCCTTCCAAGCATCGATGCCCTGATCGATGCTACCTCCGGACACGAGCTCCTCAGTTTCATGGACGCTTTCTCGGGGTACAACCAGATTCGGATGTTCCCTCCCGACATCCTGAAGACCTCCTTCGTGATGGACCAGGGCCTGTACTACTACAGGGTAATGCCGTTCGGCTTGAAGAACGCGGGAGCTACTTATCAGTGCCTCGTAAACAGGGTCTTCCTGAGACCAGATTGGACAAAACATGGAAGTCTACGTAGATGACATGTTGGTCAAAAGCACCCAAAGGCAGGAACATGTCCTCGGCCTCCAAGAAGTCTTCGAGGTGCTTAGAGGCACAATATGAGGCTGAATCTGAACAAGTGTGCGTTCGGAGTCTCATCAGGCAAGTTCTTAGAGTTTATGGCCAGCCAGAGAGGCATAGAGGCCAACCCCTAGAAGATCCAGGCTATTCTCAAAATGGCTCCTCCCTCCAGCGTCAAGGATGTACAGAGGCTCATGGGGCCGCCTCGCGGCAATTGGGCGGTTCCTCTCCAAGTCCGGGGAAAAGTGCCTCCTCTTCTTCAAGGCTCTCAGGGGGGCTAAAGGCTTTGAATAGGGGGAACAGCAACAAAAGTCCTTCGACCAGCTCAAGGCATACTTAGCTAACCCCCTGCTCTTGAGCAAGCTAACACCTGGAGAGGTCCTCTACCTATATCTCACCGCTTCGGAGCAAACCCTCAGCGCGGTCCCTGTAAGAGAAGAGGATAGAACGCAGAGGCCCATATATTATGTGAGTAAGGTCCCTCCGGGATGCCAAACTCCGTTACCTGAAGCTGGAGAAGATGGCTCTTGCCTTGGTTATGGCGGCTCGAAAGCTCGCCCCTACTTCCAATCTCATTCGGTGGTCATCCTTATCGACCAAACGCTCAAGCAAGTCCTCCACAAGCCCGAGACCTTCGGGCGCCTGATGAAGTGGTCCTATCAAGCTAAGCCAACATGACATCAGCTACTAGCCAAGAACAGCAATCAAGGCCCAAGCTCTGGCCGAATTCATTGTAGAGAGCACCATCCCCAACCCTTGCCAGTCATCTGCCGACCCCTTGGTCTGGACCGTTTATGTGGATGGATCTTCTTGCACCGACGGAAGTGGGGCTGGCATTATCTTGACCGGCCCAGATGTTTTCGTCCTCAATACTCCCTCCGCTTAAACTTCCCGGAATCAAACAATGAAGCAGAGTATGAGGCCCTCATAGCAGGGCTCTGCATGGCTCGCAAAGTGGGAGCCAAGCGGATCAGAGTCTTCAATGATTCGCAATTGGTCGTCAACCAAGTGTCAGGGGAATATGAGGCAAGGGACGAGTGTATGGCCAAGTACTTGGCGAAGGTTAGGGAGCTTCTAGCCTTATTCGAAGATGTTCAACTCCAGCGTGTTCCTCGAGAGGAAAACGCACAGGCGGATACTCTCTCTAAGCTCGCCACCTCGTCCCTCCAAGGACTAGAGCGGACCGTCTTGATAGAGGTCCTTCTCATACCAAGTATTGATGAAAATAGCCCGGAGCCGATGGAAGCCTACCCCCTAATACTTGGAGAAAACTGGATGAAGCCCCTCCTCGAGTACCTCAGAGACGGAGTCCTTCCCGAAGACCCGAAAGAGGCAAGGAGGATCAGGAAACAAGCTGAGCGGTACACACTCCTTAACGGAGTCATGTACAAACGCTCTTACACCGAGATCGACGGTCGACCCTATCTGAGGTGCCTCTCCCTGGAGGAAGCGCTATATGCCCTAAAGGAGGCCCATGACGGTCTATGCGGTGCGCACTTAGGAGCGAAATCCCTCGCCCGAAAACTCTATATGACCCTTAATTTTTATTTTATTTATTTGGTTTTCGAGGAAATTTTATTGATTCTAGGTTTTGGGGGGTGAAAAATGCAGAGGGTTGCTCCAATGCAGTCTCTAAGAGCTAAAGAAGAAGATAAAGAAAAAGAGAAGAGAGATGCCTAATTGAAGGTGAGAAATAACTAAAATATTTTACGCTATATTCTCAGTGTGGTTGGCTTGTCGTGGTTAATGTTTTAGTTTGAGAATTGTGAAATCGGCAGTCTTGTCATTCTTTAATGTCTTGTCATTCTTTAATGTCCATCAAGTATTTTTTTATGAGATTTCCAATTTTACCCTTATCTTTGTTATAAAAGGGGTAATAGTAAAATTAGAGAGGAAGGCCAATTGGACATTTTATAATTAATAGCTCATTTATGAGCTTCAAGAATCAAGAATGTTAGTATTTTTTGTCAATCATATATTTTTTTCTTAATAGGCGTGTAAAATAACTTATATTTTTAAATGGAGGGAGTATAACTTTTTGGTTGTACTTGTCGAGCTAAATATACTGCGTTCAGAAGATCCCTTCTGTAAATTAGAATTGAACATCACCATCATTTGAAATGGATGAGAGGGAAGATTATATTGTTCTGGCTTTAGACTCATGCTATCAAGCATTAGACAAGATCAGACTATTTATTTTCTCCGATTTAGTCTTCCCCTTGTTTGCCTTCTTTCTTTCTTGTTCTAACCTTAGTTGGTTACAAGGCAAGAAAAGAAATAGTGATGAATGAAGTTAATATAAGCAGTGGCGGAGCCAGACTATTCAAAATGGGGGTCCCATTCTTTTCGGCATTCATCATCAGTGTTGCCAAAAAAATTCCAAAATAATTGGATCACATATATTCATAAAACCCATAAATTTATAACCAAACGACAAAATACGTCAATAATATGACCCAAGTTTTCAAAAATTACAATCAACAAATTTATCCCTACCGTCGAGGTTTCATAGAATAAAACTCTGACATGATCATCTCACTAGTAAAACTACGACAAATATTTTTTTCAATGTAAACAATGAGGCTATCAGCTAAATAATCATCTTCCATTCTATTGCGGAGTTTCGTCTTCACAAGTTTCATAGCCGAAAAGGCTCGTTCAGTAGTTGCTATAGAAACTGGTAAAGTTAGCACCAAACGGATTAACCTATCAATTAGATGATAGTTAACTGATTTTTTTGTCATATATAATTTTTGACATAAATCAGAGGTTGAAGACAAATTCAAGAATTCTGGATGCTTTATGACATCAAGACCATAATACTCCAATTGCAATCTTAATTGCACCCTCTCTTGTTCACTGAAATCTTCGGGATAAAACTTATCCGCCAACATGCATAGCTTGTTAACTTCAAATGACTTAAACCCATCCCTTGGATTTAATGCTGAGCTAAGGACGAATCAGAAAACCTGCTATTCAATTCTCGCAATTGGAAGTCGACTGAAGCTATAAACAAATCAATCCTCAAATGATGTTCGAATGTGATAGAATTTTGATTTCTTCTATGGGGGAGACCACGCCCATTAGAACAAAGATTGGATAAATCGGGAATATCTATATTATTCCGTTCACAAAACGATAGAACTTTGGCTAGTAAAGGTTCCCAACCAACATCTCTCATCTTCTGAAGAAGTGATTTGCATGTAGTAACCAAATCTACAGTATTTAAGATGTCTTGAGTTTGTAGTTGTAAGGCTTGAGAAAGGATATTTGTTATTCCCATAATTTCTTCCATTAGATGCAAGCAAAGAATAAACTCAAACGTTCCCATCATCTTCATAGCCACTGCCGCATCACCACGCACTTCATAATCTCTCCCTTCATTTTTCATATTCAAGAGAACAGTCAACGAGGCATTGTACATTTTGATCAAGCTACAAATACACCGATAATGAGAACTCCATCGAGTATCTCCAGCCCTTAGTAATGTACCAATTTGATTTTTTCCTCTTCCTGTCTGAATTTCATTAGCAGCAACCAGCTTTTCAAGTTCAATAGCTTGAGCATCTCGCAACTCATCGTGACGTTTCGTAGAGCCTACAACAACATTAATAATATAAGTCATCTGCCCAAAGAATTCATGTACAGCATGTACCTCCCTCGATGCTGTAACTAAGGCTAACTGCAATCTGTGAGCAAAGCAATGCACATAATATGCATAAGGACATTCTCTACAAATTAGAGCTTGAAGTCCATTCCACACCCCACGCATATTACTTGCTCCATCATAGCCTTGACCTTGTATGTTTTCAACTTGGAGGTTATTATGAGTGAGCACATCACATATACTATCTTTGAGAGTTGATGCGCGTGTGTCCTTTACATGCACGATTGCAAAGAAACGCTCTCTTATACATCCTATTTTATCAACAAACCTTAATATGATAGCCATTTGCTCCCTTGTTGACTCATCCCGGCATTCATCAACAATGATGCAAAACTTAGCATTCCCAACTTCTTCAAGTATTGCATTCCGAACCTTATTGGCAAAGATACGTATAATATCTTTTTGAATTGTTGGAGATGTATACTTCTGATTTTTTGAGGGCATTCTCTAACACAACTTGAGCTAGATCATGATTATAATGTGATAGAAGTGTTAACAATTCAATGAAATTTCCACGGTTGTCGGATTCCTCACTTTCATCATGGCCTCTAAAAGGTTGAGCTTGATAAAGCAAAAACCTTACACAATCTATGGTGGCTATGAGGCGTAAATGACTATCACTCTTCTGCTTCTCTATCTTTTTATCAATCAAATTATCAATATGTCCAGAATAATACATCAAATCCTTACATTTCTTCACTGCCATTTTATGAGGCGAATTTGGAACTTTTCCTTCATGTAATAACAACTTACATTTATCTTTGATTCCCACTTTCTTCCAGTTATCAAACCCCTTCGTAGTAAATGCATCCTCTCCGAATCGCCTGGTTGGCTTCTTTGAAAAAAGATAACATGGAAGACATAATACAGCATTCTTTTCCACTGAATACTCCAACCAACTTCGATGATTTTCATACCAAGATGATCGAAATCGTCGATGATTATCTGGACCTGAAGGCTTATAATGTGAAAGCTTGGGTTGATACGGTCCGGCATCTATATAAACCCGTCGAATTTCGTCCCTCTTGTTAGGTGGAATTTCCCATACGCTTGGACGTAATCCTGGATCACGTACTAAAGAAGATGCATCCATCTTTTCAGGATCAATTAACCTTAGACGCTTGGAGCTTGAGGGATTAGCGTTACCAGCACTAAATTGTTGATCCTCATTTGCACATGGTACGTGTTCAACATCTAACAATACTTCTTCACCAATAGGGGGCACCTCTTCTTCAACAATTAGTGGTACTTCTTCGAAAATTGGAGTAAGAGATGATGTACTAATACTAATGGCTCTATCTCTTTTCCCGAAAAAGAAATCGAGATTTCTTTTTCGTTTGCTCATACTATCTACAAAGTATAACAATACAATGTTATTAATCCATAATTGCGAGAAAAAAATTCAAACACAATTCACAACAAATAACCCAATTGTTTTGGTACTATATTCCCAATTCAATCACACAACAATACAAAACTGCATGCTTAGTGTTCACAAATAATTTAACCTTGACTTTGAGGCATATGTATCAAAGATATGAAATAAATGGTTGTTGACAAGTCCCTTTAGTACTCATGAAAATCCTAAACATGAGTGCATCTCTTTAGTACTCTCTTAATGGGTTTATATGAAAATCGCAGTTTTCCTTGCACAAATCACTCTTATAAATTGATGCGCGTATGAAAATCACTCTTATAAATTGATGACCCAATTCTACAAAAAAAGGAAGAAGAATTTAGAAGGTTACCTAATTGTGGATTGAGAGAATGAAATGAAAGAGAATCAGAGAGCTTCGGTGGCCTTAATAGATGGAACCAGGAACCCTAAACACAAAAAAAATTCAAAATCAATAAGACAATAACTAGAAGTCTAGAATTTAAAAGACTAAAATTAAAGCAAGAAATCATCTTTATTGAGAAAGACTGATTTTTTACTTGATCTCAGTTGTTGGGGACAATGGGGAGGTCGACCACAGCGACTGGCGTCGCTGCCGGCGTCGCTGACTCTGGCCTACGCCGGACGCCGCCCACCACTGCTACCTTCAAAGCACCTCCTCGCCAGTCGTCACCACAAACGCTGCAGCCGGCAACCCTCGTCGACTCTGGCTGTGTGCAAATCCAGAGAGAGACTAAAAGAGAGGAGTGTGAGGTGTGAGGATGAGCTTCAGCCTTCAGCCGATGAGGTGAGTGGTTTAGGGTTAATTGATAAATGGGTAAAATGTGAGAGAAGTAAATGGGTGATGTGCTGAATGTGTTTTTCATTTGGGCTTTTGGACTGGGCTTGGATGGATTATGTTTGGGGGTCCCAAAAATTATTTAATTGGGGGGAAATTAGAAAATTAGGTATAAAAAGGAGGGTTTTAAAAATTTTCTGGGGTCCCATTTGTCCCCCCAAGCTGCCATCTGCCTCCGCCCCTGAATATAAGATTGGGCACTTGGTAGGAGAAGGAAATCAAACAAGAAAACAAGATAATTATATTAGGAAGTATTGAAATTTTTCTGATCGTATTGTGAAGTGTGACATCCTATGATCCTAATCTGGGGTTCACTCTATTTAATTACCGAAAAGTATTTAAATAATTAGATAAAGAGAACCCAGTTTAAGATGACCTTTCATTAATGTAATCACCTAACCAGATAATACAATAAAGCATAAAGATCTAAAGCAAATGTAAGCGATGTCTAAATAAAATCTATCTGAATATTCAATTCTAGCTATTTCCTTACCTCCTAATTGACCTGAACAACAAATATGTATCCCCCCCTCCACTCCTTTCGGCATTATTAAAGGACTATCCTTCACTATTTTACTAAAAGTGGAACAAAATGAGTTTTGATTGTTCCTCGGTTGAAAAGAGATGTCTTGTGCAATCAGAGAAGCCCTTTGATGAACATATCTGATCTTTACCGACTCCATTAAGGTATTAATGTTTGTTCTATTAGAGAAAAAAGCTCTCATTTGCCTATTTCTTGCATTGTAATGGGGATGCACAAAGCATAAAGAGCGACAAATTTCATCAATTGATCTGATTTTGATGCACTATATTGCTTATCTAACTTGTGACTAGTTTACATGAATAGACTGATTGAATCTGTCGGATATAAAATGATCTGTGAAATCAAATACAACAATATAACATTCTTATACCACAATGTCGTATGGCTAAATTCTGAAATCAGATTTCACGCCATAGGAAACAGATGCAGTTTAGAAACTCTCTACCTCTCTGGTCCTCTAACTTTGACTTCTGCCTCTTTGTTCAGGAACCAAATTTTCCAGAGAAAAATGAAGCAGAAGATTCTCTGAAGGAGGAAAAAGGTGCAGATAAATAGTTTTGCCTCTTCTACATCTCATTTTCCACACAGATTTCTCCCACAGCCTTCTCAGCACATGCAGTCGCTTATCTACGAGTCATGAAAGCCTCAAACTTCCCATGAAATTTTTTGGATGAGAGCAATGTACCACTCTTTCGGTGTACACATTAGATAAAAAATTTCTAGTCAAATGCATGCTGCTAGTACAAGAAGAGCATGTTACTATTTCCAAAGAATACTAGCGCGGAGACTGTACTTTGTTCAATACATAATACTATCATGAACTGCTTACATATCTCATTCCATATAATTCAGTACAACAAATACGATCATCCGTGTTTAACTATTCAGCAAAGCATTTCAAACGGCCATGGATATTCATTCCCCTAACATAATATGTAACTCCACTGTATTGAATCAAATAGAATGTTTAATTTCCTTCAATCAAAACTGATATGGGCAAAAATAGAACTAAATCAGGACCGTTCAAATCAGACATGAATCTTAAACCTCTCAAAGGTAAAACGGTAATTTCACCAACAAATTGGTCCGAAATGGGGACTGGGTCTTTTTCAAGCCCAATAACCCAAAGCCAGATCTGTCCTATTGAGTATGGGTGGCAGCCCGCCACAGACCAGACCAGGATGATTAGAGAGTAATTCAAATTCGTGATTATCCTTAAGATGCAATTTAAACTAAATCCCTTATCATGAAACGATTTAAACTCTACATATTATCCAAAAGACCGGGACATAGTATAAATGATTATCTCTAAACTATCTCTAAAGGCGACTATAATTACCTCTCTCCCCCACCATAAAAAAGGTAATCGATATTTTTCCCACAAATCGCTCTTTCATAATCTTCCTGATTACTGACTTGAGCGTCGGAGGGTTCGCCGTCGGGATACATCCCGGTGTATCGAACTTTTTGCAGGTTAATGGCAGTGGCGAAAAACATTCAAACGCCAGCCAGAAGTTAACAGGTTTGCTTTATTTGTTTCCAAAAGAATTTACAAATTATCTATTTGCTCCCACACCAAAATTAGCAGCAACATATTGGCGTTGTCTGTGGGAAATAGAAAAGCAATCCAAGCTTACTTCACCGGTGAAGTTAGTTTCCAAGTCATGCCTCCAAAAGGGAAAGGAAAAGCAGCGGCTTCCAGCCGAAGAGCCACTTCTCTTCCTCCCCCTCCTTCACTCCATGATGTTCTTCTTCAACCCGACCAACAAGTTCAGAAACCGCAGCCTAAACAACCCCTTTCTCAATAGCTTCCTCCTCAGCAGGCCCCTCCAGGGTCTCGGGGGGCTGCCCCGGGGGCTCTCGTCAAAGTCGTCCAAAGCAACACCCTCTACATGACCACATTTCGTCTACAATCATTCAAATGACTCTATGGCTTCTCAAAGCCCTCCTGAGCAGGATCTCTGTCAAGTAATTGTTAACCGTCAGGAGAGGGTCGACCTCCGAAGTCGCTTGAATGAAAGGCGAGCCCTTGAGGAAATCCCTCACCCCGAACACCCAGGGGCCCCGATAAGGCAAAGAGAGTCCCCTCCACGTCGTCGGCGGAGAAGTCATACTTCAATAAGCCGAGCCACACCTGGTGTAATATCCCGGACGGATATTATATTGTATAAATTATTATTTTTTAAAAAATAATTTTTATTAAAATTCTTGGTTTTTCTAAATAAAAAGTTACCTGGACCTATATACTGGTAAGTATATACAGGTATTGTATCAGTTTTGTGCACTTGTACAAAATCATGAAAAACGCATTTTTGATAAAAATGTCTGGAAAATCCCGGGCAGACACTGAAAATTATTATTTTATTATTATTTTATTTTTATTTTCCGAAATGAAATATTTTTGGTGGATATCACCCAGTTTTATTAATAAGCATTATCTGTGTGGATGTACCAGTCTGTATACATCTGTATTATATCAAATTGGTACTGGAATCTTCCGGGATGATAATAAAATTTAATTTATTATTATTTTTGGAATTAAATTATTTTTGTACGGGTTGAGCGGTTTTACAAACGGAAGTTATCGGTATATAGATATATACATACGTATGTGTATTGTACCGATTTCGTACGTTTGTACAAATCATGTAGTATGTGTTTTGAACAAAAATATCTTATTTTTGTTATGATTAATCAAATTTGGATGGCTATGATTAGTTTGGAGGCATAAACCTATGGTTAAGATTAATTAGGGATACATAAGAGTTTAAATTGTATCTTCTACTAGAAGTCTCCACCTCCACCTCATCCCTCCACCTCACCCCCTCCACCTCATCCATTTTGCCCGGCCAACATTACCCCCAAGGGGTTTTGTGCATTTGTGTTGGTACATTTTTCACTTTCCACCCTCTTTTCATCCTATAAATACCCCTCCCCTTCACCTTTTGCCTCATTTACAAGAAAGAAAAAAAGAAAGAGAGGAAAAGAAAGAGAAGAAACCCTAAGTGTTTTTCATTTGGGGTTTTCCATAGGAGAGTTCTTCATTGAAGGTTTTTGTAGTAGAAAGCTAAGGAGGAAGGAGCAGGTTACTAGCTAGTCCTTCCTACAAGAGATCAAAAAGGTGGGGATTCTCTACTTCTAATTTGTAGTTTGTTTGTTCTTATTTATTTTTTATGTAGAAAAGAATCCATCTTTAGGGTTATTTTTGGTTCTATGTGAGTAAAGATCCATCTTTGATGGTTGGTTGTTGTAGGATGAAAAGAACCCATCTTTATGATGGTGAATGTTGTATGTATATGTTCTATAATAACTTGGACTATTTTTCTAAGCATATAAATAGTTGTAGGTTAAAAGGAACTCATCTTATGATGTGTTATTGTGTATGTGTGCTCCTAAAGAACTTGGACTGAATTCCTAAGTATAAGCATGATTGTAGGGATCAAAATGATCCCATGAGAAGGATGGAATGAAAGGACTCAACAAAATCACATAAAGATAGAATCTTGAACTTTGATTTGATTATTTTTGTCCTTATAATTATTTTGAACCACTTGGACTAAGATTTGTACATAAGAACGGTGGGAAATCAAGATGAAGTTCTTTCTTTTTATTTGTGTGGATTTTTGTCCACTTTTGTTGTATGTGTGTTCTAAAAATGACTTGGACTAAGTATTAAGCATAAGGTGGTTGTAGGGATCAAAAAGATCCCTTGAAAAAGATAGGTGGTGGAACTTAAATTAAAAACACATAAAGGTTGTTTTTTAACCTTGTATGTTTATTGTTGTTATTATGGTTATTTTGTTGAACTCAAAAACTATGACTTGGACTATAACTATGTGCTTATAAAGATTAGTGTAGTAAGAATACTTACTTACCCATTTTAGGGTTGTAGAACTCATCTAGCTTTTTAAAAGATAAGTTTTTGTTGTATGTTGTTCTCTACTTTGTTAAGAAATCATTTCTTACTAACCCTTGTTCATAAAAGGCTGCTCTTTTTTGTATGTAGGAACTTGTAGAATTGAAGAAAAGTGTGTTGTAGTATGTGGTAATTTGTAGACTAAATAAATGTAGTCTTTATAATATATAGGACTTATAATTTCCTAAAGAAGTAGTCTTTGTAATAATTTAATTTAGTCTTTTAGTAACATGTTCTAAACTTTTATAGGTTACTAGAAACTCATTCATGCTTGTGATATTTAGTTGTTCTTAGTAAAGAACCTATCATGCTTGAGTTGTAGCAAAAAACCCATCCATACTTATGTGAACCCATTCATGCTTAAGTTGTGTAGCAAGGAAACTCATTCATGCTTATGAACCCATTCATGCTTATGAACCTATTCATGCTTGTGAAATCCATGAACCCATTCGTACTTGTTCGAGTTTCAAAAAGAATCCATATACCATGCTAAAGTTGTAGGTGCCTAAGAACCCATCATGCTTGAGATTTGTAGTTGTTGTAGGTTGATTATAGTGAGAAACTCATGCTTAAGTTGATTTTAGTAAGTATACCATACTTGAGTTGTTGTAGATTGATTATAGTAAGGATACCATGCGTGAGTTGTTGTAGTAAGAAACCCATGTTTAAGTTGTTTACCATGCTTGAGTTTATAGGATAAAAGAAACCCATGTTTGAGTTTTCATTGTTCTATGACAAAAGAATGCCATGCTTGAGTTGCTAATTATTTTAGTGAAGAACCATGCTTAAGTAGTTGTAGGAATCCATGCTTAAGTTGTAGGTTGATGTAGCAAAGAAACCCATGTTAAGTAGATACCATGCTTGAGTTGTTGTAGAAGGAAACCCATGCTTAAATTGTATTTATGCTTAAGTTGTATATTGTTGTAGCAAAGAAACCTATTCATGCTTGAGTTGTAGGAAGAAACCATGCTTGAGTTTATTATAGTAGGTATACCATGCTTGAGTTATTGTAGGTTGATTATAGTAGGTATACCATGCTTGAGTTGTTGTAGGTTGATTATAGTAAGAAACCCATGCTTGAGTTCATTATAGTAGGATATCATGCTTGCATTGTTGTAGGTTGATTATAGTAAGAAACCCATGCTTGAGTTAATTATAGTAGGTATACCACGCTTCAGTTGTAGAAAGATACCTTGCTTGAGTTGTTGTAGAAGAAACCCATGCTTAAGTCATAAGCATGCATGTGTTATTATAGTAGTTCTAGTAAAAAAAACCATGTTTGAGATGTGCAGTTGTTTTTAGATTCAAAAGAATCCATGCGTGTTTAAGTTGTATGTTGTAGTGGAACCCATGTGTTCAGCTTGCATGATAACCCAATTGAATTATTAAAATGAACCCATGTTCCATAGTTGTTCTAGTTTGATCTTTAAGAAAAAACCCATGAAACTAGCTTCATGATAGTTCTAGCTCGAATTGGCGAGGAACCCATGCAATTAGGTTCTAGGTGATTCTAGCTCAACTTTGAGAAAGAACCCATGAACCAGTCGCATATTGTCATAGTTCAAATTTGGGAAAAGAACCCATGAGTTCTAGTTGTATGCGTTTCTAATTGAAATTGGACCATATGATGTGCACATACTTCATCTTCAATATATGGTAAATAATGGTTGGAAAAGTCACTAGTATAGTTAGTTAGATAAAAGCTAGCCTAGGGATCATCGAACATCAAGACCCGCATCTTACCACCTTGGAAACTGTGGATAAATCACACCTTGAGCACCGACGGATCTTAAATGATGTGGGTTGATCGCGGGCCAAGAGTATTGACGAGATCCGAGTTAGGGGTAGTGATAGGGTCTCATAGTTGCCGTAGGGGCCATCGACCATCAAGAATCGCATCTTACCATCTTAGAAACTGTGGATAAATCACACCTCGAGCACCAACGGATCTTAACTGATGTGGGTTGATCATGGGCCGAGAATGTTGACGAGATCCGAGTTAGGGGTAATGATGAGTAAGAGAGATTTTCGTCACCGGTATCTTGGATCGATAGGCCATGAGTTGGATCGGGATAATCATAAGAAAGTTATTGAAAACCCCGTGAGACTGTTTGGGTTTAGTGACATCGTTAGGGTTGTAACTTATGGCTACTACTACTTAACCTTTACTTATTATCATTTTTGCCGAAAAGAAAGAGTTGGTGTTAAGGGTGATTCCTTATGATCCGACCTGTCCTATAGGCCGACACTAGGCAGCGTTATTGGGTTGTACCTTCCCGTCAAAGGGATACGTACGGTGTCATCTCACAAGTTGGGAGCACGAGTTGCGTATCTTGTCTATTAATTCATGAAATACCGTGGCTTGGGGTGCCACAGGCTGATATGTGCAGTCCTGCGTTTGCGAGACCCTAGGGGTGCCACAGGGTAGGCTTCACGCTATCCTGCGCATGCGAGACCCTATGTTCTTTTGATTTTCGAATGAGGCCCGATACGCTGGGCAATAGCGGCAAACATGGACACCCCTATATGACTTTAATAACGGAACTAGACCGTACCTGCAACCTTATTTTTGAGTGAGGTCCGGCTTGCCGGGTAGTAGTGGCAAACGGAGACACCATAATCGTACTGCATTGGTGGGACTTGACCCACCTGCAACCTCACAGTCATGTTGTATTATCAGGAACAGGATTGTGTACAAAGTAGAATTCTTAACGAGGGTTCAAATCCCTATATATGAAGAAACGGTTTGAAATGGGGCGTATGTAGTATGGGCTGCATACTGCTCCGGAGATTTGCTTGCATTAGAATAAGTGCAGAATTGCGTTAGTCAAACTGTATTAAAATCTAAGGCATGGCATACACTAACACATCAATTATATATACACGTTTCTCTTTTTATCAATCTGTTTGCTTAAGTGGAGAATCACTGCTAGTTATCAGCCTTAAAAACGTCAGTATATGTACAGACGTCCCCATTTCAATAGGTACCGGATTGCAGAAGTACAGGTACAGGATTTAGGAGGACTCAAGGCAAGAGAAGCAAGAGTCATTTTTATTTCCGCTGCATTATATGTTGTTTACTATTGTTCCATTGTAACAATTTTGTAATCTATTTATTTGTTGGAAAGCATCCAAGTAAAATACCAAGTGTTGTTCTTTATTCATTGTACTCTGATGTAATATGCTGAAAGTTGTAACACTTGGGATTGTAAAGGTATTATTGTAACACTGTTGTAATGTATTGCAATTTTGTAACATTCGGATTTGTAATACATTGTGTTGAATAAAAAGTTTCAAATTTTCCTGTCTTTTATGTGTATCATGGCTAATTGAAAAAAAAGATTCTGGCTTATGTCATGGTTTCCCAGTTACCGGAAATCGGGGCGTTACACCTAGGGACCGCCAAGCTGGAGGGGCACCTGTCACTCATGCCAAGCTCCAGAACTTCAAAGAAGATATCTTGCAAGCTCTTAATATTGCCACGAGTCAGGTGCAGCGTACACCTAGCCCTCGCCATACCTCCACCCATGAAGGAGAGTCCCGAGGGTCGACTACATCCGACCAGAAGGATGACTCAGTCCACCGTCGTCTCCACGAGATGGAGAGGTGCCTCAACAAGATCAATCCCGAAGAAGAACAACGGATCAATAGGTTCCGCTCAAGTAGACCCCCCTTCTCTAGGGCCATCATGGAAGCTCAGGTCCCCGAGACATTTAAACCGCCCCGCTTTGAATCCTACAATGGGGAGTCAGACCTGGCCGATCATATCGAGAGTTTTAAAACTCTCATGATAATTCATCAAGCCTCAGATGCACTCCTCTACAAGGCCTTCCCAACAACATTGAAAGGACCAGCACTAGAGTGGTACTCCCGTCTATCCCCATCCTCTATCTTCTCGTTCGAACATTTTGAGGTGCTCTTCCTCACCGACTTTGTTAGCAGTCACCGAACCGAGAAAACAAGTGCATCTTTGCTAGCCCTCAGCCAAAAAATGGGTGAACGCCTAAGAAATTAAGTTCGGCACTTTACCGCCGAAGCCCGATATATTACCTCCCTCAACCAATCAGTAGCCTCTGTAGCCTTCAGGCACAACGTCAATAACACCGACCTCAAGACGTCCCTTGCTAAGAATCCTCCTCGGGACTTCTCAGAACTCCTGCTTAGGAGTGAGAAGTACATCCGAGCGGAAGAAGCTCTCAACCCCCCCAGTTGAGAGGAGTCATCTTTCAGGAACAAACTGAAGAATACAAGCGAAGAAGGGTCCCATAAATTCCAGAAGGACGACAATGGCCAGCGCCACCCAGCTCCTCATTTTGAGAAGTTCACCCCCTCAATGCTAGTATATCAGCAGTTCTTATGGAGGTGAATAAGGAAGGGCTTCTCCATGGCCCCCCTAGAAGGAATACCCCTAACAAGAAAAGGAATAGGGATAAGTGGTGCCACTTTCATAGGGACCCCGGCCACGATACGGATGATTGTCGGGCTCTCAAGGAGGAGATCGAAGAACTCATACATCGGGGACACCTGGCCAAGTTTGTTAGAAAGGACGGGGCCGATCCTCCACCCCAAGGAGCCAACAAGCAAACCGAGAGGCCCGTCGAGTTTCAAAACACTGAACCTGGGGCCATCCTCCACCTTATCCATGGAGGTCCAATGGGGGGAGAATCAAACTCCTACTGAAAGGCCTTCATCCGAGAAGTGAGTTCGGTCCAGAACTTTCCCCCGGCCAAGAACCCTGGGGTCTCGGTGACATTCTCAGACAAAGACCTGGAAGGCGTCCGAACGCCCCACTGTGATGCACTCCTTATTAGTCTCCACATGGCCAACCACGAGGTGCACCTGTAATAACCCGCAAAATAGCATATGGCTATTTTTGCATAGTAATCTGTGCACAGTCAAGATTGCACACGATTGCCTCTTTTCTTATAATTATCATTTTATTTAAGAGATTTCAGACATATGAGATGTTCTGAACCCGATGAGGTAAACTCGGAATATCTTCTCGATTAAACTGTGGATTTTTCCCAATTGTTTTGACCAAACAATTTTCGGGAGAAAAATATAATTTCTATAAAACATATATTTTTATAAATTTTAAATTATATATATTGGTCATTCTAAACTAAAGTTGATGTTTGAATTGAATGTGGATTGTATTCATACACTAAGGTTAAAGTTAAGGGTATGGTAACCTAGGGTATGGTGACCTAGGGTTAGGAACCCTAGAATCATGTGATCATGGCTTGGATCTTGATGAAGACCCAATGGTGGAAACAATTCACCATGTGTACGTTGACTTAGGAGAATGAGAAGTTTCCAAGGAAGTTTCCCAGAATCTTCCAAGATCTTCTAGAAGAGTGTGTGGGCACTCATCTCACCCACACATCTCCATCTACTCCACCCTACTCCATCTCCACCCTCCATCTCCCCTTGACCATTTCTGGACCACTTTCCCAACACCCCAAAACCCTAACTCCCCATCTCCTATAAAATACCCACTCCATCCTCTTCTCATCCATTTTTCTTCTTGTCTTGTTTTTGCTTCAAAAATAAAAAAGTAGAGAAGAAGATAAAGGAGGAGTCTTTGAGTAGGAAAAGAGGAGAAGAGTAGTAGGGGATTGAGATTGCCAAGTTCTACAAGAGCAAGGAGCAAGGAAAGAGGAGCAAGCAAAGTTACAAGAAGATTTTCTTGCAACTACTACATGTGGGTGATTTCTCTTAACCCTAGAAATTTAGTTTTTGATGAGCATGTGAATTTTAGCATGTCGAATAGTTAGAGAAAATTTGATTTTTATGTAAAATAGTGGCATGATAAGAAAAAAGATGGTTGTATGGTAAGAACAAATTTTTCTTGAGCTTTTGTTAAGAAGCATGTTTGTGAGGATGAGTTTGGAAAATTCTTGCTCTCAAAAGGTTCGTAATTTGAGGCTCAAATTTGGGGTATTTGTTCTTCTATGTATTTAGAGAATCCATGAATTTTTTCATAATATTTGGAAGCAATTTAGTATCCCAAACACCGAGTCCAATTTAGGACAGTGAGCAGCTAAAAATGCTGCTGGCTGTGAAAATTTGCTGTGTCTTTCCAATTTTGTAACTCAGTGTGGAATGGGTATTTTTAGCTAACTGTTTGTGTCTACAACTATAGTCTTAAATTTCGTATTTTTCTGAGATCGTTTGATACCTCAAAGAAATTGTAGAATGCACTGGTCTGGAAGTTGTAGCTGAAAGCTGACTGTTTTTGGACTGAAGTTCAAAAGGTCATAAATAGTTGTGTGTGTATGATCTTGCTACAAAACTTTTGGAGTAACTTTTGGTATGAGTCAATTTGATGATTCTCAAATTTTAGAATTCTTAGAGATCATTTGATGAGGTTTCAAAAATAAATAGTATGGAGTAGTAAAAACCATGTTGAAAGAACAGCTGAAATTTATGCTATGCTTGAGGAAGCATAACTCATTGTGTGAGATGAATATGAATGCAAATTTTGGATACAATAGAGTGGTACATGTATGGTTTAAGAATCTCAAATTTCATGAGCATTGAACTTAAGGTTGGTTTATTGTTGAATTTCAAAATGGACCAAGTTCAGCCTAGTTTAGATTAGCTAGTCTGTAAAGATGTATAGTTCTGGAATTATTTGTCAAGAATTTGGAAGATTGATCAACTAGAGATTTGTAGTAGGGAGTCATAGCTTTCCAAAACATCCGGAATTTTTTAATTCCAATTTGTAGGTTGAAAGTTATGATTTTCCAAAGACTGTGACAGATTCAATCTTAATCAAGACAGTATATGCTAAAAGAACCGATTCTTCCCTGGTTGTGCACCTGATGGAACTTGGTGCTTTTGAGGACTTTAGTGATTGAATCTGAGAATATGTTCGGCTAAGAAGTTGAAGTAGACACTCCCACCTTTCTATAGAACCCGGAATCGAGTAATTCCGATGAGTGAGCAAATTTTTATGATGTTGGGAAAGTGCAGCAAATGCATAAAGGAATATACAGCTGAGAGTATATAAGGTTTATATAGGGTCAAGATGATTGAATTTGAGGAAATGGTTAACTAGAGAGTTGTAGACTATGGTCTTAGCTTTTCAGAATGGGTAGTATCAAGAAATTCCGAATTGTGTGCTGGAAGTTATGGATGTTGCAAGTTTAGCAACCTGTTGTATAGATCAACTTCAAGCTTAAGTTAACTCGGGGACTTGAGTTCTGTAAAAAATTTGAGGGAGATATCAATAGGGGATTGCGATAGTCTCCTACTCTTCTAGAAAAACTGATTTTGTTGGATTCCGATGAGTGTAGCTTGGGGCATAGCTACTGTTATTTCTTGAAATACTTTTATTGGATGATTAATGAGGAATCCTCTACAAACCGCAGTGAGGTGATCATGAGCTATTAAGTTTCAAATGATGTTTTTAGCATTTCATCTGGAACTTAGACAAGTTCTTGTGCTTAGTACTCATGGTAGACATGAGTGAGTTAGGAGATAGCCATGGTCAATTTGTGTTTGGTGTCTCGATGCATGAGTCTGTCAATGGTCAGAAATTGGTGGTTATGTGTGTGCTTACCTTCATTCAATTACATTGCATCTTTTGGGCCCCTTTGGACTACTCGCTGAGAGTCACGGGCCTGGGTTATTGTTCGATGACCTCTGAAGGTATTGAGAATCAGCAGATGTGATTCCCGTGATGATTTTTGTTTTGACAGACCAGTCAGGCTCAACATTGTTGATCGACATCGAGTGTGATTTGGATAACAACATGTTTTCAGTAAACTGCATTGATTAGGTTTCCTTTATTGTTTCACTTAAAGACCGAATTGGTGTTAGGAGTGATTTCCTATAATCCGACTCGTTCTGAGAGTTGGCACTAGGTGGTGATAACTATGGGGGTTGTCTCTTCCTGTCATTGGGGATACGTGTTGCTGTGCGTATCATGCACTGTTGATTCCTGAAGTACCATGGTAAGAACGGGATGTCGATTTCCTGGTGGATAGGGAGTTTTAGACCTTCGAGATCATCATGTTCTATGTTTGTGGACACGAATGGATCATAATAGATCTTCTGCACAATGGATATGCTGCTACATATCTGTAAGTTCGTCACGGCTTTTGAGGATGGTCCGATGCAACAATTATTGGTAACACCGGGATAGCTCCCCGAATTATTTCTTTTTATATACCTCCTCAATCATGTTGTACTATCAGGAACAGGAAGTGTACAATAGTATAATGCATTGCATGGTGAGAGATCGAATCTTTGAAACTGGAGAAACGGCTTGATCTGGGGCATATGTAGTATGGGATGCATGTGTGTCCAGAGTCTTGCTGACATTAGATTAAGTGCATCTGTTCTGTACTCTGTTTTATGCATTAGACCTTAAGGCATGGCATACACGAACACTAGGAAGACAAGATGCACGGTTTTTTTCCATTCAAGATGAATTGTGGGTGTGATAGTTGGAGATCGCTATTTTCTTATCAGCATTGCGTCAGTAGAATTACTGACATGCCCACTTAACTAGGTACTGGATACCGGGTCAAGAGGGCAGGAGAGCCAAACCAGCACGACATCCAAGTGGGGCGGCAACGTACATGCCTACCATTCGAGCGGGTGCAGAAATATCAGAGTCGCGCAGCAGAAGGCTCAAGCCGGGGGGCAAGCAGGGAGGCAGATAGACCATTCAGCGGAACTTTTGGCAGTGACTAGCCGATCATCATTCTGGAAGACAGCCGATAGCTTCGCAAGAGGAGTTGAAATATTTTTGTAATCAGTTGTAATAAGTTTATGTAATTTGTATATCTTGTTCAAGAACAAGATAAGAGTTGTAATTATTGATGTAATGATTCTATTTGATAATAAAAGTTTTTAAATTTCCGTGTTATTTACTATGTTCAGATGCATTTGAAGGAAAAGATTCTGGTGATGTCACGGATTTCCTGTAACGGGGATCCGGGGCGCTACAGCACCGAATCCTGGTCGGCAATGGCAGTTCCATCAATATCCTCTTCTTAGAAGCCTTCCAAGGCCTCAAACTTTCTCGAGTTCTCTGGGGTTCCGGTCCCAATCGAAGGAATAGTCACTCTTGATGTGACCGCAAGAAAAACCCCGACAACCCGGACAGAGGCAATGGACTTCATGGTCGTCGATGTGAAGGTCGCTTACAATGTTATCCTGGGCCGACCAGGCCTAGCAGTAATCCATGCCGTACCCTCAGCCTTACACATGAAAATGGAGTTCCCAGCCTCTACGGGAGTAGGAGAAGTCAAAGGAAGCCAAGAGACCGCTCGGAGGTGTTACACCATTACAATGGGGGGCTCGGTCCCCCCACTTGAAGCATTAAAGCTCCCCTAACGGAACAGTCAAGTTCTTCCTAAACTAGTTGATGAACTCGATGAGATTCCCCTCTTCTAGGAAGACAGACTTGGAATATTGAGCATCGAATGAAGTACCACGAGGGTTCCCAACCCCCTCTCGTAGAAGTAGGTTTTCAGTTTTCAATAAGGCTGATGCTTGTAACACGGCTAAAAGCATGTAAAAATGGCTCGCCCCATTGAAGCGACCACTTAGTTTGTTTCAATAAAACTTAGCTTTTTTCTATTGAAAATTATCGCATTTGCCTCATTTCTATCTCTCTCAGACACATCTACGACTCGTTAAACAGTAAGTTCGGAGTCCAGCTTGTTCTACAGGATTGCTCCCACAACTTACTAAGCTCAAAAGACGAGTTTGGAGTCAAACACTTGGTTCGACGCCGCTTTAGCCACTTGTAAAGAAGCAAGAGCGGAGCAGCTCACCATTCGGAATTGCTCCTACAACTTGTTAACCCCTTCAAACAACAAGTTTGGAGTCCAACACTTAGTTCGACACCGCTTTAGCCGCTTGCGAACAAGCAAGTGTGAAGTAGCTCACCTTTCGGAATTGCTCCTACAACTCGTTGAAATTCTTAAAACAATAAGGTCGGAGTCCAACACTTGGTTCGACGTTGCTTTAACCGCTCGCAAACGAGCAAGTGCGAAGTAGCTCACCATTCGGAATTGCTCCGACAACTTGTTGATAACTCCGTAACAACTAGTTCGAAGTTCACAATCATTGTTCGAAATTGCCCTCACAGCTTGCAAGTATGCGGTTTCGGGGCTCAAAACGAACATTCATACTACTCCCACTACTGGTTAAATTTTGCAACAAGTAAGTTCGGAGCTCAACTCTCCCCTAGAGTTGCTTCTCAAACTTGTCTCCCAAACGGCTCTCTCCTAGAGCCTGATGATGCTCTTCGCTCCGCTCGCCTCCCGAGCAGCCTTCTTCTCAACGAGTTCGGAACTCAACTCTCCCCTAGAGTTGCTCCTCAAACTTGTCTCCTAAACGGCTCTCTCCTAGAGTCTGATGATGCTCTTCGCTCCGCTCGCCTCCCGAGCGGCCTTCTTCTCAACGAGCTCGGAGCTCAACTCTCCCCTAGAGTTGCTCCTCACACATGTTTCCCAAACGGCTCTCTCCAAGAGCCTGGTGATACTCTTCGCTCTGCTCGCCTCCCGAGCCGCCTTCTTCTCAATGAGTTCGGAGCTCAACTCTCCCCTAGAGTTGCTCCTCAAACTTGTCTCCTAAATGGCTCTCTCCTAGAGCCTGGTGATGCTATTCGCTGTGCACACCTCCCGAGCGGCCTTCTTCTCAATGGGTTCGGAGCTCAACTCTCCCCTAGAGTTGCTCCTTAAACTTGTACCCCAAACGGCTCTCTCCTAGAGCCTGGTGATGCTCTTCGCTCCGCTCGCCTTCCAAGCGGCCTTCTTCTCAACGAATTCGGAGCTCAACTCTTCCCTAGAGTTGCTCCTCAAACTTGTCTCCCAAACGGCTCTCCTAGAGCCTAGTGATGCTCTTCGCTCCACTCGCCTCCCGAGCGGCCTTCTTCTCAACGGGTTCGGAACTCAACTCTCCCCTAGAGTTGCTCCTCAAACTTATCTCCCAAACGGCTCTCTCCTTGAGCCTGGTGATGCTCTTCGCTCTGTTCGCCTCCCAAGCGGCCTTCTTCTCAACGGGTTCGGAGCTCAACTCTCCCCTAGAGTTGCTCCTCAAACTTGTCTCCCAAACGGCTCTCTCCTAGAGCCTAATGATGCTCTTCGCTCCGTTCGCCTCCCATGTGGCCTTCTTCTCAACGAGTTCGGAGCTCAACTCTCCCCTAGAGTGCTCCTCAAACTTGTCTCCCAAACGGCTCTCTCCTAGAGCCTGGTGATGCTCCTCCTCCCGCTCACCTCCAGAGCGGCCTTCTCCCAAGAGATTTCGGAGCCGAACTCGTCTAGAAATGCTCCCTAAACTCGCCTCCAAGAACGGATCTCCCCTAGAGTCATACAAAGCTCTTCTCAACTCATGAAGGCAAAGATGTTACGGGATTATTTTTACCATGAAGAAGGGTGACTCTTCAACTGACTTCTGAAGAGAAATTGTAGATCTTTGAGTCAGCTTCGAAACGAGGGGTCACACGCCCCAATCCGATCTTCGTAGCACCGGGACAGCCAGTTACAATGCAGTTGTGCAAAGCTAACCGAGGGGTTGACTAAGTCAACGCGAACTAGGTCAAAATCTCCACGTGTCACCTTCTCGAAGTCTCCCTAAACCTCGGTAGCTCTCACCGAGCATTCCTGTCACCGACGTCGAAACGAGAAAAAACAGCACTGACTGGTCAACGGTCAACGGTCAAAATTCCCCTCGTATCGCTCTCTCAAAGTGTCTCTGGACCTCGGCAGCGCTCTCCGAGCATTCTTGTCACCGATGTCGAAATGAGGAAAAAAACTCTGCCTCCCGATGCACGCTCGATCATGATCAACAGTTGTGATTAAAACAAAAAAAGAGTCAACGATCAACGTTGACCGAGTCAACGGTCAACCGTTGACCGCCACATGTCAGCACGTCGACCCATCGCTGGAGCTCGGGGATGCGTGCCGGGCACTCTTGCCATTGAACTGGTAAATGGAGAAAAACACTTCCTCGCAATCCGCGCGCAAATCTATATCGACAGCCACAAATTTCCCAAAATAAAAAATAAATAAAAAATAATAATTTAAAAAAATCTCCGAAAGGGGAAACGGGTCTGGTCTGAACCTGTTTGGACCCAAACAACCCTTCTTCTTCAAAAACCCGCTTCTTCGTAACCCATCAGAACTCCATCTTCAAAAACCCCTACTTCGGAGCCATCTCCTCACCCCCAAGCTCCAGTGCCCTCCCTCGCCAACTAGCCACCATCGCGGAGCTTCGAACTCCTCCGTTCTCGCTGAACTCCCACGATCGCAGAGGTCTCCATCTCCAAAAATTGGCCAGAGCTCAGGCCATTCACGGCCGAGCTCGAGTAGTCCTTCGCGAGCTCTTCAACCCTCCGTCTCCGTCGTCGAACTCCCCTTTACGAGCTCCCCATGCCAAGCTCCAACTCCCTCCTCACCTCCGTCCTCGTCGAGCCTCGTCGAGCCCCTCTCCTTGCCACCGAGCTCCATGAACGCCTTGACCAAAGCCAATGACGAACATGGTTTCGACGAAACAGAGCTTCAGCTCGGGGAAGCTTCGCCGAAGTCGCGTCGAAGTTCAACAAGGGGCCCGAAGTCAAGCACCGATGGGAGCTCGGAGGTCGGCACCATCGTCGCGAGTCGACGCGCCGATGGGGGCACGCAGGTCGGGGACACGCGCCGAGCGCTCTTATCACCGGGTTGGAATGGAGAGAAAAAAATGCCTCCTCAAGATTCGTGCTCAATCGTGATTAACTGCCACCATAAATCAAGGTATTTTCTTTTAGTTAATTCCTTTATTAATTGAATTAATATTTTTAAAAATTCAAAAAATTAATTTAAAATTAAAAAAAATCTAGAAAAAATTGTTAATTCAGAAAATATAATTATTAAATTAGAATAATTAATTAAAATTTTCGAAAATTAATTATTTAAATTCTGAAATTGAATAAAAAATTTTAAAAATAATTAAAAATTGGAAATAATCTAGAAAATTCTAAAACTAATTTTGGGCATTTTACAAGCTCAAAATAACATTGTTACACATTGAACAAGATTCAAACTCCTCTGAGAACTCCGATAAATTCTATAATTCTATAAGTCATTCAAAACAGACGAACTACTCCTCAAAGACTGTAAAATTTAGTCTTCAGGAATGAGGGGCTTGTGATATGGGCAAAAATAGAACTAACTCGTGACCATTCAAATCATGCACGAATCTTGATAAGTTCTCTTGATACAATGAGTCCATAAAGATGAACGGCACAGAGATCTGCATAGAACTTGACGCAACAACACACGAATACACGATGAAAATGACAACAGCTAAGAATGTAATCATCTGATAATTTCTACAATGTTGTGAAGTATGTGAAAACATTTGAACCACCAAAGTTCAGAGAAACCACATTAACAACCTCGATATTACTACACTAACCAGAGTAACAGAATACAACAACAAATAATGAGCCAAATTATTCAAAGTTGTTATAACTAATACACGAAACCATGTAACAACAGAATGGTTTTGAAAGGGTATGCCAAAACGATTACTCAAATTGAATAGAATGATTTGCCCCTAGCCTAATAAATTAACAGAACTTCCAATGGTTGTTGCAGTTTACACACGTTACGAAAGTTGTCATAGGTTCATCGGCCGACCTAGTCTGTAACTGGTAGTAAGTGCACTTCCTCTGCCCACACCGACCGCACTTGAACTGGTCAGTTGTAGCCTTGGGGGCTGCTGCTCGCTCACATTCAAATAGTGCTTTGTCTTTGATCTGTTTATTTGCAAGTTTCCTTTCATCGCTGGCCATATCGTCAGGTGTAAGATCAACAAGTCTCCCTGGTTTCACTTCCCCAAGAAGAACCCTTCTTCTGAAATCTGGGTTTTTGCTATCCTTCAAATTGAACAATATTGATCTGAATTTGAGCTTATGGGACCCAGTTGAAGAGCCTAACCTTTCATATAGAGCAGATTCAACAGTAACAGCCACACGGAGTGGGTCACAAGCATCTACTTCATCCAAAATGTTCTTCACTTCATCTATCTCACTCTCGCTGGTCTCCTTAGAAACCCTAGAAAAAGCCTCTGCCAGAATTTCTCGGATCTTATCTCGCGCTGGATCTTTACACTTCACAATAGATGTCAATCTCGGAGGGCCCACAGGGGAAGATGATGCCTTCTTAACAGCTTCCCCCCGACTAACCTTTTCAGCTCTTCCATTTTCAACCTTCTCGATTTTTACAGTTTCTGTCTTCATCATCTCGGTCTTTATTCCTTCGTTAGAGTTCACTCTATCAATCTTCACAGTGTCCCTTGATACTTTCGAGACATTCTCATCTTTGACTTCAACCTTTGAAGAGCTCTGAGAGGTCACATTTTTCTTATCCCCTTTAGTTGTCTCCTGGATGACTACATTCTTCCAGAAATTCAACAAATCAGTAGCCACTGCCTGAATCTTCTTGTGGGGATGTTTTGCAAGACCACGAAGACGTTTGCCAACCTGAAATGCACAAAGAACTACAAAGTAAAGAAAAAGAAATGCTTATAAAACCCGATGATACCAATGAAGTGAAGCTTCAAAAAAGTGTCAACCATCCAATGTCTTGTAAGAAGGTATTAAAAATTGTGGTTTTATTCTGGCTGTAAAAGTAAAACATAAATAAGTTTCAAACATTTTAAACAGTTTCACTCCCAAGTCAAAATCAGTGAAACGCATGTAGCGACTACTGCCAAATTTGAAACTGGAAACTCAGGTTTCACAAGGTTCTGTGTATCCAGAGACCTCAAAATTAAATGTGGAGCAAAAACGACAATAAAATGGTTTTTTAAAAAAGCATTATATATTTATTCTTCTTTCCAGGCAGAGGCCATAGTGGAAAGTGGTTTGGCTTGAAGGTAAAATACAAATTTCCTCATCAGATTGATGTACAGTGAAAGCTCAGATAATCTAAAATAAAAAGTAAAATATAGATAAATAATTAAATAAAATATCTCTTTCAATTGATTTACAAATCAAGCACTGTCAGGATGTTGTATTTGCATTACCCAAGTGCCCTTAATGAATATCCAAGGCATTTAACAAAAGATTAGTATAGTTTTTCAGAGAAAAGGTTTGACTTAAAAATTTTGCTGAAAGATAATTATTGGGTAGAAAACACAATCCTAATGTATCCCTTTGACCAAAAGAGGTATCCAACGAGCCAAAAAGTGATAGATACCCCAAGATCACATTAATAACATCGGTTGACCGCCTAAGATCAATTCACTCAAACTTAGCCTACTTATAATTACAATATATTTCATAAATTTTTCTCCAGACTAAGCCCCATTTAAAAAATATATCCCCTACTTAGCTCCACTCCAAAGTTTTTGCACGTACAGGCATACCTCAACAAAACTCCCAATTCCGAACTGCAAATTTAGTACAATTAACTCTCAATTGCAAATCACGGTATCCATTTTTTCTTTTCAAATTTTCTTTCCACAGTTAAGAGTTGAGAGTTTATACGTTCAGCGGCTCAGAACTGAGTTATGCTGAGGTAAGCCTACATGTGTAAACTCTGGTCAGAGCTCAGTGGGGATTTAAATTTTCAAAAGGGGTTTACTTTGGGAAAAAGAAGCCCAAGGCAGCACTAGGAATTGGGACCTGGATGACTAATTTAAGCTTTCTGTTCAAGCTTTCTGTTCTGACATGCACTCCCTAACCAGTTCAAACAAATTCTCCAGTACTAAAAAAAACAAGATGTGTTTTTGCTTGTACTGTTGAAATTCTTATGTTCTTCTCCATTTCTTGAGCTTGAATAATCTAAAGCAAGATTGCATAAATGATGAGAAAATACATGTGAACATCGTTACGTGGATACTTAATTTATATTTCCTCTTTAGCTGTAGACTGCTCTTCATTAGAAGATAAAAAGGTTCAGTGAGTAACCAAATAAGAAGATCGGAAACCAATAAATTTTAGGAACTACCAAGAGTAACACAATTAAATTGGGAAATGTGAGGGAGAAGAATGACCAAGAGGCGAGGGGCAGAGAAGCAAGAAAACACAAGATTAAGAGGACTTTAAACCGAGCGATTATCTAGAATATTCTAACTACCAATGGTAGGACAGATACTGAATACAACCTTTATGCATGTCGAATAGGCCAAAGTGAGATATTCCCATGGAGTACACTTGGTTAAGTTAGAAGAACATTCGAATACATTCCAGAAATTAATGGAAACTAATTAACTGGCATAAATATTTAAGTTGTTTGATGATGTGTGTGTCGAAAACTAGGGGAACACATTCTTGAATAGTATTTTGAAAAATTCGGAACGTGAAAATGGAAAAATGGCAGAATTCAAATCACATACAGACCAAACATATAGCTGATAGTTATCTATAGAATGCACAACAAGTGGTATGATATGAGTAATAAGTCCTATTCACATAAAAACACGGGTGAGCAGTGTTATCAGAGAGTGATATGTACCAATGTTACATATTATTATTCCATACTTCAAAATAGAGTACCATGTCTAAACAAACTAACTGTTCTTCAAATATAATAAACTATTTTAAGCACGAGTATATGATGTGTGTGTTGAAAACTAGGGGAACACATTCTTGAATAGTATTTTGAAAAATTCGGAACGTGAAAATGGAAAAATGGCAGAATTCAAATCACATACAGACCAAACATATAGCTGATAGTTATCTATAGAATGCACAACAAGTGGTATGATATGAGTAATAAGTCCTATTCACATAAAAACACGGGTGAGAGTGTTATCAGAGAGTGATATGTACCAATGTTACATATTATTATTCCATACTTCAAAATAGAGTACCATGTCTAAACAAACTAACTGTTCTTCAAATATAATAAACTATTTTAAGCACGAGTATAGACCAGAAATTAGCATTGGTATAAATACCCGATACCCGGACACGGCATTGGACCGAAACCGACCTGATAAATATTGGTCCCGTGTACCCGGCATTGGACCGAAACCGACCTAATATATACTGGTCCGGATCCGGGTCCGGGTCCGCTCAAAATAGAGCCGACCCGGATCCGAACCCCGACCCGTTAAAAATACCCAAAAAAATGGAAGATATACATGTAAATAGCAATTGTTGAAGATAGATGTGTACATATAATATTTATTCATATACTTGGTGCAAAAATTGTTGGAACCGTAGGGTATTAGGTGCAAAAATACTTAGGTGCAAATATTTATTCCCCACTACCGGACACGGCAGCTAGGCTTTTTAATAAAGAACCGGACCCGGTTCTCATGAGTCAGGTCCGGGTCCAATTTTTGGAACCGTAGGGTATCGGGTCCGGGTAGCGTAGGACCCGAACCGATTGGACCCGATACCAGCTCTACCAGAAATTGAGATAAAACATCCAGTATCACCATCTACTTCAACAAGAGAAAACATAACACAATAACAGAGCATTAACCAAAACAAAAACAAAATCAAATCATACCAGACCACTCATACAAATTTCTCAAAATACACATTGTTTTCTGCACACTGTGTAAAAAAACAATGGGTATAGGGTTAGCTTCGGTTGCGCACTACTTCCGTGCGCACTCATCTGTGAGCAGTTCAATCTTGATTTTGATCGCGTGATCAAACGGCTCGCGAATGAGTGCGCACGGAAGTAGTGCGCAACCGAAGAGCTCCCATATATATAGCCTTGCAAACGGACTTAGTGCGAACTGCATGTGAACGAGTGTCGTTATTGGGGATAATGGTATCAGTAGAACTGTTGTCGTTATTGGGGATAGCAGCAACAATTCAAATATAATGGTATATATGAGCCATTAGGTCATTATCATTCATTCATTTGAACCAGTCGCTATCCCCAATAACGGCACTCGTTCGCACCAAGTCTGTTCGCAACCGAAGGCTCCCATATATATATATATATATATATATATATATATATAGAGAGAGAGAGAGAGAGAGAGAGCAATGCTCCATTGCAAACCACTGAAGTCGTTGTTCGGAACAACGGCTTCGTTTATTTTGAACCTAAGCGGAACAACGGCTTAGGTTATATTCGGAACAAATGCCTAAGCCGTTGTTTTGGAACAACAGCTTAGATTTATAACCTAAGCCGTTGTTTCCAACAACCGGCTTTAGTGGTTTGCATACCTATTTGCACGGACCCGTTTGCAATGGAGCATTGCCTATATATATATATATATATATATATATATATATATATATATATATATATATATTAAAGAAAAGGCCATTAACTATAAATATTTCACACTCCAAAAAATGAGGAAAAAAAAGTATCATCTATCCAGGAAAGCAAACATATTTGCATCTCCTTTTATGAGGTCATACAGCACAGACTCACCAAAAAATTAACACAGTATTCCACTTGTTATCCTGACATAACTCTTGTGAAAAGCCTATTAAAGCCCCACTTCCAAATCCCTGCTTTTGTTTTTAGAGCACTTTAAACGAAAGTATTCTTTTTAAGAAAACGTTCGAATTGCCAACGAGGAATTTCCTCACGGTCTTCTAGTGCCAATTGCGTGTATGAACAGTAGGGTTTTCTGTACACTGTATATGTCCTAGAGCTCCATATCAATAATTTCTTTGTTAATCCAAATTAATTCATCTTAAATTGCTTACGGTTAGGATAGTCTGATTACTCTCAATCGGAAATTTTGCAAGATTTGCGTAAAATATAGCTTTTCTATGTACATTAATATATTTCTGACTTCCTGTACCATTGCAATTTAAGAGCTTCCATTCAACTGCATTTACTTGCTTAATGCATGAAATTACATCTATACTTTTATCTAAGAGTCTGAATTTGATAATGACATAGAAGGTGAGGAATTGGATTCCAAATACAAGCAACCTAATAATTGGAAAACTAATGTATTAAGCATTAGAGGTACTAGCAACCAAATGAAATAAATGAAAGTTGCAACCCCATGATTTTCGATTTATAAATTCTTCCGGTAGTTAAAAAATCCAATCCAGATGAAATCAATTTTTAAAGTATCCAACTAATCCCTACATTAAAGACTATCAACTACTGTGACGATAACCTAATTCAAACTAGTCAGGGTGATGAATGAACTTCCACTTCAACCTTATAGATATGCAAAAAATGCAGTGTAACCAAGCATTTAATTCAATGCTTCATGATCTTTGTTGATTAACAGAATGGCATCTAATTGGACTTACAACCTCATGGTTAGCTCATGGTTAGCACTGGTAAAAAAACCTGATATGATACCCAGACTGGACCCGGACCCGGACCCAGCATCGGGTTCGGGTCCTATTTTAGGACCCGTTATTTAGGGTCCGGTCCGGATCTGCTTAAAATGGCCCGGACCCGGACCCGAACCCAAAAACAAAAAAACCCTATATAAATACCCCAAGTCCCTAACAATTTTGCAAAAGAACCCTAACCTTTTGTTCAATTCCCTAGGAGATGGGGGATGATGATGGTGATGGATACGAAAATAATCGGGTTTCAAGTTATTTTCCGGACCCGGACCCGGACCCGGATCCGGACCCGGACCCGATTCTCACAGGTCCGGGTCAAGTCTGGGTCCGGGTAGTGCACTACTCGGACCGATAGGATCCGACACCAATGCTACTCATGGTTGTCAATTTCATGAAATCTATGTGCCTAAATTACTAACTTCCTGTAGATAAAGGATCATTAGTTTTATTATCATGTATCATGCTCTCTGGTATCTACTTCCCAACTTAGTTTACCTCGTGCTCCCAACCATCTATCTACTACCTTTTACGAAAAGCGTATCTGGTTATGCAAAAAAAATTGTCACACAGACAAGCTAAGATCAAAATAAACGTGAATGCATACACAGACAATACATATTCCCTTAAATAAAAAACACTGCTTATTTAAAATACAACCAGGCAAGCTAGGTTGTTTATTTCAAAATTTAAAAACTACTCAGAGGCTGAAATAGAAAAGGAGATACTAGAACTTCTTAGCATTTAAAGAGTAAAAAAGGCAAAGCAACACAAAAACTCTTTAGCATTTCTGATGGAAGAAATAAAAAATATTATCACCAAAACATATATTCTTAGATAGATTTATACACTATTGCTTTAGCATAAGACAAAGTCATATGTATTTATACAGAAGAAAAGAAGATATAACAGTAAATGATTATCAAACTCACAAAATATTTGGGAAGATGAAATTGTGCAAAAGGGAAGAGAAACACCATAGTTAATGAACCTACAAGAAAATAACAAATATCACACAATTAAGTTGCACTTGACCAACATATCAAAAAAAATTGCACTTGACCAATTGTTCTGTCTCCTAGTCATTTTATTCAAACACAATGGACTTTCTCTTCTATCTGATAAATCATCAAATCAGCATTAAACAGTGCCTTATATCGAAACTTTCTCACAGGTACCTGCGTAGACACCTATAGCTATTTTGTAGACACCAATTGTTCTGTCTCCTAGTCATTTTATCTAAACACAATGGACTTTCTCTTCTATCTGATAAATCATCAAATCAGCATTAAACAGTGCCTTACATCAAAACTTTCTCACAGCTACCTGTGTAGACACCTATAGCTATTTTGTAGGAGAATCATGATATCAAACTTTAAAACAGACAAGGTGATAAAATCTAAAGGATTACCAAAAAAAGAACCTTCTTTTAAAATATAAAGATCCACGTATAATGATGCAAATTTGTTCAACAAGCTAAATAAAAGGAAAAGCAATGCACACTGTGATTAGGAATTCACCAAAATAATCTTAGGCAGCTACAATAACATTGATAAGAAGCTACCAACTAACCCTACATGTAGACATCCCCTTGATAATTAACGGTGACACACCTACATATGTCAAATTGCAGGGAGAGGCACAATCTGATTGTTCCTATCATGTGCATATGACAGAGGCAAACACCTTAGGCACTTCTAGCTTGGTACTTAAAGAGGCACTCGCCATAGAAGATACAAGTTTATTTTCAAATTTTATGATAATTTCCCTTTTTGCCTCAATTTGCAAAAAAAGAATAAAAGATTTATTATGTGATTTAACTCCTTGTTGGCATATATAGTGTAATAATGTGATCTTTTCACTCGTTGCACTCCACGCCAATGCCTTCAATTAGACAAGCACTATTTTGATTTGATTACTTGTACATAAATAGCCATTGTGTTCTTAAAACTCAAAGCTTTCACGTCATGATCCCATCGTATTATAGTATATTCAGGACTTGATTGTGATTCCTAATTCCAATTTGGAAACGTGAAAATTTGATATTGTGTTTGAATCCTAGTTCTACTTAGTTATTTAATACATCTTATTGTAGTATTCTCACTGAATTCAATAAAATTGAGCAAAACAACCAAATTTTAGGCCAATTGGGGAATCTGAAAAAAAAAATCCTAATGGCCTGCTTCTAGTAACCATATAAATACGTTATAATTAAATAGTTAGGATTCTTTACAACCCTACCATTCAATGATAAATGCAAGGAAAAATAGCAAAATTCTCAGGAGAAGCAGCAAAATGATGTGCCCTGATTACAAGTTAACATTGCATATTCATCGTGATTAGTTAAGTATTTGAAATTTTGAATGATCTTATGACCATTAGATGCTTCGCTATGTGCTTTAAACATGTCTAAAATTCTCGATAACTAAACAATCAGTTCCTTTTTAAGACATGAAAAGTTGATATTGCAAATTTTGTTAGTGGTTCAGTAAATATGATTGTAGTCTTGTCTTTAAAGTCAATTCAGTTCCCAAATGACTAAGCTATATGGATTAGAGGCCACTTTAGAGCATTCTTAATGGCTTAAAATCTATGAGTAGTCTTGTAGTGTACTGTCGGACACATTACAGACACACGAATATGACATAATACTCGATATCTTAGGGAAGTACCTCAAAATGTTCCCATTGTCGGTGCGTCATGTCGGCGTGTCCCTGTCAGTGCTTCTTAGCTTAATGCTACTTACC
This sequence comes from Hemerocallis citrina, assembly GCA_017893485.1. Classification (NCBI taxonomy): domain Eukaryota; kingdom Viridiplantae; phylum Streptophyta; class Magnoliopsida; order Asparagales; family Asphodelaceae; genus Hemerocallis; species Hemerocallis citrina. The sequence goes on from CM030366.1 coordinate 39,969,029, forward strand.
ATAAAGTGATAAATTATGTAGCGCTTTTCTACAGAATCCTAAGTCAACTGAAAGGAAGTATTGCCCCTGCCGAGGACAAGCAGCAAAGATCTAAAGAGTAACAATACCAACAAAATGTGTTACCTAATACTTGATACGGCATATTATTATTTGTGTGATTTGAAATTTTGAATGATCTTATGAGTTATTAACTTAAACCATTAAACACTTCATGATATTCTTTTTGTCATATACCTGAAAACCAAGCAACCTGTTCCTTTTCGAAAACAAAAAAATGTTCATCATGTAAGTTTTGTTTGGTTATTCAATTCAATTTATTAGAATCTTCTCTTTGTGTAATACCCCTTGTATGCATGGTCAATAACAATTTTTTTTCTTTTATTTAAAACAAAAATATACATATACATTGTTATTGTTATCTTTATCATACATAGTTATTGTTATATTTGTTAACCTATACTATTAGTATCATTATATACTATTAGTATTGCTATGATTTTTTTTAGCCTTAAAGCCCAACATTGTTTACAAAAAAAATAATAATAAATAAAAATCCCAGCCCAACAAAACAATTCTCAATTGGGGGTTAAAAAGCAATTAGTTAAAACCTAGGGGGTTAAATGCAAAACGGGGGACACCTAAGCATATCTAGAATTTTCTGCACTTCACTACTTCTCTCTTTGCAGCCGGCAGCCCCCTCCACCCCTTTTCTCTATATATATGTTACTACTACTACTACTACTCTTACTACCTACTACTACTACTACTGCTTACTACTGCTTACTACTGCTGCCACTACTGTTTACTTCTACCTACTACTGCTGCCACTACTGTTTACTTCTACCTACTACTACTGCCTACTTTTACTACTACAACCCCTGCTTACTACTTCACTACTACTACTGCTGCTATTTTCTATTACTACTGCTGCTGTTTACTTCTACTACCACTATTGCTCACTACTACTACTATTACTGCTTACTACTACTTCCACTACTTCACTACTACTACTACCTTACTACTACTATTATTGGAGCAAGAAGTCAAGGAAAAATCAAGGGAAAGCAAGGAGAAGGCAATTGAAGACTTTTTTACTAAGTAAAAAAGTGGGTATTCTTCATACCTCATGTATTTTATTATTACTTTTCTTTATATATGGAATGAATGATTGATGCTTGCTATTTCCTATTCTAAAAAGCTACAACTTACTTGCACGAATGGTTGTTGATGTGTTATTTAAAATATCATGAAAAGAAATTAAATAAGAGTATTGTTAGTGTTGTTTTACTCGCTTATAACTCATGTTCTATTCTTAATTATTTGTTTAGTAATTCACACGTAGCAAATTATATAGACTATAAGTGTTAGTCATGAATGAGAATGGTAATGCATATGTACATTATATAGAATAACATGGATGTTGATTGTATGTTAGTAGAAAAGACTGCTCATCATATGCTTAATTGATGTGATTGCATGAAACTACACACTTGTAGTAATATGCTTAGTGAATATAGATGCACGCTTAGTTTATATATGCTTAGCAAAAGAAAACTTAAATAGAAGAACTATTGGTAGTATAGAAGAGATTGTAGGCATGAATGCGGTGATTGATGGAATACCGTATGCATGTGTATGCGGGTATGCATACTTGAATATTTACATAGGGTAGTGTTTTGTGCACATTGAGTACACTAGTGTGGTGCATGTTGGGCCGACCTCTAGCATGATTTGAAAGCTAAGTTGAACCCAAATTAATCTAGACGAGACTTGTATTCAACTAGGATGGATTCACTTAGAACCTAGTTAGTGAATTAAGTTAAATTAGTTATGTAAACTTGCTGAAGAAATTAAGCGGATGAGATTTGACCCAAGTTGTATAAATTAGTAAAGGCGTTAATCCTAAGTAGTGTGACTCATGATTAGAAAGGACAGACACTAGTTGACCTGTGTACTCACCTGTCAAGGGGACACGTGCGGCGTCGTCTCATCTGGGACACGTGCGGTGTAGTCTCAACTGTTAATTTCTGGGATTTAGTGATAAGAACAGGATGCAGACGTAAGTCACAAGTCTTGTCGGAACTTAGGAGATGGACTCTTAAGTTTCCTCTATGTTCTGGGTTATAATACGAATAAGGAGCAAGAATGTAACTCTAAGTCTCTTGACGGAGTAGGGGTGGCCCTATTGATTCGCCTTATGTTTATGATAACTTTGGTAGGGACAGGAGTGGAGAAGGACCATGATTCCGGCAGAGCTGATGATCACCGGCCTGACCGGGAATGGAAAGAGACCACGATCCTGTCGGAGTGGAGAAAGACCATGATCTGAACGAACAGAGTGATCACTGCCGTTCAGAGTGGATAAGGACCACGATCCGACTGCAGGAGCGGGAATGGACCGCATGTACTGCAGACTCTACCAGTCACTAGATGAATGTCAGAAACAGAAAAGAGTACAAGAGTATGATACATGGCGAGGAATCGAACCCTATCATCTGGAGAATACGAGCTCGATTTAGGGAGTATATAGTATAGGATGCATACATTTCCAAATCAAGTTTGCATTAGATTAAGAGCATGGTGTGCATGAGTTGTGCATTAGAATCTAGATCATGACATACACCGACACTTTGTGGTTTGACTTTCACATTTTTCTTCTGCATCAAATATTGATTGTTGGAGATTTTGGAGATTGCGGGTTTCATCCGCATTACATCAGTTGTATGCAACTGATGTGCCCATAGTTGTTTAGTTACAGGACTGTTCGCTGGGGCTGGAGATTTAAATTGTGGAGCAAGGGGACTCGAGCTGCGAAAAGCATCCAAGTGGAGGATATAGTTTCCTTGTGTAATGTAAGTTTTTAATTTCCTGTAATTTTTGTGTTGTGTACTCATTGAAGTAAAGATTCTGGGTAAGTGTCACGAGCTTCCAGTGTGAGGAACTCGGGGCGCTACAGAGTGGTATCAAAGCTAAACTTCAAATTGTAGTACCAACACAGCAGGAAATTAGACTTGGATGCCCCAGTTAGAGTCAGGTTTAGTTGGGATAGTAGGACGGTCATGATTCATATTGTTGTACATCCAGCCTATGTTTATGATCTCCCTATATCCGGAGCTAACCCCTGTTTATGTTTTATTATTTTTGAAGAATGTGGGGAAGAAACGAAGATGGTAGTAACGGAAGGACCGAAGGAGGAGGGAGTCTATCAAAGAAACAGAGGTAGCAACATGAGGACTGAAGGCGAATGCAGTGGAGTGAATCTCGCCAATCTTAATATCGAATCAGAAATTGCTCAGGTATATCAAATAATTGGGACTTACGGAGGCCAGCCGAAATTTCGCACCACCGCCAGGAACCTAGGAAAGGAATGCAGGCGATGCCATTTCTAACCACATCAAGATAGTAGAGTCCTTTAAGAGAATGAAACCACCAGTATTTGAAGGCCAAGCAGATCCAACAGCAGCCGATGATTGGATTCGTCAGGTAGAGACTGTGTTTGAAGTACTTAAAACACCAGAGGAAAGCAAAGTTACATTGGCAACTATCCTTTTGGAAAAAGCCGCAGGAGTGTGGTGGCAATCAGTCAAGCGGGGCATGGGTGACGGACCAATTGCATGGGAGGACTTTCTCGAAGAATTTAGGCAACATTACTTCCCTCTAGACGTCCGAGAAGAAAAAGCTACGGAGTTCATCAATTTGAGGCAGGGCAGTATGACAATTCGAGAATTTGAAACCAAGTTTACACAGCTATCTCGTTATGCCCCAGAGATGGTGCAGGACGAGGTAAAGAGGTTTGAGCAAGGATTGAGGTCTGGATTGAGATCGAGAATGGTGTCATTGTGCATTCGGAGGTTTGATAAGCTAGTTCGACGGGCCGCAGTAACGGAGATAGATATGAACCAAAGCAAGCAGCCACAAAAGAAGACCGGGAATCAGAACGAAGGAAACAGTATGTTCCAGCCACGGATTTTATGGAGCAAGGCCTGAACCAGAAGTTCCAAAAGCCTAATACCAGTACAGAAGCCATCAAGCCAGTGAAGTGTTTCCTCTGTGGAGAGCGAAGACACGTTAAATTCCAATGCCCAAGGAATAAGGTTCAAGATAGTGAACGAACATGTTTCAATTGTGGAAAAGTTGGGCACGTCAGGCCAAAATGCCCATAACTGCAAAAGAACAACAGTGGTCCAGGGCAGAAGAATAATGATCGAGGGAAAAAGCCTTTCCGTCAAGGACGTGTTTTCGCACTGACTGAAGTGGATGCTGAGAAGGAAGAAGTGGGTCATCACGGGTATTGAAGGATGTAATGTAATTTGCTTGGATGCTAAAAATGATATGTTTTGGTTGTGACTAGAAGTATGAAGGTTTCTATATATACTCCTTATGTACTTGGATGATAAGTGTTAAATTAAATATGATGCTGTGTTTCGAAATGGGTATGTTATAATATTTTTCTGGGTGTCTGATTCTCTCCACTAGTATAGTTCCGAGGACGAAACTATTCTAAGGGGGGAGTGATGTAATACCCCTAGTATGCATGGTTAATAACAATTTTTTTTCTTTTATTTAAAACAAAAATTTACATATACACTGTTATTGTTATCTTTATCATACATAGTTATTGTTATATTTGTTAACTTATACTATTAGTATCATTAAATACTATTAGTATTGCTATGATTTTTTTAGCCTTAAAGCCCAACATTGTTTACAAAAAAAAGTAAAAAAAAAAAGCCCAGCCCAACAAAACAATTCTCAATAGCAATTAGTTAAAACCTAGGGGGTTAAATGCAAAAGAGGGGGCATCGAAGCATACCTAGAATTTTCTGCACTTTACTACTTTCTCTCTCTCTTTGCAGCCGACAGCCCCCTCCACCCCTTTTCTCTATATATATGTTACTACTACTACTACTACTCTTACTACCTACTACTACTTCTACTACTATTGCTTACTATTACAGCTACCACTACTGTTTACTACTGCTGCCACTACTGTTTACTGCTACCTACTACTACTGCCTACTTTTACTACTACTACCACTGCTTACTACTTCACCACTACTACTACTGTTGTTTTCTATTACTACTGCTGTTGTTTACTTCTACTACCACTACTGCTCACTATTACTACTATTACTGCTTACTACTACTTCCACTACTTTACTACTACTACCTTACTACTACTACTATTGGAGCAAGAAGTCAAGGAAGAATCAAGGGAAGCAAGGAGAAGAAGGCAATTGAAGACTTTTTCACTAAGTAAAAAAGTGGGTATTCTTCATACCTCATGTATTTTATTATTATTTTTCTTTATAAATGGAATGGATGATTGATGCTTGCTATTTCCTATTCTAAAAAGCTACAACTTACTTGCACGAATGGTTGTTGATGTGTTATTTAAAATATCATGAAAAGAAATTAAATAAGAGTATTGTTAGTGTTGTTTTACTCGTTTATAACTCATGTTCTATTCTTAATTATTTGTTTAGTAATTCACACATAGCAAATTATATAGACTATAAGTGTTAGTCAAGTATGAGAATGGTAATGCATATGTACATTATATAGAATAACATGGATGTTGATTGTATGTTAGTAGAAAAGACTACACATCATATGCTTAATTGATGTGATTGCATGAAACTACACACTTGTAGTAATATGCTTAGTGAATATAGATGCACGCTTAGTTTATATATGCTTAGCAAAAGAAAACTTAAATAGAACTATTGGTAGTATAGAAGAGATTGTAGGCATGAATGCGGTGATTGATGGAATACCGTATGCATGTGTATGCGGGTATGCATACTTGAATATTTAAATATGGTAGTGTTTTGTGCACATTGAGTGCACTAGTGTGGTGCATGTTGGGCCGACCACTAGCATAATTGGAAAGCTAAGTTGAACCCAAATTAATCTAGACGAAACTTGTATTCAACTAGGATGGATTCACTTAAACCCTAGTTAGTGAATTAAGTTAAATTAGTTATGTAAACTTGCTGAAGAAATTAAGCGGATGAGATTTGACCTAAGTTGTATAAATTAGTAAAGGCGTTAATCTAAGTAGTGTAACTAATGATTGGTAAAGACACTAGTTGGCTGTGTACTCACCTGTCAAGGGGACACGTGTGACGTCATCTCGTCTGGGACACGAGCGGCGTGGTCTCGACTGTTAATTTCTGGGACTTAGTGATAAGAACAGGATGAAGACGTAAGTCACAAGTCCTGTCGGAACTTAGGAGATGGACTCTTAAGTTTCCGTCTATGTTCTGGGTTATCAATACAAACAAGGAGCAAGAGTGTAACTCTAAGTCTCTTGGTAGGTGGCCCTATTGATTCGCCTTATGTTCGTGATAACTTTAGTAGGGGCAGGAGTGGAGAAGGGCCATGATTCCAGCAGAGCTGATGTTCACCGGCCTGACCGGGAATGGAGAGGAACCACAATCCTGTCGGAGTGGAGAAGGATCATGATCTGAGCGAACAGAGTGATCACTGCCGTTCGGAGTGGAGAAGGACCACGATCCGACTGCAGGAGCGGGAATGGACCGCATGTACTGCGGACTCTACCAATCACTAGATGAATGTCAAAAACATGAAAGAGTACAAGAGTATGATACATGGCGAGGGATCGAACCCTATCATCTGGAGAATACAAGCACGATTTAGGAAGTATGTAGTATGAGATGCATATATTTTCAAATCAAGTTTGCATTAGATTAAGAGCATGGTGTGCATATAAGTTGTACATTCGTATCTAGATCATGGCATACACCGACACTTGTAGTTTGACTTTCACATTTTTTTTCTGCATCAAATATTGATTGTTGGGAATTTTGGAGATTGCGGGTTTCATCCGCATTACGTCAGTTGTATGCAACTGACGTGCCCACAGTTGTTTAGTTGCAGGACTGTTCGCAGGGGGCTGGAGATTCAAATTATGGAGCATGGGACTCGAGCTGCAGAAAGCATCCAAGTGGAGGATATAGTTTCCTTGTGTAATGTAAGTTTATAATTTCCTGTAATTTATGTGTTGTGTACTCATTGAAGTAAAGATTCTGGATAAGTGTCACGAGCTTCCAGTGTGTGGAACTCGGGGCGCTACACTTTGAACTCAATTTGGCTTAACAGAGGACCAAGTTCAGGCATTAAAGGTGACTGTATAATGTCCTAATCTCCTACTTCTGGTGACTATATATGGCAATTCATTTGTCTACTACTATAACTCAAGCCAGCATTGACCCCCAATCAGTGAAGCTAACCACTTATACAGTACTATATTTTGTACAACATAAACTGATGCACAACACATGTTATTCTGTAACAATCACACGTCGAAAATGTGTAAATTTCATTAAACGCCTCATGTTTCATAATGATTGTCATTTGTCATGTCCCACTGCGGACCTGGACCTTATAACTGGGGAAGAAAAGATACGCATGAAGTCCATGTGCAAATATATGTAGTAGTATTCTAATTAAAGGTTTTTTGCAATTTGGCCCCTTAATTAATGGGTATTTGTGATTTTTTCTTCAAATCATAGCAATTGAATTTAGTCCCCCAATTAGAACTCATTCATCAATTTAGTCCCCGAATTTATCTAAATCTACTAAATTCAACTCAATTTAGTCCCCAATTAGAGTAAGTCATTCCCATTAAATTTTCAATTCATTACATTCAACCGAATATATTACAATCAACATTAAATAACTTACTATAATTTAGGACTAAATTGAATTGAATTTAGTAGTTTTCGTTATAATGAATGGATTCTAACTAGGACTAAATTGCAGATACCCATTAATTGAGGGATAAAACTGCAAAAACCCTCTAGTTGAATTCTTTGGTTCTTCGTGTATTTATCAGAATTCTAAGTTATCAAACGCACCGAAACACACAAGTTATCAAACCCTCTAGTTGAATTCTTTGGATAAATAGCAAAGCTTCAAGGAGAAGCTATACCAATAATATGAACTAGTTACACCTTACAAGTCAAATTAATATTGATCTTGATGGTTTATGTAATTTAACATTTTTAATGATTTTATGAACTTAAAGACCATTAAATGCTTCATGATATGCTCTGTTCATATACTAAATAACCAACTTTGTGGCTTTGAGCTCAAACATCTAAATACAAAATATTTTTAGATTTTAGATTTAATTATTATTTCCATGTAATTAGCCTAACAATTATTTAAATAAAAATATTCCAGTGTACACACACACACACACACACATATGGGAAAAAGGGTTATGAGCTACTAGCTCACTTATTAGCACTATTTTAAATTTCTGCGGAAATTTCGTTACGGCTAGCTTGCCGAAGCGAAATCACAGATTTTATACTACATATCGTTTTTGACCGAAATGTGTAAATTTCGGCCGAAATTGCCAAAATATCAGCCAAAATATTGTCGAAATAGACACATTAATGTAACTGTGAATATATTAAAAAAATTGTTTTACTTTTTGCATATATAAGTCTTTCAATAATTGACTTTAAGCTAAGATAATGTGAGGATTTTCTCTCTAATGTTTGTGTATGCAAAGTCAAGTTAGTCTATTAACTAATAAAATTTTTTTCTAGTCAATGCAAATTTAATTTAGTTATATACTTATATTACATTCTCGTTTATATTGTTGTTAAAGTCTGCAAATATATACCGTGATTGATTCATGTTATTAGTTACATTATACAATATTTTATATGATAAATAACATGAAAAACATATAATAGCTTGTTTAGTCACAAAAAAATGTTTATTGAGTGTCCGAAATGAACATCCAAGATGATCACATTTTTCCAAGATCTCCGATATCTCCGATCCGAGACGAAACACCCTTTGCCGAGATGAGTCTGAAATCCGAGATTTAAAACCTTACTTATTAGGTGAGCAATTGATGATGTGGCACTGGCATTAATGGTTGAGGAGACCACTGTTTTAAATTTCCTTCGATACGGCCGAAAATTCGTTTCGGCTAGCTTGCCGATACGAAATCACATATTTTATACTCTACATCGTTTTAAACCGAAATGTGTAGATTTCAGCAAAAATTACCGAAATATCGGCCGAAATATTGCCGAAATTGGCAAAATATCAGCTGAAATAGACAAATGTTATTGTAAATATATTTAAAAAATTTGTTTTACTTTTTGCATATATATCTTTCAATATAGGATCTTAAGCTAAAATAATATGAGGATTTCGTATCGCTATTATTTGTATATATGCAAAGTCAAGTAAGTTTATTAACTATTACATTTTTTCTAATCAATGCAAATTCAATTTAGTTATATACTTATATTACATTTTCTTCTATATTATTGTTAAATTATGCGAAGATTTACAGTAATTGATTCACGTCAATAGTTACATTATACAGTATTTTATATGATAAATGACATGTAGGACATATAATATCTTATTAAATAACAAAAAAAATATTTATTGCGTATAGGAAATGAACATTCGATATGATCACATTTCCCCAAGATCTTCTCTAATATCTCCGATCCAAGACGAAACACCCCTTGCCGAGACGAGTCTGAAATCCGAGATTTAAAACCCCGAAGAAGACTACTAAATAATAATTGTACAATTATTGTCTGCCACATCATCAGTTACTCACCTAATAAGTGAGCTAGTAGCTCATAACCCTTTTATTCTATATATGTGTGTGTGATGAGGGAGTTGATCCCCTAAGGCCCTACCTCACCCCTTATTTTGAGGCCTAATATGTGAACCCGTCGATACAACCCCCCTGAAAAATCCAAACCGTTCATCTTGCTCTACATGCCTTAAATAGCCTAAGGGTGTAAAATCAAGTTATTTGAGGTTCATTTAATCATGTTTTACAACGTGACAAAATTGTACGGCTAAAAATTCTTTAATCTTATAACGACATGATGGATAGGCAAACGAATGTCAAATAACTTGATTTTACACCCTTAGGCTATCTTAGACGTGTAGAACAAGATGTACAGTTCGGATTTTTCATAGGAATTTGTATCATGGGTGACCTCAAAATCAGGTAGGGCCTTAGGGGATCATAGCCTGATATATATAAGGCTATGATCATGTGAGAGCTCCTTTGGTGAACTACGTATAAAATATTTTTGGGGATATAAATTAAAAAATCAAAACCATTCATTTTGATCTACGCATCTAAATTAGTCTACGAATGAGAAATCGAATTTTTTTATTATATGCCTTTTTCCGAAACTATCTGCAAAAAAATGACAGTTGCCAAACTAAATGCGCTCGGAAACTCGACAACTAAACTTGCCCCAACGGCGAGTTTAGTTATTCTTAGCTCGCCGTAGGGAACGGCGACTGTAGTTCTAATTTTTTTGAGAAACTCGTCGTTCCCAACGGCGAGTTTAGTTCAAAATTTTCGAAATTTCATTCCTTTTTTCTTCTTTCCGAAATTTCAGATTCTTCTTTCCAAAAAATGAATGTTCAATTCAATATCATCACTGCACACGGGGCATCGAGGATCTACTTGGGGGAAGATTTTGGATCTCCTCATTCACCATTATTGCATTGCATAGTACTCTCCAAAGAAAGCGTAGAATACGTGGTTGGACTTGTTTTGAACTCCATAATTTGTTGAAATTCATATTAATTGGAGTAGTTGAGAGCTCCAATTAACAGACTGATCTAGGCCGATTTAACACAAGACTCCTCTGCGAACTGGCGGCCAAATAAATTGATCTTTCCCACCATGTGCACCATAACAAATTGGAGTTTGTAATATAAGCTCTAATGTTTCATCATCAAATATCGATCTTACCAAAATTTTGTTCCATTCAAGCCCATCCTCAATCAACTTCACAACTCTGGTTACTTCTACATTTGGAGTTTCTGGTTGATTTAAGAGTTGCACACGAGTTGGAAGTCATTTGTCTTTAAAAATAAGGATATCCTCTCCATTTGTAATTGACCAGCATGATCCCTCATAGAATAATTCTTTACTCTTGATTAAATCCCTCCATAACGTAGAGAACAATGAATCTGAAATTTCAGAAAGAAGAAAAAAGGAATGAAGAAAGGGAAGAATAGACAAAAAAGAAAGAAAGAAAATGAATGAAGAAAAAGGAAAAAGAAGAAGAGATTTGATTATGAAAGGTAAAGGTAAAAATGTAATTTAATAATTATAACTTAACGGATGGGGTTAAATTAACAGAGAAATGGGTTTAGTGTACCTTTTTCAAACATTGTATGGGCATATTGTACTTAGGCCAAACGTTTGGGGGGGGGGTGTACTTTGGTTTTTCCCATCTTTTTATTGTACATAAAATTCAATTAGTTATGGTTATTGATGTTCCTTTTATGAGAATAAACTAAGATTACAGAAGTATGCAGGTGAAAAAATAGTGTATCTTACCCAGTTAAACGTCATCATCTCAAAAAATTAGTGTAAAATTCATTAGCAACTTGTAGTTTAATGAATCTTCATTTTAAATTCATTTATGAACAACAAATAGCAGGTTGTTTCTTAAGTTTGATTGAAGTCGATCTTTTAAATTTCAACGAAATTATGAATGATGTTGAGGTGAAAAGTAGCACATCAAACCGATCATCCAATTCAATCCAAACCGAGGTTAATCGGCTTGGATGGAAACCAATCCAATTAAGGCTCGGATTGGTTGCAGATGAGAAAATTAAAAAACCGATCTTCTTTGGATCGGTGATGGATAGCCCATATTACATCGGATACCGACCGATGCCCACCCCTACCTGTGGTGCACGTTGTTTGCAGATGATATAATTTTGATTCATGAGGCTACAGAAGGCATAGCTTCAAAATAAGAGTGATGGAGTGATGGAGAGAAGCATTACAATCTAATGCATTTTGAATTAGTAAGGACTAAAACAATGAATATATATTGTAGGTTTAGCAAAACTACGAAAAAATGACGAAAGTGTAATTTGCATTGAGGACCAAGAATTACCTAAAAGTAGATAAAAAATTGTTATATAAGATAGACCATTCACCAAGACTAAGATTAAAGTAAAGCAGGTTGGCCAAAATGGAGAAACGCGTCAGAAGTACTTTGAATTTAGAAGGTACCTTTGAAATTGAAAGAAAAAATTTAGAAGACAGCATTACAACCAGCCTTGCCTTCTGGATCAGTGTTAGGAAGTTAAGAAGTAACATGTCCTAAAGTGGATGAGCGAATACATACTAAAAGACAAAATAGAAAATGACTGCATACGAAAGAGTAGAGGTTGCCTCATATTGAAGATAAAGTGCAAAAGAACCGGTGGAGGTGGTTTGGAAACATACAAAAAAGACTGATATTCACCCTAGTTAGAAAAATAAATTGGGTAAAGTTTAGAAAAGAAAAAAGGGGTAGGGGTAGGGGTAGACCCAAACTAACTTGGGTTGGGCTATTAAAATAGAATTTGAAGAGTGTTAATTTGACAAAGAAGGTGCCCTCAATAGAGTTGAGTGGAGAAGGATTCATATAACCGACTACAATTTTTTGGATTAGAGGCAATGTAGTAGTTGTTGTATACAAGAAAATAAAACTTATCAATGTCTTATGTTGCAATCTTACAAATAGTCTATTGCTATATATGCCTTCGTGATTGCATATCAAGATCTTTAGCACTTCATCTTGGTTGCCAAATGGTTCTATGTTCTAAATTTGTTCATATTTCTAATTAGCTAATCATGTAGTTGATATATGTAACTTTTTGCGTATATGACAATAAATCTTGCGATGCACAATACCATTATTTCAAAAGGCGGTATTGGTAATGGGTATCTGCAACAACTTATCGAAAATCTCGGCCATATCCGACCCGATAATTCATCTTAGCATCGGCCAAGATCTAATATTATGCACAGTATGGCACAATAAATTATACAATAACCATATAAACGATACTTGACTTGAGTCAGCTATTGGTGTAGCTATTATGAAATTCCTACTTTTGAATTTGAAGTGTTATCAAGTGGCTAAAACTTGTATAGACTAATTAGATATTCAGACAAGAATGAAAGTGAAAGAGGAAGTATGGATGAGACAACAAATAAATAGAGAGAAGAAAGGATTGGTTGCAAAGTACAATTACATGACAAAAGAAGGGGAGACCAAATATAATGAAAAGAAGTATGGTAAGGAGGTGAGAGTGCTTCCTAGTACTGTAGTAACCCTCAGCTACAATTTATCAACTTTATCTTTCTTTAGCCACATGATAATAACATAATATGAGACATCCAACTTAAATCCGTGGAAGAAGTTTCCATGTTAAATGATAACCACGTTTACAGAGAATAACATTGAAGAACTTAGCTTACAGAATCCATGGAGATTTCTCAAACTAATATACCAAATACTCCTCAAAAGATCAAAATCCAATACATCCAGAATGATTGACCCCATGACAAACCAGGATTATAGGTCCAAAAGATAACACCAAGAAAACTATTGAAAATTTCAAAAGAAACAAAACATTTACGACTAAGAAGTACTAAAACAGGTTCTCTAAATTATTCAGGCATTACTTCTGAGAAATTTAAGTATTATACATCAAGTAATTACTAAATAAGTAAACCAAAAAAGCGATAGAAACTATTTAACGAAAAATGGTTTAGGCCAAGATTAATAGAACTTCTCCAAAAGTAGAAAGAAATACAAAGAGCATATGATTGAGTAACTATCGTAATGTGCTAAGAACTGACTTCACTGATATAACAGTCACCAAGTTATCATTGCTCAAAATATTCTTAACTGAATGTGAAATCCTTCAACACGACAATTAAATGGTTCACAGAAACCATAACGCCTACACTAAAGTAGATGCATCTATGAAGGTATACTAAATAAGGTTTTATTTTCAAACCAAAGAGAGGGTCCATCTGGCACCATCTACTAAACAAAAATTACATACACTGCATACCTATAGGCAAATATTAACATCGAAAAACCCATTCTTTTCCACAATAAAAAACATGATATCCAAATAAAATTGCCCAACATTCCCATTGCAGATTAATATACAAATAAAATAAAATACAAAACAAAATTAAACAGAAATCGATGTTCTTACCCAAATATCCACCTCCCACAAAGATTTACATTTATCATTTAATATTTTAAACTAACATAAAAAATTACAAAAAAAGGACATCTACTTCATCAATTTCTAACAAAACAATGCGCACATCGGAAGTCCTAATTCGAAACCAAATTAAATAATTATTATAAAAAATCGAAATCAAATTGAATACCTGAGTTTTGACGAGAATGTCCATGGTGACCGGGATCTTCCTCAACCTCTTGAGCGCATCGAGGCACCGGTCATCCTCCGGCGACCCGCCGCCCTCCGCCGCCGCGTCGGCCGCCTTCTTCGCCACCTCGAACGTCTCCAAAAGCTCCTTCTCCATCGAATCAATTCGATTTGGTTCGAGTCGTAACGAAAGAGAGAAAGAAACCCTAGCAATAAAGGAGACTTTGATATACTTTGGGATTTACTCTCGAAATCTAATGGGGGGTTTGATCAACGGATGGTTACTTGCCACGTGGAGATTGATTGGATAGATGGTGGTGACTGGTGGCAGCGGTTGAATTGAGATACTGTGGGGTCCTGTGTGGGAAGAAAGTTTAGACAGCTCAAATACATGTGCGATACACGTGAATACAAAATTATTTTGAATATATAATGAGAAAGTACTAGTAACTTACACGTGCCGTTTTAATAATTTTTTTTAAAAAAATAACAATTTTGACGTAAAGAGGATTCGAATCTGAAACCTCTTTCATATTAGTTATGTACATGCATTGCACATATTGGTAGATTTACAAATGACACTAAGAGACTGTTCTTTTTCTCCTCTTATAAGAGATTTACCTCTTATAAGAGGTGGTCCACCTCTTACAAGAGTTTTTAAAGAGTTCTTTTTTTACCTCTTATAAGACATTTTATTCAAAATGTCTTATAAGCCTAAAAGACTTCTAATAGCCTCTTTCAAATTCATATAAGACTTCTATTACTTAAAAAGTCCATATTACCCCCGAAATTAATGATTTCCCCATATATTTTCTTTCCCACAACACATCGTTGAACAATGTCTAATGTAGTACATGTACACTGTAACTACTATTGGAGAAAGAGGAAAGTTCAGTTCTGTAAATTTCCTCATCATTTCTTCTTTCTTTTTTACAATCTTAACTAGGAACTACTTCTAGTTTCAACAATTAAAAGCTTTACAATCTCTAATTATCCATTTGTTGTTGCTCCTTTTTTTAGAATAAATATGTGCATTTTTGTGCCCCTTTCAGGATTTGACAATCTAAAGTGGTCTCTGCGTTGCCCCTTTCAGGATTTTAATTATTTATTTTTTGCAGAGAAATTTCTAGTTCTTATTTAAATATGAAGACTATCTAAATTATTTATTTTAATTGTGTTTGTTAATTTTGAAGTTTGTGGAAGTTTTGCATTGTGTGCCTAACTTGTGTTATGTGGATTTTTTTCGTTGAAAGAAGATTGAGGATCCATATTATGGATTATGACCAAATTTGTTGACTTTGTAAGAAATGTGATGGAATTAACGATTTACTTAATTTTAGATATGAAATGTTGATATAAATTGAGAAATTATATAGTAAGGACAAAAATGTCTAAAGTATAGAAAAGACTCTTGTAAGAGGTAAAAAAAGAACAAAAATGTCTTATAAGAGGTTCTTATAAGAGGTTATTTTTATATAAAAAGAACACCTCAAAAAGAGGCTCTTACAAGAGGCTCTTACTGTAAATCTCTTATAAGAGGTAACCTCTTGCCTTCTCCCATTATAGATACTAGTATAATGTACGTGCGATGCACGCCTATTAAAAATATAGTCATAAAAATAAATGAATATATATCGAATAAAAAAAATTTACATTTGAATATTTTAATTTGGGTGACACATGCGGTACACGTATATATCATTGAATTTAATTTGGATGTGTATTACACGGGTTTGAGGTTTGTTTGGTTACAAACCCCAACTTTCCCATTAAAATAGTAAATATATATATATATTAAAATAGTAAATATATATATATATATATATATAGTATATATATATATATATATATAATAAAACACAAAAAAAGCTATCAAGTGGCTCTCCTTCAATCCTTCCAAAAATCAAAGGTCCAGATCTAACCTTATAAAACATATTTCTCCCCCAAAAGTTCTCCCCCCCCCCCCTCCAAAAAAAAAAACTCAAATTCAAATCTCCACTCAAAACAACTCCTATATTTATTTAATTATTATTTTTCTCTCTCTCTTCCTCCCTCTTATGTTCAAAAAATTAAGAAAATAAAATTTTTTTAAATTATTAAAAATTTAAAAACTAAAAAAATTAAAATTTTAAAAACTTTAAAAATAATTCAAAAAAAATCATATAATTTGTTTTTTGCTCTATGTTTGCTACTTCAATTAATTTGCTGGACCTCCAAAACTATTTTATATGATCAAACAAGGTATACCGTTTCGAAGACGTGCCGTAGGCACGTGTCAACGGGCAAACCTAGTCTATATAATAAAACACAAAGAAAGCTATCAAGTGGTTCTCCTTCAATCCCTCAAAAAATTAAAGGGCCAGATCTCACCTCACAAAACATATTTTTTCCCAAAAGTTTCCCTCCAAAACTTAAATTCAAATCCCCCACCCAAAACAACTCCTATATTTATTTATTTATTTTTGTCTCTCTCTCTCTCCCTCCCTCTTCAATTCAAAAAATTAAGAAAATAAAAATTTTTAAAAAAATAGAAAATTTAAAAACTGAAAAAATGAAAAATTTAAAATTTTAAAAATACTTCCAAAAAAAAAATCATTTAATATGCTTTTTGCTAGACCCCCAAAAGTTTATCATATAATATTTTTGCTACTTCAATTAATTAACTCGACCTCCAAAACTATTTTATATTATCAAATAAGGTGCACCGTTCCAAAGACGTGCCGTAGGCACGTGTCAACGGGCAAACCTAGTATAAAAATAAAACACAAAGAAAGCTATCAAGTGGCTTTCCTTCAATAGTAAGGAAATCAATTGTCCAGATTCAAGCTCTCAAAACATATTTTCCCTCCCAAAAGTCCCCCCCCCCCCCCCCCCCCCCCCCCGCCCCCGCGCAAAAAAAAAAAAAAAAAAAAAAAAACTCATTTTTTATTTAATTATTTTTCTCTCTTTCTCTCTCGCTCTCTCTCTCTATTTACTCAGAAATTTAGTTCCTCATATTTCATATTTATAAATTTTTAGTTTTTTTATGTTTTTTTTACTGCTCATACTACATTGAAAATAGCAAATATCTCCTCAATAGTTAAATTTCATTATTTTCCATCCTCAAAGTTATAAGAAGTTGAATTTTATACCTCCATTTATAATTATTTTTCAACATATACTAATGGAAACATGAACTTTTATTTACAACTAATCATTGTCATACTATTCAAACTTGAGCTATATAATTGTTGTTTTACTGTTTACAAGGCTTTTCATATGGTGTATCGTTCCGAAGACGTGCTGTAGGCACGTGTCCACGGGTAAATCTAGTATGGTAAATCTAGTATATGTACTAGATTTACCCGTGGACACGTGCCTACTAGATTTGCCCGTGGACACGTGCCTACGGCACGTCTTCGGAACGATACATCATATGAAAAGTCTTGTAAACAGTAAAACAACAATTATATATATATAAGAGATAAGAGATTTTATACAAATTAAATATTTTTTTAAAAAAAACTACTATTATTATGAAAGAAATAATGAAATTGGATCACTTGAAACCCTTATCGGAATCAGAAAATTTAGTGAGTTTGAATCCTAGATGCATCCTTCATTTTATAGTGGGTTTTGGATCCACATGTGGATCTTACAAAATCTTAATGGATCTACATGTGGATCTTATAGGATATTACCTGAACCAGACCCTTTGTCACCCTTGAGTGTTATCTAATAAAACTAAATAATTGTTACTCGAAAATTAATAGGTTTAAAGAGATAAATGAAATTAACAAATTAGATAAAGCACATGTTCATGGATAATAAATATTGTTTGAAACTTAAGCAGAAATTAAGGCCTAAGACCGGCAAGGCTAGTAATATTTTCTCTTTTTATTTTGACAAACAAAAGATAATGTAAGGCCTACATCAAAATATATTAACTAAACATATATCAAATCATTCTTTAGATAGATAATTGCAAACCTATAAAATGGTTATTGCAAATGAAGGCATGTTTAAGATGTAGAGCAAGTAGAAGACTATTGTCGTATACCTAAACTTAAACTTACGTTAACCAACAAGTTTAACCAACAAGTCAGATAGATCATCTTTCTCCTAATATAATTGTACAGGAACAAATTTAGGTAATGTAACCACTAGGAAATCCTCAGCGTTCATAAACGCCGGGGAATACCCTACCGGCACTTTGAAAAATGCCGCAGCAAGCGTCGGGGTCGTGCGTGCCAGGGATTGTTTACAGCCTACACCGGCGCTTTTGGAAACGCCGGTGCACGTTTAGTATACCCTGGCGTTTTACAAACGCTGAGGTAAAACGCGGGGGTATATTTTTGAAAAATAAAATACAATATTTTTTTTGGGGTAAAAAAGATACCCCGCGGGGTAGTTTTTTTTTTAAATTAATGAATGAATCTGAGAGCTTATACAAAATCCATAATAATTTTTATATATAATAATTTCCAGTAGTCCATACAAAGAGTAAGAAATCTTATACATCCATACAAAGAGTAAGAATTCTTATACACACACTAAACACAACCATCATCAAGTTATTTACAATCTCCTTGTATCTCCAATTCCCTACTAATTTCTTCCTTGATGAAGCCAGAGAAGGAGCCTCAAACTTGCTGAAGAGCCTATACCCTCCACACAAAAAAAATTAAAATAAAATAAAATAAAAAAAATAAAATAAAAATCACAATCTTTAGATTCCAGTTTATGGTAAAGAGGTTAGTCATCATATACTGCAAAACAAATGATGTATAGTGGTTGAACCAACATCTGCATACCCTACTTGTGTATAAACTATCTCATACTATCATGCAAATAGTGATTCTAAATTAACAAATGGTAACAGTTATAAACATCATATCATATGAAGGAACGTATAAATATACATATCATATCTTCATAAGCTACAAGAAAATTGCCAAAAACAGGTGAAGAGGTGGGAAAAAGTGTGTTACCTTGTCCAAGGGGATTCTTGCACCCAGTTCCGATGATTTAGAACGTAGATTAGCAAACCGCCTCAAATCCCTCTCAGCAATCTTAGGAAGAATGTACTCATCTGCTACAAAAACAGTCAGTTTTCATGCATGCTCTTGCTACTTGAGTTCTAAAATGTAGTACTTCATGAACTGGATGAGAAACTACATAATGTTACCTTTTTATCAGGACTCCAACCAAAACACTGTTCACATATCTGTTGAAGTTGTGTTCTTAAAAATGGTTCCCAAGTGCATACCCTACAAGGCACAATGAGTTTAAATCAACTAATAATTCCTACATAATACTACTTTAATTTAATTTGTCTGAAGATGGTGGTTAACATCAAATCTTAAATATGTTTACAAGAACTATTGAATTATGTAATCAAAAGAACAAGATTTCACTGCTAGTTCATATTCCTTACCTCAAAGCTCACCATTACAATGCAGACCTCTTTACCTTTGTACAGCCTTCGAGTTAGGTGAGGGGCATTTTGGCTTTAGATTTGCATTGATGACTGACAAGATCTTGTATTCTGCACTTTTACTGCAAGTATTCTACACTAATACTGCAAGAAAGAACGTACGACTAAGATATAACATCTTAGAAACATGTTGTCTTTCATTTTGATCTAGTAAATTAAAGCTTGAAACATAGTCTTTTTATAGTGTGACCCTCACATCTCAGGAAAGCAAATCCATACACCCTTAAGTGAAGATAGTTTCAAAAAAATGTCCAACGAAGTATGATTTGCAAACTTTAAAGCCCATCATAATTGTTGGATTCAAATGTTTGTTGTCAGGCATAGCTATCTACATGAATATATTATTAAATGACAGATGGCACTGAATAGTAAACTAACTAATTGGCAATTAGCACAAAGAAGTCTTGATGAATGTGAATCGACACATTCAAGACGAAAGCATTGCTGATAATATCTGAAATTTCAAGTGAAAGAAAACTAACTGCTTGTACCAAGTACGGGTTGGAAAAATTATAAGTTAGTAACCACATACTGGACTACAGCTAATAAGCCTTTGCCCTCACAGGCCAGTTAAATCGATTTTGCCCCTTCACTTCCACTACATCAAAATTGAAGACAAAATTGTTGATGTTGCTGTCAAGCAATGAGAGGCACAAACTATATCCATGGCACTTACTATTCTGAAAAGATTCGACTCAACAAGGAAGTTACCCATTCCAAACAAAACATTCATTCAGAATCTCATAAATCTGTGGTACCAAGGATCCAGGATTTTAATGATATCTACCATTTTTAAAATCATCTTTAGCTCTCAGGTCTATTAGGGGTATGATACTTATACTACAAACCGTTACGTCTATAATGGCGTATCTATCCCGGCGTATGCACATAAATGCCGGGATAGATCGTTGGTATAATTTTTTTTAATATCGAATACCTATGCCGGCGTTGACATATAACGCCGTTATATATATGATATATAATGGCGCTTATACATGAAACGCCGTAAAAGGTTACATCTATAACGGCTTTTATTATATAGACGCCGGGATATACTCATCAATGTTTTCTAATTAGTGCTCTACCATATCACGGCGTGTACGTAAACCGTCGGGATATGGTAGCTTTTTTTAGTTTGTTATTAATTTGTTGCACGTGTGGTGCACGTGGGCATTTTTTTTCCTTCTATTTTTTCCCCACGCGTCCCGCTCTCACTTTCATTCCCCCCCCCCAATTTTTTATACTAAACCCTAAATCCTCCGAAATCTCTCTCTCTCTCTCTCGAATTCTCTCTCTCACTGGCCCCCTTCTCCCCCTGTAGAACCCCGTATTTTCAAATATTATTTTAAATATTTGAAAATGAATTAAAATGATTTTCTGGAGATTTAATAAATATTTTCTAAAGAGTTATCTTTTTGCACGTACAAAATACGTGCAAATATTTTCTTGAGAGGTTCAAAAGTCAATTTTTCTTCATGAAAAATCATTATTTAATATTTGGAATTTATTTATTATTTTTCCAGATTTTTCTGAAATTAATTGGACCTATTTGCATTTTTTGAGAAAAGAAGGACCTTTTTGCAAATTTGAAAATTTAAGGGTTAAAATGCAAAACCTATTTTCTGGACGTTTTGAACAGTACCGGTTGATATTAATGAGTGTATTTTACTTTTAAATCCTAATTTAAATGGTTTTTATTGGGTTTCCAAGAATAGAACTATATATGTAAAGTTATGTTTTGGAAGGACTATTTTGCAAATGCATTTCTAAACCCTAAAAACAGTATTTCCGGCATGTATAAAAGGGATGTGTAGCCGTCATTCGCTGCACAACTCAAGTTTCAGTATATTATTAATTTCTTGGTGATTGGAGAGGAGGAATTTGGATCTGACAAAAGAGGGGCTTCTTGTTGGACCTCTTCATTTCTAAGGTGAGTGATATTGTTTTATTTTGATTTGTTTTGTATGTGATATGAACTTTGTTTTGTTGATTGATTTATGTGAATGATTATGTGTTGTTTTGCTTCGATATTTTGTATCTTGTATGTGGTCGATGCAATAGTTGTTATTTATATTATGCATATGAAATCTATGAATGTTTAGTGGATCTTGATTGACAAATTCTTTATTGCTTGAAAACATGTTAAGATTTGAGTATGGTTATGATAATAAGGAATTGGATGGTTGAACATCCGGATCTTGTGATTATAAATCAGATTTGGTTGTGAGTTGTGGAAAAGATTTAGTATTGAGAAATCCTAATGGAAGAATTAGGAGTTTAGAACATGAGAATTTGAGATTTGAGTAATGTATCCGAACTGGGGATTATTTGAGACTGTCGTTTTATTGAAATACAAATTAATTTAGTAAACAATGTTTTCTTTTGGTAAACCCTAATTTTGATTATCCTGAACAATCAAAACTATGCAGACTGTAGGCCGACAGTCGACTGGCAGACCTATCAGTCGACTGGCACGACCCAGCTGCTGTATCTTTAGTTTTCTTGAAAATTCGTTCTGAACAGTCGACTTAGACCATTTTCAGTCGACTGGTACACTTAGAATTTAATTTTCAAATTTATCTTAGATTTTTCTCTGGTAAGTCGACTTATGACCTTTTAAGTCGACTTATATTGTATTTTAAGTCGACTTATGACTTTACAAGTCGACTTATAACACTTAGAATATTTTCTTAAAGATTTCTGGAATTTCTCTCTGGTAAGTCGACTTATATTCTTATAAGTCGACTTATGTCTCCCTTAAGTCGACTTATGTTTTTTATAAGTCTACTTGTGATCTGGTAAGTCAACTTATGATTTTTATAAGTCATTTTATATTGTTGGTAAGTCAACTTATGTTTTTATAAGTCATCTTATATTGTTGGTAAGTCAACTTATGTTTTTATAAGTCATCTTATGTTTTTGGTAAGTCAACTTATAATACTCATTTTCTGAAAGTTATTGGATTTCTTTCTGGACAGTCGACTGGTGAGTTTTGCAGTCGACTGTAGACACTTAGATCTTACTTCTCAAAGATGTTAGTTTTCACTCTAGACAGTCGACTGGTGACCTTTTGCAGTCGACTGGTACTGATACTTTTCTAAGGTGTTTTGATGTTCTTTAAAAGACTAACTCTTTAAATGTTTTGGATCTATAATCTACTCTTATAAATATTATTCTTCGATAGAACATGCGCTTTCAGTATATATTATGGTGGGATTTGGATTATGGAAATTACTAAAGACTTGAGCTTGATTGAGTGGAGAGATTTCTCCTTTGATCGTTTGACGGTGGAATAGTGAGTTATGGTCATATTGAGGTCTCTAGGAGTTGAGTGGGAGTTCTGCGAACCAGCAGGCTACACTAACTCTAGAGATAAGGATTTTTGGTGTATTTGATAATAATCGACGTAAGTAAAGGCTCATGATTTGTTAGTCCCACTAGAGGATATTTTGGTGTTCGCGTGTCGAGGGTCTACGGGCTTATTCACGGACCATGCAGGGTCCATTTGGGTGTCGAGGGTCGGCAGACCTATTTACGGAATGTATCGGGTGTATCTGCACGTCGAAGGTCTTGAAGGCCTATTCGTGGGGTACATAATATTTAGGTGTTCGCGTGTCGATGGTCTACGGGCCTATTCACGGAGCATGCAGGGTGCATTTGCATGTCGAGGGTCGGCAGACCTATTCACGGAATGTATCGGGTGTATCTGCACGTCGAGGGTCTTGAAGGCCTATTCGTGGGGTACATAATATTTAGGTGTTCGCGTGTCGAGGGTCTACGGGCCTATTCACGGAGCATGCAGGGTGTATTTGCGTGTCGAGGGTCGGCAGACCTATTCACGGAATGTATCGAGTGTATTCGCACGTCGAGGGTCTTGAAGGCCTATTCGTGGGATACACAGCAGGGAGATGATTCTCCGGTTGTTGTTGTTGTGGTTGTTCTTGAGCTATCTTACTTGATGCTTGCGCGTCGAGGGCGGTGACGCCTATTCGCGGAGTATTCTGAATCTTGTTTCCCATCACCGTAGTGGGATTAGTTGCATATGGAGTTGTGTTTTCTTAACTTGGTTTTGCGCATGTGTTGTCCAGTTTTCCTACACTTGACACTTAGATTAGATTCACTTGTTGATTCATTCCATGATGTTTTCATGCTTTACATCCTTTGTTATTTCTCATTCATTTATCCTTATTGTTAATACATGTTGTCGATGATTTTATGTTTTATGATTAAATTATGTTGTTTTGTTTTTATATCACTCACACCATTTATGGCTGACCCCTTTAGTTTGGGGATTAAGGATCATCTCTAGCCTCACGTGTACAGGTTGTTGCTTAGAGTTTGGAGGCTTGGATGCTTGAGTTAGTTTTGAGATAAACTAATGTAATAGAGCTTTGTGTAAATTTGTGTAAAAAAGAAGTATTGTGAAAAGAAAGTTGTAATTCAAGGTGTTTGTAATTCCGCTGTGTTTGAAAAAGATTGATGTAATAAAAGTTTGGAATAAAATTATTTGTGTTTTGAGCTATGTGTACTATTACATTGAAGTTGATGCTGGGATTGTGCCACGTATTTTCTAAGTTATTATATTAGAAATTCGGGACGCTACACCCCCTTCCACTCCGTCCCGTACATCGCCACTCGCCCCCCTTGTGCCCCTTAATCTCCATCAGTTCCTTGCCAGTTGCCGCCGCCCTTCCACTCCGTCCTTCGCCACCTCTTATTCCGTCACTGCCACCCCTCCCTCCATTGATGTGTCTCGTAATCCCTTGCCGCCGTCTCTTATTCCGTCGACGCCCCTTCGTCCCCCTTGCTACCCCGGTGATTGTTGTTGAGGTAATTTTCAGCGATTGTGATTAGTAGATATTAATTTGTTTGATTATTGTGTGCTAGGGTTATAAGGTTAGGGTTAGGGTTAAGAAGAGGGAAGTACTGTGTGACTAGAGTTCTCCCAAACACTTCAGTGCTTTCTTCAATACAAAAATGTTTCTTTATCTTATTACCACTTTTTTGTTGCATTCAGCTCTAATATGGGTCATGTCGCCCTTCACATTTTAAAGTAGAATAATGTAAAAATTTGTAATTGTATGAACCTATAAGTTTACTATTTGTATGAACCTATAAGTTTAGTGGTAAGAGTTTGAAGTGTCTATTTAAAAGTTGGAAACTAAGCAAGTAAGGTTGAACTGTTTGGTTTATGTTGTTTCTAATAGAATATGGAAACTACTGAATTTGAGTTAAGATTGTAATCCAATTATAATGTTGGTTGCTCTATTGACTTGATATATAGCAAATGCAACAAATTAGACAGAAACTTGATGCTATTGCAGAGGAAAGCAATTAAGATTTAACTGGTTGGCATATGTTCTTTATAGAATGTGGAAAAGATAGAGATTTTTACTTCAAGATTGTTATCCATTTATGTTGCTTGTTTTATTTACTATTATGTATAGTAAGTGTAGAAATTAAACAGAAACCTGATGGTATTTTTCTGTAGTTTTATCTTTAATATTTAAAAGTATAGGAGTAATCCTTCATTTCTACAGCCACCATGTGATTCTGCAAACAGTGCTAATTTAAATTGTCCTCTTTTTAATAAGAGGGCTCCACTATGACTTAGGGGTCATGAGTTTGAGTCACGTATATAGCCTCTTTGCAATCAGAAGGTAAGTTGTTATATTGGATCCACCCCACCCCTCTTTTTATGTGGGAGCCTTGTGCAGTGGATGTCCTTTACCACTGAATTTAAAGAGAAACTAGAATGGCAGGTCTTATAGAAAACTCTTCACGTTTAACCATGAATGATTAAATTAGTGACTAAAGAGTTCAGAGGTACAGGTAGAGCACCTCTCCTGGCTTGGGATTGCTCAGGAGCAGGGGATTGGCTAAATACACCTTACGTTACTCAAAAGACTCCTATTGTGGTTGTGCCCACTCAAAGCCTTTCACCTCTCTTAGGGCCTTGCAGAATGGGACACTTCTCCCTTGACTTGGGGAGGAATCATCTGATGGCGGCAAGGCTCCCTGTAACACTTTTGTCTTCTTCGATGTTGGACGAGAGAGCCCTGTCCAAAATAGCTCAGATATTCTTCGGGTTAACCTCTATCCCCTTCTGGTTGACCATAAACCCTAGGAATTTTCCTGACGATACGCTGAAGGCACATTTGGATGGGTTGAGTCTCATGTTGTGACTCCGTAAGACATTGAAGGTTTCCTGAAGGTTGGTCACGTGGTCTTTTTTACTGAGGCTTTTCACCAACATATCATCTACATAGACTTCCATGTTCCTGCCGATCTGCTCCTTGAAGACCTTGTTGACGAGGCATTTATAAGTAACTCCGGCATTCTTTAGCCCGAAGGGCATGACGCAGTAACAATAGACGCCTTGGTCAGTGGTGAAAGAGGTCTTTGGAATGTCCGGGAGGAACATTCTGAGCTGATTGTACCGTGAGAAAGCATCCATGAAGCTTAAGAGTTCATGACCGGACGTGGCGTCGATCAGGGCATCGATGCTCGGAAGGAAAAATGAGTCTTTCGGACATGCTTTGTTCAATTCTGTGAAGTCGATGGAAATTCTCCACTTACCATTGGCCTTCTTTACCATTACTACGTTTGTGATCCATTCAGGGTAACTGACCTCTTGGATAACCGGGCTGCTAGGAATTTATATACTTTTTCTTTGATGGCTTGTTGTCGATCTGGGACGAATTTGCGACTCTTCTTCTAGACTGGCTTGGTTTCAGGGTCTATTCTGAGGTGGTGCATAATTAATTCTTCTAAAATATCGGGCATATCGGCAGCGGTCTAGGTGAATATGTCTTGGTTCCCCCTAATGCATTTGATGATCTCTTCCTTGACCTGGTGGGGAGGACTTTGCTCACTTCGAATGTCTTGGTCGGGTCCTCCTTAGAAAAGAGGATCTCTTCTAATTTGCCAACTGGCTCTGAGATGGCTTGGCTGCTCCCTTGGGGGAGTTCTAGTGCTTCAAGTGAAAGGACCGAACCTCCCATTGAAGTCTTATAGCATTTTCGAGCAGTCTCTTGGCTTCCTTTGACTTCTCCCACCCCGGTCGAGGTTGGGAATTTCACCTTCATGTGAAAAGCCGAAGGCACGACATGATGCATAGCTAGGCCAGGTAGGCCAAGGATGGCATTATAAGCGGCTTTCACATCAACGACCATGAAGTCCATCAGCTCTGTTCGGGTTGTCCGGGCTTTTCTAGAAGTTACATCAAGAGTGACTACTCATTCGATTGTTACTGGCGCTCCAGAGAACCCGGGGAGAGTGTATCCGGCAGGTTTTAGGCGATCTCGGGAGAGCTTGAGGCTTCCAAGTCTTCTAGGAAGAGGATATTGACAGAACTGCCGTTGTCGATCAGGATCTGGCGCACTTCGTGATTGACCATAATGAGACTGATAACAAGAGCATCACAGTGGGGCATTCAAATGCCTTATAGTTCCTTGTCCGAGAATGTCACCGGAATCCCGAGTCTTTTAGGCGGTAGGAAATTCTGTACCGAATAAACTTATCTGATGAAGGCCTTTCGGGAGGAGTTAGACTCTTCCTCCATCCGACCCTCATGGATAAGATGGAGCATGTCCCCAAGTTCGGAATCTTGGAACTCAACGGACCTTTTCGGTTTGCTTGTTAGCTCCCCGGGGTGGAGGAGAATTGGCCCAGTCTTTCCTGATGAACTTGGCCAATTATCCTCGTTGAATGAGGGCTTTGATCTCCTCCTTAAGGGCCTGACAGTCTTCCGTGTCTTGGTCATTGTCCCTCTGAAAGTGGAACCACTTGTCTCTATTCATTCTCTTACCAGGGGTGTTCATCTTCGGGGGGGAGGGGGGTTGGATCAGTTCTTCCTTGTCAACTTCCAAAAGGACAACCGAGATGTTAGCATTGAGGGGGTAAAATTATCAAAACAATGAGGAAGGAGGCGCTGGTCGTTAGTGTCTTTCTGGATCTTCTTGGGTCTTTCCTCATCCGAACCCTTTCGTTTGTTCCCGGATGGGGGCTCCTTCTGATCATGGGGATGCACGGTCCCTTCAGTCTGGTTGTACTTCTCACTCCTTAGCTGGAGTTTGGAGAAGTCCCGAGGAGGATTCTTAGCGAGGGATGCCTTCAGGTCGGTATGGTTGATGTTGTGCCAAAATGCTGCAGAGGCTACTGATTGGTCGAGAGAGGCAATAGAATGAGCTTCGGCGTAAAGCGCCCAACATAATCTCTTAGGCGTTCACCTTTCCTTTGACTGAAGGCTAGCAAGGATGCACTTGTTTTTTTAGCTCGGCGGCTGCAAACGAAGTGGATAAGGAAAAGCTCCTTAAACTGGTTAAATGAGAAGGTGGAGGCGGGGGATAAACAGGAGTACCATTCTCTCGCTGATCCCTTCAATGTTGCTAGGAAGGTCTTGCAGAGGAGCGTGTCCAAGGCTTGATGGATCATCATGAGAGTTTTAAAACTCTCTGTAGCGCCCCGAATTCCCAATACCCGAACTCGAGAAACAAACCAGAATTCTTCCTTCAAATGAGTCCAAACACAGTAAAATAACAGGAAATTTAAAACTTTATATTGCCACCACATTTAAAACAAGTAAAAATTTGTTCATCATAGAATTATATCATGAATTCACATGAATTACATCAAATAAATTTACTGTACAAAATTTATAATCTCATATTATATGACAATCAGAAATCTCTGCAACAAATAGGACAACAACTTCCACTTATTGCTTCCCACAGCTCGAGTCCCCTATTCCACGATCAACAATCATGTAACTAAATAGATTGTGGGCACACCAGTTGAATGCAACTGACGCAATGTTGATAAAACCAGCGACTCTCCAAAACTCAACAACCAATATTTGATGTAAAAGAAAAATGTGTAGTCAAATCACAAGTGTTAGTGTATGTTATGCCCTAAAGTCTAATGCACAATTCCAAATGCACGCAATGCACGTACTTTAATGCAATTCATTTGGAAACATATGCATTCCATACTAGATACTTCCCCGGTCCCCACAGTCCCAGTGCTCCGGACCTTACCCAAAAGTTGTACGAACATAAAAGTGGTCCAGCGGTAACCCCCGCTCACCGAGATGCCTAGAGTCTTACTCGCGATTCTGAGTCTTACTCTAGATCCTTGTCCGTATTAAACAACATAGAACATGACGAATTCTGAGGGTCCATTCCTAACTTCCGACAGGAGATTTATAGTACGTACTTCTCGTTCTTATCACTAGACCCTAGGAATAAACAGACGAGACTACATCGCCCGTTCCCCCTGACAGGCAAGACGATGCCGCACGTGTCCCCTTTACAGACGAGTACAACCACTCGAATAGTGCCTGCCCTAACAATCAATGACATGCTCTGGTCTTAGGATACTGCTACTAGTCCTGGTTAAGCAACTATTGATCTTAATTGTGCAAAGATTATTGAATACCAACAGATTACTTACTAGTAAAAAACCTAGTTCTTTATCCAAATTCACAAAGCCCTTGGGGAAACCAACACGACCCCCAGACCTGGCTCAAGAGTTAGCCCAACTTAGCCCAAACTTGACCCAGCGTCATTTGCGATTCGACCTCCGTCGATCGCCAATCACCCTCTTGGTTGGATCTCGACCCCGTCTCTGTTCCGCGATCAATCCCTCCATGGGTAGCGATCCACCAGCACACGAAGACTGTCTTCATCCATAGCATCTTGAGATGATGAGGTTACTAATTATCACGAATCAAATGGAATAGCTCACCCAAAGTGGTCATTAGAAAACTAATGATGAATAACAACAAGTGCACCAAGGCAAAAATGAGTTAAGAGCTGCTCAAAATCTTAAAACACACTAGGTGCAAACATGCATAACTCTAACATGATCAAACACGACTAAAAAGTCAGATAAACAACATCCTAGGTCTTACTCTAAAACTCAGTATGATCAAAACATATATTTAATCAAAACAGTAAGCTAGCTACTCAAACTGCAGCTTGTGTTGTTTTGGAAATTCACCATAAATCAAAAACTCAACAAAATTCCAATTTCTTAAGTTCTTTATAAAGATTTTTAAGTCTAATTAAACTTCTCAGTTGGAAACTTTCTCAAAATGGTTCATTTAGATGATGACAATGACATCACACTAATATGTATCCAAATTCTCAGGATATGCATAAACTATTGACCAGCGTATGCTTAAAACTTAGTTAAAATAGCCATTATCTCAAAATATCATCAAATTTGGTATGCATAATCCAGATGCATACGGGCAATACATGTCAAATTAGTTCAAAACTCCAAGTATACAGAAAGTTGTGACAATTTGAATAGGATGCAAATTACGAAACAGAAACCATACTGTTTCTTAACGACAACAGCAAGTTTTATTTTAAAGAGATAACAAATATTATTTAAAAATTATGAAACTTGGTAGGTTGTTCCACACTGACTTAAGATGCTTCTATAAAAATTTCAAGTTCAAACTCACTTTTATCATGGAGTTATACTTTCCAGGGTAACTAGTACTCATAATGAAAATAGTGCTGAAACACTTTTATCTCAGCATAGAAACATGATTTTTGCAAAATATCAAATCATCTCCAAAAGTTACAAAAAATTATGAAATTTCTATAGACACATAAGAACCATGCATAAAGTTTTCAGCTTAAGAATCCTCAGATTTTGGAATGAATAAATTTCCAAACCGAACACAAAATTCTTTAAACAGAATCGAAAGACAATTCCATATTTTCAATCCCCAGTATAGATGTAGTATTTTCTAAAAATATCAAACCTCACCCAAAATTTGTCAAAATTTGTGGAATTGATATAGACATGTAAGAGAACCTACAGTAAAAATCTCAACTCTAAATTCATGATAGACAAGGAGATATGATTTTTGTAAGTCAATCAAGCTAGATTCAAACAGAGCAGAAAATTATCTCACACCAGCAACATAATCGAATTTATTAAAATATCAAATCATTTCCAAAAATTATGAATTTGGTAGAGTTCATAGGGACACAATCAAGATGCTACTGAAAAAATTTCATGTCTAAATTCCATCATGGAACAAAGTTATAATTTTCTAATCAAATCATGTCAATTCTTCCAAAGATCATATATTTTCCCAACAATTAGCATTCTTAGCTCAAGAACTTAAGTTTGAACATACAAAATTCATTCATTCCATTTAGCTAGCCTCAAATCAGTAAATTTTCATCATAGCAAAAAAAAAAAAAATCCCACAATCATAGAGTTTAGAAAGCACCCACTATGATGTTTGTTGATGATCTCTTCTTCTTTTTCTCCTTGTTTGGCTCCTTGTAATCCATGTTTCTGATTTTTAGGATTTTTCTATTTGTAATTCGTTTCTTTTCTCAATTCCTGTCATCTGAGTTACCTAATAATAATTTTGTTATTCATCTTCAGCTCAATTGTATTCTTTCAATCAATTTCATTTTTATTTGTTGAACCATGAGATTCTTGTACACTCTATTTCATTTTTCCTTCTGTCTTGGGTATTTTATTAACCCATTAATTGATTTGATTTTGATCCCAACCCAATGTCTCATTCTTATTTAATCATATTTAAACCCAAGTCCAACTCTTATTGGATTCTAAACCCAAACCTGCAAATCCAATTTCCCCTATCATGCTAATTGCCCAGTATCTCCAACCACCTCCACGTTTATCTCCCCCAATACCTCCAACCTCTACTTTACTGCCTAACCACTAGCCCATTCCCACTAAATCCTAACAAACCCCCCAAATCTCTCAATTAACCTATTAATCACCTAACTAATCAACTAATCACCCTCATTTACAACTCTTTCTCTCCTCTTCTTTCTCCTTCTCCTGTTTCACCCTCCCGAAACCCAACAGACCCGAACACCCTCATCACCACCTGATCGCCTTCACCACCTCGCCACCGCAACCACCGCTCTGAATCTCGAGCCCTGCCATTGCCTCCGCTTTCCTTTCCTCCTCACCCCAACTGCACCACCTCGCCCTACTGCTCGTCGACTCCACCATCTGCTGCTCCCCTCTCCACCACTACCACCGAACCCAACACTCCCATTCGTCGCCTCACCATGGCGCACTCCATCCCACACTCTGCCTTCCACCGTCCACCTCATCGCCCAAGCCATCACCTTCCCCGCCAGCACCTCCTCCTCGTCTCCACTGCACCTCAGCCCTCCATCGACTGCACTCACAGCCGTCGAACCAACCTCGATGCACCCTGCACTCGAAACCACCTCGATGCCTCGCTCCATCCCTTTGCCTCACCATCGCCAACAGAAGCCCCTCGCCTACACCCTGCCATCACCCCATTCATCATTGCTGCCCTCCATCGACGCCACCATCACCAGGCCCCTATCGCCTTTCACCTCTCTGACCACCGACAGCCCGAACGCCTTGCCTCCACCTTCGAAATGTACCACCCTCCACTACAGCACCACAACCACCGTCATCCCCCACCCTTGCTGCGCTCGTCTTTGCCCACCACCCCTACAACCCCCAGTTGCCCTTCATTGTCACCTGCACCTCGCCATCTATATTGTCTGCATCTTCACCCCGTAACCACTACTGCTTGCCATGAGTCACTCTCGCTGTGTGTTGCCGCTGTCACTTGGTGTTGCTGGCATCTCTCACTGTTAGGTGTCGGTGTCTCTGTTATGTTGCCACTGACTCTTACTGGTGTTGTTGTTATCCTTGCTTGTGTGTCATTGCATGTGTTGCCTGTGTCGTCACCGTTGCGCTGCCATGTGTTGTCGTCGGGACTCTCATTCCCGTTATTCTTTTATGTTCGGAATTGTCGTGTAAAAGGCAAGTCTCTCTTGAACTAACTCGTTATTTTTGTTCGAGAAATTGTTTGATCTCCGCAAGTAGTTCCTAATTCATTATCGTATCGTATTTGCTTGATACCCTTCAAAGAAACTATTATGGAATCATCGGCGAACCAAGTAGTAGTTTACTTTTCGTGTTATATCTTTGCATCTAATCTAAACCATGTTACCGTTGTCACATTCATACACCACACCATACAATGTAGAAGAATAAGTTAGTCGAGTATATTTGATTGCATGAGTTGGATTGATATGACTATTGTTGATAAATTCTAGACCGTAGAAACGATGAGTTTCTATCTTGATAACCGTAGAATTACGCCCGAATGCTGGAAATGAATGCTTGTAAACTCTCATGATAGAATATGCATGTTGTATAACTTGATTGTTAATTTACCATGTTGCTGCCTTGCTGTCTAGTCTGTGTTGTAGTGAATTTTTAACCCTGTTACTTTTAGAATTTGATTAAACTTTATAAATGAAAATCATATCCCTCTGAATCTATTTTCCAGAACTTTTTACAGATTTAGAGTACGATTTATAAATTACAAGTTATCACATTTTTAACACTGCTAGGTTTTAATTTTCAGATAGTCGTTTACTAGCATATCAACATGAATTGTTAATTGAAATAATAGGATAACAGTGGAATTAGAACTTGATGTTAGCCAGGTTGCTACTAGACATGATTAGAAGTCACTTTAATATTTTTTTATAAGATTAATTAATGTTTTTCTAGACTCATTATGCAAGCAAGAATATGACACTAAATCGCTGCCAGATCACTAGTTCAGTAAAAAACCAAACTTTTGACTGTGTTACAGTTAAAATAAAGTAAAACTTATTCAATAATAATTGTAGCCCTTTGTGAGAGATTTCTCCATTGCAAACAGCAAGTAGTTCCACTTAGGCTTGAGAGAGGGCCGTGGTGAGAATTGTAATATTCTTATATCTTCTCTTATTGAATAACATCTTAGTTTTTTCTCCTCCGGATTAAGGGGAAAGCATCAACCGAGACAACTCTTGTGTACTTTGTGTGCTTGGTGTGATATAGTATTTGTTTGGTGGTTTGTATTGATCGTGTTGAAGACTCAACAAGATCATCTAGAGGGAATAATTCCCCAACAAGTGGTATCAGAGCATCAACTTCGTGGGTTTGTTTGACTTCCTTAGAGAAGATAGAAGATCAAAAGACAAAAATTAAACAATTTGACGGTAAGATCAACTTCATTCTATGGAAGGTGGACATATGCTATGTATTGGTTCAGAAGGACTTGCACCTTACCCTAGAAGAGAAGAAGCCAACCGACATGAAGCAGGAGAAGTGGGATACAAATTGTTTGAAGGTCTTGAGTTTAATCCGGCTGCAATTGGCGAACGAAGTCAAGTGTAATATCCTTGAGGAGAAAAGTGCGGTGAGTTTATGTGTGAGACTCAAATCTGACTACTCGGGATCGTCGTTGTTGGACCGGATGTACTGAAAGAGATAACTGTTTTGTTTCTCAATGAAGGAAGGTACCCATCTTCAAGATCACATTGTGGAGTTCAATAAGGTAAAATGTGAACTAAAGGCGATTAACGCTGATGGTCTTAGCGAAAGGATAAAGCTTTCAACCTGATATATTCAATGTCAATATCATATAATCACTTGATAACTACCATGCTATACGAAAAACCTGCCAAGGAGACACTTACAGTAGCTGAGGTGATTAAGGGTTTGAAAGAAGATGAACTAAGAAAGGATACTCATAAAGGGGGGGTCTATTTCTGTAGGTTGTTTGTCGATGGATGGTGATACTTCAATTGAAAGGGATAGTGTAACCCCTGTTTTCCATTTTCTGTACTTTTGAATGTATTTTTTTTTTTCTTTTTGTGTATTTATTCACATTGTGTCTCTTTTTGGACCATGTTTTGGATCTTCATTCTCTATATATCCATTAATTTGATTTGTCATCTTCTTATTTGAGTTACTTGATTCTATTCTCTCCTATTGTTTCGTCTCTGATTGATCGAGCCATTATTTTTATCCCCATTATTTAATTGTTCATGTCCTCCTTCTTGATTACTTATTTTCGTTCTTTTCTCATCTATTGGGTCGCCCTATATTTTTTATTGATCTTCCACTTGATTAAACCCTACTAGATCCATTAATACTCTTTATTCCTAAATCCTATTCTAAAACATGTTGGATCTATTAAGACCCTATACCCTGTTTGCAACCCATGTAAACCCATCAGATCTTTTTAAACCAATAAACCCCAATACCCTTTATGCTACCCGAAACACATTACACCCATATACCCTACCCGTTCACACCAAGAAACCCTAAGTACCTATATACATATATACCCTTTATGCTACCCTTTAAACCATTAAACCAATAAACAAATAAACCCCAATACCCCAATACCCTTTATGCTACCCGAAACACATTACACCCCTATACCCTACCCGTTCACACCAAGAAACCCTAAGTACCTATATATATATATATATATATATATATATATATATATATATATATATATATATATATATATATGTATTCTGCCCTATCATCTATCTAAACCCTAACAGCCATTTCCTTTCATCCCCGACCTCTTTCCCCTGTGCACCCCTCGGCAGCCTCCCGATTCCCCCTCCTACGGCGCCGCCCTGCACCTCCTGCAGTGCACAGCCCTCGTTTCCCCTGTCCCGCCAATCGCTCCCCCTATGCTCCTCCTCCGTTGCGTCGCAGACAACAGCCAGCACCAGTTGCCGCCTCAGCACCAGGCCGACACTCCCCCTTCTCCTCTTCCGAAGCCAACAGCGGCCAGCAGCATCATCGGCGGCAGGTTCAGCCGCTGTCGTCACCGTTCTCCCATGCACACCCCTCCGCTGCCCTCTCTCGTGTGCGTGTGTTGGATCTCGTTGTGATCGTGTGTTCGCTGTCGGTTCGTGATTCGTTCGCTCGTGTTCGTGCCCGGGAATCTGGTCCCATTATTCTTGTTCTTGCTTTGTTCTCGTCGTCAGCTATAAGGCAAGTAACTTGTATTCTTTTTGTTGTGTAATACAGGTACTAAATACCGCATGTAGTGTAGATTTGTTCTAGAAAAAATTATTGTACAAAACCCATGTTATATCTTGTCTCTATGTGTTGATCCACCCATAGTTGTCTCATTACACACACGACATGAAATAACTTAGGGATAATCACTTCTTGATGTATACATGCATGTTGTTCATATGATATCGTATGCTTGGTGGTGTTATTTGTAGTATAACTTGTTGTAGACTTGCTAAATACCCTATACCATGTTGCTTGGACATCTAGTATACCATATTTCACGTTTTGTTATGATTTGGACTTTTTACATATGACCTAGTTGATTTTATGTATGAAGAATATTTCTGTCTTTTCTGTTACCCCGTTTTTGTTCAGTATTTTAGATCCTATTAAGGTCAGTATATGAAAATTATTTGTGAATATGAATTATAAAGAATTCTGTCAACTTTTCAGATTTTCTGACTGATTTTAGTTTCGATTTGTGAGTTGTAAGTTACGGCTATTTTACTACAGATGTGTAGAAAAATTACAGATTTGGTTTTATGTAAATTCTGGAGAGTAAATTATTTTTATACTGATGTTAAAGATAATATTTTGATCCAATATTTTGCTGAACACAGCTAGACCTGATGGGGATTGACCCCTAATTTTTTTGGATTTAATTGCAGACTTTTATAAACTATTCTATACATGCAAACAACCACCTTACTGGCAGAATTTTCATACTGTTCAGTAAAGAAACATAATTTCAATCTGATTCTATTTGCTGTTTATGAAAACATTGTGAATATGAATTGTAGAATATTGTATCTATTTTATCACCCTTTTGATGGATCTGGATTTCAATTTATATTTTTTAAGATATTGTTGTTTTAGTACTGCTGTGTTTATCATTTCATATTTACAAAACTGCTGTAACTTGCTGCTTTCTGATTTTAATTGAGTATACTATCTATGTTGGAAAATTATGAAACTTTATTTTCTGTTACTAAACATACTAAGGAATAACCCAGATGTTTCTTGGATTTAATCAGTAAGTTTTTATGCTGTTTTTCTGTTTATGAATACAAACTTCTGATTTCTGGTTGAACATATTTTTTGGATATAAATCTGTTTTGAGTCCTATTTTTGTGAAATACCATATGACATATATATTTGCTAGATTCGGACGAGAGTCTATTTTCCAGATTCTCTGTGTAACGCCTCGAATCCCAAATACACTGAATTCGAGATGTTCTACAGGATCTTTTCACTTTCTTTAGTACAATTTTACAGGGAAATAAAAACTTTTCATCACACATCAGAGTTTACATCATAATTACATCTTTCTTTTGCACAGCGGAAGTAAAATACAACAATTAAATACAACAGCATAATGTAATCTTTAAGCATCCATCCTCTTTAATCTTTAACATGATATTTACCTGCATATAAGACTGTGGGTACGTCAGTTTATTCAACCGACGAACATTATACACGGCCGTCCTCGCTTTGCCGGAAATAGTATAACTTAACATTTCATATTTAGCAAACACAAACTTGTCACATTTCAAACTAAAAGGGACTACCCTATTGATGTCGTGTTGTGATTGTGCACTTAGTCCTTAATGCAGTTTATTATGTTACATGACACTAATGCGCACTTGTTCGGATTCTATGCATCCCATACTACATAGGTCCGAGGGCAAGCCCTTATTCGTTCTTCATCTTGATAGGGTTCAATCCCCCGTTATGTCTTAGTCTACTACTGTAACTACGGTAGTGTCTTAGATGTCCTATGATCTATGAGCCCATGTCCAGGCAGCCTGGAGGGGAATCCCACGCACTGTCACGATGCATCGAGCAGGCAACCTATGGACAATTCAGCCTCCGCCATGGAACAATGGCACCACCCATAGCCACTCGAACATCCCACGAGCGTCGCCAACGGGACGATAATTCCGGAGTAGCGCCCACGCCATGTCTTGACGCATCAAGCAGGCAACCTGTGAATCGCTCTCACACCGCTATCCGTTGGCCCCCATACTCATGTTTTTCTTCTACTTTCATCACCTCTTCACTATGTACTAGTCCTTAGTTTTATTTAAAAATCATGAACAAAATAATCACTAGAGTTAGCCTCTCCATCAACCGGACTTATTCATTTGTTTCATCATGACCAACCTTGGTCTAATTTCATCTCAATTCATTTTTCTCAATGCCGGGGAGACTTAGCTACTCTATTTCAAATTTCATTTCACAATCTTTAACTCATGACAATTTCCATGTCGAGTTCTCAAACTCACATGTATGTTCTCTTTCAATTCATGATTACACTTTGTTCATAAGTCCATAATGAATACAAAAAAATTCATATCTATAACCAACAATTTCTTTTCTTTCATCAACATGATTTCTAAGCCTCATAATCATACATGGACCCATGCAACTTCATAATATCACTACATAACATTCACACTTCATATTTGCACAACATTCACAAGTGAGAATTTATAAAATCATGTCACACCACAAAATTCTTTTTGTCCATTCTTTCTAATAAATCCATTTCAATATGTCTTTATAAACCATAATTTTCATAAGTATGTGCCTTAGAACCATAGCTTTAATTATACCATTTGTTCACAAATTACATTATATTTTCTTCAAATAATACCCAACTCAATCCCATAAAATTCCTTGTATTTTTATGAAGATTACCATATTTATTTCATAATTTTTGGACTTCAAAAACACCCAAAAAAATATTTTTCCTTATATGCCGAACCCAAGATTCGAACCAGGCGCCGCACCAAGACAGCACAGAGCCCCGACCACTAGGCCGGTCGCTGAACACGTCCATAGAGCGACTGGGGTCTATATAAACCCTAAGTTCGCTGTTTACTGTTTTTAGGGAATTTAACAAAAAGAAGTGTTCCGCTCGGGATTCGAACTGTGCAACACAGAGAAGCCAACCGGGGTCCAAGACCACCTGAGCCACTGGCTCGGGTTGTCACTAATCCAATTAAAAATTCTTTTGTATTATTTTCGTACTGTTTTAAGAATAACTCGACATTCAAATAACCATAGCTTCTTGTTGCTTTGGTAAAATTTTCTAAAAACTTCCAGATTAAACCCTCAGTCATAAAAGTTCATACCAGTAAAATAATATAATTTTTTTTGGTGCTAATGAAATGTATTTTTCACCCACAAAAATCCAAGATTTATTTACTAACTACAATAAATTGTATTTTCGACATTGCCATATAATTAATCTACTAGTCTTTTATTCAATTGTTTCATAGTGATAATTTACTGAAATTAGTTCTTAACTCAACCAATATGCATGTGAGTTCAATAGTCCATATCCATATCAACATATAAGTCTATTCATCTCAATTTCACAATTAACAAGCATGCATTATGTCTCTAATCACAATAGCAACATCCTCAATTAAATTTTGTTACCATCATAACTTCATATTAATGAACATGGAGCAATCTACATACAACTTAATTTTAACACTAGAGCCATATAAGTTAATCATCACATTTCAAACCATTCACATACTAACTACTCAATTCAAGTGGGCTCTTATTAATATTTTCATGCATCTTTGATGGTTGAAACTAAGCATGGACCTACTTTAGAAATATAAAATGTTTTACCCACCTTAAATGGAGAGAAAAACCCAAACAAACGCAACCAAGTCCTTGTAGACGAAAGCACCTCCTCCTAGCCAAAAGCGCTCAAGCTCCAAGCCTCCAAGCCAATGCCGAATGCTTCTTCTAGCTCCAACCGAAAGCTTCCCTCCTTGGTGATGCCGGCCACTCCAAGCAACAAAAGCCCACTCAACTCTCTATCTTTTATAACTCACACAATGATAATACTATAACTTAGAAATACACTTTGCATATGAAAAATTAGCCATGAGAAGGGGGGGTATTTATACTCAAAGATGAGTGAAATGGAGGGCCAAGATTGTCTTGGTGGTTGTTGGATGAAGGGTTTAGATCAAAGTAGAAGTTAGAAGAACTACCCACTTCCTTGAAACTACCACCATGTTCTCCACACCCAAAATCAAAAATCCCTCCAAAAAAGAATGATACCCGGCCTCCAAATAGTAAGTGTGCATTGCACGTGTACGTGTAGTGCACGTGCATGCAACTAGGCCAAATTTGTA
Source organism: Hemerocallis citrina (assembly GCA_017893485.1). Taxonomy (NCBI): domain Eukaryota; kingdom Viridiplantae; phylum Streptophyta; class Magnoliopsida; order Asparagales; family Asphodelaceae; genus Hemerocallis; species Hemerocallis citrina. The sequence goes on from CM030366.1 coordinate 40,008,791, forward strand.
CATTCTTAAATTTGTACAAAAATAATTTAGTTAAAAAAAGGTCTTCTACATGACAAGTTTAATTAAAATAAATTAATTCATGGGCTTCCTTTTTGGGCCAAAATATTTATAAAAATAAATAAAATAAAATGCTTTTGGGCTTTTTAAGAAAATGGCTTTTTAATTAAATCAAATAAGGCTTTTTTAAAGAAGGGCTTTTGCACAAATAATTTGAGAAAAATATATTAAATAATTATACACATTATGATAAAATAATCCAAACAAAATATTGCACGTGCACACTACGTGCAAAATAAATAATTTCTCATTAATTGAAAAATCAGGGTATTACACTCTGACGGATCTAGGTTTGCATGTTGGTGGCAACGGGAATCCCAGATTTAGTGCAGTACTGTCTTACTGTCCTGAACTAGAATTTTCGTTGTCCTACTCTTTTATGTGTTGTCTTTCACCCATGCATGTTTATCTTCCAACCTGAACATGTTACTTGATCATACCATACCATGTATTTCTTGCCATGTTTTGTACACGTACATGCTTGTTTGATAATAATAAAAAATAACCAAGTCGGAGTTAAGGAAAAGACCTTAGTAGTAGACAATATAGGTATGTGTACTCAGAAGGGGGCCGTGTTCCCGTTACTTGATGTCATGATTTCATGATTATATGATTCATGCTTGTTATTACTATATACTGCCATGTTTCATGACTACATGATTCATACTTGTTATTACTATATGCTGTCAAATTTTATGACTACATGATTCATGCTTGTTATTGCTATATGCTGCCATATTTCATGATTACATGATTCATGCTTGTTATTGCTATATGATGTCATGTTTCATGATTACATGATTCATGCTTATTATTACTGTATGCTGCCATATTTCATGACTACATGATTCATACTTGTTATTACTATATGATACCGCGAACTCACGATTACGTGATTCGTGCTTGTTACTTGCTACTTATTACTTAACGCCTGAGTACACGGCCCTATAGAAACCTACCACTAGATATAAACGTAATTTTCATGTAAGTAGCAACCATGTGGTAAAAACCTGGGACGCATGAAGTGCTACCTAAATAGATTTAACACAAGACTTGAAACAACATGATCACTTGACACTTGCTACATGTTTTATATGATACTTGATCACTTAACGCTTGTTACTTGTTACTCGTTTACATGATACTTGAAACTTGTTACATACCACTTGCGCTCGCTCATCTTGCCATGCTAGTTGTTCTATTTTGTTGCCATGTCTATTCCATGCCATATTTGCTTCCGCTGTTACTCTATATTTATTTATTATTTTCATGTACTTGTACCAGCACTACAAGCGGCCCGTAACTTGCATTGACGGGCATTTTGTTTCTCTTTCCTTTTTCTGCAATTTGTTAAATTGCAGATTTTGGAGATTAGCTACCAGATGGAGTAGGTGATCTGAGATTTTAGTTGTTGGAGTTCTTGTTATATTTATTTTCCTGCTATTCTTGAATAAATGTAATTTTCTACATGAATTTTGTATTGGGCAATGTGACCCAGAATTATTAACTTGTTCAGATGTGGTTTATTTGAGATTATTAAATTTTGTTTCAAGTAATTCATGTTGGTATATTGATTCATATATGCATGCGTGGTTGATTTCTCCTTGTTATCTCTTGATTATTCTTGTGCTTGTTGTAAAGATCCTGACAGCTTATGGATGATGAAAATCATTCGCTGGACTTAGTCACGTATCCGTATTTCGTATCTCCTTTTTGGGAAGCAGGCATGACAGATAGGGCACACAAGGATAAGATCTGTTGCTACCAATGTAAAGGGATTGGGTATACAAGAGAGATTGTCGTAAGTGGCTGAGTAAGAAGTGTGCTACTATAGGAGGTGATCAAGCCAATATAGCCAGTGCTATTGATTTAGGTGAATCTGGTAATTTTGATTTATGTCTTCTTGATTCAAGTTCTTCAAATGTGGATTCGAGTTGGTATCTTGATTTGGAGAGTTCTTCTCATATTTGCTGCAAAAGGGAGATATTTTCTACTTACAAATCGACAACAGACCGTAGTGTCAGAACGGGGACCGGTGAGATTTGGGAAGTGGTGGGTGAAGGACGGTTGAATAAGAGATGCCAGATGGTAAAGGGTTCACACTAGAAGAGGTCATGCATATTCCAGTACTAAAGCAAAATCTGATATTCTTGGGGAATCTTGATTCTTGGGGTTGCAGGTACACATCTCGAGGTAGAGTTTTGACAGTTTGGGAGAGTCATTGTAAGGTGATAAAGGGTAAGAGGGGGATTAGGCAAGGTGAGCATAACATCTACCAACTTTGTGAGAGCAGAAAAACTCGGTCGAGTGTTTAGAAGCTCATTGTTCCTAAAGCATCATCTAGTAAGTCATCACTAGAGTCACTGAAGAGAGACTACATTGTTTGAATATTGTTATAAGGTGGAGAGAGCCTTGGGATCGGTGGAGTTCGTGTGGAGGGTGACACCACCATGATAACATCTACGAGGGTGTGCCCTTGAACGGGGCATACGATTGGAGGAAAATAGGTGGAGTTAGATTCAACTAGCTGAGGAAGCCATAGAACCGGGTTTGTTTACAAAATGGAGATGAAAGAGTCTAAAAGAGTTTAAATTACACAGGTGTGGATTCATGAGCATGCAATCCAAGGTAGAGATTGTTGGGTTTATATGTCTTGCATACACATGTTTGTTGAGAAGACGATAAAGCAATGAGATGGAATCGAGCAAATAGTTGATGAAAGAGAAGAAAGCAGTCAACAGTTTCAACATTAACAGAGAAGTGGACAGCCAACTGTGCATTCGATTGTCACCCCATCGGGTCGAAGTCTTGATGATTGTGGTTAACCGCAATCTTATGCCGTCGACTATCTTGCAGGCTGAAGCAGTTTTGGGTCGGTTCTTGGGGATTCGTGTGAAGCCCAACTTCGTCTACAAGTTAGATCGTACGATTCTCAATGTATGGTTATCTCTTCAGTATACATCAGATGGTTAGTTTATTAAACTAGGGTTTCTCTAGATCTCTATATAATCAATTGTAACGGCTCCAAGGGAGATAATGATTCTATTGAGTGCCGAACAGAATAAGAGAATACTTCATCTGAGAGGTGAGAGATTTCTCCATTGTAAACATCAAGTAGTTCCAGTTAGACTTGAGAAAGGGCAGTTGTGAGAATTGTAATATTCTTGTATCTTCTCTAATTGAATAATATCTCGATTCTACCTCCCCCACATTAAGGCGAAAGCCCCAACCAGGACAACTCTTGTGTGCTTTATGTGATTGGTGTGATCTAGTTTTTGCTTGGTGGTTTGTATTGTGCGTGTCGAAGACTCAACCAGATCCTATAGAAGGAATAATTTCTTAACAGATGGTTGAGGGAGAAGGGGAATGGCAATGCAGACAAAAGGGTAGGATTTGTAGCACTCCATCCTTTTCTTTTCTTTCTTTCTTTTCTTTTTAAATTTATTTTAAGCTCGTTTAATTTTACATGCAATATGTTGAATTTTCCCCCGTACTAAGCCACTTCGTGAAACTATTTCCCAATCTAAGCCACTTTGCAAACTATTTTTCTGAGTGAGCCACCCTCCGCCACGTCAGCTAAAGCCACAGTTAAGAACTGCGGTTGCAACTCTTTTGAAGCAGAAATTCCCAACTACTGCTTTTTCTTTATTTTATTTTATTAGATCACCACAGTTCTCAATTGCGGCAACAATGCAAATAGAAAATACTTGAGACACGGAGAGCTAACTGGTGAAGACATAGAGAAAAATTCTAAGTGTTATTTATGTTAAAGAGAGGCCACAATTGGGGACTACGACATCATTCTAAATATACTTGAAATTTTGCTCTATGAATCAGAGAGCTAAGAAATTTGATTCATATGCCTCTTTATATGTAGGCCACAGTTTCCAACTGCGGCTTTAACTATACTTGAAACTTTGCTCTCTGAATCAGAGAGCAAGTCATGGAGCTAAGAAATTTGATTCATAGAGAGGCTGCAATTCCCAACTGCGGCCTCTCTATATTTAGGCCACAGTTTCCAATAGCGGCCTTAGTTGAAACAGTGGTATCTGAAAATCAGATATAAGATATCACTACTGCCCTGTTTATATCTTGAAACAAGCATGATACATATATAATTTTGATTTTTACACAATTTCCTAACATCACATTGTCTACTTGTCGACCGAGTATCGCATTGGCACCCAATTATCACAACATATTACGAAGAAATTACAACATACCACACTTTCACAATATTTCACAAAAAAATCACAATCGTACCAAAGTTAGAAATATAACATAAGTGTCCACTTCTCAACGTATTATTCACAATATTATCACTAGTTTAATGAATTAGAAGTCCAAATTATCCAAATTATCCAAATTAACACAATCTCAAAGTCACTAAATATCACTAGTCAGTAAAAATACAAAAATTACAAGTCATTAAGAATTAATTACAAAAATTTAGAGAGTAAAGAGACCTAACTCGTTGTGTATAGTGTGGGCTTCCACCTCTTTCGGCGTTCCCTTGGCCGACTTGTACCTAATTGTGTGAGCTGTGAGATGGAGATATGTTCGTCGAGCATCTATCTTTATCTCTAGTGGCACAACTCCTTGTTGCATCTCTTCATATGGTGGCAATTCTTGTTGAGGCTCTTTATGCAATGGCTCTTCTTGTTGCGGCTCTTCGTGTAGCGACTCCTCTTATCATGCTTGCCTGCGATGTTTGGGATGCCTCACCACCTTATTACGTCTACTCGTAGGTGGAACCAGAGCTCTCAACATAGCATCAAGCATCGCTCCCTCACCAACCTTTTCGAGTTACAACATGCACCGCTTGAGAATCTCACGTGCAAACTCCTTGATGTCATCGGCCATATTACTCATCAAGGCCTTGGTGCATTTTCGTGCAACAACCCATGCATTTTACTTATGAATAGTGGAATACCCAGTAGTTCCATCTCTTTTCTCATAATCGAAATTTGGATCCCTGCTAGTACAGTGGATGGAGGAGCAACATATAGTGTTGTGACCCTTCGATACCAAGACATGTAGACACCGTGCAACGAGCCATCATAAGGAAGAATACCCTTAACAATCATTCCAAACCGCCGGTCGTTCCATGCTTCGACATGGACCAGATGAAAATTGCCCAATTGTGAACGAAAAATGACCCACTCCCTTTAAATTGTGCAGGGAAATGTTGTACGATCAGAGTGTTGGGATGCTCTGCTGCAGCCCAAACTGTCGAAGGACTCAGTCGGGGAAGTAAAATTCTACTACATAAAAGTTTATGAGTGGCGCTCTCGTCAACCACATCTGTCTCATCGTCATGCACGCCGGTGGTAATATGTCCAATATGTCATCTATGTACGGCTTCCACACGACGTACTCATCTCAAAGCTGGTCAAGTTCATCTCTGTAGTAGGTCAAAACACCATGTGGGCTATCTCTCCAGATGTGTCTCCCAGTCCAGTACACACCAAGTGGAGCCTACATTGCCTCATTCTTCGTGTCTTCCAACCACCATTGCGCCTACTTATTCGGGGTTGATTAATATGGATACACTCCCAACTTCATATCTGCAGTATCACCATCGGCCCCGTCATCTACACCGCATTCAACACCCCCATACACAGACTCTGGTACAAAGATGCTAATGTTGCACTACCTTAACTACACCATCTGACCCTCATAAGATTGGTGAGCAAGACAAATACATGAGTGGCATGGTATCACCCGAGGAATTTGGAAAGATAACTCCTCCAAATAGTGTAAGCAGGTACGCTCTGGTGTAGCACTCAACATTGTATTCGGTTGAGTCGTCATTCAAGAATGTGGAGAACATCGACTTTAGCCATGAAAGTCGTACCGATTGACCCACTAATGCCATTTCACCTGCCTCAACACCAAGAAAGTCTCTAACCAACTCCTCTCCATCAAATTCCATAATCCCGATCACAGCCATCCCATCAATCGGAAGTCCCAAAATGATAGCAATATCCTGTTGTGTCACACTCATCTCGCTTATGTGAAAATGGAATGTATGTGTCTCCGGCCGCCATCTTTCAAGAAGAGTCGTAAGCAGCGCATGATCTGGCTTCATATTTCCCATCAATCCTATTCCGTAGAATCTTGCATTGACTAAAAAGCCGTAAGTATGCGGATGCATGGCTAATGGCATGTGTACGCGGAACGTGCACTCCTTTGATGAGCCGTTCCAGACCGACTGAGACTTGTCTTTTTGTAACGTCAGGAGTGTAGGGTCTATGGGTCTTGGACATGCAAGTCCAATGGACGACGGAGATGCCTGGCCAACATCGATGGGATAAATGATTGTCCAGTAACCTGCACAAACTTGAGAAATTAGTTTAGTTAGTTACAACATTTTGTATAAAAATTCAAAACCGGGATAAGGAATCATAGTAAACTTATATGTGTAGGTGCTCGTTCACTAGTAGATGGCTGACCGCTACTAGTCGAGTGTCGTCGACTACTTGTACCAGCAGCCTCATCCGTATCGTCCTGCAAAAAATAAATATTTTTTTGGAAAATACATGAAAATAAATGTATTATTCCACATCCAAAACATATTACTTACCCGGGGCCTACAGTACTACCCGAGGGTTCGCGCGTTCATACCATTATGTCAAATATGACATTGCATTATAGTATTGAAAATATTAGTCGATTAATATGGTATATGGATGCATACAATTCTCAGTACACTACTCATATTAATCCAATCACAAACACAACATACATACACTATTCGTATTAACGAAACCGAATTGTGCCTTCACAACATCTCAATAACTACTCATATCAATCCATACGTATACAACAATTCTAAAATTTGCGTGTCATTATCCAAACACAAAGATTATATTTATACACTACTCGTATTAACCAAACCGAATTGTCCCTTCACAATATCCCAATGCACTACTCATATCGATTCATACATATACAACAATCTCAAACTTACGAGTCATTATCCAATCACAAATATCACTAACAAAAATTATAATTTATGGGTTTATGATTACCCTGAAAAATTATGGAACTTGACGGTGAAAGATGACGGTGTAGATAATGTCGAATATTAGTGTGGAGGATGCTAGAGACCTCTCTCGAGCTCCTGAGTTAGTGTTTTGATTTTGTAACTCTCTTTTCCGATTGTACGGATTTTTTTTTGATTCTTTGTTTTCTTGTATTTCAATTATCTATAAATCCTTCTGTTCTTTTGAACCCAATTGTATATACTAGGATATTCAATTTTTGTTAATGTCATTTCTAATCATGAATTATATTTGTAGTTATTTTCAAAAGATTATTTATATTTAACCCAAATTCTAACGCATCTTATAATCTTATTAATTGATTATTTGTTAATTTGTGAAACCCATAACTCAAGCCCATACCCTGAATCTCTAACCCGAAACCCCAAGCTCACTTACTGCTATCTATTAAATCCCCCTAGAGCCTAATTAACTTAATCACCTATTGATTAACCCTAATATACTTCCTCCTCTTTCATTAGCTGCCACCCTCCTCCCCATTGAAGCTCCACTGCAACCCACTTCATCTCCTTCATTTCCTTAGCCCGAACATCCCATCATTCAAAACTGCCTCTCACCTATACTGCATACACCACTGCCGCCTCCCCTGAATGTCACCATCGGCCCATGAACAATACCCCCACCCACTGTGCTGCTTGTTGCCCCTTGCTGCCTTCTCCAACAGCTGCTACACCATCCCCTTCACTGCATTCCCTACCACCCAGATCCCAACCTCCTCCTTATCTCACCAAACCACCCGACAACTCTCCACTTACTGCCTCAAACACCCGGGCAGCACCACCACTCATCACCAACCCTTCGCTGGCTCCCAGCAGGCCGAAAAGGACCCGCAGGCTGAACAGCAATAGGCCGAACAGCAACAACAACCACCAGTAATAGCAGCACCGCGCTGTCGAGCCATTGCCACCGTCGCTCCATCTTCTTCCCGTCGCTCTTTGCACATTCACAATTATCGTAATAGGCAAGCGTTTCTTGAACTCTTTCAAGTAGTTCTCATCCTCATTGATCTATCGTATTACTGTCTCTTGTTCATAGTCTTTCTTTATTGATTGAATTCTCAACCGTACATCATCGATTCATTTATGCCCTGTCTTTTTCCTGACATTGTATTGGGAATTAACCCAGTTCCCCATAATAAAATCTAGAACTTTATACATGTACATTATAGCCATCTGAATGTAGAATCTAGAACATCTTATGGTTTTACAAACCGATTTACGGATTGTAAGATATTATTGTTTTAACACAGTAACATCAAATTTTTTAGAATGTTGTTTGAGATTGTATCTTTTGATTAATTAATTGAAAGAACAGGTTGTTAGCGGAATTGAGATCTAAGCTTAACTAGAATATTACAAAACATTGTTAGGAGCTTATTCATAATTTTTATAAGATTTATAAATGACTTTTCGGTGGAATTATATGTACGAGAACTTGACCCTGAGTTGCTGCCTGAACACTAGACTCGTTAAGAATTGACTGGTATGTATAACTAGGTGAATAGGTGTTGGTTTTGGTAGGGAGTCTACTTTCTAGAACCCCTGACGGAATCATTTTTTCTTCCATGTAGCAGCGAAAAAGTGAATTTTAGTGCTGATATGTATGTTGTCTAGATTCATACTTGTGTTCTTGAATTATATATATATATGTAATTTTATTCATGTAAGTTAATTGTACCGATATAGTAGATCGATAGATCGCCTTCATATCATGCATTTGCATATATTCCTTGATACCTTCATGATTACAATCTTTGATACCGTACTGGCTTTCACCCCTTGACATACTTCTAATTACCGTCTTGATACTATCGTTAGAATATTCCAATCGTTTGCTATTTTTCCAAAATGGCAAAAAAAAAAGCAAATGACAGTTGCAATCGTTTATTATTTTGCTAAATTTTAGCAAACGAGGAACAGTAGCATGCAAAATTTAAGAAACGAATTTGGCAATTGCCAAATATAGCAGACGGAACATCATGTTTCGTCTTCTTTTTTTTTAAACGCATCGGACGAAATAACATGTTTCGTCCAATAATTTTTTAATATTTTTTTACAGTTTTAACGATAAGATGAAAAAACATATTTCTTCCTTTAAAAAAAATTAAAAAATTAAAAAAATTAAAAAAAATGAAAGAGGCATCGAACGGGAAAATGTTGTCCCGTCCGAAACCGAAAAGTTCTTGGACCGAACAACATGTCACGTCCCACCAAAGGCCCATTAAAATCAAACTTAATCCTACTTAATCATGGTTTAAGTAATAACTTAATTAAATAATCACTAATTTAATAAATTTTTAATAGCTAATTACAATTTAATCCTTAATTAAATCATCTTAAACATTAAAAAAAGATTAGGCGGAACAACATGTTCCATCCAATTTTTTTTTCTTTTTTTTTCCTTTTTTATTTTTGGTCAAATTATAGCAAACGACAATTGGAGCAAAACGCTCCTTTTGCCATTTGCTATTTTGCCAAATTGGCAAAATAGCAAAAACGATTGGAGATGTCTTGTATGTAGTTTTTGGGTGACGGAACTAAGTGACACATGGAGCTAAGTACCATGTAGAACTAAGTGTCGCATCGTAAGAATCGACGGGGGCCACCTCTAGAGTCTGTGGGGGCCACCTTTAGAATCCAATATCCTAAGAAGTAACATATATGACTGTCTTGATACAACTGCTCCTACTGATTATATCGACTGCATGTGCATGATTAATCATAGTAAAATGATAACAAGATGGGGTAATAAAGGATACAATTTAGTAGTTGACAATATAAGGGAGTGTACTCGGAAGGGGGTCTGTGTTTTCCGTATTACTGTTCACTGATTACTGTTCATTGATTACTGATGATGGATTACTAACTATGGTATCCTGATTATTGTTTATTGTTCAATGATTATTATATATCGACTGGTATTTACTGTTTACTGTTTACTGATTACTGTTCCCAAGTATATAATCCTTTTGAATTCACCACTTAAGTCCAAACATTCAATTGATTGTTATGCACCCGAACATATAATATGGAATGCAGGATTGCGTGTATTAGATAGGTTAATTAAATTGATAGACTTAAGAAGGACACTGAACATTGACATTAACATTGATACTAAGTATTGATTCATGATTACTGATTCCTGATTACTTATTTCTGATACATGATACCCGATTACTGATTGGTTACATCATACAGACTTGAATACATTATCTCACAGTTGTTATTGATATAGTACATGATCACATCATTTCAGTATTTTTATTGCTATTCCTTATTCTTCCATGTCATGTTTTACTACCTCGTTACTGTACTGCTTGTTACTGCTTGTTGTCCGAAGCTTACTCTAACAGACACCCCCCACACAACCCCAGATGATGTCTATGCAGGTACTACAAATGTGATACTAGAAGGACTTGCGAACAAACTTTCTAGGCGATCATGATTTATTTCCTGCGTCATTGCTACTCTATATTGTTTTATTTTCTAGTTTCTATCTCATCTAGTTAGTCATAGCAAACTTGTTATTGTTTTATATTCATTTCAGTACATTGTAATCTTAGGCAATTGACCCGAAGTTTATATGCTTCCAGTTGATGGTTATTGTCTGAGGATTATGCATTCCATTTCTTATTCATGTGATTATTTATTGCCTGCGTGGATGTATTTTTATATTGTTGAGTTAACTGTACAACTTATGAATGATTTATATCATTCGCTGGACCTTAGTTGTGTGCTCGTACTTTCGTGTTTTGGGAAGCGGGGCATTACAGATTTGGAAAGAAAGAGATGAAATCGGGGAAAATTTCAACGAATTAGGGAATCAGGATTAGAGAGATCTCAGTGGAGGGAGAGAGAGAGAGGAAGTGGAGGGAAAGAGAGAAAATGTGAAGCTTGAATTTTTGGAGAGTATTTGACAAAGATGAGGAGATGGCGCAGTTGGTGAGATTGGGGATCTAGGATTTTTTGGGTTTTTGGTTTCAGAGTGGAGGAGAGATAGTGGAGAGAGATCAAGTAAATGGGAGAGAGAAGATCTCGATATACTTAACTGCGGTTAAAATGGGGCCCTCTTGGGGCAGCAGTTTTCGACTGGAGCCTCAGTATTCTTTTTAACATAAAAAACTTAGAAATTATTTCTAAGTCTCCGCTACTTATCTCTTCGTATCCATAGTATTTTTTACTTTTCACGCTTGCCATAGTTGGGAATTGCGGCGTAAAAAAACAAAGAAGAAGCCACAGTTGGGAACTGCGACTTCAAAAGAACTATAGGCACAGTTCCGAACTGCGGCTTAAACATCCGTGGCATCGACTAGCTCACTGAGGGAAATAATTTGGAAAGTGACCTAGTTTAGAAAATAGTTTCAAATTTTGGCTTAGTTCGGAAAATTTTTCCAATATGTTAAAGGCTAAATTTCACTTAACCACTGGGATTTGGCGAGTTGACAAAATATTCGTTGATTTTATTTTTGTCATCAATGAAGGACCCTCTTCTACAAAGCGTTAATCACATCCAGGCCCTTTGTCTATTTACACTATTATGCGATGTGTCGGTGATATGTTTTCGGTTATTTTTATGCATAATCTACACATTAGTTTAGCTTATAATCATTCTAAAAAAAACCTACGGTTCTTGGCCTATGGAAAATCTATGCTCAAGATCAATAGTAATTGGATATAGTTGAATGCATCCTAAAGTATATTCGACGGAACAATAATCCACAGACTAGCGACGTCCAATTCCCATTTATAGAAATTAATGAAAGTCCTTTTTTTCCTTCCGTCTCTTTCCATCACTCAGCCATCGCACCACCTCCTTCACCATCTCCTCCTCAATTAATCTTAATAGTCAGCACCACCACGCCACCTCATCCTTTATCAGTCTTAAACTCCATCCACACTGCCTTAACATCAAAGGACCACCAAAATCATCACTTCCTTTCTTTTTTATCATGTTCCCAAAACAAGAGTAAAAACCCTAAGCTGTCTCAATTAATCTAATAAGTAGCTCTAAAGATTAATTTGAAAGTTAATTTGGAATAGTAACCCAACTGGATTTAGAAAGAACGAAGCTTAATAATTAGCTTGATAATGGAAAAAAATATTGTCGAACAAGTCCTAAATTTATCATTGAAAAAACAATCACAATGATAAAAGATCGCGTATTTAACTCTATCATTGATATGGATATCACTGTTGGTCCCAAATAGGTCAGTGCTCTACGGAGGGTAGACAAGGTTATTTAGGGTAGACTATATGTCTAATAGACTTCCCTTTAGACCATTTGGATCAGAGGTTTATTATTTGAGTAATGCTTCAGCCACTACCAATTTCACTACCAATCTCTTCACTATCTTAGTTGGCATACTAGTATTGGAGAGTTCCCCCACTTACTAGTGTTGGAAAATAATCTATGTGGGCTCACATATGTGACTAAATGTATAATTACTATTTTAAAGTCTAACCCAAATTAAAGTGATCTAATAAAGATCAAATAATGGGTTAAAAACATATAATTTAAAGTGTGATATAATGCGTGTAAAGACCGTAAAGTAAATTTCTTATTTTGTGATGGGCAAAATTGGAAATCAATAATTATCAATTAGGGTTATGGTCCCCTATATATACGCATCTTCTTATTTCATCTGTCATCCCATCAACAGAAGAATAGAAAGACGACATCTCATAGAAGTGCGTATCATATAGGAAGATCCAAACCCTCTGCGCAATCTCCATCAATGGCTTCAGGTTAGTGCTTCCGCTTTTAATGTTATTCTTCTTTTGATTTAGCAAAGATCTACAGTTTTATGATTTAGGATTTTATATTAAAGCACTTTTGCAACATGATTAAGATCTATATTTATAGAAACATATTTTAGGTTGTTATTAATGTTTTATGCATGTTCTTAAGTGTACATAAAATTCTATCAATTGGTATCAGAGCCATCTTTACTGAATTAATTGAAAAAATTTAGGGTTTCTTGTTTAAAGAAACTTAAGAAATTTAGGGTTCCCTTTGATCTTCCTGTTTAAGAAATTCAATTAATGATTTTTTATTGATGAAGTAATTGGATCAATTGCTTCAGATCTGGAAATTAAAAAAAAAAACCAACGTAAGTTTCGACTGACGTGGTTTTGGATTTTGATAAAGAAATTTAAGATTTGAGAATTGTCTTATGGCATATGTGATATGATATGGAGTGGAAGTTGACGTGAACTTTGATGCCTGGTCAAACAAAATACCAAATCTCAAGTCAACATGTGGAAGACATTGTGGTTGTTTTATATTTCTCCTATTTGATATGTAAGTTGTTTACTAGTATTTTGGGCTGCAAAGTGCAAATTGAACCATGTCATACACATAGAAAATGAGAGTTGGTGTGAATTTTTGGTTGTTTGCAGGAGAGACTAGTACATTTCTAGTCTTGTTTATCATTAACTTGTATATGGAGTTGATGTGAAACTGCACTGAGTTGCAACTTGTTAAACTACCTGACCTAAGTAGTTGCTGCTTCAATTGTATATATATAATGCAACTGTGCAGCGTATTTGAATCAATTAGTTATAATATTTGGTTGACAATATCCTTAGTTATAATATTTTAGTTGATATCTGTTGACAACGTCCAGTAGATATGATACCATGATAACTGGTTTGTATATATGATAACTTACAGATGCCATAACAAAAGATTTATATATCATACTTTGTTTTTAGCTTTCAGTCAAATCATTACTTTGCTGATTAGTTCTCAAATCATACTTAGCATCTTGGTTAGTTTGTAACTAATTATGTTTTTGATAATGAATTATACAGTTATGGATATAAGTGTGTTGTTTGCTAGGAGATAATATGCATGGATATATTGAAATAAATGTTGAATGGTTATGGGATGGGTGGGGGCACACGTGCTCCAAGGTTCAAGGGGATGTTGACTTCGGTCAACACTTGAGGGGCCTACGTGCTCCAAGGTGCAAGGGGATGCTGACTTCGGTCAACACTTGCCGACGTGGCTATTTAAGAGCGGGGCCCACCCAAGGATTTGAGCACTATGTGTATACACGGAAATGCAGAGAGATGGTAAGTTAGTACCATATCGGATCTGTGGTCGATGATATACAAGTGAATGGATATATCTTTGATCATTGCTGGTTCCATACATTGGACTGTTGGATATACTTGCTTTTATTTAGCACTTGAAACACAATTGAACAATTATGACCGAAAGATTTCCTAATGGTTTTAACAAATTATGTTTACTGTATCAATTTATATGGTTTTGATATTGAATTCTATTGTGTTTAATTAAATTCAAGCACAACTAACAAACTCTATTAATTATCAATAGCTTGAGAATGAAAACTTCTGTTAAAGAATGAAAACCTCAAACTTCTGTTCAAGCACAACTATCATATGTTGTTTATAATGGTTTCGGTAAAAGGGGCTCACGGGTTTGTGAAGGCAGCAAATGCTACCGCTGTTGCTGACGTAGGCATGGGCCCGGGTTTGAGTTTCTGTGCTCACAGAATTAAGGAAATGTGAGATTTAAGAATTTTAATTTATGTTAATATTCTGTTTAATCCTATCTTTTGACATTATCAAATCAGTAGATTGATATGGTTCGGTTATGGTTTTGTTATTATTTTAGATAAATATACATCACATTTTCTGTTATAGTTTTGTCATTTTAAATTGATATTATCTATCTAAAATAAAGTAAAATTGTAAAGTTAAGGTTAAGAAAATTTTTGGGAAACAATTAAATTCAAATTTTGGTTTTGGTTTTTCTTATGAATGTCTAATATTTTGAATAGTTTAATTGAAACAAAATATTACCAAAGTGACCTCTTTTGTGTAGATTAATTTATTTAAAATATCAAGATGATTGTGTGTTTGTAATTCATGCATTTATTAACTGACCCAAAGGTAAGTTGATATTTAGCCGAATTTCATACACATCTGTGGTAATAAATATGTGATAATTATAAGGTTTTCCATGTGAACAATAAGTCAGTCCAAAGAATGACTTATTATTTGACAGGATTTATTGTCAATATTTGATTACTACAACAAGAGTACCGCTTACAGTTAATATTACTGTCCAAAGACTTGATATTAACGTTGTGCTTGGTATCTTGAGATGGGATTAACCATTATTTGAATTTATTGTTTTATATGGATTCTCATGTGAGCTTATTTTGTTTATTTTTGTTCTATATTAAGCTAGTGTATCTTCTGATGCCTCAATAATTGCTAACATCAATTTTATTCCCATGCTTAATGGGACAAATTTTAAGGATTAGAAAAGCACTCTGAAGGATATGGTAAGGAATATGATTGCTCATCCCAGCTTTCCTGAGTCCCCCTGGGGAGAAGCGTTAAAGACAGCAGCTTACATTCTCAATAGAGTACCACTTAAAGCAGCTGCAAAAACACCTTATGAGCTTTAGACAGGTCGAAAGCCTAGTCTAAAGCACTTTCACATTTGGGGATGTCCAGCTGAGGCAAGGCCTTACAGGCCACATAAAATTGGACTCCAAAACAGTGAACAACTACTTTATTGGTTATTTTGAACAATCTAGGGGCTATAAGTTTTATGATCCCATACTTATGAATATTTTTGAGACGAGAACTGTAACTTTTTTGAGAAATTTGAGTTTGGGGGAGAAATAAAGTTAGGGACATTGCTTTTTGAGGAGGAATTGGATTCAATTACAAACCCAATTTCTACTATCACTTTTGACAATATTCAGATTCCCACACCTATTATTGATCAAGAAGTGAATCCGGAACCTCAACAAGACAATGTTGAACAACTCCCATTCAAAATGAGGTAATTTTTCCAGAAGAACAAACTCAACAACCTCAAGAACCAGTGCCATTAAGGAGATCCACGAGAGAAATGAGGAATGCTATTCCGGATGATTATAATGCATTTCTCCAAGAACATAAGGATGACAATGGAATGATGGAAGATGATCCAATCACATTTCATCAGGCCATAAAAGGTTGTAACTCTCAAAAGTTGATGAATGCCATGAATGAGGAGTATAAGTCTATGCAAGATAACAAAGTTTGGGAACTTGTCCCATTACCAGAAGGTGCAAAACCAATTGGTTGTAAATGGATATTTAAGACCAAGAGGAATGCAAATGGTAATGTGGATAGATATAAGGCACGTCTTGTAGCTAAAGGCTATACTCAGAAAGAAGGCATTGATTTTACAGAGATTTTCTCTTCAATTTTATCGAAAGACTCGTTCAGGACAATTATGGAAATTATTGCTCATCTTGATCTTGAGCTACATCAGATGGATGTCAAGACGGCGTTTCTCAATGGCAACATTGTCGAGACAATTTATATGATGCAACCAGAAAACTTTGTGTCGGAAAATCCAAAGAATATGGTTTGCAAATTGACGAAATCCATCTATGGACTCAAGCAAGCTTCTCGTCAATGGTACCACGAGTTTCATCAAGTAATTATCTCATTTGGTTTTGAGATGAATGTAGTTGATGATTGTGTGTGTCACAAGTTCAGTGGGAGTAAGCATATATTCCTAGTTCTATATGTTGATGACATATTGCTTGCCACTAATGATATAGATTTATTGCATGAAACTAAAAGGTTTCTGTCCAAGCATTTTGAGATGAAGGATCTTGGGGATGCCTCTTTTGTATTAGGAATTCAGATACACCGAGATCGTTCTCGAGGTACTCTTGGATTATCACAAAAGGGATACATCGATAAAGTACTCAAAAGATTTGGCATCCAAGATTGTAGACCAGGGGATACCCCTGTTGCTAAAGGAGACAAATTTAGTATCAATCAATGTCCTAAAAGTAACCTTGAAATACAGAAATACAAAAGATCCCCTATACATCAGCTATTGGGAGTCTAATGTATGCTCAAGTATGTACGCGTCCGGATATTGCGTACATTGTTGGAATGTTAGGCAGGTATTTAAGAAAACCAGGTATGGACCATTGGATAGCAACCAAGATGGTCATGAGGTATCTTCAGAGAACAAAAGGCTACATGCTCACATATAGGAAATCATATCATTTGGAGGTCGTAAGGTATTCTGATTCTGATTTCATTAGGGTGCCAAGATAGCAAAAAGTCTACATCAGGCTATATTTACCTGTTGGCTGGAGGGGCTATATCCTGGAAAAGTGTCAAACAGACACTTATAGCTTCTTCCAATATGGCAGCGGAGTATGTAGCATGCTATGAGGTATAGAATCATGGAATATGGCTGCGGAATTTTGTTACTGGGCTGCGGATTTTGGAGAATATAGAAAGACTACTCAAGTTATTTTGTGACAGTAAGTCAGCAGTGTTGTATTCCAACAACAACAGGAGTTCGACAAAGTTGAAACATATTGACATAAAGTTCCTAGTTGTGAAAGAAAGAGTGCAAAGTGGACAGATGTCCATAGAGCACATTGGGACAAACTCCATGATAGCGGATCCGCTCACAAAGGGATTACCTCCCAAGGTCTTTTATGAGCATACTGCTCATATGGGTGTTGTATTATTTGAGGATATCATGATTTAGTTCAAGTTTGTATTTTATTTGCATTATGTTGTGTAAGACATTTATACAATTAGTTATTTTCTGATCAGAAATAAAGAATTCAGTTTTCTCACTCATTTGTCATATTTTGGTTCTGACCTCACTTAAATTTTAAAGAGGACCAGTTAGAAATAGGCATGTGTATAGATCACATTGCATGAAATTTCCTTGCTACACATTCACACTTGATCTATATCATTTGATTATGTTGATATATGTGACCATTGATGAATTTAGTTACAAAAAATGTAACGAAAATTGCTTTGATCCTATATTTACATGATTAATGGACGAGATTGTTTGGCTATACTTTTGGTTATAATAGCAAAATTTTGAGCTCATAAAGTATATACATTTATAAGGAGTAACATATGTGGCCCAAGTGGGAGATTGTTGGAAAATAATCTATGTGGGCTTACATATGTGACTAAATGTATAATTGCTATTTTAAAGTCTAACCCAAATTAAAGTGATCTAATCAAGATTAAGTAATGGGTTAAAAACATATAATTTAATGTATGATATAACACGTGTAAAGACTGTAAAGTAAATTTCTTATTTTGTGATGGGAAAAATTGGAAATCAATAATATCAATTAGGGTTATGGTCCCCTATATATACACATCTTCTTATTTCATCTGTCATCCCATCAACAGAAGAATAGAAAGACGGCATCTCATAGAAGTGCGTATCATATAGGAAGATCCAAACCCTCTGCACAATTTCCATCAATGGCTTCAGGTTAGTGCTTCCGCTTTAATGTTCTTCTTCTTTTGATTTAGTAAAGATCTACAGTTTTATGATTTAGGATTTTATATTAAAGCACTTTGCAACATGATTAAGATCTATATTTATAGAAACATGTTTTAGGTTGTTATTATTGTTTTATGCATGTTCTTAAGTATACATTAAATTCTATCACCAATCTCTTCACTATCTTAGTTGGCATACTAGTATTGGAGAGTTCCCCCACTTACTATACCTTCTCCTATGTATTGGAGTGTGCCATCTAAGGTAGTGAAGAGAAATGTAATGAAATTGGTAGTGGATATAGCATTACTATTATTATTTAGGCAGGGGTTCAATGTTTCTTGTGGCGGCGGAGTAAACCAGTGTTATTACGACCCGGTATCTCACCAGGAACCACCAGATGAAACTTACCATAAAGTTATTTGGTTGGGTTGGGGCACAATGCTTGGGTTACAATTATGTTTCGACATCTGGCACTTCTGTAACGCCCCGAATCCCAAATACAGCTGAATTCGAGATGTTCTACAGGATCTTTCCACTTCATTTAGTACAATTTTATAAGAAAATTTGAACTTTTCACTTTACATCAAAGTTTACATAAAAACATTACACTTTACATTGCACAGCGGAAGTAAATTTACAACATTGAAATAAATGTACAACAACATTGAATAATCTTTAAGCATCTGTTCCTCTTTAATCTTTATCATGTCACTTACCTGCATATAAGACTGTGGGTACGTCAGTTTATTCAACCGACGAACATTATACACGGCCATCCTCTCTATGCCGGAAATAGTATAACTTATTTTCCATATTTAACAAACACAAACTTATCACATGTCAAACTAAAGGGACTACCCTATGGATATCGTGTTGTGATTGTGCACTTAGTCCTTAATGCAGTTATTTATATTACATGACACTAATGCACACTTGTTCAGATTCTATGCATCCCATACAACATAGGTCCGAGGGCAAGCCCTTAATCGTTCTTCATCTTTGTAGGGTTCAATCCCTCGTTATGACTTAATCTACTAATGTAACTACGGTAAGTATCCTAGATGTTATCTGACCTACGAACTCATGTCTAGGCGCCCTGGAGGGAATCCCAATGCACTGACACATGACTCATCATGCGGGAATCCTGTGGAAATTCAGCTCCTACCATAGACATGACACCACCCGTAGTCTTCAAACATCCCACGAGCGTCGCCACCGGGACGGTACTCTGGAGCAGTATCCTCGCCCTGACTCATCATGGGACATCCTGGGTTACGCTCTCGCCGCTGATCCAATGGCCCTCATACTCAATGTTTTTCTCTTACTTTCATCACGTCTTCACTATGTAACTAATCCTTAATTCTAATGAAATAGAATCATGAACACAATCAAAGCACTAGAGTTAGCCTCTCCACTAAACCGGACTTATTCATTCATTCAACATGACCAACCTTGGCCTTTTATTTCAAATTTCATTTCATTTCTTTCCAAATGCCGGGGG
Organism: Hemerocallis citrina; assembly: GCA_017893485.1. Classification (NCBI taxonomy): domain Eukaryota; kingdom Viridiplantae; phylum Streptophyta; class Magnoliopsida; order Asparagales; family Asphodelaceae; genus Hemerocallis; species Hemerocallis citrina. Next base: position 40,028,744 of record CM030366.1, read on the forward strand.
AGACTTAGCTACTCTCTTTTATTTCAATTCCCATTCACAAATTCTAAAGTTGAGTGTTTCCAACTCATAAGTTCACATGTTGAGTTGTCATACTCAAAAATATTTCTTTTCCAATCATGATTTCTAAATCGTTCAATAGTCCATAAATATACATGAAATTCAACTATTCATCATGTAACTCATGAAATGTTATTTTCACATAAAAACCCTCATCACTAATTATTCGATCAAAGGTGGACATTTATACTTCATAATTTCCACACTATTCTCGAATGAGAATAATTTACATCACATCAAAAATAATTTCTTTCTTTGCCATATTAATTTTCTAATCATTCATTTCAAGTTCTTTTTGCAAGATATAATTTTCACAAAAACATAGATGTAGAATCATAGTTCTATTTGCACATTTATTCTCAAATCATATTTTATTCTATGTAAAATAATTCTCAAATTATTTTTCATAAGCTCCACATATTTTTAAGATAATAAATATATTTTATCCATATTTTTTGACCATTAAAAACCCCCCAAAAAATTGTTTTTCCCACACATAAACAACAACCGAAAGCCAGGGTCGAACCAGCGACCACAGGGAAGCCAACCGAAGGCACAAACCAATAGGCCGAGTGCCCTTTGCGTTAGAAGTAGGCGCTGAGAGCATTAAATGCTCTCGGCCACTGTCTATATATTTTTTGTTAAAAATGAAACAAAAGTATGGCAGCCCGGGGATTCGAACCAGTAACCTCAGACCCGTGAGCCTATACTGTAGCAATTAGAGTCGTCCTAAACACTTGAGCTACACGCTCAGGTTGTCAAAGTTACAACTCGAAATTTATTTAGATCAATTCTCTCTGCTATTAAAACGTTTCAATGTTCAACTAGTCTTCATTTCACTTTACCGGTGTTGTCGGTGTTGTCGGTGTTGTCGGTGTGGTCGAAATCCAGATCGGCTGGATTCGGTGGCGATCACGGCCGATGGAGGAGCCTCAGCCACTGTCGCCGGGCGACGCTGACACCCCTGACGTCGATGGGCGCCGCCGACGCTCCTGCCGACGCTGGGAGCGAGCTGCCGCAGGTCACTGAAACCTGCATCTGGATCTATGCTGCCTCATTATCCACTTCATCTCCATTGATCTTTGTGTGAGATAGAAGGAGAAGAAGGAGACAACTCAGATCCAAATTTTGATTTTTTCGATTGGTGGATTATGGTGTTCTGTGTTCGGGTTGGATAGGGGATCCTGACAGTTGAGTTTGACTCAGATCTGACCAAACAAAAATTTTCATTGGTTGAGAATTTGGTGTTTGGTGTTCGGGTGTTTGGAGCAGATCCAGATTTAGATCGAGTCCAACAACTACTCCATTGGTTAGAGATTTGTTGCTTGGTGTTTGGACTGTTGGATCAGATCCAGATCTAGTCAAAAAGAATCAGATCTGGATCTAACCAGTGGAGACAATCCATTGTGTATTATTTTGTATTCCGTGTTTGGGGAGAAGACTGGATCTACTGCAATGTACTTCCAATTCAGATCTAAATTAAAGATAAGTTCATCACCCAGTTTAAACTGTTACTTAATTATTTGTTTGAATTTTGTTGTTGAATGCTAAAGTTCAAAATCGTATTAAGCATTGTTTAATTAAATACAAATCTGAATAACTGCTTTGGCTACGTGCTATGGATCAAATATTTATTTTGATAAATTATAGGCTTTGACTATAAAATTCGGATCTCCAATTAAATTGTTGCTTGAATTAAACAGTGTCAATAATTCGTTTAATTGACTAATCTTTAACAATTTGATGACTATAGGAATTTCAAAGTTACTTACAAATTGTGTGTTGGAGACGATGGATATGCATCACGGATGAATAAGTCTGCATTACGCAGGCTTCTCCATCAAATTTGGAAAACATTTCTAACTCGAAGTGTCGGTATGATCTACTTTAATCTTTCTTAGTATTTTCATGTGATGAATGTGTTAACATTTTGTGCGTTTGATCATATGATTGAGAGTTTTAGATCATAGTTATTCTCGCTTTGAAAAACTAGCATATTTAGGGTTGTTAAGTATTTTATCATACTATGTGTATAGATATTTTGACAAATCCATTGTTTGCAGTTTGTATGAGATCATATATTTGCTTCTCTAATAAAATAAAATAAAATTCATTGATGTATAAAATGTATAAAAAATGTCTATAACTTAGGAGAGAGCATCTCTTAATGTAGGGTATGACTCCATTAGTTACGTATTGTTCTTTCTCGTTCATTGTACTGTGTGTGCAAATTTGAATTATAATATATTAGTCATTATCTCATTTAGCATTATGAAGATGATGAAGAATGAATAAAGGAAAGAACTCTTCGCTCAATGTGTTTGAGCAAGTGGATATTGTTAGAACCATTAGAGAAAGCAAATAATTTTGTAAAATGTGATAGAGTAATTTTGTATTAACTCTTATAAAGTGCATATATTGTCAATCGCATGTATAAGTTGAGTTTAACAAATGAGACAATTAATAATAATCGTTCTAATTATGTTCTTGAACATAGCATAATTTGCTAGGATTTGAGAACTATATATTCAATTGTTTGTGACAAAATGTGATCTAATTATCAAAACTGTGGGGGAAATGGAGTTAAAAGCTATTGAGTCGAAGCTTTAAACTCCAAGTTGTTTTGAAATTTGGAATCACTATGAACTATATATTAAATTGTTTGTTCTTGTTAAAATTCATAACTCTACTAAATGACACTCCATTAAATATGACAAATATGAAAGTTGTGCTCAGATTATGATCACTAGAAAATCATTTAGTATAGTTTCTAGGAGCACACAACTTCTTGAGTCAATACATTCTGATATTTATGATCTCAATAGCTTTGTAACTAGATGAGACGATTGTTGGTCAGAAGTATTTAATCGCTTTTGTAGATGATTAATATAAGTCTGTCATATATATGAAGAATGGAGCACTTGTTATTCTTAATGAATTAAAATTATAGTTAAATGCTGAAAATCAAGGGTTCAAATTTGATAGAGGTGGTGAATATGTTTTAACAACTTTAGAGAAGTTTGCATTTGGCATTATCTCTACTGCACTCTACTTACAACAGTTAAACGATATTGATAAAAATTAGAATCAAACACTTAGTAAAATATTGAATTCTATATTATTGACTGTTATTTGTCTCGTGTAATTATGAGTGATGTTGTATTGTTAATCATATCTCTAATGTGTTACTACACTCTAAATTGAATACATCTTGTAAATCATGGCATGAAAACATAAATAATTTTGTTAAAGTGAAAATTTGTGTTGTGACATTTGTCAGAGTACATGACCCTAGAAGACCTAAAGTAGAACCTACAACAAATATTTGTGTGTGTTTAGAAAGTACAGAATGTAGTTCTGTAGACAGATATTCGATCTATCTAATTTTTGTTAGAAGAATCTAGACTTGTAGAGTTCTTTGAGAATTTGTTCATCAAAGATAAATGTATGAAATAATCTAGTCCTATTGACACGTTCAATGATTCACAATTGGAATCAAGAACCAGCCTTACTGACACTTAAAAACCTAAATGACAAATGAGCTAAGAAGAGTCTTTAGTAGACAATGAGATGATTTTGTGCTATACAATAATACTTTAATTTAGTTGATCTGCTGAAAAGGGCTAAAACTATAGTAAGTAAGTGGGGTTTTGCAGAAACTTAATTTTGATTGTTCAGTAGCAACTTTAATGCTTTTTAGTAACTAACAGATTGACTGAGAACCCACATGTTTGTCATATTGCTACAATAAGTATTCTTCTTACCCTTACATATATTGAAAATTTTGTCATTCATAAAGGATATTTAAAAAGTTTTGTACTTGATGTTTTGTACTGAACAGTTTTGTACTGGAAAATTTTGAACTAATATGTTTAGTGAACAAGATTTACAATTTAGTAAAATTATTGTATATTTTTAAAACATGTATAGCCGACGAATAAATAATTTGACAAATTTTTGAAAAAGCCTAGTATATGAATCAAGTAATTCAGATTAGTGCCTTCAACTTTGTGGTGCGTCAAATATAGTGCATATTATTTACTTGTTCTGCTGACATGCATGTTCTTGGAAGTGACATCTCTATTACAAATGAACTTAAAATTGTGCTATCCAAAGAACTCAACATTAAAACCTAGGGTACTGTGGACACCATAAGTATAAGGGCGAGTTTTCAGTTGGCAATGGATAACTCTTAGTCAAACTCATCAAATCAAAATGTATTTCAAAAGTCGGGATATAGTGATTGAAAGTGTATTTTGAAACACCTTATGATTATAATAAAAATTTGACACCTAATGATGGTGCAACTATAAGACAGGTAGATCACATTCTAAAGGAATTGACAGTCTCATGTATACAAAGATCTGCACTAGAATAGACATAGCCTTTGAGGTAGGTATGATCTGCAGATTCACTAATAATTCCATACACATTTGAGTGCCCTTAAGAGGCTAATGAGATACCTGAGTGGTATTCAAGAGTTTTCTTTGTGCTACTCTAGTCATTCATCGAATGAATGGCTGATCTAATGCATTATGATGCTCGGAATTTAGTGAAAGTCGATAACTAGTAGATATGTGTTTACACTAGGAGGAATAGAAATAATATGGAAATAAAAGGCAAACAAGCACTGTGCTATCATCCATGAAATCAGAGCTTTATGTGTTATCCTCTGCAGGGGAAAAGGCTGAGTAGATTGAAGAAATTATTGATAGTTATCCATTAAGAATTTTAAGTAACTCTCTAATTATGTGATGCGACTATCAAGCTACAATCTACTGTAACTCATAATTCACTCTATAATAGTAAGATGAGTATATTAAGGCTGAAAGAAGCCTAGTTGAACTTTCTCATAGATAAAGTGCAATTGCGACAAGTATGGCTAATGCTCTTGCTAAGAAACTTGAAAGTGATCTAATTATCAAAACTGTGGGGGAAATGGAGTTAAAAGCTATTGAGTCAAAGCTTTAACATCCTAATTGTTTTGAAATTTAGAATCCAATTGGAGCCATAGAGAAGTTCAAACTTAAGCATCAATTTTAGGAAGTTGACATGTTTTAGATAATTCTGATGATTCCACATAAATTCCATAAATATATAATGTCATTCCAATTTTGATGGTATTATATATCTAGAGAATTTACTTAGAATAGTCATATTATTCCAATACGAAATATGAAAACTTGTCGATGTGTTTCCGATGATTAAATTGTCCTAAATATCATTTCAATTTTGATGATATGTCTTTTATGGATACATGTTTCATTCCAATTTTGATGATTCAATGTTAAACCATGATTGAAACGGCAGTCTTTTCATTCCAATATGAAACATAGTATGGTTCTTGTGTAGAAACTATAAAGTTCATTTACTTTATTTATTAAAGATACTTGATTGTGATGCTTGCGTTACATTTTTGCTAAGCTAATTATGAATTGTACTAAGTTCTTTTATGGAACTAGATACTTTGTAAAATTTGTTGGAATTCTTAGAGATGTGTCTCTTGATATTCTTGTTTTCAATAAGCTAGCAAAGATGGAGGAGTTGAATCTGTCAACATAGATTTCAAAAATAATGATTTGCTCAAAATGGAGGAGTAAACATAAAGCAGTGTGCAAGGATAGAGTTTTAGTTTATTTCTTTCAAGAATAAATTAGTCACTTGTTTGGTAAAACTTCTGTTGAGTTTAAGACTCTTGAAGTTTATTTGTTTTGTTTGATTTTGAAACTATGACAGATTATTCCAGTTGGTTTAGTCTTTGTGAACTATTCTGAATTGGATATGGTTTGGAACTATTTAATTATATTGGTTTAGTCTTAATTGAACTATTCAGATGTATAATTATATTGGCTCTTATGAAACTATATCTTTATGATGCTTTTCTTTTTATGGACTGCTATTAGCCAGTCAGTTTTATACTGAACTGATGAGATAATCCTGTACTTTATATATTGAGAATATAGGAGGTGATTGTTGGATATATTGGTATATTCTCTCTATATAAATATTGCATGTGCATATTGTTGTGCGGAATACAAATCAAACCAACAATCAAACGAGAGAAACAGCGAGAAAAACAGAAAAGCAAGCAACACAAGAACACAAGATTTACGTGGTTCGGCAAAACGATGCCTACATCCACAAGGGGCGGTTGGGGTTTCTTTACTATGATCTCCAATGGGCAAACAAAGCCTTTACAAGAGATGACGGCTGCAAAATCCGAATTAGGTGTTACAATTTACAAAACCCTAACGGGTGTATTTATAGGGAAACTATTGGGCCTTTCGAATTGGGCCGAATCTGGATCCAAAACCCGCCGACAGTCGACTGGTCCAATTACCAGTCGACTGATACTTCCTTCGGGACAGTCGACTGATCAGTCGACTGCTGCTGCTGTATCTTTAGTCTTTGAAAACTCCTCTCTGGACAGTCGACTGCTCCTCCATCCAGTCGACTGAAGCTCTGAAACTTTCGAACACTGCAGATACCAAATACCAGAATCGAGCCATTATCCTACAATCTCCACCTTGGCGAGATCTTCCAAGTATCCAACAATCTCCACCTTGGTGAAATCTTCCAAGTAGCCCAAGCAATCTCCACAAATACTCCAAAACAACTGCTCATCACCAAATGTAACAAAAACAAACTCCACCTTAGTATGATATCACATACTAACCAAACCAATAGCAAAGCACTATCCCAACTGCCCATGCCAAATTATCAAACATGCAAAATATTAGCCAGGTTCATGCAATGCTTGAACTTGGCTGCCCCAACAACTTTGGTCAACATATCAGCAGGATTATCAGCTGTTCCAATCTTCACCAAATGAATATCACCATCCTTTATCAAATCACGCACAAAATGATAACGAACATCAATATGTTTGGTCCTCGAATGATGAACTTGGTTCTTCGCTAAATGAATAGCACTCTGACTGTCACAGTGTACCTCCACTTTCTCCCGATGAATTCCCAAGCTCTTCAAAAGTCCATGTATCCAAATGGCTTCCTTCATGGCCTCAGCAACCGTCATGTATTCAGCCTCAGTAGTAGACAACGCTACAGTGGACTGCAAATTTGACCTCCAACTTATAGGTGCTCTAGCCATAGTAAACAAATAGCCTATAGTAGACCGCCTCTTATCTAGATCACCTGCATAGTCCGAATCAACATAACCCACCAATAACCTGCTAATATTGTCATCCCTTTCAAACTTCAAACCCACATCTGTGGTGCCACTTATGTACCTCAAAATCCATTTAGCTGCTTGCCAATGCTCTTTGCCTGGATCATGCATATATCGACTAACCATACTCACCGCCTGAGAGATGTCTGGTCGAGTACAAACCATAGCATACATCAAACTGCCAACCACACTAGTGTAAGGTACATTAGCCATATACTGTCTCTCTTCATCTGTACTTGGAGACTGAGAAGCACTAATTCTGAAATGAGTGGCTAAGGGTGTACTGACTGGTTTAGTTTTCTCATCTATACCAAACCGTTTCAGCACCTTCAAAAGATATTGCTTCTGTGTCAAACTTACTATGCCCTTTGCCCTGTCTCTAGCTATCTCCATCCCAAGTATCTTCTTGGCTTCACCAAGATCCTTCATCTCGAATTCAGAACTCAACTGATTCTTCAAATTTTGAATCTCCTTAGCATTTTTAGAGGCAATCAACATGTCATCCACATATAATAACAGATATATAAAAGAACCATTCTGCAACTTCCTGAAGTAGACACAATGATCAAACTCACTTCTGGAATATCCCTGCACTTTCATAAACTGGTCAAACCTCAAATACCACTGCCTTGGAGATTGCTTCAACCCATAGAGAGACTTCTTCAACCTGCAAACACAACTTTCCTTCCCAGCTGTCTTAAACCCATCTGACTGCAACATATAAATTTCTTCATCTAGATCCCCATGTAAGAACGCAGTCTTCACATCCATCTGTGTCAATTCAAGATCAAACTGTGCTACCAATGCCAACAAAATCCGAATAGAAGGATGCTTCACAACTGGAGAGAACACTTCATTATAGTCAATACCTTCCTGTTGAGCATACCCCTTTGCAACTAGTCTAGCCTTGAACCGAACACTGCCTTTTGGACCTTCTTTCTTCGTATACACCCACTTGCAATCAATTGCTTTCTTCCCCTTTGGTAGTTGCACTAGATCCCAAGTCTTATTCTTATGAAGAGAGTTCATCTCTTCATCCATAGCAACTTTTCAATCTGCATTTTCTGAACTTCTAGTAGCTTCTTTGAAGTTGGAGGGAACTTCATCATCCACAATGGGAAGAGCAAATGCAACTGTATCTGTAAAACGAGACGGTCGTTTGATATCTCTTCTTTGCCTTCTTACTGCAATTGATTCTACCTGCTGGATAGGAACTTCTTCATCATTCTCAGTATCAACCACATCATCTTCATCTTGGATAGGAACAGGATTTTCAACTGACAACTTTTCTAACTCCACCTGTTGGAGAACTCTCCTACCAGTCGACTGGTTATTGCCAACAGTCGACTGTCCCGACCTCCCACTCTTCTGCTGTTCTGGACCACCAGTCGACTGCTCCTGTACATCAGTCGACTGTCCCGAGATTCTGCTACTCACCTGTTGGAGAACTGTCCCACTCTTCTGCTGCTCACCAGTCGACTGTCCCATACCACCAGTCGACTGTCCCGAGCTAATCATGCTGGTCTCATCAAAAGTCACATCCCTGCTGATTACTAACTTCTTCTGTTCTGGACACCACAACCTGTAACCTTTGACACCAGTACTAAAACCAACAAATATAGCTTTTTTGGCTCTTGCATCAAGTTTAGTTTCAGTTACATGAAAATAAGCAGGACAACCAAATATATGCAAAAAACTATAATCAGATGCAGGTTTACCACTCCATACCTCAATAGGCGTTTTGCCTTCAAGTGCTGCTGATGGTAAACGGTTGACAATGTGGCTTGCATATATAACAGCTTCTGCCCAAAATGTCTTCTTCAACCCAGACTGTGCTAACATACATCTCACCTTCTCAAGTAAGGTTCTGTTCATCCTCTCTGCAACCCCATTTTGCTGTGGAGTCTTCCTAACTGTGAAGTGCCTCTGGATCCCTTCATCTTCACACAATTTCAGAAACGGATCATTCTTATATTCCCCTCCATTATCTGACCTCAGAACCTTAATCTTCCTACCAGTCTGATTTTCAACTTTCTTCTTCCAACTTGTGAACAATGTCAAAACTTCATCTTTGTGCTTCATGGTATATACCCAAACTCGTCTGGAGTAATCATCAACAAAAGTAACAAACCAGTGTCTACCACTCATAGAAGGTGTCTGAGTAGGGCCCCAAACATCTGTGTGCACATAATCGAGGATACCCTTTATCTGATGTACAGCTGTACCAAATTTCACCCTAGTTTGCTTACCCAAAACACAATGTTCACAAAATTCTAACTTGCACCCTTTAGCATCTTTAAGCAATTCTTGCTTCACAAGCCCCTGCAAGGCCTTTTCTCCTGCATGCCCGAGTCGCATATGCCACAACCTAGTAGAGTCGGGAACAACCTGTTTAGGCCTTTCAGTTACACTGGCAGCCTGACCCAAATATATTTTTCCCTGCAAGAAAAACAAGTTCCTTTTTCTTTGCCCTTTCATCACTACGAGTGATCCGCTAGTCACCTTCAGAATGCCACCTTCACTAGCAAATTTCAATCCACTGGCCTCCAAAGCACCAAGTGAAATCAAATTCTTTTTCAAATCTGGAACATACCATACATCTGAAAGCTCTCTAATAAGACCATCGTGCATTAGTAATTCAATTTTCCCGATTCCTACCTTCTTACAAGGTGCATCATTTCCCATCAAAACTACACCACCATCCATATACTCCAAAGAAGTAAACCACTCCTTTTTCCAAGACATATGATAGGAGGCTGCTGTATCAAGAAACCATACTTCTTGATAAAGTGAGGGACTAGAAGCAAGTGCAAAAGAAAAATCCTCGCCACTTTCTAAATTATCAACAGTCACATTTGCAGTCGAATTTCCCTTATTTCGTAGCTTTGGACAATCCTTTTTCCAATGCCCCCTTTCATGACAGAAAGCACATTCATCTTTGGCCGGTATTTTCCTGTCCTTCGAAACTCCTCTCGATTTGGAACAGGATTTGTTTCCCTTTTTCCCAGATTTGGACTCAGATCTGGTCTCAGTCCTGCCCCTTACAATCAAAGCTTCAGAAGTTTCTCTATCAACCATTTTATCCCTTCTCCTAGTTTCATTATTCAACAAAGCATTTGCAACATCTTCATATTTCACAGTATCTTTTCCATATAATAAAGTAGTTGCTAAATGATCATAACTTTCAGGTAATGAATTCAACAGAATTAGGGCTTTATCCTCATCCTTAATTTGCTCATCCAAATTTAACAAATCAGCCAATAATTTATTAAATGATTCAACATGAGCATTCATAGACATACCTTCCGTATAGGTAAAGCGAAAAAGTCTCTTCTTCAAATACAGCCGATTCTCCAAACTTTTCCTCATGTATTTGTCTTCGAGCTTCTTCCACAACACCGCAGCAACGGTATCCCTCATCAAATCGTACTTCTGAGCCTTCTCAATAAAGAGCCGAATAGTCCCACACGCAACTCTATTCAACTTCTTCCAATCTGCTTCGGACATATCCTTTGGTTTTTCTACTTCCAAAGCAACATCTTGTTCTTGTTGAACAAGAACATCCAACACCTCACATTGCCACATCCCGAAATTGTTTGTCCCATCAAATTTTTCAACTTCAAATTTTGCGTTGTGAATCGTTGTTCTTGACGAACTTGATCCCACAACATCCTTGGTTGCATCTGCATCACCCGCCATCTCCCTCTAGGTCGAACCAACAGCTCTGATACCACTTGTTGTGCGGAATACAAATCAAACCAACAATCAAACGAGAGAAACAGCGAGAAAAACAGAAAAGCAAGCAACACAAGAACACAAGATTTACGTGGTTCGGCAAAACGATGCCTACATCCACAAGGGGCGGTTGGGGTTTCTTTACTATGATCTCCAATGGGCAAACAAAGCCTTTACAAGAGATGACGGCTGCAAAATCCGAATTAGGTGTTACAATTTACAAAACCCTAACGAGTGTATTTATAGGGAAACTATTGGGCCTTTCGAATTGGGCCGAATCTGGATCCAAAACCCGCCGACAGTCGACTGGTCCAATTACCAGTCGACTGATACTTCCTTCGGGACAGTCGACTGATCAGTCGACTGCTGCTGCTGTATCTTTAGTCTTTGAAAACTCCTCTCTGGACAGTCGACTGCTCCTCCATCCAGTCGACTGAAGCTCTGAAACTTTCGAACACTGCAGATACCAAATACCAGAATCGAGCCATTATCCTACACATATGAGTAACACGTGTATTGAACGTACAATTGATTGGATATTGGAACGCGGGTTTGTGGGCTTATAACCCGATACCCAAACCAGTATTTAAGAATAAATACTGGCTTGTGATAGCAGTCTAGGTATTCCAATCTTGATACTTAGGATGAATATCTCAAGCAACTTAGATCTAGATATTAACCCTAATTTCCAATTGTTAATTTCTCACAAAACCTAACACATATGACATTCGCGTTATTAGCACCACCTGAGCTAATAAGCCAATTTGCATAAAATTGTTGAAACTAATAATAAAGTTTTATTATGTGTTGTACGGGTTAAAAGAAAAGATGGGACTTTTGTGGCACACATAGGAAAGTATTCCTCTACTAGATGTAATCTCCAAATTTCATGAAGATCTTTGCTGTGATTAAACATTTTTAAGGAGTTGGAAGTAAACGAGGAGGGCCAATCTTGATCCAAGAGTTAGAAGTAACCTTTGTACCGTTAATCATGAAGTTGCTCCTTCGATCTTGGAGGGGACATTCAAAGCTTATTCCATGTATAATCCTACATATTTTTGAAGGTTTTGCAAGGGTGCACATGTAACAATAAAGTGATCTACTCTTATTTTGCATGAATCTGAAAGTAACAATAAAGTGATCTACCGCTTATTTTGCATGAATCTGAAAGTAATTTGGACATGCATTTCATGAAGTATATAGTCTATCATGTTTACTATAATTCGTTTGAGGCTTTGAAAAAGTAATTGAACAAAGGGAGCGTGGGTGTTCATTGGGACCCGTTGCTGGTCGGAGTTGTGTCTCCGGCTGAGGTGTTGTATTCTTGTTTGTTTGTACAGTGACAAAAGAGCTGCCTCTGCATTTTTCTGCTTTATTGTTGTTTCATGTAGGTATTTTGGTTTCTTTATTACCTCCTTAATGTAATAGAATGGTTCATGACCATATATTTTTTTATTTATAAATAAAGCTACAATTGAAAGTTTGACGTTGATAGAACCGTGAAGAATTAAAGCAAAATTTTTAGATGATTATACGAAACCCTACTACGGTATGCAGAACAATATGCAGAAAGAGAAAAATTAGATGCAACAATTGCCAATCCTTAAACACATAGCATATTACAAAACAAAACCATTTATAGAAGCAGCCACCATCAAAGCTCCAAGAGACCAGCCAACAAGCAGCAATCATCCAAGCAGCCATGGTGAAGCGAGGCAGGGAACAGGAAGAGGAGAGACGCCTGACCAAGAGGTTCGAAGAAAGGAGGAACGCCGGCGACCTTAATAAAGGTTGGGGTCGTATGCCGACTCACTTCTCTCGAGTGGTCCAAAGAGGACGCTCGAGTGAGAATACGAGAGGAGAGAGAAAGGAATAAAGAGGATGCATACAGATGTCCCTCGCCGTAATCGGAGGAAGAGAAGATCCTATAGTCGGAGAGACGCAGGTTTCATATGCATAAGCTACAAAGTGCGGAGGAGAGAAATAGGGTGACAGGGACAAGCATCGATGGTGGAGATCATGAGAGCTAAAGGAAATCAAGAAGAAAGAAAATGAAGAAGTTGAATGGGTCTTGGTGCGAACTAGGAAGGCTAGGGTGGCTGAGAGGAAGAAAGCTAACAGCGCGACAAACTCCAGCAAGTCGGAGAAGGGCCAATTATGCCATAAATGTGCTCAAAAGGGGCATACAATCCATGTGTACAAACAATTGGTTTTGCTGTGGCATACAATCCATGTGTACAAACAATTGGTTTTGCTATGCTTGTAAACGAAGTGGCTAGTAAGCTGCCAGACACACAATATAAGCAAGAGGGTCCATGAACTCTGATCGAAGCAAAACTCATGAGAGTTGCGCTGAGGGAGGAACTTCACTAAAGCTGTGATCATGCCCACTCCGATCATGGCAAAAATTTAAGAAACGATTTCGTATGTGCATGATGATTAAAGCACAAACTGGAAACCTAACCACGGAGGAGATTGAGCTACTACTATCAGCGAAAACCATTAACGTCTTGAACCTGATTTGGAAGGTGCAACGATTAAATCAGAATAATTTCTTTGTGAAATGCCATGACGAAGGGAGGTTGAAAGAGGAATTGGCCAAAGGAGGGTTAAGGACGGATGAGTACTATGTTACCTTTGTTAGATGGTCTTGTAGCATTGGGGCTCCAAAGATTGGAAGTATGCCATCGGTGTGGATTTGAGTCTACAATTTACCACTTCATTATTTGGTTAAATCTGGATTTCAGAACCTCGTGAGGGTTTTTGGGTTTGTTGTTGATATAGACAGGAGTACAATGCCTCAAGAGCATCAGGAATTTACAAGATTAAGGGTCGGAATAGAAAATACGACTTTGATTCCATCGATGATTCAGGTTCAATTCGAAGAAGATTCGTATGAGGTCAAGGTGATCGTCGAGAGGGAAAAAATCATCTCCTTTAGAGGCGACAAGGTGCGAGATGCGGAGTAGAACTCAGGGGAAATAGAGCATCCGGAGGTTAAAGATAGAGAGCGACCATCAGGTCTTGGGAGATTAGATCAGGACCGCTCATCAAAGGTTAAGAAGCTAGGCTATTCTCAGCCAATGGATAAGAAGCAATTAAATCTACACCATTCAATTCGAATTGGGCAATCGACGGGTTTGAAAGTACAAGAGGAACAGCGGAGCCTTGTGGTTGAGGACACGTGTCATTCAGTGGCTGGGCCGAAGATTGTGAACGATAGGGTGACAGGGCGACAGCGACGTGGTAGCGCACAATATGCCACTGATGTCGTATAATCGAAAAGGTGGAATTTTGAAAAAGAGGGATGAAACGGGGCTCGAGAACTACCCATGTAACTCCCGTTTCCGATTGTACGAATTTTTATTTTTCTTTCTCTTCGTATCCTTGTATTATAATTATCGATAAATCTTTCTATTCTTTTTAACTTAATTGTATATGCTATGATATGCAATTTCTATTAAAGTTCTTACTAATCATCAATTGTATTTGTAGCTATTTTCAAATGATAATATATTTTAACACAAATCATATTCCATTCTGTAATCTTATCCTTTTCTTTTTGATTACTTATTTATATTGTGAAGCCCATTTTAACCCTAGCCCACATGTTGCCATCTAAATCCCTATATATATATCACTAATCCCTAGTCAATCAACCCTAACCTAATCACCCCCATCACTTCTTCAGTTGCCAACTCCTACCCCGACTTCTTCATCTTCTTATTCTTCTTCTGCTTCACACCAAAACCCATACACCCCAACGCCACCCTATCCTCTCCTGGACCTCACCACCATCACCTTATCATCCCAAGCACCATCTGAACATCACCTCATCATTACCATCACCAACCTGCTTCCTTCTCCACTTTGCCATTGTTGTCTGACCTCCACATTACAGCCACCAGAACTCCCTTTCTCTCTCTCACCCGACTTCCACCACCGCAGCACCACGGTGCCAGCCCCTTTTTCATCAACACTGCAGCAACCCAACACTACAAAACCATTGTCTCCATCCTCCCCATTGCCTCAAACACCCACAAAACTAAAGCCCCTTACTACCTCTTGGTGTTTGCTGCCGTCCTACTCACTGGTTGTTGTCATTTGTCAGCCTCTTGCTGTTGCTCGCTGCCGCGTGCCTTCATCGTCTTCTCTTCTTTTTTCGCACGTTGATTCTCTTCACGCATCGTAAGCATCACATAAGACAAGCATTTGTTGAACTCCCGCAAGTAGCTCTTAAATTTGATTATCATTTCATTATTGTCCATGTTATGCAAGTGTGGTTGAACCCTCGCAAGTAGCCTTTCGTAATTGATTATCGTATTGTGAACTTCATTCATAGTCCATGTTCGTGCGTATTTTCTTGAATTTAGTACCGTTTCATAAATTTTAATTATCATCTATTGAATTTGATTATCATAGTTCTCATTGTTGGACCCATCATACCATTGAATTCGAATTATCCTAATGACTTCAGTTGATTCAATATCCATAGAAATATCATCAACTTCATTGTCATTGCATACACCGCATGAACACTTGACTATTAGACCTAGTGTAACGTCCCGAATCCCAAATTACTGAATTCGAGATGTTCTACAGGATCTTTTCGCTTCCTTCACATACACTTTTACAAGGAATTTTAAAACTTTTCTTTTACATCAGAGTTTACAACACATTACATTTGAATTTACACAGCGGAAGCAAAATATACAATATTTACATAAATGAACAACAACATAATGAACTCTTTATGCATCAATTCCTCTTACATGTAATTATATCCTGCATAAAAACTGTGGGTACGTCAGTTTATTCAACCGACGATAATTATACATGGCCATCCTCTCTATGCCAGAAACAGTATAATGAATCTCATTTCTTACAAATCACACACTTGTTCAACATAAGCATGCAAATAAGAGGGAACTTTTAATGATGTCGTGTCGTGATTGTGCACTTAAATCCTTAATGCAATTTATTTAATTAACATGACACTAATGCGCACTTGTTCGAATTCTATGCATCCCATTCTACATAGATTCGAGGGCAAGCCTCTTAATCGATCTTCATTTTTGTAGGGTTCAATCCCCCGCCATGACTTATTCTACTTCTGTAATTCCAATGAGTATCTTAGATGAATCTATGAGTACAAGCATGTATCCTGGCCCCTGGAGTAGAATTTCGCGCCATGTCTTGACTCGTCAAGCATGCATTCTGCGACAATTCAGCCTCCTCCCTGAACACACTCCTCTTGCAGTCACCAAAACATCCCATAAGCGTGACTAGAGTCCGATCATTACTGAGTTGTGCCCGCGCCATGTCTTGACGCATCAAGCATGCATTCTGCGGCTCACACACCCGCACCGTACCCTAGCTCTCATACTCATGTTTTTCTCTCACCTTCATCACCTCCACACTATGTATTTAAGTTACATTAGAATCATGAATAAAAATCAAGCTCTAGAGTTAGCCTCTCCATCAACCGGACTTATCATTTCATTTCACTTGACCAACCTGGTCTAATTCTCAATATCATTTCATTCACTGCCGGGAAGACTTAGCTACTCTTTGTTCAATTTCAAATTCACAATACCCAATGGAGCATCATCAGCTCATAATTCATTTTAGAGTCTCACAGACTTTCTCATCATGATTTAGCCTTTCATAATTATTCATTTAATTCTCAATTCTCATCTATGATTCATTTCACATAATTCATACAGCCATAAACAGAGTCCATCGATTCAAATCATACAGTTCATAATTACCAAGAGCAGAATAACATGAAGTTCAATTATATCCAAGTACACTCTGTACAGTCGACTTGGAAGAATACCAGTCGACTCATACAGTCACACAGTATCATCACAATTGCTCGGGATAGTCGACTGTTGTACACCACCAGTCGCCTGTCCCGCACTTTTCATATTCACCATATTGTTCTCGTGACAGTCGACTGTTCATCAATCAGCCGTCTGTCTTGGAGATTTCAACAGCAAAATTTCTAAGTCCAGATCAGTCGACTTGCTACATGCATCGGTCGACTGGACAGATCCATTTCGATTAGGGAATTTATTTACAGTTCTTACGTGTACTTGCATCATGATATCAATTAACAGTATATATCAATTCATGTTTCATAAACAGAGTTCCTCTTGTTCAGTAGCATTCATAGCACAATTTTCCCAGTTATTAACATGCTCTTTTAGAGAAAACTACTCTAAACATGCATTCACATTACTCATACTTACTTACGACAATGGGGATATAAATCTCAAGTCATCATCATGGGTCTACATAAATAGAATATCTTTATTCAGGGAACTTTCAAACAGTCACATTCAGAACGAAGCACCAGTCGACTTAACACCAAGTCAGTCGACTGCGCCGACAACTTCAGATATTTATCACCTTTAGTTCTTTTTATTTGTTTACCTTCCCTCCATCATATGTGTCATAGGGAAAAACATACATTTAATAATCACACCATCATGGCTATTCATACACATTTTATCAGCACATTATGAAAAAGTAATGTCTCGTATCAGTCGGCTGGCTCATATGGCAGTCGACTGTACCGACAGTCTCGCCTCAAATTTAATAGCATGTTCAAGCAATTTCTACCGCATTCAATTCACTTTTGTAACATGGTATCAATCATGACAAATATAGCATTATTCCTATGTTAGAAGTCCTGAGAAACACCCACCTTTTATGAAGAAAAATAACGAAATCCCGCAAGTCCTTCAATATAGCGCAGCACTTCTTGTTCCTTTGTTCCACTCCGACTCCTCAGCAATGCTGCTTGCCTCCACAGGAAACTCCCACACAACTCACAGATACTCTCTATAATCTCAGGAAATTTTAGTGTAAAAGAGATAGGGAATAGGAGGGGTATTTATATTAGAAGATAAATAGGATGAATGGTTGAGATCTATTAGGGAGTTGGAGGATTAAGGGCTGAGATTGATTTGGGGGTTGTAAAAACTACCCACAACTCAGGATAACTACCCATGATCTAAGCCCACACACCCACAATCCGGCCAAGGATTTGTGCCTAATACACGTGTACATTGAGTGCACGTGTAAGCACGGGTCACACAACAAATATACCCGGAATTTAAAGGAGAAAGAAATGTTACATTACAAGTTATAGAAGATAATAAGAGGGTTTAAAATTCATGGGCTTAAAATCAATTTGGGCCAAAATAAATTTATTAAAAGAAAATAAGCAAATTAACATTGGGCTTTAAGGCAAGTATTTTATAGGGAAAAATATAATTTATTCATCATGGAATAATAGCCACATGCTACACAAGCATACTATAAAAGAGAAATAATCTTTAAGTATTTAGGAAAAAGTCGGGGTATTACATCACTCCCTCCTTAGAATAGTTCCGTCCCCGGAACTATAGCCAAGAACGAGAAGAAGAAAACACAACAACAAAAATATAAAGATACAAAATACAATCAATAAGACAATCAAGCAAAAAGCTCAGGATAGTCCTTCAACATCTTCTCCTCAGATTCCCAAGTAGCCTCTTCAACCAAGTGGTTTCTCCAGACTACCTTGACCATCGGTATCGTCTTATTCCTCAAGACCTTCTCCCTACGGTCAACAATCTCAACAGGGATCTCGATGTAATTCAGGTCTAACTGCAAACCTTCCGGCACTTCAGGCAAATGATGACTCGGGTCTGGAATATAACCTCTCAACATAGACACATGGAAGACATTGTGCACCTGAGACAACTCTTCCGGTAATTCAAGCCGCTAAGCAGTTTTTCCGATCCTTTTCAATATCTTATATGAGCCTATAAATCTCGGGGCTAACTTCCCGCCTTTGCCAAACCGAACCACACCTTTACTGGGCGATACCTTCAGAAAGACGAAGTCACCAACCTCAAACTCAAGGTCCCTTCTCCGGTTGTCTGCATAGCTTTTCTGCCTGCTCTGAGCTTCCACCAACCTCTTCCTGATCAGATCAATCTTCTCAGAAGTCAGCTGCACAAGCTCAGGACCAAACAACTGACGCTCCCCAACCTCATACCAACACACAGGAGTCCTGCACTTCCTGCCATACAAAGCTTCATACGGCGCCATCCCGATGCTAGCCTGAAAACTGTTGTTGTAGGCAAACTCCACCAAAGGTAAGTGCCTTTCCCAACTGCCTCCGAAGTCTAGTATACAACACCGAAGCATATCCTCAAGAATACGGTTGACTCTCTCGGTCTGCCCATCGGTCTGCGGATGAAAAGCAGTGCTGAAATCTGTCTTGGTACCCAAAGCTGCCTGAAGACTCCTCCAGAAATGCGAAGTAAACCGCGCATCTCGATCAGACACAATGGTCGAAGGAACGCCATGAAGTCGGACAATCTCACCAACATACAACTCAGCCAACTTGTCCATCGAAGCCGTGAGTTTCATCGCCAAAAAGTGAGCGGACTTGGTAAGTCGATCGACTATAACCCAAATCGCATCATTGCCTTTAGAACTCTTAGGCAATCCCGTAATGAAATCCATACTGATGTTGTCCCACTTCCATTCCGGAATAGGTAACGGCTGTAATAGACCTCCGGGTCTCTGATTTTCGGCTTTGACTTGCTGACAAACCTCACACCTCGCGACAAATTCGGCCACATCCCGCTTCAAACCTGACCACCAGAAATGCTGTTTGATGTCTTTGTACATCTTAGTACTCCCAGGATGTACTGACAAAAGAGTAGCATGCGCCTCCTGAAGAATACTCTCCTTCAGGTCTGCCTGATCTGGAACACACAGCCTATCTCCGAACCACAGCACTCCATCCCTGGTCTGAAATCCGGGCAACCTGCCAGCACTAACCTGCTCCTTCATCTCCAAAATATCAGCATCAACTTCCTGACTTGCAATGATCCTTGCATTCAAAGTAGGCTGAAGCTTCAACTGAGATAAAGATGCTCCCAATCCTTGCAAGACAACTTCAATACCTGCTCGATCCAACTCCTCAATCAGATGCCTCTGAGTCGTAATCAAGCTGGCAAAACTGCTCTTGCGACTAAGTGCATCAGCAACAACATTAGCCTTTCCAGGATAATACTTGATCTCAGGTCGCATATCCTCGAGCACTTCCACCCATCTCCGCTGTCTTAGATTGAGATCCCTCTGCTGGTAGATATACTTCAAGCTCTTATGATCCGTGTACATGTTCAACTTCTCACCATACACGTAGTGCCTCCATTGCTTCAAAGCAAAGATAATCGCAGCCAGCTCTAGATCATGAGTTGGATAATTCTTCTCATGCGGTCGTAGTTGCCTAGACCCATAAGCGATTACTTTACCCTCTTGCATTAAGACACAACCAAGCCCCCGATGTGAAGCATCGCTATAGACATCATACTCAACTCCTGCTCTAGGCAAAGCCAAAATAGGTGCAGTAGTCAGTCTATCCTTCAACTCCTGAAAACTCACCTCACATTGCTCGGTCCACTTGAAGCTCACATTCTTCTTGGTCAACTCGGTAAGCGGCACAGCTATCTGAGCATAACCTTGAATGAATCGCCGATAATACCCAGTCATCCCAAGGAAACTTCTGACTTCCTTCACTGTAGTAGGCCTTGCCCAGTCTCTCACTGCCTCTATCTTCTGAGGGTCAGTTGCCACTCCCTCCTTAGAAAGGATGTGACCTAGGAATGCCACTTCAGATTTCCAGAAATCACACTTGGATAACTTGGCATACAACCTCTGCTCTTCCAACTTCTGCAAAACTGCTGCCAGATGCTCAGTGTGATCCTCCTCAGACTTGGAGTACACGAGAATATCGTCGATAAACACCACGACGAAAGAATCAATAAACGGCCTCAGAACTCTGTTCATCAAGTCCATGAAGATTGCGGGTGCATTCGTCACTCCGAATGGCATAACTAAGAATTCGTAATGCCCATGCCGAGTTCTAAATGCAGTTTTATGCACATCTTCAGCTTTCACTCGCACTTGGTGATATCCTGATCGAAGATCTATTTTGGAGAATACAGCTGCTCCTTGTAGACGATCGAACAAGTCATCAATTCGAGGAATCGGATACTTATTCTGAACAGTGACCTTATTCAGCTCCCAGAAATCGATACACATCCTCATCGATCCATCCTTCTTCTTTACCAAAAGCACTGGTGCTCCCCAAGGTGACGCACTAGGTTGAATAAAGCCTTTTCCCAACAGTTCCTCAATCTGCCGTTTCACTTCATCCTGTTCCACTGGAGCCATCCTATACGGTGCCTTAGAAATGGGTGCACTTCCCGGTTGAACAGTGATGCTGAACTCTACATCACGATGCGGAGGTAACCCAGGAAAATCTTCCAAGAACACAGTCGGATAGTCCCGAACCACAGGAATCCCTTGCAATTCCACAGGAGTCTCTTCCTTGCGGATAGTTGCCACCAGCTTAGAACACTTCAACTTCCCTTGGAAAGTGACTTCAGGTCCACCCGGAGCCTTCACTGTTACGGTCTTGGTCTTGCACTCGATGCTTGCACTGTACACCGACATCCAGTCAATGCCAATGATAACATCGACTCCCAAGATAGTCAGCTCGATCAGATCAATGCCAAAGATTCGATCCCCAATCACTATCTCGCAATCAGCATAGTACCGATCAGTGGTCAAAGTTTTCCCTAATGGCGTAGCTACTGCTAAGATCTTGCCTGGAAAAATCTTCGGTTCAACTCCCAACACTTTAGCAAACTTTGGAGACACAAAAGTATGAGAGGATCCAGTATCAAACAACACCACAGCTTCCTTTCCATTAATACAGAGTTCTCCTGTTACATAACATACATCATTACATAACAGTTTCACACTAAGAACGGGAAGAAGAAATGACAAAAGAAATCACACTAAACATCAGCCCTCGTACCAGAGATGACCTGATCCGCCTCCTCAGCATCAGCTTCTGTCAAAGCAAATACTCGCCCTGACTGGTACGGCCTCTTCCCAGTCTGCTGTATTGGCACATTGTGATTGCCAGCCCGTGGTTTGAGACATCGAGATTGGTAATGTCCCACTTCACCACAGTTAAAGCAAGTGACTGCAGAAGGTCTCCCTGCATCGTTTCCAGATCTTCCAGCTACACTGACAGCGTTCGCCCCTGTCGGTTTGAACTTCTGTGCAGATGGTTGCCCCTTGAAACTACCCGATGGCGCGGGCCTCTTCCCGGACTGCCAGTTGCTCCTCTGATGCTGAGCAACATGGAACTGCTCCATATCTGCCTCCGTCGCTGCCGCCCTGTTCACCAGCTTATCGAATCTCCTGATACCAAGGGGTATCATACGAGATCTCAAGCTCGGCCTCAGACCATGCTCGACCTTGCGAGCCTTCTTCGCCTCGTCCATCACCAGTTCTGGAGCATACCTGGAGAGCTGAGTGAACTTAGTCTCATACTCCCTTACTGACAGGCTGCCTTGCTGAAGTGACAGAAACTCCATGGCCTTTTTCTCCTGGACGTCGGAGGGGAAATAATGGCTGCGGAATTCTTCCAGAAATTCCTCCCAGCCAAGCAACAAGCCGCCCATAGTCCTCTTCATCGACTGCCACCAAACAGCCGCATCCTTCTCCAACTGCAAAGTCGCCAACTTGACCTTGCTGCCCTCCGGTGTTTCCAACACCTCAAAGATTGTCTCCACTTGCCGAATCCAGTTATCGGCCGCATCCGGGTCTGACTTTCCCTCGAACACTGGTGGTTTCATTCTCTTGAACGATTCCACTAGCTTAATTGCCTCGGGTACTGGATTCACCGGCCCCCTTCCTTGGTTTGCAGCCACTGCATTCAGCGTCTGGTAAACCCTTGCAAACTCGGCCTCAAGGTCCAAACCTTCACCATTCCTGGCTCCCCTTCTCGCCATATTCTGATGCAAAAGATCCGTTAAATTCGAAGTATAAAGCAAGAACTTTCATTTCATTGAATTTCAAAGTTTATACATTCGAATTTAAAAAAGACATTTTAACATCAGAACAGAAGAAAAAAAGAAACTAGGACAATCTAATCTCTACGGGTCCTCTTCGCTGCTCGAAGTTCATCCCGCAGTTCATCCACCTCATCCTTCAGCACATCGGTCAGGTTCTTTTTCTTCTCAAGTTCCCAAATCCGATGGCTAAGAACAGAATAGTCAGCATTCCGCTTCTCCATCTGGGCCTCCAAAATTCCAACTCTATACTTCAAGGTATCCACTTGCCTCTGCAGAGAAGCCACAGCGCTACCCAGAGCTGGTCCCTTTTCTTCATCGGAAGAAGAAGAATCGTCAGGTGAGTTTGGCGGTGGGGTGATCTCTCGAGATTCAGGGTACTCCTCATCATCAGAATCAGCTTGCCCGGGGTGATACTCGTCCTCACAATCTGCCTGTCCAGGATGGTACTCTTCCTCAATAATGTGCCAGTCATCGCCTCCAGCAGGGTCGAAGTGATCAGCCATCTTAGAATAGAGAGGAAGAAGCATAAATCATAGAGCAACACAAATGTAAGTCACTTACATTTAAATCTCTAAACTCAAACACACACTCTAATATCCACATCTAGGGTGTCGTTCCTTATAAATTTGTACGAGTGTGAAAGCATAGAAAGCGTGGCTCTGATACCACTCTGTAACGCCCCGAATCCCAAATTACTGAATTCGAGATGTTCTACAGGATCTTTTCGCTTCCTTCACATACACTTTTACAAGGAATTTTAAAACTTTTCTTTTACATCAGAGTTTATAACACATTACATTTGAATTTACACAGCGGAAGCAAAATATACAATATTTACATAAATGAACAACAACATAATGAACTCTTTATGCATCCATTCCTCTTACATGTAATTATATCCTGCATAAAAACTGTGGGTACGTCAGTTTATTCAACCGACGATAATTATACATGGCCATCCTCTCTATGCCAGAAACAGTATAATGAATCTCATTTCTTACAAATCACAAACTTGTTCAACATAAGCATGCAAATAAGAGGAAACTTTTAATGATGTCGTGTCGTGATTGTGCACTTAAATCCTTAATGCAATTTATTTAATTAACATGACACTAATGCGCACTTGTTCGAATTCTATGCATCCCATTCTACATAGATTCGAGGGCATGCCTCTTAATCGATCTTCATTTTTGTAGGGTTCAATCTCCCGCCATGACTTATTCTACTTCTGTAATTCCAATGAGTATCTTAGATGAATCTATGAGTACAAGCATGTATCCTGGCCCCTGGAGTAGAATTTCGCGCCATGTCTTGACTCGTCAAGCATGCATTCTGCGACAATTCAGCCTCCTCCCTGAACACACTCCTCTTGCAGTCACCAAAACATCCCATAAGCGTGACTAGAGTCCGATCATTACTGAGTTGTGCCCGCGCCATGTCTTGACGCATCAAGCATGCATTCTGCGGCTCACACACCCGCACCGTACCCTAGCTCTCATACTCATGTTTTTCTCTCACCTTCATCACCTCCACACTATGTATTTAAGTTACATTAGAATCATGAATAAAAATCAAGCTCTAGAGTTAGCCTCTCCATCAACCGGACTTATCATTTCATTTCACTTGACCAACCTGGTCTAATTCTCAATATCATTTCATTCACTGCCGGGAAGACTTAGCTACTCTTTGTTCAATTTCAAATTCACAATACCCAATGGAGCATCATCAGCTCATAATTCATTTTAGAGTCTCACAGACTTTCTCATCATGATTTAGCCTTTCATAATTATTCATTTAATTCTCAATTCTCATCTATGATTCATTTCACATAATTCATACAGCCATAAACAGAGTCCATCGATTCAAATCATACAGTTCATAATTACCAAGAGCAGAATAACATGAAGTTCAATTATATCCAAGTACACTCTGTACAGTCGACTTGGAAGAATACCAGTCGACTCATACAGTCACACAGTATCATCACAATTGCTCGGGATAGTCGACTGTTGTACACCACCAGTCGCCTGTCCCGCACTTTTCATATTCACCATATTGTTCTCGTGACAGTCGACTGTTCATCAATCAGCCGTCTGTCTTGGAGATTTCAACAGCAAAATTTCTAAGTCCAGATCAGTCGACTTGCTACATGCATCGGTCGACTAGACAGATCCATTTCGATTAGGGAATTTATTTACAGTTCTTACGTGTACTTGTATCATGATATCAATTAACAGTATATATCAATTCATGTTTCATAAACAGAGTTCCTCTTGTTCAGTAGCATTCATAGCACAATTTTCCCAGTTATTAACATGCTCTTTTAGAGAAAACTACTCTAAACATGCATTCACATTACTCATACTTACTTACGACAATGGGGATATAAATCTCAAGTCATCATCATGGGTCTACATAAATAGAATATCTTTATTCAGGGAACTTTCAAACAGTCACATTCAGAACGAAGCACCAGTCGACTTAACACCAAGTCAGTCGACTGCGCCGACAACTTCAGATATTTATCACCTTTAGTTCTTTTTATTTGTTTACCTTCCCTCCATCATATGTGTCATAGGGAAAAACATACATTTAATAATCACACCATCATGGCTATTCATACACATTTTATCAGCACATTATGAAAAAGTAATGTCTCGTATCAGTCGGCTGGCTCATATGGCAGTCGACTGTACCGACAGTCTCGCCTCAAATTTAATAGCATGTTCAAGAAATTTCTACCGTATTCAATTCACTTTTGTAACATGGTATCAATCATGACAAATATAGCATTATTCCTATGTTAGAAGTCCTGAGAAACACCCACCTTTTATGAAGAAAAATAACGAAATCCCGCAAGTCCTTCAATATAGCGCAGCACTTCTTGTTCCTTTGTTCCACTCCGACTCCTCAGCAATGCTGCTTGCCTCCACAGGAAACTCCCACACAACTCACAGATACTCTCTATAATCTCAGGAAATTTTAGTGTAAAAGAGATAGGGAATAGGAGGGGTATTTATATTAGAAGATAAATAGGATGAATGGTTGAGATCTATTAGGGAGTTGGAGGATTAAGGGCTGAGATTGATTTGGGGGTTGTAAAAACTACCCACAACTCAGGATAACTACCCATGATCTAAGCCCACACACCCACAATCCGGCCAAGGATTTGTGCCTAATACACGTGTACATTGAGTGCACGTGTAAGCACGGGTCACACAACAAATATACCCGGAATTTAAAGGAGAAAGAAATGTTACATTACAAGTTATAGAAGATAATAAGAAGGTTTAAAATTCATGGGCTTAAAATCAATTTGGGCCAAAATAAATTTATTAAAAGAAAATAAGCAAATTAACATTGGGCTTTAAGGCAAGTATTTTATAGGGAAAAATATAATTTATTCATCATGGAATAATAGCCACATGCTACACAAGCATACTATAAAAGAGAAATAATCTTTAAGTATTTAGGAAAAAGTCGGGGTATTACATCACTCCCTCCTTAGAATAGTTCCGTCCCCGGAACTACAGCCAAGAACGAGAAGAAGAAAACACAACAACAAAAATATAAAGATACAAAATACAATCAATAAGACAATCAAGCAAAAAGCTCAGGATAGTCCTTCAACATCTTCTCCTCAGATTCCCAAGTAGCCTCTTCAACCAAGTGGTTTCTCCAGACTACCTTGACCATCGGTATCGTCTTATTCCTCAAGACCTTCTCCCTACGGTCAACAATCTCAACAGGGATCTCGATGTAATTCAGGTCTAACTGCAAACCTTCCGGCACTTCAGGCAAATGATGACTCGGGTCTGGAATATAACCTCTCAACATAGACACATGGAAGACATTGTGCACCTGAGACAACTCTTCCGGTAATTCAAGCCGGTAAGCAGTTTTCCCGATCCTTTTCAATATCTTATATGGGCCTATAAATCTCGGGGCTAACTTCCCGCCTTTGCCAAACCGAACCACACCTTTACTGGGCGATACCTTCAGAAAGACGAAGTCACCAACCTCAAACTCAAGGTCTCTTCTCCGGTTGTCTGCATAGCTTTTCTGCCTGCTCTGAGCTTCCACCAACCTCTTCCTGATCAGATCAATCTTCTCAGAAGTCAGCTGCACAAGCTCAGGACCAAACAACTGACGCTCCCCAACCTCATACCAACACACAGGAGTCCTGCACTTCCTGCCATACAAAGCTTCATACGGTGCCATCCCGATGCTAGCCTGAAAACTGTTGTTGTAGGCAAACTCCACCAAAGGTAAGTGCCTTTCCCAACTGCCTCCGAAGTCTAGTATACAACACCGAAGCATATCCTCAAGAATACGGTTGACTCTCTCGGTCTGCCCATCGGTCTGCGGATGAAAAGCAGTGCTGAAATCTGTCTTGGTACCCAAAGCTGCCTGAAGACTCCTCCAGAAATGCGAAGTAAACCGCGCATCTCGATCAGACACAATGGTCGAAGGAACGCCATGAAGTCGGACAATCTCACCAACATACAACTCAGCCAACTTGTCCATCGAAGCCGTGAGTTTCATCGCCAAAAAGTGAGCGGACTTGGTAAGTCGATCGACTATAACCCAAATCGCATCATTGCCTTTAGAACTCTTAGGCAATCCCAAATTGATACACTTAAGATTGACACTGAACATCGATACTTGCATTATCAACTATTGATCATGTT
The DNA here is from genome assembly GCA_017893485.1 of Hemerocallis citrina. NCBI lineage: Eukaryota > Viridiplantae > Streptophyta > Magnoliopsida > Asparagales > Asphodelaceae > Hemerocallis > Hemerocallis citrina. The sequence goes on from CM030366.1 coordinate 40,056,357, forward strand.
ACCGATTACTGTTCACCGGCCATTGCATTATTGATGATTGATTATTGTTTATCGACCATTGATTATCGATTATTGACTCTTCACTGTCTATTGTTTATTGATCATTGCATGTCGATCAACTATATCTCACAGTTATGATTGCTTTATCTTACCGTCATACTTGTATTGTACATGATCATACCATCCCTGTTTCTTGTTTCTTGTTATATTATATTTTATTGTTTAACTACTTGTTACTACTTGCTGTCCGTAGCTTACTCTAACGGACCCCCCCTCCAACTCTAGATGTTGAACTTTCATGTACCAAGGAGTAACCGGAAGGACTTGGCAAACAAGCTCTCTAGACAACATGATTTATTTTCTGCGTCCTTGCTCCTCTATATTGTTTTAAGTTCTAGTTGCTATCTTATCTAGTTAGTCATAGCAAATTCACGATTGTTTTATATTCATTTCAGTACATTGTAATTCCGGGCATTTTGACCCGAAGTTTATGTGTTTTCCAGATGATGGTTATTGTTTGAGTATTATTCATTCTATTTCTTGTTCATGTGATTATTTACTGCCTGCATGGATGTGTTATACTTGTTGAGATTATAAGTACAGCTTACGAATGGTGTGAGTTGGAATACTCATATCATTCGCCGAGCCTTAATTGTATGCATGTACTTCCTTTCTTGGGAAGCGGGGCATGATAACCCATGTGGCGCTTTAGGAAAGAAATTCCTCACGCTTTCTCGAGCGGATTTCGAGGCAAAAAATTGTGGACAGTGAGGGAACTGGTGAAACAGGGTCAGGTGGTTTTTGATGGGCCGACCCAATTCATTAACTTGGTTGATGGGCCTACAAATCAGGTCAATAATCAACCAAAAAAGGGCCAAAACAATATTGTGCAGATTGGAGGAGGAAAACCTACTGTGGATACATAGTTACATGAGGGGATGTAGATTCAAATGAGATTGTTAATGTTTGTAGTGAACTAAAACTAGATGGAGTTCAGACAGAAAGGGGAAAGACATTACAGTTGTCCTCGGAGTCAGAGGAGGATGAAGATGAGGAATTGGATGGGAATAATGTTCTATGACAAGATCAAGGGTATATGGCCTTAGAGGATGACAGGATTGAAGCATTAGATGGATTACAGAGTGATGTTAATGTATCAGATACGAATACAGAAAGATGGGAAAAGAGAGTTAGGGGGTTAGCAGGAAGAGATGCGAGAGATACTACAATGGGAAGTGCTTTTAATGACAATGGTAGAATACCAAAGGAAGAGCAAGAGGCAACTTGACAAATGGGGATTACAGGGACCAAGTGAAGATGATTTAATCAAAGCGGCAGCAACAGCCAAGGAACCAGTGTCGGCATGCGGAGGCAAGTCCACTAGTAATATATCTATTTTGAAGTTAGAAACGATTTTAACCTCAACATTGACGACCTACAACTATTGAAAATCCAGCTATCGGACAGGATGTTCACTTGGACCAATATGCAGGCTAATCCAATTCTTGCCAAGCTGGGAGGACGCCAATCCATTAGCGATCGTGAAGTCTGCTAATAGATTCATGTCTGACCATGTTCCCTTAATCCTAGAGTGTGGGACTAATATGAGAGTGGAATATCGACCATTCCGTTTCGAGAATTTTTGGACTCTTCATCATAACACCTGGAAAATGATAGAGGATTGTTGGAATAGTCCAGTACAGGCAAACAGAGCGACGAGCAATTGGATTTTAAAAACAGATGGTTGCGTAAATGCTTCAAGGAGTGAGCAAAGACTGAATTTGGTCAGGTTTGAAGAAGGAAAGAGCTACTAGGGGAGAGGGTTCAAGAGCTTGAAAAAATGGAAGGAGAAAGGGGCCTAGTGGGTCCAGAGCGGGTTGAATTGACATGTAGTAGAAACGAAATCCAGCAAATTGGAGAAATGGAGGAACATTATTGGAGGCAGAGATCAAGGGTGCAGTGGCTTCAGAAGGGGATGCTAATACCAAATTTTTTCACAAAATGGCAAATGGAAGGCGGAGACAGAATTATATTTTAGGATGATAACTGGTGTAAGGATGAGAGGGCACATTGATGATAAATTTAAGGTGCTATCGGGGAAAAAAAGACCTACTAGACTGGGCTTAAGTTCGGAGATGTGGAATGAGTCAAGAATTGATGGAAGTAATGGAATGGAGGAGATGTTTACAATAGAGGAGGTACTCCAGGCTCTCAAGAATCTGGGTCAGGACAAGGCGCCTGGTTTGGACTTTATTTGAAGATTATTAAAGATGATTTGATGAAAAAATTTCAAGAAGTATATCAGGATACACCGGAGATTGATAGATTAAACTATGTGAACGTCATCCTCATCCCTTAAAAGGCCGAGGTACTCAGGACAACAGATCTTAGGCCGATTAGTCTGTTGAACGGCTCCTTTAAGATTATCACTAAGGTGGTAGCGAATAGGTTAGCCCCACATCTCCCTGATGTCGTGGGGGGGGGGGGTCACAAAGTGGTTTTGTTAAAGGAGGGGACATCATGAATAGCGTAGCTTTAGCACAGAAAATTGATTTTAGAGGACACATGGAAAACACGAATGGATTCTTACTCAAATTGGACTTCAAGAAAGTATACAATATGGTGGATTGAGAATGTCTAAAGGGAGTGCTTACGCTTAAAGGTTTTGGGACAAAATGGAGAATGTGGATGAGAATGTGTGTTAGGGGTGGGAAATCTTCTTTACAATTCAATGGCCAGGTGGGTCGAGAAATTAGGTCTTGCAGGGGCCTTAGACAGGGAGACCTATTTTCACCTCTGCTCTTTACATTGATTGCTGATGGGTTAGCAGAGATGATCAAGAAAGGGAAAGAAAAGAAGGTTATCAGTAGGCTAGCAATCAAAGGAATACCTGATACAGTTACTATCCTTCAATATGTGGATGAACCTTACTGTTTGGGGCAGCAAGATTAGAGGAAGTAGTGGCAATAGGGATGATACTTACTTGTTTTGAATCATTTTCTGGTTTGAGAATTAACCGAAGTAAGAGCAGTGTTACCTCATTTGGTGAGGGCTTGTCTACCTCAATTCTAGATATTAAAGAGTACCTAGGATGCGAGATAGGGGAGTTCTCCTTGAAATACCAAGGTACTCTAATTAGACCCAGTGGATTGTGAAGGGAGGAATGGATGTCATTAGTAGAAAAGGTGGAAAAGAGGATGGCAAGTTGGAAGGGTCGGTTTTTAACTTTAGGGGGGTAGGATAACGCTGATTAATTCGATATTGAGTAGCCTACCAACCTACCTATGTTAATATATGAACTCCCAAAGTGGGTCATTCAAAGAATCAATAAGAGTAGGAGGAATTTCCTATCGAGAGCAGTGAATGAGCATAATAAAAGGTTCACAACCTAGTAAACTGGGGACGGGTGTGCAAGATGAAGGAATTTTGGGGACTAGGGATTTTGGATCTGAGAGACATGGATAAAGCCTTAATGAGCAAATGGTGGTGGAAAATAAGGAAGAAACAGAATAGTTGGTGGTGTAAATCGTTTTGGCAATACCAGATGAGGAAAAGGTTTAGATATGGGGGGAGAAGTGCTACCGGTAAGGCTTCTACCCTATGGAAAGGGGTGGCGAAAGTTGGTGATATTTTCCATGCTAACACTTACTGCTAGCTGATAAACGGAAAGGATACGAGATTTTGGAAGGATAGATGGTGTGGCCACAATACCATTGAATCACTTTTTCCAGAAGTTGCTAAGGAAGCCGTTAGTGTTGATACCTTAGTAGCCGATGTTTGAAGAAATGGAAGGCTTAAAATTCAACTGCAGAGTCAATCGTCTCAGAGATGTCTAACGAAGCTACAAAACCTCAAAGACTTCATTCAGAAGGTAGGAATGCAAGCTCACGGGGTAGAGGATATGAGACTTTGGAGATTAGACTCGAGTAGAAATTTTACAATTACTTCAATGTACAAGTGGCTTAATGACGATGGAATTAGAAGCAGGGAGGCCAGAACGATGTGGAAGACTAACGCTCCAATGAAAGTTAAAGCTTTATTATGGTTGGTTATTAATGATGTGATCCTTTCAAAGAAAAACTTGATCAAGCGTACCATCCCGGTGGATGATAAATGCTTCAGATGCTTATTAGAAATTGAATACACATAATATATTTTATTATCTTTTCCTAAAGCTAGGGTAACATGGGAAGTTATATGTTTAGGTTTTGGACTAACTTTATGCCCGACCTCTATTCAAGAGGTCTGGGGGGAATGGAGAGAGAGTAAGATTAGGAAAGAAAATAGATTAGCTTGGGACATCGCTGTTGCTGCAATTTTGTGGGGTCTATGGCTAAACTGAATTGATTTGCTTTCGTCAAATCAATAGTAGATTCACTTTCATGAAATATAAAATACTTTCCTTTGTGGATGCGTGGGTAGATCAAGCGGGCACAAAGAAGAGGTTGTGTTTGGAAGAGGAGGAGGATTCGACGAGTGGAGCCACCCATGTGATGGAAGGTAGATGACTACGGGCCTTCTAAGTATCATGTACTTTTGATTAATGTTTTTAAGATGTAATTTTGGTTATTGACGTTTCAGATCATTATAAGATCTGTGCTCTTTAGATTTACTTAAGTATGTTGGTTTCTATTGTACTATGTTTCATTAACTTTTTATTAATTAAATTGTTGCTGCTTATTTTGGTGTGGGAGCAAACATATAGTGAATTTATATATTGAAAGAAACTACTAAAGATCTAACATTTGATCGTCGCCGCAAAAAAAGTTGTTGGATCTCCCAAGATTGAATCTAGATTATGGTAAGATCATCGCTGCAAAATGTGGTTGGATCTCCCGAGATTGAATCTAGATTGTTGAAAGATCACCTTAATCTAAATCTGACGGTTGCTGACATGGTCGATAAACCTGCAAAAATTCTGAAACACTCTGGGTGGTCCCGGCAACAGACCCTCTGACGCTCAAGTCATAACTAGAGAAATAAATTGCCATTTACCTTCTAACTGAGAAGCGGGGAGGGTAAGGCTGAGAAACAGTTTAGGCGATTGATATGAATCCTTTATCTCATATTGATTCTCCCCCTTAAGAGATAAGATTCACTTATCTGGGGATAAGAGATTTAACATACAAACCTCATGGGCTGGGTGTCTCTCCTAGTGTGGTCAGTCGGTTTTAATGGGCATGGGAGCGGCTCATGTCTTGTAGATAAGTCTGAAGATGACCCGGACTTGTTAAAGAGGCCCATTATGGTTAATTTACCTGTAAAAGCTTTAGGGTTTGTGCTTGAATCGTAGCGCCCGGATTTGCTACGATTTACCATTATCATAAACCTCCCACTCACAGAAAACAATTTTCTTGACTTTCGGAAAGTAGTTCATCTTATTTAAGAGTTCTGGAGTACAATCTTAGCTTTTATGAATGATTGGAGATATCTAGAACTGATCAGAAGCCTCTAGAGGCGGCAAATATTTTCTCGGACTTTTCTAAATTATTTTAGAATTTTCCATAATTTTTCAGATTTTTAATAATTTTTCCCCAATTAATAATTGTTTTTTCGAATTTTTTTAATTATTCCAATTTTTAATTATTTTTCCTAATTTAATAATTATTTTTGAAATTTTTAATTAAAATTTTTAATTATAAAGGATTTTTGGGGATTTATTATTAAATTATCAAATAGGGAGCGAAACATGGAGCAATCGCGCATGTTGATCACAACTTAGCTCGCCCGTTGATGGGTTTGAGCGGCTGTAATGTGAAGGCAGTGGATAAGGGGCAACATGGCTTTATTTTTTGCGTCGATCTCACGCCAGCTCACTAATCTGAACAATCAAAGCAGAGCGGTGGGGATGAAGGTAGCGACGTGGCTCGATCTCAAGCATCCATCTCGAGCAGACTCGAACTTCTAAATGATCTGATGGCTATCGACGATTGCGTCAACCCTTCAGCTCACCTGACCATCTCGCCGAGCAACAACTCATCTTCTTCTTCTTTTTTTGAATTTTTTGGGCGACCTAGGCATTGGGCGAGCTATGAGCTCAGCAGGTTTGTCGTGGGCGTCCTATCTCCTTCTTCATCGAACTACCTCATAGGAGAGGCCTCCGACGACCTACCTTTCTGGCGAGCAAGGATTTGGGTGATGCAGCTCGGCGAACTGGTGATGGAGCTCGGTGGACTGGTGATGGAGCTCGACAAACTTTGTTTTGGGCAATGGAGCTCGGTGGACTGGTGATGGAGCTCGGTGAACATTGTTTTGGGCTATGGAGGAGCTCGGCAATGCTGCCTTGGGTGAGGAATGAGATCGGGAGTGCTTATATGGGCGAGAAACGAGCTCGGTGGTGTTGTTTTGGGAGAGTTATGAGCTCGGCGATGCTGCTTTGGGTGAGCTACGAGCTCGGCGGTGCTAGGGAGATGATTAGAGTTTCTTCACTGAGCTGAGGTGTAGGCGAGCTTGGCGCAGCTTTGTCGGTGAGCTTCTTTGGCGAGTTGGGGTGTGGGCGAGCTCGACGGAGCAATGTCGGTGAGCTCCTTCACCGAGCTGAGGTGTGGGCGAGCTTGACGGAGCTTTAAGGTTTTGAAGTTGGGTTCTTGCATTGGCTTCGAAGCTTCTTGTTGATCATAACCTCAGTGATCTCCTTCAAGGTGCTGACTGGTTCTATCAACTTCTCGATCCTTTTGAATGAGTTGGGTTATAAGGAGTTATGGTTTGATTATCCCCGTAGCTTGAGGTTGGGCTTTATTCAACTTAGAATGCTCATCCTCAAGTTTGAGTTGCTTTCTCCTTAGCCCCTTTGCTGGCCCAGGTTGGATCTTCTCTTGAACTTGATATCGGGTTTGGCTAAGTTAGGTTTTAGCCAACTGTGAAGTTTGGATTCATGTTGGGCTTTAACTCGAAGTCTTCTATTCCTTCGAGGTTGGGTTTTTTAACTCAGCTATTTACCTCTAGTGTGTGGTTGAAGCTTTGCAATCGGAGGTAGGGTTTACCGAAGGTTTTTCGGAGTCGTAACCCCCATTCCTGTTTATACGGGCTTGTATTTATTTTCTTCGTATTCCTGAATTTTAATTTTTCCAAACAAGTCCTACTATTCTTTTGATTCCGATTTCCTTTTTTTAAATATTCGATTATTTCATCTAGCCCGGGTTTCTAATCCAACCTATAATTGTGTATATTTATTTATTTGTAAACATCCAAGCCTAATCCTATTTATTTTGTGCACCCAAAACCCACCCTATAATTGTTTATTTCATTATTACATTGTGAGCCCACATGCAAGCCCTAACCCAATGCCTTATTATTAATCGATTCTTTTAATTTAATGTGTAGCCCATATCCACAAGCCCACACAAACCCAACATCTTCTTAACAGCCAAAATCCCCACCTCCTAAAATTATCTAACTGAAACCCCACCAATTACTCCCCATAACCCCTACTAATCCCTCAAATAAACCCCCCATCTCTCTCTCTCTCTCCTTCTCTTTCTGATTATACCGAAACCCAGCTCCACTTCATTCACCTTGCGACTCTTCCCCTTCCATCATCTTCAACCTCATCATTGCAATCTTCCCCCTCACCTCTCTATGCCCTTGCTAGCGCGCTCCGCTCACCACCCTCCTGCTGCCTTCCACCGTCCTGCTCGCAACGCCGTCGCCATCCACCGTTGCTGCCTTCATCCATAGCAGTTGCAGCCACCGCAAGCCCCTGTCCCTCTTTCAGCCCTTGCCTTTGTCTTCGATGCCCTCCTTCAATTACGACTGCAGTCGAGCCCTCCATCGCCAACGTCGCCGCCCATCACCTCTCCCTTACCGCTGCTTCCCTTAGCTTCATCGCCGACCGCCTGAACCCATTGCCACAACCCTCTCCTTCTTCATCATTGCCACCTGCCCCTCGCCACTATAGCCTCGTCGCCCATCTCCTCAGCATCTCGAGCCCCTCACTGACATCCCCATGCTGCCCCACCTTGCTCGCAGCCCGCACCCCAGCAACCACCGCAGTCACCTCGAACAGCCCCGTATACCACCTCGGTGCCCAGAGCCTCCCCCCCTCTCATCTCATTCCCTGCCATTGTCAGCACCACTCGACTCCCAACGCACCTTGTTGTTGTTGCACCCCGTTGCACCATCCAACGTCCTTCGCTGCACTTCACCTGTAACGCCCCGAATCCCAAATACAACTGAATTCGAGATATTCTACAGGATCTTTCCACTTCCTTTAGTAAAATTTTACAAGGAAATTTGAACTTTTCACTTTACATCAGAGTTTACATAAAACTTTACACTTTACATTGCACAGCGGAAGTAAAATTTACAACAATTGAATAAATGTACAACGATATTGGATAATCTTTAAGCATCCTTTCCTCTTTAATCTTTATCATGTCATTTACCTGCATATAAGACTGTGGGTACGTCAGTTTATTCAACCGACGAACATTATACACGGCCATCCTCTCTATGCCGGAAATAGTATAACTTATTTTTCATATTTAATAAACACAAACTTGTCACATATCAAACTAAAGAGACTACCCTATTGATGTCGTGTTGTGATTGTGCACTTAGTCCTTAATGCAATTATTTATATTAGATGACACTAATGCATACTTGTTCGGATTCTATGCATCTCATACTACATAGGTCCGAGGGCAAGCCTCTTAATCGTTCTTCATCTTTGTAGGGTTTAATCCCACGCCATGACTTAATCTACTACTGTAATTACGATAGGTATCTTAGATGATCTATGAGTGCAAGCACGTGTACAGAAAACCTAGAGGGGAATCCCACGTCATATCACGACGCATCGTGAAGACAGCCTGTGGCAATTCAGCCTCCTTCATGGCACACGATCCTCATGCAGTCACCAAACATCCCACAAGCGCCACCACCGGGACGGTACTCTGGAGCAGTATCCACGTCATGTCACGACGCATCGTGAAGACAGCCTGTGAAATACTCTCACGCCGCCAATCCGATGGCCCTCAACTCATGTTTTTCTCCTACTTTCATCACGTCTCCACTATGTACTAATCCTTAGTTTTTATCAAAATCATGAACAAAAATCAATGCTCTAGAGTTAGCCTCTCAACTAAACCGGACTTATTCATTCATTCAAACATGACCAACCTTGGTCTTTCTTTTCAATTTTCCATTTATTTCCAAGTGTCGGGGGGAGACTTAGCTACTCTTTTTGTTTCAATTTTCAATTCACAATTTCCAATTTGAGCATTTCTAACTCATAAATTCCCATGTTGAGTTATCATACTCAAAAGTATCTCTCTTTTCCAATCATGATTTCTAATTCATTCAAATAGTCCATTACTATACATGGAATTCAATTATTCATCATGTAACTCATGAAATGTTATTTTCACATAAAAGCCCACATCACTAATTATTCAATCAAAGGTGAACATTTACACTTCATAATTTCCACACTATTCTCAAATGAGAATAATTTGCATCACATCACACAATATAATTTCTTTTTGCCACATTAATTTTCTAATCCTTCATTTCAAGTCATTTTTGCAAGACATAATTTCACAAGGAATATCAATGTGGAACCATAGTTCTATTTATTCATTTAGTCACAAATTATACTTTACTTTATGTAAATCATTTCCAAATTATTTTTAATAAGTCCCATATATTTTTAGAAGAATAACAATATTTTTTTCATAATTTTTGGATCACCAAAACACCCAAAAAAATATTTTTTCTAAACTGCCGAAGCCAAGGATCGAACCCAGGATCACAGAGAACACAGCCGAAGGCACAAGCCACTAGGACACTTGCGCCAGCGGTAAAAAGAGGCTCTGAGAGTATTAAATACACTCGGCCGCTGATTCTTATACTTTTAAAAATTTATGAAACAAAATATGGTGCCACAGGGATTCGAACCGACCACCACAGGGAACCCAACCGCACGTTCTGACTACTTGAGCTACGTGCTCAGGTTGTCAAGGTACAACTTAAATTCTTTTTACTACAATTCTCTCTGTTATTAAGACAATTTGATATTCAACAAGTCCTCATTTCATTTTGTTTTTATAAAAACTACTGAAAAATTCCAGATTGACTAACATTATCATAAGTTATATTCCAGTATAATAAAATAATTTTTTTCCAATAATCAAAACACATTTTTCATACATTTAATTGAAATGGTGGACCATCACTACCACACTTCTTCTTTTTTGACATTTCTCAACAACTAACGCCACTAATCTCTTTATTAGCAAACTATACATTCATTCTCTATTTTTAACCTTTTATCATACATACCAATCTATAACTTAATTCATTTATTTCAATATGACACAACGATCCATTTAATCACATGAAGTAGCATTGTCAATCTACTACCTTTGTGTATATAATTTGTGATGTAGAAACTGAAACTTTCTTCAACAATCCATGGTTATAATTACTCCATACAAACTTAGATTTTTCACATACATTTGCACACCCACATTCCAATTAATTCATAGGTCAATTTTCCAATTAAAAGCGTACTCTTATTAATATTTTTCATGCTTCATTCATTCAATTTAATCTAGAATTGATTTTGTTGTGATTAGATAGTAAACACCTGGACCTTATGGTTGTAAATCAGATTTGGATTAAGTTATGGAAGACATTTTGTTGAGAAAAACCCTAATGGGAGAATTAAGAATTGAGATCATGAGAATATGAGATTGGAGAAATTGATTGATTGAGTAATGTAACCATGATGGAGATTATTGAGAATTGTTTATTTGCCTGGATATAAATTAATTTTATGATCGATGAATCTTTAGAATACTCCCGTTTGATTTGTGTTCAGACCTATACTTTTTGTAAATCTGTAGCCGACAGTCGACTGGACTGCGAAGCAGTCGACTGGTACGAGCCTACTGTGTATTTTCAGTCTTTGAGTTTTGTTCGGGACAGTCGACCTAGACTGAGGTCAGTCGACTGATCCTCTGTTTGTGATTTTGTTCAGTCCTTTCGGGACAGTCGACCTACGACCTTTCAGTCGACTCAAATACTTAGATTATTTTGATGAGGACTATTTGAATTTGTCTCGGGGCAGTCGACTGATGACTTGTCAAGTCAACTGGTCATGCCTTAGATTATTTTTTGTAAAATGTTGGGATATGTCCTCTAGACAGTCGACTGGTCCTTTATGCAGTCGACTGGTCCTGAAGGATCTTTGTATTTGATTGTGAGATATTTTGTTTAGTGTTTGATTTTAAGATGTTCAGTTAAGTATTTGTTTTTGAGATGTTCAGTTAAGAACATGATTTTGAGATATTTTGTTGAGCCACTTGTTAAGTGGAATTTGTTCAGATATTTGTTTTTGAGTCTCTAGAGGTAGGTGACCCTAGTATACCGGTGTTTGTTCAGTTATTTGTTGAGGCCCATCGAGGCAAATTTTCAGTTATTCAGATTTTTAGTCCGGTAGGGTACACTACTCTAGGAGATTTGTTCATTAACCCAAACTAATAAGGACAGGCATTAGTAGTGTCATGACGAATGGGAACTTGAGTTATGCACCTCAGTATGGCTTTTGATGTAGGATTTAATCTCCTGAATTATCCAAGTAGTTAACTTGTGATGTGTGATTTATCTCCGGAATTATCCAGGTAGTTAACCTGTGATGCGAGGTATTTCTCCTGAATTATCCAAGTAATTATCTTGAGATGTGGGATTGAACTACGGAATGATCGGAGTCGAGGCGACGCTTTTGGGGTATTATTGTGATAAGGAATCTATGTTTAGATGTGGGATGATCTCCTGAATTATCCAGGGAAAATACCTGTGATGTGGGATCAATCTCCGGAATGATCAAGCATGGGCAAATTATCATAGTCTATCTTCATCTCTTAGTAGTCATCGTTGTCAGCATGTCGTCATGATGTTTTCTTGAATCACTTTTATGCATTCGGATTTCCTGTTTTTTACACACTTGGCTTTTGGTTTTGGTATCACCCATTATTCTTTTGTCGTACTTCATACTTTAGTGTTTGATTATTATTTGTTGGATATTATGTTTTAAGTTCATTTATGCTATTGGTTTGATTTGTTACCACTCACACCATTTATGGCTGACCCCGTAGTTTTGGGGTTAGGGTTCAACTCTAGCCTCACATGTTGCAGGTTATTGCTTAGATTGGAGGTTGGATGCTTGAGTGGGCAGTTTGAGATAATTGGATTATTTAGTGATTGGTGTAAAACTGTAAAGGATATTTGAGATCATTATTGAGTTGTAAATAAAATATTAATGTGTGTTGAGATGTTTAGACTTCCGCTGTAATTGTAATAATTGTTGTAATAAAGAAGAAAAATTTTAGTGGTGTTGTTGGTGTTTATTGTTGTATTGAAGTGGATTGCTGGGATTTCGCCACTTATTTTCTAAGCTCTCATATTAGAAATTTGGGGCGCTACATGGACGGCATTGACCTTCATTGTCTTTCTAAAATTTCCTCGGTCCTTCATCGCTTGCAATCTTTCAATTATTCCCAAAAGGTGAATCGTTGTTACCTTGAGGATAAAGAGCTTCCTCGACTCTAATATACTTATCACTCATTTCCAGGAGTCTTTAGGATGCTTCTTCACGAGGGAAGCCTTCAGTTCTTTGTGAGTGACGTTGTGGCGGAAGGTGGCAGCCACCACTGATAAGTTTAGGGAAGAGATAGACCTTGTTTCGACTGTGAGCGCTTGAGAAAAAGTTTTGGCAGTTCTCCATCCTTTTGTTTCAATCCCAATAGGGAAACACTTGTTTTTTCAGTGTTGTGGCTAGTAACGAAGTGTGCTACGAAAAGCTCCTCGAGTTGGTCGAAGGAGAATATTGACTCTAGAGTAACGCGGGAATACCATTCCTTTATTGATCCTTTCAAAGTTGCAGGTAATGTTCGACACATCAGTGCATCGTTGGTGTTGTAGACCATCATGAGAGTTTTAAACTCTCAATATAATACGCCGGGTCAAATTCACCATCATATGATTCGAATTTAGGAGCTTTGAAGTTCTTTGGAATTGGTGCATCAGGGATGAATTTGCTGAATGGAGGTCGACTGGGGCGGTAAGCCCTGCTGGAGCGGGTTCCCTTCATTCTTTATTTGTTTCAGACGATCTTCTACTTCTCGGATGCAGCGAAGGTGTCACACCTCGCTTCCCAAAAAGAATACGAAATACGGATACGCAACTAAGCCCAGTGAATGATTTTCATCATCCATAAGCTGTCAGGAATCTTTACAATATTTCACAGGAATAATCAGAGTCGGAAGTAAGAGAAGTCAACCAAGCATGCATATATGAATCAAAATACCAACAGGATTACTTGAAACAAAATATATTAATCTCAAATAAATCAGATCTGAATATCAATATCCTAGGTCACATTGCCCAAATATAAAATAAATCCAAGTATCAAATACAATATTCAAATAAGCAACAGAAACTAATAATAAAAACTCCAGCACTAATATCTCATATCACCAACTCTATCTGGCAACTGGTCTCCAAAATCTGCAATTTAATAAATTGCAGAAAGAGGAAAAAGAAAACAAACTCTTGTCAATGCAACTTATTGGATCAAAATTCAGGGTTCATCCCAATTAAGTCTAGTTATACTGTGCAAATTATTGGATCAAAATAATACTTTTAACATCACGGTAAAAATATATTACTCTTCAAAATTCATAGAAAACAAAATCTGGAAATCTTTCTACACCTCTATAGTAAAATAGACATAACTTACAATCCATAAATCAAAACTGAGATCTGTCAGAAGGGTTGGAAAATAGACAGAATTCTCTACAGTTCATGTTCACAAAATATTTTCAAATAGTGACCTTAATGGGGTCTAAAATACTGACCAAAACGGGAAAACCGGCAAAGCTGAAAATATCCTTCGTGCACAAGATTAACTAGTTCACATAAAACTCATCCAAATAATAACCAAACATGAAATATAGTGCACTAGATGTCCAAACAACATGGTATAGGGTATTTCATAAGTCCACAACAAGTCTACTACAAATAACACGAACGAGCACATGATATTATATGAACAACACGCGTATATACAACAAGAAGTGGTCAACCCTAGGTTATTTCATGTCATATATGTCGTGAAGAAACTATAGTTGAATCAACACAATAGAGACAATATCAACAAGGGGTTTCACACACAAACTGTCTCTAGACACCACCTACACTATAGGTGGTATTTAGTACTTGTATTACACAAAGAAAAGAATACAAGTTACTTGCTTGAGAGACGACGACAGAAATGACGATGCAAAGACAATAACGGAAATGGATTCCCGGGCACGAATACGAGCGAACGAATAGCCCACAAACCACGAACAAGAACACGACGAAATCAAACACGGAGACAACCCACGAACACAAAAATGAACTTCGAACACAAACCATGAATTAACGAACAAAAACCGCACAACCATACGAACACAACGAGACCAACCCACGATCACTCTCGCACACAAGAGAGGGAGAGCATCAGGGCCACGGTTGGTTAAGTGCGGGGCTGAACTGGCCGGAGTGTCGACGGGGATGGTGACACTGGCGGATGGCGACGGCTGCTGGACGACTGTAGGGCGCTGCTGCAGTTGATGCGGGTATTGCTGAGGTCGTCTATGGAGAGGAGAGGAAACGGGGGGTTGTTCACTGCTGTTAACATTAGCAGGAGGGCATGCAGGGTGTCGTCGGGGCTGCTGCTGACTGGCGCCTGCATTGGCCTTGCTGGCGGTGCGAGGTAGGAAGGCACTGAGGTGGAGCGACTGGGCGGAGCGACGTAGGAGGGTCGCGCCAAAGGGGAACTGGGTTCTGCTGCAGGAGACGGGGAGAGGAGAGGGCAGCACATGGGAGATCGGAGTAGGGTTGAGAAGGAGGCGGAGGGTGCTAGGGCGGCTGCGGGAGAGGAGAAGGGAAGGAGAAGATGAGAAGTCGGGAGAGAGAGAGACGGGGTAGGGGAGCGGCTAGGGTTGAGAAAGAGAACAGGGATAGAACAGGGAGATGATATATAGGTAGGGATGGGTTAATAGGGTTAGGTGGATATATGGTGACGGCTGAGGGGTAAAACAGCTTTAGGGTGTAACTGGGTATAAGTATAGGGTTGGGGATTAGTTTATTGGGTTTTGGGGAAGTTAACTGGGTATGGGTATCCAATAGGGTTTTTAAATGGATTAGGGTTTTTAAAAAATTCAATCAAAAAATAAAATAACTTATAAAAATATTGTTTATAATAAAAATGTAATTGGCATTACAAAATAGAATTTATTTAAAATACTACAAATACAGTTAGTAAATAAAAGTGAATTTTTTAATAACCAGTCAAAAATATCAATAATAACAATAATACTAATAACAATAATAATAAGAAGAAAATGATAAAAATAATAATGTTAATTATAATAACAGAAATAATAATAATAAGAGTAATAATAACAAAAAAATATGAATTGTGTTACAATATAAAAATCATAGAAATAGTTACAAATAAAGTTATTGATCAAAAATAGATTTTAATAGGAGATCCAATAGTACAATTTGACAAAAGAAATTGAAAGCGGTAAAAATAATTTACGAAAATTTTAAATACAGAAAAATACACATAAAATACGTATTTGGGAAAACATGGGTTACAGAAGGACTTTGTCATCCTTCCCCTTGGATCTAGTTGAGTCATTGGATTCTTCTTCTCTTGGAGGAGTAGAGTGGCGGCTCCATGAGCGTCGACCCTGATCATGAGTTCCCCGTATAGTTTGGAGATGTCATGCTTGAAGTTTTCCAATTAAGCTATAGTTATTGGAGCCTCTTGCTCTTTGTTTCTCTCAAGATGTTTTCGACTCTCGCGAGTCGGGTTTCTTTCTCCAGTGTGCCCCCTATGAGAGGAGTATCTCGATATCGGCAATCGAGGATAGTTGCTTCTCCGGTTCACTTGACATTCTGAGTGGGATGCCTCGGTCAGGGTACGCCTCTCATCCAAACGGATCCGCAAATCGATCCCTTGTTGTCTGGCATTGATAATTTGACGGAGATCGCTCGACCCTTAGAGACCTCACGAGGCTATTGAGTCAGTGGCAGCAATATGGACTAAAATATGGTCGTGCATAGGGTGTTATTTATGATGGCTTTGTCCGGAGCCCCTCGGTGCCTCTCGTTGTAGGAGCTTGATTAGGCTGTTGGGGCTGATCTATCTTGTGATGAGGAATGGGGTCCTCCACGGGAGGAGCTAGTTGATGAAGATAGTTGGTTCGATGTCTTGAGGTCGTTGCTCTCCCTCTTACTCTTGGTGGCATAGCAGTAAGTCAGATATTTGATGTAGATCTGTGTAGTTTTCCACAGACGGCGCCAATCTGTTGCTGCTTATTTTTGTGTGGGAGAAAACAGATAGTGAGTTTATATTTTGAAGGAAACTACTAAAGATCTAACCTTTGATCGTCGCCAGCACCATGATCTAAATCCGACGGCTGCTAACGTGCCCAATGGACCTGCAAAAAGCCTGAAAATAGGGTGGCCCCAGTGACAAACCCTCGCACGCTCAAGTCAGAAGCAGACAGAGAAAGATAGTTTGAGAGAGAGATTGTCCATTACCTTCTGACTGAAGAGGGGAGGAGAGTATTTATAGGTCTGAGAAACAGTTTAGGAGATTGATATGAATCCCTTATTTCTTGTTGATTCTCCCCCTTAAAAGATAAGACTCTCTTGTCTGGGAATAAGATATTTAACTTACAGTCCTCATGGACTGGGTGTCTCTCCTAGTGGGCCCAGTCGCTTTAATAAACTTGAGAGCGGCCCATGTCTTGTAAATGAGTCTGAAAAAGGTTCGGACCTGTTAAAGATGTCCCTTATGGTTAATCTGCATGTAGAAGCTTTAGGATCAGCGTTGGAATCGTACAGCCCTGATTTACTACGGTTTTTACCATTATCAGAAATGGTGACGAGGTCATCTTCTTCTCCAAAAAAACTAAAAAAAAAGTCTGTAGAAAGAAATGTAAAACCTCAGATAAGTTTGAACGTTACACTTCTATCCCCTAATAATACATTCATTGGTCACTATAGATTCTAATTCCCAAGTACCCTATTCTAAAGTAATTTTCACCTTCTCCCAAACATTTGTAATGTCTGAGTGGTGGGAGATCAACAGTATCTGTTATGGAGACAAAGACAAACAATTATCGTTAATATTCTTTTGCAAACAAGCTTTCTCCTCGTAGCCTCTGCCTTCACCGTCTTCCCCAACCTGCATCACTCCACAGCTGCCACCTTCTCCTCCATGCTCTCCGAACTTGAGTTGAGTGGGTGTGGGCCCAACGAGAGGGCCTGCCACCCCCCCAAACCCCCGATGTCTGAAACACCTACACCTTCAACTCCCCCGCTCCACCCCCACTTCATCCGATGCCACATATTCCAAAACCAACCTCTGCACCAATCACATTGGATGTTCCCACTGCTCCCCCTCATCCCCTTCAGCTGAACAACCCCCCGAAGGGGGATGCTCCTAGGCTCAGACAAGCACTCTCCCCCACACGTGCACACCGTAGTGCACATCAGCGACTGGAAGGGAGAGGCCAGGATCATCACCGCCAAGATGAGGGGCTCTACAGGGGACGGGCTCATAGAGGGGGCCCTCCTACTGGCCACCACGGGCGTAAGAGAACTCCCCCATAGTCCAGCGTCACCCTCAGAGAGGGTTACGATCAGAGGGACTACGATCATCGACGACAATTCCAAACACATCTCCAGTACCAACCAAAGAGGACAGACCCACAGAGCAACTCATCGGAATACAACCATCACCACAAACATCAACGATCACACCACTACAAACCTCTACAAACCCCCACTACCTCTGACCACCACTTCAACCACCATGCTCCACCACCTCAGGGGAATTCTAAACCTATACTTAAATCCAGCGTCGAGCGGGCCCATGATAGGGATCCGCAAAACGGGATTACAGCGGATGTTGAATCCATTGAAGGTGGGGAACAATGGGTTCAGGTTATTAGCAAGTCAAACAAGAGACAGAAAAAATCCCTAACTCCTCAAATCGAACACGAAAAGATACAATGGAAAGGAAAGCGCAAGCTGGTACCCTGTTTCAACTGCAGCGATTTGGGCCATTACAGGAAAGATTGCACTAAAGAAGTTAGATGCCTCAAGTGTATGAAATGGGGTCACCTCTCATGTGTGTGCACAAATGTGGTCGAAACCAACAATGATGATGAATGCCCGGTGAGCAGAGGCAGGTCTTCCGATAACCCTACCTTAATTCGGCTAGCAAAGAGCCTGGACACAAACAAGAACGAAGAGAAATGGCTTCGGCAATGGTGTGCAGTTGCCAAGGTAAGGTCAGGGAGCCCATCGGAGACGCACCTTCTACAAGATCTAAACTCAAGATAGCCAATAAGGGCGCACAGAGACTGGGTAGAGAAGAAAATGTACCACCTCCAATTCCTCATATCCTTCCCATCGCTAGAGAAGGTGGTCGAGGTAATTGGCATGGGAACAGTGGACTTCGGCAACTTCAAGTTGAAATTTTTTGCAAGGTCACCAAGTGTCAGAGCGGAGCTACCACAGGACGACAAATTTTGGATTTGGATCCATAATATGCCGCTCCCCTTTTGGAAGAGGGAGGCCCTTCAAGAGATCATCGCTGACTTCAGTACCATCGATGAGATCGACGAGAAGACAGTTCGATGGTATGAGATTGTATCGGCGAGGATTCTCATAAGGAGTGCTGGCATCTCCTGATGTCCCGATTTGCTAAAGTGTTCTCCTTCGAGGAGTCATATCGAATCCGTTTTGTGCTTAACAAGCGAGCAGAGTCAGCAACGGAGCTATCAGCCATCACTTCCCCCACTCCTTCATCTGCACTCGGAGATGACCGATCTTACACGCAGGTGGTCTCTCCAAAATGGGATTTGACCATAGACGGGGCCGATGAAGTGGAACGGGCGCACCGGGAGCTCATCAGAGTGGCGAGAGGGAAGGAGCAAAGCCATGAACACACGGCAGAGGGATCAGAACCAAAGGAAATTTCTCCGATCAAAGGTGGTCGAGAACGAGGCTTGACCAACAGATCCAACGGCCAAGATGGAAGGAAATCTGTGAATCTGAACACACTACCAGATTTAAGTGGTCTTCCGACTCCATATCTTTCCCATCGAAAGGAGGGGCCAAAGAAAGCTCAAAATGGCAGTCAACTCCTCGAAGTTGGTAGGGGAAGTGATGAGAGGAGCAGAGAGGGGAGGCAGGACGTAATAGAGAGAAAAATGGCAAAAATACCTTAGAAATCGACATGCAAAATGACATGCAAAGTCGAAATCCGAAAAGGTAAAAGTTGATGACTTTGGGTCAAGAGACGGTACGGAAGGCTACCATTTTGGGGAAGACGACAACCAAAAGTCGGAGCGGTGACAGAGACTCAGACCCAAAAGGAAAGAGGATTGCTCAGAGTGGAAAGTTTCAGAAGGAGGGAAAATTGGGTAATAGCAATGAAGAGAGAAGAGCTCAGAATGGAAAGAAACAGAAGGAGGGAAGCTTGGGTAATAGCTTCAAAGAGAGAAACGAAGAGCATCTCACATCGAGTCTGGCGCTAAACCCTTCGACTTCTGTGCTCGGCGCTTCGTGCACAACGCCCACCTCTAACGAGGCACCACGTTGTGCTCCATCTGAAAAGGGTGACAGAAACGAAATACTGATGGACCACAGTGCCAACTTAGCTTATCGTGGTCCACACTCAGAGCGAACGAGCACTCAGAGTGAGAGGCTTTCATGTGAAGTAGCTTTTAACAAAGTTCATGGGCTTTCAAAGAGGCTTTGGCTCTCCGATGGGCCATTTATTATTGACGATAACGTATTTGATGATGGTCCTAGTAGTGTTGTAGGGGGAGTTTAAACATGGAGATTTTAAATGGGTCCAAAGAGGGGTCTAGCTTAAAAGACAGGGAACTACAACTGACTGTTTTCAAAGAGGGGTCCTTATACAAAAGCCCAATTAAGATTATCCCCATCTCACCTCCTGGAATAGATGAAGAAGATCGAGATGATAGACTAAATCTCGATGATAACTTTGATTACTCAGAGGGAGAGTCGCTTGACTCTGAGGGATTGGCTGAAGATCTTGCGGGTATCTCACCGGAGTTTGTTCCCTCGACTTTTCCTCCTTCACAGCCATTGGAGCCAGCCTACACTCCGAGCGGTTCAGGATTCAGGGTTCATAAAGTCGCTAAGATGGCTATTGAGGAGTCCTTAGATGACTACCTAGAGATTGTTGCAACCGCTAAGTTGACTAAGACAAGCGACGGAGGTACATGCTCTTTCCTATTTTCTATTTTTAATTTCATGACTGATAATGAAATTTTTAATCTAGCTAAAACCTGTGGTCTTGTGGTTACCGATACTGATAGGAATGCTTTCTTCCTTAATAAAATTAGAGGATGGAAGACCAATAGGGTTGTTCTTAATTTGAACTCGACACCCAAAATGAGTCACATTCCCTCCCCTATCCGTAGTTAATGAAGGCCCTATTCTGGAACGTTAGAGGCCACGGTAGACGGGGCAAGCGAAAAATGGTTAAGGAAGTCATAGCCAGGTCAAAGGCTAACATTGTGGGTCTCCAAGAGACCAAACTTTCACACATATCTAGACTTAGTAGAGTAGGGGGAAATCGAGTCTCCGAATGGAGAATGTCCCCATCAGTTGGGACGTTTGGGGGCATCGCTCTAGGTTTTAATCCCAACCTCTTTTGTTGTCTAGACGAGCTCTACGGGCAATTTTCTTTATCGGTATTGCTACAGCAAAAATCCGACCGGTGGACTCAATCGGTTACGGTGGTCTATGGACCGCATACTTTTGCCTCTAGAATGGCCTTCTAGACGGAACTAAGAGCAATCAAAGCACACTGGCCACACCCTTGGGTGGTGGGGGGCGATTTTAACATCACTAGATTCGCCTCAGAACACAGAGGTAGAAGATCCAATAACCCGACAGGGAAGCGTTTAATGAGGTCATCACGGACCTGGAATTGGTTGACATCCCCCTCTCTGATAGGCTTTTTCTCTAGTTAAACATGCAAGCGGCGTCCATTCTAGCTAAGTTAGATAGGATCTTGGTCTCCACGGACTGGGAGACCAAATTTCCGTTGTCATCGGCTAAATCACTTCCTAAACCAATCTCAGATCATGTGCCTATTTTCTTATCTTCCGGGAAAGATCAACCCATAAAATCGTCAAAGTTTCGGTTCGAGAAAGCATGGTTAGAAATCCAAGGTTTCCACCACATGGTCAACGAGAGTTGGTCTCGCCTGACCACGGGCGGAGAGGCGTCCGCTATATGGTGTGAAATTAGAAGACTCAAGGGCAAGCTCAGGAAATGGAACCAGACCAGATTTGCGTTAATTTGGAGAGCAAAGGAATCCCTTCTTGAAGGTATTGAGGAACTTGAGAAGACTGAAGAAACTAGGGATCTGCTACAGGAAGAGCGGAATCGATTGTTCCAATTCAGACAGGAAATTGACCAATTCTACAGGATTGAGGAAATCAAATGGCAACAATGATTCAGAATTTCGTTGCTCAAAGAGGGAGACACGAACACAGCATTCTTCCACTGATTTGCCAGTGCCCGGCGTAGATCTAACCTCATTCACTCGATCCACTCGGATTCCGAAATGGTACAAGGCGACGTTGCTATTAAGCTGGCTTTCTAGTTCCACTTCAAGCGCCTCTTTGGGCAAAAAGCGGACTTGAGAGTCCCTCTCCAATACAAATTCTGGTAAGACCAAGTAGGCAATTCCAATCCTAGGCTATAATCCCTCGAAGCACCCTTCACTTAGGAGGAGGTCTGGAAGGCAGTCCAACAACTTGGAAAAGATAAATCTCCAGGTCCACAGATGGTTTCCCGATACTATTCTATCAGATATTCTGAGAGGAAATCAAAGATGACTTGCTGAAGGTGATCGCAGACTTCTACGAGCATAAACTCAAATTAGGGAGATTCAACTCTGCGGAGGTTGTGTTGATTCCTAAGAAAGAAGACTCCCGACAAGTTGGAGACTTCCGCTCTATAAGTTTCCGTAACTGCTCTGTAAAGATCATTACCAAGACTCTCGCTAACAGCCTGGGAAAGGTAAAGGTAATGGATGACCTCATTAGTCAAGACCAGACGGGATTCATCAAAGGACGATGTATTCAGGACAGTATAGCAACGACTGAGGAGACTATCCATCAATCCACACTTCGAATTCTAAGAGCTACCTCCTTAAGCTGGATTTCAAGAAAGCCTATGACTCTGTTGAATGGGACTGTTTGTTAGAAGCGCTTGCTGGAAGAGATTTCGGGGATAGATGGATCAGATGGATTAACACTTGTCTTACCACCAGCAAAACAGCTATTTTGGTAAATAGGGTATCAGACCACCCATTCTCCTGCAAACGGGGGCTCAGACAAGGAGATCCGCTCTCACCCCTTCTCTTTACCTGTAACCCCCGTTTTTCCAAAAAGGTATTTTTCAATGTTTTCTGTATTTAAAAATTCCGCAAATTATTTTTCCGGTTTTTAAATTCTTGTCAAAATGTATTATTGGATTTTTCATTTAAAATCTATTTTTGATCCATAATTTTAGCTGTAACTAATTTTCTATGATTTTTGTATTTAATACAGTTCTTATTATTTTTATTATTACCTTTATTATTTTTATCATTTTATTATTATTAATATTGTTACTATCCGTATTATTTTGCTAGTATGGTTATTGCATTATTATTATATTTTTATTGTTAAAATTAGATAATTTCATAAATTATATTTATTAATTATGGTATTAATTTTCTTATTGGATTATTTTCATTTTATATTATTTTTCTTGCATTTTTGACCTCCGTGTGCTGTTGTGCGCCGATCGTCCGTTTTTCGCCATTTTGAGTTCTTTTTCGCATTTTCTTGGTCCCGTTTGTGTTTGATAATTATTTTTGGTCTATGATGAATTTTTAGGGGAGTTTTGATCAATTTGAGATTTTTGGCCCTTAAGGAGATTTTTAGGAGCCATAGGATTCATTGCATTTTGTATCTCCATTTGAAATCTACCCAATACCCATTACCCAATTGTATACATATTGTTTCCTATTGATATCCACTACCCATTAACCCACATTTGATTCCCTATAAATACCCCCTCATCTATTAATCCCTAACCCTAATCTTCTTTTTCCTTCTCTAATCAAACCCGGCCTTCCCCTCTCCTTCTCTTCTCTCCTGGCCTGCATACCACCCCAGGCCGACACCCCCTTGTGCTGCCCTAGCCATTGCCGACCATACAAACCCTCCCTCCTCCATCCATACAACTCCTTCTACATCAAAAACCCCGTCTTTTCCTCTCCTTTGGTGGCCGGCATCTCAAAACAGCACCCATCCATCTCAAAACAGCCCCCTACATCCCCTTCGCTGATTTGGATGAGTGGGTATCACCCGCTTCGAGTTCGTGCTTCAAGAAGACGGTCGTAGGCAAGATTCGGTTCGTGGGTTCGCTTGAAATCGCGCGTGGAAGGACTTTTGTTCGTGGGTTTTCTTTGAAGGCTTGGATTCGTCACGTTCATCATCACATAAAGGCAAGTAACTTGTACTTAAATTTCTTAGGTTGATACAAGTAGAAAGTTCACACATAGGATAGGTTGAGACTAGAGACGGACAAAGATCATGTTTTTCATTGTGGGTTTCGTCTCTATTGTTCAAAACAGGCCATAGACGACTTAGGACATGGAGTTTGATAGGATTGTGCCTTAGGAATCACCCAAACGCGGTTTGATCGCGTATGTGCCATATTGTGTACCCGATGTATGTTTGAACACCCATATGAGGAATAATAGATTTTTTACATGTTAGATACCCTCCATTATGACATTTGGACCATGGGTAGACGGTGTTTTGAATTTGGAAGAGTTTTGATGATTTTTGAGGAAGTTATGATGTTTTGAAGTTTGGTTGAGAAATCTGAAAATTAGGATTGAACTGGATTGATTGTTGTTTTTACCTGAATTAGAGTCCGAATCTCAACATGACTATTTCTGAGTAATTTGTAGAGAATTGAATCTAATTTCTAATCCCACTGATTTCACTCTGTTTGGAGTTTTTATGAATTAGTTATGATTATTTTAGTGACTGTATGCCGGTAGTTCCCAGATTTATTTCGGGGTAGATTTTATCACCAATTTATTTTCAAGATCCAAGTTAGACATAATTTTATGCCGCAAGATTTTGTCCAGTGTTTCACTATGATGTTAGGTAGTTCTCTTATTTTTTTGGTAATTAAAAGATGAGTTTTGAGTGATGCCTTACATCCTTTTCTATAGATCGCTTTTGCTGTAAACTGCGTGTAATTGTATGTTGAATGCCGTGTTCACCTTATTTCTAATTACTGTATGAATATTTCATGTGAGATATGAAAGTTGGGTAATTGTGTATACTTTCACCCTGTTTTGGCGGAAGTGGATTTTGATGCGCTGTGTGCAAGATATGCATGATTTTGTACAGCGGTGTTGAAGAATTCTAGATCCATCAAAACTGTGTTATGTGTTATTTTCTATTTTTGAAAACATATCTATACTTTCTGGAAAAATATGAAAATCTATATTTTGATACTATACATATAGGGGATTACCCCTGAATTTTCGTGGATTTAATTAACAACTTTGTATGCTGTTTTCATGTGGTTTAAGTCATTCCCTTGTTTTCTGGCTGTACATGAAAACTGTGTTGGAATGTTGTTTAAGTCGAGATGTCGTGAACTAGCATATGGATTTATTATACCCGTTAGAAGCGTGTGGAAGTCTAGTTTCCAGATCCTTCGACGGATCATGATTTGCATGCCTGTAGATCTTTGGATCACTGTTTATGTACATACTGGTCTTGCTGTCCTGTTATTAAACATACACTAATTTGCTCGTATTTGTGAATGTTTTGCACCTATACTTGCTGATCTAATTTCCTGAGTCTAAACCTGATTATAACCTGTTACTCTGACGTTAGTTAGCACACTCTCATGCCTGTTGATGATCTTAATAATAAAAGTAATCAAGCCGGGGTTTAATGGGACAGATCTAGTAGTGGATAGTGCAGAAACGTGTACTCGGAAGGGGGCCCGTGTTTCCCATATTTGGAATTTGGTATATGATTTGGTTAATTTGGAATTTCGTATATGATTTGGATTATTTGGAATTTGGTATATGATTTGGATTACTGTTTCCTGTACCTGAGTATACTGCCCTGCATAGTCCCCTATGAAATCTAAAGCGAAATTGTTTGCTGTAGCAACCATGTAATATAATTTGGGGTGCATGTCGTGCTACCTAGATAGTTAATAAAAGATTAGACTTAACATAACCTGATGATCCTGTTTACCTGATTCATGATTTCCTGTTACATGATCACCTGATTATCCTGTTACCTGATTATCCTGTTACATGTTTCCTGATACTTGATACATATTTACCTGATTACCTGAATACCTGATAATCATACATGATTACCTGTTACCTGTATACCTGTTACCTGATTATCCTGATATTCCTATTACCTAATTTCCTAATACTGGATACATATTTACCTGACTACCTGATTACCTGATAATTATACATGCTACCTGTTTACCTGTTGACTTTACATTTGACATATGTTACCCTTACCTGTTAGTATATCCTGTGGTTAGATAGTGTCCATGTGCTTGTATCCTATTCTATTTGTGACCCAGACTTGCCATTGACGGGTACTATGTTTTCTCTTTTCCTTTTTCCTGCATTCGATGATTGCAGATTTTGGAGGACAGGTTCCTAAAGGTATTGGCAAGATGAGAGGCTAGAAGCTGAATTTGCTATTGCTATTCCTGTTACTTATTTTGGACAATATTGTATTTTGAACTTGTATTTATTCTTGTATTTGGGCAATGTGACCCAAGATTATTTGTGTTATTCAGATCATGACTATTTGAGATTATTGTATTTTTATTTCAAGTATTTTTGTTGGTATTTGGTTCATATGTGCATGTGGTTGATCTTTTTCTGGCTTCCGACTCTGATTTTACTGTGATATGTTGTAAAGAATTCCTGAACAGCTTAAGGATGATTATATTCATTCGCTGGGCTTTTGTTATGTGCCCGTATTCCGTGTTTTTGGAAAGCGGGGCGTGACTGGGTTTTCAGTGGTATCAGAGCCAGGTTTGGCTAATGTATTAGTTGCCTAATATATTAGACAAGCTTGGCTCGATCTGGAATCTGCGCAACATTTCACCAACCATACATGCATAAGTGAATTATTATCAACAGTGATCTGGATACTAGTCTTATTCCATTCATTTGATCCCTTCTTATTCGATTCCTTGATTCCTTGTTTCTTCCGTTTGTTTTAGTTGTTCTCATTTGTTGATTCTTTATTGGGTATAGTTTCGTTCTTTTCGTACCCATATTTCTTTGATTCTTTCATTCGTCTTCATTGTTGACTCCTTTTGAGTATCGTGCTAGATATTTCTTTCCGGCCATATTCTCTTCAAATTCTGCTTATACCTCTCGTTCCTCCTCTTTCATATTCAATTCTTTGATTCTTATTTCCTTCATCTCTTGTAGTTGTCCCCCTTTGTTGACTCTTCATTGAGTATAAAATCCATCCTTCTCTTGCCTATATTTTCTTTATATTGTATATATATTTTATTGAATATTTTGTGTATTTCATTTTGGATCTTCTATAAAATTATTTTCTAAAATTTTATTATTTCGAATAACTGTGTATTTTAATATCGCAAATTTTTACTTCGTACTTTCAATATCTAAGTACGTGTGGAAGATCGCATCATTTCGTTCATCATTTTGTTGCAACTGGATGTCGAGATGGCAAACATGCTACTAGACATCAATGGAGGCAAATTGCAACTGAATACCGGTGAGGCAAAATGTGCAACCGAATATCCAGATGGTAAGCTGCAACCTGTTGTCGGGATGGCAAACTTGCAACTTGATGTCGAGAAGGCAAGACTACAGATGGATATAAATGAGGCGAAACCACATCAAAGAATTTCTACTGCTACTATTATGATTGTTTTCCTTATTATTATTAGTATTATTATTGTTATTGTTATTACTATTACTATTACTATTATGGTATTTTTCTTACTATTTATTTTTTTGATGTTGATATTGAATTATTTTCACCAAAATT
This sequence comes from Hemerocallis citrina, assembly GCA_017893485.1. Classification (NCBI taxonomy): domain Eukaryota; kingdom Viridiplantae; phylum Streptophyta; class Magnoliopsida; order Asparagales; family Asphodelaceae; genus Hemerocallis; species Hemerocallis citrina. The sequence goes on from CM030366.1 coordinate 40,083,569, forward strand.
ATGAACCCCAAATTATTTTCTATCTTGTATTATTATCCTTACCAGTATTGTTAATATTTTATTATTACTATTATTCTTACCAGTATATTTATGATGATTATTATTGTGATTATTATTTTTATTATTTTTGTCATTATTATTTTATTATTATTATGTGCTGATTTTGTATTATTAATATTATTTTTGTTAATGCCCATTAGTTCTGACCTAATTATTTCAATTAAATCCCTCCTCTCCAGCCCAATTTTATTCTGGTGTCTCATTCTCTTCTTCCTGCTCGGATCGTCGCTTGTTGTCACGTGTTCTACAACGACTTGTCTGCAACTTGGAACGTCACTATCAGAGTGGCGCAGCGGAAGCGTGGTGGGCCCGTAACCCACAGGTCCCAGGATCCTCTTGTTGCTTCTCCTTTCTTGCATTGTTTGGCTTCCCCCTATCTTTTGCATTCGTTCTCACCCGTTGACTTGTTGTTTGATTCAATTCTTCTCTGTCATTTTACCCAATTGTTTTTTTTCCTATGTACCGCCTGAGCAAATTTCGAGGACGAAATTTTGTTATAAGGTGGGTAGGATTGTAACCCCCGTTTTTCCAAAAAGGTATTTTTCAATGTTTTCTGTATTTAAAAATTCCGCAAATTATTTTTCCGGTTTTCAAATTCTTGTCAAAATGTATTATTGGATTTTTCATTTAAAATCTATTTTTGATCCATAATTTTAGCTGTAACTAATTTTCTATGATTTTTGTATTTAATACAGTTCTTATTATTTTTATTATTACCTTTATTATTTTTATCATTTTATTATTATTAATATTGTTACTATCCGTATTATTTTGCTAGTATGGTTATTGCATTATTATTATATTTTTATTGTTAAAATTAGATAATTTCATAAATTATATTTATTAATTATGGTATTAATTTTCTTATTGGATTATTTTCATTTTATATTATTTTTCTTGCATTTTTGACCTCCGTGTGCTGTTGTGCGCCGATCGTCCGTTTTTCGCCATTTTGAGTTCTTTTTCGCATTTTCTTGGTCCCGTTTGTGTTTGATAATTATTTTTGGGCTATGATGAATTTTTAGGGGAGTTTTGATCAATTTGAGATTTTTGGCCCTTAAGGAGATTTTTAGGAGCCATAGGATTCATTGCATTTTGTATCTCCATTTGAAATCTACCCAATACCCATTACCCAATTGTATACATATTGTTTCCTATTGATATCCACTACCCATTAACCCACATTTGATTCCCTATAAATACCCCCTCATCTATTAATCCCTAACCCTAATCTTCTTTTTCCTTCTCTAATCAAACCCGGCCTTCCCCTCTCCTTCTCTTCTCTCCTGGCCTGCATACCACCCCAGGCCGACACCCCCTTGTGCTGCCCTAGCCATTGCCGACCATACAAACCCTCCCTCCTCCATCCATACAACTCCTTCTACATCAAAAACCCCGTCTTTTCCTCTCCTTTGGTGGCCGGCATCTCAAAACAGCACCCATCCATCTCAAAACAGCCCCCTACATCCCCTTCGCTGATTTGGATGAGTGGGTATCACCCGCTTCGAGTTCGTGCTTCAAGAAGACGGTCGTAGGCAAGATTCGGTTCGTGGGTTCGCTTGAAATCGCGCGTGGAAGGACTTTTGTTCGTGGGTTTTCTTTGAAGGCTTGGATTCGTCACGTTCATCATCACATAAAGGCAAGTAACTTGTACTTAAATTTCTTAGGTTGATACAAGTAGAAAGTTCACACATAGGATAGGTTGAGACTAGAGACGGACAAAGATCATGTTTTTCATTGTGGGTTTCGTCTCTATTGTTCAAAACAGGCCATAGACGACTTAGGACATGGAGTTTGATAGGATTGTGCCTTAGGAATCACCCAAACGCGGTTTGATCGCGTATGTGCCATATTGTGTACCCGATGTATGTTTGAACACCCATATGAGAAATAATAGATTTTTTACATGTTAGATGCCCTCCATTATGACATTTGGACCATGGGTAGACGGTGTTTTGAATTTGGAAGAGTTTTGATGATTTTTGAGGAAGTTATGATGTTTTGAAGTTTGGTTGAGAAATCTGAAAATTAGGATTGAACTGGATTGATTGTTGTTTTTACCTGAATTAGAGTCCGAATCTCAACATGACTATTTCTGAGTAATTTGTAGAGAATTGAATCTAATTTCTAATCCCACTGATTTCACCCTGTTTGGAGTTTGTATGAATTAGTTATGATTATTTTAGTGACTGTATGCCGGTAGTTCCCAGATTTATTTCGGGGTAGATTTTATCACCAATTTATTTTCAAGATCCAAGTTAGACATAATTTTATGCCGCAAGATTTTGTCCAGTGTTTCACTATGATGTTAGGTAGTTCTCTTATTTTTGTGGTAATTAAAAGATGAGTTTTGAGTGATGCCTTACATTCTTTTCTATAGATCGCTTTTGCTGTAAACTGCGTGTAATTGTATGTTGAATGCCGTGTTCACCTTATTTCTAATTACTGTATGAATATTTCATGTGAGATATGAAAGTTGGGTAATTGTGTATACTTTCACCCCGTTTTGGAGGAAGTGGATTTTGATGCGCTGTGTGCAAGATATGCATGATTTTGTACAGCGGTGTTGAAGAATTCCAGATCCATCAAAACTGTGTTATGTGTTATTTTCTATTTTTGAAAACATATCTATACTTTCTGGAAAAATATGAAAATCTATATTTTGATACTATACATATAGGGGATTACCCCTGAATTTTCGTGGATTTAATTAACAACTTTGTATGCTGTTTTCATGTGGTTTAAGTCATTCCCTTGTTTTCTGGCTGTACATGAAAACTGTGTTGGAATGTTGTTTAAGTCGAGATGTCGTGAACTAGCATATGGATTTATTATACCCGTTAGAAGCGTGTGGAAGTCTAGTTTCCAGATCCTTCGACGGATCATGATTTGCATGCCTGTAGATCTTTGGATCACTGTTTATGTACATACTGGTCTTGCTGTCCTGTTATTAAACATACACTAATTTGCTCGTATTTGTGAATGTTTTGCACCTATACATGCTGATCTAATTCCCTGAGTCTAAACCTGATTATAAACTGTTACTCTGACGTTAGTTAGCACACTCTCATGCCTGTTGATGATCTTAATAATAAAAGTAATCAAGCCGGGGTTTAATGGGACAGATCTAGTAGTGGATAGTGCAGAAACGTGTACTCGGAAGGGGGCCCGTGTTTCCCATATTTGGAATTTGGTATATGATTTGGTTAATTTGGAATTTCGTATATGATTTGGATTATTTGGAATTTGGTATATGATTTGGATTACTGTTTCCTGTACCTGAGTATACTGCCCTGCATAGTCCCCTATGAAATCTAAAGCGAAATTGTTTGCTGTAGCAACCATGTAATATAATTTGGGGTGCATGTCGTGCTACCTAGATAGTTAATAAAAGATTAGACTTAACATAACCTGATGATCCTGTTTACCTGATTCATGATTTCCTGTTACATGATCACCTGATTATCCTGTTACCTGATTATCCTGTTACATGTTTCCTGATACTTGATACATATTTACCTGATTACCTGAATACCTGATAATCATACATGATTACCTGTTACCTGTATACCTGTTACCTGATTATCCTGATATTCCTATTACCTAATTTCCTAATACTGGATACATATTTACCTGACTACCTGATTACCTGATAATTATACATGCTACCTGTTTACCTGTTGACTTTACATTTGACATATGTTACCCTTACCTGTTAGTATATCCTGTGGTTAGATAGTGTCCATGTGCTTGTATCCTATTCTATTTGTGATCCGGACTTGCCATTGACGGGTACTATGTTTTCTCTTTTCCTTTTTCCTGCATTCGATGATTGCAGATTTTGGAGGACAGGTTCCTAAAGGTATTGGCAAGATGAGAGGCTAGAAGCTGAATTTGCTATTGCTATTCCTGTTACTTATTTTGGACAATATTGTATTTTGAACTTGTATTTATTCTTGTATTTGGGCAATGTGACCCAAGATTATTTGTGTTATTCAGATCATGACTATTTGAGATTATTGTATTTTTATTTCAAGTATTTTTGTTGGTATTTGGTTCATATGTGCATGTGGTTGATCTTTTTCTGGCTTCCGACTCTGATTTTACTGTGATATGTTGTAAAGAATTCCTGAACAGCTTAAGGATGATTATATTCATTCGCTGGGCTTTTGTTACGTGCCCGTATTCCGTGTTTTTGGAAAGCGGGGCGTGACATTACCATTGTGGCAGACGTTCTAAGATCCATGATGACTAAGTGCAGTAAAGCAGGTTGGATCGTACCAGTGGCCAAGGGAGTCAATCGCCAAGGGTGCTCTATACTCCAATATACAGACGATACTCTTCTATTTGACAGTGGCTACCTAGGGGAAACTACTGTCTTCAAAGGAATTATGTATTGCTTTGAAGCTTGGTCTGGCCTCAGGTTTAATTTCCACAAAAGTGCACTCATTCCCATTGCCCTGACTCCAGAAGAGGTACTTGAACATGCCACAATCCTCAAATTCTCCACCGAGAGTTTCCCCATTCAGTACCTTGGATTGCCGCTAAGACCCGGGAAACTCAAAAAGGCGGATTGGCTACCCATTATTGATCGATTGAGAAACGGCTAGCAGGTTGGAAAGGCAAAGCCCTATCTTTGGGAGGGAGAGTCACGCTTATTAATGTAGTCCTCTCAAACCTTCCTACCTATTAAATCTCCTTCTTTAAAATGCCACGTTGGGTAATCCAGAAAATTGACCGGACTCGAAAATATTTCTTATGGACCCGGACCGAGGAGATGCATGAAAAAGATACATTGAGGCCTAGGTATAATTGATCTTCGAGATATGAATCTAGCACTACTGGGTAAATGGTGGTGGAAAGTGTTCCACCCTAATGGAGAAGGGATGCAACAATTTGTTCAAGGATATATACATGGGAATGGAACGAGAAATCTGGGCTTCAGGATAGACCCTCGGGTTTTCTGGTTCTGGAAAGGCATCACTAAGGCCTATGAACCCTTCAATAGCTGTGTGAAGTCAGCTATCGGTAACGGCAGACTCACTAGATTTTGGTAGGATAAATGGTGTGCTGATCATACACTCAGAACCCTATTCCCCAATTTATATGAGCAGGCGACACAACCACACTGCACGGTGGCCACAGCCTGGAAAAGAGGCACCTGGAAGCCACCTTTCAAATAACCGCTTGACCTAGGTTCTCAGCATAGACTAACGGAACTTCCGACCTACATCACCAACGCTGAAATTGGTTGCTCTCAGGGTCCTGATAAGAAATCTTGGGGATTGGAGAAGAACGGTAAGTTCACGGTTCGCTCCATGTACAATCGCATTCATTTTAGGGGATGTATCCCAAAGTGGGCAGCCGTCATCTGGAGAAGAAAGCCCTGCTAAAAATCAAAGCTTTCTTATGATTGGTACTAAATGATGTAATCCTGACTAGGGAAAACCTCACTAAGCGCCAACCGAGTGTGGACTCTCAATACGGGTTCTGCCACGCTGCCCTAGAGACTAGAGACCATCTTTTTCTACAATGTCCTATGAGCAAAGCGGTACTCGTAGAAGTACTCAGTGCCATAGGGACAACTGAATATCCAAGTATATACGAGGACCTGTGGGTAGGTCCAAAGTTGGCGTCGAAGACGGGTTCTATGAGAGAAGCGTGGTATATCGCTATCGCCGCAACGACCTGGGTTCTTTGGCTAGACATAAATAATCTTTACTTTCGTAGAACTTGCAATAGTATTTCTGGCAATTTGACTCACATTATGCATTTTATTTCATTTTGGGCTACTGTGGCCGCAACAGGTCCCAGGGAGAGGATTGCGAGCGTATTCCAGGTTGAGGAGTTTGATGATGAGGAGATTGAGATCGGTCCGACGATCGATTGATAGCCAACACGGCCTACTCTAATCATAAATACCTGCCACCCTAGGATTTGTTGGGGGGATATGATGTATTTCTTTGCGACTACTCTATGTTTCTTTTGTCCCATGCACCCACCATGTTTAGAGTGTTTAGGGTGAAGTTTATGTACTTTTGTTTTGCTTGTAGGATTTTGTAGTGGACTCAGTACTCTGAATTTGTTTTACTAATTCCTTATTAATGAAACAGGTAGGCCAGACTCTACGTTTTTTCAAAAAAAAACAAAAAAACAGACAAACAATTATGGTGATTGTAAAGGAAAATTGACAACAATTAATTTATGAATACTTGTAGTGCACAAAGATTTTTCAATATTGATTAATGGTCACCTCTGCAAAGACGACAGGCATCCATTTACTGCTTCAGAGACAACTCACCCTCCTCCAGCCTCAGCCCCGCGACACCCGCAAAAAATAGAGGCTGGGGAAGAAGGGTTGCTCTATAATAGACATAGTAGACATAAAGAGCCTGGAAATTTTAATTAGAAATTTGACTTTATAATGTACTTTTAGCAGGTAAAGTTCTTGAGTTCAGAAAAAAAAGAATACAATTTGGAAGTTTGAATTTGTCATAAAACTATTGGTTTTTTTTTTTATGCTTTACAAATTAAGTCTAGATAAGTTGCTTCTGACAGCGCCTTAATGAGCTTTACATCCTCGCAAATCTCCTCCCCAAAGCATCAATCTATGCCATTTGAAACCGGGAAGTTGCAATAGAAAACCTCAGATTTACTGTCTCTTGCACACTTAGTAGCCACAAAATTAGCATAGGAAATGCATTTTCCTCGCTTAGTATATGTGGTACACATACTAGCATGTTTTTAGTACCGGTCATCAGCCAGTTTGGGATCAGACTCTCCCTTGTCTCTGGACTTGAGACCAACCCCCGATAGTCAAAGAGTCCAGTTCAACTCATAAGTCTGGGCTTGGCCATCTCTTCCCAAACCAATATATCCACTGAATCACACCCAAAGCACTTACCATCAGCACACATAATAGTTCTATACTGAGTTACAAATCACAAAGTTACTTGCAGCAGAGTAATCATCAATATCAATAATCATCAACGGAAAGAGGGCTGATTTGTGCCTTAAAAGGAAAAAAGCTAACCTGTTGTTCCTTTCTTTCTTTCTTTTTTTTATTTTTTATTTTTTTATTTTTAACATCAATGACTTAAGTGAACGATTACTTAAACGAAAATAGGTGTAAGAAGTTAGTGAGATAAAATAAACATACTACGAGTTTTTCAAAAACCTATGATAAACTTGAGCACGCTTGGCCAAGCATGGAACCATGTTCTAGGAATAAATCAGTACTGTTTAGATATTTGCTTTCCAAAAAAATTTAATCTCTTCCACAAATTTGAGCTACATATCCAAGTATAGGCTTGATTCACTTGATTTTTCATAAGAGCAATCCTACTGTTTGCAAGTACCTGCAGTGCAAGCAAGCAACATTATTGTTCATTATGAGAACTTTCGCAAGATATCCGAGATTCTAAAGACTTTAAACTAATGTTGCATTAAAATAATATGTTGAGATGTCAAACATATGCAGGCTACAACAAGTGTTTCAGAGTCCTAAGCGGATAGTCTAGTGTTCAATTAGGCTACAACAAGTTTTTCAGTCCTATGCGGATAGTCAAGAGTTCAATTAGGCAATAACAAGTTTTCCACAGTCCTATGCGGATAGTCAAGTGTTCAATTCAAACTGTTTAAATGTAGGCGGCTACATCCAAATGTCAAACTAAAAAAAGGGAAAATTTTTCAAATATTTATATTAGTCTTATCACAAACTTCTTCCTCGATAGTATATTCTAAAAACAAGCGTTGAAAATTCTCTTAAAAAAACACAGGCTTTGATGAAACTGCAATGCATTAACCAAAAACGAAAAGGGCGTTATTGAGAGCAGAAATAGAAAAGAAGGAATTTGTCTGGTACATATTTTCTTCACCAATTCAATTAAGGGCAGCAATGAAACAATTTGAGCGTGCATAAGTGCGTATAGAGCCTGAAAACAAGTCATGGTGATCAAGCCTCCAAAATCAAAGATTATAATTGAATGCAATAAAGATATTCCATACAAACAACAGTAGGTGGTAGAAATCATCATATACATATACCAGTGACTAAATAAAAAATTAATGATTTCTGTCATTCTCATAGCCAATGCTTTTACCACTATCAGGATCTCTCTGCTCATGGGTAAGTAGGAACTAGAGAACAACCAGTAAAAAAGCATCATAGTTTCGATCAATCTGTAGACTAGGGGAGTTCAGACTCACTTCACAACCTTTTACCTGTTATAATAGAAGTCTGGTTAGAATATGCTTGAAAAAGTTTATTTTTTCTCTCTTAAGAAGGTTCATTTGGAAGAAAAACTGAGTTAAAGAGTTAAATACTGAAAATTTCCTTAAAGGCTTCCTAAAACAGAATAAACAATATAGTTAGACCCCACTACCGAACAATTTGACCATTCGAAACTATATATATAAGATTAGAAGTTAATTATAGAAAATTGCCTAAAGGCATCTTGAAAACATATAAGATTACAGGTTAGACCAATAGCAGTTGTAGCCCTTTCTATTTAGAATTTCCATATTTTACTTTCGATTTTAACTATTTTGACAAATATACAAATACGAAGACCTCCAAACATTGAAAATTCTAATCGCCAAAAAACAGGTGCAAAAATATATTATTCTAAAGAAGCCTTCGACAGTAATCAAAATCCTATATTATACACAAAATAAATGATCAACTTAGTTCTTCCAACTGCATGTAGATCATAGTAACGAGGACATTATTAGTTCCCTCTGTTCTTATAACATGTTTTAGGACTACACCATTAACAAATAAATTGAACAGTAATCGACCTTCCACAACAACCAAAACTAGAGGTTCTACTGGATCATACAAGACAACGGGCAACGTCAATATAACAAATGCGCCAGGTAGCAAACACTGAAAATGCGGACTCCAAAAAAGATTAAAAATAAAAAAATTGACGAGTTGAAACTAAACATTCACTAAAAGGACTCGTACATATGTGAACGCCCAGTCACCCCAAAGGAAATAATAAACTTCTTCAATTAAACTAAACCCTAACGACAATAAATTCCAAGAAAAGAATAACATAAGGCGACTCTGTATCTAGAACACAGACAGATGACCACAATAACATGACAATAGCATATGGTTTTGGGGATATGAACAGATGCGCCTACAAGTACCATCCTATGAAGTGAAAGATATCACTTCTGAAACAATATTCTCGACAGGGAAAATAATATAGATTGGGTGGTTTCCCCAGCTTAGGATTGCTGAAAAGATGGGATATACTAGGTTTCTAAGGTCTAGTTTAACAAGTTTTATCAACTAATATGCAATAGTGCACTGATGAAAGTATTAACGTAGCTGCTGCAAGCTCTGCCAGGCCTAAGGCCCTACAATTTGATACTGTGGAAGCCCTAAGTTGCGGTACTTGAATGGGTGTGAGGTTCTTGACTCACTTTCCATCATGCTCCTCCAAACACAAAATCAACTGACATAAACTAAAACCAACATGCCAAGAAGCCTCACAGAATATTGCGCGAACAGGTAAGAGTGGACATCTTTGGTTAACTTGGGTATACAAACTATCAGTTTAGGAGAGGCAGCTTTTCCGAGGCCTATGCAATCTCCGCTAAAGCTGATTTCAACTTAAAATTTTTGGTTCGGACATGAAGAATATCTAGACATACTGAATCTTTATTTTTGCACATCTATAGAGATAGCGCGACTTGTCCAGGTACAAATGCATGCAAATTACAAAGTAAAAACAAATAAATACATAATAAGTATTTAAGCCCAACAGCGAAGGCGTAGAGTTAAGGTTTCATTCTACATTTTTTCCTTAGGCTCTGTTTGGTTCAAAGGAGGGAAGGGGAGGAGAGGGATTTTAATGGAGGGGAGGGGAGGGGAAGAGGAGGGGAGGGAAAGGGAGGGAAGGGATTTAATGAAGACTCTGTTTGGTTCAAAGGAGGGGAGGGGAGGGGAGGGGAGGGAAAATAATTATCTTCTTGTTTGGTTCACAAGGGGAGGGAATGGATTTTATAATAAAATTATTTTTATACCCTTTACAAGGTGATCGATATGTCCAATCGAACTAATCTTTGGTACAAGTTACTGGGACAATTAATCTTCGGAACTAATCTTTAACAAGCACATCAGACAACCTTCAGAACCTTTGAGATACGAGATAAAATTATTTTTATACCCTTCACAAGGTGATCGATATGTCCAATCGAACTAATCTTTGGTACAAGTTACTGGGACAATTAATCTTCGGAACTAATCTTTAACAAGCACATCAGACAACCTTCAGAACCTTTGAGATACGAGATGAGCTTGTCAGAGATGAATCCAAATAATACCTCCAGTGAAAAATATACACAGACCAAATCACCATAGATGATCAAACATCGCTAATAATGATTTCATACAACAAAATCTCATTATGCTTAATCATTATGCGCCCAGAGTGCATCAATATATCCTACAAAACTCTCAGTAATGTCTACTAGAAAAATCGCTTCATTCAGAAGATTATTAATCTGCATTCTTATTCATCAAGTTGCAATGCGTATAGATTGTGCAACTATATTGGCAATATGGAAGTTTCATAAAGACAACTAATTACTCTTAATTGAGAAAATGAACGTGCATTTCGCAAGAACCAAAATCATGACATGAACCCACCTCAGAGTGGTACCGGATTCCTCCCTTCATAGGGTCTCTAGCATTGTTATGCTGCACTCTAATTCCAAAGTGCCATCATCTCTGGGAATTGTAGTACATTCTACCTTCATTTAAGATCCAAATCTTGTTGCTAAGGCGAACTCTGATCTTATGGTGTATTGACTATTGAGAGTAACAAGTGGTTTACAGAAAGAAACAGCAAATGAGTTATCAAAAATACATAATTCTATACTCGGACTTTAGTGAACACCAGAAAGCTAAAGAGATTAGCATCAGGTCACATAGCTTTCGCAGGAGAATTATTTAGATTACTTCTGATTTTCAAGTGTTTAATTACATACTAAAAGGGAACAAATTGAAGAGGGAAAATATCAAAGAGAACTAACTAAAAGGACAATTTAGTCCATTCATATTAAAAAATTAGACATAATTTCTTTCCCCTTCAAATCCCTCCAATATTGGAGGGGAGCCAAAGTTGGCTCAGGAGGGGTGTTGCACCCCCCCATTTCCCTCCCCTCCCCTCCTAAAAAATGAACCAAACATGAAAAGTTTTAAAAAACCCCTCCCCTCCCCTCCCCTCCATTCCCCTCCAACCAAACACTCCCTTAACCATTGTGCACACCCCCTTCCATACTAAGAATTCATAAGTTTTCAATTGAGGATGATCGAGAAGAAAAGGTAAATTAGAGTATGACGCAGGACGGAAGATAGACTATTTGCATGTCTTCGTATAAACTCACGGTTCTTGAATAAACAAGGATTTCTCGACGCACGAGAAAGATAAACTGAAGAACAAATTTTCCTTTTTATTGAAATAATAATGAAAGATTGTTTTACATGATAACTCCTATCGCCTTTAAATAAGCAGGACTAAACTTGCATGAGAAGAAATAAACTAACCTAATCTCACAGGAAATAAATAACTGAAAATAACCTCTAAACTAGTACGACATAAAAGATACAATATTTCAAGTATAAAATGTGTCGTCAAGAAATCCTGCCGAAACAATGTCAAAAATACTCCAAATCTTCACTGAATTGACATGGTGGTTAAGTGCCCAGAAGGAGGTTAACCACAAATATGTAGATCCCCAACAGAGAGCCTCGACATCCCAATTACGGTCAATTGTGCAAGGCTGCGATCGACTGCCATGATGCTCAATCGTCTGCAACTGTTGTTGCTATTATGCTATAGTTGTTGTCGCACTTTTGGCTATTGTTGTAGATATTTTGGGATGGTTTGCTGATGTTGTTCTGCTGTCATTTTGTCGAAGATTCGTTGCATTCTTGCTCCGCATCATTCACTCCCTCTTGAAAAATAACTCGTCCTCGAGTTATGTCTGAAGTAAAGGGCTCCATCTCAAACAATTGACCTTTCTTTTGTTTCCACCTGTGATGCACACCATCATAGATGCTTTTTTTGCACGAAACTTAACTTTCAACATCTTTGCCTTCCATCTATGATAAATAATAATATTGACTATCTCTTTGTACTAGAAAATCACATAATCTCCAACATCAAACACTCTTGACCGGCGATACATGTTCGCTGTAATCATGTACTTCCCATTGGAGGCTCCAAGCTTTTTTCTCACTTTTGTCTTTCACTCGTCACTTGGCCGAATAAAAATCTAATGATACCCACCTTGTAGATCGATTTTGGAAAATTATCGCAACTTCTGAGGCAGGTCTTCAAATCTCAAAAATCGAAACTCTGTACAACACTATAAAATTCTTGATTACATGAGTGTTTTCTTTCTTTGGGGACAACAATGTCGGGCTACATATGGGATCATCGTTTCTCGAATTTGTTTACTCTCATCATCTCATCAAATTGCTCTTTCTGGAATAACTCATTGACAGCCTCATAAGAATTCCCGACTCTTTCTAAATAAATTGCATTTGTTCAACCATCTTCTCTACAAAAATATTCTCTCCTTGCAACTCTGAAAATGTAATTTTGCTGTCGTCAAAATAAAGATCATATATTGGCAGAAGTTGACACGACGGTTCCTCTTGTAAGGGCTCATTAAACAAAGGTTGCACAATTTCTGAAGAGATGGTCCAACTTCTTCTACCTCCGCTCCTCACTTTCTAACTCACAAAGTTTTTCTGCCTCCTTGCAACCATGGCTGAAAGTAGACTCTGTTTTAGCTGTAGAAAACAATGTCTCCCCCTCCACCTTGAGAGACATTAGGCTGAGAACTAAGGGGAATCTTCGAATGAGATCCTTGTTTCTAAACTCCTTGATCTCCTTGAAAGGATTTATATTCCGGTTTAATGTCTCCTCTATTTGCAATGCTCTATGATGCACTTCATTGAGGCTCCAACTAGCCTGCAATATCAAACGATCTTGAATCTCATGCCTTAATCTGTTGGTGTATCTCGACACTTGCAGATCTTTAGGTTCCGAAAGATTACAATGACGGCAACTTAGGAAACTTGTTGGTATACTGTGACAAAATGATTGCCTTACTAGCAATTCTGAAATTGATGGTGCATCATCTGTCTGTGATCATCGGAAAGATCTCTTTTGCATGAGGTTCTTCATATGTCGTCATGCTCATACAGGGTGTTCTCCACGAAATCGCCTTGAGGCCTGCACGGGTGACCACCGAGAGTCTGCTCTATGTTAAACTTCTATGCAACCAACTTCACCTTCTCCTCGACTACATCCTTCAAATTAAAGTACTGCTCTACTCCATACTCTCAATCATAATTGCGTTTGATATGGGTAAAATAGAACTAAATCGGGACCGTGGAAATCGAACATGGATCTTAAAGCTCTCAGGAGAAAATGGTAAATCTCACTAGAAACGGGTTTGTAGACGGGAACCGGGCCTTTTTCGAGCCTGATAGCAAAACAGATCTATCTTATTGGGTTGTCATAACAGGCCAATATGAGTGAGTCCATATTATTTAAATATGATTATCCATAAGAGACGGTTCAAAAACCACATCCCTTATCATGAGAAAAGTTTTAACTCAATCTCATCAACCACTCTTATCTATTCATGAAAGAAAAGATAACCAAATAAATCCAAAAACACCGGGACGTAAAGATAAATCATTATCTTGAAACTGACCCCAAAGTGACTATGAATACCCCCTACCTCCACCAGAAATAGGTAATCAGTGTTTTTCCAACAAAAGCTCTCATATTCTTCTTGAGTTCTGACTTGAGCGTTGGAGGGTTTGTCGCCGGGGTCAACTCTGATGCTTCAGACTTTTGCAGATCAATCAGAGCGATCGTCACAATCAAGATCGGATCCAATGGTGCAAACGAGACAGATTCGGAAGTCAACATCAATTGGATACAATCAATATTGCTGAAAGTCTAAAAAGTTGGCTTTTTATTGTTTTTAAAAGAACTCGTATCATTTGTTTGATCCCACACAGAAATTAGCAGCAACAGATTGGCGCCATCTGTAAGAATAGAAAAAGCAATTCGATCAAACTTCTCTGGTAAAAACAATTTTCAGCCATGCCTCCAGAGGAAAAAAATGGAAGACGACGGCCTCAAGCTGACAAGCCAACCCTTTTCCTCCACCTCCTCATGAGGATGCCCCTCCTACCCTTCAACTGGATCAACCTCCTCATCCAGAACAGTCTACCCAGCCACCCTTCAGAGAGGCTCCACCGGGAGGCTCCCGACGAAGTCAGCACCCTACACAACATATTTGAGAGAACCGGGGGTCGGTCTACACCTCCACACCCTCCACGGTGCCCCGTGAAGCACCTCAGCGGCAGCAAGACCTCCACCATCGCATAACCTCCAAACAGTAAGAATCTGAACATTGAGGCCGCTCAAGCGGACTGCGAGCAAGGGACAGTCTCCACCATCCATCTCGCCAAGAAGACACAAGGGGCCCCTCTCCCCGGAGTCGGGGACACAGAAGAACCCCCACTCCCAGAGGTCGAAGAAGCCATCATTCTCCAAGGAAACATAGAACCCCCTGGGGGGGCCTACTCCAACAAGCCGACCAGGTCCCAGGAGAGAAAGAGGGGAAGAAGTACCCATCACCCAGGCCAAGTTCCGAGAATTCAAAGATGATATACTTAAAGCCCTCAACACCGCTCCAAGCAGGAGCCGACAAACTAGCCATCGCCCTCCCACTCCTCAACGTGAAGAGTCCCATGAGTCCACTGGATCCGAAAAGCATGGAAGATCTACTTGCGCTGCTGAAGCAAGAAGAAGGAAGGCATGAAGAAATACATCGTCCCTCCAACCCCCCCTTTCTCCAAGAAAATCATCGAGGCCCCTGTTCCTACCAACTTCAAGATCCCAGCCTTCGACTCTTACAACGGGGGATACCGACCCAGTAGCAACATTGAGAGTTTTAAAACCCTCATGATGATCCACCAAGCATCTAATTCTCTCCTCTACAAGACTTATCCAGCAACCCTGAAGGGATCTACACAAGAGTGATTCTTTCGTCTCTCTCTAGGGTTCATCTTCTCCTTTGACCAACTTGAGAAACTCGTCCTCACTCACTTCATCACTAGCCGCAAGACAGAGAAGACAAGTGCCTCCCTACTTAACCTGAGGCAAAGAGAAGGGGAGTCCCTCAAGAGCTATGTTCGGCTTCACAGCCGAGTCCCGTTCAATCCCCTCGCTCGACTCGGACGTAGCCACTGCTGCCTTTAGGTATAATGTGAATCATGACCACCTCAAAGCTTCTCTCGTCAAAAAACCTCCTCAAAACTTTTCTAACCTTCAACGGGTCGAGAAGTACATTCAAGTGGAAGACGCCATCCGCTCCAAGAATAGAAGGTGCCATCATCTGGGAACAAACGGAAGAGCACCGACGAAGGACCCCTGAAGTCCCAGAAGGATGCCTCAGGCCAACGTCGTCAACCCCCAGTGCCACGCTTCGAAAAGTACACCCCACTTAATGTCAGCATCTCTGCTATTCTGATGGAAGTTGACAAGGAGAGACTCCTCTAACCTCCTCCTAAGATGAACGTCTCAAGCAAGAGAAGGGATAGAAAAAAGTGGTGTGCCTTCCACAAAGATCATGAGCACCTCACAGATGACTGTCGAGCCCTCAAGGACGAACTCAAATGGCTACTCCGACATGGGTACCTCGCCAAGTTCGCTCAAGGAAATGACATCGAACCTCCTTATGCGAGAGGAGCAAAGAAGCAACCAGAAAAAATTTTCCAAGTCCCAAGGCTCGGGACGCATGAAGATATTCCACTCGATCCATGGGGGATCTATGGGAGGATTATCTAACTCCTCAAGAAAAAGCATTTGTCTGTGAAGTGAACTCAGTGCACAATATTCCCCTCCCAAGGACTCGGAGGTTCCGATCACATTTTCAGACCGAGACCTTGAAGGTGTTCGAACACCTCATTGCAACGTACTCGAAATCAGCATATGCATGGCATACCATGAAGTGCGTCATGTCCTACTAGATAACAGAAGCTCAGTAAACATTCTCTTCCTGAATGTATTCTAGGGCCTCAAGCTCAAACGAGATCGTCTTACACCCGATGGGAAAACCCTCCACGGATTCTTGGGAGCCCCTATTCATATCAAAGGAATAGTCACCCTTGATGTAACCGTGGGAAAAGCTCCAGCCACCCGCACAGAAGCACTAGATTTCATGGTAGTCGACATCAAGTCTGCCTACAATGCCATCTCTGGGCACATCAAGTCTGCCTACAATGCCATCTTTGGTTGCCCAGAATTAGCAACCCTTCACGTAGTTCCCTCTGCCTACGATATGAAGATGAAATTCCCCACGGCAGCAGGAGTAGGGGAAGCCAAGAAGCCGCTCGGGCATGTTACACAGCCACAATGGGAGCTCGGTCCTTCCCCTAAATGCTTTGGAACTTCCTCAAGATAAGGGACAAACCAGCATATGCATAGTAGAAATCCCCTTCTCCTAAGAGGATCAAGCTAAGTGTTTTCAGGTGAGCAAGGCACACCCCCATCAGGTCAATGACAAGCTTATCACCTGCATAAGGGAGAACCAGGATCTTTTTGCTTGGACAGCTATAGACATGTCGGGCATATCCGAATATCTAATCATGCACCGTTTAAGTGTGGACCCTGAAGTCAAGCATGTCTAAAAGAAGCACCGCAAGTTCTCCCCAGAGAGGTGGTAAGCAATCAAGGAAGAAGTAGAAAGGCTCATAGCCGCCCACTTCATTCAGGAAGTTAGCTACCCCGAGTGGCTAGCGAATGTGGTCATGGTCTAGAAAGCAAACGCCAAATGGAGAATCTGCATAGACTTCACCGTCTTAAACAAAGCATGCCTGAAGGACCCCTTCCCTCTACCAAGCATAGACGCCTTGATCGACACCACTTCAGTCCATGAGCTCTTAAAATTTATGGCCTCCTTCTCGAGATACAACCACATCCGAATGTTTTCACCCGACATCTCGAAGACATCCTTCATCACTGATCAAGGACTATATTGCTACCGAGCTATGCCCTTCTGGGCTAAAGAATGTCAGAACTACGTATCAGCCATGGTTTTAAATCTCGAATTTCGGACTCATCTCGGCTGGACATGTTTTGTCTCGGATCGGAGAAAATTTCGGAGAAACGTGATCATCTCGGATGTTCATTTCAGACACTCAATAAACATATTTTTTTTGTTACTAAACAAGATATTATATGTTCTATATGTCATTTATCATATAAAATATTCTATAATATAACTAATGACATGAACCAATCACGAAAATATTCGTAGATTTTAATAATAATATAAAAGAGAATATAATACCAGTATATAACTAAATTGAATTTGCATTGATTAGAAAAAAATATATTACTTAATAGATTTACTTGACTTTGCATCTAAGCAGTTAAAATCTCCGATTAAGCCAGATTAATCCCCGATTAATCGCTAATCGGAGGCTAAACGATTATTATTTTTAGCGATTTATAATATTTCAATATTTAGCAATTTAATCCGGAATAATCGGCCGATTAGTGGTTAATCGGCCGGTTTTAAGTGGCCAATTAACCGATTAAATATGCTCCTCAAATTTTCAAGCTCGTTTGCATTATTTGGGCACAATCCAGCCCAAACTCAAATCCAAATCTAACATCCAAACCCCTTCTGGTCCTCGCACAAACCCAAACCCGATATGTCGTCACTCTCTTCATCTTCCTCGCGCAAACCCAAACCCGAACTTATTCTCTTCTTCTTCTCGAGCAAATCCAAACCCGACCCACCGTCGCTCCCCCTGCGCCGCCACATACTTAACCCGGCCTGCATTTGCTACACCTCCTCTTGCTGCTCGTGCTGCTCCACCTCCCCGATTATTTTTGTTTGATGGAACCGACCAACAAACCTGACCCAACCCACATCCAGAATCCAAACTCAGCTCAAACCAAATACCCTCTTCTTTTTCTCTATAATTATATGTTCCTATTTGATAATCTCATAATAATTTTAGTTAGGACTTAGGATTGCTACATAATGAGGAGATATATATATATAACGATTTTTTCAATTTAATCTCTGATTATTTTCTGATTAACCAATTAATCACTAATCGCTCCTAAACCGATTAATTTCAAAAACTGATTTTCACTACCCGGCTTTGCATATACACAAACAATATACCGACGAAATCTCATATTTTCTTCGCTTAAGGTCCTATATTGAAAGACTTATATGCAAAAACTAAAACAAAAAAAAAGTTATATATTCACAATAACATTAGTGTCTATTTCGGCCGATATTTCGGCAATTTCGGCAATATTTTAGCCAATATTTCGAAAATTTCGGCCGAATCTTACACATTTCGGTTCAAAACGATATGGAGTATAAAATCTGTGATTTCCTATCGGTAAGCTAGCGAAAACGAGATTTCAGCCGAAATTTCGGCCATATCCGCCTGAAATTTAAAACAATGGTATCAACGCTTTGTAAAGCAAGTCCTCGAGAAGCAAATTGACAGAAACATGGAGGTATATGTTGATGATACACTCGTCAAGAGCCTCAGGAAAGAAGATCATGTGGCCGACCTCTAAGAAGCCTTCAACGTACTTCGGATAAACAACACGAGGCTGAACCCCTCGAAATGTGCCTTCGGGATCACCTCGGGGAAGTTCAAAGCTAACCGTGAGAATATCAAAGTCATACTCGGCATGTCTCCCCCAGGTACAGTCAAAGAAGTCCAGAAGCTCACCGGCCATCTCCCGCCATCGGATGCCTCCTCTCCAAGTCTGGGGAGAAGTGTCTTCCTTTCTTCAAAGCTCTTCGAGTAGCAAAGAATTTTGAATGGGGAGAAGAACAACAAGCAGCCTTCGAAAGCCTGAAAGCACATCTTGTCAACCCCCCGCTCATTAGGAAGCCTACGCCGGGAGAGGTTCTCTACCTCTACATGGCCACATCGGATCAGACCTTTAGTGTTGTCTTAGTGAGAGAAGAAGACCGAGTGCAAAAGTCAATTTACTATGTGAGCAACGTTCTCCACAATGTTGAGCCCCGGTACTCGAAGATGAAGAAGATGGCTTACGCTCTGGTGATGGCCGCCCGAAAACTCCGACCCTACTTCCAAGCACACTTTATCTGGGTACTCACTGATCAACCGCTCAAGTAAGTCTTCCACAAGCCAGAGAGCTTCGAAAGATTTATGAAGTGGTCCATCGAGTTAAGCCAACATGACATCACTTATCGGCCAAGGACTGCCATCAAGGTCCAAGTAGCTGAATTCATTGTAGAGAGCATTATCCCTAATCCCCCCCCCCCCCCCCGAAGAAGGAAACAACCTCCCACTGTGGAGTGTATACGTGGATGGGTCCTCCAATCTTAAGGGGAATGGAGCCGGTGTCATCTTACTAGGTCCTGATGAGTTCACTCTCCAATACCCGATGCGCCTAAACTTTTCAGCTTCTAATAACGAGGCCGAGTATGAAGCCCACATCGTCGGGCTCCTCCCAGCACAGAAAGCAGGGACACAAAGAGTCGGAGTGTTCGGCGACTCCCAATTGATAGTAAACCAAATTCAGGGCGAATACGAAGCTAGGAATGACCACATGATCAGTACTTGGCCAATGTGAAGAAACTTATGACTGCATTCAAAGAAGCTACAATTACCCGCATCCCACGAAAGGAAAACGGGCAAGCCGATGCCCTCTCCAAGCTAGCCTCGTCATCATTTGACGGACTTGACCATACGGTGCTAACTAAGGTCCTCCTTAAGCCAAGCATCGAAGAAGAGGCGCTAGAGCTCATGTCCATCGCCCCCCAGATACCTGGAGCTTGTTGGATGAAACGCTTGATCGATTTCCTCAATAAGAGAGTCGAGGCAAGAAAGATCCAAGGTTAGGGTGGAAAGATACACTTTCGTCGAAGGAGTCCTCATCAAGCGCTCCTACACTCAAGTTGACGGCCGACCCTACCTAAGATGCCTTTCCCCCGAAGAGGCCGAGTACGCCCTCAAAGAAATACATGAAAATTGGAAGTAAGGTTTCTTGGACGAAAAATTCTCAAACATAGATACTATTAGCCAACTCTTCTCAACGATGCCCAAGCATACGTCCGCCGATGCATCCCCTGCCAAAAATACTCCATCAAGCGGGAGCCGCAAGCCAACCTCAGCTCTATGTCTAGCCTCATCCCCTTGGCAATATGGCGAATGGACTTGCTCAGACCATTTCCCCCCGCCACTGAACAACGGACCTTCTTTGTGGTCGTCATCGATTACTTCACAAAGTGGGTCGAGGCAGAACCGCTCACAACCATCACGGAGCATAGGGTCCAACAATTCTTCTGGAAGAACATAGTCTGCCGGTTTGGGATTCACCAAATACTGGTCACCGACAATGGAACTCAATTTGCTGGCAAGGGGTTCCACACGTTTTGCACCGATTCGGGAGTTGAACAACATTTCTTATCCATTTCGCACCCCCTAGACCAACGGCCAAGTCAAGAATGCCAAATGGCAAATCTTGGACGGTCTCAAGAAGAGACTTGGTGAAACCCCGAAGGGACAATGGGTCGAAGAACTCCCGAGCATGCTCTGGTCCTATAGAACCACGAAAAGAACCCCCACGAGAGAATCCTCATTCAATCTCACCTTCGGCACGGAAGCTTTTATCCCTCTAAAAGTAGGACTACCTTCCCCTCACCTTCTCTCCTTCAATGAAGAGCGAATTCAAATAACCTACGAGCCAACTTAGATCTCATAGACGAAGTTCGACTGAAGTCTGTCCTGAGAAGAAACATCAACCAGCAGAGGGTAGAAAAGTATTACAGCAAGGTCCGCCCAGTCAACCTCACAGAGGGGGACCTTGTCCTTTGAAAGGTCGAGATATCCAACCACACAAGAAGCGAAAGTTCACCCCCAACTGGGAGGGACCGTACAAGGTCTCACAAGTGGGGTACGTCCAAAAGCTTAACGACTTGAAGACCTGGAGGGAAGGAATATATCAAGGACTTGGAACGCCGAGCACCTGATGAAGTACCATGAGGATGCTTAACGCCTCCCTTAAAGCTAGTTCAAACATTTAATAAAGGCCAACAATTATAACGGTCACATGTACTAAAGGCTTGCAATCAAGCAGTCGTCTAGTTTAAGCTTTTAACTAAATTTTTAGTTTTTCTTTTGCAAAATTCTTATGTAACTTTACCAAATACACCCTATCGAATACAAGCAAAGAAACACACACATGGTCCACTTCCGAGCAACACCATCCGGTTATTAAGCACCCTGATGGATAAGTGTGGAGTCCATTCATGGTTCGTAAGGTCCCTCTACCGACTTGTCCCCGAGCAAGTATGCGGAGCACGGCTCGCCATTCGAATGCTCCCAAAATTCATCGTCACCTTGTTCGAAGTCCATTCGTGGTTCACAGGGCCGCTCTAGTCTCTTGCCCCCGAGCAAGTATGTGAAGCTCGACACACCACTCAAATGCTCCCAAAACAACTCCCAAACATAAAAGACGTAATCTAAAGAGACAATGCACAAACACTTAGGAGATTTTCATTCCATATCAATCTGACTACAAGTCTTGTAAGAGAACAATTTTGTACAAGGTTACAAGTCTTTACAAGATTACAAGTCTCCATCGGAGCCATCTTTCTCTCTTCGTGACAAGAGGAAGTTTCTATTAAGAGACATGACTTATACCCCCCTCGGGGCAGAAGAGCACCACTCTGATCCCTTGATTGATCAGCAAGGAAGACCAAGCCCGCTGACTGTGTACGAGCCATGCGGCCAGCAATACGCCTCGCCCCTTCAACAGAGGCAACACTCGATGACCCGACCACCCCGCTCTAGGCATCTCTTGGATTCCTCAAGGCCTCGTATAAACGCAAGACCAACTCATGAAACGACCTCCCCTGGTTTATCTCATCACGAGAGCAAGAAGTGCTTCTCATCTTAACCCCTTCAAGGAGCCGCTTTAGCCGATGAATCTCCATTTCTTGTTCAACAAGCCTCTGCTTGAGTTAGGCATCCTTCACCCAAATCTTCCAGCGGGATATACTCGCACACGCCACTGAGACGGGCCTCCCCCGAAGGTTCGAGGACAGCTTTCCTCAGATGAGATACTTCTAAGCTCTTCTCAAGCACTACATTCTTCAACTCATCCCTCTCGATGGTAGCCGCGAGCAAAGAGCGGCGAAGAGATTTCACTTCCGAACTCCTCACAATTGTCAGCTTAGCAAAGGAAACCCCGCCGTCGTATGGATAATCTTCCACTTTGGTTGGAGGTTTTTCCCGAAGAGCTTCTTCACAACGCCTATCTTCAATATCTCTCTGAGTCAACACTCTCCTCAAGTGGCCGAGCTCCGCTTCTGCCTTAGAGAGCTTCTCCCGTGAGCAAGAAAGTCCCAGCTCCACCACTTGCAACATAGTATGAAGGCGAGCAATCTCGCTATCACGAGGGTCACACCCAACATACATGACAACCTGCTAATAGAAAGGAACGTGAAATCACTACAGCAGAACAACCAAGACTACAAGACACGCACAGACTCGAGTACTCAAGCTCAACACAAGTCATAAACATCAAAGAAGTTTTCCACTGCAATAAAAAGAGATGCATCGAGCGGTGGCCAGTCCGCTATTAGGCATCGGTAGAAAAAAAAACCAAAACCAAATGCTAGGAAAGGAAATAAGGGTCAAGGGACCACCTCGATTGATAGCACCACGGGAGGGGAAGACTCGTTTCCAACTTCCCCCACAACCCTCGAAGCCTCGACAATCGCGGTAGCAAGATCTGCCACAGCATCCTCCTCTTCCTCGACAGAAGCAGCACTGAACAACAAATACCCCGTGCTATCGAAGCCCGGGACTCGTTCGCTGACGTGCTCAAGGGCCCTAGTATACGCCTTCTCCATGTTCGTTGCAAGGTACGCCTCCGCCTGGGCACTTTGCCTAGTGCAACCGCGGCCTCCCTCTCATTTGCCACGAAGGCTCGCTCCTTCGCTGCCGGCTTCCTTCTCCCTCACCACCACCTCCTTCTCCCTAGCCAGAGCCTCTTCCAACTGTGCAATCCGCACTGCCTGAGCCTCCTCCCGAAGTGCCGCTGCTTCCAGCTCCTTAGCGGCCTTCGACCACTCCGACCTTGCTTTCTCAGTTGCCGCTTTCAACACTTTCTTCTCTTCCGCCACATGCCCCAACAAGAGGCCAAAGTGACAAGCAATCTACAAGGAGAAAATGAGTCAAAGTTATGAGAAAAACTAACACTATGAAGGCAAAAAATAGGAAACGAAATACAAGCGATACAAGACATACCGACATGATGGCTCGAGAAATCTCTAAGGCGGAATCACCAACCGTCCCCGCAACCTATTGCAGCCCTGTCCTTAGGGGTCGCGAGATGATGAATCGCCTACATACAACTCGCTGAATCCCCTAGAATGCCATCATGCCTCCTAACCTGCTAATCCGGGACAAAGATCTTCTTGTGCTCGTCAGTGAGAATAGCATCGGCGACCGCGGTGAGAGGAGCCTTCGAGCAATAAGGCTGCAACCAAAGAGAACCCACCGACAACAGGAGTAGCCAAAGAAGTGTGTGTGTGTTGGGGGGGGGGGGATCCTAAGACCTCAACCGGGTCATTGCCCGTCAAACCCTAGCAACTTTCGAAGGCGCACGCCTAGCAGCAATCTTCTTCCTCTTCTTCTCACCAGGGACTGTGCTACTCAACCCCTGCCCGCTTCGCAACGATCGCATCGAAGTCCATATCAACAGCCCCTGTAATGAAATGTACAAAAGTATTAAGACAAATAAAAGAATGAGGACATAACTACAACAGCAAGAACTAGAACATTTTATATATTAAAAAAAACTCGTACTAGGGTCGATCGGGCTAAGACCCCCTCAGTCAACTCCTTCCACCTCATAGCCAGCCGCTTCAATTGAACACTCACCATACCCTCCTCCTCAGGACTCAAACTCGGGTCTGCCCTCACTCTCTTCGGCACAACCTCCCTTCGAACAGTAGGAATGCCCCAATGCTTGATCGAATCAGGGTTGTCGACCAACTTCACACCCGAGCAAGGCGTGAGATAATATCTGAACTCCATCTTGCTCTTTTAGTGGAGCTTGTAGAGCCCTCTCAACACATTTTACTGCGGCTCGAACCCCGCCGCCTTGCAATGCAAAACGAAGCTATTGACATGCATCCACATGTTCGACATATACAGAATGGGACTCAAAGTGAACCACCTTAAGACGTCTCTCATGAACGGATAAAGAGGAAGGCGAAGCCCTGCATGAAAAGCGTCAAACGGGAAGAAGCACAACTCGAGAGAGATAAGAGAACAAAGCTCTAACTCCAGGACCTAGAAACAATAAATCGAACTCTCGGAATCTTGTAGCACTCCTGTATGGCCCCCAGATCCTCCTCAGTAAGAACCGCACATGTATCATCGGCCTCGAAGACCCGTGATGCTCATTCTCCTCATAATGCCTCCCCCTACCATGCTCAACCTTATCACCTAGATCGACATGAGTCTCTAATGCGGGTCAGACCCTGTTATGGAGCTAGGGTACCTCCCGAGCTCCCCAGCGTCCTATCTGCCTCTATGATGGTCTTCACAATGACCGAAGACGGCTCGGCAACACCATTCCCCTTATCCGCTCGAGATGGCGGTGTTAACAACACCTCTTCAGCCCCGACCTAAAGGGGATGTCTCATCGCCCGAGAAAACCTTAGACATCTTATAATTAATATTTAATTACCTTTTGATGTGACAGCTACCGTCAGAAAGATCGCCAGAGAGATAATTCGCTGGCAGCAAATTCTTTTGGAGAGAAATATCGACAAAGAAAAAGTGGGAAGAGAGAAGTGAGAATGAGAAGGAAGAAAGGGGGAGTGAGGGATATATATAGAGCACAAGGCTCTAACATTGGGCTCCCGAAGGCATTGGGCCCCAACCGTCAGGGAAGCCCAACAGCCGGGGAAGCGCAAACACCCCTAGAAGGAAAAGAAGGAAGATGAAGGGTTCGAGTTAACCAAGACAACGATTGACCAGTCAAACCTACATGGCGCAACCACGCTTCAGGGGATTCAACGCTCCAGATCACCTCCTGATCCACGCTCGAACAACCAACGCTCCAGATTTCGCCACATCATAAGGTATTTGATTAATTCCTTTATTTAATTATTAAATCAAATTAATTATTTAAAAATTCTAAAAAAGTAATTAAAAATCGAAAAAAAATTAATTAAAATTTCTTAAAAAATTATTAATTTGGAAAATATTTTTAAATTCTAAAAATATAATTATTAATTTAGAATAATTGGTTAAAATTTTTCAAAAATTAATTGTTAAAATTCGGAAATAGAATTAAAAAATTAGAAAAGATTAAAAATTGAAAGAAAGAAAAAAAATCAGAAAAATCAGGTAAAATCACAAAAAATCCAAAAAATTCTTAAAATAATTTTGGGTGTTTTAAAAGCTCAGAATAACACTGCAAGATCCAAACTTCCCAGAGAGCTCTGATAAGTTCTGTAAACTATTAAAAACAGACAAACTAGTCCTCAAAGTCTGTGAAACTCAGTTTTCGAGAGTGGGGGCTTATGATATGGGTAAAAATAGGATCAAATCAGGATCGTACAAATTGAACACGGATCTTAAAGCTCTAAGGGGCATGGTAAGTCTCACTAGAATCGGGTCTGTAAATGAGAATCAGACTCTTTCAAGCCCGATAGCCCAAAACGGATCTGTCTTACTGGGATGTCGTAACAGCCCAATATAAGTGAGTCCATATTATTTAAAGATGATTTAAACTCATGATTATCCATAAGAGAGTTCAAAAACCATCTCTTATTATGAGAAAAGTTTTAACTCAATCTCCTCAACCACTCGTATCTCTTCATGAAAGAAGAGATAACCAATTCAATCCAAAAATACCGGAAAGTAAAGATAAATCATTATCTTGAAACTGACCCCCAAAGCGACTATAAATACACCCATGCCTCCACCAGAAACAGGTAATCAGTGTTTTTCCAACAAAAGCTCTCTCATATTCTTCTTGAGTTCTGACTTTGAGCGTCGAAGGGTCTGTTACCGAGGTCAACTCCGGTGTTTCAGACTTCTGCAGGTCAATCAAAGCGATCGTCACCATCAAGATCAAATCCAACGGTGCAAATGAGTCAGATTCGGAAGTCAACATCAAATGGAAATAGTCAATATCGGTGAAAGTCAAAAAGATCAGCTTTTTATTGTTTTTAAAAGAACTCATATGATCTGTTTGCTCTCACGCAGAAATTAGTAGCAACAGCCTTCAACATCAACATTGTCGTGGAACATTTGAATATCTACCTTGATGTCATTGTCGTCGTTGCGATAGGGTTGATAGGGGGTATGGTGGTTGAGGTGTTGTTGGCGAGGGCGGTGCTTCTCAAACTCTTCATTACCAAAGCCATGAACAAAATTATTACTAACCTTATCAACGGTTAGTGATCTTCGTGCCAAGTAGTTTCAACGAGGTAATAGTCGGACGCGCTTTGGAGTGAACGGAATGATAAAATTTGCACGAGCTCGATCTTCTGGCACCCACGGTAGTCGTCATCGATGTCGATCCGTCGGTCTCACATAGTATGCAGGAACTCTCCTCTTGTCAACAGCTTTTGGAGATCATCACGATCATCGTTGAAAAGATCATCGTCATGTCTGTAGTTCACACCTGACATCCCAAGAAATGACACTTGGGCTCTGAAATCAACTAACGCATGATGGAAGATGGACTATTTGCTTGTCTTCGTACAAACTCACGGTTTTTGAATAAACAAGGGTTTCTCGACGCACGAGAAAAATAAATTGAAGAAAAGTTCTTGATTGAAATAATAATGAAGATGATTTTACATGATAACTCCTACAGCGTTTAAATAGAGGGACTCTTCCATGAGAGGAAATAAACTAACCTAATCTCACATGAAGTAAATAACTGAAAATATCCCTATACTAGGAAAGCATAAAAGATACAATATTTCGAATATAAATGTATCAAGAAATCCTGCTGAAAAGATGTCAAAAATACTCCAAATCTTCGTTAAATTGACGGGGCGGTTGACTGCTCAAAAGATGGTTGACCGCAAGTATGTAGATCTCAACCAGAGAACCTCGACTTCCCAATTACGGTCGATTGTGCAAAGCAGCAGTCATGGACTGCCAGGTTGCGCAGTGTTGCTGCCACTTTTTGTTGTTGCTATTCTGCTATGCTAGTTGTTGTCGCACTTTTGGTTATTATTGTCGATGTTATGGGCTGCTTTGGTGATGTCGTTTTGCTGTCGTTTTGCTGAAGTTTTGCTGCATTCTTGTTCCGCATCAAGCAAGCAAGCTTTAAGATCAGGTGATGGAAAATTCCTACCCTAAGAAAACTATGGGATAGGAGGGGTTTGTTATACGGCTTTAAGGCCCGACTGGCGAGTTAAAGGACTAATATACTGCTAATTAGAGTTCCTCCAATCACGGAGTGATCTCAAGATGGAGTACAGATATAAATGCATTAATCTTTGAGACACAGTAGAGCTCAAAGAACAAAAGTACAAAAACACCTTTTGTGCCAGAAGAGCAGATGATTAAGAATGGAAGCTCTCAAGCTATGGTGTAAGGTACATAAAGAACAGACAATGAGCGCCAGCTAAAAGATGTTAATTTCTATACAGGAGCCATCAACAAATACACAGATTCTAGTGACCACAAATATCATACAGAAGCACTGCAAGTCCATAGAAAGATAAACCTGTAGCACTAAATAACTGCACATTCAGAATGGGCATGTGATCATTGAAATACATGAACAGCAGTTGCAATAGTGTTTAATGTTTTAGGTTATAAAATGAGGCTGCCTAGTAAACTAAGTTAAACTACTTGAAATTCCTAAGTCATAATTGATATCTATGAACTATCTAGACTCAAAACTCATGTCCTCAGTTTGAAGCTAACTAGTTAACAAAGCCACCAAATGCCTAAATGACGAGGGTAAAACCAATCAGTTAGGCTAGTCACCAAAACTAGGTACAGCAATGATGCAACTGCCGATCACAAAATCAAGTAACAATTCTAAAAAAAGAGCAGTCTGTAAATATAGTGAAACCGTTAATGCTTTGTAGAGCTTAGGGCAGAAAGCTAAAATTTCTAGGCGGGGGGGAAATTTTCAAAATACTAAAAGAATCATAGACCATACAGCAGGAGAAACATCGAACAGCTCAGCAAAGGGTCATTCCAGACTCATCTTACAGACAAAAATAACCAATTCCTGTCCCTGTAAAGATGAGAGCAAAATGTAATATCTAATCTGACAAGTAATTCTCCAATAACATGGATTCAAATTCTAACTTTCTTCACAAGCTAACAGTTTTGAATTTCCTTCACATTCGCTTCTACATATTGGCCAGACAAACTGACCAAGTATGTTGGCTATTTATTCGAAAGGGGCATTTTGGTATTTTACCCATTTGCCGGACATGAGCTCATTACCAGACATCCTCAACCAAAAACAACACTTGCAAAACCTCAGAAATATTTTTTTGTGGCTATATGTTACTCATATCTATTCAGAAAGAAACCTGATCATTAAGAAGAGAAGGCAAAAATTAAAATGAAAAAATATATATAGCTTTGCCTGCAGGAAAACACTCATTGTGCAACAACTTTATGAGTAGCTCAATGGAAAATGCACTTTCTAAATTATCCCCTTCAAATTGATTTAAGAAGATCCCTTTCCAACTTTTAACTGAAAATGTGACTTGAAAGATGTATTTTTGCCTACCTCTTCAATAGATACTACTGCAGCCAATGCCCAACCTTCCAAATGTTGTGTTTGGCAAAACCTATCCCTAATCTAATAAGATTCTCCCTGTTCAGTCACCTCACAAAGATTACTCATGCAATCTAAATATTAATGTGCTGGTTACTTCCTTGTTCCTACTGATATAACCTAGCAGCTAGTCACGTGTCCAGTGTCCCTGCTCAATCTGACCTAAACTGTCAAATTTGAGGATGTGAATGCACATGTAAGATGGCCAACAATAGTAGTTTATATGTTAATTGTAAATTCATACCATCATAAATTATTATTTTGAGTGGTCAATTGAACCAGGTCATCCTTCCATTCCTATTATTGATCAATCTAGATACGTAAAACTTCTATATACATTATTTGGAAGTTTTTTTTAATATTAAAAGAAATACTTGCAACCTCTAATCTTCCAATCTTCACATACAAAAAGTAAGAGCCCAATGATTTAACTTCTCGTACAAATCACTCTCTCTCCATTTACAAGTTCCTTTGGTTCCACTCCAATAGTTCATGAGATTAGTAACAACCAATATACGCGTCAAGCAAAGTTTTAAATCTCGGATTTCAGGCTCGTCTCGGCAAGGGATGTCTCGTCTCGGATTGGAGATATCGGAGGAGATCTTGGGGAAATGTGATCACCTCGGATGTTCATTTCGATTTTCGGACACTCAATAACCATATTTTTTATTCCTAAACAAGATATTATATGTTCTACATGTTATCTTATCAAATATTGTATAATGTAACTAATGATATGAATCAATCACGGTAAATATTCACAGAATTTAACAACAATATAAAAGAGAATTTAAAATAAGTATATAACTAAATTGAATTTGCATTGAATATAAAAAATGTATTAGTTAATAGACTAACTTGACTTTGCATGTACACACAAACAATAGAGACGAAATTCTTACATATCTTCGATTAAGGTCCTATATTGAAAGACTTATATGCAAAAAGTAAAACAAAAAAAAAGTTATATATTCACAATAACATTAGCGTGTATTTTGGTCGATATCTGCACATTTCGGTCCAAAACGATATGGAGTATAAAATATGTGATTTCGTATCGGCAAGCTAGTTGAAACAAAATTTCGGCCAAGATTTCGGCCGTATCGGCCGAAATTTAAAACAGTGGTGTCAAGGCCCTAACATTTTAAATTTCCTATTTTGTCTCTACATTCTCAACTTGATTACTTTCTTCATGCCTCAATCAACTCAACCTTACACGTTTTTTCAGTTTCTCTCCACATAATTTACTTCTAAGAAACTTAAGAGTTTTACCATCTTAACAGCAAGTTTACATTCTTCAAAAGGTTATTATTTGTCTCTGCTTGCACAATTGGCCTATTTATAGTCAAAATTCATGCACCTTAACCAGATTGCAATTAACCAAATCTAGTAAAGATCTCTGAATACAGGTGGAACTCAGATCAAGTAAACCTGCAGATCATTCAAACCAACCTTAATGTATTGGTTGTAGATTTTTAATATTTCAACTGGTTGCTTATACTTTTCATCTCCAAAACATAACAAATTTAGGTCCACTAGCTATGAGTCTATAACTCAACCTGATAACTTGACCATAATATATCAGCAGATATTTAGCACATAGAACACACATGGTTTTACATTCATGAGTCTGCAGTAAGAATCATTTGTCCCCTTAACAAATAACTGATCAGGTATAAAAATTTAGAAATGAGAATAGAGAAAACAACATGCTAGAGATGATATGTCCGCATGCCCAAAACACCATACTAACGACAATATTAGAGGCATATATATATATATATATATATATATATATATATATATATATATATGCCACATCATCAATTGCTTATTTACTAAATGAGCAAGTTGCTCATACCCCTTTTTCCCATATATATAATAAAACACAAAGTAAGCTATCAAGTGGCTCACCTTCAATCCCCCCAAAATCAAAGGCCAAGATCTAACCTTACAAAACACATTTTCCCTCCCAAAATTTCAAACCCCAAAATCAAATTTTTTCCCCTAAAACTAAAAAAACTCATTACTTTATTACTCTCTCTCTCTCTTCTCTCTTCACTTTTTCATATTTCTCTTTTTCTCTCTCCCTATCTCTCTCTCCCATTCTTTCTTTATTTACTTAGAAATTTAGCTTTTAAAATTTCAGGTTTGTAAATTTTCAGAATTTTTATGTTTTTTTATTTCACATGTTATATTGAAAATAGCAAATATATCTCTTCAACTATTAAGTTTCATCATTTTCCACACTTAAAGTTCTAAGAAGTTAGATTTTACACCCCCATTTATAATTATTTTTCGACATATACTAATGGAAACATGGACTTTTATTTACAACTAATTATTGTCATACTATTCAAACTTGAGTTACATAATTGTTGTTTTAATGTTTACAGGACTTTTCGTGTTTTGTATCGTTCCGAAACCTGCCGTAGGCACGTGCCCACGGGCAAATCTAGTATATATATATAACACAAAGAAAGCTATCAAGTGGCTCTCCTTCAATTCTCCCAAAATCAAAGGCCCAAATCTAACCTCATAAAACACATTCCCCCCCCCCTTTCCCACAAAGTTTCCCACCAAAACTCAAATTCAAATCCCCCCAAAATAACTCCTTTATTTATTTAACTCTCTCTCTCTCTCTCTCTCTCTCTCTCTCTATATATATATATATATATATATACATACTAGATTTACCCGTGGACACGTGCCTACGACACGTCTTCGGAACGATACAAAGCCTTGTAAACAGTAAAACAACAATTATGTAGCTCAAGTTTGAATAGTATGACAATAATTAGTTGTAAATAAAAGTCCATGTTTCCATTAGTATATGTTGAAAAATAATTATAAATGAGGGTATAAAATCCAACTTTTTAGAACTTTGAGGGTGGAAAATGATGAAATTTAACTATTGAAGAGATATTTGCTATTTTCATTGTAACACGAGCAATAAAAAAACATAAAAAATCTGAAAATTTACAAACCTGAAATCTGAAAATCCAAATTTCTGAGTAAATAGAGAGAGAATGAGAGAGAGAGAGAAATAATTAAATAAATAAATGAGTTATTTTTTTAGGGGGGGGATTTGAATTTGAGTTTTGGGGTTTGAAATTTTAGGGGGAAAATGTATTTTGTGATGTTAAATCTGGATCTTTGATTTTGGGGGGATTGAAGGAAAGCCACTTGATAGCTTTCTTTGTGTTTTATTATATATATATATATATGTATGTATGTATGTATGTATGTATACTAGATTTGCTCGTGCCCACGTGCCTACGGTACGTCTTCATAACGATACAGCATATGAAAAGCTTTTCAACTAATTACAACTAATTATTGTCATACTATTCAATTAATTAATTGAGCTATCATACTATTATATAGCTCAATTAATTAATTGAATAGTATGACAATAATTAGTTGTAATTAGTTGAAAAGCTTTTCATATGCTGTATCGTTATGAAGACGTGCCGTAGGCACGTGGGCACGACCAAATCTAGTATATATATATATATATATATATATATCCAAGTTGTGGACCAAACTTATTATATATAGCTTAATTAATTATTTGAATAATATGACAATAATTAGTTGTAATTAGTTGAAAAGCTTTTCATATGTTGTATCGTTATGAAGACGTGCCGTAGGCACGTGGGCCACGTGGGCACGAGCAAATCTAGTATATATATATATATATATATATATATATATATATATATATATATATATACATACTAGGTATGCCCGTGGCACGTGCCTAC
This sequence comes from Hemerocallis citrina, assembly GCA_017893485.1. NCBI lineage: Eukaryota > Viridiplantae > Streptophyta > Magnoliopsida > Asparagales > Asphodelaceae > Hemerocallis > Hemerocallis citrina. Next base: position 40,116,309 of record CM030366.1, read on the forward strand.
GGCACGTATTCGGAACTGCATATAAATTTATTTGAAGTTATTTGGTTGGATGAACTGCATATAAATTTATGCATTATACATCTTTGGTTGGATGATCAAAAGTCATTCACTATACCTCTTTATACATCTTTAACAATTATTCGTTAAATTGTTTCAGTTTTTTAGGAATTTATCTTTATTGCCCTTAAATATCTAAATATTGACTTATCCAATTCTTCAAAAAGCTATAATTTTTTAAAGAAATGTGAGAACATTAATTAAAAATATGCACCATGACAGGAGAAAAAAAACTGATTGTAAACAAATACAACCACCTTTCTAATACAATCATCTACTATATAGAGGCCTCCTTTGAAATTATATTGTTGATTCTCATTTAAGACTTTTGGTGGTTGATTCTCTCCTTTGGTGTGTTGGTGTAGGCAATGATGCAAAACACTATATGATCTGAATAATTATTTCAAGCTTGTTGTATTTATTCTTGATTATATATCTATCATATCCTAGTTGGCGCGGCACCCCAATGCAGCCCTAGTTATGAATAGTGTGTTCTGAGCCTACTGGTTTTTTTTTAAACCACATGTTCAGTGTCTGTTGTTCTGAGCTTACAAAATTTGAAACTTCATGTTTAGCTTTTGTTTGTCTTGAGCGTACACAATTTGATACTTCATGTTCAGTTTCTGCTGTTCATTTTCTGTTTGTTCTGAGTTAACAAAATTTAATACTTCATGATGTGTTTCTGTTTGTTCTGGGTTTACCAAATTTGATACTACATGCTCTGTTTGTGTTTGTTATGAGCTTACAAAATTTGATACATCAGGCTCTGTTTGTGTTATTTATAAGCTTACAAAATTACACACTTCATGCTCTGTTTCTGTTTGTTCTGAGCTAACAAAATTTGACACTACATGCTCTGTTTGTGTTTGTTCTGAGCTTACAAAATTTGATACTTCGTGATCTGTTTGTGTTAGTTTTGAGCTTACAAACTTTGACACTTCATGCTCTGTCTCTGTTTGACACTTCATTTGTAAAAAAAATATTAGCCATTTTACATGTCGCTATCCAAATGACCAAGATATAGTTTGGAATCATAATAGATTTTAGGAAATTTTCTGAAAATTTTGACAAAACCTTCCTTAAAATATTAGCCATTTTACAGCAATTTCTTACGGAATTCTGCTCACAATTAAAAATTTATCATCACAGTCAAGAAATACAAATCCTCCCCAGGCCAATCCAAGCAACATCACACAGACATTATATATATAGGGCTCTGGGAAGAAAAAATCTTCATATGACTAAGATACAAAATAAAAACCAAGATATCGTTTGAAAACATAATAGATTTTAGAAAATTTAGTAAAAATTTTGACAGAACCTCCCCTAAAATATTAGCCCTTTTACAGAAATTCCTTACGGAATTCTGCTAACAATTAAATATATGACATCACAGGCAATAAATATCAATCCTCCCCAGGCGAAACCGAGCAACATCACACAGGCATCATATATATAAGGCTCTGGGAGAAAAAATCATAATATAATGCAAGATACAAAATAAAAACCAAAAATTTGTTTGAAAACATAATGGATTTTTTTGAAAAACCTTCGAAAAACCTTTCAAAAACCAAACACAGAACCCAATACTCCACAAAATTGCGGGTACGGGTATTAACATAACTATATTATATCATCATTATATACAGATACTTACATAATCTCCCAAATTGCTAAATATTACAACTATTACAACCTTCACCAAAATATACATCAACCAACCGAATGACCAAAAAAAATTACAGTGTTGTAGAAAAATACAATGCTTCAAGTCTTCAAAAATGGGACCAAACAGTGTACCTAAAAAAACAGTAAGAGTTTCGAAACAAATAGTAAGAGTTTACATTAATCAATCAAAACAATGAGAGTTTTAAAACTAACTAACAACAAACAGCAAACAATAACTAACAATAAACAGCAAACAAAAACCTTTGCATGAAATAATAAAAAATGAGTCAACTTTTTGGAACCTCTTTGAAAAAAGGTAAAAAAACACATTCAGTCAGCTTTATTAAGGGTATCTTCATTTATTTCTTTTTGTTCACTTTCCTTTTTTTCAATATTGAGAGGTAAGATGTTTGAACTAAAGATACTGGTGTCTTGTGAGTGGAAAGATCTGTGTTTGTCTTGAAGTTACGTACTTTTGATTGGTTTGATGTAGTTTGAATTTTATGTAAATGCAACAGAGATTTCTTATTTAATTGATCAGTTATGAAAAGATAACACTTTCTTTATCTTATCTTTTTCTCCAAAAAAAAAAAAAGAAATGCAGTGTTTTTTGCTACATGAAGAACGGCTCAATCAGGTTCTAGTTGCATAATATACATTTGAACTAATTTGAAGTGCTTAATTATAAGTTTCAGTAAGATACTTCACGCAAAAAAAAATGTACTTATTCAAAACCTTTTAAATGTGCTTAATTATAATGATATTTTAAAACCTGCCACTTGTTGAACCACTACTTTACCTCAGTCTAACTTATATGTGTCTTATTCCTCTTCATGCAGCTGGTGATGCTCCTTTCATGTATAATGGCATTTTTCTTAAACTACACGATATTTTTAAACACTATCCTCAAATCTGCGGAAATCTAAAGGTTTGTTTATCTCATTAGCACCAGCCCATAATTACCTTCCTTCTTTTACGCATGCCTTTTTTTCTTCCTTGAAAATGAGAACACTCCTTGCACTTTTGTTTGTGACAGGATTTTGTCATAGTAGGACTCGGTTGGTTGTTGTTTCGAGGGCTTCCTTTTGATTCGGTTAGTCGAATCTTCTTATCATACCTACCAATTTATGTTCTTGTATTTTCTCTCATTGATAATAATGTTTAATTTTTTTTTTCTTTTTCTTCTTCAGCAAAATATTATAGGGCGGGGGCTTGGTTTTGTGGGGTTCTTTTTTATATGCTTGCTGTAAACTCAAAGGTAAGTAGGTACTGATAGATGGAGAGAGGCCATTTAAGTCAGAAGATGAAGACCGAACCAAAGAAATGGGATATGGGCGCAATTTTGTGCATTTGTGGACCATTTTTGGGGTCCATTTTTGCATGCTCTTCATGGTCGTAAATGCAAATATTATTATTTTGGGTTGAGATTCTTGTTCGACTGATGGTATTGTCTATATCGATTCCTCAACAAACTGGAGCTGAGTTATGAAAGCAAACCAGGGATGGGCTGCAATTTTACTGGTGGCAGATTTGTGTGACAATTTTTTAAAATTTTTCTTTCAGTGCAGTAAATTATTTTTATGATGCTCCTAAACCCGTCCATGAATAGAACACTTCTGTGTGTATCCTTTATTGATCATCCAGCCATAGTTACTTTAATTGTTGATTTGAGTTCAATTATTTATTTGATGTGCTATGATGAATGTTATTTACTGTGACAAAATGAAGTTAAACAATGAATAACAATGTCCTTATTAAGTTCATATACATACTTCAGCATTTTGCATTCAGAAAAATGCATATTAGGGAAGCTCTCGGATTAGGATATATATGATCCATATCCGAATCCGATTTTTGTGTGAATACAGATATGAAAAATTCGTATCCAGGCAAATACGGATTCAGATATTCAAATCTAAAAAAATTCGAATGTGAATACGGATACGGATAGTACTTTGAAAAGCGGATTCGGATACGGATATCTCTAATATCTAATATCTAACATTATAATGGGAGAATTGAGGTTGTCATTTGTAGACATTCAACTATTTAATCTCAACCATTCCAAATAGATGAATCTCTTATCGTGTAATCTTTTTATTTACAGGGGCAACTGTGCATGTAGTAACTGCATTACAGAAAATATCCCAAGTACTCAATCACTGCAAACTGTTCTCAATAATAGAAAAGTTTTCAACCCTAAAACTGTCACAAAACTTGATTGTGGAAGACCTGTAGTATATATACACTAATGCCAATATTACTATCACATTTTGATATGTTTTAAAGTAATCCATGGCCCATTTCGCAACTGCTCTTCACGATTTTGATCATTGCTTTCTTGAAGATATTTATCATTTAACAACTCTTCACAGCAGAGAGATGATTTAAAAAAGCACATCAATCAATTATGGTGTAACTATGTCATTCAATATCAGTCATCTTCAGTTGCCACACTACTTGTTCTGTCATTTAATGCAAATCTGTCATTTAATTTATTCCCGTGTCACTGTTATGAGAGAAATCTATGTTGAAGGATTATCACTCTTTCAACACCTCAACCAAAGTGATATTTTCCAATTAAATAAAAAGCATGTTAATATAATTTTGAACTAAAATAAGGCTTCTAGCAAAAGATAAATCTTAAATGAGATAAAATAATAATTGTGGGAAAATCACTACCTTAATATCCATAAATCCCATAATAATAATATGCATCATAGATTATACCTGCAAGCACATTGCAGCCTCCAACGTGTTCCAAATGCACGTCAGATACAACCTCAGAGTAGTCGTCTACAATTCAACAACCAAAACCCACATAAACAATCAACCAACTAACAGAACCCAAAATAAAATAAAAACCATACAAAGTATTGTACCACATAAACAATCAACCGACTAACAAAACCCAAAATAAAATAAAAACCATAAACAGTACAGTATCAATTCTAGAGTCAGCGTACGCAAGTTTTAGCCAAAGCAGCTACAAACGGTATAAAAAGTCTACCACTAATCAAATCATATAAAATGACATAGATGAACACATTTTTACTTCATTTATTACTTCAGCATTTTAGATATCCAATCTATTTGATTGTTAATTTTGTTTTCTTTTTGAAAATTATTTATTTACATTGAATTGTCATTCTCATAGCTTTATTGCAAAATCTATTCAAACAAACTGAAGCAGTGAAAGCAAGCAAAAATGGACATAAATGGCATCAATAACTTGTATAATGACAAAGTAAAGTATACATGCTATGTCTCCATTTTTGGGTGAACATCAAATACCTTAAATGTGAGGATAGCGAGATATGATGCTTTGCTCTCTGCAAGCAAGACTCTTCATCTGAAACAAAAGAGATAGATGGCTTTGTGAATTCATGAAATGAATCTAACCAAATCTTTTAAATGTAACAACTTTTATGAATAATACAAATCTTTGTTGATAGTAGCCCCACATGTAAATAATAAGGAGAATTAAAGAACTTATCGATAAGTAAGTTAATTGAAACTTGAAATGAAAAAGATATAAAGAGTTACATTTGTAGCAAGCACTACCAATTTATCCTGAATCGACTGGGTATCCCTATGAAATAGTGTACTCAATCGACTGGGTATCCTGAATCGACTGGGTATCCACGATCCATAATAAAATGGTTAATGTAAAGGCTCCTTTTAAAGTAGAAATAAGCATTGGATCTTGACATGAACCAAGTTAAATTTCATAAAATCATATGGTAAAAAACTTAGCAAGAAAGGACGAAGATTAACATCTCCCAAATTAACAACCCACATGCACAAATTAGTGTGTAAAAATGGAGAAAATAAATAGAGAAAAATGAGAAGCTAACCTTCGAGAACAGATACCCAGCCTTCAATTTCTCCACATTAGCATTGCGAGCAACCTTTGTTGTGTAAGCTGAAACAAAACAAATCCAAAACACATTGTTAAAAAAGAACCATACTTCACCATAGAAATAATTAACCTACATAATTAATACAACCATACTTAAGATCCAACAACAATAACATAATTAAGCTCCGACAACAATAACAACAATAACATAAGTGCTAAAAAAGGAAGCTACCAAAAGATAAGCCGAGAGACAAAAACTTTCCTCCAAAAAGGGAAGCTGCTCTGCTTCCTTTTTGCTAAAAGTAATCCTGAAATTCATTAAATTTCCTAATTTTTAGTAATTTAGCCATTTGCATACTACAATCATATGATATCTAGTAGCTTACAGATATCGCTCAACTAACATCATATATCATAAACTAATAATCAATAGAGAATTTCAACTAAAACAGCCATCAATAGTGATAGCACCCTCAATGGGCCATCAACAGTGAACAGAAAAGAAGTTTTTGCAGATGGTCCATTACTCGTATGCTACAAATAGGCTTCAGATCAGTTGTTAAATTTCAAACCATTTAGTTTTATAGTTTTTGCAGTAAACTATAATTACAAATTTGATAGATTTCAAGTCAAATTTAGCTCTCTATAATTAGTCTTTCCCATACTCTTCAACAGAACGAATGGTGAGAATGAACCAAATTTAAAAGGAAAATGAAAATGAATAAGATAATGAACCAAATCTAACATGACACGGCCCGTAGATAGAAATGTATGTGCTTCAAACTTTCCAAGTATGTTTAAAAGGAAAATGAATAACCATGAAACCCGGTACAGAAAAAAGTGACCTCTAAAGATAATTTTATGCGTGAACAAAATGGAAAGAACCAAATTTGAAATAGGTAAAGAAAGATTCAGAAGCTCACATTTGAAGGTTTGTCATCGCCACTCTCACTGTTCTTCTTTCCTCCAAATAGACCAACTACACGAAAAGATGTTCTCATTTGGCTCTTTCTGCTACAACGCCATGATAGTGATGGAATGACATTTAGTTGACCTAAAACATGAGTTTGTGATATAAATAAATTTAATCTCACACCGGTTAATGCTAGAACTACAAATAAAGGACCAAGTTATAGTATGAAAGATTAATCATTTCCGCTAGAACTACAAATAATGCTAGAACTACAAACAAAGAAACACATAATAAATAAAAATCTCAATTTGCTAACAACATGCAAGGAAAATCTGACCTTCAGCTTGTTATTATGAATTTCCGCTTCAAATTGTCTATTGAAGACATTAAGTCTAACCATCTTCACTTTCAGTTCACTTATATGCACTTCTTTCTCTCTACAAATTACCTCTTTATCTTGCAATTGGCCCCTAACAAAATGGAAAGAATTGTCATACAATATTGCAGTAGAGAGTATACAAAATTACTGAATTAAATTTCACAATTCATGTTTTTGGTGAAGCTTGGTTAAATTAAGCATCAAGCATTTTTTGGTTAAATTACTGAATTACATATCAAGAATGCATCAAGCATCAAGAATGCATCAAGCTTGTACATATCAAGAATTAAATTTCACAATTCATGTTAAATTACTGAATTACTGAATTAAAATATCAAGAATGCATCAAGCAATCTAACCAGTTTTTGGTGAAGCTTGTACAGAGGAGACGGCGGACGGCGGGAGCGACGGCGACGGGCGACGCGACGCCGGGAGGGGACACGGGCCGAGAGGGGGTGGTGATGTGGCTGTGGTTGCTGCTGTCGATGGAAGGAGAAGGGGAGGAGAGGGGCGTGCTGTCGTGGCTGGCGTCGTGGAGGCTGGACGGTAGGGGAGGTCGCGAGCAGGCGCCGGCGATGGGGTCACGGCAGGGGAGGTCGTGAGACTGGGTAGGAGGAGAGATGAGAGATGAGAAAGGGGGGAGAGATGACGACGGGGTCACGACATGGGTTCCAGAGAGAGATCGGGAGTGATTCTGAGTGGAGTGGGAAGAGAGAAAGGGGGGAGAGAGAGAGAGAGATCGGGAGAAGAGAGAGAGAAGCCATAAGAGAGAGGCGGGGAGTGATTCTGAGTGGAGAGAGAGAGTGATTGGTTTGGGTTTGAATTTTTGGGATTTGAAATTTTGGGCGGGAAAATATGTTTTGTGAGGTTAGATCTGGGCCATTGATTTTGGGGGAGATTGAATATGAGCCACTTGATAGCTTTCTTTGTGTTTTATTATATAGATATATATATATATATATATATATATATATAGCCAAGTTGTGGTTATTTTGGGACCAAACTTATTATAATACAGGAAACCAAATGATTTACACATACTTGCATGTTGATGATAATTTCCACAAGAAAATTTATGCTGAAGCATAAGATTGCATAAAAATACGACAGTTCCTATTCCACTTCAGCATCTGATACTATTCATTAAACTAGTATGCTAATTAGCTAAAAAGGGCAACCTCCTTAACTAGAAATTTATGTCCTAAGTTGCAATTTAGCCGTGCTCATTTATGATATATTCAATTTGGAAATTCCATTCACTCTTCAATCATTTAAACTAAAAAGAGCAACCTCCTCAACTAGAAATCTCTGTCACCTAAGTTGCCATATAGCCGTGCTCATTTATGATATCTTCAATTTGGAAACTCCACCCATTCTTTCACCATTTAAACTAAAAAGGCAACTCCTCAACTAGAAACCTCTCTCACCTAAATTGCAATTTGGCCATGCTCATTTATGATATATTACTGTCTTGAAGTAAAATATGAATGCCAGGTGTTAGCTAGCTGGTAATAAGTATACATAAGGTCCTACCAAAGTGAAGCCATAAAAAGAAAAAGAAAGCAAAATAAAATAAAATAAAATAAAAACCCCCAAGTAAATACCAAAATAAAGAAAACAAATAAATAATTTCTAGGAGAAACTGAAGTTGGAGGGCTCAAAAAATTCATACAATGCTTAGAATTTGTGACAAAGATAATTTTAAGTGCTTACAATTGTTGATCAGATCGACACCTGTCCTGATCAGTTATTTTACTCCGTATTTCTCACTAAAAGGTACACTCCACGCATTGAATAATTTAGTGTTTTATGTCCAAATATTTCACTCAGAAGGCAAACCTAGATTTCCACTTCCACGTTTGTAACTAAAAAGATTTCAATTGAAAAAACACTCTTAAGACATCAAGATAGAAGTTTCAGTACTTTAAGAAGATAACCAAACTGTGATTGAACCTTCTACCTCCACTACATATGTGTCATATAGATATCAGGCATCCCATAATCCTGAGGTCATGTAAGCTTTCAATAACATGGTCTTGCATAATACTGGACACTAATTGATGGGAAAAAAATCATATGCACATTTGGTCATTAAAAAATCATATGACAAAAGATCTGAACCTTTGATTCTCTCCAAAGACCGCGCCCCCTACAAGATTACCCCGGATCCCGAGGGGATTTTTAAGGGGGCACGGTCTTTAAAGGAGAATTAAAGGCTCAGATCTTTTCTCAAAACTTTATTTTATGGCAGGGTGCATATGATTTTTTCCTTTAATTGATCGGGTTTATTCAGAAAATTTCCCAGCACTGAAATGCTCGTTACTTACTCAGGATGAGATAATACTATGTATATGCTACCCTTACCCAAATAATATCCATATAGCATGAATAACTTCTGCCCAAATGAGATTAGTTAAAGAAAGGCAAAAGCATATGAAAAAAATAATTCAAAATCAAACATCAATCATATATATCTGAGAACATATATGAAAATGGACTTAATCATAAATTTGACAAAACTAAAAAATATAGAAATAAAAGAAGGGGAAAGACCGGCTACTGAAGATTCAAAATATGTATGTGCATATCATTAACTTAGCTTCATCAATTCTAGGTTCTCTCAGTTATTTATTGATTCAAGATTTTTCCCTTGACATTCTTTTCACTATTCATCTGCTCTATCTACTTTGTCACCTTTTAATTTCTATTATTCTCCATCCATCAAAAATTGTGATCAACCACATTAATGAAATTTGATAACTAACAATATTTAATGCAGATTTCAGATACTACATAAATGGAGAAGCTACTATGTGAAATTTTCTCCACCTCATGTCTAAAAAATTAAAGATATTTATGGATAACCTCACAAGATACACAACCACTCGAATATGGAAGCATCAATAATTAACTATATCAACTCTAAGCCCTCTTATTTTTTGATGAAGTACAGCCATTTTCCTTATTCAAATTTTACTTCTCTCACTTCATCCACTCCATTTACGTCATCACCTTCCAATCCCAAATCATTACTTCACCAGTAAATTCAAGTATTCGACTATTAGGAACAACTCCCATTATCCAAATCACGCAAGTAAATAAAATAATAAATACATGTAAAGACTAGAAAAGCCAAGTTCTTTAAACTCCAAATATAAAACCATTAACCTCAATTAATGCCATAGCTAAACGAATGTACACAAGATGCTCACCAGATCCGGAACTGTACTTCGGCCGCTTCATCTTCTCCACCTCAAGCTGCGCCTCCATGAACAACTTCATCCTCTCGAACTCCACCTCCTTTGCAAACTCCATCCTCTGCCTCTCCATCTCCATCACCTGCTTCTGCTTCTCGCTCTCCACCCTCTCTAAACCTCTGCAAACTTTGCAATCGCTCTCACCAACTCCCCCACTCCTCCTCCAGGTTCAACCAACCCCTCCCACTTGCTCTTCTCACTCTTCACCCCACCATTCACCCTCTCATCCCTCTCATCGTCCTCCTCCTCCTCCTCCTGATCCTCCTCATCGTCATTCTCATATCCTCTTGAGCTCTCGCTCGACGCCTGTGGCGTCGACTGAGAAAACATCCTCGATCTCGAAGACGACCCGCCCGAAAAACCACCACCTCCCACCAAACTAGGGTTAGGGTTAAAGTTAGGATTAATAGTCGTGTTCGAAACAGAGGTAGGGTTCCGCCGCTTCACCGGGAAAGTCAACGCGGGAAGCCGTAAATCGCAGTGTTTCCTGACGGCGGCGGAGGTGCCGTTGCCGTTGCCCTTGTGATACAGACCAATTAACAAGCAATGGTAATAGTGGAGGCATAGGTGAAGAGAATGAAGCTGAGCTGCGAGAGAGTTAGGAGAAGCAGCAGCAGGATTGGGTAGCTGTATATGAGATTGTATCTGTATCAGATTTCATGTAATAAGCTGTAAGTGGGAGGGGTTAGGTGTAAATGTACTAGACGAAGGAGTATGGGGGAATGTGAACCCTTGGATCTGAAATAAAGAGTTTGTAGCCATTGATTGTAATGGGGGCCCACTCTGTAACTAACTAACGGCCTGTCCAATTACGGACAGAGCACGTATAGTCAGCTATAAAAAGGAACCACAGCTGATGATGAACTGTGGGGTGTGAGATTGTTCCATTCCTTGCCTCTTCTTGAATATTTCTGTTTCTAATCTTCTTGAATCTTCCTCCTCAAGCTAGCTTTCTTCTTCTTTTCTCCGCCATGGCCAAAAGTAAAGGTCGGGGTGTATCAATGGTATCAGAGCCGCAAGATCCTGCAGCGAATCTAGAAGAGGATGGAGAGATTCCTCCAGAATCAATCGGTGAAGGAGTTCTTGGATTCGATCCACCTTTTGGCTGGCAACTAAGCCACCAGTTCTTGAATGACAGAGTATCAACCATGGAGAACCAGATCAAGGACATTGCTGCTCAGGTCTCCCAAACTCCGTTGGTTTTAGCTCAGATGCAGATGTTAACGCAGTAGTTGGGAGAGATGCGATCAAATCAAGAATCCTCGGAGGATCCACCGTCAAAGTCAGTCGGTAAGCAGAATCTAAACCCTGGGTTTGATGGAGGTGGGAATTTTATGCGCAGTCATCATGAGGTGGAAATTCTTGATAAAGAGCATGCAATTGGGGGAAATTTTTTTTCAAAACCACCAAAACTCGAAGTTCAAATATTCTCAGGATCTGGAGATGTCCTTAACTGGATATTTCAGATAGAACACTATTTTGAAGTGTATAGAATTCAAGGGGATGAAAAGGTGAGGGTTGCATTTTTCTTCCTCAAAGATGAAGCAATCCAATGGTGCCGTTGGTTGCTCAAGAATAGTGGTGGAGTGGTGACGTGGAAGGAGTTCAAGGAAGGGATTTGTAATAGGTTTGCTTTGGGAATTTATGAAGACGCAGCCAAATCTCTTTGTAGACTTGATCAAACAACATCAGTTCTTGATTATCAAGTTAAGTTTGAGAAGTTACAATGCTTAGTTGAAGGAGTTAGTGAGGCTTTCCTCGTTCAGCAGTTTGTAAGTGGGCTCAAGGAGGAATTGCAACATGATGTTGCGATGGCTGAACCACAGTCTTTGAGTGAGGCAGTCAAAGTTGCTCTTCGATTTGAGAAGAAGTTTAATGCCATTAAGCAGTACTACAAAACACCATATAAGTCGTATGTCAGGGGGGTCTCAATCTGCTAATAATCCGCTACCTTATCCGACTCAATCAACCTCAAGTAATACAGTAGGGAAGTTTTCTAGCAATATAAACCCAGAGAAACCAATCTTGAAGAAACTTACCCCAAATGAAGTGTGGGAAAGGAGAAAGAAAGGCCTGTGTTTTCATTGTGACGAAAAGTACTTGCCGGGACATTTGTGTAAAACAAAGTCCTATATGTGTATAGAAGGGGATTGGGATTTGTTCACGCTGCAAAGTGAAGAGGAGTTGAATCAGTTGCTTACTGAAGATGATGCAGGGAAAGTGGAAAATGATGCTGATAATTTGCAACTCCTTAAGGTGGAATCAGAGGGTAATACGGAGTGCTAGATTCTTAAAGCTCAGTTGAAAGGTATCGATGTGCATGTATTGGTGGATAGTGGGGCAACACACAATTATATAGATCCCTTTATACTGGAAAGGGTGGGATTACCTATGACACTTAAGCAATCTTTCAATGTTAGAGTTGCCGGAGGTAAAGAAGTTGAAGGGAGTGGATTGTGTTCTAATGTGAAAATCAATTGCCAAGGGTATGAATTCGTTGATGATTTCTTGGTATTCCCTATTGGGGGTCATGATGTTGTTCTTGGAGCTAAATGGATGAAGAAGGTAGATGAAATCACAGTTAATTTGGTCCACAAGCAACTGAAGTTTCAACACAAGGGTGTTAATTGGGTGTTGCAAGGACTTAATCCAAGTCCTACAAAGGCATTAACAGAGAGGGAGGCCAATAAGATGTCTCTACAAACACATCGGGGTTTTGTGTTGTACTTCATGGCTTCTTCTGAGAAGCAGTTTACACCTATTCATGAGAATCCCTATTTGCAGAAACTACTGAGTGAATTTCAATCTTTATTTGAAGAACCGAAGAGCTCGCCTCCTCCATGATCTTGTGATCATCAGATACCACTTGAGAAAGAATCCAAGCCTGTTTGCATAAGGCCGTATAGATATTCATTTGAGCAGAAAAATGCAATAGAGGAGATCATTGAAGAGATGCTGAAGCATGGCACTATTCGACCAAGTCACAGTAGCTATAGCTAACCAGTTGTGTTAGTCAAAAAACATAATGGTTCATGGAGGTTTTGTGTTGACTATAGGTCTCTCAATCAGCAAACGATTAAGGATAAGTATCCAATCCCTATTATTGATGATCTACTTGATGAATTGCATGGAGCTAATTTTTTTTTCTAAGCTAGATTTGAGGTCTGGCTATCATCAAATCAGAATGCATCCCGATGATGTCTCGAAGACGGCGTTTAGAACCCATAGTGGACACTATGAGTTCCTTGTAATGCCATTTGGTTTGAGTAATGCCCCGTCCACATTTCAATCTCTTATGAACGATATTTTCAGGCCTCATTTGCGGAAATTCATCTTGGTGTTTTTCGATGATATATTGATCTTCAGTAAGACTTGGAGTGAGCATTTGCAACACTTGAGAGAAACTTTCCTTATATTAAAGAGGAATCAGCTATTTGTGAAGCTGTCTAAGTGTACTTTTGGGCAAAGAGAAGTAGAGTATTTGGGGCATATTGTTTCTAGCTCCGGCATTGCAGTAGATGAAAAGAAAATAGCCGCAATCAAGGAATGGCCTACTCCCACATCTGTTAAGTCCTTGCGTGGATTTCTTGGTCTCTCAGGGTATTATCGTAAGTTTGTGAGAAATTATGGCTCAATAGCATCTCCCCTAACTGAATTGACTAAGAAAAATTCTTTTATTTAGAGTGAGAAGGCTGCGGCAGCTTTTGAGCAATTGAAATCAGCTTTAACTACAGATCCAGTTCTACAATTACCTGATTTCAACAACACATTTGTGGTAGAGTGTGATGCCTGTAAAGAGGGGATCGGTGCAGTCTTGTTGCAAAACAAACATCCCATAGCATATATCAGCCAAGCTATTAAAGGGAAGTGTTTGTATTGGTCTGCGTATGAAAAGGAAATGTTGGCGATACTATTGGCAGTAAAAAAGTGGAAACAATATCTCTTCGGCAGGAAGTTCATCATCCGCACTGATCATAAGCCACTTAAATACTTATTGGATCAGAGATTATCGACTGCAGCTCAACATTCATGGTTGATTAAGCTTTATGGATTTAATTTTGATGTGGAATATAAGAAGGGAAGTGAGAATATTCCAGCAGATTGACTTTCTAGAAGAGAGCTTGATTGTTTTCTCTTGCAGCTGAGTTCTCTACCTCCAAACTGGTGGGAGGAGATTGTGAAGATGAATCAAACTGACTCCTATTTTGAAGAGTTGGCAGTTAAGATTGCTCAGCAGACTAATACCAAGTTTTCCCTACTTAGAGGTGTTTGGTATAAAGGGTCCAAGGTGGTTATCAGTCCAACATCCTTTCTCAGGAAGTTAATGATAAATGAACATCATAACACACCAGTTGGAGGACATTCTGGTTATGATAAAACTTTGCAGAGGTTGAGAAGATCGTTTTGGTGGAGAGGAATGAAAGCTGATGTTCAGCAGTATGTACGGGAGTGCACAATATGTCAGACTAGTAAATACTCATGCCAGTCTCCTTCGGGGTTGCTCCAACCATTGCCTATACCCAATCAAATTTGGGAACAAGCTAGTATGGATTTTATAGAAGCCCTTCCTCTCAGCCATAGGTATTCCGTCATTCTTGTGGTGGTAGATAGACTGAGCAAATACGCTCATTTCTTCCCTATCTAACATCCATATACGGCTGCTTCAATTGTTCAAGTTCTCACTGACGGAATTTTAAAACTGTATGGTATGCCCATCTCCATCGTTTGTGATAGAGGAATGACTTTCACAAATGCCCTTATGAGAGAATCGCTGCGACTGCAAGGCACAAGGCTGCATTTTTCAACAGCATACCATCCACAAACGGATGGCCAAACGGAGGTGGTTAATAGGTGTTTGGAGACTTACTTACGCTGCTATTGTCATCACAAACCAAATGATTGGAGAAAATGGTTACCCTGGGCTGAATTTTGGTACAATACCTCCTACCACAGCGCCATTAAAACGACTCCTTATGAAGTGGTTTACGGTCGAAAACCTCCTACAATTACTTCCTACATTCCGCACACGGCTAAGGTTCCCTTGGTTGAGGAAGCTCTGTTGTCTAGAGATGTGAATCTTCAGTTGCTAAAAGATAATCTCAAACGAGCTCAAGATAGAATGGCCAAGCAAGCTAATAATCATCGACGGGATAGGGAATATCAGGTGGGGGAATTGGTGTATGTCAAATTTCAGCCCTACCGTCAAGTATCAGTTGCAACAAGAGCTGTGCACAAGTTTGCTCCTTTATACTATGGTCCTTATTCAATCCTTGAACGTATTGGGGCTGTAGCCTACAGATTAGCCTTACCAATGTCTTCCAGAATCCATCCTGTATTCCATGTTTCTCTCCTTAAGCGGCATCTGGGACCCAATGTGGAGGTGCAACAACGTCTTCCAGATCAACCCTCTACAGCTCTACTTGAACCAGATTGTATCTTGGACCGCAGAGCTGTTATCAAGGGTAGGAAGTTGATATCAGAAGTTTTGATCAAATGGAAACATCAAGAGGCATCCACTGCGACTTGGGAGTCTTACTGGGATTTAGTCCGAAGATTTCCTCTCTTTGACCTTGAGGCAAGGTCTCAATATAGGGGGGGAGGAGTTGATACAGACCAATTAACAAGCAATGGTAATAGTGGAGGCATAGGTAAAGAGAATGAAGCTGAGCTGCGAGAGAGTTAGGAGAAGCATCAGCAGGATTGGGTAGCTGTATATGAGATTGTATCTGTATCAGATTTCATGTAATAAGCTGTAAGTGGGAGGGGTTAGGTGTAAATGTACTAGACGAAGGGGTATGGGGGAATGTGAACCCTTGGATCTGAAATAAAGAGTTTGTAGCCATTGATTGTAATGGGGGCCCACTCTGTAACTAACTAACGGCCTGTCCAATTGCGGACAGAGCACGTATAGTCAGCTATAGAAAGGAACCACAGCTGATGAACTGTGGGGTGTGAGATTGTTCCATTCCTTGCCTCTTCTTGAATATTTCTGTTTCTAATCTTCTTGAATCTTCCTCCTCAAGCTAGCTTTCTTCTTCTTTTCTCCGCCATGGCCACAAGTAAAGGTCGGGGTGTATCACCTTGGCGACGAAGAAGTCGAGCTTGGCGAAGAAGTGCCACGTGGAGGGCCCGGATTTGGCGCGCTCAGACTTGTACTTCTTCTTGACGGTGTCGATGCGGTTCTTGCACTGTACATCGGTCTTTCTTGGGCGGCCGAGGAGTTCTTGATGGGCGTTGACGGCGTTAGCCACGTCGGACCAGTCCTTCTGGCGGAGGTTGCCGCGGTTGAGGAGGAGGTAGCGGTCGCCCCAGGCTTTGACGAGGGAGACGGTGGCGCCCTCTCTCCAGCAGTCCTCGCGGCCACCGCCGGCGGCGGGAACGGACATGGTTGGTGATATGGCTAAAAATGGGGTTAAATCGGAACCGTCCAGATTGGGCGCGAATCTTGAAGCTCGGGGGTAAAACGGTAATTTCACATACAAATAGATCCAGAGCAGGTATTGGATCTCCTTCTCACGGATCCAACAGCCCACAAACGGATCCACTCCGACTGGTTACGGGTCCCGACCCGAGGCAAACCCAGATCTACAAAGAGACAAATCAGGGTCACTGATTTGACCAAGTTAACAGGCCTGATTTACTCTCACCGGGAATCAGGGGTTAGTTTCCTTAACAGACTGTGAGGATTTTTCTCCTAGCAGTTACACAGGGAATCAAGCCTCTAATCACTCCCCTGGCGACTATAAATACCTCGCCTCTGCCACTGTGACCAGGTAATCACTCTTTTTCCACCTTAAGCTCTTTTTTTAATCACCACTGGTTACTGACAAGAGCGTCTGAGGGTGCGTCGCCGGAATCAACCCCGGTGTCTCGCACTTCCTTGCAGGTTGCGACAGGAATTGGAAGGCTTGGATCTGCTGTTCAGGTTTTCTCGAACTCACAAATCTCATCTGTTTACCCCCACACCGAAATCAGCGGTAACAGATTGGCACCGTCTGTGGGAATCTCCACACGAACAGCCTCCGTCTCTTCCTCGTCGCCTAGCCCTGCTCCAACCATGCCTCCAAAGAAGGTCAGATCCAGAGGATCCAACCGCGGGGCCATTCCTGCCGATCAGACAGAGGAAGTCCCTATCAATCCAGTCCAGCAGCCTGAACTTCCTCCCCCGGTCCAGCAGGGCCAACCTCCTCTTCCCAAACAGCAACCCCCTAATGGCCCTTCCGGCCATAACGGGCAGGAGGCAGAAGCAGCCCCTCGACCCAGACCATGTCTCGGTTCATAATGAATCCTCGGATTCAATGGCTTCTCATCACCCTGACCTCCGCAACACAATCCTGAACCGCCAAAAAGATGAGGACCTCCGCACCCATCTTGATGAGAGGCGGGCCCGAGAGGGAGCCTCCCGCCAGCATCAGGGTGAGTGGTCCCCTCACCGCCGAGACGGTAGAAGGTCTCCGGACCGCAGAGGCCGAGCGACATCTCCCGAGCGCCGAAGGAGGAGGCCGCATTCCCCCGCGGATCGGCATCATTGGAGGAACAATGAGGCACCTATCACTCGTACCGAGTTCCTACAATTTCAGGACACCGTGCTGCAGGCCCTCAACCTTCGGCAGAACAACCAAAATGCCCAGAGGGTTCCAACACCCCCGCGGGTTCCCAGTCCTTGCTGCCGATCCCGAAGTCCTCTTCCGGCTCCCAGTCGCCAGCAGCAGCACTACAGTCCCCACCGATCCCAGGACTACCGGCACCGCAGTCCCCGCTCCCCTTCCTATGAAGAAGAGTCCGGGGGATCGTATGATTACCAGCGGAGGGACGATGCCCTCAACCACCGTCTCCATGAGGTGGAGAGGCACATTGGTCGCATGGACAGAGAGGAGGAGTCCAGAGCAGGGACCGTCCGGCCCAGCAGACCCCCTTTCTCTCGGATGATCATGGAGGCCCCCATACCGAGGGGTTTCAAACCTCCGCAGTTTGAAACGTACTCAGGGGAGTCCGACCCAGTTGATCACGTCGAAAGCTTCAAGACATTAATGCTGATCCATCAAGCTTCCGACGCCATGCTCTGCAAGACCTTCCCCGCCACCCTCCGGGGGTCGGCTCGGGAGTGGTACTCCAGGCTCGCCCCCTCTTCCATCTTCTCGTTCGAGCAGTTCGAGATGCTGTTCATTACTCACTTTGTGAGTAGCAGGCGAGCCGAGAAGACGAGCCTCTCCCTGCTCAACCTGCGGCAAGAAAGGGGAGAGAAACTGAGGGACTACGTGAAGAGATTCAACGCAGAAGTCAGGTCTATCGCCTCCCTAGACCAGTCAGTGGCGACTGTTGCGTTCCAATCGAACGTCCTCAACTCCAACCTCCGGTCGTCCCTCGCCAAGAAGCCCCCGCACAACTTTGCCGACCTTCTCCTAAGGTGCGAGAAGTACATCCGGGCAGGAAGAGGCCGAGTGCCTCCCTAACTTCGGAGGATTGGCCTCCGGATCGAAGAGGAAGGCGACCGAGGGGGAGGGATCGAAGAAGATGCAGAAGGACAACGGCGGTCAGCGCCGTCCTCCCCTAGGTTCGAGAAGTTCACTCCCCTCACCACCAATGTCTCCACTATCCTGATGGAAGTGGAGAAGGAAGGCCTGCTACCACCCGCTCCGAGGATAAACACCCCGGCCAAGAGGAGAAACAAAGAGAAATGGTGCCGTTATCACCGGGACCACGGCCACGAGACCAACGACTGCCGAGCGTTGAAAAACGAGATAGAGGCCCTCATCTAGAGGGGGCAGCTGGCCAAATTTGTGAAAGCAAGTGACCGGGCGGACCGCACTACCCCTCCGCCTCGAGGAGCTAACAAGCGCTCCGAGCGGCGCGATGAAACCCCCGAGTTTGAGGAAGAGCGGGTCCTGCACCTCATCCACGGAGGCCCCATGGGGGGCTCCTCCAATTCCTCCCGGAAGGCCTTCGTCCGAGAGGTCAATTCAGTCCACAGCGCTCCTCCCCCCAAAGGCCTCGGCGTCCCGGCGACCTTCTCTGATGAAGACCTCGAAGGGGTCCGAACTCCCCACTGCGACGCCCTCATCATCGACCTTCGCATGGCAAACTTCAAGGTGCAGAGGGTCCTGGTAGATAACGGGAGCTCGGTGAACATCCTTTCTCTCTCGGCCTTCCGAGGCCTGCAGCTGTCTCGGGACCGTCTCAAGTCGGCCGGTTACACACTCCACGGGTTCACGAGGGTCCCAGTAACTGTCGAGGGAGTGATAACCCTAGACATGACTGCTGGAAACACCCCTACTACCCGGACCGAACCGATGGACTTCATGGTAGTCGACGTCCCGGTAGCGTATAATGTCATTCTAGGCCGACTCGGCCTAGCCGCCCTGGAAGCTGTCCCCTCAGCGTACCATCTTAAAATGAAGTCCCCACTCGGTCGGGAGTAGGGGAAGTCAGGGGAAGCCAAGAGATGGCTCGGAAGTGCTACATGACTTCCACTGGGGGACCGGTGCTCTCCCTCGAGACACTAGAAATCCCCGAGCCGAAAGTCCGACCCACGTCCGAGCCGGCGGACGAGTTAGAAGAAGTGCTCTTCTCGGACGAGGACCCGAGCCGGAAGTTCCTCATCAGCAAGTCCCTTACCGACTGCGCTGTGCTCTGACTTGGTTAAATGCATCCGGGATAACCACGACCTGTTCGCTTGGTCAGCCGCGGATATGCCCGGCATCTCCGAGGAGTTGCTAGTCCACTGCCTAAGTGTCGAACCGGGGTGCAAATCGGTTCAGCAGAAGAGACGAAAGTTCGCTCCCGAGCGACAGCAGGCCATCAAGGAGGAGGTGGATAAACTTTTGAAGGCTAAGTTCATACAGGAGGTAAACTACCCCGAGTGGCTCTCCAATGTTGTAATGGTCAAGAAGTCCAACGGCTCTTGGAGAATATGCATCGACTTCACCGACCTGAATAAGGCGTGTCCGAAGGTCCCATTCCCTCTTCCGAACATCGACACCCTCATTGATGCCACCTCGGGCCATGAGCTCCTCAGCTTCACGGACGCCTTCTCCGGCTATAATCAAATCCGAATGTTCCCCCCGGACATTCCGAAGACCTCCTTCATCACCGATCAGGGCCTATACTACTACCGGGTCATGCCGTTCGGGTTGAAGAACGCGGGCGCCACCTACCAACACCTCGTCAACAAGGTCTTCCAGAGCCAGATAGGCCGGAATATGGAGGTGTACGTTGACGACATGCTCGTAAAGAGCGTCCGAGGCACTGACCACGTGGCCGACCTCTGGGAGGCCTTCGGCGTGTTGAGGAGGCACAGCATGCGGCTGAACCCGAACAAGTGTGCGTTCGGGGTCTCTTCGGGAAAGTTCCTCGGCTTCATGGTGAGCCAGCGAGGGATCGAAGCCAATCCCGAGAAGATCAAGGCCATATTGGACATGGCCCCGCCCCGAAACGTCAAGGAGGTGCAGAAGCTAACTGGTCGGCTCGCTGCTATTGGCCGGTTCCTCTCGAAGTCTGGGGAAAAATGCCTCCCCTTCTTCAAAGCACTCAGGGGGGCTAAGGGTTTTGAATGGGGCCAACCACAACAGGAATCGTTCGACCAACTGATGGCCTACTTGGTGAACCCCCCTCTGCTCAGCAAACCTGTCCCGGGGGAAACTCTCTTCATCTACTTGGCTGCTTCCGAGCAGACCCTAAGTGCTATTTTGGTGAGAGAGGAGGACCGTGCCCAAAGGCCCATCTACTACGTGAGCAAGGTGCTTCGGGACGCCGAGCTCCGCTATCCGAAGATAGAAAAGATGGCCTATGCCCTGGTCATGGCGGCGAGGAAGCTCCGGCCGTACTTTCAATCCCACTCGGTCGTTGTCCTCACTGACCAACCTCTAAAGCAGATCCTCCACAAGCCCGAGACCTCGGGCCGGCTAATGAAGTGGTCCATAGAGCTGAGCCAACATGACATCTCCTACCAACCTCGGACGGCAGTTAAAGCACAGGCCCTCGCCGACTTCATCGTAGAGTCCACCATCCCTGAAGTCAGCCACGTCCCGAATGGACCCCCCATTTGGACGGTCTTCGTGGACGGCTCCTCCTGTAGCGAAGGAAGCGGCGCCGGTATCATCCTGAACGGCCCTGACGACTTCGTCCTCCAGTATGCGATCCGTATGAACTTCAAGGCCTCTAACAATGAGGCAGAGTACGAAGCACTCATCGCAGGCCTCGGACTTGCCCGAAGTGCTGGGGCGCAGCGCCTCCAAATCCATAGCGACTCCCAGCTTATCGTGAACCAAGTCTTGGGTGAGTACGAGGCCCGAGACGAGCGGATGGCGAAATACCTCGCTAAGGTTCGGGCCCTCATGAGCCAGTTCGAAGAGGCGCTCATCCAACGGGTCCCTCGTAAGGAACTCTCAGGCCGATGCCCTCTCCAAGTTGGCCTCATCCTCCCTGCAAGGTTTGCAAGGTCTTGAACAGACCGTTCTGATCGAGGTCCTCTCTAGGCCGAGCATAGAAGACGAGACATCCGGCTCGGTGGAGTCGTTGCCAGTCATGTTACAAGATAATTGGATGAAACTGTTGGTGGAGTTCTTGAGGGACGGGGTCCTGCCCGAGGATCCCAAAGAAGCACGCCGAGTCAGAACCCGGACTGAGCGGTATGTCTTGATCGAGGGTATCTTATACAAACGCTCCTTCTCTTAAATAGACGGTCGACCATACCTAAAGGTGCCTCTCTCCAGAACAGGCCGACTATGCCCTACAAGAGCTCCACGAAGGCATCGGCGGGGCACATTCAGGATCCAGGTCCTTGGCCCGGAAAGCTTTGAATTATGGATACTTCTGGCCGACCCTCATTCAAGACGCCGAGCGACACGTTCGGCAATGTAACTCTTGCCAGAGACACTCCAGCGTCCGTCGCCTCCCTCAAGCCAACCTCGCCTCCCTATCAAGTCCTATCCCCTTCGCAATGTGGGGGATGGATTTACTAGGGCCTTTTCCTCCGGCTCCGGGTCAGTTCAAGTTCTTGGTCGTAGCCATCGACTACTTCTCGAAGTGGGTCGAGGCCGAGCCCCTCGCCACTATAACCGAGAACAAGGTGGTACAGTTCTTCTGGAAGAACATCATCTGCAGATTCGGTGTCCCCCGTGTCCTCGTGACGGACAACGGGACTCAGTTCGCTGGCGCAGCATTCCGAGCTCTGTGCGACGACCTTGCCATCCAGCAGCGCTTCTCGTCCGTCTCCCACCCTCAGTCGAACGGACAGGCAGAAAACGCTAATCGGCAGATCCTCGCAGGCATCAAGAAAAGGCTGGACAAAAGTTCCAAAGGCTTATGGGTCGACCAACTCCCCAACGTCCTATGGAACTACCGCACGAGCAAGCGGACCCCCACAGGCGAGTCCCCTTTCAACCTCACCTATGGGTCCGAGGCCGTGATACCCCTCGAGGTCGGAATACCTTCCCCTCGGCTCGCAGCCTACGACGAGGAACAGAACGCCAGGGACCTTAGGGCAGACTTAGATCTGATAGATGAGCTGAGGGAAAGAGCGTCGATTCGGCAGCAGAATTACCGAAGAAGGGTCGAGTTGGCATACAACAAGAAGGTCCGACCCACCAACCTTAAGCAAGGGGATTTAGTCTTCAGAAAACTGGCCATATCCTTCCCCAATCAGAAGAGCAAGCTGGCTCCGAACTGGGAAGGGCCGTACAAGATTACAAGGGTAGTTCGGCCCGGAGCATATCGCCTGGAAGATCTAGAGGGCAGAGAGATTCCGAGGACCTGGAATGTCGACCACCTCCTGAAATACCAAGAGAGCGCCCCGGCGCCTCTCTGAGTACCACGAGGTGTCGAACCATTCCTCTCCTCCAAGTTGTAATCTGTTCCATAAATTGTAATATGTAAAACGGTTCGCCGTCAATTATTAATAAAGAACGTTCTCTCATACTCGGCAATTTGTTTTCGTCTCTCTTATTTCTTTCATTTTTTAACCAATGGTTCGGTGTCCAATGTCCGGCTCAACTTTACCTCTTCGGCTCGCCCCCGGACGAGCCAGAGGTAGATCACCGTTCGGAACTGCTCCCACAATCGTTGAACTACACCGATGGTTCGGAGTCCAACACTCGGCTCGACTTTACCTCCTCGGCTCGCCCCCGGACGAGCCAGAGGTAGATCGCCGTTCGGAACTGCTCCCACAACCGTTGAACTACACCGATGGTTCGGAGTCCAACACTTGGCTCGACTTTACCTCCTCAGCTCGCCCCCGGACGAGCCAGAGGTAGATCGTCGTTCGGAACTGCTCCCACAACCGTTG
This sequence comes from Hemerocallis citrina, assembly GCA_017893485.1. Taxonomy (NCBI): domain Eukaryota; kingdom Viridiplantae; phylum Streptophyta; class Magnoliopsida; order Asparagales; family Asphodelaceae; genus Hemerocallis; species Hemerocallis citrina. The sequence goes on from CM030366.1 coordinate 40,139,727, forward strand.
AACTACACCGATGGTTCGGAGTCCAACACTCGGCTCGACTTTACTTCCTCGGCTCGCCCCCGGACGAGCCAGAGGTAGATCGTCGTTCAGAACTGCTCCCACAACTGTTGAACTACACCGATGGTTCGGAGTCCAACACTCGGCTCGACTTTACCTCCTCGGCTCGCCCCCGGACGAGCCAGAGGTAGATCGCCGTTCGGAACTGCTCGCACAACCGTTGAACTACACCGATGGTTCAGAGTCCAACACTCGGCTCGACTTTACCTCCTCGGCTCGCCCCCGGACGAGCCAGAGGTAGATCGCCGTTCGGAACTGCTCCCACAACCGTTGAACTACATCGATGGTTCCGGAGTCCAACACTTGGTCTCATTCTACTCCCCAAGCTTGCTTCGCAGCAGACTAGGAGTAGACCACCATTCGGAGTTGCTCCCACAACCATCGAACGCACGCCATGACCGACGAGTCCCACAAAGAAAAAGAGCTCGGCTCCCCCCTCAGCTTCGCAAGAAGAGGGAGACCGAAGCACTGTTCGGCCACATAATCTGAGCAATCTTGTCTCGAAGCCGAAGCCCGAAATCCCACGCCTTCGGTCGGCTGCCGAGCAGGGGCCTTTCCGACCTTGCAAACGGAGAAAACTCACTTTCTCCTCAACTTTCGTGTTGGATCTCGATCAGACGGCCCAGATCTTGCCACCGACGCTAAACGACAAGATAGCATTTTCTTGGGAACTGAGCCCCCTCGAGATTCGTGCCATCATCCGACGGTTCAGATCTTGCCAACGACGCTAAAACGACAAGATAGCGTTTTCTTGGAAACTGCACCGCATCGAGATTCACGCCGACATCCGACGGCCCAGATCTTGTCAGAATCGCTAAACGACAAGGTAGCGCTCCGTCAGGAGCTCGTTCGCCTCGAGATTCTCGCCGACGGCACTATGCGCTCGGCTCGTAAATCTCGGCACGGCCAACACATTTACAAGCAAGACAAACGCGAAGAGCAACAAAAGACATGCTAGTTATGGAAAGAAATTTTATTGATGAACGGGGCATAATACAAAGCAATCCTCCCATAGTTACAAAGCATTAGAAAACAAAAACACAGCGCCGACCCGCAACACTTCGTCTTCAAACAGAAGTGTCTTCACTGATCCGTTCGGTCGCCAGCCCATCCGCTTCGGCTGATAGTTCCTCTGCCTCCTTCCGAAGCTTCACCTCTACCGTCTGCAAGTGACGGATCTCGGAGAGCAAATCGTCCCGCTCGGCTATCACCTTCGACTGGTTGTGCCGAATACATTGGACCCGAAGAGCGTTGCTAAAAGCGGTCTGCGAGTCTTCGCCCTCTCCTACGGGGGTTGCCTCGCTGATCCTACTCTCCAGACGTTGGATCTCGGCGTCTCGTTGGCCGAGGACGGACTGAAGGTGGGCCCGCTCGCTCTCAGATCGGCGTAACTCCAGCTCGACACTATAAAGTCGCTCTCGGCACTTCGTCGAGCGCGACTTCGTCGCTCCTGAAGTTGCCCCGGTATCAGCATCATCGTCCGAGCCGTTGGAATCAGTGTATTGGGCTGCCCCCACGAGCTGAAAAGAAGGGAAAACGAATAGCAAAATTTCAATACACCGCCGAAGTCCAACACTTGGGAATTTTCTAAACAAACTTTCAGATTCGTATTCAGATATAATAGTGTTACAGACGGCCGGACCGACCCCACAATTTAGTTTTTACAATAGCCAGAGAGAAAAAACATAAAACGACATGATCAGGGCCTCTTCGGAAGGGGAACGCTTCGGTTTAAGGAAACACGAGGACGACGAGGCCTGCCCTCCGAACTCGATCCTAAACCAACGAAACGTGACCCCCCTTCGCCACTGACCCTGACTGTGGCACCGACCGAGGCGCCACTCGACGACATGGCCACGCTACTCTGAGCATCGGCAGGGCTCCGCCTAGCCACAGGCAAACATGTCGCGAGTTCATAAAAGGAAATCCCTCTTTCGCTCTCTTCGCGAGTGCACGATGTACTGCGGACGTTGGCCCTCTCCGGCAGGGGCTTGAGTGATGCGACCTCCTCCTCCAGTTCGATGATCCTGTCTCTCAAAGCGTCGTCCTTCGCCAACTTTTTCAAATGAGGAGGCCTTGACGAGCCCGAAACGTTGGCACTATCGGTAGCGAGCCGTCGGAAGTGGGTGACCTCGATCCCCCTATCTATCGTGATCCTCCTAAGCCTGTCGACCTCGGCCAACAACCTCTTGCGCTCGGACGATGCCTTCTCCAGCTCGGAAGCGAGCTTCCCTTCCGCCGACGAGCGTTCTCTATCCGCTAACTCCAACTGTCGGATCTCGGCCAAAAGCTCGTCATTCTTCTGCTCGGCGACGGCAAGCTCTCTACGAAGCCTCTCGACCTCACCTTCGGCTCGCGATAATACTTCCGCACAGCTGCCTTCGTCTCCTCCAGCTTCAAGAGCATGAGAAACCGCCTCTGTCGGCTATTCGAGAGCTCACCCTTCGTTTTGGCCAGCTCCTTACGAAGGTGTGCAACCTCCGTAATCGGACCGAACCTTACCTGAAAATCAGAGATAAATCTGAGACCCAACACTTGGAGAATTCTACGCCAAATCAAACACAAAATCCGAGACTCAACACTTGGATAAATTTTGGCCAAATAAACTTTTTTCATTCAAAACTGAGAAGAAGGTTTTACAAGAGCGGTGGGCAGTCCGCTGTTAGGCTTACAGAAAGAAACAAAACAACAAAAAAAAAACTAAAGAGGCAACTGAGTCAGGGGTCGACCTTTTTGTCGTTTGGGTCCGTCGACCCCCCCTCGGCCTTGTCCTCGTCCTCGTCCTCGTCTTCGTCTTCACTCCCACTCTCCTCCTCGGAGTCGCCATCCTCCCCGTCCTCGGCCTCGGTCCCGCTCGGGCCTTCGACACCGTCCGTCTGTCCCTCGAGGTCGAGCATCCCCGGGAGAACCTCCTCCTCCCCCTCCACGGGGTCGTAGAAATGGTAGGAGGACGTGTCGAAACCCGGATTCCTGGCAGCGACGTGGAGCAAGGCTCGACCGTATGCGTCCTCCATGTTCTTGAAAATGTGTTGCACGGCCTCCTCCTGCACGGCTTTCTTCACCTTCTTCACTTTCCTCCGGTGTTTGGCCATGATCTTCTCGGCCCTCTTCCGAGTCCTTTCTGCTTCCGACCGAGCATTGGCCAGCTCCTCCTTCAGTTCGGCAGCCTCCTTCTCCGAAGCCTCGAGCTTGGCCGCTGTATTCTTCGACAGCTGAATGGCGTCGGCCAGCTGCTTCTCCAGCCCGGCCACTTCGGCACCCCTTTTTGCCGAGAGAAGTTGCTCGGCATCAAGCAGCGTCGTGGCCTTGACCCGCTCCACTCTCTCCCGCTCATGCTCCTGTTCCTTGTCCGCGAACTCCTCGAGCAGGAAGTTGAAGTGGCAGAGGGTCTGAAAAGAGAACAACACATTAGAACCCGGACCCGAACCCAACACATTAGAAAAATCTCAGAAAAAGTTTCGATGAGGAAGAGCACGGCCCACTTACCGACATGGTGTTCCGAGCGATCTGCATCGCGGCGTCCCCTGCAAGCCCGGCCTTTAGGGTCGCTCGATCCTTTGGGGTCGGCAGGTGCCTCACCGCTTCCATGCAGATGTTGCCGTCGCCCAAGAAGCCGTCGACGTTCATCACCTGCCAGTCAGGGACGAAGATCTGCTTATGACGCTCGGTCAAGATCTTCTCCGCCTCGGCAGTGAGGGGCGGAACTTGGAGGGACAACACCTCCTTCACGCCGAATGCACCGCTCGACGAACTGGGAGCATCCCCCTTCGAGGTCGGTGTCGGTGCGCCTGAGATAGGAGGGTCGAGGACCATGACCTCCCCCTGCTCGGAACCAGCCTCCGACACAACAACCTTCGGCTGGTCGGGGACCTTCGCGACCGAAGGTATCTTCGAGGCTCGACCGCCTTGAGGCCCCGCCGAAGGCCTCTTCTTCTTCGTCTCCTGCTCCGCCGCCCTAGCCTTCGCCATCAGAGCTCTATAGTCCATCTTCATCGTCTCTGCACAAGCCGAATGAAAAAACTTAGAAAAATTTTCATAAACTTTAAGCAAAGAGTATAAATACCAGAAGCATACTAGGGTCGATCGGACTGAGACCCCCTTGAAACAGAACCTCCTCGGTAATATCTTTCCAGCTTAACGCTGGCAGAGCGAGGAGCTTCTTGAGGACTTCTGCTTCCTCGTCACTCAACGCTGGCTCCTTCTTGGCTCGCTTGGGTAGCCCATCCTTCGCCCAAACTATCGGGATCACCCACGGCGCGGGAGCCCGGATGATGAAATACTTCTCCTTCCAGTGTTTGATCGAGTCCGGGTTCTCGACCAACTTCACACCCGTCCGTGGCGAAAGATAGAACCTCTGTTCGTTTCGGCTCGGCTGACAAGGTCGATAGAGGCTCCGAAAGAGAAACATGCTAGGTGCGGCACCGACCTCTTGGCACCGGAGGACAAACACCATGACGTGCCTCCAGGTGTTCGGCATCAGCTGGGCGGGGCTCAAACCGTACCAGTTCAAGACATCAACTACGAACGGATGAAGGGAAAAGTGGAGCCCGGCGATAAGAGAGTCAACAGGAAAGACGCACACATCTGTCGAAGACTTCGTATTGGCTCGGAAGCCTGGCCCGGGGAGTAGCAGCCCTGTACTCGGTGGGGATCCGGAATCCCTTTCGGATCAAATGAAGATCGGCTTCCGTAAGCGAGGAGATGGTATGGTCCACCTCGGACAGCTCCCTCGGTTCATTCTCCTCCACCGACTTGGCCGTCCCTTGGGTCACCTTCTCCAAGACATCCTCGGCGTAGTCCTGAACGCCTCCCACGCTCGACAGAGCAATGGGCTGCCGACCGAACGCCCCCGCCATTTTCGGCGTCTCTACGATTGTGACCACCGCCTTACCCTTTTGAGACGCCGCCGTGACCTCCTGAGGTAGTTCGGCCACTTCACTCTGTCTGTCCGGCGGAACGATACTCTGATCGGTCGGCTCCACTATCTCCTTTCCTTTACCCGCTCGGCCTACGGCTTGCTCCGAGGTGGGGGTCTCATCCGAGGAAGTAATCTTAACCATTTTCTAAAGAAAGGGGAAGGAGACTGACCTTGAAGTGACAGCTACGGTCGGAAAAATTCATCGGAGACAGAGAACGCCTCGCCGTGACAGCTAGCACCACCACCAGGGAGCTAAAAACTTCGAAGGTGAAAGTAAAAACTGGAGAGAGAGAGAGTAAAAGTGAATAATGAGACTTGGATTAAGGGGGGGGGTGAAGATTTATAGTAAAAAAGGAACGTCCCTTGGACTTCTAAACGTAAGGGCGCGACTTTTTGGGCCGCTCTCGAAACATCGCGAAGGCCCAACACGACTTTGTCCTCCCACCAAGTCAAGTGGTTCGGCACCACAGGGTCTAAATCCGAATCACATGCGATCCGAACCCAGCCTCAAAGAGCCCGGTCGGCGACCGAGCAGGTGCCATTCCTAGCCTGCAAACGGAGAAAACTCACTTTCTCCTTAACTTTCGTGTCAGATCTCGATCAGACGGCCCAGATCTCGCCGAGGACACTAAATGACAAGATAGTGTTTTCTCGAGAAATGTGCCCGTCTCGAGATACGCGTCGCCATCCAACGGCTCAGATCTCACCAGCGACACTAAACGACAAGATAGCGTTTTCTTGGGAACTGAGCCCGTCTCGAGATTCTCCGCAACATCTAACGACTAAGATTGCGCCAAGTCGCTCAGATAATCGTACCCTCGGGCGTCCCGAGTCAATCTGAAGGAGCCAGAAAAAATTTAGATTTAAAGTTATAAGGCACCGCCCTCGGCGAGCCCCCCAGGCCCCAGGTCTCGGTCGGTGTTCCGCCGACCCATGGGGCCCGGTCAAAAGCAGATCGGCACACCCCCCATCTCTAACTCCTTCGGGCTGGCAACCATCGGAAGCCATCAGCCCGGAAGGAAGACAGAGATGGGAAGAGACCCATCATTCCGAAGCTACTGCAGTCCCTCGGATACGGACTTGGGTCATCACCTCTTCTACCATGACCTTCCCCGACCCTGACACCCACATCGGAGCACTCAGAATCGGGTGAAGATTATGGTGGAAGAACGACCACCCGTCCTACCGAGGCAGATCGCCCCTCGGATCTGGACTTCGGCAGTCAACCCCTCTGACAAGATCTCCCCTGATCCTGACACCTCCACCCGGGCCGTCAGAGTCAGGAGAAGATTTTGGCGGAGGAGCGACTCCCAGTTCTTCCGAAATGAACCCCTCCGTCGGATCCAGACTAGGGTCATCACCCCTTCTACCATGACCACCCCCGATCTTGACACCCACATCGGGCCAGTCAAAATCGGGTGATGATCATGGCGGAAGAGGGACCACCCGTCCTTCCGAAACAAACTCACCCCTCGGATTCGGACATGGATCATCACCTCTTCCTCAATGATCTCCCCCGACCCTAACACCCACGCTGGAGCAGTCAGAGTCAGGAGAGGACCATGGTGGAAGAACGACCACCCGTCCTTCCGAAGTAACTCATCCCTCGGGTCCGGACTACGGTCGTCACCACTCCTGCCTTATTCTCCCCCGACCCTGACATCCACTTTGGGGTCGTCAGGAGCGGGAAAAGAACAAGGCAAAAGAGCGACCACCCCTTCGAACCTCGAAGGAGAAGTTACCCAAGGCAAATACCTCCGAGGTCTGAAACTCTATGTTGTTGCAACTGAAATGACAAGGGGAATGGAGTACTTATAGCCTACCTTCCAAGAGCAAGTCATTATAAACCTCGGAAGTTGAAACGCCGCACATTAATTGAAGGGCGTCGTCATTAATGACCCTGGGAAAATGAAACGCCGCATGAATCCGGGAACGCCATTAATATCCTTGGAAATTGGGCCGTACCAAGGTCCATTCCCCCACTATATCTCGGAACGCCCTTTCACGCTCGGACTGCCGAAACCCCATGCCTTCGGTCGGCTGCCGAGCAAGTGCCTTTCCGATCCTGCAAATGGAGAAAACTCACTTTCTCTTCAACTTTCGCGTCGGATCTCAATCAGACGGCCCAGATCTCGCCGAGGACACTAAACGACAAGATAGTGTTTTCCTGAGAAATGAGCCCGTCTTGAGATGTGCGTCGTCATCCAACGGCTCAGATTGCGCCACGTCGCTCGGACTGCCGAGACCCCATCCCTTCGGTCGGCTGCCGAGCAAGTGCCTTTCCGATCCTGCAAACGGAGAAAACTCACTTTCTCCTCAACTTTCGTGTAAGATCTCGATCAGACGGCCCAGATCTCGCCGATGACACTAAACGACAAGATAGTGTTTTCTTGAGAAATGTTCCCGTCTTGAGATGCGCGTCGTCATCCAACGGCTCAGATTGCGCTACGTCGCTCGGACTGCCGAGACCCCATGCCTTCGGTCGGCTGCCGAGCAAGTGCCTTTCCGATCCTGCAAACGGAGAAAACTCACTTTCTCCTCAACTTTCGTGTAAGATCTCGATCAGACGGCCCAGATCTCGCCGAGGACACTAAACGACAAGATAGTGTTTTCTTGAGAAATGTGCCCGTCTTGAGATGCGCGTCGTCATCCAACGGCTCAGATTGCGCCATGTCGCTCGGCCTGCCGAGCCCCTATCCCTCCGTTCGGCGGCCGAGCAAGTGCCTTTTCGAGCTCGCAAACGGAGAAAAAAGACACCGAGCTACTACGACCGTTGGATCTCTCAGAAATTCGTGCTTCTAATGATGAACGGCCCAGATTGCGCCACGTGCGCTAAAAGACAAGATAACTTTTTTGGGATTCACACCATCATCCGATGGCCCAGATTGCGCCACGTCGCTCGGCCTGCCGAGCCCCTATCCCTCCGGTCGGCGGCCGAGCAAGTGCCTTTCCGAGCTCGCAAACGGAGAAAAAAGCTTCCGAGCGATAACGACCGATGGATCTCTCAAAAATTCGCACCCGTCTATGATCAACGGCCCAGATCGATCCACGTCATAAATCGGTATTTAAAATCATTTTTTATTTATTTAAATTGTTTTATTTATTTAAAAATTGCGAAAAAATTGCTAAAAATTCGGAAAAATTAATTGAAAATTCTAGAAAATAATTAAAAATTCGGGGGTATATTTTTGAACCCCTGAACGAACAATTATTGCCTAGAATGTACTGTTAAGACCCCCGAACGATTAGTAAACACATCGCAAGATTAAATAAATAATCCGAAAAAAAAATAAAAGCTGTCAAATACTCGATATGGCTAGAGAACAGCACATGGCATCAAAAAATCACCTCACTACCCCCTTCGAGATTCAAAATCCTCCACTTGAACACGTATAATCCAGGATGGAGAAATTACCTCGTCAAGGAGCAAGTCGATCACCTAAAAAAATTTCTCATCAAGAAAAGTAGCCAACACTTGATGAGATGTTCATGCAATACATGCAAAAGACAGATTTGGAAATACAAAATAATACGGCTTCAATTCACAACCTTGAGGCTCAGATTAGTCAGCTTTCAAATATTCTTATAGAAAGGACAACAAGAACCTTACCCAGTAACACCGTGATTAATCCTAAGGAGCATGTCAAAGCAATAACACTGAGAAGGGGGCGAACAATTGAACAGCCATAAGCACAAACTACCGAACAAAATATGGTTGAAAACAAGATGAGTTCGAGCCAATTTTTAAGGAACAACGCAGCAGGTGGCGAACCACAATTTTTGGAATTCTAAGAAGAATAAAAGAGCTTCAAACCCCACGGTTTCCATGGAGTTTAATTCTGAAACTTGAACCTAATTCACCTTATGATCCAGTGATTCCTTTTCCGCAAAGATTTAAAAAAAATCTCGAAAATCAAATCTCTAAGTTTTTTTAAAAGTATTTTTAAGAAATTGCATATTAATATTCCTCTTATTGAAGCTTTAGAACAAATGCCTAAATATGCTAAATTTTTAAGGATATTTTATTAAACAAGCAGAAGATAGAGGTGCATGAGATGGTGATGCTAACTAAAGAGAGTAGTGCAATTTTATAAAAAAAGTTGCCTCCTAAACTTAAAAATCCAGGGAGTTTTACGATTCCTTGCACTATTGAAAATTCTTATTTTGATTAAACTTTATGTGATTTAGGAGCAATTATTAATCTTGTCTTTTTTGGTTTTCAGGAAACTTGGTATTGGAGAAGCAAAGCCTACTACAATTTTTTTACAATTGGCAAACAGATCTATCAAGTACCCAAGAGGATTAATTAAAGATGTTTTAGTAAAGGTAGACAAGTTCATATTCTCAGCTGATTGCATAGTATTTGACATGGAGGAAGATGACCAAATTTCATAGATTTTGGGGCGACCTTTTCTAGTTACAGGGAGAGCTTTGACTGATGTCCAACAAGGAAAATTTATTTTGACGGTTGAGGATGAGCAAGTAACGTTTGATGTATTTAGATCCATAGAGTTTTCTGCCGAAGTTGACTCGTGTTTTCAAGTTAGTTTAATTGATTTAGTTGTGGGCGAGACACAAAAGGATGGAGTTGAAAAGTTACCATTAGAAGTGTGTTTAACAAATTCAGCAACTCTTAAATCTGAAAGAAGATTTTTGAATATGTTCGGTATTTGGAAACTAAACCATCTATTCATCTGTCTTCTCAGCATCAAGAAAGAAATGAATCAAACTCGATCTTAAACAACTGCTATTTGGTTTGTGGGATGCACAAACGAAACATAATCCACACATGAAGGAAATTTTTAGAAAAGTGGTTCTTATGTTGTTGGATCTTGGCATCGCATAACCATCTCAGCTATCACGTCCGGCTGAAGACTTAAAACTTTGCACTTCTTAGGAGGTAACCCATGTTTTCTTTTTACTACAATTAGAATTTCTTCTCTTTTTGTTTACTTCAATTTTATTTTTTTGATTTCATTTTATAGGATTGCATATGTTTGGGGGTTTCCGAGCAGAGTTACTTTCTAGACCTAGATTGATAGCTGTTTTTTAGCAAGATGGGGTCCGAATCTGGAAAAAAACATAGAAATCGAAGGAAATTGTCTTATCTTTCCAATGCAAAAAGAATAAGGCAATTTGGACATCTACAACTCTAGATACCACCAAAACAATGAATATCACTTATCCAGAATTTCAACATGAATTAGGAGAGTAATTCTGGAAATTTCTCATTTCTTTTTCTCTTTTATTTTCCCAATTGAGGACAATGTGATATTTATGTTTGGGGAAGGGGTTAAAATTTTTATTTTTATATAAAAGAAAGAAAAGAAGGACTTAAATTAGGAGTATCATTACACTTTTGGGTTCTTTATTGTACTAAAGCATTTCATTTTTTTTGGATTTAAGATAGGCAATATCTTATAAAGCAAGATTAAGCATACTTATTTTTTTAAGGATTATTAAGGTTCAAAATTCCTTACAAATTTGTGTGTCATGTGATTATGCATAAAAGAGAAGTGTGATACGTTTCTTGTGATTATCCCATTTGATCTAGTCCTAAACAGAGTTCAAGTAAATAGAGTGATAATAATTTAATAATTGAATGAATAAAATTTTATCTACACCAATGTTTTGGGTTGCTTAGTAACATCATCAATGTTTACTTTTACGTCAAACAACAACTTGAAATATGAATATGCAAAAGCACTTTTAGTTTGTGACTTGTTGAGTAACTGGGTGAATCCATCACAAATATTTGCATTTGCATCAAAAGGGCAGTGACAACTTAGAGACAAAAAAAGAAAAAAAATCTAGTTTGCTACACGATTTGTAGTAGTGAGAAGGAATGATCATAGATTGAGTTGTTACATGATTCAGTTGTGTTAATTGCATAACAAATATGATTGGTTTGGGAATTATGTATGCATAATTTCATGGGAGAAAGTGAGTATGCTTAGTTTTCCTTTATTTGCTATTGTTTACATATTAAATTAAAAATTTGATGCTTGCATGATAAGACCTTTCGGTGCGATGCGTTGAGATTAATTATGATTATTATCCTTATTTATGGTTTTCCTTTTTTGCTTGAGGACACTCAAAATATTAAGCATGAGGGTATTTGATGAGCGTAATTTTTATATAATTTTTATTACTCTTTTTGTTCATTAAAATTGTGAGTTCTCGTTTATTTCTTTAAAATTTGTCTTCTTTCTACTTATTTTGATTTATTTGTTTGGTTTTTGAAGGAATGAGATGGATAAGTGCAAAAGGTGTGTGTTTTTGTAAAATTAAGGAAGAAAACAAGGATAAAGATTTCAGAATTCAAAATTATTTTATGTGAAGATTTCCACAGAATTCGAGCACTCAAATGCACAGTTTTACAAATTTGTCTATTGAAGAACCAATAGAAAATATTATGGTCAATTAGGGGGTGCAATGAAATTTGGAATAATTTCTTTTTTTTAAAAAGCAACAGCTACAGTTGGGAACATGATGGGATTTGATTAGTTAAATGATTATTTATAAATCTAATAGATTAATCTTAACCTTAAATTATTTAAACTTTCTTATCTTATAAATTAATTACCCTAACCCTATATAAAGTAGGGGTTGCATAGCATCTGAGGGGAGAGCTGTGGCTGAAGAGGATTGCGGCTCAGGAAAGAAAAAAAAGGCCTGCACATGGAACCCGAGGCGGAAAAGAAAAGAAAAGAAGAAGAAAAGCTGCATAAGGATTCCGAGGAGAAGATCCCCAAACATGATTTTAGAGAAATCACGGCTTCAAAAAGCAACTAGTTCTTTCTTCTCTATTCTATTTTTCTTATTATTATCCAATCCATTAAGATGTTTATTAGTTGCAAATTTATCATGAACAAATTTTATTTTTTGAGGGCTTTGATGTAGCCTAGTTTTGAGAACACAATTTGAATTCCATGTTATTTTATTATTCTATATTTCCATGGTTGTGGGTTTAATTTTTGTTCTTAATGCGTACAATTGTTTGACTAACTATTGTATGAATTATTGAATCATGGGGGATGCCGAGAGTTAACTTGTGATTTAGAATTATGAATTAAACACCATTGATTGAGCAAAATTAGAGATAATTTGCCGCGATTAATGTGATTGTAGATAAATCCATGGAACATAATGAATCTTCAAATAATTAAATTTGCAGAGAGATATGACGAATTATTAGTTGGGGATATTGTTGATGTTATTTGAGAGAAATTGAATAATTAGCGGATTTTGGTCTACAACTTGGAAAAGTAGAGTGTTTAGTTTTATACAATTATGAATTGTGTGGGATTAGTTAGATGAAATCAAAAGCCCTAGAACTAGTTTTGCTATTCATAAACCATAAAATTTCATATTTTCATTCTTTTTAATTGGTTTAGTTTTTTAACATTAATTTAGTTTAATTTAGTTGCTATTTTAATCAAATTTTCGATTCTCCAAATAGTAGTTAATTAGTAAATTTTGGTACTCAATAAAACAATTAGTCCTTGTGAGTTTGGCACTATTTTCTTTTAAAATATACTACTTGTTGCGATTTTATGCGCTTGCAAATTATTCCATCAGCTAATCCCCACCGTTCGATCCTAGCATGGATCATAATGCAGATGGGGGAAAGATAGGGTCTTTCGCAAGCCCACCAACTCAGCTCGGCTCACAAAAAAAATCTAATCAGCTGCCTATGGTCAGTAATCAAATTCCCAAAAATTAGTGGATTAACTGCTCATTAATTAGCGGAATCTAATTAGGAAGTAAGGGATCTTTCCATAACAGATCCCCACTGATCAATAAATACAGGCCCACCACCACTGTTACCCGTTAATCACTATTTTACCACCTAATTCCATTTTAAACCGCTGGTTGCTGACCTGATCGTCAGAGGTCCTGTTGCTGGGAATGCTCCTGGTGTTTCAGGCTTTTTTCAGGTATCTGGTAGCCAGTGTCCACCAGATCCACAACATACAACCACATATTAGCCTCTCATCAGAATCAGATATGCGGCTGAGATTTATGCTTCCCTTTCTTCCAAAGAACTCATCATCTGTTGCTCTCACACTAGAAAACAAAAACATCAGAAGCCGTGATAAGGACTGTAAAAAACACACCAAGAAGTAACATAGTAATGAAATGAAAAGAAAACCCAGAAACAAGATTAGGTATAAGATTAATTCCTTGTTGAATAAGAGACAACACCACACCATCTAATTTACTCAATTTAAGAGGCTTTGTTTTTTTGGAAGGGTGTAATTCAGTCCAAAGATGAAAAAAAATACAAGATATCTTTGATAAGATGAACTTTAGAGCAAGAAATTTTGGTGAAGATTCTACAGTTTCTTTATTTCCAGATCATCCAAATAACTGCCATCATAGTCATATCCCACGATGACCGGAAAATATATTTAATTCTTTTGTTCCTCCATGAACTCTAGCAAGAGGATATAGTACCTAGTTTACCATGCACATGCCAAGCATGCTTACAAATGTACCAGGTCGGTTGAATGAAAGAACAGTGAATAAAAAGATGGTTATTAGATTCGGCATGGTTATTATACAGAGCACATCACTGACCAATAGATAGATTTTTTTAATTAAGGTTCTCAACTGTAATTAACTTGTTATGAACTGCAAGCCAAACCAGAATACGAACTTTAAGAGGAGCGATAATTTGCCAGATGAATTTATAGAACGGGGAGATGACAACACCACTATTGAGAAAGGTATAGAACAATTTAACCGTAAAGGTTCCCGTAGTGGACCATCTCCATCTAATATCGTCACATGCTTACCACTGATAGGAGCCTAGAAGAACAAGATGGTAGATATAATCATAATTTTGGGCAATAGAGAGAGATCTCCTAAATGGGATAAAGCAAATCGTGTTGAGAGTGGTGAATAATAAGATAGGAAGCCACAGAAGCATGTTGATTAGAAGCTAGGTGAAATAAGGTCGGAAAGAGCAACACAAGTTAATTGTTACCGATCCAAAATTCTAACCAAAACCTGATAGTAGCACCATCCCCAAAGGAGTCCACATTTGAAAGGTTCAATCGCCTTCGAAACTCTTTTCTAGAAAGAGGAGGCATGTAGGACTGTTTTGAAATATAGGTCCCAAACTTTCTTACTTTTGTGGTATTTATTCTTCACCATACGAATCCAGGCAAGATCGTCACGTTTAAGCACCTTCCATAACCATTTTCCAAGATGAGCAATGTTATGGTGCTTAAGGTGCAAAATACAGAGACCCCCTTCCCTTTTGGATTTGTATAATCTACTCCAATTACAAAGATGTTTGCACACAGCGAAAGTGGAAGAGCCCGACCAAAAGAAATTATGCCTAATCATGTCAATGCGATTGATGACCCAAGAAAGAATATAAAAATAAGGCATCTTATATAGGGGGGTAGAGGATAGAATGGAGTATAAGAATTAGTCTGCCAGCTCGGGACATGCCGTCCTGTCCACACATTGAGACAGGATTTAATCTTATCGATCATAGGCATTCAGTGTTCTTTATGAAGCTTACCCCAAGTGAGAGGAATACTAAGATAGTTAATAGGGAAAGAGGCTGAAGAACAATTAAAAAAGTTAGCAATTTCAGATTGCCTGTTATTGGAACCACCAAGCCAAATGACCGAAGTTTTGTTAAAATTGATGGATAGACCGGATGCACTTTCAAAGAGGGAAAGAAGGAGCATCAGATTATGAAGTGAAGTGCCGTTGGGCTTAGCAAAAATAATGATATCATCAGTGTGTTGAAGATTAAGCACTCCTTTAAAGCCGTTAAACCCTCCTAAACCTTTAATAAGATTGGAGTTCCAGGCTTTAAGAAGCAATTAGCTAAATATGTCAGCGACAAGAACGAAGAGAAGGGATAAAGCAATTGTTGTGTTCGTTTAATACATTGATTATTTAAATTTGTGAGATGTAAGGATTTAATGCACTAGTTTTGGACATGTATTGATATTAACATAAATTTTCAATTGCTTCACATTAATCTAAACAGCAGGTTTCTATTTTTGTTAATGAGATTAAAAAAATGAATTGGCATATTGCAGTATTAGGATTTGCAGTTTTATGATATAGAAGGGAAGATAAAAAAAGGTCCAAATTTGATCCATGGAAGGTAATTCTACAGAGCTTAAATTTGACCCCAATATACAAAAAATAATCAGATTGTTCTTCAAAACATAATCAGTTCAACTATTTAGCTGCTTTCTAATATTAAAAAGTGAGGATCACATGATGATGGTCTTCATAAGAAATATATTAATGTTTGTTGGAAATCAGTTCCAGTATTCTAATCATCAAGACAAATAAAATAATGTATTTACATGTTCAAAACGGATTTCCAATAAATAAAATATTCACCTCCGAAGTTAGCATGTTGAAATGAAAATTTGGATTCCTTACTTTGTATGTGACATTAAATTTTAGTCGCACATCAGAACAGAGCAAAGATATAAGCAAATTAATAAGTTAAAAATTAGGTGAAGGGTTGGGCCCTTGGGGGTACAAAGATTTTCTCTAGAGGGAGAACATACTCAACTTGGACTTCGATTTGAAACACATGTGCGCTCTGTGCCGGGCTAGGTCCCTTGTGTGAAACTGTAACTTATTTATTTTTATTATCGATTTTTCTGAAAATCTAAGCGGTTGCACACTCACATGATGGTTTTCCTGAACAATTGCAAAACCGCCAAAACTGTTAAAGGTGCAAGCCTATAAATAGAAGACGATTTTGATCAATTCATCATTCCATTTTACAACACCATTACCAGTGCTAATTGAATCAGACAATGCGGTCATATCCATTTGTCCAGAGCCTTCTTTATTCCATTGCCAGTTAATTGGAGTCAAGACTATTGTATCTTGGGAGACTACCGCTAAACAACTGTTTGCACCATAGCGGTAGTAGAAATAACGTCTTAAGGACATTTCGTACTGATTAGCAAGTCTCAGGCTAACTTGATTTTACCAAAATGCCCATCTCTTGCACTTATCAATCTCATTCCCAAAAAACATACAAATAAATAAAAATAGTTAAAAGAAGATAAAACATAAAGAAATAGTCGAGAAATTGCAACTTTAATACGTAAAGAACAATAAAATTTATGTAAAAGTTACACTCATTAAATATCCCCAAACTTAATATTTTGCTTGTCCTCGAGCGAAAAGGCAAACCATAAATTAAAAGACAGTAATCATAATTAGTCTTAACTCATCGCACAAAAAGGACTCATCATGCTAGCATCAAATCTTTAACTTAATACATCAACAATAACAATAAAGGAAAATTAAGCATACTCACTTTCTTCAGTGCAATTATTCTTACGTAATTCCAAATCAATCATATTTTTCATGCAATTAATGCAACTAAATCATGTAATTTTATCTGTGATCACCCATTCTCACTACTACAAACCAAATAGCAACTAGATTTTTTTTTTGAATTATTTTTTCTCTCTTAGTAGTCACTTGGTTTTTGATGCGAATGTAAACATTTGTCATGGATTTACCCTGTTACTGAATAAGTCACACACTTAGAGTGCTCTTGCATACTCATATTTCAAGTTTTCGTTTGACGTAAAAGTAAACATTGATGATTAATACCTCTAGTTACTAAGTATCTCAAAACATTAGAGTAAATAAAACTTTGTTCATTCAATTATTTAATCATTATCACTCTATTTACTTAAACTATGTTTAGGACTAGATCAATGGGGATAATCACAAGAAAAAATATCGCAATTTTTTTAATGCATAATCACATGACACTCACAATTTTGTACGGAGTTCAGAACTTCAATAATCCCTAAAAAAACAAGCAAGCTTAATCTTTCTTTATAAGATATTCCCTATCCCCCCCTCCCCCCCAATCCCTTTTTAATATAAAATTTTGTAACCTCCTCCCCCAAACTTAAATATCACATTGTCAGCAATACGGAAAAAAAAGGAAAAGGAAAAAATAAAGTTCGGAATTCCTCCCCTTATTTATGTTGAAATTCTAGATGAGTGACATTCATTGTTTCGATGATATCTGGAGTTGTAGATGCTCAAATTCCCTGATTCTTTTTTCATTTGAAAGCTAAGAAAATTTTCTTCAATCGATGATTTTCCATATTCGGATTCCATCCTACCCAAAAAATAGCCATCAAACTAGGTCTAGAAAACAACTTTGCCTAAAAACCCCTAAACTTATGCAATCCCATAAAATTGAAATAAAAAACTAAAATAAAATTAAACAAAAAGAAACACAATTTTAAAGAAAGTATAAAAAAGGAAACATGAGTTACCTCCCAAAAAGCGCTAAGTTTTAAGTCTTCAGCTAGACATGGTAATTGAGATGGTTAGTGATGCCAACATCCAACAACATAAGAACCATTTTTCTAACAACTTCCATCATTTGTGGATTAGGTTTTCTCTTGCATCCCTCAAACTAGATGGCAGCAGTTTAAGCTCGAGTTTGAGTGGTTTCAAATATGACGTCTTTGATATCCTCACATCTTTGAATTTCAGTTGAAAAGAAAGATGATTAGATTATGCAACTTCCAAATACCGAATATATTCCAAAATCTTTTCTTTCTCAGATTCAAGAGTTGTTGAATTTGTTAGACACAATTCTACCGGTGACTTTTTAACTCCAGTCCTATGAGTCTGGCCCACAACTAAATCAATTTCACTAACTTGAAAACACGAGTTAACTTTGGTAGGAAACTCCATGGATTTAAAGACATCAAACATTACTTGCTCATCCTCAACCCTCAAAATAAGTTTTCATTAGTGGACATCAATCAAAGCTCTCCTCACAGAAAGAAAAGGTCGCCCCCAAATCAAAGAAATTTCTTCATCTTCCTCCATGTCAAGCACAATAAAATCAGATGGGAATATGAACTTATCTACCTTGACCAAAACATCTTCAATTATACATCTTGGGTACTTGATAGATTTGTCCATCAATTGCAAAGAAATTGTAGCGGGCTTCACTTCACCAATACCAAGTTTCCTAAAACCCGGAAAAGACATAAGATTAATATTTGCTCCTAAATCACACAGAGCTTTATCAAAAAATAGTTTCCAATAGTGCAAGGAATCGTAATTTGCACACATAATTTGTTTGGTTGGAATTTGGTTGTGCAAAAGGATTTTCCACTTGGGAATCAATACTTGAGTTATTTTCTGCACAATGATCTCAAATAATATTAGTTTGAATGTCATGAACATTCATATTACCTAGTTGTTTAGATAAAGCAGCAATTTATGCAACCAATATGGTAATAGGATCAAGCTCAAAGACTCCAGCCGCTTTTCTGGGCATTGCTTTCTCCAAAGACCATTGGTAATTGTTAGAAGTCATTTCCTCTAAAAGCGTAGAGGACGCTTCATGAGTTTTGTCATAAGAGCTCCTCCAACTGCTGCATTTACCATATACCGATTTATAACTCCCAAACCATTATATAATGTTTGGACTTGCAGCCGTTTTGGAAGTTCATGATAAGGACACTTTCTCAATAAATCTTTATACTTCTCCCATGCATCACACAAAGAATCAGTTTCAGATTGAGTGAATGTGGTAGTCATCCCTTAGCTTGGCTGTCTTTTCCGGAGGGAAATACTTGACCATAAATTTTTGTGTTAATCCCTCCCAAATAGTGATGACACCTGGTGGTAGAGAATTTAACCAAGCCTTCGCCTTATCTCTGAGTGAAAAAGGAAAGAGTCTCAAATGGATAACATCATTGGACACTCCATTATGCTTGAAAGTGACACAAATTTCTAAAAGAATTGCAATGTGAACATTAGAATCCTCGTGCGACAATCCCCCAAAATGAACAGTTTGTTGAATCATTTGAAAGATCGTCAGTTTAATCTCAAAACTGTTAGCTTGTATAATAGACCTCTTTATGTTTGATGTTGTTCCATTAACCAAGGGCATAACATAGTCTCTCAAAGCCTTATTTTTCTCTCCATTACTCCCGTTCGCCATGGTGATACACTTATATGTCCTACAATATACCTATTAAATAACAGAAAAACTAGTCAAACCTATCTTTCTAAACAAAATAAAATTCAAATTAGTAACAATCGAGCTATTATCAATATTAATAAAACAATAATTAGTTCCCGGCATCGGCGTTAAAAACATCTCTAATACTATAATGGGAGAATGCCGTAGTGTCATTTGTGAATCTATCACCTTACGTGCATTGCACGTACAACTTCAACTCACCCATTATACACCTTAATTAAATCTACAAGCTTACGTACATAACACGTACAACTCAAACTCTCCAATTATGCTCTTTATATTACTTAAAAAAATATATGTTTATTAACACGTACTATATTATATTACTTTTAAAACCAATATATTGATTAAAATGTGTTTCGCACTTTTTTTTTTTTTTGATTAAAAGATGACCTCGTCATCGTTCATTAATGAAAAATTAACGAAACAAAGTAGAGCTACTTACAAATACATCATATCCTTACATCCAAAGTAAAGCATCTAAAACCGGAAACTCAAATGCATAAAGAAAGATACAGATACAGATACAAACACCACTAATGCGGCTCAGCGCATCCTCTTCCCGCGGAAGTATCCGACTACTCCTCCATGGGCAACCTCTTCCTTGTGGTAGAATAATTTGTAAGCGAAAAAAATCGCAACAAGTAGTATCATTTAAAAGAAAAGAGTGTCGAACCTGCAAGGACTAATTATTTTATTGAGTACCTAAATTTACCAGAATAAGTACTATTTGGAGAATCAAAAATTTGATAAAAAAACAACTAAATTAAATTAAACAAAAGGAAAAAACTAAACTAATTAAAAAGATAGAAATATGAAATTTTAGGGTTCATTAATAGCAAAACTAACTCTAGGGCTTTCGGTTTCACTTATCTAATCTCACAAATTTGTAATTCCATGAAAATGAAAATTATACTCTTCGAAGTTGTAAACCAAAATCCCCTTCAATGTATTCTCTTGAATAACACCAAATATATCCCCAACTAATAATTTGTCACATCTATATGTGAATTTAATTATTTGAAGCTCCATTAAGTTCTATGGATTTCTCTACCGTCACATTAATTGCAAAAATTATCTCTAATTTTGGTCAATCAATAGATTTTAATTCTAGAATTCTAAATCACAAGTTACCTCTCGGCATCCCCTATGATTCAATAAATCAAACAATAGTTGGCCAGACAATTGTAAGCATTAAGAACAACAACTAAACACACAACGATGGAAAAGTAGAAGAGCAAAATAACATGAAATTAAAATTGTGTTTTCAAAACTAGACTACATAAAAGTCCTAAAAAAATAAAATTAGTTCATGAAAAATTTGCAACAAATAAACATCTTATTGGATTACATAGTAACAATAGAAAAATAGAAGAAAGAAGAAAGAACTAGTTTTGTTGTGGTTGCTTGAAGCCCAAATCAATCTCGAGCTTTTCCTAAAAGAAAAGAAGAAAAAAAATCAAATTTTCGCAAAAATCAATTCTGGGCAGCAACCCCTTCCTCCCTTCCTTGATTTCGGCAGCAACTTTTTCTCCCTTTTCTATGGTCCCGGGATTGTTTCTTTTATATAGGGAGACGGGGGGTTATTTAAATAGGATTAGAATAGGTTTAAATAGTTAATTAGTGATAACTTAAAGATTAAGATTAATCTTATGAATTTTAAACTAATCAGCCAAAAAATCCTTATCCAAACACAATTCAATCCGACTCTTTCTTTATTTCTAAACTTTTTATTACAAAATTTCATTCCAACCCCTAATTAACCATAATATTTTCTATTGGTTTTTAAAAGGACCAATTTGTAAAAACATGCATTTGAGTACTCGAATTTTTCAGAAATCTTCACATAAAATCAACTTAAATTCTGAAATCTTTAATCATGTTTTCTTCCTTGATTTTAGCAAAACACCAACCTTTTGCACTTATCAATCTCATTCCTTCAAAAACATACAAATAAATAAAAATAAGTTGAAAGAAGATAAAATAGAAAGAAATAAACGAGAACTTGCAACTTTAATATGTTAGAAGATTAATAAAAATTATATAAAAATTACACTCATCAGAATCTTCTCTTCATAAAAAGATAAGGTTTTTAAACCGTCTCTTATGGATGGAGAGATAGAAGTACTTACTCTCTTAGATATAGGGAGTTTAAGACGACACTCAGATAATCATGAACTTCTTCACGTTGGGTCGCCATGGCAACCCAGTATGACAAACATATTTTGAGTTTTTGGGCTTAAAAGATGTTCAACTTCCATTTTACAAACCCATTTCTGGTGAATTTTACCAATTTACCCCCGGGAAGCTTTAGGAGTAGTTAGCCCGTTTAATTATAAAAATAGATTGATTTTTTACTACCTTCGAGGAGTAGTTTGTCTGTTTAGAATGGTTTACAGAACTTTTCGGAGTTTTCGGGTACGTATAAATCTTGCTCGGGGTGTAACGGAGTTGTTCTAACTTTGTAAAGTACCAAGAACTATTTTTCAGATTTTTTAGAATTTTTAGAGATTTTTCCAGAATTTTTTGTATTTTCCCGAATTTTGAATTATTTTTATCTGATTTTTAAAATCAATTTCCATATTTTTATAATTAAAATTTGAATTTATAATTATTTTTAGAATATTTTAATATTTCTCCGAATTAATAATAATTCTTTAGAAATTTTAATTAACTAATTCAAATTTATAATTATATTTTAGAATTTTAAATTAATTAATCCGAACTATTAATTAAATAAAGAAATAAAAATGATTAATTCACACCCAAGTAAGATCTAGACTGTGGATCAGGCGAGCACACTTTTTACAGTGATCGGACAACTCGTAAACGGTGTTTATGATCGTTTTGGTTAGGTCACTCATGCTCGGTGGTTGCCACCGAGCTGACGTGGTGCTGATGTGGCGTCATGTGGTGCAATTTTCCTCCGAGCTGCTCGGTGCCAAACTAGATTAAGGGATGCCACAAAGCCAACGTAGTGCTAATGTGGCACCACATGGCAATTTATTTTTCTTCCTCCGAGCCACTCTGCCCCGACCTTACATGGAACTAACGTGGTGATATGTGGCATTGACGTGGCATGATTTTTCTCCTGGGCTGGTCGGGGTCACTCCTGCTCAGGGGTTGCCTCTGAGTAGATGGGTAGTTCGACGCGTATGTCAAGTGATGCTGACATTTCGTCTTGTCGTGCTTCCAAATGCACGTGCCGCTTTTCTCGGTGCGCGCGTGTTGCAAGTGCTTCTCTGCTTGGTGCATGCGCTCGTATCTCACATTTTTTTGTTTCTCGTGGGTTGGGCTTCTCCCGACCATTTTGGGCTTCCAATCGGTCAGGAAGCCCAACCGTCTCCTCCTCTTTCTATAAAATCCCCCTATCTTCCCCCTTCTCCTCTCACACACACACACGCTCTCTCTCTTTCTCCCTCTCTCTCATTTTCTTTCTTTTTCAAATCTCCTTGATCGACTTCGGTTATACTTACGGCGAGTCTCAGATAAGTTTTCTAGCGAGAATTTCATTGATTGACCGTAATAATCACATTAGGTAATTATTTATTTATATTCGAGAGGTGTCTAGTGCTTCTTCGGGCGATGAGACTTCTCCTTCAGGTCATGGTGATAAGTAGTCGTCTGTTCCCCGTCCTACTAAAGAAGATAAAGGGAAGAGGTTAGCTGGATCATCTTCATTAGTTGTGAAAACAATAGTAGATGAGCATAAGAGGCTGGGTGAGTTCGGGATGTACCACTCCACATTTTCAGATCTTCCGAGAATTCGTCAGTATTCTCCCGATGTGGTAGATAGAGCTGCGGTATTCAGTATGAGGAGCCCTAGTACCGTGAGTCCTTCAAGGTAGACAATATCTCTTTCGATCCTTACTAAGGAGGATCATGGTCATATCAGGGTAAGCTAGAAGTTTCTGCTGGAGTTCAATTTGATGTTGCCCGACCCTGGTGTGAGAGCTTGTTCCGCAATCTATCCCGAGACGTGCTCTGATGAGTGTAATTTTTATATAATTTTTAATAGTCTTTTATGCATTAAAATTGCGAGTTCTCATTGATTTCTTTAAATTTATATTATTTCTACTCAATATTATTTATTTGTTTGTTTTTTGTAGGAATGAGATGGATAAGTGCAAAAGGTGGATATTTTGCGTGAAATCAAGGAGGAAAATAAGGATGAAGATTTTAAAATTCAAGCACTCAAATATATATTTTTATAAATTGGTTCCTTGAAGAATCAACAGAAAATATTATGGTCAATTAGGAGGAGAATAAAATTTTGTAATAGAAAATCAAAGTTGAGTGAATTTAAATTAGGGTTAGTTAATTAATTAGTTTAAAATTTTAATAGAATAATTTTAATCTATAGATTTTTAAATTAATTAATTAAATATCTAATAAATAATTAGCTAACCCTAATCCATCCTACCACTAACCTAATCCTATATAAAGAAGAGAGAAAGGAAGGTGGGCGTAGAGACAAAGGAAAAATAAAAAATAAATAAAAAAGAAAGAAAGAAAAGAAAGGGGTTCTGGTTGGCGGCTCTGAGTGAGGCACGGAAACCAAGGTGAAGAGGAAAGAAAAAAAAAGAAATCAAGGGGATTGCGATGCGATGCCAGGTTGGGAGAAGAAAAATGATAGAGGGGGCACGGAATTCGAGGCGCAAAATAGAGTTTTTCTTCTTCTCTTTCTCATTCTCTTCTAATTTTCATTATGCAATCAAAGAACATGTTTGTTAGTTGCAAATTTATTATGAACTAAATTTATTTTTCTCGGGCTTCGATGTAGCCTAGTTTTGAGAACATAATTCTAATTTTATGTTATATTATTCTCCTATTTTTTCATGGTTGTGCGTTTAATTTTTGTTCTTAATGTTTACAATTGTTTGGCTAACTATTGTATATTTATTGAATCATGGAGATACCAAGAGGTAATTTGTGATTTAGAACTATAGAATTGAACATCATTGATTGAGCAAAATTAGGGATGATTTACCGCGATTAACGTGACTATAAAGAAATCCATAGAATTTAATGAGTCTTCAATTAAATAAATTTTCATAGAGATATGACAAACTGTTAATTGGAGATATTTTTGGTGTTGTTCGAGAGAAAACATTGAATAATTAGAAAATTTTGGTCTACAACTTGGAAAAGTAGCATTTCTTGTTACATGGAATTATGAATTGTGTGGGATTAACTAGGTGAAATCAAAAGCCCTAGAACTAGTTTTGCTATTAACAAACAACAAAATTTCATATTTCGTTCTTTTTAATTAGTTTAGTTCTTTCCTTTAGGTTAATTTAGTTTAGTTGTTATTTTTATCATATTTTCGATTTTCCAAATAGTAGTTAATCTTGTAAATTTTGGTACTCAATAAAATAATTAGTCCTTGTGGGTTCGACTCTCTTTTCACTTAAACTATACTGCTTGTTGCGATTTTGTACACTTGCAAAAATTCCGATCATGCTTCTTCCCATTTGACACCTTTCATGCGGGACTCCGTCTACCTCTTCACCCATTTGTTGGAGAGGTCTTGAGGTGGTACACTTTGAGCAATGTTCAGTACATGCCGAACATATGGAGGCATGTGAATATCTTTATGTTGCATTGCAAGGCAGTTGGGTTTGAGCCACAATTGAATGTGTTGAGGCGCTCAGCAAGCTTCATCAGAAGAACAAAATGCAGTTTAGGTATTATCTTACTCCTCAGGTGGGCATGAATTTGATCAATAATCCCAACTCGATCAAGTTTTGGAAGGAGAAATACTTCATCATCCACAGTCATGATCCATGGGGGATTCCTATTACTTGGTGGGAGAATCTTTCGAACAGAGTGTGGATGGTACCTGGGTTGAGGCCCGAAGAGGAGAGTATGCACAACATTCTCCTGAAGTGCTGGACTTTGAAGTGGAGAGAGGCCACAGAGGAGGTCTTCTTCACGGTAGTCTCAACCCAATTAACCCTAGTATGTTCTCTCTTTTTGTTGTTCATCTTATTTGATCATTTAGTTTAGCATTTCTTGTTGTGCTAATATTTTGTGATTTCTTTTGTAGAGGCGGCCGATATGGACTTTGATGCCATCGTGGTGAGGCGATCAGGGCTGAGCGGCAAGATTCCTGATCAGAATAAGAGGAAGAGGGTCATCACTAGACTCGCGCTTGCCAATGCTGCAAAGAGTTCTCAACCACTACTCTGGTAGCGGGCTTGGTATCTTCTCCCGCTTCTTCGACTACTCCCACGGGAGGGGGGGGGGGTTGGCTTTGGCTTCGGTGTTTGCACTCGAGCCTCCTCCGCTTACTTATAAGTCTTAGGCTATTCTTACCGAGGAGCACAAGAAGACATTCGTCCCGAACTAGAAGGTTAGGGGGCATGACGGCTTCCTGGGGACTTCGACGACTTATATGCAAGTAGTTCAGCATTTCGCAACTCCGAATGATAGGAACACGATGGCTGTTGGAAGTGTTGGGGATTCTGCCTTGGAGATCTTTTGAGCTGCTATGTCGGTATGTTTCATGTTGATTGTAGCTTTTTTTACTCCCGTAGTTTTTTTTATTAAGTGTTGAAGTTTTCTCTTCTTCTTCTAGATTACATGCCACTCTGGCCACTCGTTGAAACATGTGGCGGATGAAGAGAGGCAACGGATGGCGGCGATCGGCAAGGCGAAGGTGGAGAGGGAGAAGAACATGGGGAGTTGGATGTGGCAGAGCTTTGGGAGGAGGCCCAAGCAGCTCGGATTGCTCGGGTGGAGAAGGCTTTGCTGAAGAAGAAGGAGCAGGCAGCGAAGGAGAGGGAGAGTGCGGTGAAGGAGAGGCAGGATGAGGTGGCGTACACAAAATCCGAAGTAGAGGGGTACCTCATCGCCAACATGGAGAAGACTTATGCTAGAGCCATCCTGGACGTAAGTGAGTGAGTTCTGACTTCGATGGCAAGGGGTATCAGTTGTTTGGAGGTGCTGATGTCGAGGAGGGAAATAAGGTGGTAGCAGAGCCTGTTATTATCGGTGGGGAGAGTTCGAGAGTTACGGGAGGAGCTGAAGAAGGGACTCCTTCTCCTGTGGTTCTGTGGACCGAGGTGGATCCCTGACTCCTCATGCTCATCCTCTAGTACTTGATTTGTTTTTGCATTAATGCCAAATAGTGGACTGGCCACGCCCAATGTATCTTCCCATTGCTTTAAATGAAAGAGAAACTTTTTGATGTTTGGCTATTGTGTTAACTAATGACTACTTTTGCTGCGTCATATTAGTTCTCTTCAGTCTTCTTGCCTTTATTAGCTTTAATCGTCACCGCTGTAGTGACCACCTACTCTTTCCCATTATCATGATGTTGTGTATGCCGGGGGTGATCCCCGCAACTGCAAGACTACCTGCCTCCGATCTAGGCTGAGTGTAGTGGAGTTGGGGCTTACTCGCTTATGGGAGAATCTATTTAAGGTGGAAGTGGAGCTGAGCTATCTAAGGAAGGTGTTGACTAAGAAGAACATCGATACTAGTTGCCTTCGTGATGGTCCGCGGGAGACACCTCCTCTCGAGGTGGGGGGACATTTGTGTAGTGGTGAAGCCCCTTCTGTGAAGACGACCGTTGGGAGGGACATGGAGATCAAATCCCCCTCGTTGCTCTCTGCTCACAGTTACTACCGAGAGGGATTAGTTGAAGAACGTAGTTTTTGAGAACAGCTTGGAGGTCACTCATCTTAAGGAGCTTGTTCCTGAACACTCGGAGGAGGTTCACCCGAATTGTTTGGCTCGCACTCGCGCGGTGCGTTTGAAGATCAGGGTTAAAGATGCTCAACTCAAGGATAGGCTTGTCAAACAAGAAGTAGAGATCCATCGGCTAAAGCGATTGCTTGAAGAGGTTCGGACTAAGAGTACTTCTTGTTCTCGCTATGAAATAAATTGGGGGAGGCCTTTCTATGAACTGGCTTTACAATCGTGAGGGGGATTGAGAAATCCTGGAGATGCCTAAAGCGGGGTGGCCAGTTCATCAAGTGCTGCTCCAATTGAGGGGGCAGCACACATTGGTGATCATGTGGCTCAGACTCAATCTGTGGGCTAGGTATTTCCTTTGGACCGTTTGAAAGACCGGGGCGGTTCCTTCTTCCTTGGTAGCTAGGGGGTGTCGTAGGCTATGCGTGTCCCTTAATAGGAATATCTCTCTGCCTTAAGGAAATAGAGAAGACTCTGAGGGAGACTTGTAATCTTGTTGATCGCTTCCTTTGAACTTGTAATGAGATGTTGATGTAAAATGAAAATCTTCTAAGTGTTCAAATATTGTCTCTTGTCCTCTTTGAATAGCAACTCTTTGTGATAGTGTAGCTGAGGCAACACTTACTAGAGTTGGACCTTTTGTGCCCCTATTATGGCAAGTTGTGGGATGTCTTTAGGGAGGCGCTTGACCCTATTTTTGTTAGTCTGGGTAGCTGACAAGTTCAGATAGCTTATTTCGGATTGCGATTTGAGCTATCTAGCTTGATTGTTTGTAAGTCGCTAGGGCTCTTCATGCCAGGAGTGTAAATTTTGGGCTTATTCTTTAAGCGTATCAGGAGCAGATCGAGTGGCGAGTTGAGTCTCTAAGCTTAATTGGGTGCAGACTGCCAGCGCGACTTTTTAAATCACGAGTATGGAATGTGAATGGGTCGTTGACGAGTTTTAGGAGCGGGTTAAATGGAAAGTTGCACTTCCATACTTGCTTGGTGGCAAGTTGCTAGAGCAACTCTTTGAACCATGCACATGGACTCTGAACTTGTTCTTTTGGAATTTCAAGAGCAGATCGAGTGGCGAGTTGAGTCTCTGAGCTTGCTTGGTTGCAAGCAACTCTTGAACCACGAGTATGGACTCCGAATAGGGTGATAAATATTTTTAATAGTAGATTTAATGGCGAGTTGAGCTCCGCACTTTCCTGTTGGCAAAGTTGCTAGAGCAACTCTTGGACCATGGGCATGGACCCCAAACTCGTCCATTAGGGATCTTAATAAGTTGTTGGTATGGCTTGGGAGAAAATTAGGTGCCTGACTCATTGTTTGCATCCAGATAGTTGTACAAGAATTTTGCAAAAGAAAATATTAAGTTTTTATTGATAAATAAACTGATATAGGTAAAAAAACTCAATTACTTAGGACCATACGATTCTTACACAATTCTCGAGGCTCCTGAGATTAAGACAGTAATCTCACAGTAGCTATTGGCCTAGGACCAGCACACGGGCCATCCACAGGCCCACCCTCATGGATCAGCCCATGAGAGAGGATGACTTGCAGCCAAACTGAGGGAGATTGATCAGTCAACCAGGACTGGTAATCAAATGCCCCAAAATTGGGAAGATGATAAATGATTATATCCCTTGATTTGAGGAATCTTCCAAATTGGTTATGGAATTTGCCCAACAATTGCTCCCTTCCTTGCCTATAAATACTGTGTAACACCCCCCTTATTTTATAATTTCAAAATAGTTGTTTGTAATTCTTTTATTGCTATCAGATATTATGATTATTGTTATTATTAGGCATAAATATGCAATTTTATTTCATATATATTTATTAATTTATTTATTCATCCGGTGGAGTGGGTTTTATTAGAGTTTATTATGAAAAATAGAAATATATGGGTATATAAATAATAGGAGAGCCTTAGATGGGTTTATAATTAATTTTTCCTTTTATTTTCTTATTCTCACCCCTTCTCATCTTCCTCCTTATTTTCGGTCTAGACCCCACCCCCCCCCCCCCCCCCCCCCCCCCCCGGGTCGACTGATCTCCTCCTTCTTCTTTATTCATTTAAGGTTTTTCTATTCCCATATATTCTTGGCCATTTTAAGAAATTCTTATGGGGTTCTATCTAATTAGAGGGTGCTCTCCAATATCCCGGCATTTGTTTCTCGAATTGGCATCTTGGAAGGTGAGAAATAATTTCATTAAATTGTATAGGTTGTATGTTTTCAATTTTTAGCAAGAAAAATAGAGTAGTAGGGAGATTAGAAGATTATCTTTCGGTTAGAAGAGAGTAATTCGTTTATTTAAGTGGTAAGAGTAAATTTGAAAAGAGTTAGGGGTTTGGGTTAGAAATTAAAAGGGATTATGTTCGGAATTTATTATAGATTGGCAATAGAAATTGCTGTGAATTAGGGGAAATGATTTAGAATAATTTTTGGAGGATTTTGTCATGCCCCGCTTCCCAAAATATGGAACACGAGTACGTAACGTAGTCCCAGCGAATGATGAAAACAACATTCATAAGCTGTACCAGACTAACTCACCAATAAGATCAACAAATATACAACCACGCAAGAAACATAACCACACGAATCGATGATAAAGTTCCAATAATAATGAAATAAACCAACAGTATAAATATAAAACATCTAGGAAAATAAAACTATGGGTCATAGAGCCCAAAGCAAAGTACAAGAGATAACAGAGTTCCGAAAAATAAATCTAGCAACAATTATAGAACTACGCAGCAGAAAACTGGATCCATCACTAGAAATGTTGCTCACCAATTCCTTCAGGAACAGATCCTTCAGTACCTGTAAACTCCTGCTCTAAAATGAAATAAAATAGTGCACTTAGAGCAAGTCGTGGGCAGCAAGTAAATAAAACAAAGGATAATAGGAAAAGCATGAATATCAAGGAAAGGAACATGGTCAAAGGCAAAGAACAAAACAAGGAGTAGGCAACATCAAAAGGTTACAATAATCACACATGAAATGCGTGATGTCAAGTCAATATCAATACAAGATCAATTATGCAGGTTGTTAAGTATTTTATTGACCTATCTAGTGCACGTACTACTGCATCCCACACTACAGACTCCATGCAAGCACAGTGATCGGTTTAGACCGATGGTGAATTCACGGTTGGTGTACTCGGCATTGATAATAAGAATTTATGTGCAAGAATCATCCATCAATTATTGCAATCAATGTTCCTCCTTCTATGTCAAGTATACGTGCAAGCGAGAAAGCCTTACCGAGTACATTTCCCGATTGTTCACTACCAAGTCTACCCATAATAACCCGGACTTGTTATTAGTTTATTTTTCATCCTATGTGAGCATGCAAGAGGGTGTCAATGTTTTCTATTACTGTGTGTGACTAATTCTAAGCGCTACAACAAAGCATGAAGCAAAACACATCATTTAACACATTTCACAAAATCAGGACAGCATAACCTTGCAGTACTAAATCATGGGTCAGGGTAACCACAAAGTAGCAAAACTGAATCCACCGGAAGATCTGGAAAGTAGACTTCCATACGGTTCCAGCGAGTATAATTAAAGTATATAAAAGTCATGGGAACTAGGGTGAAAGTTCTAATCAAATCAGGTTTTATGTTCAGTCAGCATGCAGTAGGTTATGTTCCATTAATTAATTCAGGTCTGAAACCTCATTATTCAAATCTACGGAAATTCAGGGAAGTAGCTATACATGTCTAGGTCCCGCATGAATTATTTTAGATTTTTCCTCTACTGATAATAGGGTTAAATAAAATAAACAAAAGAAAAATACGCATGAAATTATGGGTCTTAAAATTGCTAACATAGTTGCAGTAAAGTGCTGATATCTAACAGATGGCAAATTGAAATTTAAATCAGAGTAAGGAAAAATTATCTAGACATCAAAGGATACATTTTATGTTTAGTAAGTTCTTTAACATTAGGTCATTAACAGGGATAAAAATCTGATTTAAAGTGAAACTTACAGCAGTCAAGAAATCAAATCAATATAAAAAGATAATAAATAATTCACACGGTCACATATAGCATGCAAATTGGCAATCAAAGCAATCCTATGTGTCAACATGCAATTTCTAAGTTTTAAGATACATTTATCATGGTCATGGTGTCAATTCATCAATTAAATTCAATTCTAGCATGTTCAATTTCAATGTCCAATCTATCAACAATTCTAAGCATGAATCTAGTTGTTTATTGTGCAAATACATGAAACATTGAGGAATAGGTTTAGATCGAAGAGAAGCACGATGTTAAGAGTATGTCGGTTTAGCTCGTGTAAACCATCGATAATCTTAACGGAATTATCAAAGCAGTTTTTGATAATAAAAGGACAGGATCTACTTGCAGGAGATCAAAGAAAATCTTGAACACAAATAAAAAGAAGGGTTCAAGAAGAGACTTGCTTGTTAGATTGTAGATTCGTACAAATAATAATAACGGGATTGGAATCCCAGGTGAATTCCCAAACACGTGCGAACAAAGGCAAAGAAATCCCAAGCAAAACCAAACAGCAACTCAACCAAACTCCACACTGGATCGAGCCAAACACAGGATAACAACACGGGATTCGGTGTGGACAGAACATGGAACACCAAATCCAGCCACTCAGCAATCAAAGATCCTCACACTGGATCGGCCAGAACATGGGATAGCAAAATGGGATTCGGTGTGGGCAGAATACGGAACACCAAATCCACCCAATGGGGGATCGTCTTCAACCTCGGAAAGAGAGAGAGAGAGAGAGAGAGAGAGAGAGAGAGAGAGAGAGAGAGAGAGAGTGCGATCAATTGGGGATGACGCGACTCAACGACTGCATGGTACAGTGACTGTGCGGCGGAGCACGTCAATACCACGGTCGGGAAGCGACGGCGGTGACGTTACTCGCGGCGAACGGTGGCTCTGTTCTTCGGTCGAACACAGGGGATGACGGCGCTCGATTGGGGGCACGAGCGGCAATGCAAAGGGACGGGGAACATGACGGTGAAGTGCACGGGGTGAACAAGGCGACGATGAGGAGCAGCAGCGACGGGAACTTCGGTGGTTGGGTTGACGGATAAGGGCGAGGGCACGGGGGACGCGACGATGAAGGGGACGATGGGGGAACGATGGGGATGACAATGGTGACGATGGCAAGAGGTGATCGGGGTTAATGGCGATGGGGTGATGGGGTTTTGGGTCGGGGTGTTTGAAAACAGAGAGGGAAGAAAGAGAAGGCGGGGTGAGAGAGAAAGAGATAGCGGTGGATGAGAGAGAGAGTGAATTAATTAGGTTAATTAAGGTGTTTATATAGGGATTAGAGAGTTAGGGTTTAGGTTGGAATTTTTTTGGTTCTGGGTAACGGTTTTGGCTCCAAAAAGAGACAAACCAAAGCAAAAAAATGAGACGAACACAAAGGAGAACAAATCGAATACAAAATAGAAAAGAGACAAATCCACAAAAGACAGAATCCAATCAAAAGAATACAGAACCTTCAAGGAAAAATAAAGGAACCCAAGAAAAGCCAAAAATAAATATAACAAATGAATCCAAATACTATAATTAAACAGAAACAAAAATACAGGAAAATATACAAATAGGGCTTACAAATCCTACCCACCTTACAAGAAGAATTTTTTCCTCAAAATTCATAGAAGTGGTACATAGGGTAAACCCGAAACAAACAACAACAAACAAAGCAAAACAAAACAAGCTCTACTCAAACAAATGAGGAAACCTCTCCCGAATCTCTTCCTCTAACTCCCAAGTAGACTCCCCCGGCGAGTGAGGATCCTAAGAAACTTGGACCAACTTGATGACTTTATTCTTTAATACCTTCTCTCGACGGTCTAAGGTAGAGACTGGTCGAATTTCACAGGACAAATCTGGCCTCACAGACAAGTCTGATTAGTCAACCACATGACCATCATCTCTGATTTATTTCCTGAGCTGAGAAACATGGAATACATCATTGGAAACCCGCTAAAGCTGGCAGTAACGCGAGCCTGTAAGCTACCTTGCCCACACGTTCCATAATATCGAATGGACCAATGAATCGAGGACTCAACTTGCCGCCACCGCCGAAATGGATAACACCTTTCCAAGGCGATACCTTGAGGACACATGCTCGCCTGCCTCGAACTCTAGAGGTCTCTGACAATAATCAGCCTACCTCTTCTGCCAATCCTGAGCGGTCTGCAAATGCTTGCGAATCTGAGCCACAACATCAACTGTCTTCGTGATCAACTCAGGGCCTAAAAGTTTCCTCTCGCCGATATCATCCCAGTAGACTGGCAATCTACACCTGCGCCCATACAAAGCTTCGAATGGAGTAGCCTTGAGACTCGTTTGATATCTGTTATTATAAGAGAACTCGGCCAAGTGAAGATGATCCTCCCACGAACCTCCAAACTGAAGAACGCAGGATCTCAACATATCTTCTAGGATCTGAACTGTTCTTTCTGACTGCCTATCCGTTTGATGATGGAACGCTGTACTGTAGCTCAGCTTGGTACCCAAGCTCCTCTGCAAACTCTCCCAAAACTGAGACCTGAATCTCGTATCCCAATCCGATATGATGCTGACAGGAACTCCATGCAGACGAACAACCTCCTGAACGTACTGCTCGGCCAAACTCTCCATGGACTGATCCACACGAAAAGGATTGATGTGAGCACACTTCGTCAGCCGATCCACTATCACCCAAACAGTATTATGACCTTCAGGACTCCTCGGCAAAGCTGTCACAAAGTCCATCGTGATATTCTCCCACTTCCATTCAGGGATAGGAAGGGGTTGCAAAAGTCCTGTGGTCCTCTAATGCTCTGCCTTCAGCTGCTGACAGATAAGGCACTGGGCGACGAATCGAGCCACATCCCACTTCATACCATGCCACCAGAAATGCTGTTTTAAGTCTCTGTATATCTTGGTACCACCAGGATGTATAGAATATGGAGACCGATGAGCTTCCTCGAGTAGCTTCTGCCTGACCTCTCCTCTAGGTACACACAACCTAGAGCCAAACCAAAGCGACCCATCAGCATGGACAACAAAATCATATCTCGAACCAGCTTCAACCTCGCTCCAAAACTCCTGCAATTGCTGATCACTCCCTTGAGCTGCTCTACTAAGGAAGACTGCAACTGTAACAACATAAGCTGACGATCTGATCTAGGAAGCAACACATCCAACTCAAGCCTCCTCTTGTCCTCCACAAGCTCCTTCTGCTGAGTAAGGAACATAGCGGTAGGCCTCCGACTCAAAACATCTAGCACCGAATTAATCTTGCCCGGGTGATACTGCAAATTTGTGTCGAAATCTGCCGTCAACTCCAGCCATCTTCTCTGCCTCATGTTCAACTCTCTCTGCGGGAACACATACTTGAGGCTCTTGTGATCTGTGAAAATCTTGACTTTATCCCCAAGCAAATAGTGCCTCCACAACTTCAAGGCAAAGATCACAGCTGCAAGCTCCAGATTATGCGTAGGATAGTTTTTCTCATGAGGTCTCAACTGTCTCGATGCATAAGCGACAACCCTACCTCGCTGCATCAGCACTGCTCCCAGACCTCTTTTCGAAGCATCACAAAAGATCACAAAACCATCCAAACTGTCGGGTATAGTCAGCACAGGCGCTGACGTCAACCGACGCTTTAACTCGGCGAAAGCTCCATCACAAGCTTCATCCCAGACGAACTTCTGATCCTTCCTGGTCAAAATGGTCAAGGGTCCAGCGATCTTGGAAAAATCCTGAATGAACTTCCGATAGTAACCAGCCAAACCAAGGAAACTCCACACTTCAGAAACAGACTTCGGAATAGGCCAATCCTTGACCGCAGAAACCTTCGATGGATCCACAGAAACACCAGCACCGTAGATAATGTGGCCAAGAAAAGCAACTTGACCAGCCAAAACTCGCACTTATCGAGCTTCCCAAACAGCTGGTTCTCTCTCAAAGTCTGCAGAACCACCTTCAGATGCTCAACATTATCTTCCTTGTTCCGTGAGTACACTAGTATGTCGTCGATGAAAACCACGACAAACTGATCCAAGAACGGCGAAAACACACGGTTCATCAAACTCATGAACACTACCGGTGCATTAGTCACTCCGAACGGCATCACCAAGAACTCATAATGCCCATATCTCGTTCGGAAAGCCGTCTTTGGAATATCCTCTGACTTCACCCTGACTTGATGGTACCCGGAATGCAGATCCAACTTCGAGAACACTGAAGCACCACCCAGTTGATTGAACGAATCGTCAATCCTCGACAATGGATACCGATTCTTGATAATAACATTGTTCAAATCCCTGTAGTCAATGCAAAGCCTGCGGCTTCCATTCTTTTTACTGACAAACAGGACTGGGGCTCCCCAAGGCGAAACACTAGGTCTGAAAAAACCCTTATCAAGAAGCTCCTGAACATGCACCTTCAATTCGGCCAATTCGACTGGCGCCATACGATATGGACTTTTGGAAATAGGGGTCGTATCGGAATGGACATCAATGATAAACTCCACATCTCGAACTGGCAGCAAACCGGGCAATTCCTTGGGAAACACATCAAGGAAGTCCCGCACAACCAAGGGTGCAACAACCCTATTAGAACCCAGCGAGGCAAGAGAAACAACCTCAGAATCCAACGAGTTCTTGACACACCCTGATGGTGTCTCACCCGCATGGAAAACAAATGCTGGCTGACCAGAAGGCCTGAAAGTCACCTTCTTCTCCTGGCAATCAATCACGGCACAGGAAATACCCAACCAGTCCATGCCCAGAATGACATCGAAACCGGAGTTGGGAATCACAATCAGATCAGCCGAGAACACCACACCACCAATCTGCAACGGACTCTGCTTGCAAACCCTAGTACAGACAATGACACCTCCGCCAGTGGTGATGTCCCAAGCTGCGGGCATAGCATCGCAAGCTAAACCATGTAGATCGATAAAACGAGTAGAAATGAAAGAGTGGGTAGCACCCGAATCAAACAACACATGAGCAGGGAGAGAGAAGACTAAAATCACACCTAGCAGAAGATCAAACAAAGAATAAGGTGCCAGCAAGATATATACATGAATAGTTGCACAAGGAGGGAGAAAATAAATAGAAATAACATGCAGAAAAACTGAAAGAAAGAAAGAAAGTGCAACTACTATGATATACCTGCAACCACTCCAACAGCAACTGCCGCTTCCTCAGCTGTCAGGTTATAAGCCTGACCATGACCACCAACTTGAACTCCTCTAGGAGCCACATGCCTCTGAAAAAAGACTTGTCTCTGTGGAGGAAGAGACTGCTTGCCCTGACCACGCGTCGGTGCTCTTAGCTGAGTAGCACCCGCAACCGGTGCAGGAGCTCTGCTCCTCGGACATTCACGAACCATATGCTC
The DNA here is from genome assembly GCA_017893485.1 of Hemerocallis citrina. NCBI lineage: Eukaryota > Viridiplantae > Streptophyta > Magnoliopsida > Asparagales > Asphodelaceae > Hemerocallis > Hemerocallis citrina. Next base: position 40,175,837 of record CM030366.1, read on the forward strand.
ACTGCTCCCACATACTAAACACTGTCGGTTGGCCATTCTGCAGTCTCGCTGTGAATGCCCAGTCTTATGGCAGTAGCCACAAGTCTCAATATTTCTCGGGACAACAGGTGCGTACAGCTGTGCTCTAGCGGGAGGGGGCAGAACTGGCCTCCGAATAGGTCCTCCGGAAGGCTGAGGAGCAATGGGGTGCAAAACAGTCCTCTTAGGAACACTAGACCTGCTGAGAGTCTACTCCTGGATTCGAGCCGCATCCAGAACATCGGAGTAAGCACGAAGCCGAAGAGAAGCTAAACGGTCCCTGGAGGGGAAAGCTCAAGCCCAACAGAAAACGACTAACCCGAGCCTCATCAGTGGCAACGAGGGAAGGGGCGAAGCGACTGAGCCGAGTAAACTCTGTAGCATACTCGTCCACGGAACGGGTTCCCTGAGTAAGATAATACTCAAATTAATACCGTCACAAGTGAAGTAGGCAACAACAAATGACAATTAAGAACATTATCTAATTGACCTGAGTTAGGAAAACAAATTGTCGCTCCATCTCTGCCTTGGTGAAACTGGGCAAGAACTTTGCCATGAAGTTCTCAGAGAAAGTGGCCCACTCAATGGGTTGCGGCATCCTCTCGGATTCAACCCGCCACCAGATATGAGCAAGATCCACCAGCTAGATGCGAACCACATCCACACGATCTGCCTCAGCAACACGAGTAGCAACCAGCAGTTGGTCCGTCCGGACAAGCCATTTCTCGGCTTCTAACGGAGACTCAGTACCCAAAAACTTATTCGGGTACAACCTCATAAAATCCGCTACCATACCAGGCCTCGGTGGAAGAGCACCAGGTGGAGGTCCAGCCGCATTCCCATTGGCTGCTAAAGTGGCTCTCATCAGCTTATTATGCTCCTGCTGAAGAGCCATCATCTGCTGGATCGTCTGGAGAATAGCAGCGTTGTCCGGCTGCTGATCCTCCGAGTGAGAAGAAGAATTCCCATGAGCCATAGCCTGAAACACGATCAAAGATGGTCAGTACCCAGATTATAAGTTGGTTATTATACAAGTATTCATGTGATTATCGTAGTGTGCAAATCAATGAGTTAACCCGATTAAAGCCAAACTCGACTAATATACCAATCAAAGCCAATCCTTGTAAAGATAGTCATGTTTGATTGATATATTACGCAACCTTGCGCTCTGATACTACTAGAAACCCTGTTACGCCCCGCTTCCCAAAATACGAAGTACGAGTACTTAACGTAGACCCAGCGAATGATGAAAACACCGTTCATAAGTTGTACCAGACTAACTCACCAATAAGATCAACAAATATACAACCACGCAAGAAACATAACCACACGAATCAATGATAAAGTTCCAATAATAATGAAATAAACCAACAGTATGAATATCCAACATCTGGAAAAACAAAACTACGGGTCATAGAGCCTAAAACAAAGTATAAGAGATAACAGAGTTCAGAAAAATAAATCTAGCAACAATTATAGAACTACGCAGCAGAAAACTGGATCCATCACTAGAAACGTTGCTCACCAATTCCTTCGGAAACAGATCCTTCAGTACCTGTAAACTCCTGGTCTAAAAAGAAATAAAATAGTGCCCTTAGAGCAAGTCGTGGGCGATAAGTAGAGAAAACAAAAGATAATAGGAAAAGCATGAACATCAAGGAAAGGAACATGGTCAAAGACAAAGAACAAAACAAGGAGGAGGCAATATCAAAAGGTTGCAATAATCACACATGAAATGCGTGATGTCAAGTCAATATCAATACAAGATCAATTATGTAGGTTGTTAAGTATTTTATTAACCTATCTAGTGTATGTACTACTGCATTCTATACTACAGATTCCATGCAAGCACAGTGATCGTTTTAGACCGATGGTGAATTCACGGTTCATGTACTCGGCATTGATGATAAGAATTTACATGCAAGAATCATCCATCAATTATTGCAATCAATGTTCCTCCTTCTATGTCAAGTATACGTGCAAGTGAGAAGGCCTTACCAAGTACATTTTCCGATTGTTCACTACCAAGTCTACCCATAATAACCCCAGCTTGTTATTAGTTTATTTTTTATCCTATGTGAGCATGCAATAGGGTGTCAATGTTGTCTATTACTATGTGTGACTAATTCTAAGCGCTACAACAAAGTATGAAGCAAAAACACATCATTTAACACATTTCACAAAATCAGGACAGCATGACCTTGCTGTACTAAATCATGGGTCAGGGTCACCACACAATAGCAAAACTAAATCCGCCAGAATATCTGGAAAGTAGACTTCCATACGGTTCCAACAAGTATAATTAAGGTATATAAAAGTCATGGGAACTAGGGTGAAAGTTCTAATCAAATCAGGTTTTATGTTCAGTCAGCATGCAGTAGGTTATGTTCCATTAATTAATTCGTGTCTGAAAACTCATTATTCAAATCTACGGAAATTCAGGGAAGTAGCTATACATGTCTAGGTACAGCATGAATTATTTCAGATTTTCTCTCTACTGATAACATGGTTAAATAAAATAAAAAACAGTAGAATACGCATGAAATTATTGGTATGAAAATTGCTAACACAGTTGCAGTAAAGTGCTGATATCTAACAGATAGCAATTTGGAATTTAAATCATGTGTAGGGAAAAATTATCTAGACATCAAGGGCTACATTTTATGTTTAGTAAGTTCTTTCAAATTAGATCATTAACAGGGCTAAAAATCTGATTTAAAGTGAAACTTACAGCAGTCCAGAAATCAAATTAATATAAAAAGATAACAAATAATTCACACGGTCACATATAGCATGCAAATTGGCAATCAAAGCAATTTCTAAGGTTTAAGATATATTTATCATGGTCATGATGTCAATTAATCAATTAAGTTTCAATTCTAGCATGTTCAATTTCAATGTCCAATCTATTAACAGTTCTAAGCATGAATCTAGTTGTTTATTGTGCAAGTGCATGAAATATTGGGGAATAGGTTTAGATCGAAGAGAAGCACGATGTTAAGCGTATGTTGGGTTAGCTCGTGTAAACCCTTGATAATCTTAACGGAATTATCAAAGTAGTTTTTGATAATAAAAGGACAGGATCTACTTGCAGAAGATCAAAGAAAATCTTGAACACAAATAAAAAGAAGGGTTCAAGAAGAGACTTGCCTGTTAGATTGTAGATTCGTACAAATAATAATAACGGGATTGGAATCCCGGGCAAACTCCCAGACATGTGCGAACAACGACAAAGAAATCCCCAGCAAAACCAAACAGCAACTCAACCAAACTCCACACTGGATCGGGCCAAACACACGATAGTAACACGGGATTCGGTGTGGGCAGAACACCGAACACCAAATCCAGCCACTCAGCGACCAAAGATCCTCACACTGGATCGGCCAGAACATGGGACAGCAAAACAGGATTCGGTGTGGGTATAACACGGAACACCAAATCCACCCAATGGGGGATCGTCTTCAACCTCGGTAAGAGAGAGAGAGAGCGCTATCGATCGAGGACGGTACAACTCGACGACTGCCCGGCACGACAACTGCGCGGCGAAGCGACGTCAATACTACGGTCGGGAAGCGACGGTAGTGACGTTACTCGCGGCAAACGACGGCTCTGTTCTTCGGTCGAACACAGGGGATGACGGCACTCGACTGGGGGCACGAGCGGCAACGCAAAGGGACGGGGAACATGAAGGTGAAGTGCACGGGGGTGAACAAGACGATGATGAGGAGTAGCGGCAATGAGAACTTCGGTGGTTGGGTTGACGGATAATGTCCAGGGCACAAGGGGTCGCGACGACGATGGGGACGATGGGGGAACGATGGGGATGACGATGCTGACGACGGCGGGAGGTGATCGGGGTTAATGGAGATGGGGTGATGGGGTTTTGGGTCGGGGTGTTTGAAAACAGAGAAGGAAGAAAGAGAAGGCGGGGTGAGAGAAAGAGAGAGCGACGGATGAGAGAGAGAGAATTAATTAGGTTAATTAAGGGATTTATATAGGGATTAGAGAATTAGGGTTTAGGTTGGAATTTTGTCGGTTCTGGGTAACGATTTTGGCACCAAAAAGAGACAAACCAAAGCAAAAAGATGAGACGAACACAAAGAAGAACAAATCGAATACAAAATAGAAAAGAGCCAAATCCACAAAAGACAGAATCCAATCAAAATAATACAGAACGATCAAGGAAAAATAAAGGAACCCAAGAAAAGCCGAAAATGAATATAACAAATGAATCCAAATACAATAATTAAACAGAAACAAAAATACAAGACAATCTAGAAATAGCGCTTACAGATTTATAGGCTTAAAACTTTGTTAATAGAATTGTGAGTGTGTGCATACGTATAATGCACGCCTGCCATTCGATGAAATGCTTGTAAGAACTCAAGTATTTCCTTATGTAAATTTGGGCTGATTTAGAAGTATTTAACACTAATTGATATATATAACTTGGTAATAGGCGGTGGTAGTGACCTCGGACGTATAACTGAGGAACCGTTTACCGAGTTTTTGTGTTTTGGCAGGTGAGTATGATCCTACTCGATATATTTTATGTTGTGGTAAAATTTTAGGGTCATCCATTGTGTATCGTGAAAGATATGGCCGAATGACTAATTTATGGAGAATATAAAATTTTAATAGTTGAAATTGTGGTTATGTGGTGCTTTAGCATGATTTTGAATGTTTGGTGCTTTTAGTGATGAATTGGATTTATATATGATAATATGATATGATTGATGGCATGGTGTATGTATGATACGCGGGTGATAAATGATCATTATATACATGATAAATGATGTGATTGATGGCATGGTGTATGTATGATATGCGGGTGATAAATGAGAATTATATACATGATATTATGATGTGATTAATGGCATGGTGTATGTATGATATGCGGGTGATAAAGGGGAATTATATATGATGATATGATGAGATACATGGCATGGTGTATGTATGATATGTGATCATATGATGTGATAATATGATGAGATACATGATATGTAACGCCCCGACTTCCATACACTGGGAAACCGTGACATAAGCCAGAATCTTTTCTTCAATTAGTCACAATACACAGAAAAACAGAAAAATTTAAAACTTTTTATTCAACACAAATATATTACAAGTCCGAATGTTACAAAATGGCAATACATTACAACAGTGTTACAATAATACCTTTACAATCCCAAGTGTTACAACTTTCAACAATTTACATCAGAGTACAATGAATAAAGAACAACACTTGGTACTTCACTTGGATGCTTTCCAACAAATAAAAAAATTACAACAATTGTTACAAAAGAAACAATAGTAATCAACATATATTACAGCGGAAAACTTAAATAAAATCGACTCCTAGCTTCTCTTGCTTTGAGTCCTCCCGAATCCTGTGCCTGTACTTTTGCAATCCAGTACCTGTAATCTTGTAATCCAGTACCTATTGAAATGGGGACGTCAGTACATATATTGACAGTTTAAGGCTGATAACTAGCAGTGATTCTCAACTTTAAGCAAACAGATTGATGAAAAGAGACATGTATATATAATTGATGTGTCAGTGTATGCTATGACTTAGACTCTAATGCAAGACTTACTAATGCAAGGATGCTCTTATTCTAATGCAAGCAAGTCTCCGGAACAGTATGCATCTCATACTACATACGTCCCATCTCAAGCCGTTTCTTCATATATAGGGATTTGAACCCGTGCCATGAATTCTACTCATGTACTCGACTTGTTTCTGAAGATACAACGTGACTGATGAGATTGCTCTGAAATGGTCTAATCCCGTCATTCGCAGTCAGATCATGGTGTCACTATTTTCCACTACTACCCGGTGTACCGGACCTCACTCAAAAACAGGTTAGCTCGAAGCATCCCCTGTGGCCCCCTAACTCATAGACCGTAGTTTATGGCATGTTCGCTTACCCGGCATAGAACATGATGGATTCCGGGGGTCCATCCACTAGCTCTGTAACGCCCCGAACTTCCTATATGAAGAATTCGAGACACGAGCCAAGACCTTTACATTCAATTAGTCTCAGTACACAGAAAACAGGAAAATTTTAAAACTTTTCACTAATACAATATTACAGCCGAGTGTTTTCCATTGATTCAATATATTACATCAGAGTATGAAAATGATAAAACATTGGGCTCTTCACTTGTAAACCATGCCTTGACTAGAGTTCTCCAGGTCTGGTGATCCTGTATCCACAACCTATTAGAGTGGGGACGTCAGTACATATACTGACGCTTAAAGGCTGATGACTAGCAGCGAATCTCCAATAACAAACATATACAAACAAGGTGAAATTTGTCAGTGTAGTTTAAGTCTTCGTGAGTGCTATTACTTAGAATCTAATGCGATGTCAACTAAGGCTAAGATGCTCTTATTCTAATGCAAGCGAGAATCTGGAATCGTATGCATCCCATAACTACATACGTCCATATCAAGCCGTTCTCCATATTTAGGGATTTGAACCCACGTTATGAATTCAATTTTTGTGCCCATCCTGTTCCGGACATAATACTACATGACTGGCGACTAGTGCCCGGCATACCGGACCTCACTCAAAAGCCAACACAAACTACAAGATACTTGTCAACCTTCTTCTGTGCCCTCAACTGGTCATGAGAAGGCATAGAACCTGTCGGGATCGTAGGGTCTATTTCCCTAGGGAACCCTCTCGTTCTTATCATGGCACATTCAGGAATTAACAATCAAGATACGGAACCCGTGCTCCCAACTTGTCATCAAAAAGCACCGCCCGTATCCCTTTGACAGGGGAACACATCCCGATAACACTGGCTAGTGTCAGCCTATAAGAGAGGTTGGATTATAGGGTATCACCCCTAACACCAACTCTCACCCTTTGACAATTTATAGATAAAAATGATTAAGTAACAAGTTACTACCCTAACGATGTCACTAACCCTAACCAATCAAATGGGGCCGTACGAGCTACAAGATACTCTCAACCTAAAGTCGTACTCTAACCTCATCATGAGAAGACACCATATGGGTCAAACAAGCGAGATACGCAACTCATGCTTCCAACTTGTCATGAAAAAGCACCGTACGTGTCCTTCTTCTAAACAAACAAACGAGACATGCACTGTGCTTCCAACTTGTCATGAAAAAGCACCGTACGTGTCCCTCTTCTAGAGAATGTGACAATTTTTTGACACAATTAACCAAGTCTTAAACTAGACTTCACACGATCTCCTTGGATCCACTCATAGTCTACTCATTTAAGACAATTCCTATATACGAGCCCAATGAGCTTTGTATGGGACCAACAGCTACATACGGGTCAGGCGAGCGGCGTATGAGACAACAACATAAAAAAAAATACTCATCATAAGCATGGGTTTCTACATACAACACAAGCATGATTGTTCACTAGAATGTCACATAGGCATGGATTGGTTCATTTCAACATAGAACAATAAAACTCAAGCTAGATGGGTTCTTTACTAGAACCTTTAGCAACTTAACCATGATGTTCTACTACCATTCAAGCATGGTACATAAACTTAAGCATGGAACCCAAATTCGAGCATGATGTTCTACTACAACTTAAACATGGTACATAAACTCAAGCATGATAGGTTTACTAGAAGTCACATAAGCATGAATGGGTTCTTTAGTACAACTCAAGCATGATAGGTTTACTAGAATGTCATACAAGCATGAATGGGTTCTTTAGTATAACTCAAGCATGATAGGTTTACTAGAAGTCACATAAGCATGAATGGGTTCTTTAGTACAACTCAAGCATGATAGGTTTTCTAGAATGTCATACAAGCATGAATGGGTTCTTTAGTACAACTCAAGCATGATAGGTTTGCTGGAAGTCACATAAGCATGAATGGGTTCTTTAGTACAACTCAAGCATGATAGGTTTACTAGAATGTCATATAAGCATGAATGGGTTCTTTAGTACAACTCAAGCATGATAGGTTTACTAGAAGTCACATAAGCATGAATGAGTTCTTTAGTACAACTCAAGCATGATAGGTTTACTAGAATGTCATATAAGCATGAATGGGTTCTCTTTTGACATAGAACAATTTACTAACTCAAGCATGATCTACTACAACTCAAGCTTGGTGTTCTACTACTAACTCAAGCATGGTGGTTCTACTACAATCAAGCATGGTATTGTTCATGGGTTCACAAGCATGAATGGGTTCTCTTTTGTCATAGAACAACAACTAACTCAAGCATGATCTACTACAACTCAAGCATGGTGTTCTACTACTAACTGAAGCTTTGTTGTTCTACTATAATCAAGCATGGTATTGTTCATGGGTTCACAAGCATGAATGAGTTCTCTTTTGACATAGAACAACAACTAACTCAAGCATGACCTACTACAACTCAAGCATGGTGTTCTGCTACTAACTCAAGCATGGTAGTTCTACTACAATCAAGCATGGTATTGTTCTTGGGTTCACAAGCATGAATGGGTTCTCTTTTGCCATAGAACAATAACTAACTCAAGCATGATCTACTACAACTCAAGCATGGTGTTCTACTACTAACTCAAGCATGGTAGTTCTACTACAATCAAGCATGGTATTGTTCATGGGTTGACAAGCATGAATGGGTTCTCTTTTGACAAAGAAACACAACTAACTCAAACATGATCTGCTACAACTTAAGCATGGTGTTCTACTACTAACTAAAGCATGGTAGTTTTACTACAATCAAGCATGGTATATAAACTTAGCTACTATCTAAGCTTACCTACATATTACAAGAACTACTTCTTTTAGGGATTACAAGTCCCATTTATTATAAGGAACTAGTTTTACCAAATTTCAAGTTCCTACATAAAGCAAAAATTAACCCTTGCTGAATCTACAATCTTCTATGTTGCAAAACTTATTCATCTACAACCTACAATTTCCTACATCAACAAAACTTGCTTTTTAAGAACTAAAAGTTAGTAAAGACATGATCTTTATTAGGGTGGGAAACAACATACAACAAAAATACCATCTTTTGTTAGGCATGTTAAATCCTATAACCCCCAAGAATGGGTTAGTAACCATTTTCACTTTACTAACTTTATATGCACATAGTAAAAGTCCAAGTTGTTAACTTGTGCTTAACCAAGTAACCAAAACAATCAACCATAAACATAACAAGTTCAAAGATCTCATCTTTATGTGTTTTTTTGTGAATTCCATCCTTTCAACTTTCCTTATATGAAATCCCTTTTATAATCAACCATTCTTATGCTTAATTCTTTAGTCCAAGTAGTCAAATTTGACCATAATAACAACAATAATAGTAACAAGGCTAAAGATCCAATCTTTATGTGTTTTAATTAATTTCCACCATTCAAACTTTCCATGGGATCCTTTTGATCCAAACCACTACTTATATGCTTCTCCTTCCTTCTCCTTCCTTCTCCTTCCTCCTAGCTTTGTTTGAAAGCTCCAAATCTACAAGGGAAACTCTAGGGTTTTCTTCTCTTTCTTTTCCTCTCCAAAAATTTTGGTAAATGAGGCAAGGGGGTGAAGGTGGGGGTATTTATAGGATGAAGGAGAAGGGTTGGAGTGCATAATGTGCTAGGGTTTTATTCAAAAACCCCTTTGGGATGTTGGCTGGCCAAAACATGAGGAGGTGGAGGGGGTGAGGTGGCATGGTGAGGTGGAGGTGGAGTCTTCTAGTAGAAGTTAACCTTAGATCTTTTGTGTAACCCTAATTAATCCAAACCCTAGGTTTAATCCTACCACTTAATCCTAGCCATCCAATTTTAGGTTAATCATGACAAAAGATATTTTTTTGTCTAAAATACATACTACATGATTTATACGGACGCATGAAATCGATACAATATGCGCACATATAGATTAATAAGTGTACTGATAATTTTTATTTGTAAAACTGCACAATCCGTATAAAAATAAATTAATTCTGAAAATAATAATAAAAAATAAATTTTATTGTCGGGTCGGAAGTTTCCGTTACCAAAATAGTATATCGCACATACATATGGACTGATATATATACATATGATAGTTATTAATTAAACTAAGTAATATCCATCAAAAATATTTCAATTCCGAAAAAATAAAATAAAATAATAAAATAGTAAAATAAATAATAATAATAAATAAATAAATAAAAATATTTATTATTTAACAGGTCAGAATATTACATTACTCCCTCCTTAGAATAGTTCTGTCCTCAGAACTGTTACTAAGTAGGAAGAACAGAAAAGTAAAATGCAACACTCAAAATAACTCGGGAAAAGAAAGCTCCATCTGGCTCTCCGGTTCCCAAGTGGCTTCCTCCACGGTCTTTGGGTGAGGCCAATTCTTCAATTTTCCCAATCTTTTGCAGTTCGGTAGCCACTCCCTCCTTAGAATATGACATGGTCCACGAATGCCAGTTCAGACTTTCAGGATTCTCTCCTATAATTTGCTCGAAGCTGATGCTTCAGATGGTGTTTTTAAACAAACCAATTCTAGAGTCACCTTCCGCACACCTCTTAACTCGTGAAAAAATTAACTTAGACAAAGAATATGATGAACCATGATTTGAACAAAACAGTTGCATGGATTTCATATATATATATAAATTCATTTGGTTACAAAAAGTGTTACATCATATATTACTTGAAGTCCAAAATAAAATTTCAAAAGTAACTTCAAACTTAGTTGTCCCCCCATCTTTGCACACCGGTGATGACTTCCTCGCCTTCGTTGGCATCATCCTCTGTAAGTGCGAACATTCGTCCTTTGCGAAGCGGCTCCTTTCCTCTGTGGTTCACTTCTAGGGCTGATCTGCTACTATTCTTCTAAAACTAGTGACAGTTTGGTCGGATATGACCAATCTTTCCACATTTGTAAAAAACACGGGTATCCATCTGAGGGTCCTTCTTTGGGCATTGGCTCATGAAATGACCTTGCTCTCCACACAGGAAACAACTTCCTGGCTTGGCAGCTCCAAGTTTGCCGTCTGGTTTCTGAATCTTCTGCTTTCGTCCTTCGTTCTCGAGCCCTGATGCTAGTGCAGATCTCTTCCCCTCATTCCATCTCCCAGTGTTCTCTTGCTGTTCTGACCCTCGGTTCATGTCAAGCTCTATCGTTGCCGCATGGCGGACCAATTTCTCGAACCCGCGAAAGCAAAAAGGTACCATTTTCGTTCTGAGTGCAGGTCTGAGCCCTTGCTCGAATCTTTTGGCCTTCTTGACCTCGTCTTCTACCATCTCTGGAGCATATCGGGACAGTTGCATGAACTTGGTCTCGTATTCACGAACTGTCAAGCTTCCCGGCTTCAGGTTGAGGAACTCCATAACCTTGTCCTCCTGCACATCTAATGGAAAGTAGTGCACCCTGAATTCTACTAGGAAATCCTCACAGGTAATGGGTCCTTCGCCCATGCATCTCTTTACTGACTGCCACCAGACTCCGGCGTCTTTCTCCAGTAGAATGCTCGCCAACCTGACCTTACTGTCATTGGGTGTCATCATCACCTCGAACACGGTCTCGACTTGATGAATCCAGTCGTCGGCCACTGTCGGGTCTGCCTTTCCCTCAAAAATAGGTGGCCTCATCCTCCGGAACGATTCGAACATCTTAATGGGGTCGGTAGCTGCTACTCCCTGATTACTTCCGGGTGCCCTTTAGTGTTGCACATTATTTCTGCTCGCCTCGGCTAGGTCTCCAAGCGCCTGGTACATACGAGCAAATTCTGCCCCTATATCTAGCCCTATGCCATTTCCCCCACTACCCTCTCCTTCGTTAGGGTCGCTCTGACCGCTCCTTGTTCTACGAGACATCTGGTAGAAAAGAATAATGGAATACACATAGCATTATATTGTGATATTGTGAAAATAACTTTCATCCAATCTCAACATGCACATAAGACTTGTAGAAAACATAAAGCTAAACTTCATTTCATTATAACCCTATATTATCTTCCTTTCATTTATATCACATAAGTAGGAAGCAAAAGATCAAAACTACAAAAATAATCTACGAACACCTAACTGCCTAGTTGGTACTACCAGTGCCCTCTGTTGGGTTCCCTCTAGCAGGTGATGGTGTATAGCAGTGCCTGTAATTGCGTGATCTGCGCCTGAAGCTCTGCGCATTTGTGCTCCAGGTGCACAAACTGTACACGGTGGCTGCGCTTCAGGATCACCATCCCGCGGTTGGCCCTCATCTTGGCACTCCATAACTTCGCCACTTCTTTCTCATGGTTGTAGGCCACAAACTCACACGAGTCCATCTTGTGCTCGAGATAAACATGCTCCCAACGGAATGTCGAGATATCTTAAAAGACCTGGTCAAGGGCCTGCTGTACTGATAAGCTGGGGAAGTGGCAGGGGTGGGTGTACTAGGATCTGGTCCCCTACAGGGGCAGCCCCTGCTGCGGCAGCTGCGGAGGACCCATTGGCCAATCCGACCCCAACCGGTGACTCGTCCCCCTCTGAGATGGGCTCTAAGTCCGAGTCCACCTCGATCGCGACTCCGTGTGCCCATCCATTCCCTAGGGGGAAAGCTCCGTTCGCCATCTTGCAAGGAGTTGACACGGGAATTAGCATAGATATAGAAATATTATAAAACATAAGTTGAAGAACAACAATATGAATTATAATTATCTACAACAAGCTAAAAGAAACCTAACTCCTACAAGTCTTCTAAGTCTATTTTCCATCTATGTTGGACTATAAATTGAAGTCGGCTCTGATACCACTCTGTAACGCCCTGAACTTCCTATATGGAGAATTCGAGACACGAGCCAGGACCTTTACATTCAATTAGTCTCAATACACAGAAAACAGGAAAATTTTAAAACTTTTCACTAATACAATATTACAGCCGAGTGTTTTCCATTGATTCAATATATTACATCAGAGTATGAAAATGACAAAACATCGGACTCTTCACTTGTAAACCATGCCTTGACTAGAGTTCTCCCGGTCTGGTGATCCTGTATCCACAAACTATTACAGTGGGGATGTCAGTACATATACTGACGCTTAAAGGCTGATGACTAGCAGCGAATCTCCAATAACAAACATATACAAACAAGGTGAAATTTGTCAGTATAGTTCAAGTCTTCGTGAGTGCTATTACTTAGAATCTAATGCGATGTCAACTAAGGCTAAGATGCTCCTATTCTAATGCAAGCGAGAATCTGGAATCGTATGCATCCCATAACTACATACGTCCATATCAGGCCGTTCTCTATATTTAGGGATTTGAACCCACGTTATGAATTCTACTTTTGTACCCATCCTGTTCCTGACATAACACTACATAACTGGCGACTATTGCCCGACGTACCGGGCCTCACTCAAAAGCCAACACGAACTACAAGATACTTGTCAACCTTCTTCCGTGCTCTCAACTGGTCATGAGAAGGCATAGACACTACCGGGATCCTAGGGTCTATTTCCCTATGAAACCCTCTTGTTCTTATCATGGCACATTCAGGAATTAACAATCAAGATACAGAACCCGTGCTCCCAACTTGTCATGAAAAAACACCGCTCTTATCCCTTTGATAAGGGAATTTCATCCCGATAACACCACCTAGTGTCAGCCTATAGGAGAGGTTGGATTATCGGGTATCACCCCTAACACCAACTCTCACCCTTTGGTAATTTATAGATAAAAATGGTTAAGTAATAAGTTACTACCCTAACGATGTCACTAACCCTAACAAATCAAATGGAGTCATAAGAGATACAAGATACTCTCCATCTAGAGTTGTACTCTCAACTCATCATGAGAAGGAACCGTATGGGTCAAACAAGTGAGATACGCAACTCATGCTTCCAACTTGTCATGAAAAAATACTATACGTGTCCCTCTTCTAACCAAACAAGTGAGACATGCACTATGCTTCCAACTTGTCATGAAAAAGTACTGTACGTGTCCCTCTTCTAGAGAGTGTGACAATTTATCGACACAATTAACCAGGTCTTAAACTAGACTTCACACGATCTCCTCAGATCCACTCATAGACTACTTATTTAAGACGATTCCTATATAAGAGCCCAATGAGCTTCGTATGGGACCAACAACTATATACGGGCCAGGCGAGCCGCGTATGAGATAACAACATAAAAACAACTACTCATCATAAGCACGGGTTTCTACATACAACACAAACATGATTGTTCACTAGAATGTCACATCGGCATGGATAGGTTCATTTCAACATAGAACAAGAAAACTCAAGCATGATGGGTTCTTTACTAGAACCTTTAGCAACTTAACCATGATGTTCTACTACCATTCAATCATGGTACATAAACTTAAGCATGGAACACAAATTCGAGCATGATGTTCTACTACAACTTAAACATGGTACATAAACTCAAACATGGCTCCTTACTACCAACTCAAGCATGATAGGTTTACTAGAAGTCACATAAGCATGAAAGGGTTCTTTAGTACAACTCAAGCATGATAGGTTTACTAGAATGTCATACAAGCATGAATGGGTTCTTTAGTACAACTCAAGCATGATAGGTTTACTAGAAGTCACATAAGCATGAATGGGTTCTTTAGTACAACTCAAGCATGATAGGTTTTCTAGAATGTCATACAAGCATGAATGGTTTCTTTAGTACAACTCAAGCATGATAGGTTTCCTAGAAGTCACATAAGCATGAATGGGTTCTTTAGTACAACTCAAGCATGATAGGTTTACTAGAATAACATATAAACATGAATGGGTTCTTTAGTACAACTCAATCATGATAGGTTTACTAGAAGTCACATAAGCATGAATGAGTTCTTTAGTACAACTCAAGCATGATAGGTTTACTAGAATGTCATATAAGCATGAATGGGTTCTCTTTTGACATAGAACAATCTACTAACTCAAGCATGATCTACTACAACTCAAGCATGGTGTTCTACTACTAACTCAAGCATGGTAGTTCTACTACAATCAAGCATGGTATTGTTCATGGGTTCACAAGCATGAATGGGTTCTCTTTTGACATAAAATAACAACTAACTCAAGCATGATCTACTACAACTCAAGCATGGTGTTCTACTACTAACTCAAGCATGGTAGTTCTACTACAATCAAGCATGGTAGTTCTACTACAATCAAGCATGGTATATAAACTAAGCTACTATCTAAGCTTACCTACATATTACAAGAACTACTACTTTTAGGGATTACAAGTCCCATTTATTATAAGGAACTAGTTTTACCAAACTAAAAGTTAGTAAATACATGAACTTTATTAGGGTGGGAAACAACATACAACAAAAATACTATCTTTTTTTAAGCATGTTAAGTCCTATAACCCCCAAGAATGGGTAAGTAACCATTTTCACTTTACTAACTTTATATGCACATATTAAACATCCAAGTTGTTAACTTGTGTTTAACCAAGTAACCAAAACAATCAACCAAAAACATAACAAGTACAAAGATCTCATCTTTATGTGTTTTTTTGTGAGTTCCATCCTTTCAACTTTCCTTATATGAAATCCCTTTTATAATCAACCATTCTTATGCTTAATTCTTTAGTCCAAGTAGTCAAATTTAACCATAATAACATCAATAATAGTAGCAAGGCTAAAGATCCAATATTTATGTGTTTTAATTAATTTCCACCATTCAAACTTTCCATGGGATCCTTTTGATCCAAACCACTACTTATATGCTCAATAATTAGTCCAAGTTGTTTTAATCAACATTCAACATACATACACACATATAACCCTAAGTAGAGAGCAAATTAAAACAAAAATCAACATACTAAAGAGTAGAGAAACCCCCACCTTTCACTTTCAAATAGGAAGGACTAGCTTATGCTCCTTCTCCTTTCTTCTAGCTTTGTTTGAAAGCTCCAAACCTACAAGAGAAACTCTAAGGTTTTCTTCTCTTTCTTTTTCTCTCCAAAAATTTTGGTAAATGAGGCAAGGGGGGTGAGGGTGGGGGTATTTATAGGATGAAGGAGAAGGGTTGGATTGCATAATGTTCTAGGGTTTATTCAAAAACCCCCTTGGGGATGTTGGCCGGCCAAAACATGAGGAGGTGGAGGGGGTGAGGTGGCATGGTGAGGTGCATGTGGAGACTTCTAGTAGAAGTTAACCCTAGATCTTTTATGTAACCCTAATTAATCCAAACCCTAGGTTTAATCCTACCACTTAATCCTAGCCATCCAATTTTAGATTAATCATGACAAAAGATATTTTTTTTGTCCAAAACACATACTACATGATTTATACGGACGGATGAAATCGATACAATATGTGCACATATAGATTAATAAGTGTACCGATAATTTTGTTTGTAAAACTGCACAATCCGTATAAAAATAAATTAATTCTAAAAATAATAATAATAAATAAATTTTATTTTCGGGTCGGAAGTTTCCGGTACCAAAACAGTATATTGCACATACATATGGACTGATATATATACAGATGATGGTTATTAATCAAACTAAGTAATATCCATAAAAAATATTTCGATTTCGAAAAAATAAAATAAAATAATAATAATAAATAAATAAATAAAAATATTTATTATTTAACAGGTCGGGATATTACAAGCTGCGCCTGCCCTTATCATGGCCCTTCAGAAATTAACAGATGAGATACGAATCCTGTGCTCTCAACCCATGATAAAGCACAGACCGTATCCCTTTGACAAGAAGGGTACAACCCAATAACACCGCCTAGTGCCTGCCTATAGGACAGGTCGGATCATAAGGTATCACACTTAACACCAACTCCTTCCCTTTGGCGAAAATGATAATAGATAAAGGTTAAATAGTAATAGCCAGAAGTTACTACCCTAACGATGTCACTAACCCTAAACAAACCTAGGGATGACAACAGTACTAATACAACATGCTAGGTCTTAAGTTAGACTTCGCAAGATAACTCTACTAGGTGCTCAACCTAGACTTACCAGAATCCCTAAGGATTCGGTTCACAGCCTATCGATCTAAGACCCCGGCAATACGAACGTATTCGCATGCTACTACCCTGAACTTGGATTTTGTCTATGCTCTGGTCCGTAATCAGCCTACACCGGTTAAGATCTGAAAGTACACGAGGAGTGACTCGTCCACAGTCCCTTAGGAGTAAGGAAAACACACGTCTTGATGGTCGATAGCCCCTAGGGTAATAATATCACCCTAGACGAGCACAACAAAACTGCGTGCTTGCTAATAAGCTACATACGAGTAAACAAAACACATACGAGCTAACAAGCTACGCATGAAACTAACAACCACATACGATCCAGGCGAGCTGCGTATGAGACAACAACATACATACGAGCCAAATAAACTACGTATGAGACCAACAACTATATACAAGCCAGGCGAGCTGAGTATGAGCAAAAGAACATATAGAAACAACCATACTGGTATTCTAACAACCTAGAAGCAACAAAACATGCTTACTAGCAAAACTCAATCATCTATAATTAGAAGCAACAGAAGAATATTCTAACAGTCTAAAATGGACATACTACCAAAGAAAAATCCGAAAGCGACATAAAAACCTTCCGACAGCATAGAAGAAACCAGTGCTACGCTTATCGGGATTCGACAAAATTAGACTTTCTAGAAAGGTAAGAACATCTACCACAAATCTCTAGTTGAACACTTTTTCAGATCTTGTAAGGAATTCCAAATTTCTACCCATCGAACACACGCAAACAGTTAACCAAACTACAGAATTTTAACAAAAAGCTGAAACTTCTATAGCTTGTAACTTTTGCTCTACTTGCCGGAATCCAACGAAACTGGACAATTTAAAAAAGGTGGGAACATCTACTACAACTTCCTAGTTGACCACTTTCTCAGATTTCGTAAGGAACTCCAAATTCCTACCCGTCGAACACACGCAAAGAGTTAACCAAACTGCAGATTTTTAACAAAAAGCTAAAACATCTACAGCTTGTAACTTTTGCTCTACTTGTCGGAATCTAACGAAACTAGACAATTTGAAAAGGTGAAAACATCTACTACAACTTCCTAGTTGACCACGTTCTCAGATTCCGTAAGGAACTCCAAATTCCTACCCATCGAACACACGCAAACAGTTAACCAAACTACAGATTTTCAACAAAAAGCTGAAACTTCTACATCTTGTAACTTTTGTTCTACTTGTCGGAATCTAACGAAACTGGACAATTTGAAAAGCTAGAAATATCTACTACAACTTCCTAGTTGAACACTTTTCCAGATTCCTTATGGAATTCTATCCACCATCCTTTAACACAATATAAGACGACAAAGGACAGCCAAAACTATAGCAAAGCTGAAACTTTCAAATCACATAACTTCTACTCTGCTTATCAGAATCTAACCAAATAGGAAATTTTGGAAAAGTGAGAGTCTCTACAACAAATCTCTAGTTGAACACTTTCCCAAATTCAGAAAGTAAAAGGTTCGAAAACATCAAAGAGTCAAGAAAGCAAGTTTCCAGCTAAAATCTGGCTGATGTACCTTGTAAAAGGCATAACTTCTACTCTGCTCATCGGAATATAACCACATAGGGCAATTTGGAAAGGTGAGAGTCTCTACTACAACTCTCTAGTTGAACACTTTTCCAAAACTTAGTAAGTAAAGAACTCAAAAACAATAAACAATTAAAACAGTGAGCACTTCAGGCAAAGATGGCTGCTATGTTTTGTAAAGGCCATAACTCCTACTTCGCTTATCAAAATCTAACCAAATATGGCAATTTGGAAAGGTAAGAGTCTCTTCTAAAACTCTCTAGTTGAACACTTACCCAAATTCAGTAAGTAAGACACACAAAAATATTGAACACGTCAAACAGCGAGCTCACAGCCCAAGCTGGCTGCTGTGTCTTGTAAAAAGCATAACTTCTACTCCGCTTATCAAAATCTAACTTAGTTGGGCAATTTGGAATGGTGAGAATGTCTAATACAACTCTCTAGTTGAGCACTTTATCAAATTCAGTGAGTAAGAGGTACAAAAATATTGAACAAACAAAATAGTAAGTTTTCAGCTAAGCTGACTGCTCTGTTTTGTAATGGCCATAACTTTTGCACCACTTATCGGAATCTAACCAAATAGGGCATTTTTGAAAGGTGATAATTTCTAATACAACTTCCTAGTTGAAAACTTTTCCAAATTCTGCAAGGAACATCAAATTTCAGCCCCCCGAACATAAGCCGACGTTCACCCAAAAACAGCAAGTTGTTGTTTTTGCCGAACACTCGCTGTATTGGGGGAAATAGTCATTTCACCCATCAGAACAACTCCGAAAAATACACAAAAATTTGAGCATGGTAATAACACCCTAAAGAACCTCAAAATAAATTTGGGGTCAAAATTCCACCTTTAACCTAGTTAAATAATTCTAACCCTATAACTAAAAAAATTGATTCTTAATCGTCTTATTCTGCATTCTACCACTACAACCCTTGTATGCATCTTATTCTAGCCCACATGCACATGAAATTAATTCCATACAACAACATACAACACTAATAACAATAAAAATAACAAGCACAAGTGTTGAGAACCCCCACCCAATCATGTAGGAAGAACTAGCTCGCCTTCTCCTTGCTCCTTGTTTTTGCCCCTCAAGAACACCTCAAGAACACTTAACCCATGAAAACCCTCTCTTTCTTTTGATTCTCTCTTTATTTTCTATCTTTCTTCTCAATTTTTTTCTAATTAAAGACAAGTAAAAGAGAAAGAAATTGAAGAGATAGTGAGATGAGAAGGAGATGGGGAAACAACAAATGAAAAAAGGGTTTCTTTCTTGCCCCTTTGTGTTGAGGCCGTCCAAGGGGAAAGGGGGAGGGGTTGGGGTTGTTTTTATAGGAGAAAGGGGGAAGGGTTTGTGGTTGAGAAGAAACAACATGTCCAAGTTCTCATGGTTAGACAATTGGGTGTTTTATTTGCAAATATATATTGCATTCAAGCCCTAATCCATCCTAACCCTTCATCTCATCATGATGGATAAAAAATAAAATATATTTTCCTAAAATCACATACTACACGATTTCGTACAAACGTACGAAATCGATACGATTCAAATACGTACATATATCTGATTATGTAGATAATTTTATTAGTGAAAACGAATCCATCTGTACAAAAAAAATTTAATTCCGAGAAATAAAAATAAAATAATTATATTACCGGCTCGGAAGATTTCAGTATCCATTTGATACAAAACAGATATATACAGACTAGTATATACGTATAGATAATGTTTATTAACAAAACCGGTGATATCCACCAAAAATATTTTATTTCTGAAAATAATAATAAAATAATAATTTTTTATATCTGCCCAGGATTTTCAAGACATTTTCTCAAAAATGTTTTCTTCAAGATTTTGTACAAGTGCACAAAACTGATACAATACGTATATATACTTACTAGTATATATATCCAGATAACTTTTTATTAGAAAAACCAAGAAATTTCCATAAAAATATTTTAATTTTAAAAATAATAATTATACAAATATAATATCCGACCGAGATATTACATGATATGGTGTATGTATGATATGCGGGTGATAAATGAGAAGTATATACATGATATTATGATGTGATTAATGGTATGGTGTATGTATAATACGGGGATAAGGTGTCATAGCATATATTTATAGATCTATGCGTATGTGTATCAAATATGTGTATAAGAATATATGGAGATTTATGATAATCATATAAGGAGTAATGACATTACAAATATGGGTGAGTGTGTATGGTGATCAATGTATAGTTAAATAAATGTGTGTATGGCGATATTTTGATATTATGGAGAGATGGAAATACAGATGTATATGCCTTGTGATATACTTATATACGGAGATATAAATGATATATACTTATATACAGAGATATAAAGGAGATATACTTGTATACCGAGATATTAAGGAGATATTTTAATATTGCAGGGCCGCACAATCTCTCAGGGGTTTGGGCTAGACCTTAGGTTTTACCTGGAGACAGGATATATATATATATATATATATATATATATATATACCCAAGTTATACTTGGGAGGAGTTTTATACCCAAGTTATACTTGAGAGGAGTTTTTCCCTCTCTGGTATAGGGCCAGGAGGATGACGTAGCCTCGGATGCGTATGACCTATGTGGCAGCAATCTACATGTTATACCCAAGTTCTACATAGGAGGAGTTTTGACTAGGCTATCGGCTTGAGTCTATTTATCATATGCCCGTAACCGTACAGTCAATCCAACCCACTACTTATAGATTATTATATGACACCTGGATCTACGTGATATTTTATACTGTGATAGCGGGATTGAGGTTCTGGGGGAGACACAGAGATCCCTGTGTTGACTTTGAGGACCAATCAGTTGTGTGGGCACTGAAAGGAGAAAAATATAAATATGTATATATATACTGAACGAATATATATATGTGAAGATAATGATGATAAGATAAAAATTGTGGATCTTGGTAATTTTATTACCGGTAGCACTGCGGAGATCATTGATATTTACGGGAGATATTGGAGATATAATTGATAAGATTTAATGTATTGATAATACCTATATGGTTATAGTTATGTTTATAAACATGAGGTATAAGTATAGTTATATAACCATATAGTTGGAGTTATCTAATTACCGTATACGGATGGAGTTGTGCATTCATATGTATGATATTAATGACGTGTATATTTATATGAAATTAATGGAGTGATATACGTTTATGTTGTTGGAATTATATGACTATACTTATAAAACTATATCGGCGAGATGAGTTAAATATGAACAAAAGAAAATCAATGAAAAGTACAGCAAAGTATATTATAAAATGAGAATAAAATGTAAAGTAAGTTGGATTATGAAATGAGAATAAAAAGTAACGGAAGTTATATCACCAGATGTGAATGAATATTAATGTGAGATGAGAATGAATATTAATGTACTATGAGATAAGAATGAATATTAAATTAAAAAACAAAATATAATATGAGTTTGGTATGCCTTGAAATTGTGTCGAGGAACTACTCGCCCGCTATTTCTATGGAAATTGTGGGAACTACCTGCCGCACAACTTCAAGGTAGATTTAATGGGTGTTAATGTCATAGATTGGTTGCAGACTAGTAATTATTTCTCGTGCATTATCAAGTTTCCTTTCATCGTGTTTCATGTTAATTTCAGGATAATAATCATATTAGTAAGTTCTTTAAATTTCTTTCATATTATTTATTTTAGTAACTAACATTGTAGATTATACTCGCACCAGTTTTGGATGACCCCTGTTGTGTTTGGGGGTCAGAGGAGTCTCTCCGTGAGGGTGGACGTCCTTAGACTCCTTTTTGCAGGATCTGAGTAGAAGCGAGGTGAGACATCCTGGATCTTCTAGTTTTTGTAGTTTTACTTTCTTCAGTAGTTGGGTTGATGGGTTACGCATCTGTTATATACTTTTTATTAACATAAATTATGTCGAAGGATTAACATAAGTTGTGTAGAAGAAGAGTAAATGATAGAATCTATGTAATATTATGTATTTTGGAAGAATATGTATGTATCAGTGTGGGATGATGATATATAGTGATGGTATAAGTATGTTAACACCTGTACCCGCCTTGTTGTAGAGTATTGGGTTCTGTGTGTAGGTTTTTGAAGGTTTTTCAAAGGTTTTTTCTAAAAATTCCTCATGTTTTCAAATGAATTTTTTGTTTTTATTTTGTATCTTGCATCATATGACGAGATATGCCCCCAGAGCCTTATATATATAATGCTTGTGTGTTGTTGTTTGGATTGACCTAGGGAGGATTGATATTAACTGCCTGTGATGTGATATTTTTAATTTTTAGAAGAATTCCTTAAGGAATTGCTGTAAAAGGCTAATATTTTAGCGGAGACTCTGCCCAAATTTTAATTGAAATCTATTAAGATTATTTTCGTAAGAATAAAAAAAACATAAAAAAATTGGGTTGTTACATACTGCTCTACCTCTTCAATTATCAGGTAATCAATATTTTGCCCATAAAACCCAGTTTTTACTTCTGGTTAATAACTTGATCGTCAGAGGGTCTATTGCTAGAATCCATCTCGGTGTTTCAAGAGGTCTTAGCTAGTTTTCCGGCAGCCAACAACCAACGCAACCACCACCAGATCCACAAATCCAGTCAAATACTAGTCTCACATCCACACCAGATCGATGACTATGATTTGAGCTTTCTGCTTCAATCCAAGAACTCATCATCTATTGCTCCCATACCAAAAAAAGCAGCATCATAAACCTAAGTGGTTGCTTTGATCGCTAGCCTTTGTTACATGTTGTGATCGTTATAAGTGTCGGCCTTCATTACATGTTTGAATCTAACTAGTAGGGGATGGCGTTAAGCGCCCTCATTGTATATCATTAGGTGCTCGGCATTCCAAGTCATTGATATATTCTTCCCCCCAGGTCATCAAGTCAGTAACTCCTGGGTAGACCACTTGTGAGACCTTGTATGGTCCCTCCCAGTTAGGTGCAAGCTTTCTCTTCTTGTGTGGGTTAGATATCCCGATCTTTCGAAAAACGAGGTCCCCCTCTTTGAGGTTGGCCAATGAACCTTCTTGTTGTAGAACCTCTCTACCCTCTATTGGTGGATATGTATTCGCTGGGTAGACTTCTTTCGTACTTCTTTAATAAGATCTAAATTAGCCCGAAGGTCATTTATGTTCTGCTCTTCGTTGAAGGAGGGAAGGCTAGGGGTAGGTAATCATACTTCCACATGGATGATTGATTCCATGCTGAATGTGAGGTTGAATGGAGATTCTCCCATTAGGATTCTCTTTTTTGTTCTGTAAGACCAGAGTACGCTTGGCAGTTCTTCAACCCATAGCCCCTTTGGAGCTTCTCCATGTCTCTTCTTGAGGCCATCCAATATTTTCCGATTGGCATTATCAGCTTGGCCATTGGTCTGGGGGTATGAAATAGAGAAGAAGCGTTGTTCAACCAACATATCGGTGCAAAATTTGTGGAATACCTTGTCAGTGAATTGTGTTTCATTGTCAGTGACTAGCATTCTGGCGATCCCAAACTGGCAGACTATGTTCTTCCAGAAGAATTCACTGATCCTTGTGCTCTATGACGGAAGATAGTGGTTGGCTTTGTGATGTAGACGATGGCCACCACTAGCTGGGAGAAAACGGTCTGAGTAAGTCCATTCCCCACATGGCAAAGGGGATGTGGCTTGACTTGGAGCTAAGGTTGGCTTGGGGAACCCACTTGATGGTAGAGCACTCTCTGCAAGAGATGCATTGGCGGACGTACACTTGGGCATCATTTAGAAGAGTGGGCCAATAGTATCTATGACTTAGAATTTTTTGCATAAGAGACCTCGCTCCCAGGTGGCTGCCACTTATTCCTTCATGTACCTAGGCCGAATTCTTCTTGTGGCCATCTACCTTGGGGTAGGAGCGCTTTTAGATGATTCATTCGACGAGTGTATATCTTTCGGCACTCACCCAGATCTTTCTTACTTCTTTGGGGTCCGATGGGAGGACTCCCTTGTCGAGAAAGTCGATCAAGGGTTTCATCCAGCAATCTTCGGGTGTTTGGGGGTGACGAACATGAGTTCTAGTGTCTCCTTTTCGATGCTTGTCTTGAGTAGGACCTTAATGAGCACGGTATGGTCGATTCCTTCAAACAATGAGGAGGCTAGCTTGGAGAGGACATCTGCTTGCCCATTTTCTTCACGTGGGATGCGAGTGACTTTGGCTTCCTTGAACGTTGATATGAGCTTCTTTACATAGGCCAAGTATTTGGCCAAGCGGTCATCTCTGGCTTCATAGTAACCTCGGATTTGACTTACAACCAGTTGGGAGTTGCTGAATACCCCGACTTTTCCTGCACCTGCTTTTCGTGCTAAGAGGAGCCCGGTGATGAGGCTTCATACTCAGCCTTGTTGTTGGAGGTAGAGAAATTAAGGCACATCAAGTAGTGGAGAGTCAACTCGTCGGGATCGATAAAGATGACTTTGGCTCTACTCCCTTCGAGGTAGGAGGACCCATCCACATAGAAGGCTTGGGCCTTGATTGTTGTTCTCGATCTATAAGTGACATCATGTTGACCCAACTCAATAGACCAATTCATAAGTCTTCTGGAGCTTTCTGACTTGTGGAACACTTGCTTAATTGGCTGGTCAGTGAGAACCCAGATGGAGTGCGCTTGGAAGTAGGGGAGGAGCTTTCGGGTGGCTGTGACTAGCGCATAGGACATCTTCTTCATTTTTGAGTATCGAAGCTCGCCATCATGAAGTACTTTGCTCACATAATAGATTGGCTTATGTATTTTATCTTTTTCGCTTACCAAGACGGCACTAAGATCACAACCACCACCAGATCCACAAATCCAATAAAATACTAGCTCACATCCGCACCAGATCGACGACTGCGATTTGAGCTTTCTGCTTCAATCCAAGAACTCATCATCTGTTGCTCCCATACCAAAAAAAGCAACACCATAAACCTAAGTGGTTGCTTCGATCGCTAGCCTTTATTACATATTGTGACCATTATAAGTGTCGGCCTTCATTACATTTTTGAATCTAACTAGTAGGGGATGGCGTTAAGCGCCCTCATTGTACATCATTAGGTGCTCGGCATTCCAAGTCATTGATATATTCTTCCCCCCCAGGTCATCAAGTCAGTAACACTTGGGTAAACCACTTGTGGGACCTTGTATGGTCCCTCCCAGTTAGGTGCAAGCTTTCTCTTCTTGTGCTGGTTAGATATATCAATCTTTCGAAAAACGAGGTCCCCCTCTTTGAGGTTGGCCAGATGAACCTTCTTGTTGAAGAACTTCTTTACCCTCTGTTGGTGGATATGTCTTCACAGGGCAGACTTCTTTCGTACTTTTTTAATAAGATCTAAATTAGCCCGAAGGTCATTTAAGCTCTGCTCTTCGTTGAAGGAGAGAAGGCTAGGGGAAGGTAATCATACTTCCACATGGATGATTGATTCCATGCTGAATGTGAGGTTGAATGGAGATTCTCCCATTGGGATTATCTTTTTTGTTCTGTAAGACCAGAGTACGCTTGGCAGTTCTTCAACCCATAGCCCCTTTGGAGCTTCTCCATGTCTCTTATTAAGGCCATCCAATATTTACCGATTTGCATTATCGGCTTGGCCATTGGTCTGAGGGTATGAAATAGAGAAGAAGCGTTGTTCAACCGTCATATCAGTGCAAAATTTATGGAATCCCTTGTCAGCAAATTGTGTTTCATTGTTAGTGACTAGCGTTCGGGGGATCCCAAACCGGCAGACTATGTTCTTCTAGAAGAATTCACTGAACCTTGTGCTCTATGATGGAAAATAGTGTTTGGCTTTGTGATGTAGACGATGGCTACCACTAGCTGGGAGAAAATGGTCTGAGTAAGTCCATTCCCCACATGGCAAAAGGGATGTGGCTTGACTTGGAGCTAAGGTTGTCTTGGGGCACCCGCTTGATGGTGGAGCACTCTCTGTAAGAGATGCATTGGCGGACGTACACTTGGGCATCATTTAGAAGAGTGGGCCAATAGTATCTATGACTTAGAATTTTTTGCATAAGAGACCTCGCTCCCAGGTGGCTGCCACTTATTCCTTCATGTACCTAGGTCGAATTCTTCTTGTGGCCATCTACCTTGGGGTAGGAGCGCTTTTAGATGATTCACGAGTGTATATCTTTCGGCACTCACCCGGATCTTTCTTACTTCTTTGGGGTCCGATGGGAGGACTCCCTTGTCGAGAAAGTCGATCAAGGGTTTCATCCAGCAATCTTCAGGTGTTTGGGGGGTGACGAACATGAGTTCTAGTGTCTCCTCTTCGATGCTTGTCTTGAGTAGGACCTCAATGAGCATAGTATGGTCGATTCCATCAAACAATGAGGAGGCTAGCTTGGAGAGGACATCTGCTTGTCCATTTTCTTCGCATGGGATGCGAGTGACTTTGGCTTCCTTGAACGTGGATATGAGCTTCTTTACATAGGCCAAGTATTTGGCCAAGCGGTCATCTCTGGCTTCATAGTAACCTCGGATTTGACTTACTACCAGTTGGGAGTTGCTGAATACCCCGAATTTTCCTGCACCTGCTTTTCGTGCTAAGAGGAGACCGGTGATGAGGCGTCATACTCAGCCTTTTTGTTGGAGGTAGAGAAATTAAGGCACATCAAGTAGTGGAGAGTCAACTCGTCGGGATCGATAAAGATGACTCTGGCTCTACTCCCTTCAAGGCAGGAGGACCCATCCAGATAGAAGGTTTGGGCCTTGATTGTTGTTCTCGATCCATAAGTGACATCATGTTGACTCAACTCAATAGACCAATTCATAAGTCTCCTGGAGCTTTCTGACTTGTGGAACACTTGCTTAAATGGCTGGTCAGTGAGGACCCAGATGGAGTGCGCTTGGAAGTAGGGGAGGAGCTTTCGGGTGGCTGTGACTAGCGCATAGGACATCTTCATTTTTGAGTATCGAAGCTCGGCATCATGAAGTACTTTGCTCACATAATAGATTGGCTTATGTACTTTATCTTTTTCTCTTACCAAGACGGCACTAAGAGTCTGATCTAAAGTAGCCAAGAAAAGATAGAGGACCTCTCACGGCTTGGGCTTATTCAGGATTGGGGATTGACGAAGGTTTGCTTTGAGGCATTATAAGGCTACCTATTGGGCTTCTCCCCACTCAAATCTCTTTGCTCCTCGGAGAGCTTTGAAGAATGGGAGGCACTTCTCCCCAGACTTGGAGAGTAAGCACCCGATAGCGGCAAAGTGTGCCATGAGCTTTTGGACTTCTTTGATGGTAGACGGGGGAGAAATGTTGAGTATGGCTCTGATATTTTCATGGTTGGCTATGATTCATCTATGGTAAAGGAGTGGGGGATTGACAAAAGTGTGCTTTGAGGCATTCAAAGGCTACCTACTGTTCTTTTACCCTATCAAAATTTTTAGCTTCTCAGAGAGCTTTGAAGAACGGGATGCCCCTATCCCTAGACTTGGAGAGGATGCGCCTAATAGCGGCAAGGCGTCCAGTGAGCTTTTGAACTTCTTTGTTGGTATACGGGGGAGACATGTCAAGTATGGCTCTGATCTTTCAGGGTTTGCTTCGATTTCTCTTTAGCTTACCAAAAATCCTAAGAACTTCCCCGAGGAGTCCCCGAAGGCACACTTCGGGGGTTCAATCTCATGTTATGTCTCCGTAATAAATCCAACGATCATTGGAGGTCGGATATGTGGTCTTATTTCATGAGGCTTTTGATGAGCATGTCATCCACGTACATATCCATGTTTCGGTCAATTTGCTCCTTGAAGATTTTGTTAAACATGAAGACTTGGAAGCAATTAAGTCCTTGGTCGATGATGAAGGACATCTTCGGGATATCTGGTAGAACCAGATCCCAAGAGTTCTTGACTGGAGGTGGAGTCGACCAAGGCGTCTATGCTAGGCAGAGGAATGGGTCTTTCGGACACACCTTGTTGAGGTTAGTGAAGTATATGCAGATTCTCCATTTGCCGTTAGCTTTCTTCACCATTACCCCATTTGCTAGCCATTGGGGGTAGCTAACTTCCTGAATGAAGCGGATAGCTAGGAGCTTTTCAATTTCCTCCTTGACTGCTTGTTGTCGGCTGTGGACAAACTTACAGAGCTTATATTTGACGGGATTGACTTCCGAATTCACACTCAAACTGTGCATGATTAGATCTTCCGAGATACCCGACATGTAAGAGGCAGAACAAGTGAAGAGGTCTCGGTTCCCTATAATGTAAGCATCGAGTTGCCCTTTGACTTGGTGGGGGGGGAGCATTGCTTACCCGAAAACACTTAGTTTGATCATCTTGGGAGAAGGAGATCACTTTTAGTTCATCTACAGGTTTAGAGCTAGCTTGTCCTCTATCTTGCGGGATTTTATGGCATCAAGGGGGATGATCGAGCCCTCAATTGTGGAGGTGTAACATGCACGAGCAGCTTCTTGGCTTCCCCTACCCCTACCGTTGTAGAGAACTTCATCTTTGTGTAGAAAGCTGAGGCTACCGAGTGAAAGGCTGCTAGCCCCGGGAAATCAAAGATGGCATTGTAAGCGGACTTCATGTTGACAACCATGAAGTCGAGTGCCTATATGCGAGTGGTTGGAGCTTTCTCCACAGCCTTCAATCTGGATAAGGGTTCTGGAGAATCCATGAAGGGTGTACACGGTAGATTTAAAACGGTCCCGTGAGAGCTTGAGACCCTCAAATACATTTAGGAAGAGAATGTTTACCGAGCAGTCGTTGTCTACCAGGACGTGACACACCTCATGATTTGCTTTGCATATGATGATTACAAGTGCGTCGCAGTGAAGTGATCGAACACCTTCAAGGTCCTTATATGAGAATGTTATTGGAACCTAAGAGCTCTTAAGAGGGGGAATGTGGTGTACTGAACTTCACGGAGGAATACTTTCCTAGAGGAGTTGGACAATCCCCCTATTAGTCGCCTATGGATGGAGTGGAATACCGCCAAATGCCCTGAGTCTTGGAATTCGGAATGCCTCTCTGGTCGCTTGTTGCCTCCTCTTATGGGAGGAGACTCGGTGTTGTTTCTTTGGGTGAACTTGGCGAGGTAGCTTCGGCGAAGAAGAGCTTCAAGTTCGTGTTTAAGGGCTCTACAGTCATCTGTGAGGTGTTTGTGGTCCTTGTGAAATGTACACCACTTGTTCCTATCCATCTTTCTTCTTGAGGCAATCATCTAAGGAGGAGGTTGAACGAGCCCATCCTTCTCAAACTCCATAAGGATCGTGGAGATGCTGGCATTAAGTAGAGTGAACTTCTCGAAACGAGGCACTAGAGGAGAGCGACGCTAGCTCGTGGCATCCTTCTGGGACTTCTTGGGTCCCTCTTCATTGGTGTTCTTTCGTTTGTTCCCGGATGAGAATCCCTTCGGCTCCTGGGACGAATGACATCTCCTACTCAATGTACTTCTTAACTCTTTAAAGGAGATCTAAGAAGCCCCGAGGGGGTCTTTTGATGAAAGAAGCTATGAGGTGGTTATGGTTTACATTGTACCTAAAGGCAGCTATGGCTACGACTAATTCAAGTAAGGGGATGGATCGGGATGCGGATGTGAAGCGTCGAACATAACTCTTGAAAGGTTCCCCATCCCTTTGCTTCAAGTCAAGTAAGGAAGCACTTGCCTTCTCCATCTTTCTGATCCCATGTCGACCCCTTACAGGGTTATTGGGAAAGTCTTGCAGAGAAGGGAGATGGATGCTTGATGGGTCATCATGAGAGTTTCAAAACTCTCAAGGTAGTCTACCGAGTTGAACTCTCCGTTGTATGACTCAACAGCTAGAATTTTGAAGTTGGCTGGAGCATGAGCTTCGAGGATTGTCCTGGAGAAGGGGGGTCAGATGGGGCGGTATGTTCCCTCTTCTTGTTTCATCAGTGCTAGGCGGTCCTCCATCTTTCCGTTGCGCTGGAGGACGGTGTTGTCTTGTTCTTCGGACCTAGTAGACCAGCTGGACTCCTCATGTCATGGAAGAGTAGGGCGGTGAAGGTTGGTTTATCAGGTCCTACCATGGACAACGTGGAGGAGTTGAAGGACTTCATCTTTGAACGGTCTCCTCCTCCCGCGAGGGTGATGAGTCATTCTTTGTCCCCAGAGAGATGGATAACTTCCTCACCCCCGGAAGAGGGGGTTCTGATGTGAATTATTTGCAAGTGTACAAAATCGCAACAAGTAGTATAGTTAAATGAAAAGAGTGTCGAAACCACAAGGACTAATTATTTTATCGAGTACCGAAATTACTAGATTAACTACTATTTGGAAAATCGAAACTCAATAAAGAAAACAATTAAATTAAATTAATCTTAGGAACTAACTAAATTAATTTAAAAATGAGCGGAGTCTGAAATTTTGTTGTTTATTAATTGCAAAATTAATTGTAGAGCTTTTGACTTCAGCTAGTTAATCCCTCACAATTTATAACTTCATGTGAATAAAAAGATTATTTTTCTAAGTTGTAGACCAAAATCCCAAAATTATTCAATATTCTCTCTCAAGCAATATCAAAAGTATTTTCAACTGATTATTTGTCATAGTTCATGCACAAATTACTAATTGAAAATTCATTAAGATCTAGGATTTCTTAACGCTCATATTAACAGCCGTTCGCTCTTGTAACGATGTTTAATTTTATAAATTCAAATCACAAATTACCAGTTCGGTATCTCCATGATTTAATAGATCATACAAAAGTCGATCAACCATTTGTAAGCATTAAGATCAAAAATCAAACACACAACCATGGAAAAATAGAAAAATAATATGGAATTAAAAATTGTGTTCTCAAAACTAGGCTACATCGAAACCCTAGAAAAATAAAATTTAGTTCATAATAAAATTGTAACTAACAAATATTGTCTTGGATTGCATAATAAAAATTAGAGAAAGAAAATTGTGTTCTCAAAATTTAGTTCACATATGCTATATATAGGATGTAAATAATTAGGGTTAGTTTAATTTTAAAATTAGGTTTAGTTAATTAATTAATTAATTAATTAATTAGAATATTTAGACCAAGATTAATCTACTAATCTAATTAACCAATTTTTTTTAACTCTTTCCTCATTCATCAATCCGTACTGTATTTTTAAAATTATATAAATTGATAATAATAATTTCTATTGACTTTTTTTAGGACCAAATTGTAAAATTCAAAATTCAACAAATCAATAAAAATTTAACAATCATTGTTCTTGTTTTCTTTGTTGATTTTTACTGAAAATATTCACTTTTTGCCTAAAAAAAAATCTTATTTCTTCAAAAATAATTAATTAACTGAAATCTATGGAAATAAGATTAATTATTAACATGATAGACGAATACAAGCAATTTTTATGGGTAAATGAGTACAAATATTTATATAAAAATTAGACACATCAAATACCCCCAAGCATTAGATTTTGCTTGTCCTCGAGCAAAAAGTAGAATCATGAATTAAAGAATAATAATCAATATTAGGCCCAACTCATCACACTAAGAGATCTCACCATGCAAACATCAAAATTTCAATTTCATACATAAACAATAGCTAATAAAGTAAAATCAAGCACTCACTTTCTTCAGTGCAATTATTCATTCATAATTCCAAACCCAATCATATTTGTCATGCAATTAATGTAATTATATCATGCAATAACTCATTCTGTGATTACCTATTTTCACTACTACAAACCGAGTAGCAATTTTTTTTCATCTTCTCTAAGTTGTCACTTGCCTTTTGAAGTGAATGCAAACAATTGTGATGAATTACCCGGTTACTCAACAAGTCACAAACTTAAAGTGCTTTGCATACTCATATTTCAAGTTATCGTTTGACGTAAAAATAAACATTTGTGATGAATACCCCTAGTTACTAAGCAACTCAAAATATTAGAGTAGATAGACTTTATTTATTCAATTATTTGATCATTATCACTCTATTTACTTAAACTCTATTTAGGACTAAATCAAAGGGGATAATCACAAGAAAAAACATCACATTTTTCTTTTATGTATAATCACATGACTCACACAATTTTGTAAGAAATTTTTTTGAAATTTAATAATCCTAAAGTAAATAAGTATGCTTAATCTTGCTTTATAAACAATTGTCTATCCTAAAAAAAATATTTCAATGCTTTAGCACAATAAAGAACTCAAAAGTGTAATGATGAGACTCATTGAAATCACTTTTTGTTTTTTTTCTTTCAAATATATATAAATAAATAAATAAATTTGTACCCCTTCCCCAAGCTTGAATATCGCATTTTCCTCAATGGAAAAGGAAAAAGAAAAACAAAAAGAATACGAAAAGTTCAGAATTTCCCCCTGATTCGTGTTAAAAGTCTGCACGCACGATGTTCAGTGTTTCAGCGATTTCTGGAGCTGTAGGTGTCCAAATGGCCTGATTCTTTTTGTTCTAGAAAGCTAAGACAATTACCTACGGTCTCTCTTTGAAATAATTTTCCAGATTCTGACCCCATCCTGCTAAAAAAACAACCATCAATTCAGGTGTAAAAAACAACTCCGCCCCGGCGACTTCCAAACTCATGCAATCCTACAAAATAAAATCAAAAATTAAAATTAAACTAAACTAAAAGAAAGGGAAAATCTAAATGCAGTAAAAGAAAACATGGGTTGCCTCCCAAGAAGTGCTAAGTTTTAAGTCTTCAGCCAGACGTTGTAGCTGAGATGGTTATGTAATGCCAAGATCCAACAACATACGAGCCTCTTTTCGAATAATTCTCTTCATATGTGGATTAGATATTTTCTGTGCATCCGTCAAGCTTGATGGTACCGGCTCGAATTTCATTCGTTTCTTTCTTGAAGATGGAGTCTTTGATATCCCCACCTCCTTGAATGTCAGCTGAGAAAATGGATGAATAGACGGTGCAGCATCCAAAATACATAACATATTCAAAATTATTTTCTTTTTTCAGATTCATGACTTACTGAATTTGTTGGACATACTTCGATTGGTAACTTTTCAACTTCAGCCTTATGTTTCTTGCCCACAATTAAATCAGTTTAACTTACTTGAAAGGATGACTATTCTCCGGTAGGAAACTTCATGGATTTAAAGACATCAAAAGTTATTTGCTCATGCTGCGTTTGTTCCTCCACGATTGGTTCGTACTCTTCTTCCTTTTCAACCACAGTTTGTTTACCTTTTTCTTCTTGTGGTTACTCAATTGTCCTCCTGCTTCTTAGTATTATTACTTTGACATGCTTTGTGGGGTTGGTCACGGTGTTGCGGGGTAAGTTTTCTGTTGTTCTCTCTAGAAGAATATTTGAAAGCTGACCGATTTGAGCCTCAAGACTGTGAATTGAAGCCGTATTATTTTGTATCGCTAAATCTGTCTTCTGCATGTATTGCTCTGTCTTCTACATGTATTGCATAAACATCTCTTCTAGTGTCGGCTTCTTTTCTTGTTGTAGGAAATTTTGAGGTGGTCTAATTGCTCCTTGATTGTTGTTCCCTGAAAGTTAAGGTAGTTTCTCCATCCTGCATTATACGTGTTCGAATAAGGATTGTTTTGATGTTGAAAATTGGACACGTAATTTGCTTTATAGGACTGTGGGTGAGCAAATGGGTTCCCCACTTGGCAATCTGTACTTGAGTGATTTCCTGCACAAAGATCACAAATCATATTAGTTTGAATAAAATTAACATTCATATTACCTAATTGTTAGATAAAATATCAATTTGTGCAGTTAAAGTAGTAATAGGATCATGTTCAAAAACTCTAGCCACTTTTCTTGGCATTGTTCTCTCTGAAGACCACTGGTAACTATTAGATGTTATCTCATCTAAAAGTTCATAGGCTGCTTCGTGATTTTTGCTCATTAGTGCACCTCCCGCTGTTGCGTCAACCATAGATCAATTTGTAACTCGCAAACCATTATAGAATATTTGAATTTGCAGTCATTTCGGTAGTTCATGATGAAGACACTTTCTCAATAACTCTTTTTACCTCTTCCATGCATCATACAAAGACTTGGTCTCAAATTGAATGAAGGTGGTAATATCATTCCTTAGCTTCGCTATCTTTGCCGGTGGAAAATACTTAGCCAGAAATTTTTGTGCTAGTCCCTCCCAAGTAGTAATACTACTGGGTAGTAGAAAATTTAGCCAAGCCAAGCCTTATCTCTTAGTGAAAAAGGAAAGAGTCTCAATCGAATTGCATCATCTAATACTCCGTTGTGCTTGAAAGTGTCACAAATTTCTAGAAAGTTTTCAATGTGAACATAAGGATCCTCGGGCGAAAGTCCCCAAAACTGAACAGTTTGTTGAATCATCTAAATAATTGCTGGTTTAATTTCTAAGTTTTTGCTTCAATTGCAGGCCTCTTTATACTTGATGTTGCTCCATGAATTGAGGGCATAACATAATGTAACCCCTGTTTTTCATTTTATGTATATTGGAGTGTATTTTTTTATTTTGTGTATTTTTATATCTCTTGTATTTTTCGGAACCGTATATTGAATTATTTTCAATATATAATCTTTTTCTTTCATTTTTGACCTCCTTGTGCTGAGTGTTCGTCGTTTTGCTCGTTTTCGCCATTTTGAGCCCTTTTTCTTTTTTTCTTGGCCTCGTTCATTATTATTATTTATTTTGGTGATGTAATGGACTTTTGGTGGTGTTTTCCCAAAATTGTGATTTTTGACCCTTAAGGAGATTTTTAGGAGCCATAGAATTCTTTATATATTGTATCCCCATTTGAAATCTACCCAATACCCATTACCCATTTGTATACCTATTACTTCATTTTGATATCCACTACCCATTAACCCACTATTAACCCATATATATATACCCTAATCCCCTATAAACCCTAACCCTAATTCTAATCTCTCTCCCTCTCCTAAAACAAACCGGCCTCTCCTTTCCTCTCCATATTTTGCTCCCGGCCTGCCCTCTTCCTCCTCAAAACTGACCCTTCCCATCAGCCTCCAACCCTTATACGGCCATCCATCCAACCATATACCACCTCCATGCATCAAAACCCTACCTTTTTCCTCTCCTACTTGTGGTCGGCATCTTCAACAGCACCCCCACCATCCAAATCAGCACAAGACTACTCCTTTGTGGTGTTTTTGAAGTGGGTTTTCGCCACTTTATCCATTGCATCGAAGGAGTTGATCGTAAGGCATTTTTGGTTCGTGGGTTCGCTTGGAATCGCATTGGAAGGCTTTTCGCTCGTGGGTTTTGTTTCTAAGGCTTGTTGGCAATCGAATTCACTTCATTAGAGGCAAGTAACTTGTACAAAAATTCATTAGGTTGATACAAGTCAAAAAGTTCACACCTAGAGTAGTTGGGTCTAGAGACGACCAAAACTTGTGTTTCTATTTGATGGGTTTGTCTCTATTGTGTTAAATTTGGCCATAAAAGACTTATGAAATGAAGTTTGATAGGTTAATGCCCTAGGTTTCACCCAAACTTGATTTTGTTCGTGTATGTGACATATTGCATGTTATGTGTTCGATTGATTGCCCATTTGAGAATTATTAGGCTTGAACATGTTAGAATCCCTAAAATATGCTATTTAGATGATTGGTAGGCTTTGTTTCAAGTTTGGTTAGGTTTGGATCAAAATTGTGGAAGTTATGATGTTTTGAAGTAGAGATGTGAAATCTGGAATTTGCGTCTGTTCTGTGTTGTGTGCTGTTTTCACCCATGCTAAGGTCCGAATCTCAACTTCAAAATTAAAAGTGAATTCTAGGTAATTGTGTCTATTTTCAAACCCCAATGGTTTTACTGTATTTGGAGTTCGTTTGACTGAGATATGATAATTTTGGTACGGCCGTGTCGGTAGTTTTCAGATTCAGTTTCGTGTAAATTTTGCTAACAATTTATTTTCAAGATCTAGGTTATACATAATATCTTGCCACAATATTTTGCTCAGTGTTTCCTCATGAGGTTAGGGACTTTCTAGATTTTTGGTGTATTTTAAAGATAAGTTTTGAGCGATGTTTCATATCCTTTTCTATAATCTACTTTTGTTGTAAATTGCGTGCTGTTTTATGTTGAACCCAGTTTTCATCCTATTTCCTTATGTCTTATGAAAATTATTTGTGATATATGAAAGTTGTAAAATTTTATCTATTTTCACGCCGTTTTGGCGGAATTGAATTTCGATTCACTGATTGCGAGATATGCTTGTTTTCGTATAGCAGTGTTGAGAAATTCCAGATTCGTCAAACTACGATTATGTGTTACTTCTTATTTTGATGACTTAGCTATACTTTCTGGAATATTATGAACTTATTATTTTGAGTCTATATCTATAGGGGATTACCCCCGATTTTTTGTGAAATTATTTGATGAGTTTACATGCTGTTTTTATGCTTTTGAAGTTGTTCCCCTATTTTCTGGATGAACATGAAATCTGTGTTCAAATCAGTTTTGAGCTGAGTTGTTGTGAACTAGTATGTATACTCGTTGGATGCGTGTGGATGTCTAGTTTCCATATCCTTTGACGGATCACGATTTGCATGTCTGTAGCTCTTAGAATCACTGTTTTAGTACTGTTTGGTCTTGTTGTCCTGATTATGAACATACACTATTTTGCTCGTATATGTGAATGTATATCATCCATGCTTGTATATTTGTTTCCCGGAACCTAAACCTGATTATACCATGTTGGTTTGACTCTGATTCATGCTTATACCTGCCCGTTTGAGAACAATAATAAAAGTAATCAAGCCGGGGTTTATTAAACGGATCTAGTAGTGGATAGTGCAGAAACGTGTACTCGGAAGGAGACTTCTGTTTTCTGTATGATATGTTACCGAACAAGTTTACCGACCAAGTTTAGTGATTCTGTGAATACCTGAGTACACTGCCCTGTATGGTCCCCTATGAAATCTAAAGCGAAACTGTTGTGTTGTAGCAACCATGTAGGGTGGGGTGCATGTCGTGCTACCTAGATAGTAATCACACAAGACTTGAACTTAACACTTGAACATGATACTTGAACATGATACTTGACATGATACCTGCTTGCTTGATACTTGACTACGTGATACCTGAGACTTGAAACATGATACTTGATACATGAAACTTGAATTACATAAAACATGAAACTTGATACTGGACACATGAACACACGAAACTTGACACTTGATGCATGTTTATAGGATACTTGTTTACTTGACACTTGATTTATGCTGTGTACACTTGACACTTTTACCATGCTAGTTGTCTAGATTGGCATTATACCTATACCATGTGCTAGTTAGTTTCCCCCATTCCATGTGCTTGTATCCTACTCTATTTGTGACCCGCGACTTGCAATTGACGGGTACTTGTGTTTTCTCTTTTCCATTTTCCTGCATTCGTTGTATTGCAGATTTTGGAGGACAGGTTCCTGAAGATATTGGCGAGATGATATTTTAGATACTGGAGATTCTGCTTATTATTATTATTTCTTGTAGTTGCTTGAACAATAACTGTATTCATGTATTTGGAGTTATTATTTGTATTTGGGCAATGTGACCCAGAATTATTTGTATTATTCAGATCATGATTATTTGAGATTAATATATTTTATTTCAAGTATTCTTGTTGGTATTTGGTTCATATGTGCATGTGGTTGACTTTTCTGGCTTCCGACTCTGATTATATTGTGATATGTTGTAAAGATTTCTTGAGCAGCTTATGGATGATGAAAATCATTTGCTGGGTCAATGTTACGTGCTCGTATTCCGTATTTTTGGGAAGCGGGACGTGACACATAATCTCTTAAAGCCCTGTTTTCCTTATTCTCCATGATAATGTGCTTGTATATCCTAAAATATAAGTATTAAAAAAATTTAAAAAACTA
The DNA here is from genome assembly GCA_017893485.1 of Hemerocallis citrina. Lineage (NCBI taxonomy): Eukaryota > Viridiplantae > Streptophyta > Magnoliopsida > Asparagales > Asphodelaceae > Hemerocallis > Hemerocallis citrina. The sequence continues at coordinate 40,214,172 of CM030366.1, forward strand.
AAAATAAAAAAAATAAAAAACTAAATGAAAATAAAAGTCAAAAGAAAATAAATTTGTAAAATAATAACAAAAAATATTTAAAAAAAATCAAACTAGTAATAATCTAGCAATTTTCAATATCAATAAAAGAATAACTAGTCTCCGGCAACGGCGCCAAAAACTTGATGTGAATTATTTGCAAGTGTACAAAATCACAACAAGTAATATAGTTAAGAGAAAAGAGTGTCGAACCCACAAGGACTAATTATTTTATTGAGTAGCGAAATTACTAGATTAACTACTATTTAGAAAATTGAAACTCAATAAAGAAAACAATTAAATTAAATTCATCTAAGGAACTAACTAAAGTAATTAAAAAAGGAGCGGAGTCTGAAATTTTTTTGTTTATTAATTGCAAAATTAATTCTAGGGCTTTTGACTTCACCTAGTTAATCCCTCACAATTTATAACTCCATGTGAATAAAAAGATTATTTTTCCAAGTTGTAGACCAAAATCCCAAAATTATTCAATATTCTCTCTCAAGAAATATCAAAAGTATTCTTAACTGATTATTTGTCATAGTTCATGCACAAATTACTAATTGAAAATTCATTAAGATCTATGGATTTCTTAACAGTCACGTTAGCGGTTCGCTCTTGTAACAGTGTTTAATTTTATAAATTCAAATCACATATTACCAGTTCGGTCTCTCCATGATTTGATAGATCATACAAAAGTCAGTCAACCAATTGTAAGCATTAAGATCAAAAATCCAACACACAACTATGGAAAAATAGAAAAATAATATGGAATTAAAAATTGTGTTCTCAAAACTAGGCTACATCGAAATCCTAGAAAAATAAAATTTAGTTCATAATAAAATTGTAACTAACAAATATTGTCTTGGATTGCATAATAAAAATTAAAGAAAGAAACGAGATATAAAAGGAACTATTTTTGTAAAAGAAATTGCAAACAGAAGGCTCGAAATTAGCACTTCTTTTTCTCTCTTTCTCTTCTCTGTCCCGTTTATGTCTCGTTCCCTGCGTCGCTGACGTCACGCTGATGTCAACAAGTTAGCAGATCTGACCTTGCCTGTAACGCCCCGCACTCAACTCGTACGCACACAATTAACTAAATTCTAGCCACGCCCACCACAGACTGCCTCAAAAGGGTGTCCGGACGATTGGTATCCCTTCATCCTTGGCTTCCTAATATATATCTCTCTTTCTCCCCTTTATTATGGCCGATATGGGATTATTTCCCAATGTCAAATCCGGTCAACACACCACACATACACTCATGCATTCTTTCTTCATTCATTTCATTCATTTAATCCATCATTCCATATGCCTCATAGATAATCTTCTAAGCCCATCATTTCATCCAATCCCATAGGATCTTCTATAGTCCACCAATTAATACCTTTCTCCACTTTCCTTTCTTTCCTTCTTTCTTCCACATCACTTTCATCCCACCTCCTTTTTCTTTTCTTTCTTCTTAGTATTATATACTATATATATACTATTCTATATACTAGTATATATATATACTCTCTAGAAATACGGGGTCTCACATTCACCCCCTCTTAAGAATTCAGCGTCTTCGCTGAATACGGGACATGCAATCTAGTACAGGATCTTCTTTCTAGTCGAATGTAGACTTGTCTCCTAATTGCTGCCCACACAGGGTCTTACACATCTCATACACATATCGCTGCCCACACAGGGTCTTACGCACCTCCTATATACAAGTCCTACATTCGATGTCGAAAGTTGGCTCTGATACCATCTGTAACGCCCCGCACTCAACTCGTACGCACACAATTAACTAAATTCTAGCCACGCCCACCACAGGCTGCCTCAAAAGGATGTCCGGACGATTGGTATCCCTTCATCCTTGGCTTCCTAATATTTCTTTCCCTCCTTCTTCCACGTCACTTTCATCCCACCTCCTTTTTCTTTTCTTTCTTCTTAGTATTATAAACTATATATATACTATTCTATATACTAGTATATATATACTATCTAGAAATACGGGGTCTCACATTGCCCCTGCTCTTTGTCCCGTCTTCTTCCTTTCTTTCTTTTTCGTTCTCTCTTTTATAATTATTTTTTTCTTTCTGATCTCCACGCCGCCACCTACCACTTCTATTCCTTTTCGTCTTTTTGTGCCCACTTTCCATCCGCCTTCACATCTGCTATATATAGGATGTAAATAATTAGGGTTAGTTTAATTTTAAAATTAGGTTTAGTTAATTAATTAATTAATTAATTAAAATATTTAGATTAAGATTAATCTATTAATCTAATTAACTATTTTTTTAAACTCTTTCCTCATCCATCAATCCGTACTGTACTTTTAAAATTATATAAATTGATAATAATATTTTCTATTGACTTTTTCGATGACCAAATTGTAAAATTTAAAATTCAATAAATCAATAAAAATTTAACAATCATTGTCCTTGTTTTCTTTGTTGATTTTTACTGAAAATATTCACCTTTTGCATTAAAAAAATCATATTTCTTCAAAAATAATTAATTAACTGAAATATATGGAAATAAGATAAATTATTAACATGATAGACAAATACAAGTAATTCTTATGGGTAAATGAGTACAAATATTTATATAAAAATTAGATACATCAGATTCTTCTGTGCCCCCTGGGAGAGAGGGGTTCTTCTGGACCTTTGTCTTTGAAAAGAGGGACTCCTATTTCTTTCTTGGCGTGCTGGGCGGGGACGTCGTCCTGAACTCGCTTTTCATTCAAATGGTCTCAGAGGTCAGACCCTTGTTGTCAGGAGAGTATGATTTGGCGGAGGTCTTGTTATGCCTGGGGTGCCACAGAGGGTACCGTAGATGGTGTTGAGGTGTGGACCGAACCCATGTTCTCCCCCACAAGCTACACACGGCAATGACTTCTTCAGGAGCCCCCGGACGCAGCCTCTTTGTAAGGAGGCTGGGTAGGTTGTTGAGGGGTTGCTCTAGCTGAAAAGGTTGATCCGGTTGAATGGGTTGATCATGCTGAGGAGTAGAAAGGGTTCCTCCATATGAGGGGGACGTGGAGGAAGAGGGTTGGCTTGTCAGCTTGCTGCCAATGCCTTCCCTTTTCCCCTTGGAGCTATGCCTGAAATTAGATTTTTACCGACAAAGTTTGATCAGATTTCTTTTTTGTTTCCCACAGACGGCGTCAACCTGTTGCAGCTATTTTCTGTGTAGGAGCAAACAAATAGTGTGAATTCTTTTATAGAAATAATAAAAGATTTGACCTTTATTTTTCGCCGATGTTGATTTCCGCAAACTGATCTTGATTCTGAAATCTAACTCATGTGAACGGTTTGACTTGATCTGGATGGGTTTGATCGCTCAGATTGACTTGTAAAAATAGGTCTGAAACACCGGTGTTGGCCCTGACAACAGACCCTTCGATGTCCAAGTCAAAAAACTCAGAAGATATGAAGAGTTTAGAGAGCGAATTTTGCAATTACCTTGTTTCTAAATAGGTAATGGGCCATTTATAGTCGCTAGGGGTCTAGTTTCAAGATATTGATTATGTTTACTTCCCGATGTTTTGATAAGGTTGGTTATTCTCTTCTTTATGAAGGGATAGAGTCAGTTACTCTTTTCTTGATAAAGAGATAGAGTTAGTTGACTTTGTTTTTCATGAAGAGATAGTAGTTGTAGAGATAAAGCTAGGAATCTTCTCTTCATAAAGAGATGGATTTTTAAACTCTCTCTTATGGATGGAGAAATAGAAGTGGTTACTCTCTTTGAGATAGAGAGTTTAAGATGACACTTCAGAGAGACAAGAGAACCACTCCGGTGCGGATCCCTTCAGGGTTGTTGGGAAAGTCTTGCTGAGAAGGGAGTCGAATGCTTGGTGAATCATCATGAGGATTTTAAAACTCTCAATGTGGTCTACCGGATCTGTATAATACCCCGTATTTACGATGTATGCATATATATTGTTACCGCTGATTTCGGTGTGGGGGTAAACAGATAAGATTTGTGAGCTCGAGAAAAACCTGAACAGCTGACCCAAGCCTTCTTGCTCCTGCCGCAACCTGCAAGGAAGTGCGAGACACCGGGGTTGGTTCCGGCGACGCACCCTCCGACGCTCTTGTCAGTAAGTAGTGGTGATTAAAGAAAGAGCTTAAGGTGGTAAAAAAGTGATTAACCTGGTCACAGTGGCAGAGGGGAGGTATTTATAGTCGCCAGGGGAGTGATTAGAGGCATGGTTCCTAGTGTAACTGCTAGGAGAAAAATCCTCACAGTCTGTTTAGGAAACTAACCCCTTGATTCCCGGTGAGAGCAAATCAGGCCCGTTGACTTGGTCAAATCAGTGGCCCTGATTTGTCTCTTGCTGGTCTGGGGCTCGCCTCGGGTCGGGACCCGTGCCCAATCGGCGTGGACCCGTTCGCGGGTTATTGGGTCTCGTGCGAAGGAGATCCAGTATCCGCTTTGGATCCACCTAGTATGTGAAATTACCATTTTACCCCCGAGCTTCGAGATTCGCGCCCAATCTGGACGGTTCCGATTTAACCCCATTTTTAGCCATATCACGAGCCCCCCACTCCTAAAGACTGAGCGTGATCAGCCTTTGAGGAGTAGTTTAACTGTTTTAGTGGCTGGTGGAGTTGTATCGGAGTCCAAGTGGAGGATTTTGAATCTTGAAGGGGGTAGTGAAGTAATTTTTGATGCTATGTGTTGTTCTCTAGCCATATCGAGTATTTGACGGCTTTTATTTATTTTTTCGGACTATTTATTTAATTTTGCGATGTGTTAACTGGTCGTTCGGGGGCCTTAACAATACTTTCTAGGCAATAATTGTTCGTTCGGGGGCTCAAAAATATACCCCCGAATTTTTAATTATTTTCCAAAATTTTTAGTTAATTTCCCCGAATTTTAGCAATTTTTCCGCAATTTTTAAATAAATAAAACGATTTAAATAAATAAAAGATGATTTCAAAATACCGATTTATGACGTGGCTCGATCCGGGCCGTTGATCATAGACAGGCACGAATTCTTGAGAGATCCAGCAGTTGTAGTAGCTCGGTGTCTTTTTTCTCCGTTTGCGAGTTCGGAAAGGCACTTGCTCGGCAGCCGACCGAAGACAGGGGGTCTCGGCAAGTCGAGCGACGTGGCGCAATCTGAGCCATTGGATGACGACGCGCATCTCAAGACGGGTGCATTTCTCAAGAAAACACTATCTTGTCGCCTAGTGTCCTCGGCGAGATCTGGGCCGTCTGATCGAGTCGTGCTCGAAAGTTGAGGAGAAAGTGAGTTTTCTCCGTTTGCGAGCTCGGAAAGGCACTTGCGGCAGCCGACCGAAGACAGGGGGTCGCGGCAAGTCGAGCGACGTGGCGCAATCTGAGCCATTGGAGGACGACGCGCATCTCAAGACGGGCACATTTCTCAAGAAAACACTATCTTGTCGTTTAGTGTCCTTGGCAAGATCTGGGCCGTCTGATCGAGATCCTGCGCGAAAGTTGAGGAGAAAGTGAGTTTTCTCCGTTTGCGAGCTCGGAAAAGCACTTGCTCGGCAGCCGACCGAAGACAGGGGGTCTCGGCAAGTCGAGCGATGTGGCGCAATCTGAGCCATTGGAGACGACGCGCATCTCAAGATGGGCACATTTCTCAAGAAAACACTATCTTGTCATTTAGTGTCCTTGGCAAGATCTGGGCCGTCTGATCGAGATCATGCGCGAAAGTTGAGGAGAAAGTGAGTTTTCTCCGTTTGCGAGCTCGGAAAGGCACTTGCTCGGCAGCCGACCGAAGACAGGGGGTCTCGGCAAGTCGAGCGACGTGGCACAATCTGAGCCATTGGAGGACGACGCGCATCTCAAGACGGGCACATTTCTCAAGAAAACACTATCTTGTCGTTTAGTGTCCTTGGCAAGATCTGGGCCGTCTGATCGAGATCCTGCGCGAAAGTTGAGGAGAAAGTGAGTTTTCTCCGTTTGCGAGCTCGGAAAGGCACTTGCTCGGCAGCCGACCAAAGACAGGGGGTCTCGGCAAGTCGAGCGACGTGGCGCAATCTGAGCCATTGGAGGACGACGTGCATCTCAAGATGGGCACATTTCTCAAGAAAAAACTATCTTGTCGTTTAGTGTCCTTGGCAAGATCTGGGCCTGTCTGATCGAGATCATGCGCGAAAGTTGAGGAGAAAGTGAGTTTTCTCCATTTGCAGGGTCGGAAAGGCACTTGCTCGGTAGCCGACCGAAGGCATAGGGGTCTCGGCAGGTCGAGCGATGTGGCGCAATCTGTCTCGAGACGATCCTATTCCCAAGGGCATTAATGGTGCTCCGGGGTTTGCGCGGCGTTCCACTTTCCCCAGGTCATTAAGGATAACTCCTTCAATTAATGCGTGGCATTTCAACTTCCGAGGGTCATAATGGCCAGACCTTGGAGGAGAGCTTATAAGTACTCTACTCCCTTTGTCATTTCAATCGCAACAATGTAGAGTTTCAAACCTCGGAGGTATTGGCCTTGGGTAACTTATCTTTCGAGGTCCGAAGGGGTGGTTGCTCTTTTGCCTTTTTCTTCTCCCGTTCCTGACGGCCCCAAAGTGATGTCAGGAGCGGGGGGGAACGAGGCAGTAGTGGTGACGACCATAGTCCGGACCAGAGGGATGAGTTACTTCGGAAGGACGGGTGGTCGCCCTGTTGCCTTGTTCTTCTCCCGTTCCTCATGGCTCGAATGGGGATGTCAGGAGCGGGAGAGAATAAGGCAGAGGTGGTGACGACCGTAGTCCGGACCCGAGGGGCGAGTCACTTCGGAAGAACAGGTGGTCGTTCTTCCACCATGGTCTTCTCCTGACTCTGACTGCTCCAACGTGGGTGTTAGGGTCGGGGGAGATCATGGTGGAAGAGGTGATGATCCATGTCCGAAGCCGAGGGGTGAGCTACATCGGAAGGACGGGTGGTCACCCTTCCACCATGATCATCACCCGATTTTGACCGGCCCGATTCGGGTGTCAAGATCGGGGGTGATCCTGGTAGAAGGGATGATGACTAGAGTCCGGATTTGTGGGACGAGCCTCGGTTGGACGGTGGTCGTTCTTCTACCGTGATCTTCTCCCGATTCTGACGGCCCCGGCGTGGGTGTTAGAATCGGAGGATCACGGTAGGAGAGGTGATGACTCAAGTCCGGTCCGAGGGGAGGGTTTGCTTCGGGACGACTGGTGGTCGTTCTCCCGCCCAAATCTTCTCCTGACTCTGACGGCCCGGATGGAGGTGTCAGGGTCAGGGGAGATTTGGGCCGAAGGGTTGACCGCCGAAGTCCAGATCCGAAGGGGGTGATCTGTTTCGGTAGGACGGGTGGTCGTTCTTCCACCATGATCTTCACCCGATTCTGAGTGCTCCAACGTGGGTGTCAGGGTCGGGGAAGATCATGGTAGAAGAGGTGATGACCCTAGTCCGGAACCGAGGGACGCAGCAGCTTCGGAATGATGGGCCTCTTCCCATCTCTGTCTTCCTTCCGGGCCGACGGCTCCCGAAGGTTGTCGGCCCGAAGGAGTTAGAGATGGGGGGTGCGCCGATCTGTTTTTGATCGGGCCCCGTGGGTTGGCGGAATACCGACCGAGACATGGGGCCTGGGGGGCACGCCGAAGGCGGTGCCTTAAAACTTTGAATTAAAATTTTTTCTGGCTTCTTCAGACAGAGGTGAGGTATGGATGAAGTGTAGGCAATCCGAACGAGTTGACGCAATTTGTACCGTTGGACGGCGTTGCGCATCTCGAGACGGACACATTTCTCGAGAAAACACTATCTTGTCGTCTAGTGTTCTCGACGAGATCTGGGCCGTCTGATTGAGATTTTACGCGAAGTTTGAGGAGAAAGGGAGTTTTCTCCGTTTGCCAGCTCAGATTGGTACTTGCTCGGTAGCCGACCGGTCTCTTTGCTGGCGTGGTCGGATGGCATATGGTTCGGCTCCTGGTCCCGATATACCGAGCTAATTGTCTTGGCGAAGAAGGTAGTTGTGTTGGGCCTTCGCGACGTTTCGAGAGCGGCCCATGAGTCGCGCTTTTTCGTTTGGAAGTCCAAGGGACGTTCCTTTTTACTATAAATCTTCACCCCCCCCCTCAGACCAAGTCTGACTTTTTACTTTTACTCTCTTTCTTCAGTTCTTACTTTTCGCCTTCGAAGTTTTTAGCTCCTTGGTGGTGGTGCTAGCTGACGCGGCAAGGCATTTTTTGTTTCCGGCGAACTTTCCGACCGTACCTATTACTTCAAGGTCAGTCTCTCTCCCTTCTCTTTTAGAAAATGGTTAAGATCACGTCCTCGGATGAGACCCCCGCCTCGGAGCTAGCAGTAGGCCGAGGGGATAAAGGGAAGGAGGTAGTGGAGCCGAGCGATCAGAACGTCATTCGTTCGGATAGAGAGGGCGAAGTGGCCGAGCTGCCTAAGGAGGTCGCGGCGGTGTCCCAGAAGGGTAAAGTCGTGGTCACGATCGTGGAAACGCCGAAGACAGCAGGAGCGTTCGGTCGGCAGCCCATTGCTCTGTCGAGCGTGGGAGGTGTACGGGACTATGCCGAGGACACCTTGGAGAGAGTGACACAAGGTACGGCTAAGTTGGTGGAGGAGAACGAGCCGAGAGAGCTGTCCGAAGTGGACCATACCATCTCGTCTCTTACCGAGGCTGACCTTCACCTGATCCGAGAGGGTTTCCGGATCCCTGCCGACTACGGACTGCTCCTCCCCGGGCCGGGTTTCCGAACCAATACAAAGTCTTCGTCAGACGTGTGCGTCTTTCCGGTTGACTCCCTTATTGCCGGACTCCGTTTTCCCCTCCACCCGTTCGTTGTTGATGTCTTGACATGGTACGGTTAGAGCCCCGCTCAGCTGATGCCGAACACATGGAGGCACGTCATGGCATTCGTCCTCCGATGCCAAGAGGTTGGTGCCAAGCCGAGTATGTTCCTCTTTCGGAGCCTCTACCGACCTTGTCAGCCAAGGCAAGACGAACAAAGGTTCTATCTTTCGCCCCGGACAGGGCATGAAGCTGATCGAGAATCCAGACTCGATCAAACATTGGAAGGAGAAGTATTTCCTCATCCGAGCTCCTGCGCCGTGGGTGATACCGACGGTTTGGGCGAAGGATGGTCTGCCCAAGCGGACCAAGAAGGAGACAGGTTTTGAGTGACGAGGATACGGAGGTCCAGAAGAAGCTCCTCGCCCTGCCAGCGTTAAGCTGGAAAGATATTACCGAGGAGGATCTGTTCCGAGGGGGTCTCAGTCCGATCGACCCTAGTATGCTTCTGGTATTTATACTCTTTGCTTAAAGTTCATGAAAATTTTTCTAAGTTTTTTCATCCAGGCTTGTGTAGAGACGATGAAGCTGGATTACAAAGCTCTGGTGGCGAAGGGCAGGTCGGAGCAGGAGGCGAAGAAGAAGAGGCCTTCGGTAGGGCCTCAGGACGGCCGAGCCTCGAAGAAGCCTTCGGTCGCGAAGGCCGCCGACCAGCCGAAGGTCATGGTCCTCGAGCAGGGGGAGGTCATGGTCCTCGACCCTCCTGCCTCGGGTGCGCCGACACCGACCCCGAAGGGGGACACTCCCGGTTCGTCGAGCGGTGCGTTCGGCGTGAAGGAGGTGTTGTCCCTCCAAGTTCCGTCCCTCACTGTCGAGGCAGAGAAGATCTTGACCGAGCATCATAAGCAGATCTTCGTCCCTGACTGGCAGGTGATGAACGTCGACGGCTTCTTGGGCGACGGCAACATCTGCATGGAGGCGGTGAGGCACTTGCCGACCCCAAAGGATCGAGCGACCCTGAAGGCCGGGCTAGCAGGGGACGCCGTGATGCAGATTGCTCGGAATACTATGTCGGTAAGTAGGCCGAGCTCTCCCTCATCAAAATTTCTTTCTTAGAATTTTTCTAAGTCCTTGGGTTCAGGTTTTAATGTGCTGTTCTTTTTCAGACCCTCTGCCACTTCAATTTCCTGCTCGAGGAGTTTGCGAGCAAGGAGCAGGAGAATGAACGGGAGAGGGCGGAGCGTGTCAAGGCCACGCAGCTGCTTGATGCCGAGCAGCTCCTCTCGGCTAAGAGGGCTGCTAAAGTGGCGGGGTTGGAGAAGCAGCTGGCCGACTCCATTCAGCTGTCGAAGGACGTGGCGGCCAAGCTTGAGGCGTCGGAGAAGGAGGCCGCCGAGCTGAAGGAGGAGCTGGCCAATGCTCGGTCAGAAGCGGAGAGGGCTCGGAAGAGGGCCGAGAAGATCATGGCCAAACACCAGAAGAAGGTGAAGAAGGTGAAGAAGGCCGTGCAGGAGGAGGCCGCGCAACACATGCTCCAGAACATGGAGGATGCCTACGGTCGAGCCTTGCTCCACGTGGCCGCCAAGAACCCGGGCTTCGACACGTCCTCCTACCATTTTTATGACCCCGTGGAAGGGGAGGAGGAGGTTCCCGAGGGGCTGCTTGACCCTGAGGGAGAGACGGAAGGTGTCGAAGGCCCAGGAGAGACCGAGGTCGAGGATGAGGAGGAGGACGACTCCGAGGAGGAGAGCGGGAGCGAAGGCGAAGGCGAGGGCGATGGCGAGGGCAAGACCGGGGGGTCGACGGACCCGAGTGACAAAAAGGTCGACCCCTGACTCGGTTGTCTCTTTTAGTCTTTTGTTGTTTTGTCTCTTTTTGTAAGCCTAACTGCGGACTGGCCACCGCTTTTGTAAAACTTTCTCCTCGGTTTTGAATGAAAATATTTTGTTTGTCTAAAGTTTATCCAAGTGTTGAGTCTCGGATTTGCATGTGATTAGTTGTAGATGTTTCCATGTATTGTCCCATCGGATTTATCTCTGCTTTTCAGGTGAAGTTCGGTCCGATCACGGAGGTTTCGTACCTCCGTAAAGAGTTGGTCAAGACGAAGTGAGAGCTGTCACTGAGTCGTGATAAGCGCTTTTTCTTGTTTTTGGAACTGGGGGAGGTAAAGGCGCTGGCCAGGGCGAAGTGTCGCGATTTGGCGCAGCTACGAAAATGACCCCCGGTCTCTGCTCTCGAGGGCGAGGTCGAGCGGCTTGGTGGGGAGCTCGCCGTCGCCGAGCGGAAGAACAAAGAGCTCTCGGCCAAAATCCGACACTTGGAGGTAGCGGGGCGAGGCCGTTCGGCGGAAGAAGAGAAGCTTGCTTCCGAGCTGGAGAAGGTGTCATCCGAACGCAAGAAGCTGCTAGCAGAGGTCGACAAGCTTAGGAGGATTACTATAGAAAGGGGGATCGAGGTCACCCATTACCGACGGCTTGCGACTGATAGTGTCAATGCCTCGGGCTCGTCGAGGCTCCCTCGGCTGAAGAAGTTGGCGAAGGATGATGCTCTGAGGGATAGAATCATCGAACTGGAGGAGGAGGTTGCGTCGCTCAAGCCTCTGCCCGAGAGAGCCAATGTCCGGAGCACATCGTGTACCCGCGAAGAGAGCGAGAGAGGGATTACATTTTACGAACTTGCGACACGCTTGCCTATGACCAGGCGGAGTCCAGCCGACGCTCAGAGCAGTGTGGCCGTCTCGTCGAGCAGAGCCTCGGTCGGCGCCGCAGTTAGAGCCAGCAGCGAAGGGGGGTCGCGCTTCGTTGGTTTAGGATCGAGCTCGGAGGGCAGGCCCCGTCGTCCTCGTGTTTCCCTAAACCGAAGCGTTCCCCTTCCGAAGAGGCCCTAATCATGTCGTTTTTCGTTTTTGTTGGTTGTTGTAAAATCTAATTGTAGGGTCGGTTCGGCCTTCTGTAACACTATTATATCTGAATGTGAATCTGAAAGTTTCTTTAGAAAATTTCCAAGTGTTGGACTTCGGCGGTATATTGAAATTTTGCCATTCGTCTTCCCTTCTTTTCAGCTCGTGGTGGCAGTCCATGACTCGGATTCCGACAGCACGAACGAGGATGTTGAGACCGAGGTGATTTCAGGGGTGAGAAAGTCCAGATCGTTGAAGTGCCGAGAGCGGCTTCGCGGCATGGAGCTGAAGTTGCGCCGGGCTGAGAGCGAGCGGGCCCACCTTCAGTCCGTCCTCGGCCAACGGGACGCCGAGATCCAATGCCTGGAGGGCAGGATCGTCGAGGCGACTCCCGTAGGGGAGGATGAAGACTCGCAGTCTGCTTTTAGCAACGCTCTTCGGGTCCAATGTATTCGGCATAATCAGTCGAAGATAATAACCGAGCGAGACGATTTGGTCTATGAGATCCGTCACTTGCAGACTGTGGAGGCGAAACTTCGGAAGGAGGCGGAGGGGCTAACAGCCGAAGTGGAAGGGTTAGCGACCGAAGAGTCCGGTGAAGACATTTCCGTTTGAGGACCAAGTGTAATGGGTCGGCGTTGTATTTTTTTTTTCCCAATACTTTGTAACTATGGAAAGACTGCTTTGTATTGTGTGTCGATCATTAATAAAATTCTCTTTGTTGCTCTGCATCCTTATTTTGCTTGTAAGTGTGTGGGCCGTGCCGTGGTCTTGGAGCCGGGCACATAGTGCCGTCGGCAAGGGTCTCGAAGCGAACGAGCTCTTGACGGGGCGTTATCTTGTCGTTTAGCGATTCTGACAAGATCTGGGCCGTCTGATGTTGGCACGAATCTCGAGGCGGCTCAGTTCCCAAGAAAATGCTATCTTGTCGCTTAGCGTCGGTGGCAAGATCTGAACCGTTGGATGTTGGCACGAATCTCGAGGCGGCTCAGTTCCCAAGAAAACGCTATCTTGTCGTTTAGCGTCAGTGGCAAGATCTGGGCCGTCTGATCGGGATCATGCACGAAAGTTGAGGAGAAAGTGAGTTTTCTCCGTTTGCAGGGTCGGAAAGGCACTTGCTCGGTAGCCGACCGAAGGCGTAGGGCTTCGGGCTTCGGCTGCTAGGCAAGGTTGCTCGGATTATGCGGCCGAACGTAGCTTCGGTATCCCTTCACCGGCAAAGCTGAGGGGTGGATCACTCCTAGTCTGCCGCGAAGCAAGCTTGGGGGGACTGGGAGCCAAGTGTTGGACTCCGGGACCATCGTTGTAGTTCGACGGTTGTGGGAGCAATTCCGAACGGCGATCTACCCCTGGCTCGTCCGGAGGCGAGCCGAGGAGGTAAAGTCGAACCGAGTGTTGGACTCCGAACCATCGGTGTAGTTCAACGGTTGTGGGAGCAATTCCGAACGGCGATCTACTCCTGGCTCGTCCGGAGGCGAGCAGAGGAGGTAAAGTCGAGCCGAGTGTTGGACTCCGAACCATCGGTGTAGTTCAACGGTTGTGGGAGCAATTCCGAACAGCGATCTACTCCTGGCTCGTCCGGAGGCGAACCGAGGAGGTAAAGTCGAGCCGAGTGTTGGACTCCGAACCATTGGCGTAGTTCAACGGTTGTGGGAGCAATTCCGAACGGCGATCTATCCCTGGCTCGTCCGGAGGCGAGCCGAGGAGGTAAAGTTGAACCGAGTGTTGGACTCTGAACCATCGGTGTAGTTCAACGATTGTGGGAGCAATTCCGAACGGCGATCTACTCCTGGCTCGTCCGGAGGCGAGCCGAGGAGGTAAAGTCGAGCCGAGTGTTGGACTCCGAACCATCGGTGTAGTTCAACGGTTGTGGGAGCAATTCCGAACGGCGATCTACTCCTGGCTCGTCCGGAGGCGAGCCGAGGAGGTAAAGTCGAGCCGAGTGTTGGACTCCGAACCATTGGCGTAGTTCAACGGTTGTGGGAGCAGTTCCGAACGGCGATCTACCTCTGGCTCATCCGAAGGCGAGCCGAGGAGGTAAAAGTCGAACCGGATGTGGACTCCGAACCATTGGTTGGAAAATAACGAATAACAGTGAAATAAGGGAGGAGATATGTAAACAAGTTTGTAAGCAGGAAAGAGCATTCTTTATTGATAATCGACGGCGAACCGTTTTACATAGTACAATTTATGAAAATATGTTACAAGTCAGAGGAGAGGAATGGCTCGATATCCTATAATACTTAGAGCGGCGCCGGAGCGCTTTCTTGGTATTTTAGGAGGTGGTCGGCATTCCAGGTCCTCGAAATCTCTCTGCCCTCGAGATCCTCAAGACGGTATGCTCCGGGCCGGACGACCCTCGTGATCCTGTACGGCCCTTCCCAGTTCGGAGCCAGCTTGCTCTTCTGATTGGGAAAGGATATGGCCAGTTTTCTCAAGACCAAATCCCCTTGCTTAAGGTTGGTGGGTCGGACCTTCTTGTTGTATGCCAACTCGACCCTTCTTTGGTAATTCTGCTGCCGAATTGATGCTCTTTCCCTCATCTCATCTATTAGCTCTAAGTCTGCTCTGAGGTCCCTGGCATTCTGTTCTTCTTCATAGGCTGTGAGCCGAGGGGAAGGTATTCCGACCTCGAGAGGTATCACGGCCTCAGACCCATAGGTGAGGTTGAAAGGGGACTCGCCTCTGGGGGTCTGCTTGCTCGTGCGGTAGTTCCATAGGACGTTGGGGAGTTGGTCGACCCATAAGCCTTTGGAACTTTTGTCCAGCCTTTTCTTGATGCCTGCGAGGATCTGCCGATTAGCATTCTCTGCTTGTCCGTTCGACTGAGGGTGGGAGACGGACGAGAAGCGCTGCTGGATGGCAAGGTTGTCGCACAGAGCTCGGAATGCTGCGCCAGTGAACTGAGTCCCGTTGTCCGTCAAGAGGACACGGGGGACGCCGAACCTGCAGATGATGCTCTTCCAGAAGAACTGTACCACCTTGTTCTCGGTTATAGTGGCGAGGGGCTCGGCCTCGACCCACTTCGAGAAGTTGTCGATGGCTACGACCAAGAACTTGAACTGACCCGGAGCCAGAGGGAAAGGCCCTAGTAAATCCATCCCCCACATTGCGAAGGGGATAGGACTTGATAGGGAGGCGAGGTTGGCCTGAGGGAGGCGACGGATGCTGGAGTGTCTCTGACAAGAGCTGCATTGCCGAACGTGCCGCTCGGCGTCTTGAAGGAGGGTCGGCCAGAAGTATCCATAATTCAAAGCTTTTCGAGCCAAGGACCTGGACCCTGAATGTGCCCCGCCGATGCCTTCGTGGAGCTCTTGTAGGGCATATTCGGCCTGCTCCGGAGAGAGGCACCTTAGCTATGGTCGGCCGTCTATTTGGGAAAAGGAGCGTTTGTATAAGATACCCTCGATCAAGACGTAGCGCTCGGCCCGAGTTCTGACTCGGCGCGCTTCCTTGGGATCCTCGGGCAGAACCCCGTCCCTCAAGAATTCCACCAACGGCTTCATCCAATTATCCTACAACATGACCGGCAATGACTCCACCGAGCCGGGTGTCTCGTCTTCTATGCTCGGCCTAGAGAGGACTTCGATCAGTACGGTCTGTTCGAGACCTTGTAGGGAGGATGAGGCCAATTTGGAGAGGGCATCGGCCTGTGAGTTCTCTTCACGAGGGACCCGCTGGATGAGCGCCTCCTCGAACCGGCTCATGAGGGCCCGAACCTTAGCGAGGTACTTCGCCATCCGCTCGTCTTGGGCCTCGTACTCGCCCAAGACTTGGTTCACGATAAGCTGGGAATCGCTGTGGATTCGGAGGCGCTGCGCCCCAGCACTTCGTGCAAGTCCGAGACCAGCAATGAGTGCCTCGTACTCCGCCTCATTGTTCGAGGCCTTGAAGTTCATACGGATCGCATACTGGAGGACGAAGTCGTCAGGGCCGTTCAGAATGATTCCGGCGCCGCTTCCCTCGCTGCAGGAGGAGCCATCCACGAAGACTGTCCAAATGGGGGGTCCATTCGGTACGTGGCTGACTTCAGGGATGGTGGACTCTACGATGAAGTCGGCGAGGGCCTGTGCCTTAATTGTCGTCCGAGACTGGTAAGAGATATCATGCTGACTCAGCTCTATGGACCACTTCATCAGCCGGCCCGAGGTCTCAGGCTTGTGGAGGATCTGCTTTAGGGGTTGGTCGGTGAGGACAACGGCCGAGTGGGATTGAAAGTACGGCGGAAGCTTCCTCGCTGCCATGACCAGGGCGTAGGCCATCTTCTCTATCCTCAGATAGCGGAGCTCGGCGTCCCGAAGCACTTTGCTCACGTAGTAGATAGGCCTTTGGGCCTGGTCCTCCTCTCTCACCAAGACAGCACTTAGGATCTGCTCGGAAGCAGCCAAGTAGATGAAGAGAGTCTCGCCCGGGACCAGTTTGCTGAGCAGAGGGGGGTTCACCAAGTAGGCATTCAGTTGGTCGAACGCTTGCTGTTGTGGTTGGCCCCATTCAAAACCCTTAGCCCCCCTGAGTGCTTTGAAGAAGGGGAGGCACTTTTCCCCCGACTTCGAGAGGAACCGGCCGATTGCGGCGAGCCGACCAGTAAGCTTCTGCACCTCCTTGATGTTCCGAGGCGGGGCCATGTCTAATATGGCCCTAATCTTCTCGGGATTAGCTTCGATTCCTCGTTGGCTTACCATGAAGCCGAGGAATTTTCCCGAAGAGACCCCGAACGCACATTTGTTCGGGTTCAACCGCATGTTGTGCCTTCTCAACATGCCGAAGGCCTCCTGGAGGTTGGCCACGTGATCAGTGCCTCGGACGCTTTTGACGAGCATGTCATCCACGTACACCCCCATGTTCCGGCCTATCTGGCTCTGGAAGACCTTATTGACGAGGCACTGGTAGGTGGCGCCCGCATTCTTCAACCCGAATGGCATGACCCGGTAGCAGTAGAGGCCTTGGTCGGTGACGAAGGAGGTCTTCGGAATGTCCGGAGGGAACATTCGGATTTGATTATAGCCTGAGAAGGCATCCATGAAGCTGAGGAGCTCATGGCTCGAGGTGGCGTCAATGAGGGTGTCGATGTTTGGAAGAGGGAATGGGTCCTTCAGACACGCCTTATTCAGGTCGGTGAAGTCAATGCATATTCTCCAGGAGCCGTTGGACTTCTTGACCATTACAACATTGGAGAGCCACTCGGGGTAGTTTACCTCCTATATGAACTTGGCCTTCAGCAGTTTATCCACCTCCTCCTTGATGGCCTGCTGCCGCTCGGGAGCTAACTTTCGTCTCTTCTGCTGAACCGGTTTTCACCCCGGTTCGACACTTAGGCGGTGGACGAGCAACTCCTCGGAAATGCCGGGCATGTCCGCGGCCGACCATGCAAACATGTCACGGTTATCCCGGATGCATTTGATCAGGTCAGAGCACAGCGCGGTCGGCAAGGACTTGCTGATGAGGAACTTTCGGCTCGGGTCCTCGTCCAAGAAGAGCACTTCTTCTAACTCGTCCGCCGGCTCGGACGTTGGCCGAACTTTCGGCTCGGGGATTTCTAGTGTCTCGAGCGAGAGCACTGGTCCCCCTGTGGAAGTCATGTAGCACTTCCGATCCATCTCTTGGTTTCCCCTGACTTCCCCTACTCCCGACCGAGTGGGGAACTTCATTTTAAGATGGTACGCCGAGGGGACAGCTTCCAAGGTGGCTAGGCCGGGTTGGCCCAGAATGACATTATACGCTGCCGGGACGTCGACGACCATGAAGTCCATCGGCTCGGTCCGGGTAGTAGGGGTGCTTCCAGCGGTTACGTCTAGGGTTATCACCCCCTCGACAGTTACTGGGACCCCCATGAACCCGTGGAGTGTGTAACCGGCCGGCTTGAGACGGTCCCGGGACAGCTGCAGGCCTCGGAAGGCCGAGAGGAAGAGGATATTGACCGAACTCCCATTGTCTACTAAGATCCTTTGCACCTTGAAGTTGGCCATGCGGAGGTCGATGACGAGGGCGTCACAGTGGGGGGTCCGGACCCCTTCGAGGTCTTCATCGGAGAAAGACACAGGGACGCCGAGGCCTTTGGGAGGAGGGGCACTGTGAACCGAGTTGACCTCTCGGACGAAGGCCTTCTAAGAGGAATTAGAGGAGCCTCCCATGGGGCCTCCGTGGATCAGGTGCAGAACCCGTTCTTCCTCGAACTCGGGCGTCTCCTCGCGTCGCTCGGAGCGCTTGTTAGCCCCCCGAGACGGAGGAGTGTTGCGATCCGCCCGATCGTTAGCCTTTACGAATTTGGCCAACTGCCCCCTCCGGATGAGGGCTTCTATCTTATCTCTCAGTGCCCGGCAGTCGTTCGTGTCGTGGCCGTGGTCCCGATGGTAACGACACCATTTGTCTTTGTTCCTCCTCTTTGCCGGGGTGTTCATCCTCGGAGCTGGAGGGATGACTCCCTCCTTCTCCACTTCCATTAGGATGGTAGACGTTAGTGGTGAGGGGAGTGAACTTCTCGAACCTGGGGGGAGGACGGCGCTGACCCCCGTTGTCCTTCTGCGCTTTCTTGGACCCCTCTTCCCCCGTCGCCTTCCTTTTCGACCCGGAGGAGGACCCCCCGAAGTTCGGGAGGGATTCAGCCTCCTCTGCTCGGATATACTTCTCGCACCTCAGGAGGAGGTCGGCAAAGTTATGCGGGGGCTTCTTGGCTAGGGACGATCGGAGGTTGGCGTTGAGGACGTTCGACTGGAACGCCACGGTCGCTACTGACTGGTCTAAGGAGGCGATAGACCTGACCTCTGCGGTGAATCTCTTCACATAGTCCCGCAGCTTCTCTTCCCTTTCCTGTCGCAGGTTCAGTAGGGAGAGGCTTGTCTTTTCAGCTCGCCTGCTACTCACGAAGTGAGTTATGAACAGTGTTTCAAACTGCTCGAACGAGAAGATGGAGGAGGGAGCGAGTCTGGAATACCATTCCCGAGCCGACCCCCTGAGGGTGGCGGGGAAGGTCCTACAGAGCACGGCGTCGGAAGCTTGATGGATCAGCATCAGGATCTTGAAGCTTTCGACGTGATCAACCGGGTCGGATTCCCCTGAGTACGTTTCAAACTGCGGAGGTTTGAAACCCCTCGGTATGTGGGCCTCCATGATCGACCGAGAGAAAGGGGGTCTGCTGGGGCGGACGGTTCCCGCTCGGGACTCCTCCTCTCTGTCTATGCAACCAATGCGCCTCTCCACCTCATGGAGACGGCGGTTGAGGGCATCGTCCCTCCGCTGGTAATCATAAGATCCCCCAGACTCTTCTTCATAGGAAGGGGAGCGGAGACTGCGGCACCGGTAGTCCTGGGATCGGCGAGGACTGTAGTGCTGCTGCTGGCGGCTGGGAGCTGGGGAAGGACTTCGTGTTCGGCGGCGTGGACTGGGAGCCCTCGGGGGCGTCGGAGCCCTCTGGGCATTATGGATGTTCTGCCGAAGGTTGAGAGCCTGTAGTACGGTGTCCTGAAATTGCAGGAACTCGGCACGGGTGATGGGTGCGTCATTGTTCCTGCGGTGATGTCGATCCGCGGGGGAATGCGGCCTCCTCCTTCGGCGCTCGGGCGATGCCGCTCGGCCCTTTGGGTCCGGAGACCGTCTGCTGTCTCGGCGATGAGGCGACCGCTCACCTCGATGCTGGCGGGAGGCTCCCTCTCGGGCCCGCCTCTCGTCTAGGTGGGTGCGAAGGTCCTCATCTTTCTGGCAGTTCAGGATCGTGTTGCGGAGGTCGGGGTGATGAGAAGCCATTGAGTCCGAGGACTCATTATGGACCGAGACATGGTCCGGATTGAAGGGCTGTTTCTGCCTCCGACCGTTATGTCCGGAAGGGCCGTTGTTGGGTTGCTGTTTGGGAAGAGGAGGTTGGCCCTGCAGGGCCGGAGGAGGAAGTTCGGGCTGAGGAATAGGATTGACAGGGGCTTCCTCTATAGGGTCGGCGGGATTGGTTCCGCGGTTGGACCCCCTCGATCTGACCTTCTTTGGAGGCATGGTTGGAGAGGATGACAAGGAAGGGGCTGAGGCTGTTCGTGTGGTTTTTCCCACAGACGGTGCCAATCTGTTAATGCTGATTTCAGTGTGGGGGTAAACAGATAAGATTTGTGAGCTCGAGAAAAACCTGAATAGCTGACCCAAGCCTTCTTGCTCCTGCCGCAACCTGCAAGGAAGTGCGAGACACCGGGGTTGGTTCCGGCGACGCACCCTCCGACGCTCTTGTCAGTAAGCAGTGGTGATTAAAGAAAGAGCTTAAGGTGGTAAAAAAGTGATTAACCTGGTCACAGTGGCAGAGGGGAGGTATTTATAGTCGCCAGGGGAGTGATTAGAGGCCTGGTTCCTAGTGTAACTGCTAGGAGAAAAATCCTCACAGTCTGTTTAGGAAACTAACCCCTTGATTCCCAGTGAGAGGAAATCAAGCCCGTTGACTTGGTCAAATCAGTGGCCCTGATTTGTCTCTTGCTGGTCTGGGGCTCGCCTCGGGTCGGGACCCGTGCCCAATCGGTGTGGACCCGTTCGCGGGTTATTGGGTCTCGTGCGAAGGAGATCCAATATCCGCTTTGGATCCACCTTGTATGTGAAATTACCATTTTACCCCCGAGCTTCGAGATTCGCGCCCAATCTGGACGGTTCCGATTTAACCCCATTTTTAGCCATATCATATATATACTAGATTTACCCGTGGGCACGTGCCTACGACACATCTTCAGAACGATACAAAATATGAAAAGCCTTGTAAACAGTAAAACAACAATTATGTAGCTCAAGTTTGAATAGTATGACAATAATTAGTTGTAAATAAAAGTCCATGTTTCCATTAGGATATGTTGAAAAATAATTATAAATGAGGGTATAAAATCCAACTTCTTAGAACTTTGAGGGTGAAAAATGATGAAATTTAACTATTGAAGAGATATTTTCTATTTTCAATGTAACATGAACAATAAAAAAAATAAAAATCTAAAAATTTACAAACATGAAATCTAAAAATCTAAATTTCTGAGTAAAAAGAGAATGAGAGAGAGACAGAGAGAGAGAGAGAGAGAGAGAGAGAGAGAGAGTGAAATAAATAAATAAATAAATAAATGAGTTTTTTTTTTTTTTTTTGGATTTAATTTTGAGTTTTGGGGTTTGAAATTTTGGGGAGAAAAATGTGTTTTGTGATATTAGATTTGGGCCTTTGATCTTGAGGGGATTGAAGGAGAGCCACTTGATAGCTTTCTTTGTGTTTTCTTATATAGATATATATATAAAGAATTGGAGGTTGCCCCACAGAGATTTCTATAGAGGGTGGTCCATGGGGGTTGGCTGCGTGGGGCTGCTGCAGCGCCTGCCACGTGGCAGGTGGGGGCCCTAGTGCAGGTGGGGGGAAAGCATTGTTGTCTTGGCTTGTGCGTGTTGTGATGCACTCGAGGGGGGCCTGGCTGACGTCACACACGCAAGAGAAGTGGCGGTGTGGGATTGATTGTCCCACATCGGGAGAATTTATAAATAATTAAATTATAAATAATATTGCCTATGATCAAGAGTGACCAAATCGGTTAACCACCTTTTGAGAGGCAGCCTGTGGTGGGCAGTTATACTAATAAATAAATAAATTGTCTAATTTTGGGGCCGGGACGTTACAAATGGTATCAGATCCGACTTTCGACACCGAGTGTGGGTAAGAGTGGGTGAGATGTATGCCTGAGAAGGAGCTGAGATCAGTACGCTAGCAGTTTGGCCAGTGGCAGTATGCTAGAATTAGCTGAATCAGGATACTTTACTCCACATCGGCGAGATGTATGCCTGAGAGGGAGCTGAGGTCACTGCGTTGGCATATAATTAGCTGAATCAGGGTACTCCGCTCCACATCGACTAGAAAGGAGATCCTGCACTAGGTTGCATGCCTCGTACTCAGCGAAAATGCTGATTTCTTAAGGGGTGTGTGTGTAATACCCAGTATTTAAGAAATATATATAGAGGTCTCCCCATAGAGATTTCTATAAGGGGTAGTCCATGGGGGTTGGCTGCACGTGGGACCCAGGGAGGGGGGAGTAGCGCCTGCCCCGTGGCAGGTGGGGGCCCATGTGCAGGAAGGGGGCCAACGTTGTTGTCTTGGCTTGTGCGTGTTGTGACGTGGGGTGGGGCCCGCTCGCGGGGGGGGGGGGGGGGGGGGGGACTAGATGACGTCATAGTGTAAGAGAAGTGGCAGTGTAGGATTGATTTGTCCCACATCAAGAGAATTTGTAAATAATTAAATAATAAATAATATTTCCTATGATCAAGAGTCACCAAATCGGTTAACCACCTTTTGAGAGGTAGCCTGTGGTGGGCAGTTGTACTAATAAATAAATAAATAAATTGTCTGAGTTTGGGACCGGGGTGTTATAGTCGGACTCTCCGTTGTAAGGCTCAAAGGCAGGGATTTTGAAGTTGACCAGAACAGGAACCTCGATGATCTTCCTAGAGAAGGGGAGTCTGATGGGGTGGTGTGTTCCTTCATGTCTTCCTTCTTCTTGCTTCAGTAGTGCTAGACAGTCTTCCATTTTTTAGAGGCTTTGGAGGACGACGTTGTCTTGCTATTCAGATCTAGTGGACCCGTGGGACTCCTCACGTCATGGAGGAGTGGAACGGTGAAGGCTGGTTTGTCGGGTCTTGCTGGGAACGATGTTGAAGGCTTGAAAGATTTCATCTTTGATGTCCCGGAGCTCTGCCCTGGTGATAGGTGCTTCTTCACCTCTACCTCTCTTGGGGGCTGATTGACTTGTTAGTGTTGGGTTCCTTCTCTAGCGAGGAAGAGTTCTTCTTTATTCCGTTGGATAGTGATGGCTTCTTCGCCTTATGAGAGATCTGAATCCCCGGCTTCAAGGAGAGGGGCCCCTCATGTATTCTTGGTGTGATGGATAGGGAAGCCCATCTCTTGCACGCGATCTCCTCGAGCGCCCCCGACGTTCGAACTCATGCTGTGTGGAGTTTATGATATGACAGGTATCTTGTTGCGCCTGAGGGGCCTTGGGGGCATCGTGGAGGGTGCGGAGGTGTAGACAGATCCTCTGCTATCTCCAATGTGCTGCGTAGGGTGTTGACTTCTTCGGAAGCCCCTCGGTGGAAGCTCTGTGGAGGGGGTTGAGTAGGTTGTTCTGGTTGAAGAGGTCGATCTAGTTAAAGGGTATCAGGGACGTCCTCATAAGGAGGGGGGCATGGAAGAGGGTTGGCTCGTCGGCTTGAGGCTGCCGCCTTCCCTTTTCTCTTTGGAGGCATGGCTGGAAACTGTTTTTATCGGCAAATTTTGGTCGGATCACTTTTTATGTTCCCACAGACGGCGCCAATCAGTTGCATTTTTTTGTGCCAGAGCAAACAATTGATGTAAATTCTTTTAGAAACAATAGAAACAACTGACCTTTTGACTTTTGCATATATTGACCAATTCCAACTGATCTTGACTCCCGAATCTAACTCGTCTGAACTGTTAGATTTGATCTAGATTGTGACGATTACTCCGATTGACCTGCAAAAATTCTAAAATGCTGGGGCTAACCCCGACGACAGACCCTCCAACGCTCAAGTCAGAACTCAAAAATATATGAGACTTTTTTGTGGCAAATTACTGATTACCCGGTTCTTGTGGAGGTCATGGGGTATTTATAGTCACTTTAGGGACCAATTTCAAGATATTGATTTATCTCTACTTCCTATGTTTTGATAGAGTTGGTTATTCTCTTCTCCATGAAAAGATAAAAGTGGTTGTGGAGATAGAGTTAAAACTCTTCTCATGATAAGAGATATATTTTTTGAACTGGCTCTTATGGATAATTATGAGTTTAAATCAAATTAAATAATCATGGACTTATTTATATTGTCTGTTATGACAACCCAGTTAGATAAGTCCGTTTTGGGTCGTTGGGCTCGAAAGAGGCCCAACTCTCATTTACGGACCCGTTTTCAGTGAAATTTACTGTTTTTATCCCTGAGAGCTTTAAGATTCGTGACCGATTTGAACAGTTTTAATTTGGTTCTATTTTTACCCATATCACCTTCTTAAATGGTAATATGACTCTTGTTTTTGTTTGAAAGTCAAAAAGGAATGATAAACTAAGACTAGTTGTGCATAAACTGAACCCCACTTACTCAAGTCAATAGAACCCTAAAAACGTATCTGTCAAACATCGAAATATTAACCTTGTTCAACGTGTAAGCCCATTGGCTCATAACATTGTTATCGTCCATTGGCTCATAACATTGTTGTCCTCTGGGGCATTAACCTTATTCTAAAAGTTAAAGGTAAGATTTATAGTCTCTGAAATTCTTCTTATTCTTCCAAAGAAGCTTCTCTAATTGGTCAACTCTGCCAGCTAACCGAAATTTTTAGAAACAAATTTGCTGTCATTCTTAAAATCCTATCTTTTAACACCTTTCTAGAGGAACCAGGGCTTCGAAATAGCACCAACTGGAGGAATACCTCCATAACTAAAAAGAGAAAGGCTAAATTTAAAAAAACATCACAATAATTTGGCGCTGTTTAAAAAAACATCACAAAACTTTGACCTTTTAAAAAAAAGCACAATGTTTAACTTTCAACCGACGGCGTTATCCAACCGTTAACTGGGATAATAGTTATGTGATGTTTTTTTAAAGGCTAAATTTAAAAAAACATCACAATAGTTTGGCGCTGTTTAAAAAAACAGCACAAAACTTTGACTTTTTAAAAAAACATCACAACAATTAACTTTCAGTTAACGGAGTTATCCAACCGTTAACTGGGTTATACGTAATGTTTAAAAAAACATCACAAAACTATTGTTTTGTTTAAAAAAACAACACATAACTATTATTCTGTTTAAAAAAACATCACAAAAGTTCCCATTTGTTTAAAAAAACATCACATAACGGTAACGGTTGGATAACTCCGTTAACTGAAAGTTAAACGTTGTGCTGTTTTTTTAAAAAGTGAAACTTTTGTGCTGTTTTTTTAAACAGATCCAAACTTTTGTGCTGTTTTTTTAAATTTTGCCTTTTTTAAACAAATGGGAACTTTTGTGATGTTTTTTTAAACAGAATAATAGTTCTGTGTTGTTTTTTTAAACAAAACAATAGTTTTGTGATGTTTTTTTAAACATTACGTATAACCCAATTAACGGTTGGATAACGCCGTCAGTTGAAAGTTAAACATTGTGCTGTTTTTTTAAAAAGTCAAAGTTTTGTGATGTTTTTTTAAACAGCGCCAAACTATTGTGATGTTTTTTTAAATTTAGCCCTAAAAAGAGGCATTGCCGATTTTCTTTCTCAATACTGAAATATGAGAAAAGGAATAGGATAAATCCTTGATTTTCATGCAATACTAACCTATGAGCCACTTGCCCAATCGTCTCAACAACTCCATACGCGTGTATCATAGTACATCTTACCTGACATATTGAAAGACTGTGAGATTAGGTTGTAACTGTTGGACATATAGGTATATTTTCAATATAATAGAATATTATTGTGTATAATGTTCTATAGGGCAATACGTGTTTTGCACGTGTTATCTGTTTAATTGTTGGACCGGATCGAGTGGGCATAAAGTCCAGTACCCTAAACCCAGTTCATCTCATATAAAAGCTGGTCTAGAGGTAGTGCTCTGTGATATTCCAATACGGATAAGCAGGGTATAATATCTTAAGCGGCTATGAGATACAAACTCTAACCCTAATTACTCATCTTGATCTCTCTAACAGTAACTTAGCTTAAGCTCATTTTCCTACAACTAACAGTGCTCTTTCTCTGTTGCGCTTATTTGCAAACTTAAGCGGCTATGAGATACAAATCCTAACCCTAATTACTCATCTTGATCTCTAACAGTAACTTAGCTTAAGCTCATTTTCCTACAACTAACAGTGCACTTTCTCTGTTGCGCTTATTTGCAAACTCTTTAATCCTTGTTCGAGCTTTAGTAAAAGCTTCCTTTAGTTGCTTCAACAGTTTATGGCTTATACAAATAATCATCCCTTAAAATATATATATAATCAAAAAAGATAGGAGGTGGTATGTAACGCTCACGCCACTTCAAAGGAGAGTCGTGCTACTGCAATATAGGGGGAGGGAAAAACAGTTATAGGAGCACTCTACCAAGCTAAGATACTCAATCCACAATTGAGGTTTATCACAGAGAGAGCACCTCCATTAATATTGTGCTAAAATATTCTATTAAGGAACTCTGTTCGATTATAAGAATAGCTGATGCTGTTTATTGCAACATTAAGAGCTCTTGCCAAAACTTCCTAAAAACTAAGGAATCCCTATCATTCACAATCGTTGTAGTAAATCAATGTAGCTTTGTTGCTGCAATAATCTGTGTGAGAGCAAGCAATTGTGATTTCTTTTATGGAAACAATAAAAGATTGACCTTCATTTTTGCGGTTGTTGATTGTTGTAAACTTATATTGATTCAGAAATCTGCCTCGTGTGAACGCTTAAATCTGATATAAATGGTTGCGATCGCTCCGATTGATATGCAAAATAGTATGAAACCCTGAGGTTGGCCCCGACGATAGACTCTTCGACGCCCAAGTAAGAAGACTCCGAAGTTAAGAAGAGTTTTGAGAGCGAAATTACAATTACCTTGTCTATGAAGTGGTCATGGGGGTATTTATAGTCGCTTAGATGGGCATTTTTAAGATATTGGTTTATTTCTATTTCCCGGTATTTTGGTAAGGTTGGTTTCTCTTTTCTTTATGAAGCGATAGATTCGGTTAATCTTCTCTTGATAAAGAGAGATAATTAATTGACTTTGCTCTTCATAAAGAGATAGAAGTAGTTGCAGAGATAGAGTTAGGACTATTCTTGATAAAGAGATAGAAGTAGTTTTTAAACCCTCTCTTATGGATAGACACTACAACACAAAGTGCCTACAGCGGTGCATTTTTTGCCTACCCCGGCATTTTTAAACGTCGGGGTAGACACTACCGGCATTTTTGAAAATGCTGGTATAAGTGCTGGGGTAGCACGCTCCGCGTTAGCCATGGGGTCTATACCGGCATTTTTGCAAACACCGGTATAGCTCATCGTCTACCGCGGCATTTGGAAAATGCCGGTGTAAGCCCTTTTTCGTTTTCCTTTTTTTTTAAAATAATAGTTATCCCACGCCGATATAAGTTTTTTTTGTTTTTTTTCCCGCGCGCACGGGGGTGGGGGGAGGGGGGGGGGATTCAAGGAAGATTATAACACATCAATATCAGAAGATGCAGTATACAAAAAATCAATATTTAATATACCCAACCAAGTTTACAGTAGTATCCAGTTGCAGGAATACAAATGCACGATTTGAATATTGTCATTAAAAAAAACGAATAAAATAAACTCGGGATTGAGATCCACCTAATCATCTCTAGCCCTTGCCCTCTACTCCTCTAGGTGACTTTCTGCTTGGTCTCATTCCCAACTATCAAAATGATATCTTTCTTGAAGTTCATATCCATTTGCTGGGTTAGAGCTCATTGCAGGTACCGACTAAGATCATATAACAAAGAGCCATTCATGGATATTGTATTTATGTATTTATGTACAGAGAATGATTTAAGAATAGTACCTTCTCTTCAACAAACTTCTATCAGTTACATCGACATCAACGTAATATCCAACCTGATGTATTTGATCTCCGACCTAATAGTTGCATATGGAGTAGCTTCAACAATCAATGCCAATTTAATGTTCTCTTAATTCTATAAAGTTAACATGGACGCCAAAATTGTCCATACAGTCTACAATTCAATTCATCTTCTGCACTACAATAAGTTAATATACCGCACATAAATTATATGAGATCTTACCAAAATATGACCTAAGGGTTACATGCATAATCAAAACATTTCTAACTCCAAACCTGTAAATATAACGCAACAAACAACCACCCTATAGTGCCAACGTCAATCAAAAAGAAAATATCATAAGTTCACAAGTCACAGCAAAAAAATCGCAGAGGTAAAACTAAATTCAAAGACTCTCCAGACATAGAATCTGAAGTAATAAAAATAAAAATGTTTTTCACAATTTTAGTAATGTTAATGGGATAATTTCTAACAAGAATTTTATTCTATTATAGCTTGTAGTAGTTACATAGTAGTTACATTGATATATCTATTGTGTATAGTTTTCCATGTATACGGGTCGAGTACTATATTGTATTCTACAACAAAAGGTAAATTGTTTTGTGTACATATAGTTATGTAGTAAAACATATATCAAAATGGATAAATACTAAATGGAGTTAACAATAAACAGAGCATTGACGATGTTATCTTACTTGTAGTGCGTATGACAGAATTTTTAGAAACCAGGCAAACAATGACTTGTCTAGGGCTCAGCCAGAACGGCCACTTCCCAGCTGCAATCAAATCATCCAAAATGTGGAAAAAAACTGATGAAAAAATATACAAATTCTTCATGAAGGCATTCACTTATAACCTGCACGGTTGCACATTCAAACACACCAATATCAATCTTTGGTCCATAAAATGCACCTTCTCCTTCATTGATCTGCATAAAGTAATTAATAATATTTTCAACTGTTTAATATTTTGGATAGTTTGACATTTAGTTGTTCTTAGACTAGTGATGCGGTTTGTTTTTTTGGGGGGTGTGGCTGCACCAGGTGTGAGTTCTTCTCGATTTGTATTTTTGCGGAAGCTTTGGTGGGGACGGTGGCCCCGACCCTCAGCCGGGGGAACGGCTCGGTAGTAGGCGGGAGTGAGGTGGAGATGGGAGGCTCGGCTCGGATCTGGAGGCTCGGATCCCGAGATCTCGTGTACCTGTACTCGGTCTAGAAACACCGGGGTTGGTCCCGGTGGCAGACCCTCCGACGATCTAGTCAGCTACTGAAAGAGAGTAACAGTAACTAGGGTTTGAGAGGGGAAAGATTCATTACCTTGTGAAGGGGTAGAGGGTCTAGTATTTATAGAAGAAGCCAACCGGGTCTGGACCCGGTTGCCCATGGGCCTGGAGTGGCGGAAGCCCAGGCGGTATAGGGCTGACGTGGCACGGGCTCGGGGTGGTTTAGGGCTGACGTGGCGGAGGCCTGAGTGGTTTCCAGGCTGACGTGGCAAACTCGAATGATCTAGCGGTGAACGCTCCTTGAGGGGATCCTGTGGCCCAGGAGGGGCCACGTCATCTGACCCATATCAGGAGCCCCCCACTCCTGGAGGGGTGGGTGACCCAGTCGTGTAGGAGTGGTTCTTTACCTCTGTGGGAAGAGTAGGGTGGTGTGTACGGCGAGGAATATGATCTGTATCTTCCAGAAGAGGTCAGGGGGGTAAGGTGAAGGGATCCCCTATTGGAATCATGCGGAGTGCCGTGCGTAGAAGAGTCGGAGCTCGGTTTGCCGAGCGTCGAGGGTCAGTAGGCGAGCCCCTCACTTGTTGCAAAAGCAAGAGGACGCCGAGATCTGTTGAGTAGGGGGTCTTCTCGCCGAGCGTCGAGGGTCGGTAGACGAGCCCCTCTCTTGTTGGAAAAGCAAAGGAATGCCGAGATCTGCTGAGTAGGGGGTCTTCTCGCCGAGCATCGAGGGTCGGTAGACGAGCCCCTCACTTGTTGGAAAAGCAAGGGAATGTCGAGATTTGTTGAGTAGGGGGTCTTCTCGCCGAGCGTCAAGGGTCGGTAGACGAGCCGCTCTCTTGTTGGAAAAGTAAGGGGACACCGAGATCTGCTGAGTAGGGGGTCTTCTCGCCGAGCATCGAGGGTCGGTAGACGAGCCCCTCACTTGTTGGAAAAGCAAGGGGACATCGAGATCTGTTGAGTAGGGGGTCTTCTCGCCGAGCGTCGAGGGTCGGTAGACGAGCCCCTCTCTTGTTGGAAAAGCAAGGGGATGCCGAGAAGCTTTTGTGGCCCGCGGTATCATCCAAGCGTCGAGCCTCAAGCTTGTAGGAGAAGCTTTTGTGGCTCGCGGTGCTATCCGAGCGCCGAGCCTCAAGCTTGCAGGAGAAGCTTTTGTGTTTCGCGGTGCCATCCGAGCACCGAGCCTCAAGCTTGTAGGAGAAGCTTTTGTGGCTCGCGGTGCCATCCGAGCGCCGTGCCTCAAGTTTGTAGGAGAAGCTTTTGTGGCTCGCAGTGCCATCCGAGCGCCGAGCCTCAAGCCTGTAAGAGAAGCTTTTGTGGCTCGCGGTGCCATCCGAGCGCCGAGCCTCAAGCTTGTACGAGAAGCTGGTGTGGCTCGTGGTGCCATCCGAGCGCCGAGCCTCAAGCTTGTACGAGAAGCTTTTGTGGCTCGCGGTGACATCCGAGCGCCGAGCCTCAAGCTTGTAGGAGAAGCTTTTGTGGCTCGTGGTGCCATCCGAGCGCCGAGCCTCAAGCTTGTACGAGAAGCTTTTGTGGCTCGCGATGACATCCGAGCGCCAAGCCTCAAGCTTGTAGGAGAAGCTTTTGTGGCTCGTGGTGCCATCATAGCACCGAACCTCAAGCTTGTAGGAGAAGCTTTTGTGGCTCACGGTGCTATCCGAGCGCCGATCCTCAAGCTTGTAGGAGAAGCTTTTGTGACTCGGGGTGACATCCGAGCGCTGAGCCTCAAGCTTGTAGGAGAAGCTTTTGTGGCTCGCGGTGCTATCCTAGCCCCGAGCCTCAAGCTTGTAGGAGAAGATTTTGTGGCTCGCGGTGACATCCGAGCGCCGAGCCCCCAAAACTTGTTGGAAAAGCTTTGGTGGTTTGGTGTCGGTGGGATGGAGTATTTGGTAATGGCGACCAAATGAAATCTAATGATTTTGTTTCATTTGATGATTAGGGTTATAGAATCCAAACACCAAGCCTCCTATCGAATGGAGGAGGATTTTGGGGCTCGCGGTGCCATCCGAGCTCCAACCCTCCTGACTTGTTGGAAAAGCCTAGGGGCATTGGGGTAATTTTGTGTCAACTGTTGGCGTCACGGGCGCAAGAATCGAAGCAACTTTAGATCTTAGCGGCCGATGGATCTTGATGATCAAGATCTAACAGCCAGATTTTTTCGCGAAAATCGATGAGTCTCTTTCTCTGTTATAAATCCCCCGTCCTCCCCCTTTTTCTTTCCTTCATTTCATTACTTGTTTTCCAATTTTCAAGAACATGGGTTTTTCTCACCTGCCCTCAACAACTTTTTCCGATGATAAACCCGTAAGCGCGATACTTCAGGTTAGTATTTCTGACTCGTAATGTCACGCTCTCATGCGGCTCCGAGGCAAGCTCATCAGGCCGTTCCAAGAGGGAAGTTGAGTCCCCACCGACGTCTTGGTCCTTAGGCGACTATGGTATTAAAGAGGAGGTTCTGTCAGATCCAGGGTCGGACGGCGGGAATGATGTAGTCTTCATCGTGCAACCCCTGAGATCCCGTAGGCCGGGGAAGGAGCCCATGGATGAGGGCGAGGAGGAGGAGGAAGAGGAGTACGACGGAGAAGAGCACGATCCTAAGGGGGAGGGGACGTTGAGGACGAGGAGGGTGATGAGGAGGAGCAAGATCCCGAGGGGAAGGGGGCCGTTGAGGATGAGGACGAGGAAGACTCCGAGGGGAATCAGGGGGAGCCCGCTCAGGGCACCAGGGAAGACGATGCTCAAGGAGATGCGGGGGAAGACACCGCAGGAGGGGTTGCCGAGGGCGAGGTCGATCTCCCCCCTCTGCCACCATTGTCGACACTGTCTCCGGAGAGGAAGGCTCGTCCTCGTAGGAGGAAGAAAAAGTTGAGCCTTCCAGATAGCCCACCTTCACCGGATAAATATGCTCCTAAACCTGGGGTTCGAGTTTGCCCCTATCACCTTCAAAAACCCAGGATCGATTAGGATGTATCCTGACGACGATCAGGATCTCGCTCCTCTCCCCTCCGTGCCGGATGACGAGAGTCGTGTGAAGATCAGGATGGATGGCGTCCTATGTGTCTTGAAGGTGGACTACCTGCACATCTTGAGGGCAGCCTACTTTATTCCAAGGGAGTTCGAACTTCTGATTCCAAGCCCCGGCATTCGTCCAACTACCACTCTCACGCCGGGCTACTGTGTTTTTCCTGAGGATGCCTTCATCTCGAGACTTCGGCTGTCGTTGCACCCTTTCATCAAGAGAGTCTTGAATTGGGTGAAGTTAATCCCGATGCAGTATGGCCCTAACTCTTGGAAGCACCTGGTCTGGTTTATCTTGAAGTGCCAAGAGAAGGGGGTCAAGCCGAGGCTGACGTACTTTCGCGCTATCTTGGGGATGAGCTCGTTGGGTGACGCAGAGGGAGTCTTCTACTTTTTGCCTAGGCCTCATAAAAAGGTGATGCACGGCCATCTGGACTCCATCAAAGAGTGGAAGGAGAAGTACTTTATAGTCCGGAGCAAGAAGCCTTGGGGGATTCCGACCGCTTGGAACTTTTTCAAGCCAAACCATAAGCCTCCGAAGCGTAGTGAGTTGATGGAGAAAGAGTGGCTGAAGGTGGGGAAGATCGTTGGGGGGCACAGCATAGGATGGCCCCGAGTAGCGGAAATTCACCTGGCCCGAGCCGGACTGAGTCCAGCCGACCCTAATATGTTTTTGTTCAGAATTTTCCTATCTTTCTACCTTCGTGTTAACGTTAGCCTCTCTTATTCTATTTTGCAGAGATGACGGCCAAGCAGCTCAACAATAGGCAGGCCATGTTGGCCGTCGCCGCCCAGAGGAGGGCAGAGATGGAGAAGAAGGCAAAGCAGGATAAGGCGGCTGCTCAGGGCATGGGGTCCAGCAAGGGACCGATCTCGGAGGCCGTGGAGCCATCCCCAAAGCGATCCAAGAAGCATGGCCACACGCCGAGGGCATCTAGGGAGGCAGGGGGGAGCTCTAGTAGCAAGAAGGCTTCTGAGGTCCTAGAGTAGAGGCTTCCCCCCTCGGCCCACTGCCGAGCAGATGGTTGGGCAACAGGGACTGAGGCCGCACGCCCCTGATTGGTCGGCTCTCGCGGGGGATTCCCTACTTGAGGGTCCTGTAGCCATAGAGGTGGTCAAGAATCTTGCCACAGAGCAAGATCGCATGGCTCTGGCGGTGCAAACGTCTGAGATGGCCTTTATGCCGTGGTCTCAGGCGCAGCTCTCGGTGAGTGCTTGTACTCTTACTTTGACCTTAGATCTTAGGATTTCTTCTAACTTCTTTTCCTCGGACAGGCGATGCTTCATGGACAGCACTTTCAGAATTGCTTCGAGAAGGAGGTCCTCATCGAGAGGAGGAACACGGAGAAGTATCTTCACAAATTGAACAAGGCGACGGACGAGCTAAAGGAGGCTCGAAGCATGGAGGCCGTCCATGCGGCCCAGATGGCCTCGATAGTCGATTACCATAAGAAGGACGTGGATCACCTCAAGGAGAAGGCCCGGGAGGAAGCTGAGAAGGCGCGAAAGGCCATGGAGGACGCGGAGATCACCATGGCTGATACCCTGATCCTTACGCAGGACGAGGCCTATGATAAGGCTAAGAAGCACTTCCTGTTGACCTATCCGGACAAAAGGGTCGACCACCTCCACTACAACTGGCAGCCCGAGCATCCGATAACACCCGACGGCGAGGAGATGGGGGATCCTCACCAAGAGGAGTTTGGGGGCGACCCTGCTGACGAAGAGGTGCCACCTCCTCCCCTCTCAAGCATAGTTTAGGTTTTCCTTTTTGATTTTGTAAACGCCTTGCATGGACTGGCCACCGCCTTTTGTAGCATAAAAATTTTGAACTTAATGAAAGATAATTTTTTGGCTGATGCTCCATGACTTGTGCTTCTTTAGTCTCTTTTGTGACTTGTTGTTTTTATTGTCTTTTTGATAGACGCATGAGGTCCTCGGTGCCGACCATATTTCGGCCGAGGCCAGAGCTGGGCCGGAGGCCATGGAGGCAGCTCTGGCTTGCCAACGAAAGCAGGCTTGGGACCGAGCGACCGCAGTGAATTACTTCATGAACAAGTCTAGAGGGCTCGGCTTGGAGGTCGCTCGTCTGAGGAAAGCCATAGCCGACCGGGACTGGTGGGTAATCAAGACGAACTGGTCGATCTCGGATGCCTCTAGCGGGCGATCGGCGTCGGAGTCTTTTCTTTGTGAGGCCGTTGTTGAGAAAGAGTTGGAGATCCGTAGGTTGAAGCTGGTGCTAGGCACTGGTTTGATCGAGGAGGCGAGCAATTCGGTATTAGGACCATCTCCGACCTTTCTATTGGAGGGGGCCCTGCCTGATGATGTGGAAAGCTCAGTTGCGGGAGAGCCTTCCCCGGTCTGGCCGACCGGACGTGAGAAGGAAATCGAAGGAAGCGCCGAATTTGAGTTTTAAGCCGAGCATGAGTGATTTGTAAGCTTTTCCTTGTATTAGTGCCGTCGTTACTGGCGCGCAATGAGTAATAATAAAAAAAACTCCCGACTTCTTTAACCTTGACAATTTCATTGAGTGAGGATTGTTGCCCAGCTCGGCCTTGCAAGGGTTCGCCGTCGTGGGGGAAAGACCATACGGTGACTTTTGGACAGGCAACGCATAATTAGTGGCGTTTCGCCTCCCGATAAGCAATAATGGCGATGTTTCGCCTTCCGATAAGCATTAATGGCGACGTTTTGCCTCTCGTCGTTTGGGCTTCCCAGACGCAATAACTGCGCTTCTGAGGGGGCTATATAACCCCCATCCCTTCCTTGTTGGTTGTCAAGAATTGGGATTGGCTCACCTGCCATACGATTCGGGTGACTGCCGAAGGCGGGCGCCCTAGGATTAGAACTTTAGCCCGAGGGTTCCGGATTGGTGGTGCACCAATCACCCTCAAACAATTTGGGGTTTCGGCCTTGAGGGCCATGAAACCCCGGGTTGTTCGTTGGTGAGTGGTGGGCCACTCTATTGATTCGGAAGCTCAGAGAGAGCCCTGAGTCGGTGGCTCCCCTGCCGCCCTCGAACAATTCGGGGTTTTGGCATTTGAAAGCTGCAAACCCCGAGTTGCTCGCGGGTGAGAGGAGGGTCAACCAACGACTCGAAGCTCAGGGCATTTGCCGAAGACGGGCGCCCTAAACCTTAATGGAAACTTTTTTGAAATGGTCTTGGTTGAAGGTCGCTGCCGAGCGTGATGGTCTAGTGGTTTTGAAGAAAACTACGGCCTTGCTCGGGGTCGACGACAAGCCCCCTTTCTTGTGCTCAGAAAGACGGTACGGGTGTAGCTGGCGGTTGCCGCCGTGCGCATAGATTGATGGGCTTGAAGAAGCCCAAACCATGCTCGGGGAAGATGCCAAGCCCCCACACCGAGGAGAAAGCTGATAATGGGCGTAGCTGAAGGCCGTCGCTGAGCGTATCAGCCGAGTGGCCTTGAAAAAAGCCACGGCCTTGCTCAGGGGTCGATGCCGAGCCCCCACACCTATTCTCAAGAAGACGGTACGGGTGTAGCTGGCAGTTGCTGCCGTGCGCATAGGTTGATGGGCTTGAAGAAGCCCAAACCATGCTCGGGGTAGATGCCGAGCCCCCACACCGGGGAGAAAGCCGGTAATGGGCGTAGCTGAAGGTCGTCACCGAGCGTATCGGTCGAGTGGCTTTGAAGAAAGCCACAACCTTGCTCGGGGTCGACGCCGAGCCCCCACACTTGTTCTCAGGAAGACGGTATGGGTGTAGCTGGCGGTTGCCGCAGTGCGCATAGGTTGATGGGTTTGAAAAAGCCCAAACTATGCTAGAGCAGATGCTGAGCCCCCACACCGGCGAGAAAGCCGATAATGGGCATAGCTGAAGGTCATCGCCGAGCATATCGGTCGAGTGGCTTTGAAGAAAGCCACGACCTTGCTCAGGGTCGACACCGAGCCCCCACACTTGTTCTCAGGAAGACGGTATGGGTGTAGCTGGCGGTTGCCACCGTGCGCATAGATTAATGGGCTTGAAGAAGCCCAAACCATGCTCGAGGCAGATGCCGAGCCACCACACCGGGGAGAAAGCCGGTAATGGGCATAGCTGAAGATCGTCGCCGAGCATATCGGTCGAGTGGCTTTGAAGAAAGCCACGGCATTGCTCGGGGTCGATGCTGAGCCCCCACACTTGTTCTCAGGAAGACGGTACGGGTGTAGCTGACGGTTGCGGCCGTGTGCATTGGTTGATGGGCTTGAAGAAGCCCAAACCATGCTCGGGGACAGATGTCGAGCCCCCACACTGGGAAGAAAGCCGGTAATGGGAGTAGCTGAAGGTTGTCGCCGAGCATATCGGTCGAGTGGCTTTAAATAAAGCAACGGCCTTGCTCGGGGTCGACGCCGAGCCCCCACACTTGTTCTCATAAAGACGGTACGGGTGTAGCTGGCAGTTGCCGCCGTGCACATGGGTTGATGGGTTTGAAGAAGCCCAAATCATGCTCGGGGCAGATGCCGAGCTCCCACACCGGGGAGAAAGCCGGTAATGGGCGTAGCTGAAGGTCGTCGCCGTGCATATCGGTCGAGTGGCTTTGAAGAAAGCCATGGCCTTGCTCGAGGTCGACATCGAGCCCCCACACTTATTCTCAGGAAGACGGTACGGGTGTAGCTGGTGGTTGTCACCGTGCGCATAAGTTGATGTGCTTGAAGAAGCCTAAATCATGCTTGGGACAGATGCCGAGCCCCCACACCGGGGAGAAAGCCGGT
This sequence comes from Hemerocallis citrina, assembly GCA_017893485.1. Lineage (NCBI taxonomy): Eukaryota > Viridiplantae > Streptophyta > Magnoliopsida > Asparagales > Asphodelaceae > Hemerocallis > Hemerocallis citrina. Next base: position 40,250,309 of record CM030366.1, read on the forward strand.
AATGGGCATAGCAGAAGGTTGTCGCCGAGCGTATCGGTCGAGTGGCTTTGAAGAAAGCCACGGCCTTGATCGGGGTCGATGCCGAGCCCCCACACTTGTTCTCAGAAGATGGTACGGGTGTAGCTCGTGGTTGCCACCGTGTGCATAGGTTGATGGGCTTGAAGAAGCCCAAACCATGCTCGGGCCAGATGCCGAGCCCCCACACCGGGGAGAAAAACGGTAATGGGCGTAGCTGAAGGTCGTCGCCGAGCGTATCGATCGAGTGGTTTTGAAGAAAGCCACGGCCTTGCTCGGGGTCGACGCCGAACCCCCACACTGGTTTTCAGGAAGACGGCTATGGCATAGTTTCTTGTGGCTCGCTGTACCATCCGAATGCCGAGGCCTAAGTTTGTAAGGGAAGTTTTTTGTGGCTCGCGGTACTATCCGAATGCCGGGCCCTAAGCTTGTAAGGGAAGATTTTTGTGGCTCGCGTTTTCTTTCGAGGGCCGAGCCCTAAGCTTATTTTCAATGAGAACTAATATGAAGCCAAAACCTGTTTTAAGAAAGTTGGCATAATTACAACATAATTGAACTTTGCTAAAAACAAGGCACGACGTGCCGACTACATCCTTCATAATTTACATGGGCTGTACAGGCTAACCCTCCCCTTCTAGGAATTTGATGAGGTGGTCTGCATTCCAGGGCCTTTTGACAGCCTTGCCCTCTGGGTTGGTTAGGCGGTACGTACCCGGGCGTACGACCCCAGATACCTTGTATGGGCCCTCCCAGTTTGGGTCCAGATTCCTTTTTTGGCCGAGGTTGGATACCGCCAGCTTCCAGAGGACGAGGTTTCCGAGCTTGATGTCAGTGGGATGCACCTTTTTATTGTAGAACCTTTCGATTCTCTGTTGGTAGGTGTTCCTTCTAATGGCGGACTTCTCCCTAACCTCGTTAATGAGATCCAGGTCAGCACGTAGCTGTGCAGAGTTGCTTGCTTCATCGAAGGCCATGATCCGGGGCGAAGGGATCCCGATCTCCAGGGGAATGACGGCCTCTGCGTTGTATGTCAGATTAAATGGCGACTCTCTCGTGGGGATTCTCTTTGTCGTTCGGTGGGCCCAGAGAACGCCTGGCAGCTCATCGACCCCTAACCCTTTGGAAGAGTTATCGAGTTATTTCTTGAGACCATCAAGGATTTGGCAGTTCGCGTTCTCGGCCTAACCGTTCGACTGCGGGTGGCATACTGAAGAAAAACGCTGCTGGATCCCGAGATCCTCACAGAACCTTCAGAAATGTTTACCCGTGAACTGAGTCCCATTGTCTGTAATGAGCACCTGTGGGATCCCGAACCGGTAGACGATGTATTTCCAGAAAAACTGTTGGGTCTGCTGCTCGGTTATCGTGGCCAGTGGCTCGGCCTCGATCCACTTCGTGAAGTAGTCGATTGCCACTATGAGGAACTTTCGTTGGCCCATCGCCCTCGGAAATGGGCCTACCAGATCCATCCCCCACATCGCAAAGGGGGTCGGACTGGCCATGGAATGGAGGTTCGCTTGCGGAGCCCTTTTCACAGGGGAGAACCGTTGATAGGGGTCACACTTCTTGACCAAGGTGAGGGCGTCTTGTAGCATCGTGGGCCAGTAGTACCCGTGATTCAAAGCTGTTCGCCCGAGCGAGTGGCTCCCCATATGGCACCCGCCGATTCCCTCATGCAGCTCCTTGATAGCATACTTTGCTTCGTCGGGGGTTAGGCAGCGGAGGTAGGGTCTTCCGTCCATCGTTGTGTATGACCTTCTGAGAAGGGTCTCGTTGATCATGGCGAACCTTTCTGAACGGACCCTGACCCGTCTTGCCTCAGCCCGATCTTTGGGGAGCTCTCCCTTGATTAGAAACTTCTTGATATGAGTGGTCCAGTCGTCAGGAAGAGCTCTGTCTTCAATGCAGAGAGTCTCGGGGAAGTCAGTACTCGATTTTAGGAGTACTTCGATCAGGACGGTGCGATCGAGTCCCTCGAAGGACGAGGAAGCTAACTTCGATAGAGCGCCGGCCTGGGCGTTCTGCTCCCTGGGGATTCTTAAGACTGCCGACTCGTCGAAGGATGTCAATAGCCGTTGGACTATGTCCATGTACTTGATCATCTGATCGTCACGGGCCTCGTACTCTCTGGTGATCTGGTTGACCATGAGCTGAAAGTCACTGAAGGCCCTGATCTGTCTGGCGCTGGCCTGATGCGCCAGGGTGAGCCCAACGATCATGGCCTCGTACTCAGCCTCGTTGTTAGAGGCCGAAAAGTTGAGGCGGGGGCAATATTGAAGGAGGAAACCGTCAGGACCCCCAAGAATGATACCCGCACCACTCCCCGCTTCGCAGAAGGAGGCATCGACGTAAACTTCCCACGTCTAGTCGGCCTCCTTACTTTTGGGTTGCTCGGATATTGTGCATTCCTTGATGAACTCGACGAGGGCCTGCCCTTTGATGGCCGTTCTTGGCTAATAGCCGATGTCGTATTGACTGAGCTCGACCGACCATTTGACCAATCGCCGGGAGCTTTCGGGCTTGTAAAGCACGGCCTTTAGAGGTTGGTCCATGAGCACCTGAACTGAATGCGCTTGAAAATAGGGACAGAGCTTCCGTGTGGCCATGACCAAGGCGTATGCTACCTTCTCCATTCGAGAATATCTTGTTTCGGCGGCGAGCAGAACCTTGCTCACATAGTACAGAGGTTTTTGGACTCCTTCCTCTTCTCGAACGAGGACAGTGCTGAGCACATTTTCTGAAGTCAAAAGGTAAAGCCATAGGGGCTCACCTGGTTCGGGCTTGCTGAGGAGAGGAGGGTTGGCGAGGTACTCTTTCAATTGGGCGAATGCCTCTTGCTGCTGAGTACCCCACTCGAATCCTCCGGTTCCGCGCAGAGCCTTAAAGAATGGCAGGGACTTCTCTCTGGACTTAGAGAGGAAACGGCCAATGGCCGCCAGTCTTCCCGTGAGGCTCTGGACTTCTTTGATGTTTCTGGGAGGGGCCATGTCTATTATGGCCTGGATTTTTTCTGGATTCGCCTTGATGCCACACTGGATGACGATGAACCCGAGGAATTTTTTCGAGGAGACGCCGAATGCACACTTCGCCGGATTGAGTCTCATATTGTGGGTCCGAAGGACCCCGAAGGCCTCTTCTAGGTTGGCGACATGATCCTGTCCCTGCCGGCTCTTGACGAGCATGTCGTCGACGTATACCTCCATGTTGCGCCCAATTTAATCATTGAAGACTCGGTTGACGAGCCTCTGATAAGTAGCACCGGCGTTCTTCAGCTCGAAGGGCATAACCCTGTAGTAAATAAAGACCTTGGTCCGTGACGAAGGACGTCTTGGCAATATCGGGAGGGAACATTCGGATCTAGTTGTAGCCTGAGAAGGCATCCATGAAGAAAAGGAGCTTGTGACCCGATGTAGCGTCGATCAGAGCGTCGATGCTGGGGAGAGGGAATGGATCTTTAGGGCATGCCTTGTTGAGGCCGGTGAAGTCTATGCAGGTCCTCCAGCCCCCGCTCGCCTTTTTGACCATCACGACATTCGCCAGCCACTCAGGGTAGCTGACCTCCTGTATGAAACGAGCGGACAAAAGTTTGTCCACCTCCGCTTTCACCACCTGCTGCCGCTCCGGAGCGAACTTACGTCGCTTCTGGACGATCGGCTTCGAGCCGGGGGTCATGCTGAGTTTGTGCATGATGAGGTCCTCAGAGATACCAGGCATATCAGAGGGCTTCCAGGCGAAGAGGTCGACATTGTAGCGAACACAGTCGATCAGGGAAGATTTGAGGTTGGGAGCGAGGGAGCAGCTCACTCGAAAACACTTTGACGCGTCCCCTGTCTCGAACGAAACTTCTTCTAACTCGTCTGCCAGTTCAGGTTCTGGCTGGGTTCTTTCGGGCTGCAGCTCGGCGGCATCCAGGGGGAACACACCACCCCCGATTGCCGTCATATAGCACGATCGTGCCGTTCTTGGTTCCCTTGGACAACTCCGACACCTGACTTGGTAGGGAATTTCAGCTTTTGGTGGTAGGCCAAGGGAACCGCCTGGAGGGAGCAGAGCCCGGGGCAGCCGAGGATGGCGTTGTAGGCTGCCTTGACGTTTACAACCATGAAGTCCATCGACTCGGTTCGCCAGTGAGGGGTCGTACCGGCGGTGACATCAAAGGTCATGATCCCTTCGATTGGCACCGGAATGCCGGAGAACCGGTGCAGGGTGTACCCGGCTGGCTTCAGCTTATCCCGGAAGAGCTTTAGGTTCTCGAATGCCTCTAGGAAGAGGATGTTTACCGAGCTCCCGTTGTCCATGATGATGCGACGGGCCTCGAAGTTTTCCATGTTGAGGCTGATGACGAGCGCATCGCAGTGCGGGAGCCGAACTCCCTCCAGGTCTTCCCCGGAGAAGGAGACAGGGAGTTGCTGGATCTAGGGGGAGAGGGGGCCCTGGACGGCATTGACCCTTCGGATGAATGCCTTGTGGGAAGAGTTAGACTCCCCTCCCATAGGCCCTCCATGGACGCAATACAAGATGCCTTGGCCCTCGGGTTCTTCAGGCTCGGGGTTCAGCTCGGGACGCTGTCAGGGCACTCGAGGAGGAGGGGAAGGCCTCCGATTCCTCGACTCTTTGGTCCCGGGTGTCCTCCCGTCTGAACTCCCGTAGGTACCCTAGTTGGATGAGGGCCTCGATCTCGTCCTTCAGGGCGCGGCAATGGTCAGTGTCATGCCCGTTATCTCGGTGGAAGCAGCAGTAGAACCACTGGTCCCTCTTTTTGTTGTTGGTCGGTCGAGGAGGAAATTGGACGAGGTCCCTATCTTCGATCGCTAAGAGGATGGTTGATACGTTTTGCATCAGCGGAGTGTACCTCTCGAAGCGGGGGACCGGGGGGACCCTTTTCGTGACGCCCCCGTCTCTTGGGACCTTCTTTGCCGGCTCCGCCTCTTCGGCCTTGCATTTCCCCTTTCAGGGAATTTCTTTGGAGTCCTCTGGATTCAGGGCCTCCTCGGCCCGGATGTACTTTTCGACCTGATTGAGGAGGTCAGGAAAATCTATCGGAGGCTTCTTCGCCAGAGAAGCCTTCAGCTGACCGTGCCAGACGTTGTGCGGAAATGCTGCCGAGACGACCCCTGGGTCGAGGGAGGAGACCAACCTCGCCTCAGTGGTGAACCTTCGGACGAACAGCCAGAGCGACTCCCCTTCTTTCTGTCGGAGGCCCAGTAGGGACACACTCGTCCTTTCGGCCTTTCGGCTGGTCACGAAGTGGGCGAGGAAGTTGCCCTCCAGTTGGTCGAAAGGGTAGATGGAGCTGGGAGTGAGCTTGGAGAACCATTACCGAGCCGGACCCCGGAGAGTGGCGGGAAAGACACGGCACAGGAGGGGATCCGATGCACTGTGAATCATCATGAGGGTCTTGAAGCCCTCCATGTGATCAGCAGGATCACCCTCAACGTCATAAGTCTCGAATTGTGGGGGGCAGAAATTTCGGGGTATTTCTGCCTGCAAGATGGCAGTGGAGAAAGGAGGTCGGGTGGGCCTGTGGCCCTGGGCCGGCCTCGGGCCACTGTCGCCGAAGTGGTCGAGGCGGTCTTCCATTTCTTGGAGGTGTTTCAAGACATCATCATCATACTCTGGCGGGACTGTCGGGCTGCGGGATGCGTTGGCCTCGACATCCGAACGCGATCGAGAGCGGCGGACCGTCTCGTCGACAGGGGTCCCCCGGATAGCCTCCATTATCTCTTTCCGGAAGTCCTGGAACTCTTTGTGGGTGACCGGGGCTCGTTCAGCCTGGCTGCGTTGGACCGGTGGCCTCCGGCCGACGCGGCTGAGTGCCGGCTTCCGTCCTTGGAGCGGAGGTCTGGGATGGTTCGGGACCGAGTTGGAAGTGGCCCCTCCCTTTTTCTGGCTTGCTTTTCGATTCCGGATGACCCCGCGTAGGTCGGGTACGACCGAACGAGAGGCACTCGACTGGTGTCCGCAGGCTAATCCCTAGGTTGTTGGATCCATGAGCATCGGCGGGGACGTCCTGAGGAGGGGTGTCCTGGCGACGCGCAGAGGTGACGGCTCTCCTGGCCTTGGGTGCCATGTGAGCTCGGACGGACGGGATACCGTTGACGGCTGAGCTCGGGCCGGCGTCGGCACTAAAGTTTCCACAGACGGCGCCAACCTGAGGAGGTTTTTTTTTGGGGGGTGTAGCTGCACCAGGTGTGAGTTCTTCTCGATTTGTATTTTTGCGGAAGCTTTGGTGCGGACGGTGGCCCCGACCCTCAGTCGGGGGAACGGCTCGGTAGTAGGCGGGAGTGAGGTGGAGATGGGAGGCTCGGCTCGGATCCCAAGGTCTCATGTACCTGCACTCGGTCTAGAAACACCGGGGTTGGTCCCGGTGGCAGACCCTCCGACGATCTAGTCAGCTACTGAAAGAGAGTAACAGTAACTAGGGTTTGAGAGGGGAAAGATTCATTACCTTGTGAAGGGGTAGAGGGTCTGGTATTTATAGAAGGCCCCAACCGGGTCTGGACCTGTTTGGGGCCGGGTCTGGACCCGGTTGTCCGTGGGCCTGGAATGACGGAAGCCCAAGCGGTATAGGGCTGACGTGGCACGGGCTCAGGGTGGTTTAGGGCTGACGTGGCGGACGCCTGGGTGGTTTCCAGGCTGACGTGGCAGACCCGGATGATTCGGCGGTGAACGTTCCTTGAAGGGATCCTGTGGCCCAGGAGGGGCCACGTAATCTGACCCGTATCAACTAGTATCATCACCTAGCTTTAACATCAAATGAAAATATCAAAGTTAACAACCAAAACTGACTGAAGTTTGATTACATAATAATGTAATTGAACTACACTTCCTTTTTCCTAGATCACCAAATTGCTCACAGTTTAGTATCATAAACCAGATTTAAGATTGTATGAAAACATTATTAGTTAACCAAATCTGAGATGCATTGACACCAAGTTTAAATTATTATAGACGTAGTAAGGTGAAATATCCGGTATAATAGTAGCTGAATATGGCACCAGTACGTGTAATTCCATGAAGATACGGAAAATACAAAATACTAATATGGTTATGTTATGGAATTTATTTGCATGCTATTTCTCCTCAATGTTGTGCTTGAACATCTTGAAAGAAATATATCTTAATGAAGAAAGAATAAGAAAAACTACCACAAACTCATCTAAACACTAGAAATAAGAAGGCAAACTCCGGCGTTTGTTTTGCCCATTTCTGGCATTTATAAACGCCGGGGTTGGTTCCCCCGGCACTTCGAAAAGCGCCGCCGTAAACGTCGTGCTTTCCCCCGTCAGGGGTTGCGGAACACTTTTCCCGGCGTTTTCAAATGCCGGGTACTGGCGTTTCTAAAACGCCAGGGTATGTTGATTTTATTTTTTAATTTTTTTTCCCTTTAAAAGACCTATACCAGCGTTTGAAAACGCCGGGGTAAGTATTAAATTTAATTTAATTTTAATATTATTTTTTTTTTTAAGAAAACAATTGTGTGGTAGTTGTTTTTTGTCCATTTTATCAAATCAAATACCTGTAATTCAAACCAGAATCATTTTCCAAAATTCATTCTAATATTTTTCACAAATCTATTAATCAAATATAATAAACAATATATAAATACATCACAACACAAATTCATTCCAATAATCAAGCATAATAACTTAAATTATGTTCGGTGTAGCAGCATTACAAGCTCTTGAGTTCAGGTTTTCTAGTAGACGCACTAGAGTAATTTACAACATAAATGACAACCATACAATAGATAGAGGGCATTAATTGTTAAGAGTAAATTGAGTATGCTCCTAGTTAAAGTTAGGCCAAGAGCCAGAAGTTCTTCTGCCATCTAGTGCTAACCAAGTAGCCACCAACTCCTCTACTCTGTTTCCTTACTGCAAGAGTCAAGCACTCTGTTTTGTTGATGCATTGCTCCACAAAATCTTCACTGCTGCTCCTAAACAAACTGCGAGGTTTTTGAACAAGAGATTAAACAATCAAACTTCCAAACTTGTTGGTGATTAAATTGGAGATTTGTGTAATGGTCAAATCTTACCAAGAAAAAAATAGGGAGGGTTTGCCCTGACTTAGGATCAAAACAGAGGCCTCCGGCTTTTCAACTTGGCTGGACACAGTTGCCAGCTTTGGCCTTTGAATCACCAGTGCTTCCACCTCCACCTGAATAAACATTCCACCAAAGTTTATAGCAAAATTAGAATAGTCTCTAAACTCGGGTAGCTTTAAAAGTAGACCTTAAAATCTACAATCAACCCATCAATCAATCTCATAGCATCAAGTAGTAGCTTTATGTACTGTAGCCTAAAACATGCAAAGTAGACCTTAAAATGTTACAATCAACCCATCAAACAATCTCATACAATCAACCCATCAAAAAATATCAATGTACTTAATTATTTAGAATTCAAAATTCTCAGCAAAGCATACACAGAAAATGTAAACTGCAGTATACATTTGCACAGTACTGTGCAAATAGATCTCTTCATTAAGTTAATAGATCTCTTCATTAACTGTAGCTTGATAAATGGTAGTTTAATAGATCTCTTCATTAAGTTAAGTGTACATCTCTATATACATGATTGATTGTGTACGATTGCTTTATACACATTGCACAAGCAAAAAATTAGTGATATATATTGAAACTGAAGTAGTTGCAAGTAGACTGTGATGAAATTATAGTATCTGGAGCTATCACAAGTCTGCAATCATTTGGGTTATAGAAGTATGTTAGAGTTGTAACTCTGTTGGTCCATTATTCTGGCACTTGGAAGTAAATTTTGGTAGTTTCTATGTGAATAGTATCGCGAGTGTATAAGGACGCTATTTTCAGCATTATGTTAGTATTTTTCGAGATTGTGAACTAATTAGGTTCAGGTCTATGGCTCATACATACGATTAAAGCACCCTATTAAAAAGATGATCAAACTGATACCTAAATGCCAAATTTTGGACTACTCCATAACAATGATATCTTGTATTCTTGGCAGATTTCTACAATATTATGTATTGTATATATATGATATCCATACAGAAGAACCAAACTCCGACTAGAATAAAAAACAAAAGCCACAATTCTCATGAAAAATGATTCCATACACAGTTTGTCTGAAATTGACCCTCGACAGCCATTCAACATTATAGTATCTGGCCGTTTTGGATTGATGCATTATTATTTATTGCCATTTTTGCTATATACAATTATACAATTTGGATTGCTCGTTGGTTCTGTCTCCACCTACATTATTCTAGGACGGGTTTGGTTTGATATGCCTCCAACTTTGATTAGCTGCAGTATGTTGCAGAAACTACCAAGCAAATAGATTTGTCTACAGGTGAATATAACCTGACACTGATTAATACTTGTATACTTTTCTTTTTTCTCTAGTCAATAACATATGAATATAATCTGATCTTTCTAGTGTTTTCCTAATAGTACTGGAAATGAAACTGCGTCTAACTGTAGGTGTAGTTGCATCTGCAATTATAGCGAACTCAATATGCATTTTATCCAACTTACATTAGTTACAGTTATTACGGGGCATTATCAAAGCTGAAAAGACTGACACAACATATAAATTTTGTTGTTTAATACACCGTTTCTTACTACTTCTCCCAAAAAAAACTACAGTTTATATCATCTGTTCAGCGTGATATTTAACAATGACGTTGTCTTTTGTTACAAAATTACATATATATTACCAGATGTTGTAATACCTTTGTTGGAGAAGCTCCTCTCTATTTTTTGGATGAAAAGAAACACAAGAAATAGAGTTAGTTCTACTGAGAAAAATACATGTTTCGATATATCTGAAAAATCCAATGTCATGAAATTTGTTTCAAGAAACATGTCGTTCAATACCTTGATAAAAATGGCTTCAAATGTTGCTATCATGGAAATTTAGCATTGCACAAATATGTGGATGAAGAACATAGACATCTACACTGCAGTTGGCTCTTGGCTGTAAATATAGGGGAACTCTTGGGGTGTTTTAAGTGATATGGGGTATATTGGCTTTAAAAGCCTAGCATAGGAAGCAACTACAAGTCCTGGTATATTGGTATATAATTGGTGGTTCCTATCAACTATGGAATAATTTCAACTTCTGTTGTCTCTAATACTTTTAAAAAAGAATACCTGAACTGAAAATAAGTCCTGAGAAAGAATAAACATTTAAAAAAGAATAATGAACTTAGACAAGTCTTGTAAAATGAGGGAACGACTTAAAGATTTAAGAAGGGTAGCAGATATATCATCTGTTCCATAACTGAGATAACTTTAAGTGTGAGAATTTTTTGCCAGTTCAAAGGAATGGATTTCATATCTAGCATTTGAATGCATTTTGTGAAGATTACCCCTCAAGATATGTACATTCCATAATTTCTCTACTGATTTCCCCACCAATATACTGAGATCCCCTTTTGACAAGCCTAACAAATATGAGAAAATTCAAGAATTCCTATCGCATTAAGCTTAAAAGAAATTCTAGCATAAAGTTGTAACTACTTACCTGACAATGTACCACACATATTTTTTTTACCCCAAGCAGACCATCACTTCCCAGAAAATGTTAAGAAGCATAACAAAAGACCACAACCACACCCATTTTAGGAAAATCGAGACTAGCAAAGCCCAGAAGCACACGAAATTCTAATGAACTTCCTTATGAAAAGTTTATCTGTACATTTGCTTTTATGATCATTAATATAGCCTACCAAAGTCTAACTATGCACAAATATTTTTTGGACTCTCAAACTCTTAGACCATTCCATAGTAGCATTTAGCTCTAAAATGACCAAATTACACTAATATACAAGCTTCAATGAAAAAAGACTTACAAAGGCAGATCAGGTCCATCGCCATCGTTATCCCAATCTTTGCCACTATTATCGCTCCTTGCCACGTGCATCTCTTGCTTCTGCTTCCAACTCTCCATCCTCTCCTTCCACACCACGCTTCCATACCCATAAGCTGCAAGATCCTTCGATGGATCCATAGATCTAGGATGCACTGCAAAATATACCGTACCCAAAAAATTAGTACAAGCCCAATTACAAACGAAACAAGAACTTGGTCGATCAAATTCAACCAACGAACTAATCTCGCTACCTGGAACGCTGGGATCTACATAGGGAGCAAAAAGATGAATGTTCTTATTAGCCCTAATTTCGTCCCTTCATGTAATTGAAACAAAACTGACTTGAAAATAGCGATGGAAACCCTGGATCTAAGACGATCCGTACCTGGTTCTTGAATTTTGATAGATCAAAATCGATTTCAATTGAATCGATCGGTAGAGGATTTTGGGGAAGATGGTGATGGCGACGTGGGGTCACGGCGATGCAGTGCGGCGATCAATGACGACGGAGGACGGCGACGACGACGGTGTGTGCGAGACCGACAACGAAGACGACGAAGGATCTTCTTGATCGATCGGCTTGATTGATCGGTGCGAAATTGAAGAGCAGAAGTTATAGGGTTTCGGGGCGCAAGGTTTGGGCGCGAAACCTGAAAGAGAGAGAGGGGGAAGCCGGCAATAATCGGGGGTGTGGGGTTTATTAGATAGGATATATCCTCGACTTTTTAAAGCGCCAGGGTTTGAAAATAGCCCGGCATTTATTAACAAACATCGGAGTTTCTTTGGACCTCGCTGGCGTTTTTATAAAAACACCAGGAAATGTCCCGGCGAAATACCCAAATGTCGGAGTTGTTTCGCCGGGTATCCCAATATCTTTTGTAGTAAAAGAAATCAAAGATATTTGTGACAATTTGCTCTATCCTAAATGGCTTATGACACTTAGGGATTGATTAGTGCGTCCATCTATGAAAGACACAAAATAGTAAAGATTTATTTACCTTTATGGATTAGATTATTAAGTATGGTATGCCTAAATTAAGGTCTGTTTCAGTTTAGCCAAAATCTTACCCCTAGTTATTGAGATGATCAAGAGTACAAATAATGAAATAATCAAGAGTACAAATAATGAAATAATTCATCCTCTCCAACTATTTCATAATCTCAACCATAGTTTTTTTTCTCACAAACCCAAATTCTCAAATTCTCAAATTCATATATAGGGTTTGAGAGATGGAGGAAGATGATGGGGATCAGAGTGATGGCGCGGGAACGGCGAGAGCGACTGCAACGGTGATGTGGGGGGTCGGTGGTCGGGGCTAGGGTTAGTGAGAGAGACACGGGGGCTAGGAAGGTAACGGGCGACACAGTGGCCGGGGCTAGGGTTTGTGAGAGAGAGGAGTGGGGACTAGGCAACATGGGGAGGGGGAATGGGGGGAACGATGACGGTGAAGGTCGACGACGGCGAGGAGGGTTCGGGGGGGGGGGGGATTTGGGATTTGGGATATAATATTAACATAGCAGGCATTTTTTTTATGAAACACCGGTATAGCCACACCTCTACGCCGGCATTTTTTAAGAAACGCCGGAATAGGAGGGGTGGGTTTCTGTTTATTTGTAACCAGAGGGTTCTACCCCGGCGTTTCTACCCAAACGCCGGGGTAGCATCATTTTGTTGTAGTAGGAGATAGAAGTGGTTACTTTCTTAGAGACAAAGAGTTTAAGGTGGCACTTTAGATAATTATGAACTCCTCCATGTTGGGTCACTATGGCAACCCAGTATGAAAAACTTGTTTTGGAAAGTTGGGCTTAAAAGAGACCCAACATCTTTTTTACAGGCCTATATTTGGTGAAATTTACCGTTTTACCCCCCAAGAGCTTTAGGATTCTTTCCTGATTTGAACGGACCTGATTTGAATCTATTTTTACCCATATCACAACCCCCCTACTCTTGAATACTGAGTTTCGCCACCTTCGAGGGGTAGTTTTCCCGTTTAGAATTGTTTACATAACTTATCGGTGTTTTCGGGAATGTATGAATCTTGCTCGAGTTTGTAACGGAGTTGTTCTGACTTTATAAAGTACCCATAATTATTTTTAGAATTTTCTGGATATTTTGTGATTTTTCCAGAATTATTAGAATTTTTTGTATTTTAAATTATTTTTTCAGATTTTTAATGAATTTCCCAATTTTTGTAATTAATTTTGAATTTTTAATTAAATAGTCTAAATTTATAATTATTTTTTGGAATATTTTAATATATTTCTTAATTGATAATTATTTTAATGAATTTTTACTTAATTAATCCAAATTTTTAATCTTTAAATTTTTTTAATTATTTAATCTGAATTAATAATTAAATAAAGAAAATACATAAACCATTTAATCGTCTGTGATGACGTGGCATGATCTGGACTGTTGATAAAGTGAGCATGCTTATCAAAATGATCAGACATCTCATGTAGGGTGTTTTGGTCGGTATCACACTTGCTTGGTGGCTACCACCGAGTAGATGTGGCATCCAACGTGGCGGACGTTGACTGGTCTTTTTTTTAATAAATAATCTCCTTAGTCTTTTTTTTAAAATTTTTGAAGCTGACACCTGCGACGCTCGTGCTTCTCTTTCCTCATCTTTTTATTCTCTTTTTTTTGGGCACATGCTTTTTGAAGCTTGGTTTTAAAAAGAAATATTGCACCAGTGTTAAAAAGAAATATTGCACCGGGTAAGGGGGTTGCTCGGGATCGAACCCCTGACGATTAGGTTGGGAGGTAAGTGACTCAACCACTAAGCTATCTTTTTGTCTTATAGAAGCTTCACATCACATCCTATTTATCTTGGATATGCCTTTTGGAGAGATCTAATGGTTAAAAACCACTATTTACTTCATTTTGGTTGGTGCATGCACTCCCCAACGTGTGACCCCGGGGAGGGAGTCTTGTCCGGTGCTTTTCCCATTTAGCTTCACCTCTGAGAGCTTCAAAGAGGAGCTTCTTCACCGAGAAGTTTAAGAAGAGGAGCTTCGCTACAGAGGGGGCTTAAGAAGAGGAGCTTCACCAGGCTCTAGGGAAGAGCTGTTCGGGAGGCGAGCATTAGGAGCAGCATTAGTGATGAGTCGAGCACCGAACACGCTGTGGAAGAAGAAGACCGCTCGGAAGACGACTTAGAGGAACAACATAGCTACGCCCTAGGGGAGAGCTGTTCAGGAGGCAAGTTTTGGGAGCAGCTTTAGACTAATTGAGCTCTGAACTTGTTGTGGAAGAAGAAGACCGCTCGGGAGATAAGCAGAGTACTAAACTCATTATATAGGGTGAATGAGTGGTTGAGGGGAGCTCGGATGACGAGCATTGTCCCCAAGGAGCTAAGAAGAGAAGCTTCGCCACCGAGGAGCTTCGCCACAAAGGAGGTACAAGGAGGAGCTTCGCCCCGGAGGAGCTAAGAAGAGAAGCTTCGCTCCAGATGGGCTAAGAAGAGGAGCTTCACTACAAAGGTGGTATGAATAGGTGCTTCACCCCCGAGTAGCTAAGAAGAGAAGCTTCACCACCACGGAGCTACTAAGAGGAGTTTCACCATGGAGGAACCTCGAAGAGGAGCTTCGCCGCCAAGGAGCTAAGAAGAGAAGCTTCGCTCATGAGGAGTTATGAAGAGAAACTTCACCACGGAAAAGCTTGGCCAGGCTCTAGGAGAGAGACACTTGGGAGCCGAGTTTAGGGAGAAGCTCTAGGGATGAGTTGAGCTACAAACTTGCTATAGAAGAAGAAGGTTGCTCGGGAGGTGAGCAGAGTATCAAACTCGCTGTGTGTAGTCAATTAGCCATTTGAGAGGCTCGGGTGGTGAGCAGAGCACCGAAATCATTATATTGTGTGAATGAGTTATTGGAGGGGCTTGAGCAAGGAGCAGAGCACCAAACTCATTGTATGAAGCAATGAGCAATTGGGGGAGCTCAGAAGAAGAGTTGATAACCGAACTCATTGCGTTGAGTTGTTGAGTTGTGAAGTCCATCGTATTTGCGAATGTTGTAATGACTCCATGTTCATGTTTGCTGAAAGATCATTGTATACAGCAGGGGAGGCCCTCGGAATGCCGAGATTACCCGTCTCTGCTCAAGGGTGTGAGAGGCAGAGCTTGAACTTACTTATTTACAAGAGAAACTATATTGAACAGAAGTAGAGCTTGCTTATTTGAAGAAGGCATTGGTTAAGAAGAACGTAAAGGCCAAGCACCTTGGTAATGGACAAAATGGGAAGCGTCCTCTCAGGACAGAGGCGGGTTTGCGTGATGGATGTGTCACTCTCATGGGGGCAACCATTGAGGAGGCCCCAGAGAGAAAAGCTTGGAGGTTGCCCATTTGAGGGGATCGTTCTTGTCCATTCGAGCGAAGTGTTGGTATATGCCCTAGAGGCCACTTGTGCAGTGACATTACTAGTTTACATTGCATCATGACATTAATTTCATACATGAGGCATTTATTTATTATGTTTTTATTCTGATTAAATGAACATAATAAAGTCCTTTGAATAATAGGTTTAATACCATGGGACATCAAGTGCATGACTTGATTGCGAAATCCTATTGGTTGTAATTAGAACACTATTCTTAAATGTCCTTAGTCAAGTATTATTGTGAATTAGGACAATAATAATACATAGAGACTAGTATGTGCGTAGACTGATGACCATATCTCACTGGTCATGGATATAAGATATCAAGTCTTCACATAGGTGCATATTAGAGTAATAATGTACTGGACTGACCCACCATGAAAACGTTGTGTGGATCGTCACATGAGTGTCATAAGCGGTTCTCATAGTGACCATGGTGTACGTAGTCCTTTGACTTAAATTCATTACGATTCCCTACATGAGAAGTTATATGGCTGAATGTCGTCAAACATTATCTATAATAAGGTGATTATAAAGTCAACTATTGGGTATACTACAAATCATGCAGAGGGATGTGAGTGACTTTCATAGGATCTGTCCCTTCTACATGACATGAACGATATCTAAGGGCCCCTTGATTGAGTGAGACTGCAAAATACATGGCCGTTCTCAAATGAGTCAATATGAGATATTGAGCTCATTTGTTTTAGTAGTCTACTCGGGCATCAAGAAACCAAAGATTAAACTATTCAAGGGTGACACGCTCTTACCTTGTGGTCAATTAAGATATCTGGACAAAAGAATTAGACTACATGATAACATTGGTCATAGATAGGTTATGTCAAATCACTGATATTCCCGTTACTTGAGTAGCAGTGATGTATTGTTAGATACCGCTCACTGTTTGTAACACTAGAATAGGATTTTGGTATTGTTGTCAACATAATGGGAACCTACAGGGTCACACACTTAGAATAGATCGAAATTGGTATTTAAATTCATGAGATGAATTTAATTAAGAATCCTAGTAAGACTTGGTGTAACATCCCGTATTTTTATTTTAAATAAAAAAATATATTTTTCAATTTTTGCACGTATGATGCACGTGCAAATTTTTCCATCTCTATTTTTCTTACTCTCATTTCTTATTTTTAGCATGCATGAATCTTTTTATTTAGCCTTTCTTTAAACCCATGGACCTAAGAATAGATTCTAGCTCACTAGACTAATTGATTAAATTAATTAAAAGAATGCCCACAAGACAAGCTCATTAATTAAATCTATTTTTTAGTTGTGCATGGACTCACGTTGACATGTAACAACTTTTAATACACATTTTAGAATTATAGGAATTGTATTTAATTTTGTGTATGTGTGTGTACTAGTGCACAACACGTGCACGTGCACTAGGAGTGAAGTGGGTGGCCGGTTTTGGAAGAAAGAGGGGTGGGGGTTAAGGAGATGGGGAGTTGGAAATTATTGAAAGTGAAGAGTTGAGTGAGTAATTATTAGGTGGGTGAAATTTGCATTTTAGCCCTTCACTTTGTCCTATAAATACACCATTGTTTCCTTCTCATTTCACACCTAAACTAAACAAATTAGAGAGAGGAAAAAGAAAGAGAGAAAGAGAGTGTTCTTGTGCATTGAAGGCTTGTTGGAGAGCTCTTGCTAGGAGGAGAAGGACTAGGAGTTGCTTGTTGGATCTAGGAGTTGTGTCTCATCTTCTTTGTTACAAATTCTTCATAAGAGGTGGGTGATCTTGTGAATGTAGGAGTTGCATGCTAAAATTGATAAATGAGTAGTAAAGATTGAATTGATGTGATGTATGTAGACATAATCCATGCTAAATGTGGTGTGCCATGAATGAAAGAAATTTTGTTGTGATTAAGTAACTAATTACCAACGTGATAATTAGAAAGAAGAATATTTAACAAAAAAATTAATGCCATGAATCATACTAATATGCTTGTTAATTTGTACATGTCGAATATATAATTTGTATGAAAATTGTAGAAGTAATGTTGTATTCAATATATGCCTAGATACCATGATGATTGGAAAGAGGAAAGAAAGTAAAACAAATTAAATTGTTGCCATGAAATATGTTAGTTTATGCATATTGCCTTGTTATGTTAAAATTATAATTTTTTGCATAAAAGAGCTTTTGAGATCCTCATGGACAATTAAGAGGCATGGTTGGTTCTACTACTAAACTTTAATTAGTATAAATGAGTGAAAGAACTGGTTATAATGAATACAATTCTAAATTTCAAGTTTGAGTAAAATGCAAATTTATGTGTGAAATTGAGAGAAAACCCTATTTGAAAAAAAAAAATAGAGACATGTTTGTAAAATGGATTAAAAATTCGTTGACTATTGTTTTAAAATTAATCTCAGTCCAGGAAAAAGCTATTTCAGTATACTAAAATATTGGATCGATTGAATGAACGAGTTTTGTGAAAAATAACTAATTTCAGAATAGTATGAACAAAACCACATTAATGTAATTCCTAATCAGTAATCTCACTTTGATTTATTGGCCAGGGGGTGCACCATAAGTCACTGTAGTATGCGGGAGGTTCTTGGTTCGAAACTTGTTAGACCCTTTTATTTTTGTTTTCGTTTAATTAAATCCAAAACCAGAGAACAAGTATATGGGGATTTCGGTATAGCTTTATAACACCAAGTCCACTTGGACTTAGTGGTTCTCGGTGGTGACTTTGGGCGCTTACTGTTGGTGGTTGGGCTTGGGTTCGAAACCCAGCGAGCTCATTTTTTTTTATGTTTTAATAATTTTAAGGGGTTTTAATGTGAATAAAATTTGGGAAAAATATATAATATTCCTATAAAATGATAAGAAATTTATTAAAAATAGTTTTAGAAATTTTCATGTATATTTTGAGAAATAAAAAGAGGAATTGAGATAGAAAATGAGTTAGTGATTTCAAAATTGCTTATTTGAGTATATGACATTTATTTTAGAAGTAGAGTAAAATATTCATGTGAATTGATTTCTCTTGATGAGATTATGCGCTTATTCGATTTAAGAAATACTTGGGTTGAGATATGAATTGTTTTATGAGCTTAAATTGCTAATGAGACTTAAAGTGATAAGTCTCTTGTTCATGAAAAGAAATATTGTTTTATTTTGAATTGTAAATGAATAAATGACTCATGAGTAATGTTAAGATAAGACATTGATCAAATTGAGAATAAGTCCGGTAGGGGTAAAACTAAGATAAGAAATTTTTGTACATGAAAGGTTGTAATCTAGAGTTTAGTGAGACCTCGGGTATCGGCATTATTGAATTAAAAGATTTGAGGTATATTTTTGAGATATGGCCATAGAGCTATCTCGTATTTGTGATTAAGTCCGGTAGGGGGTAAAACTAACTCTAGGTATGATAATTTATTCATGTCTTGAATATTAAGAATTAGGCACTAAGAGAAGATGTAGTAAACCTGGGCAAACATAAGTGGGGCACTCTATATAGTCGGGCGATGTACTTCGGGACTATAGACCCAGTCGGGCGATGTACTCCGGGACTGAGGTTGCTTCTATGGAGACGAGTTTTTATTTTAAATCCGGGACTATGCATAGTCGGGTGGATAGTTTTTCGTACTCCAGTGTATATACATATACCGGTGCTAGAGGGGCACTTGCGGGATGTTTGCACGACGAGGAGTCTGTATAACAGTCGGGCAGTGTACTCTGGAACTGGGATCTGTACTCGTGGAATGTCTAAACCTTGCTTTTATTACTGGAAAGTTTTCATGGCGAGAGATTGAACTCTTTTAATGTGGAGTACATAGGTGCTTGCTCTCGAACCTATGTAGTATGGGATGCATAGAATCCGAACAAGTATGCATTAGTGTCATTCTAGTATAAAATATCTACATTAGGCACTAAGGCATCGCATGCACTTACATGTTTAGAGTAATCACATTTAACACTTTATTTGCATTCAAGTTTGTGATCTGTTAAAGTATTAAGATCGTTATATTTCCGGCATAAAGAGGATGGCCGTGTATAACATTTTCGTCGGTTGTAAGCAACTAACGTGTCCACAGTTCATTATGCAGGAATTGGATCTCTCATGAAGATATAAAGTTGATATGCTGCTGTTGATTAATTACATGTTAAAGATGTTACGGATTGTATATAATTTTTCATTATTTTAATTCATGTTATCCTCCACTGTGTAATAATTGCAAAGAACTCTATTGTATTATAAAAAGTTCAAATTCCTTGCAAAATTATACGAAGTGAAGTGTAAAGATCCTATGGAACTTTGAATTCGGTCTTATTTGGAATTCGGGGTGTTACACTTGGATTCCTAACATGATTGGATAATTAATTAGATTAAATGGGCCAGGCCAGCTAAAGTTAGAAGGGTCACACACGAATCTGACCCAGGTCAGATTGTGAGCCCAACCGCCTCACCAATCTTTTAGGGTTGATTTTCTACATATATATATATATATATATACACACGATATATTTCTGTGGAAAAGACACAGGAGAAAATCCTAGTCGTCACAGAAATTGTGAAACACAGAGATCGTGAGGCACATCATCTTCCCACAGCTAGCACTGCAGCGTGAAGGAGAGCTTGATTTGATCCGTTTCATGTTGATACAGTAGAGGCACCGCAAACTTTACAGTGCGGTGATTGACATATTTTGGAAACACCAGATCCATCTTTAAGATATAACTCCTAAACACGGTTTATGGTTTCCGCATGGATCCATGGCTAAGTTTCGATATTTTGTGAAGTTTTTCCACTGTGTAATCTATGATTACACTCGAAACCTAACACGAAGGTCACCTGAATTTTTCATCTCACACTCATATGGTTCGTTGGAAAATTAGGGTCAAGGATGCTTAGCTCAAGAAGAGACTTGTTGAGCAGGAGGTGGAGATACATTGTCTGAAGCGACTTCTTGAGGGGACTTGGACCTGGAGTACATCTTGTTCCCATGATGACATAAATCTGGGGAGGTCATTTCACGAACTGGCATTACGTCCACAAGGAATCTCGAGGAACACGGGAGATACCAAAAGTGGGGTGGCCGGTTCATCAAGTGTTGCTTCATTTGAGGGGGCGGAGTTATTGTATGACCTAGAGGCCAGTTGTGTATTGACATTACTAGTTTGCATTGTATCATGATATTTATTTCATATATGAGGAATTTCATTTATTGTGTTTTTTATTATGATTAAATGAACATAATAAAATCCTTAGAGTAGTAGGTTCAATACCATGAGATATCAAGTGCATGACCTGACTGTAAGATCCTATTGGTTGTAATCAGAACACTATTTTTAAATGTCCCTAGTTAAGTATTATTGTAAATTAGAACAACAATAATATATAGAGACTAGTATGTGCATAGACTAATGGCCATATCTCACGGGTCATGGATATGAGATATCAAGTCTTCACATGGGTACATATTAGCGTAATAATGTACTTGAATGACCCACCATGAGAACGCTGCATGGACCGTTACGTGAGTGTCATAAGCATTTTTCTCACAGTGACCATGGTGTACGTAGTCCTTTGACTTGAAGTCACTATGGTTCCCTACATGAAAAGTTATATGTTTTAATGTCATCAAATGTTGCCTGTAATAAGGTGATTATAAAGTTAACTATTGGATATACTACAAATCAAGCGGAAGGATGTGAGTGACTTAGATAGGATTTGTCCCTCTTACATAACATGAGTGATATCTACGGGTCCCTTGATTGAGTGAGACTACAAAATGCATGGTCGTGCTCAAATGAGTCAATATGAGATATTGAGCTCATTTGTTTTAGTAAGTCTACCCGGACATCAAGAAATGAAGATTGAACTATACAAGGGTGAACGCTCTGTGCCTTGTGGTCAGTTAGATATCTGGACAAAAAGACTAGACTACATAGTAATTGGTCATGGATAGGCCATGTGAAATCACTAGCATTTCCGTTACTTGAGTAGCAGTAATGTATTGCTAGATACCGCTCACTATTTGTAACACTGGAATATGATTTTAGTAATACTGTCAACGTAATGGGAACCCACAGGATCACACGCTTAGAATGGATCGAAATTAGATTTAAACTTATGAGATGAATTTAATTGGGAATCTTAGGGAAGACTCGGACTCCTGAAATGGTTGGGTAATTCATTAGATTAAATGGTCCAACTAAAGTTCAAAGGCCCACACATGAATCTGGCCCTGGTCAAATTGTGAGCCCAACAAACTCATTACTCTCTTAGGATTTATTTTTTGCATCTATATGATATGTATCGGTGGAAAAAAGATAGTTAAGAAAAACCGTAGCCGTCACTAGAATTGTGTGAGAGAGAGATCGTGAGGAACATCCCTTTTCCGCAGCTAGCACCGCGACGTGAAGGAAAGCTTGATTTGATCTGTTCTTGTGGATACCGTAGAGGCACCGCAATATTGCAGTATTTTGATCGACATACTGTAGATACAGCAGATCCATCGTTAACGTATAACTTCTAAACATGATTAATGGTTTCTGCATAGATCCAAGACTAGGTTTCGATAATTTTCTGTAATTTTTTGGCTGTGTATTTAATCTGTGATATAGATTGTGCATTATTAGTATAATTAATGTGTGAGTGAGTAGATGATTTTGACTTCAATATGTTAATAAATATTCATGTTAGATGTGAAAGTAGAAATTAATGAGTTTTACGTGGGGAGAGATTCCCTAGAAATCTAATTAGTACATGCTAAATTAATCATGTAGTAGAAAAATTGGATTAATGTATGTGTAGTAGTTTTTATAATTCATAGATGGTGAGAATTTTATAAAAGGAACCCATTGGAATTAAATGCATTAAAATAGTGTAACATTTCGCAAGAATCTAGTTGGATGAGGGACAATTACTTATACAATTCAAATTGTAGAAATATGAGAAAATTATACAAATTGGGAGTTAGATTTCATTATATTTAGAGAATAAATAATTATAAATTTTAGCTTGGTGCAAATACACAAAAATTTGGGAGTATTAAATTCTAAAAGTGATTAGAGATGATAATACAAAGCAAATTAGAAATCAACAAATTTTGGAAACAGAGAATTGAAAGAAAATGATTTTAACACATATATAATCTGAGATCGACCTTGGGTGTACTGGTCTTGGCGCAATTCTTGGGCACTGTGTACAGTGGTTCGGGTCATGGGTTCGAGTCTTGGGAGACTCCTTTTTACAAAATTTAATTTTATAGATTAACAGTAAATGAAGTACATAAATGACTGAAGGGGTTTTCTTTCACCAACCATGAGTTGGCTAGTTTGTTGTTGGGTGCAGTTGCTTGCGGTCTTGGGTGCTGTGCGGTCTGGGTTCGATCCCGGCCATACACAGTTTTCATTATTATTTATTTTAAGGGGTTTTCATGTTATAAAATTTGGAAAAAAAATGTGATAATATTCTAAAAATCATTAGACCTTTAGAAATAATTCTACATTATTTTTAAGATATATTTTTGGGAATTAGAGGTGATATTCACATTAAATAATGTATTAGAGGAACTTGTGAATTCAAATTAAAATGGGATTGTGCCTGATTAAAGAAGATTAAAGTAGAATACGAATTTAGACTCATCTTTGTGAAATTACATGGATACTAATCCATTGAATTAAGCAAATGGTTGAGATGGATTATAATGGAATAGAAATATAATTATGAGTTGGAATACGAAAATTCTAGTCGTTTTAATTCTAAAGAAACTTTTATATTAAGAAATACACTTGAAGTATAGCAAAACATGAAAAAGGTTCTAGTAATTGAAAGAGCATTGAATATTGTTAAAGGGAATAGTTTGGGGTTGTATACAAGTATTTTAATTGATTCAATCGTCATTGAATGTTGAAGTTGGTTACTTCATGGTTGATAAACGTAAGGAAAATGAATAAAGAATGAGTTATGTATGATGAGGTTAGATGTAACATATGTTGCCTCTTTTGAGATGGTTGTTTGTTCTAGAGTGAGCGGGACCCAAAATACCGGCAGTTGTGATATATGGAATTTGAGAAGTAACTAGTGTGGGTTAACTTTCTCTTGAGGAGTGGCTAGTGTAGGCTAACTTTCTCGGTGTTTTGTTTAAAGCCCGGTGGGTAAGCGAACTCTCTGTCTTAATAACTATAATTTAAACCTAAGGACATGCACTAGTTGGAAATATGATAGAAACAACAACGAATATGTCCAGTAAAGAATGTGCAGTTGCTAGGGGTTCGAGATTAAGGAGTACGCCCGGTAAATCTAGGCTGGCGAGGTCGATGAAATGGCAGGTAAAGGACTGCGGTCCCTACGAATGTTCATACTGAGGATACGTTTGGTAAATCTACATGTATGGGCTAGGGGTATGTCCGTCAAGCATCGAAAAGGCCGATAAAGAGACTGTAGTTCCTAGGAATGTTCGGGACAGACAGGATACGCCCGGTAAATCCACTGAGGAGGGCTAGGGGTAGGCCTCATTCGTAGTTGCGGGAGATCGACTTGCTAGGGTTCATGGCTGAGAATACTTCCGGTAAATCCACTGACGTGGGCTATGGGTAGGCAGGTAAGGTCCAATATCCTGGGGGTGCGACTCCTCGGTGACTATGCATTGGAGTATATTCATTGGGTTAGGTTGCATGGCGTGGGATGTGAACCCAATAATGAGGAGTACGTTAAGGGCTTGCCCTCGAACCTATGTAGTATGGGATGCGTAGAATCCGAACAAGTATGCATTATTGTCATCATAATGTAATGTCCGCATTAGGCATTAAGTCATATCATACACTAACATGTTCAGGATAGTCACTTTTTCTCTTTCTACATTCAAGTTTGTGATTGCTAAATGAGATCGCTATATTATAGCATTGCGTCAGTTGTATGCAGTTGACGTGCCCACAGTTTTCTAGTTACAGGATTGGACTTGGAATGAACTTAAAGTCACCATGATGAGATGTTACAAGATTGAAGTATTCTTATTATTGTAAATCGTAATGTATTCATTTTAATTCCACTGTGCTGTTGTAAAAAACATGTTGTAAATAAAAATTTTTAAATTCTTTATATTTTTGTACGAATTTGAAGTAAAATATCATGTCTGTGCTACGATTTACATGTGTTTGGAATTCAAGGCATTGCAATTGGTATCAGAGACGACTTCAATGAGTAGTACAAAATTATAAGGACAATGCAATTAGGGTGGACATTAGATGTGTGAGTGTCAGTTTGGAGTCATGAATGATGAAGTTATTGAATTTGCATTCATGATACTCTCCTCGTATACATTGATGTGAGATTGTATACGAACATGTTTTTCCCTTGGTATCACGAGTGTTATGGTTGGCATGAACCTACATTCATGATACCTTATGCGTAGACTAAATTTTCTCTTTTACTTTTTCTTCGTGTATTTTCCTTGTAGTATTTTTCATCTTTAACGTAAAAAAGAATTATTTTCTTATACTATTAATTCACTTTGATATTTACTATTTCATCTACAAACCTTAGTCTTAATCTTTTAAGTTTGACTTACTCGTTTTCTTTCTTGATGTTTTATCCTCCTTACTTTTATACGCTTTTACGTTACTTATTTATTTTGGCCATTACTTTTACGTATTCTATTAAGTTTTGAATTACTACTTATTAAATTATTATTAAGACTATCATTTTTTTTGTTATGTCTATTAGATTTTGAATTCTGATTTTCTTATGTTTACATTCAATTTACAAATACTTTGATTTCACGATACTATATTTTTCCATTATTTTATATTGTCTTATTTATTTCAGTATATTTTAACATGACTGTAATATTTTTACTTATATAAATGTAATGTACCTCTACACAATAAGATTCCTTTTAATTACTATTATTTTATACTTATTATTTCCTACGTTTTGTTATATTTACCTTTCACTATTAATAGCTACTTATTAATTTTGTAACTTTACACTCCTCTAATATAATACATACACTCACTATTTATATTTTGTCTTTACTTCAATTTTTATTATCTTTACATTCTTGGTTACTACATATACTTTCCACTTTTTTCTATATATATTTATATATCATGTATTTCAATATACTTATTATACATATCATTTTGCCCTTATCCAATTACTACATTACTACATATTTTTATATATATATAATTATTTATGTTTATTATTCTAATTTACTACACTACATAATTATCGTTCTCATTTATATTTAAGCTCATGCGTATATTTTATTCTAATTTTTTCTTAATGTTATAAATCATTTTCATTACTACTAATTTTTTTATATTCGATATTTAAAATCTACACTTTATTTTTATATTTCATCGTTGTAATTGTCTACTTCAACTTTTACATTTATTTCAAAAACTCAACATCATACTTCATTAAACATTCAATATCCAAGTACATATGGAAGATTACATCATTCCATTTACCGTTATGGTGCAACCTGATGTCGAGAGGGCAAATCTGCAACTTGACATCAATCGAGGCAAACTGCAACTGGATGTCGGGAAGGCAAAATCTGCAACCGAATGTCCAGAAGGCAAACTGCAACCGGATGTCTTAGAGGCAATTCAGTAGCTCAATGTCAAGGAGGCATGCCTGCATGTCACGCCCCGCTTCCCAAAAAGGAATACGGAATACGGATATATGACTAAGCCCAGCGAATGATTTTCATCATCCATAAGCTGTCATGATCTTTGCAACATTTCACAGGAATAATCAGAGTAGGAAGCAAGAGAAGTCAACCACGTATGCATATATGAATCAATATACCAACAGGAATTTACTTGAAACAAAATTTAATAGTCTCAAATAAACCAGATCTGAATAAGTCAATAATCCTAGGTCACATTGCCCAAATACAAATAATCCAGATACAATATTCAAATTAGCAACAGGAAATAATGATAATAGCAAAACTACAGCATCTAGAATCTTATATCACTTACTCCAACTAGCAGCTGATCTCCAAAATCTGCAATTTGATAAATTGTAGGAAGAGGAAAAGAAAACAAAACGCTCGTCAATGCAAGTTATGAGCTGCTTGTAGTGCAGACACAAGTACAGAAAAAGAATAAACAAATATAAAGTAACAGCGAAAGCAAGCATAGCATGGAATAGATATGGCAACAAAATAGAATTACTAGCATGGCAAGATGAACGAGTGCAAGTGGCATGTAACAAGTGTCAAGTAAAACTAGTATCATGAAAACGAGTAACAAGTAACAAGTGTCAAGTATCAAGTATCATGTGAACGAGTAACAAGTAACAAGTGTCAAGTGATCATGTATCATGTACAAGTAACAAGTAGCAAGTATCAAGTGATCATATAGTTTCAAGTCTTGTATTAAGTCTATTTAGGTAGCACTGCATGCATCCCAGGTTTTTACCACATGGTTGCTACATTCAAACAGTTTCGTTTTAGATTTCATAGTGGATCATAGAGGGCAGTGTACTCAGGGACAATAATCAAGTAATCAAGCCTCAAGTATCAAGTATCAAGTAATCACGTAGGATCTATAGATCCCCTTCCGAGTACACGTTTCTGTATTTTCCACTATTAGATCTTTCCCTTTAAACCCTAGCTTGGTTATTTATTATTATCAAACAGACATGTATGTGTCACAAACAGAGCAAGTATAACATGGTATAAACAAGTAACTGGTTTAGGTTGAAAAATAAACATGCATAGGTGAAAGACAACACATTAAAGATTGGGACAACGAAAATTCTAGTTCAGGATAGCATTACAGTACTGCACTAAATCTGGGATTCACAATGTTTAGTATGTCAGAAGATCTAGAAAATAGACTCCCAACCGAATCCAGCAAATATATATAAGTCATATGGTATTTCACAAGAACAAGTCTCAAAACAGAATTGTATCCAAAAAACGTGTTCAGCCAGAAATCAGAAATTTGTATTCATAAAAAAGAAAACAGTATGAAAACTCTCTAATTAAATCCAAAAAAAAAAATCTGGGGTATTCCCTAGTATGTCTAGTAACAGAAAATAAAATTTCATAATTTTCCAATATAGATAGGATAGTCTAGTAAAATAAAAAAGAAGCAAGATACGACAGTTTTGTAAATCTGGAATCACAAACACTACAGTACTAAAACAGCAATATCTCACAAAATATAAATCGAAATCTAAATTCGTCAAATGGGTGATAAAATAGATACGGTAGGCTATAATTCATATTCACAAAGTTTTTATAGAAAGCAAATAGATCAGTCGAAATCTAGATTCTTTACTGAACAGCATGAAAATTCTACAAGTAAAGTAGTTGTTCACAAGCACAAAATGGTTTATAAAAGTTATCAATTAAATCCATAAAAATTAGGGTTTAATCCCAATCAAGTCTAGTTGTAACCAGAAAAATATTGGATCAAAATATTATCTTTAACATCAGCAGAAAAATAACTATACTGAATTCATATAAAACTGGATCTGAAATTTTAAACACATCTGTAGTAAAATAGTCATAACTTGCAACTCATAAATCAAAACTGAGATCTTTCAAAAAAAATGGAAAGTAAACAAAATTATCTATAGTTAATATTCACAAATAATCTTCATATACTGACCTTAATAGGGTCTAAATTACTTATCAAAAACGGAGAAATCGACAAAACAGAAAATATCCTTCATGCACAAAATCAACTAGTTCATATGAAACTCATCCGAAACATAACCAAATGTGAAATATGATGTACTAGATGTCCAAGCAACATGGTATAGGGTATTTAGCAAGTCTACAACAAGTTTACTGCAACTAATACAACCGAGCACACGATATCATACGAACAACATGCATGTATTCAACAAAAAGTGGTCATCCCTAAGTTATTTCATGTCATGTGTGTAATAAGACAACTACGGGCGGGTCAACATAATAGAGACAACATATAATAGGGGTTTTACACAAGAATTGTCTCTAGAATATAACTACACTACTAGCGGTATTTAGTACTTGTATTACACAAAGAAAAGAATACAAGTTACTTGCCTTATAGATGATAACGAAAATGACAAAACAAGAACAAGAATAATGGGAACAGATTCCCGGGCACGAACTCAACGAACGACCACAAACGAATACACGAACACGATGAACACACACGAACGAATCCAACACACGTACACAATAGAGAAGGAGAGGAGTCGAGTGCACGAGGCTAGCAACGGCTAAACAGGCGGCAGAGGAGCTGTACTGGCTGTCGACGGAGGCATACAGGGGCGGGCTGAGGTGTCGGGGTTCGGCAGGAGGGAGGAGCACAGCACAGGGGGTGCGTGGATGGCTGCGGGCGTGGCGTGAGCGGCGGCTGGTCGATGAGAGGAGAGGAGAGGAGAGGAGAGGAGGATGGATGCAGGGGCGTCGGGGTCGCTGCAGTGGGGCGCGACGCAGGAGGGAAAGGGTGCTGGAGGTGGTCAGGGTGGTTGAAGAGTCGGGAGGTGCACACAGGAGGTAGAGGGAGAACGGGGTAGGGCGGCTAGGGTTTTGGACGTGAACAGGGGGTATGCAGGTGATATATATGGGTAGATGAAGTTATTAGGGTTAGGTGTTTAGGTGACGGGTTGATGGGTTGGGGATTAGAACAGGGTAGGAGGTAAACGGGTAGGGTATAGGTTTTAGGTGAATAGGCTAACGGGTCCAAATGAGAATTTAGGATGGGTTATACAGTTTTTAATGGATTATGGTTTAATTAAATAGAATATCGGGTGATCCAAAATAATGAGATGGCAACAAAATCAACAAACAAAATGAGGTAGAACAATTTGAATAATGGGGATCAAAATATAAGCTCGATTAAACAGAGATAAAATAATAGGGGACAATAGGATCAAGAAGATCAATTAAAAGGCGACAAATCAAATGAATGGATATAGAAAAGGAAGATCCAATACATGGTCCAAAAAGAAATACAAGCTGAATAAATACGCAAAAGAAAAAAAATACATCTAAAAATACAGAAAATCGAAAACAGGGGTTACACTGCAGTTAGAAACCAACGAGGCGAACACATAACAAAAGATATTTTTCTACTTTAATAACCCCCACTTTTATTTCTATATATATATTACTTATCACTATTCCATTATATAACTTTTCTCTCTATTTTATACCGTTTTATAATGCTTTGCAACTTAGCTTATACAACTTCAACTTTATTATTTATAATACAGATATACGTATATACGCATTTAATTAATTACCTTACTATTTATATGCTTCTACATCTATCATATGTGTGTTATTATTATTTTATTTTTCAATCTATATTACTAGTTACTATTAGTTATTTTATTACTATGTATTTTATACAATTCCATTTTTATATTTTATTGCTAACCTATCTTTGATATGTTTCCTACTTATAATATATTTTTTTCGTTTACTATCTATATTTTATTTCTATCCCAATTAATATAATGTTTCAATTATATATTGCCACTTTTACTATTATTTTATTTTGTTTCTCCATTTGCTTACAACTATCAAGTTATAGTATCGTTGTTTCATCATATAGTATTTTTTCACGTATTTTCGTACAAATATTATACATATTGATTTTCGTGCTATACCTGACAACTTTTATATATTTTATATATATTAATCATTATTCTATAAAATTATTATGTAACTTTTACAAATGAAAATTTTATAATATTATTTTATACGCATCATTATAATTTTTATTATTATACATATATTATATTGTTTATTCTTTCAACTAAAATTTAACACTCATACATTTTCTGACTTTTCATAAGACAATGTTCTCTTAAATTGCTACCTTCTTTTATCTAATTAATATGTATTCTTAGTTTACGATTTTAATCATTCGTTTTTTCCATTTCCTTTTAGTTAATTTCTCTTTCCTTAAAATTTTCAAAATTTTATTAGCCAGTGCTAACTATTTTTCAATTATTATGCTCTTCAAATTATTTATCGGTTTGCTTTATATTTTTATACTTTCCCTTATTTCATTTTACTATTTATTTCTCTATATAAAAAAAACCTTTTTGTCTCGGTAAATTTTTGAGCTACTTAATGATTATTTACGTTCTTAATCGATTTTTAAAATTTTATACTGCATTATAATTTGTTTATACTATTTCAATGCTTTTATTCTGTGCACTTACGTTTCTCTTCCTTCTTATTTATTTCTATACTTCTTTTTTTGTTTTACTCTCTTTTGTACTACTTCTTACTACTTTCTTTTGTTTACTATACTTGTTTTTTTAGGCATTTTTCTATGATTTCCTTACTTCTTACTAATTATTTTGTTTCCCCATTTCATTCACAATTGATGACTTAATTTACATTTTCCATGACTATAATATCTAATACTTTATCAAATATTATTTCTGTAAGAAAGTTTCTTTCAATCTATACTATCTTTTATGGTCACATTTCTTTTATGCTATTTTTCTAGTTTTCTTGTTTCGTTCTTATTAATTATTTATACTCAATCTTCTTATATAAGTTTACTTTGTTTTCCACATTACACACTACATTTCTTTTCTTAGTATTAACAGTTTTTCTATATACAATAATAATTTTTCTTTGATGTGTACAAGATACAATTTTTACCCTACAAAGTTATGAGAACAGTACTGTTCTAAGGGGGGAAGAGTGTAACACCCGACAAAATTAAGTTATGACAATTTTGTCCGCGGGTGTTACGCACATATATTTTATACCGTTACGGGTAATGTCCGTAACGTATTTTAATATACATATCATACGTATTTTGTATTTCGACTATTTATACATTTTTCATCTTCTCAAAATTTATTTTTTTATCATATTTTGAGCCAACTTAAATATAAATTCTAATCTTTTGTGTTTGTACGTGTATAGCACATGCTTTCAATACACATGTCGATTATGTATGTTTTACCGTTACGTGAAATATCTGTAACATTATTAATATACATGTTTTATATTTTGACTGCTTTTCGTTCTCTCACATTTATTTTGTATTGATACGTGCATTGCACGTAAAATTTTTGTACACATTTTGGTTACGAAAATTTTTCTTGAGTCATGGGAATTTTTCTTCTCATTTTTTATCAATTTGTATGATTTATTTTAATTAAATCCAATAGGCCTAAATCTATTTTGAAGCCCACTAAAAATTAATCACAAATTCAAAAGCCAATGATTATCTCTATATTTAAATGTGTATTTAAAATCTAGATAGACTAGTACACTTGTCATGTGTAACATACACCTACATTTAATTTAATAACAATTAATAATAGAATTTTTATATGAAATGTAGTATGTACATGGGTTGCACGTGCACGTGCACATGGGTGAGAATAGGCCGGTCAATGTAAAGAGTGAGGGAGGGTGGGGGAGTGTTGTGAGTGAGTAGGGAGTTATTTTGGGTAGTAGGACTCATCTCAACCACACAACCACACAATATTCCTACAAATAGCCCCCCCCCCCCCCCCCCCCCTTTACTGTAATGCCCCGAATTTCAAATACATGTAATTCGTAGCACAACAGGATCTTTTACTTCAATTCGTACAAATTTACAAGGAATTTAAAACTTTTCATTTACACAAGGTTTGCTACAAATATACACAGCGAAAGTTACAACAGAAATATACAACTTTAACATTCAACAACTTTAATCTTGATGTAATCATCAGTATCAATTCATCTTTATGCCTTTTTGCCAATCCAAGTCTTGCACTGGAAAACTGTGGGCATGCCAGTTGCATACAACTGACGCAATGCTATAATACAGTGATTCTCTTAATTTAGCAACCACAAACTTGAATACGCAATAAAGTGTATAAAAGTGACTATCCTAAACATATCGGTGTATGATATGACTTAATGCCTAATGCAGTTGTTTACACTACGATGACACTAATGCATACTTGTTCGGATTCTATGCATCCCATATTACATAGGTTCGAGAGAAAGCCCTTAACGTACTCCTCAACCTAACTCATTGAATATACTCCAACGTGTAGTCACCAAAGAGTCGCACCCACATGATATTGGACCTTACAGGCTTACCCCTAGCCCACCTTAGTGGATTTACCGAGTGTATTCTCAGCCACAAACCCTAGCAAGTCGATCTCTCGCAACTACGAACCAGGCCTACCCCTAGCCCACCTCAGTAGATTTACCGGGTGTATCCTGTCCTTCCCAAACATTCCTAGGAACTGCGATCTCTTTACCGACCTTTTCGATGATTGACGGACATAACTCTAGCCCAAATACATAGATTTACCGGGCGTATTCCTCGATCCCGAACCCCTAGGAGCTGCACATTATTTACCAGACATGCTCTTCGTTGTTTCTATCATATCTTCTTCTAGTGCTTATCCTTAGGTTTAATTACCACAACCTAGAGCTATCTTACCCAACCGGACATAAATCAACACACGAGAAAACATTAGCCCATACTATACTTCTCAAATTTCCTTATTCATAAATTGTCGGTTACTAAGGGTCTCGCCTAGCTTCTAGATTCCAACAACCATCTCATTTTAGAGACCAATTAGGTTATACTTTACCTCAACATAAGCATTTCATTCATTGATTGTCATTTCATCTTTGTCACTTTCTTTATATTCATAGATCATGAAGTATTCAACTTCTTGTAGCAACATTCGATAACAATTTCAAATCACAATCTTGTAGACAACTTCTTGGTTAACCAACCAAACTATTCACTTTAATAATTCTCAATTTTCTTTCGATTAATACAACCTTTTTCATGTTTATCTATACTTCAAGTATATTTCTTAATACCAAAAATTCCTTTTTAGATTAGATCGCTACTTCTTAATACAAAATTTCTTTAAGATTAATCTCTAGAAATTCCTTATTTTCATCTCATAATTATGCTTTGATTTTATTATAAACCAACTCTTAACATCTTCAATCATGTATATTTTCTTTTCTTTTAAACTTGAATTCAAAACTCAACTAATACATGAATATGACTTTTAAATTCTCAAATTATATCTCAAAATAGTGTGAAATTATTTTCAAGTGTTCTAATAATATTCTGAAATATTTCTATGTATTTTTCCAAAATTCAAAACTTGAAAAAGATCATAAAAATCAAAACAAAACCCCAAAGGGGTGCAGCCGGATTTGAACCAGGACCAACAGTGACCTAGTGTAATACCCCAGATTTTAAATAATGCTTTTAAGATTAATAAATGAATTAAAATGATTTTTTGGTGATTTAATAAATATTTTTCTGAAATTTACCTTTTTACACGTGCCAAAAACACGTGCCAAAAACA
Source organism: Hemerocallis citrina (assembly GCA_017893485.1). Taxonomy (NCBI): domain Eukaryota; kingdom Viridiplantae; phylum Streptophyta; class Magnoliopsida; order Asparagales; family Asphodelaceae; genus Hemerocallis; species Hemerocallis citrina. Next base: position 40,283,878 of record CM030366.1, read on the forward strand.
CGTGCAAATAATTTCTTGAAAAGTTCAAAGTCAAAAATTATTTTGGGAAAACCCATTATTTATTATTAGATATTACTTGTGAATTTTTTGTATTTTTTCTGATAATTACTTGACCTATTTGCAAATATTACAAAAATAGGGACTTTTGTGCAAAATTATTACTTGGAGTGAAAACTCCAGATTTTTAGATTTTTGGGCTGGGCATAATGCCTAGTCAACTCATAGGTAAAGAGTTTACCTTTTGTTTTAATAAATTTGGTTTATTTTGCATGTTTTGATAAAGAATGGTCTTTTTGCAAAATTGCCACTTAGAAGGCAAAAAGTACAAATTCGTTTTTTGAGTTTTAAAAATAGTGCCGGCCAATATTAGGGTAGTTGTTTTTTATTTTTAAATCACAATTAAATTTATTTTATCTAATTTCCAAGTATAAGGATTTATATATGTAAAGATATATTTAAAAGAGATATTTTGCAAATCTATTCAAAAACCGTAGATACCCTATTTCCGGCCTATTAAAAGTGAGGTGCAGCCATCTCTTTGCTGCACAACACAAGGGGATTTCTTTATTATTATTTTCTTGTAGTTTCAAAGCGAGGATCTTGGTTTTCTTGCGAAAGGAGGATTTTCTTATTTCTTTATTATCTTCGGTTGATTCTTCAATAAGATAAGTGACATATGTTTGTTTTCTTATTGTTCTATGCATGTTGTATGTGATGATTTTTCTATTAGAAAGCGTGTTAGATGATGGTATGAAGATATAATGAATTTTGATGAGTAGATGAAATAAAAATTGAATCTTTTCATGAAACCATGGCATGGGTGATTAAAATTATATATAGATGACTTGAGATTTGTTAAAGAATCTAATAGAACTCATGAGTAGGATGTTTTCCTTCATATACTTGTTGTTTTGATTCATTATAAAGAGTTTTATGATATGAGTATGCATGAAATTGAGTATGCATGGAAGTGGACCTTTGCTATGCATATGTATGAATATACTCTGTTAGGATTTTACATGAATAAGAACTTGATTAAAAACATGTTATAATTGCTTATATTCATGAGTAAACTATTGTAAGTGATTGCATATGAGTTAAATGAATTACAAGAAAAGCTTTCGAGTTTAAAAAGATCAATTTTGAAGTAAAAGGGGGGTTTTGAGTTTTCGAGTCTGATTATGTACAAACCGAAAATTGGACTTTTGGTGTTTAGATGTTTTCGATTAGATTTGAGTTGTTTTGGGTACTGAGGTGGTTTTGAACTTCATACTATATATATATATATATATATATATATATATATATATATATATATATATATATAATGATTTTCTTGATGTTACTGATACAAACATACACTTATTAACACTTATATGTATATACACATATATACCATTTGAAGAATTGTCAAAAGTTGATGTTTTGTGAAGTTTTCAATCGGATTTGAGTTGTTTTGGTACTGAGATTGAACTAGACTAGATCCTATGAATTTTAATGCTAAATTTTTGCTTAAACTCTTAGACGAATATATGTATATATATAAGTTTACTGTTTTGAAGATTCCATCAAAAATTTCTCTTATATGATCTTGATGTGTTTTTGATTGGTTTTATAAACTCATATATGTTGTACAAGTCATGCTTTAGCATCTCAGGATGTTTAATTTTGATTTCACAAAGTTTAATCGATGTATCAGTCGAAACATGCACGAATTTTCTAAGCTGGCTGTTAAACAGCCAGCAGTCGACCGCTGTGTTATTTTCTGAGAATTTCAAAAGGGTCCGTCGACTGCCCTGTTTTTGAACTGTTTGGGCAGTCGACCGCACCTGCTGTTTTGAGTCATTTTGTTGAGTTTTCTTTGTTTCTTTTAAACAGTTATTTCCTCGATATGATGGATTATTGCTCTACTACTTTAGATGATGTTTTTACTATAGATTACAATATTTTACATAGATTTATATTTTATTTATAATAGAGTTTTAATTGTATTCTTATGACCTTATTAAGTGAATTATATGTGTTTTCAAAAGAATTGATGTTTTGGTGATACTCTACGGCTTAAAATGTGATTTTCAGTTATTTGATGGGTTTAATATTTTATTTGAATTCTAGAATTTCACGAGTACATTAAATGGATTTGGATTTTGTCGTTCATCTTATTATAAACGTTTTGATGATGGATTTATGAGTTTTATTGAAAGTTTTGGTATTGATGGTTGAGTTATGAGTCTTTAGAGATTGAGTGGGGCCTTAGCTACCGGTGATTGAGATTTTGGTTGTTGTTCAGTTGAGTTAAGCCCGGTAGGGTACACCAACTCTAGGAGATTTTGCAATCTATTAAACAATTAATTAAATTAACAAGATAAGGACAGACACTAGATGGTGATATGATGAAATGGGAACATGGGTTATGGACCTCAGTATGGCCTGTGGTGTGAGATAATCCCCGAAATTATCGAGGTGTGAGTGAAATAGTCTCCGGAATTATCTGCGGTGTGGGATTGATCTCTGGAATAATCGGGATCGAGACGACACTCATGGGTTATTCGTATGATAAGGCGCCATAGCTTGCGGTGTGGGGGTATTCTCGAAGATTCTCAGGTGTGAGTGAAATAGTCTCCGAAATTATCTGTGGATAGAGATTGACCTCCGGAATTATCGAGGCATGGGCTAATACTCACAGTTTATATAGTTCTCGTAGTAGTCATCGTAGTAGGATTAGTTGCATAACGAAGGATTTAACCCTATAAAGTGGAGAACGATAAGGGCTTGCACCGGACCTATGTAGAATGGCATGCATAGAATCTGACAAATATGCATTAGAGAGTCAGCATATAGCATTGGTGTTTTCTTGACTTGGTTTCATGCATGTTGTTTTATGTTTTTCTACACTTGACATCTAGTTTAGTTTCACTTGATGTTTTCATATTTTATTTATTGTTATTTATTATTTCATTTATTCTTGCTGTTAATACATGTTGTTTATGACTCTATACCTTATATTGCATTTCTTTTATGTCACTCACACCGTTATGACTGACCCCTATAGTTTTGGGGATTAGAGTTATCTCTAGCCTCATATTTTACAGGTAGGTACATATAGATTGGGATTTGGATGCATGAGATAGAATGATGTTATGGCTTATGTAAATTGTAAAAGAACTAGGTTTGCCCGTTGACACATGCCTACGACACGTCTTCGGAACGGTGCGCCTTGTTTGATCATATAAAATAGGTTTTGGAGATCCATCAAATTAATTGAAGTAGCAAACATATTATATGAGAAGCTTTTGGGGGTCCAGCAAAAAACATATTATATATTTTTTTTTTGATTTTTTTGAATTATTTTTAAAGTTTTCAAATTTTTAATTTTTTAAGTTTTTAATTTTTAATTTTTTAAGTTTTTAATTTTTATTTTTTTAAAAATTTAAAAATTTTTATTTTCTTAATTTTTTGAATAGAAGAGGGACGGAGAGAGAGAGAGAAAAAAATAATTAAATAAATATAGGAGTTGTTTTGGGTGGGGATTTGAATTTGAGTTTTGGAGGCAAACTTTTAGGGGGGGGGGGGAAAATATGTTTTGTGAGGTTAAATCTGGGCCTTTAATTTTTGGGGGGATTGAAGGAGAGCCACTTGACAGCTTTCTTTGTGTTTTATTATATAGATGTATTGTAAAAGAAAGAATTTGTAATTCAAGGTGTTTGTTTTCCGCTGTGCTTTGTAATGAATCAATGTAATAAAAGTTGGGGAAAAAAAAACTTATCTGTGTTTTGGCTATGTTTATTATTACAATTGAGGTAGATGCTTGAAAATGTGCCACGTATTTCTGAGATATTATATTGGAAATTCGGGGCGCTACACTTAGACCACAGTCCAACCAATGAGCCAACTCACATTTGTGAATAATCCCCAACTCAGTGATTTAAATACTCCTCTACTGTTTCTGGCTTACAAATCGAAATTAAAAAAGAAAAGTCCCTCTCAAGACTCGAACCCGACCACAGCTGAGCGCCAGGAGAAACCCCCTCACGCGCTAACCAAGTTACCCAAACATCATATCTGATAAAATATGCGTTCAAAACTTTATAACCCAATTCTCTGTTTTCCCTTATTTTTAACTCATTTATCTATTTCGATTTCTATTCTTTTCTCCCAAATTAAATGTTCATGAAATACACTCCTAGATTTCCAGAAGTGATTTCTTATTGATTTTATCCCCATTAGAGTGAAATTTTTACACAAATATTTTATATAGTAATTTTAAGAACTTTATACACATGTACTATTATTAATCGACAAGATTACTTTTTGTAACAATTAATATAAATATCATTTTCTTCTAGCCATCATTCTTAATTTATGAAAAATCTTACCTCTCCATTAACTTATAGTTCACCCCCTAATTGCACAACAACTTAACAAGTTGTTACACATATAATTTGTATACATGGTTTAATCATGGCATACTACCATATGCCTAACAACACTACAACATGCTCTAAATAGAATTTCAATTTGACAACCTAACAATTCTATGATGAAACTTTCAACTAGCATGCATTAATTCTCATATTTCATTACTACTAAAAATTCTAGATAACAAAACAACATGTATCACAAAAGTAACTAAATAACTCATGTAAATTGTCCATTTCAAGCATAATCTACCTACACATGCATTCTACAATAATTTAGAAAGTAAAAGAGACACCCACCTTTATCTTGATGCAAATTGTAAATATAACTCCTAGAAAATTGCTCCAAAGCTCAAAACAAAAGATAGCCTTCTCCTCCTCCTAGCAAAAACCGAACCCACTTCTTCTTCTTTAGCCAAATCCGAAACCTCCTCTTCCCTCTTCTCTTTTAAATCTTTGTTTTGATCTTTTGTGTGTGTTCATGTTGAAGGAGGGTGGTATTTATAGGAGTATTGTGTGGTTGAGATGATTCCCACAACTCAAATAACTATCCACTTTCTCACACACACTCTCCACTCTCCCCTCTTCTCATCAAAGGCCAGCCACTCTCTAGTGCACAACACGTGCATGTGCACCATATGTGCACACCACTTCTCATTCTATTATTAATTGTTATTAAATGTATGTGTGTGTGTTACATGACAAGTGTACAGGCTCTTAAATGTGTATTAAATGTAGAATTAATCTTGGGTCACAAATTGTTAATTAATTTTTAGTGGGCTTCAAAATAGATTTTAGGCCTATTGGATTAAAAAAAAATTCAACAAGTGTGACAAAAAAATGAGAAGAAAAATGTGTATAACTCTAGAAAATTTTATGGACTAAAATGCATTAAATTTTACGTGCAATGCACGTGCAAAAATATTAAAATTAATTTTTACTGGAATGTTACAATTACCATGATCAACACACCAAACTCTAAACAAAAATTAAAAGAGGAGAGAAGAAGGAAGATTTTGGTTTTGCTTGAGGAGGAGAAGGCAATTTTGTGTTGGAGCTTTAATTGGAGCATTTTTCTAGGAGTTCTACTTACTCTTTGCATCAAGAAAGAGGTGGGTGTTCTTATTACCTTCTAATTTTGTAGATTGTGTGTGCTTAATTTTACCATGAGTAGTTGCTAGATTTAGTTTGATGTGTTGAATGTGCAAGTAATCTAGAATATAGATTGTGCATTATTAGTATAATTAATGTGAGAGTGAGTAGATGCTTTTGACTTCAAATATGTTAATAAATATTCATGTTAGATGTGAAAGTAGAAATTAATGAGTTTTATGTGGAGAGAGATCCCCTAGAAATCTAATTAGTACATGCTAAATTAATCATGTAGTAGACAAATTGGATTAATGTATGTGTAGTAGTTTTTATAAATTCATAGATGGTGAGAATTTTATAAAAGGAACCCATTGGAATTAAATGCAATATAATAGTGTAACATTTCTCAAGAATCTAGTTGGATGAGGGACAATAACTTATACAATTTAAATTGTAGAAATATGAACAAATTATACAAATTGGGAGTTAGATTTCATTATATTCAGAGAATAAATAATTATAAAATTTTATCTTGGTGCAAATACAGAGAAATTTGGGAGTATTAAATTCTGAAAGTGATTAGAGATGATAATGCAAAGCAAATTAGAAATCAACAAATTTTGGAAACAGAGAATTGAAAGAAAATGATTTTAACACATATATAATCAGAGATCGACCTTGGGTGTACTGGTCGGCGCAATTCTTGGGCACTGTGTACAATGGTTCGGGTCATGGGTTTGAGTCTTGGATGACTCCTTTTTACAAAATTTAATTTTATAGATTAACAATAGATGAAGTACATAAATGACTGAAGGGGTTTTCTTTCACCAACCATGAGTTGGCTAGTTGGTTGTTGGGTCAGTTGGCTTGCAGTCTTGGGTGCTGTGCGGTCTGGGTTTGATCCCGGCCATACACAGTTTTCATTATTATTTATTTTAAGGGGTTTTCATGTTATAAAATATGGGGAAAAAATGTGACAATATTCTACAAATCATTAGACCTTTAGAAATAATTCTACATTATTTTTAAGATATAGTTTTGGGAATTAGAGGTGATATTCACATTAAATAATGTATTAGAGGAACTTGTGAATTCAAATTAAAATGGGATTGTGCCTGATTAAAGAAGATTAAAGTAGAATACAAATTTAGACTCATCTTTGTGAAATTACATGGATACTAATCCATTGAATTAAGCAAATGGTTGAGATGGATTATAATGGAATAAAAATATAATTATGAGTTGGAATACGAAAATTCTAGTCGTTTTAATCCTAAAGAAACTTTTGTATTAAGAAATACACTTGAAGTATAGCAAAACATTAAAAAGGTTCTAGAAATTGAAAGAGCATTGAATATTGTTAAAGGGAATAGTTTGAGGTTGTATACAAGTATTTTAATTGATTCAATCGTCATTGAATGTTGAAGTTTGTTATTTCATGGTTGATAAATGTAAGGAAAATGAATAAAGAAGAAATTATGAATAAAGAATGAGTTATGTATGATGAGGTTAGATATAACATATGTGGTCTCTTTTGAGACGGTTGTTTGTTGTAGAGTGAACAGGACCCAAAATACCGACAGTTGTGATATATGGAATTTGAGAAGTAACCAGTCTGGGTTGACTTTCTTTTAAGGAGTGGCCAGTGTGAGCTAACTTTCTCAGTGTTTTGTTTAAAGCCTGGTGGGTAAGCGAACTCTAGGTCTTAATAACTATAATTTAAACCTAAGGACAGGCACTAGTTGGGGATATGATAGAAACAATGACGAATATGTCCAGTAAAGAATGTGCAGCTCCTAGGGGTTCGAGATTGAGGAGTACGCCCGGTAAATCTACAAGTGTGGCCTAGGGGTAGGCCGATAAGGTCGATGATGTAACACGCTGAATTCTAAATAAGACTGAATTCGAAGTTCCACAGGATCTTTACATTTCTCTTCGTACAATTTTACAAGGAATTAAAAACCTTTATTACATTAGAGTTACATTTTAAAAAGCGAAAGCAAAGTTACATCAATTACATGAATGAAATAAAACAACACTTGAATAATTCTTTAAGAATCAATTCCTCCTTAGTCTTTTTCATTCACTTTATCCTGCATAGAAACTGTGGGATAGTCAGTTCATTCAACTGACGCAAGGATATAATACATCAATTTCTCTAATTTAGAAAGCATACACTTGTCACAAAACAAAGCTATGGGGACTACCCTATTGATGTCGTGTGTGAATGTGCACTTAATCCTTAATGCAGTTATTTATGTTACATGACACTAATGCGCACTTGTTCGGATTCTATGCATCCCATAGTACATAGGTCTGAGGGCAAGCCCTTAATCATTCTTCATCTTGTAGGGTTCGATCCCTCACCATGACTTAAACTATTACAGTAACTACGGTAAGTATCCTAGATGTTTTATGAGTTACGAGCCCATGTCCAGACAGCCTGGAGGAGAATCCCACGTCGTGACAAGACGCATCATGCAGAGCCTATGGACAATTCAGCCTCCGTCATGGAACGATGTCACCACCCGTAGTCACTAAACACCCCACAAGTGTCGCCATTGGGACGATAATTCCAAAGTAGTGTTCATGCTATGACATGACGCATCAAGCAGGCAACCTATGAATCACTCTCACACTGCCAATCCGATGGCCCTCATACTCATGTTTTTCTCTTACTTTCATCACATCTTCACTATGTATCCAATCCTTAATTATTTGAATCATGAATAAAATCAACATTCTAGAGTTAGCACTTCCTTTATACCGGTCTTAACCATCAATCAACACAAAGACCCAAACTTGGTCTTTCGTTTCAATATTTCATCTCAAAAGAATTTATTCGAATGCCGGTATGAGGTCTTAGCCACACTCTAGTCTTTAATCTCATTTCATGTTCATTAAATTGAGTATTCACACTCACGAGTTTATTCTCATAATTCATCAAGATTTCCATTTCATTTTCATGCACGAAATTCATATATAAAGTGACAAATTCGTTTTTCAAACTTTACCACATTTATGACAGATTTTCACAATTTTTAATTATTTTCATAATAACATTCTTCACATACCAAATTAATCACAAATATTTTTATCTCAAAGATTTACCATGGCATGACTCATTAAAATCTCTAAAAGAAGAACATTACTTTTCTTTAATTACTCAATGAATCTTTTTAACAAATTATACCAAGTTCCCTACTAAATTGGCCTTGATTCTCATTATAGTGGGTCAAGAGACTTATAAAACTTTCTCATGAAAAACAGTTATTTTCAGAATATTTCTAGTATTTTTTGTTTAATTTTTCAAACATTAAAACTCTTTAAAATCGAATTTTTAAAAGAAAACAAAAGCCCCCCAAAAAACTTGGCCTCAACCAGTTTCGAACCAAGCCCAACAGACACCACACAGGTGAACAGTGACGCAACCAAACCGCACGCACTAGCCACAGTGGCCGAAGTGCCTAACTGTCAAAGGGAGGGATTAAAGCCTACTTGAATTTGGTTCTCGGGTTTGGTGAAAAATCAAGTTTTAAAAAAAAAGAAGCCTCTGCCGAGACTTGAACCCAAGCACAACAGACCCCAGGTGAACAGTAACGTTACCAAACCGCATCCCCTAACCAAAATGACCAAAGTGACTAACTGATACGAGAGTGGGTTGAGTTAAATGTAATTCGACTCGCTGTTTAATAATAATTCTTCGTATTTCTAAAGCTCATAATTTCTTCTCTCTTCTATATAAATTTACAAAACTTTCCAGAATACTAATTTTATGTATTTGTAACAAACCAGTATTTTAAAAAATATTTTTTGACATAAAAATATCAATTTTCCTTCTAATTTGTGTTCTTAATTCTATAAGTTCGACATTGCAATTATATCAAGATCTCTACCAAATTCTATTGTTACAAAACTACAACATGTTGTCTCTTACTTTTTTTCTTCTTCTTATTTTATTACTACAATGATCTTAAACATAGTCTCATTTATCAACTGGTGCCACAAGAATTAATAAACACAATTCATTTATCTCAATTATTCATCAAGTCATTCACAAGCATATTATACATTCTAACATGGTTCATACTCATATTTTAATAGCACATGATAATTCTACCACAATAATCATAATTAAAACCATTCCTACACATTTCATCCAGCATTCATTTCATTATCTAATTAGTGCCAATTTGGAGCCAACATCTAGTTGTTTCACTAGTTTCTTTAGCCATTCTATCAATCAAACACCTAGAATGATGTCTAAATTAGAAGTAGAGAAATCACCCACCTATTTTGAAGAAAACAAGTACAAAGTTCCTAGGAATCTCCTTGAACGCACGAACGGTCCTTCTCCTCCTAGAATGTGGCCCCCACAAGAGCCTTCTCCTCCTTGATGTAGCGAACCCGAGCTCCCCTCTTCTCCTCCTTGATGAATGGCCGGCCTCTACTTGATAAGGAACACATACAAAGCTCTCAATCTTTTTACTCACTTTTGTTTCTTTTTCTCATACAATAATTTTCTTTCTCTTTCTTTTCTTATAAACTTTTCTAATGTGCTACATGAAGAGAACTATGGAGGTATTTATACTGATTTTAGAGGGAAATGGAGGGCCATGATTGATCTAGATAGTTAAGGATAAAGGGCTAAGATGTGTTAGGGAGTTGTAGCAACCACCCATGAACACAAAACTACCACCCCACTACACCAACTCACCACTCCTTCTATCTCCATTTCCGGCCAAGCCAACCCCTTGTGCACATAAGGCACGTGCTAGTGCAATGCACGTGTCTCACCTAGTACCCCCTATTTACTAGTTGTACAAGATTAATTAATTAATTGTCTACCAAATAAGTCTACACTACATGTTATAACAATTAAAAGATAATTTAACTAGTGGGCTCAAATCTAGTGGGCCTTAGACCCATGGGCAATCAATAAAAATAATTAATTAATCAGGGTGGGCTAGATTAGACAATTAGGCCTAGGCTTTTAAAATAGGCTTTTAGAAAATAAAAGAGAAAGATTAAAAATAATTAGTTGTTCATGTTATAAAAGAGATAATTTTCTAGGAAAAATGCATATGAATTTGTACGTGCAAAACACGTAAAATCGATACATTCTCATTTAATTATAATTAAAAATTCAGGATGTTACAGATAAATGGCCGGTAAAGGACCGCGGTCCCTAGGAATGTTCAGACTGAGGTGCGCCCGAAAAATCTACATGTGTGGACTAAGGGTATGTCCGTCTATCATCGAAAAGGTCGGTAAAGAGACTGTAGTTCCTAGGAATGTTCGGGACAGACAGGATACCCCCGGTAAATCCACTGAGGTGGGGTAGGGGTAGGCCTAGTTCGTAGTTGTGGGAGATTGACTTGCTAGGGTTCATGGCTGAGGATACGCCCGGTAAATCCACTGACGTGGACTAGGGGTAGGTCGGTAAGATCCAATATCCTGGGGGTGCGACTCCTCGGTGACTACGCGTTGAAGTATAATTATTGGGTTAGGTTGCATAGCGTGGGATGTGAACCCAATAATGAGGAGTACGTTAAGGGCTTGCCCTCGAAAATATGTAGTATGGGATGCGTAGAATCCAAACAAGTATGCCTTAGTGTCATCGTAGTGTAATGTCTGCATTAGGCATTAAGTCATATCATACACTGACATGTTTAGGATAGTCACATTTTCTCTTTCTGCCTTCAAGTTTGTGATTACTAAGTTAATGAGATCGCTATATTATAGCACTGCACCAGTTATATGTAACTGACGTGCCCACAGTTTTCTAGTTGCAAGATTGGACATGGCATGGACTTAAAGTCACCATGATGAGATGTTACAAAATTGAAGAATTCTTATTATTGTAAATCGTAATGTATTCATTTTAATTCCATTGTTCTGTTGTAAATAAAAAGTTTTGAATTCCTTGTATTTTTGTACGAATTTGAAGTAAAAAATCTCGTTTGTGCTACGAATTACATGTGTTTAGAATTCGGGGCGTTACACTTACACTTGTAATGAGATGTTGATGTGAAATGAAAATCTTCTAAGTGTTCAAGTATTGTCTCTTGTCCTCTTTGAGTAGTAGCTTTTTGTATTACAGTAGCTAAGGCTGCTCAAGTAGAGAGTTGGACCTCTTGTGCCTCTGTTGTGGCAAGCTACGGGACTGTCCTTTGGGAGGGGCGTCACCTCATTTTTGTTAGTCGAGGTAGCTAACGAGTTGTGATAGCTTGTTTCAAATGGCAAGTTGAGCTCTCTAACTAGCTTGTTTGTACGTTGCTAGAGCAACTTCTTGCCATGAGTGTAAACTCCTAGCTTATTGTTTAAGCATTTCAGGAGCAGATCAAGTGACGAGATGAATCTCCGAGCATGTTTGAGTACAAGTTACTAGAACAACTCTTTGAACCACTACTATGAACTCTGAATGGGTTGATAATGAGTTTTAGGATTTTAACACATATATAATTAGATTAAATGGGATGACTAAAGTTCAAAGACCCCCACACGAATCAGACCCAAGTCAGATTGTGAGCCCAATAGCCTCATTACTCTATTATTGTCGATTTTCTGCACCTATATATATGATCCGTATATGTGGGAAAGTCATGCATGAGAAACCCCTATCGATCACAGAAATTGTGATAGAGAAGATCGTGAGGAACATCCCCTTCCCGCAGCTAGCACCGCGGCATGAGAGAAAGCTTGATTTGATCTGTTCGTGTGGATACCGTAGAGGCACCGCAATATTGTAGTGCTATGATCGTCATACTATGGAGACAGCAAATTCATCTTCAAGGTAAAACTCTTAAAGACGATTTATGGTTTTCGCATGGATCCATGGCTAGGTTTCGATATTTTTTGTAATTCTTCTGCTGTGTATTTAATCTGTAATTGCCTTCGAAACCTAAAAGTCCATTCCTCACATTGCGAAGGGGATAGGCTGGACATAAAGGTAAGGTTATCTTGCAGCATCCGCTTGATTAAGGTGTACTTCTAGCAGGGGATGCATCGATGGACGTATGCTTGGGCATCACTGATGAGAGTAGGCCAATAGTAACTATGGTTGAGAATTTTTTGTGCAAGAGACCTCACACCTAAGTGACTGCCCCTATTCCTTCACGTACTTCTTTGAGGTCATACTTGGCCTCTTCGGAGGGAAGACATCTTAGGTTGGGTCGGCCATCAACTTAAGTGTTGGAGCGCTTGTAGAGGACTTCTTTAATGAATGTATATCTCTCCACCCTTACCTGAATCTTTCTTGCGTCTTTCTGATCCGCAGGGAGGACTCCCTTGTCGAGAAAGTTGACTAAGGGTTTCTTCCAACAATCTTCGGGTGTCTGGGGTACGATGGACATAAGCTCGAGTGCCTCCTCTTCGATGTTTGGCTTGAGTAGGACCTCAATCAGCACAGTGTATTCGAGTCCATCGAGTGAGGAGGAGGCAAGCTTAGAGAGGGCATCAGCTTGCCCGTTTTCTTCGTGTGGGATGCGGGTGACTGCGGCTTTCTTGAAAGTAGCTATGAGTTTCTTCATGTGTGTCAAGTACTTGATCATGTGGTCCTCTCGGGCCTCATACTCGCCCTAAATTTGGTTCACTAGCAATTGGGAGTCACTAAATACTCCGACTCTTTGTGCCCCTGCCTTCTTTAGTAAGAGGAGCCTGACAATGAGGGCTTCATATTCGACCTCATTATTTGAAGTTGGGAAGTTGTGGCGCAGCGAGTATTGGAGGGAGAACTCATCGAGACCTAGTAAGATGACACCGGCTCCACTCCCCTCGAGACAGGAGGACCCGTCCACATATACACTCCATAGTCGGGGGTTGTCTCCTTCTTCGGGAGGATCATGTGTAAAACCCCAGATTTTTAAATAATGTTTTTGAGATTAATAAATGAACTAAAATGATTTTTGGTGATTTAATAAATATTTTTCTAAAATTTATCTTTTTACATGTGCAAATATTTTCTTGGGAAGTTTAAAGTCAGAAATTATTTTGGGAAAACCAATTATTTATTATTAGGTATTATTTGTGAATTTTCTAAATTTTTCTGATATTTATTTGACATATTTACAAATATTACAAAAAGAAGGGCTTTTTGTGCAAAATTACCACTTGTAGTGAAAACTTCAGATTTTTGGTTTTTTGGGCTGAGCATGATGCCTAGTCAACTCAGAGGTAAAAAATTTACTTTTTGTTTTAATAGATTTGGTGTATTTCGCAAATTTCTTAAAGAATTATCTTTTTGCAAAATTGCCACTTTGAGACAAAATTACAAATTTGTTTTCTGGGTTTACAAACAGTGTCGGCCAGATTAGGGTAGTTTTTTTTGTTTTTAAATTTAAATTGAATTGGTTTATCCAATTTCCAAATATAAGGATTTATATATGAAAAGATATATTCAAAAGGGATATTTTACAAAACACATTCAAAACCCTAATTACCCATTACCGACCTAATATAAGGGGTGGTGCAGCTGTCTTTTTGCTGTACTACACAAAAGGTTTTCTTTATTATTATTTTCTTGGATTTTCGAAGCGAGAATCTTGGTTTTCTTGCGAAAGAAAGGACTTTTCTTATTATTTTATTACTTCGGTTGATTCTTCAAAAACGTGAGTGACATCTGTTTGATTTCTTGTTATTTTATGCATGTTGTATGTGATAATTTGTCTATTAGAAAGCATGTTAGGAGTTTGTAGGATGATATGATGAATTATTAATGGATGGATGAACAAAAATTGAATCTTTTTATGAAAACTATGCTATTGATGATTAAAACTCTAAATAGATGACTTGAGATTGATTAAAAACCCAGTAGAAACCATGAGTAGGTTGTTTCCTTCATATGCTTGCTATTTTGATGTGTTATAATGAGTTGTATGGTTATTATTGCGTAAAAGGGGATAAAAACTTAATTTTTACTGTGTATAGACTTGTATATGATCTGTTGGAGATTTTGATGAAGTAAACTTGATTATTTACATGGTGTAATCACCTATATTCATGGGTAAACTGATGTAAGAGATGGTATATGTGTTTAATGAATTGCAAGTGGGTTTTTTGTACCAAAAAGAATCAAGTCTTGAAGTGAAAAGGGGGTGTTCACTTTCGGGTCTGTTGATGAACAGCCGAAAATTGGTTTTTGTTCTTTTATGAAGTTTTCGATCGAATCTTGAGTTGTTTTGATACTAAGTTTGAATTGAAAAATATACTACTTATATTTGATGAATTTTGATGCTATAACTGATGTTTGAACACCCATATATATATACATATGTAAATTACTGTTTTGAAGAATTGTCGAAATATGAAGTTTTTGATGATTTGTGAAGTTTTCAATTGAATATGATTTGCTCTAGTACTTAGATTGAATCTAAACATTATACTACTCCTATTTGATGAATTTTTAAGCTTTACTGATGCAAACCCACCTATATACACTTCATATGAATATATTTTACTGTTTTGAAAAGTATTGTGAAAATTACTCTTTTGTGTTCTTGATGTGATTTTGATTAGTTTTATAAACTCCTGTATGCTATACAAGTTGTATTTGATCATCTCAGGAATTTATTTTTACAAATTTATGATTTTTAAAGATTGAATTGAAGTATCAGTAAAAATGTGTACGAATTTCAAAGCTGTCAAATTACATATATGACAGTCGGCCGCTTCACAAATACACTGAAGTCGACAGTTGACTGTCGATTCTCCTTTTTTTGGATCTTTCATTTAACAGTCGACAGTCACTTTTTGTATTGGTTTTGACGGTCGACCGTCGGTGTTTTTGTGGGCTGTTTTGTTGAGCTTTCTTCGTATTTCTTGAATGACTGTTTCTTCGATACTATGGATTATTAATCTACTGTTTTAGATAATGTTTTTTCCACAGATTATAGTATTTTACTGAGAGTTATATTTTTTATTATAATAGAATTTAAATTGTATTCTTATGACTTTATAAAGTGAGATATATATGGTTTTTGAAGTAATTGATGTTTTGTGATATTTTATGACTTCAAAATATGATTCTCGGTTATTTAATGGATTTAATACTTTATTTTAATTCTAGAATTCGTGAGTATATTGAATGAATTTGAATTTTGTTGATTAAAGAAGTTTTCTCGGTATAAACATTTTGATGATGGAATTGAGAGTTTTATTGAAAGTTTTGGTGTTGATATTCATTTGTGAATCTCTAGGAGTTGAGTGGGAGTCTTGTGAACCAACAGATGAGATTTTGTGAATTATGACCAGTTGGGTCTTAGGGTTGTTGTTGTGAAATTAAGTCCGGCAGGAAACACTAACTCTAGAGACAGGGGATTGTTGTTGGTTTCTAGATACCTAAATATATAGATAAACTAGACACAAATTAAAAACCTCGCAAGTGCACGAATCGTTTGACAAAGCGTAGCGGCAAGCAAGGGTCGATCCCACAGAGATTGTAGACCTTAACTTACTAATCAATAAAAAAGAATAAAAATCATAAAGAGTTGTTCTAAAGGTCTAAAAGAAGTAAAAAGATTAAAACTGAATGAAGGAGTGTTGAATCACAAATATCTCTTGAATAGTTGGGTTTAGATCTCCACCAATAGTCAGTAATGCTCAGTTACCTTCTAAACTCACTTCTAATTACTCATGTTTGTTCACTTCAAGGGCATGGTATCTACTCCTTAAAGTATTGTTTCCCTAGGCCAAGAATTAGGCATGGTATCTACTCTAATTCTTTTCTTTCATTAAGTCCTTAGCATGGTATCTACTAAGTTGTACTTAAGGAAAACATAAGATCAGTGGAAACGAACAAACACTCAAGGTCCTAGAAATTGGTATCAGATCTAGATCCCTTAAGTTGATTGAACCAAGAACCCCTAAAGATTCCCTTGTTACAGGTTATGAGCACGAGATACGGGTCGTCTCAATATGCTCATATAACAGATTCAGATAAATGGTAACACAAACTTGATATTCTCAAGCTCTGTTTGTCAGTCGACTGGCTCTCACCTCAGTCGACTGCTCTCAGGCTTCGAGAACAAGTTTTGGTTATCACAAACCTATATCAATTCAATCAGATTCAATCAATAAGTAAATAGAAGAATTCAGAAGAACATAGCACTACATAACTACGGCTTCAATCTACCCAACTATGAAATTTAGTTCCACATAATAATACTTTTATTGCTTAACAAGTTCAAATACATGATCAACATAAAAGAATAGAGATGGAGAAAATAAACTAATGAAGTCCGGCAATAAGGTCGACTGGCTGTCACCCAGTCGACTGCCTTCGAGTACTGGATCTCTTTTCTCCTTCTTTGATGTTGATAGAATGATGCTCTGGTTTGAAGTCTTGATGTGGTTGTTGGTGGTGATGGATCAAGAGATCTGATGAATAATGCTTCTTTTCTCATATTTATAGAACACGGCTGAGAATTAGGGTTTTGCACTTTTTCAGGAAAGTCCTTCTTTATTTGATTTGGTGATTTATTTCTTTCTCTTTTCTTCTTTCCTTCCTTATCTGTTCACCACGTGCTCTTGGAAATCTCCAGTCTTTAGATTTGATTTGTTATTCGCATAAAATCTGGATTCCAATAGATTTGAAATTAGGTTTGGATGAATCTTCGAATATCTTATCTTTTGACTCTGCCGTCGATCAGTCGACTGGCTTTGAATATAAGTCGACTGTGTCGAGACTTCAGAAGATTTCTTAATTGATCAGCCCAGTCGACTGATGTTGGAGTAAGTCGACTATTCCGAGCAGCTATGTAAACTTGATTTCCTCTGTCCAGCCACCTGTTAGCATGATCAGTCGACTGATTTCTTCAGTTCCTTGTGTATCATCCTTATAATCCTGAATTTGTTTTGTTTTGCTGTTTTAGGCTGTTTCCTGTGGAAAAGAGAAAAGAAGAGTAAAATACCACATATAGAGCATTTAAATGTCTAATTGCACTAAGATTATTGCTCTAAAAAGTGAATAATATTTGGTTCATCAAATACCCCCAAACTTAGATTTTGCTTGTCCTCAAGCAAACTGAAATTATGAACAAGGGGAAAAATAATAATGACAGCCTCAACCACCAAGAGTTCTTATTATGTGGACATCAACATAGAAAAGTATAAACAATTTCAGATAAAGTAAAATTAAACATACCCACTTTCTTTAGTGCAATTGTTTATTCATAACTCCAAACTCAACTACACTTGTCATGCAATTAATTATAGTTATAGTATGTAATTACTCAATCTGTGATTATCCCCTTTTCTCTACTACAAACCGAGTAGCAAACTAGAGTTTTTTTTTTTTTTTTTTTTTTTTTTTTTTTTTATTTATTTTTTTTAATTTTTTTTTTAATTTTTTTTTTAGTCGCTTCTCTAAAGTTGTCACTTGCCTTTTTACGCGAATGCGAAACATTTGTGATGAATCCACCCGGTTACTCAGCGAGCCACAAACTCTAAAGTGCTTTGCATACTCATATTTCAAGTTGCCGTTTGACGTAAAGGTAAACATTGGTGATGAATACCCCTAGTTACTAAGCACTCAAAATATTGGAGTAGATTGACTTTATTCAAGTATATATATATATATATATATATATATATATATATATTTTATTTATCACTCTATTTACTTAAACTCAATTTAGGACTAGATCTAAAGGGAATAATCAACAGAAAAGGCATCACATTTGTTTTTTTATGTATAATCGCATGACTCATACAATTTTGTATGGAAGTTATGAAACTCAACAATCCTAAAGTAAATAAGTATCATTCTTCTTACTTTATAAGAAATTGTTTATCCTAAAAAATTCAAAAGACTCTAATACCCCTAATACCCCCAAACTTAGATGGAACATTGTCCTCAATGTTCGAAAGAAAATGTAAAAATAGGCATATGTCACATCTAGTAAGGAGAGAAAAATAAATAATAACTCAAAGAAAAATGAATAACTGAAAGAAAATAAAGGGAAAGTGTAAATACTCCCCTGAAAAATTGGGTTGCCTCCCAATAAGCGCTGTGTTTCTTGTCTTCAGCTAGACTTGATGAGTTTATGCGAAGTATTGAATGGATCGCGGCTCAAAACTCATCTTTTCATAAGGCTTCCCCCTCTGCCCATTCACCTTGAACGTTGATTTTTCGCCAACGCTCCATGTGGGGGAAACCTGTACAACAATTCATGGACCGTACCATCTTGACATTAGTTTATCAGCAATGGTCCATCTTAATGCACCATTATGCTGTTGAAAGACTCCCTGCAGCCTCTCCTCTTTCTGCATCCTAAAATTTGTAGCAACTGTCACAGGTGATGTCTGATTGTCCCCCATATATTCATGTATTGGCTTCAGCTCCTCCTCTGGTTGTCTGGTAGCAGTCGACTTATTCTGGACATCAGTCGACTTGTCCTGGCCAGCAGTCGACTTGTCTGTGTATGAATGTGGAGTTTCAAGATGATGTACTGTCTCTGCAATCCTCCAGTCATCGTGTTCCTGTTCAACCTGAGATAATGTTAGAGGGTGTGTAGTTGTTTCTTGTGGTGGATCAACACCATGTTCCTGCAATGTTTGGTCACAAATTTCCTGAACCACATCAATATTATAACATTCATGATCATCGTGGGGAATTTGTGGTGCATTAAACACTTTAAAGTCAATCTCTTCCTCTAGTGTTGTCCTTAATTGGAGCTGTTCTTGTCCTCCAGGGTTGGGTATGGTTTGTGATGGAAACTCTCCTGCCTTTCTTTCACTTAACTCCGTAGCAATTTGACCAATTTGAAATTCCAATTTTTGAATGGCATGTCTTTGTTGATTGCTTGTTTGCTGTTGCTGTTGGAGTAGTTGAAGAATGGTGGATTCGAAATCCAACTTCTCCTGTTCTTGTGCTGGCTCATCATACCCATTCCCGCCTTGGAATTGCTGCGTATGCCCTGGTGCGAATTGATTGTCTTGATGATTTTGCCACCCTGGGTCATACGTGTTTGAAAAAAAATTGTTCTGGGGTGGGTACATTCCCTGTTCTTCGTAGTTTGTGTGCTCCTGATCTGCGAAAGAAAACATGGGACATGAATTAGTTGTATGGTTAGATTGAAAACAATTTGTACAAATTTCTTTTGGTTGGTTTTTTACGCCACCCAACGTTGAATTTACAAGCATATCAATCTTTTTGTTCATGGTTTCCATTTCTAATTGCATGTTATTATTATGAGAAATTTCGTATACTCCCTGTTTTTTCGAAAGACCCCTCCTAGTTGAGAATTGTTGTGAGTTCTCGCTGAGTTCTTCAAATAACTCTATGGCCTCCTCAGCACTCTTCCTCATCAACATTCCATTGCAACCTGCATCTACAATTGCTTTGTTAGCGTCATTTAAACCCTCATAAAATGATTGTACCTGGTCATCCTTAGGTATGTTATGCGTAGGACACTTGAAAAGCTTGTTTTTGAAGTCCTTCCACGCCTCGAAAAACAAATCGCCATCTTTTTGTTGGAAAAGTAGAATCTCCCTTTTTAGTTGTCTGGTTTTCTGCGCTGGAAAGAACTCCTTCAAGAATTTTGTTGCCAATTGCTCCCATGAATTAATTGATCCTGGTTCCAAAGAATTATACCACAACTTAGCATTAAGTTTTAAAGAAAAAGGAAACAAGATTAACCTGATTTGTTCAGAGGTAAGCCCTTGGATGCTTTGTGTCCTGCAAAGATCAAAGAAGTCTTGTAGATGTAGGTGCGGATCTTCATCTAGTCTACCATTGAAGTGGGGAACCATGCCAAGTAATTGAGGTGATAGATGCATATTCCCTGTGACCTTGGGTTGAAAAGCTATGCAAGAAGGGTTCTCAATATTCTTAGGAATGAATTTGTCTTGCATTGGTACTCGGTTTAAAAAATTTTCACCCATTGTTGCTTTTTGGAAAAAATCCTCTGGACAGTCGACTGATCCTTGGGGCATTCGACTGGTCTGCCTGTGCCGAATGTAACCTGAAAGAAAATGTTAGAAAAGAAAAAGAAGAAATAAAATAAAATAAAAAGAAAAAATTTTACTGATTTGTAAGTTAAAATACTAGACAATCCCCGGCAACGGCGCCAAAAACTTGTTGTTGGTTTCTAGATACCTAAATATATAGATAAACTAGACACAAATTAAAAACCTCGCAAGTGCACGAATCGTTTGACAAAGCGTAGCGGCAAGCAAGGGTCGATCCCACAGAGATTGTAGACCTTAACTTACTAATCAATAAAAAAGAATAAAAATCATAAAGAGTTGTTCTAAAGGTCTAAAAGAAGTAAAAAGATTAAAACTGAATGAAGGAGTGTTGAATCACAAATATCTCTTGAATAGTTGGGTTTAGATCTCCACCAATAGTCAGTAATGCTCAGTTACCTTCTAAACTCACTTCTAATTACTCATGTTTGTTCACTTCAAGGGCATGGTATCTACTCCTTAAAGTATTGTTTCCCTAGGCCAAGAATTAGGCATGGTATCTACTCTAATTCGTTTCTTTCATTAAGTCCTTAGCATGGTATCTACTAAGTTGTACTTAAGGAAAACATAAGATCAGTGGAAACGAACAAACACTCAAGGTCCTAGAAATTGGTATCAGATCTAGATCCCTTAAGTTGATTGAACCAAGAACCCCTAAAGATTCCCTTGTTACAGGTTATGAGCACGAGATACGGGTCGTCTCAATATGCTCATATAACAGATTCAGATAAATGGTAACACAAACTTGATATTCTCAAGCTCTGTTTGTCAGTCGACTGGCTCTCACCTCAGTCGACTGCTCTCAGGCTTCGAGAACAAGTTTTGGTTATCACAAACCTATATCAATTCAATCAGATTCAATCAATAAGTAAATAGAAGAATTCAGAAGAACATAGCACTACATAACTACGGCTTCAATCTACCCAACTATGAAATTTAGTTCCACATAATAATACTTTTATTGCTTAACAAGTTCAAATACATGATCAACATAAAAGAATAGAGATGGAGAAAATAAACTAATGAAGTCCGGCAATAAGGTCGACTGGCTGTCACCCAGTCGTCTGCCTTCGAGTACTGGATCTCTTTTCTCCTTCTTTGATGTTGATAGAATGATGCTCTGGTTTGAAGTCTTGATGTGGTTGTTGGTGGTGATGGATCAAGAGATCTGATGAATAATGCTTCTTTTCTCATATTTATAGAACACGGCTGAGAATTAGGGTTTTGCACTTTTTCAGGAAAGTCCTTCTTTATTTGATTTGGTGATTTATTTCTTTCTCTTTTCTTCTTTCCTTCCTTATCTGTTCACCACGTGCTCTTGGAAATCCCCAGTCTTTAGATTTGATTTGTTATTCGCATAAAATCTGGATTCCAATAGATTTGAAATTAGGTTTGGATGAATCTTCGAATATCTTATCTTTTGACTCTGCCGTCGATCAGTCGACTGGCTTTGAATATAAGTCGACTGTGTCGAGACTTCAGAAGATTTCTTAATTGATCAGCCCAGTCGACTGATGTTGGAGTAAGTCGACTGTTCCGAGCAGCTGTGTAAACTTGATTTCCTCTGTCCAGCCACCTGTTAGCATGATCAGTCGACTGATTTCTTCAGTTCCTTGTGTATCATCCTTATAATCCTGAATTTGCTTCGTTTTGCTGTTTTAGGCTGTTTCCTGTGGAAAAGAGAAAAGAAGAGTAAAATACCACATATAGAGCATTTAAATGTCTAATTGCACTAAGATTATTGCTCTAAAAAGTGAATAATATTTGGTTCATCAGGGATTTGTGTTTTATTAATAATAATCAGCTTAAGGACAGGAACTAAGGGATATGTGATGGAACTTGGGAAATGTGAGAATATGCTCTTGGGGTCCAGTCCAACGAATGCGTTCCAGGACTGTGTGTGTTCTGTCTCGAGAGGACTATTTAGTATGTTCGCGTGTCGAGGGTCTGCAGTGCCTATTCACGGAACATACAGGTACATTCGCGTGTCGAGGGCCGACGGGTCTATTCACGGGATGTGCATGTGTACTTGCACGTAGAGTGGCAGTGGTGGAGTTCACGGCAGGGAGGCGATTCTCCAATTTTTGAGCTATTCTTACATGATACTTGCGTATTGAGGGTTGTATGATGCCTATTCGCGTAGTATTCTGGATCTTGTTTCCATCACCGTAGTAGGATTAGTTGCATAAAGAGGGATTTAACCCTATAAAGTGGAGAATGATAAGGGCTTGCACTAGACCTGTGTAGTATGGAATGCATAGAATCCGACAAGTATGTATTAGAGAGTCATCATATTGCATTTTGTGTTTTCTTGACTTGATTTTATGCATGTTTGTTTTCAGTTTTCCTACACTTGACACTTAGTCTAGTTTCACTTGTTGTTTTCATGTTTTATTTACTGTCATTTCATATTCCATCTGTTACTACTATTGGTGTGTGTTGTTTATAACTTTATCCTTTATGTTTTATTTATGTTGTATTTCTTTTGATGTCACTCACACCATTATGGTTGACTCCTATAGTTTTGGGGGTTAGGGTTATCTCTACCATCATGTTTTACAGGTAGGTTCTGTTAGCATTGGGATTTGGATGCAGGTGGTAGAATGATAATGTGGCTTATGTAAATTGTAAAAGACTGTGTTGTAAAAGAAAGAATTGTAATTCAAGGTGTATAATTTTTCGCTGTGCTTTGTAAAGAATTGTTGTAATAAAAGTTGGAAAAAAAATTTATCTGTGTTGGTTATGTTTACTATTACATTGAGGTTGATGCTGGGAATTGTGCCACGTATTTCTGAAATATTATATTGAAAATTCGGGGCTCTAAGTGATGTCATGTTAGCTTAGCTCGATTGACCACTTCATTAGTCTTCTGGAGCTCTACGGCTTATGGAGGACTTGCTTAAGCAGTTGATCGGTGATGATCCAGAAACCTTGGAAGTAGGGTAAGAGCTTTCGGGCGGCCATTACCATAGCGTATGCCATCTTCTCCATCTTCAGGTATCAAAGCTCGGCATCGTGGAGAACCCTGCTCACATAGTAGATTGACTTTTGCACTCGGTCATTTTCTCTTACCAAGACATCACTGAGGGTTTGATCCGAAATAGCCAGGTAGAGAACCTCTCTCGGCATGGGCTTGCTAAAAGCTGAGGATTGATGACATGTGCTTTGAGTCATTCGAAGGCAGTTTGTTGTTATTCCCCCCACTCAAAATTTTTTGCTCCCCGAAGGGCTTTGAAGAAAGGAAGACACTTCTTCCTAGGCTTTGAGAGAAAGCGCACCAATAGCGGCGAGATGACCGGTGAGCTTCTAGACTTCTTTGACTGTAGTTGGGGGAGACATGTCGAGTATGACTTTGATCTTCTCAGGGTTAGCTTCGATACCTCTCTGGCTTACCATGAACTCCAAGAACTTCCCCGATGAGCCCGAAGGCACATTTCAAGGGGTTTAGCCACTTGTTGTTCATCCGAAGCACATTGAAGGCTTCCTGGAGGCCGGCCACATGGTCTTCTTTCCTGAGGCTCTTAACGAGCATATCATCAATATATACCTTCATGTTTTGGCCAATTTTCTCCTTGAAGACTTAGTTTACCAAGTGTTGTTACGTAGCTCTGGCATTCTTTAGCCCGAAGGGCATAACTTGATAGCAATACAGCCCTTGATCAGTGATGAAGGATATCTTCGGGATGTCGGGAAGGAACATTCAGATCTGGTACTATCCCGAGAAGGCATCCATAAAGCTTAAGAGCTCATGGCCTGAAGTGGCGTCGTTCAAGGCATTTATGCTTGATAGGGGAAAGGGTCTTTCGGGTATGCCTTATTGAGGTCAGTGAAATCTATGCATATTCTTAATTTTCGTTTGCTTTTTTGACCATGAATATGTTCGCTAACCACTTGGGGTAGCTAACCTCCTGAATGAAGTGGGCGACTAGGATTTTTTAGAATTCTTTCTTGATTGCTTGCGAACTCTCTGGGGCAAACTTGCGGTGCTTCTACTGGACAGGCTTGACTTCCGGATCCACACATAAACGATGCATGATTAGGTCCTCGGATATACCTGGCATGTCTATGACTGTCCAAGCAAAGAGATCCTGGTTTCCCATTATGCAGGTGATGAGCTGGTCCCATACCTGATGGGGGAGCATCGTGCTCACCCGAAAACACTTAGCTTGATCCTCTTGGGAGAAGGAGATTTTTGTTGGTTTGTCTAAGAGTTCAGAGCTGGCTTGTCCCCTATCTTGAGGGAGTTCCAAAGCATCCAAGGGAAGGACCGAGCCCCCCATTATGGCTGTGTAACACGCCTGAGTAGCCTCTTGGCTCCTTTAGGCTTTCCCTACTCCTGCAGCCGCAGGGAATTTCATCTTCCTATGGTAAGCGGAGGCAACTGCGTGAAGGGCTGCTAATTCCGGGCGACCAAAGATGGCATTATAGGTAGACTTTATGTCGACTACCATAAAATCTAGTGCTTCTATGCAGGTGGCTAGAGCTTTTCCCACGGTCACGTCAAGGGTGACTATTCCTTCAATCTGAACAGGGGCTCCCGAGAATCCATGGAGGATGTACCCATTGGGTTTGAGGTGATCACATTTGAGCTTGAGGCCCTCGAATACATTCAGGAATAGAATGTTTACCGAGCTTCCATTATCTACTAGGACACGATGCACTTCATGGTTTGACATGCATATGTTGATCACGAGTGCGTCATAATGAGGTGTTCGAACACCTTCAAGGTCTCGGTCTGAAAAATGTAATCAGAACCCCCGAGTCCTTGGGAGGAGGAGTATTGTGCACTGAGTTCACTTCATAAACAAATGATTTCCTTAAGGAGTTAGATAATCCCCCAATAGGTCCCCCATGGATTGAGTGGAGTATCTCCATGCATCCTGAGCCTTAGGACTCAGCTGGTTTCTCTGGTCGCTTATTGGCTCCTCCTGGAGAAGGTTAGGTGTCGTTTCCTTGAGAAAATTTGGCGAGGTCCCCACACTGGAGTAGTCCTTTGAGTTCATCCTTGAGGGATCGACAGTCATCTATGAGGTGCCCATGATCTTTGTGGAAAGCACACAACTTGTTCCTGTCCGTTCTCTTGATTGAGGCATTCATCTTAGGAGGAGGTCGGAGGAGTCCTTCCTTGTCGACTTCCATCAGGATAGCAGAGATATGGCATTGAGTGGGGTGTACTTATCAAAGTGTGGCACTGGGGTTGACGGCATTGGCCTGTTTTTCCTAAGTCCTTTTTCATCGATGCTCTTCCATTTGTTCCCGCACCTTCTGTTCTTGGGGTCGGATGACATCTTCCACTTGGATGTACTTCTCGACCCATTAAAGGAGGTCAGAAAAGTCCTATGGATGTCTTTTGATGAGGAAAGATTTGAGGTCATCATGATTCACATTGTATTTAAAGGCAGCAGTGGCCACGCCCGAGTCGTGTGAGGGGACTGAACGGGACTCGACGATGAAGCGCCTAACATAGCATTTAAGTGACTCCCCTTCTCTTTGCCTTCGGTCAAGTATGGAGGTGCTTGTCTTCTCTGTCTTGCAATTGGTGATGAAGTGAGTGAGGAAAAGCTCCTTACCTTAAGTTGGCCGAAGGAGAAGATGGGCCCTGGAAAGAAACGAGAGAACCACTCCCGTGCGGATCCCTTCAGGGTTGCTGGAAAAGTCTTGCAGAGGAGGGAATTAGATGTTTGGTGGATCATCATGAGAGTTTTAAAACTCTCAACATGGTCAACTAGGTCGGTCTCCCCTTTGTAAGAGTCGAAGGCTGTGATCTTGAAATTGGTCGGGACAGGTGCCTTGATGATTTTCCTGAGAAAGGGGGCCTGGAGGGACGATATGTTCCTTCATGTCTTCCTTCTTCTTGCTTCAGCAACGCAAGACAATCTTCCATCTTCTGAAGGCATTGAAGGACAACACTGTCCTGCTTTTCGGATCTAGTGGACCGATGGGATTATTCACGCTGAGGAGGAGTGGGACAACGATGGCTAGTTTGTCGGCTCTTGCTTGGAGCGGTGTTGAGGGCCTTAAGAATCTCATCTTTGAATTCTTGAAACTCTGCCCGGGTGACAGGTACTTCTTCCCTTCTTTCCCTCCAGGGAGTTGGTCGGCTTGTTGGAGTAGGGTTCCTTCCCACCAAAGGGGAGTTCTTCTGCGTCCCCTTAGAGAATGATGGCTCCTTAAACCCCTGCGAGATGGGGTTCTTCTATGCCCTCTAGGAGAGGGGGTTCTTCTGCATCTCTGACTCTGGGGAGAAGGGCCCCTTGTATCTTCTTAGCGAGATGGATGGGGGGACCATCCCTTGCTCGCGGTCTGCTTGAGCGGTCCCGACATGCAGACTCTTGCTGTTTGGAGGTTATGAGGAGGCAGGGGTCTTTCTATGGTTGAGGTACTTCAGAGGGCACCGTGGAGGGTGTGGAGGTGTACACCGACCCCCGGATCTCTTTAAACTGTTGTGCAAGGTACTGACTTCTTCGGGAGCCCCTCGGTGGAGTCTCTCTAGGGGAGGTCGGGTAGGCTGTTCTGGATGAAGAGGTTGATCCACTTGAAGAGCAGGAGGGACGTCCTCATGAGGAGGATGTGGAGGAAGAGGGTTGGCTCGTCGGCTTGATGTCGCTGTCTTCCCTTTCCCCTTTGGAAGCAACACCAATCTGTTGCAGCTAATTTCTGTGTGGGAGCAAACAGATGATATGAGTTCTTTTTAGAAATAATAAAAAGCTGACATTTTTTACTTTCGTCGGTATTGACTGATTTCAACTGATGTTGACTTCTGAATCTAACTTGTTTGCACCATTGGATCCGATCTTCATGGTGATGATCGCTTCAATTGACCTGCAAAAAGTCTGAAACATTGGGGTTGTTCTCAGTAACAGATCCTCCGACGCTCAAGTCAGAACTTCAGAATAATATGTGAGCTTTTGTTGGCAAAATACTGATTATTTGTTTCTTATGGAGGTATGGGGTATTTATGGTCGCTTTGGTCAGTTTCAAGATAATGATTTATCTCTACTTCTCGGTATTTTTGGATTGAATCAGTTATCAGTGGTTGAGAGGATTGAGTTTAAACTCTCTTCATGAAAGGAGATATGGTTTTTGAACCGTCTCTTATGGATAATTATTTGTTTAAATCATATTTAAATAATCTGGACCCATTCTTATTGGGCTGTTATGACAACCTACTTAGATATACCCGTTTTGGGCTACTGGGCTTGAAACAGACCCAATTCCCGTTTATGGACCCGTTTCTAATGAAATTACCATTTTACCCCTAAGAGCTTTTAAGATCCGAGCCCGATTTAAATGGTCCTGATTTGGTTTTATTTTTACCCATATCAAGTTAGTTGACTTTGTTCTTCATAAAGAGAAAGAAGTAGTTGCAGAGAAAGAGTTAGGACTCTATTCTTGGTAAAGAGATTGGGTTTTTAAACCCTCGCTTATAAATAGAGAGAAAGAAGTGGTTGCTCTTTAGGAGATAGAGAGTTTAAGGTGGTACTTTAGATAATTATGAACTCCTTCATGTTCGACTGCTATGACAATCCAGCTATGACAAGCTTGTTTTCGGAAGTTGGGTTTAGAAGAGGCCTAACTCCTTTTACGGGCATGTATCTAGTGAAAATTACTGTTTTACCCTCAATAGATTTGGGATTCCTGTCTGATTTGAACGTGTTAAACCCCCAAAATTGAGTTATGACAATTTTGCCTACGGGTGTTACGCACATGTATTGGGTACTGTTACGAGTAATATCCGAAACGTATTTTAATATAAATTTCCTACGTATTTATGCATTTCAATTATTTATACATTTTCCTGTCTTCTCATAATTCATTTTCATCCTATTCTGAGCCAACTTAAATATTTATTTTAATCTTTGTGTTTTTACGTGCATTGCACGTGTTTTCAATACACATGTCAATTACGTATATTTTTGCGTTACGTGAAATATCTGTAACTTTATCAAAATAAATATGTTTACGTAGGGTGTATTTTGATTTCTCCGTTGCTCAAATCACTTTTGTTTTGAATATTTATTGATATATGCGATGCACGTGCATGCAGTTCATGTATCGATTGTATTCCTTTTCAAAATAAAATTTATAAAGTGTGTATATTTATATTTCTTTTGCTTAATTTTAATATACGGAATGATAGATTTTAAGATTTTTTTGAACGTTTTGGCTGCACGTGCTTTGGGCGTGTTCATTTTTATGCACGTACAAATTGTGTTATTACTAGGTATGCCCGTGGACACGTGCCTACGACACATCATCGTGAAGAATGATTAATTAATTAAGCTGTTTAGTAAAGATTTCGACAATCTCCCCTAAAATTTCACAGGCAGTTAACATTAATCCCCCCTAAAATTTTCATATTAGCCAAGATACAAAATAAAAACCAAGATTTCGTTTGAAAACATAATGGATTTTTAGGAATTGTAGTAAAATTTTTGACAGAATCTCCCCTTAAATATTAGCCCTTTTACAGCAATTCCTTACGGAATTCTGCTCACAATTAAAAAATTAATATTACAGGCAGTCAATATGAATCCTTCCCAGGCTAATCCAAGCAACATCACACAGGCATCATATATATAGGGCTCTGGGGGGAAAAAATCTTCATATGACTCAAGATACAAAATAAAAACCAAGATTTCGTTTGAAAACATAATAGAATTTTAGAAATTTTAGCAAAAATTTCGACAGAGTCCCCCTCTAAAATATTAGCCCTTTTACAGCAATTCCTTACGGAATTTTGCTAACAATTAAAAATATAACATCACAGACAGTCAATATCAATCCTCCCCAGGCCAAACCAAGCAACATTACACATGCATCATATATATAAGGTTCTGGGGGGAAAATCATAAGATGATGCAAGATACAAAATAAAAACCCAAAATTCATTTGAAAACGTAATGAATTTTTAGAAAAACCTTTGAAAAACCTATGAAAACCAAACACAGAACTCAATACTCCACAACTTTGCGGGTACGGGTATTAACATAACTATATTATATCATCATCATATACAGATACTTACATCATCTCCCAAAATACTAAATGTTAATACTATTACATCCTCCACCAAAATATACACCAACCAACCGAATGACCAAAAAAAAGTTTACAGGGTTGTAGGAAAACACAATGCCTCGAGTCTTCAATATGGGACCAAACAGTGAGCCTAAACAAACAGTAAGAGTTTTGAAACAAATAGTAAGAGTTTACAATATTCAATCAAAACAATGATAATTAAAGAAACAAATAGTAAGAGTTTTGAAACCAATACCTTTCAAACATGACAATGCCTTTTAACTCAATGGTTTCAACCCAACATGTTCTTCATCACCCTACCAAAAGTTAAACTATCAATATGTACATAACGGTTCTGAGTGTAGACGACAATCTAGAAAGAAAAAAAAAGTATTAAATTAGCGGCAATTAACGGTAAACATAGGGTGTAGTTGTATTAAATTAGCTTCACTTACTGTTTTTTCCAAGTCAACATCAACCTGTAAGGTATTAAAGTAAACATTATAATGTGAGGAACCTATTGTTATATCAAGAGTTGTAGATGTCAAAAAAAAGGAGATACTTACATGGCCATATATAGTAATGTCATCTATTGTTGTTCTTTAATTCTGATGAAGCAATTGATCTGTATATAAAGGAGGGGAAATATATGATGAGTAATGGATACAAAATACGAACATAATATTAACTACTATGATCTATCTTCTAGAAACTGTAGTCATTGGCTAGATATGCTTATAAATATCCATGCATTTCAAGCTTACATCTATTGCAATCCGCAGTTGTATTTCTCAGTATTTTAATGCTTGTCAGTTGGTTTCATGTTTATTATTTGTTATGTTTAATATTTTGTTGTTGCATGAAATATACCAATTTGTCCACTTGCTAACCATGTTTTTTTTCTAGGGAAACACTACTAACTGTTGCAATTTGAAAGTTTAAAGAACTGAAAATTTGTTGGAGCCCATTGTTTTTTATGCATCTCTAATTCTTTAACATGGTTATGTTCTTTTTGCAATTTGCAGATAATGTTGGGGTGATTGTGAATCCAAAGGGAGAAATGAAAGGTAAGGCAATATACTTATTCTGTTTGAAACTTGTCTTGTTAATACCACGGGCACAATGTTCATCCTATTAGTTGAGAAAATACCAACTATGTCTTGTTTGAAGATAGGCAGTCTCTTGATTTGAGAAATGGAATGCATTTTACTATGAAAAATACCAACTAATCAATGCTTGGTACATGTTACTCATCTAACCTTTTTTTATTAAGATACAGAATTACTAATTTAAGATCTTTAGAGCTATTTTGTTTTCTTTGTTAGAAGTGGATATATACAAACTGTAGCTTGCATCATTTGATCTTTTCCTTTCCCTTTCCAGCTTCGAAATTAAGTTTTTCCCCATTTATATATCCATCTATTTTTTCCCCCTCCTAAAGCTCTCCCCTCTCCTCTCACTCTCACCCAAGGAGTAACTAAATAATTTGTAAATATTTCCAATTGCATATCTGTTGAAATTGACTTCGGTATGATTATTAATTGGTTACTTGCTTTTTCTTTGATTAGTCTCAGATCCATAAATTTAATGAGTTCTATTGGCTATGGTTGTAGGATCTGCTATTACTGGGCCCATTGGAAAAGAATGTGCTGACTTGTGACCAAGGATTGCTAGTGCTGCCAATGCCATTGTTTAACTGTTGCTGTTGTTTCATGAATTTTGACCTTGTGTTCTTAATTTTGTGATCTCTAGACTTTGGATTTTTGTGTTAGGCTTGATTTTGGTTGTTATGAGGATTTAATTTTTCTTAATAGATATAGTTGTCTGGGTTGGAGTTTAAAATTCAGTGTTTATTGATATGATAATATGTTATCTTTATAATCGGAAGTGCGATTTTTTTATTACTATATTTCAAATTGAACATGTGACATTGGAGCCAAAAGTGTGGTACTCTGCATGAAATTCATTGAGACTACTTCGGATGAATATTCTTCTTATTGAATTTCAAAAGTGCTTTCGACGATCTAGTGGTTGGAAAGTTTCATGTATGGATCCTTTGAAATTATTATTTTGATTGTAAATCTTGTTGCTTCCAAATTTGATTGTTTGTGAGAATCTTAATAAAAATTAGTTTGGCTAGTTTGGAAGGGACTACTGAATATATATTTTCAGCGACAAAAGTGTTAATAACCTTCATTTGCGAATATCTGATTCATAATTTCTGAAGCTAGTATGCCCATAAAAAATATGTGTATGAACCTATGGATTATGTTGGAGTTATGTCTTTCATCAAAATTTCAGTGATTGGTAACGAACCGATTCTCTTTGCAGAGTTAACATTGAGCTTCCCTAAACTTTATTCCTGGTTAAGATTATGGATGGGAATTTAATCAGGGTTACCATGCTTGCGGTGGGTGTTGGCAAAGGAATGGCTTGTTGCTAGTAGTGGTGGTGGTGGCAATGACCTTGTTGAAGATAGAACAGAGTGATTGGAGATTTGGGAAGAAATGCAATGGTGATAGGGTGGCCATAGTGCAGGCCAATATGAGAAGAAGAGAGAAGAGTTTCAGGGTGCTAATGGTGGTGATAGCTATAAATGCAGTGTTCAAAGAGAACGGTGTATCAAAATGTTTACATTATTATGAACTGTATCAAAATATTTACATTATTGGTCAGTCTCTTCAACTACTTGAACATCAATCATACTACATACTACTGGAACTTCTTCTGCTTTTACATTCCCCACTTTGGGGGTTTGGAAATTTCAGATACATCAAGATAAAGTAGTTTAAGTCTCTTATCCTTGTACATTTGACTGTTCGATTGTGCATGAAATTACTCGTAAATTTGTACACTGTTGAAAATTACTCAAGACATGTGCAGTTAAGGGGGCTCATAATATCATTTTTTTCCCCAATTATGTCGCTTATCCAGCGGAAATATGACTCTTGCCAAATTATTATTCGCAAATGAAACAAAAAGGGTTAGCGAGGAAAAAATCATTGAGCAAATGAAACTTCTTCTATGTATTCAATTAACTTCAACATATTCACTTATTAATTTATTTTATTGAATTAATTGAATTGAATTTTGGAATTGAATTCACTTATGAAATTGGAAATTGAACTAAAAAAGAAATGTTCTGATAAAGACGTTCTTCAGTAATATCATCATGACTCTCAAAGTCATGTGCGGTAGCAATACTAAACCAAATACGACGAGTAGTGGGGTCCTGAGCTAAACCTAGGCTAAACCTTGGAAATCTTAATGCCATAATGCCTTTCAAATCCTCCTAGCCATTATCCTACTGCAATAATTCTTGCTAAGAAGAATGCCCATGTTGCGGCAATTCCACCCAGAAGGTAATGAGTTACTCCTACAACACGTCCTTGTACAATGCTCAAGGCTCTAGGCTGAGTACATTTATTTGTGGCCATAGAGAAGCCGTATGAAGCTGAGGTCTCATGTACGGTTTTGGAATAGCGATGTGAACAGTGATGTTCTCATCGACTATGATTATCTAACAGTTCAAGTACAGTTGATATAGTTGAGGCACAGTCCCAACATGGTTTTTAGGGATGGAATCTGTGGCGTCAGCCTATAGGAATTGTAGTTTTTCTAATTTCTTCTCTAGCAGAGTGTGAGAGATTACCCTTTGATTTACCAGAAGAGATTCTCTATTGATTTCAACATTGTACCTATGGGATAGGGATAGAGGAAGAGGAAAAAACCGAAGATTTCACTTCACATAGTACTTTTGATCGAAAAATCAATCTGATTTCTTTCCCTCGCTCGATGAGAAAAATGGGTCAGATTCTACAGGATCAACAAATCTATGGGGCTTAAGGAATGATGGAAGGGAATAAAAAGAAAAGAGAGGGAAAGAAAATCGAAATGAAATTGAAATGAAAGAAAAGAAGAAAACAAAAAAAAAAGTAGAAAATAGAAGAACCCAGATTCCAAATGAACAAATTCAAACTCGAAAAGGATGTTTCTGATTCTCGAAGAATGAGGGGCAAAGGGATTGATCGAGAAAGATCTCTTGTTCTTATTAGATTAGAATCTGTTCCAAACATATATGCCATGGTTCCTTACTTCGACAGGGTGCAAATATCTAAATTTCACCCTTTTAGATACTTTTTCAGACCCATTGCCGATACTAAGTAGAAGTCAAAAATTTGTATCCATTTTTCATGATATTATGTATGGATCAGATATATCATGGCCAATTCCTCAGAAGATTCTTCCACAACGGACTATGATAAGTGAGATTTTGAATAAGTGTTTACAGAATCTTCTTTTGTCCGAAAAAATTATTCATCGAAATAATGAGTCACCCGTTTATCAATGGAATCTCATCATCCATACATAACGAATTGGTATGGTATATTCATACCATAACATAGGAACAGTAAGAACTAGAATTCTTATCGATACTGGAACTCATAGGGAAGAAAATGGATTTATGGATGGAATCAAATATGCAGTATTTACAGAAAAAAGTATTCGGTTATTGGGGAACAATCAATATACTTCTAATGTCGAATCAGGATCAACTAGGACAGAAATAAAGCATTGGGTCGAACTCTTCTTTGGTGTCAAGGTAATAGCTATGAATAGTCATCGACTCCCGGGAAAGGGTAGAAGAATGGGACCTAGTATGGGACATACAATGCATTACAGACGTATGATCATTACACTTAATACAGGATCATTTAAGTCAGGTTTCTTTATTATTTGGATAGGTGAATTCTTATGGATCCATCCCCCAAGGGAACCCGACATGATAAGTTTTCATCATCCGGCTCGAGCAAGAATCAAAGGAATGAAAGAAATAGACCCATAGAAAATCTATATTTCAGACATATTCACATATATATATAATATTATGACTTAATGACTCTAGGTAAGAAAAGATTTACCAGATTCCATTTCCGGCGTTGCAACTATCCATTGCAAAGAATTCAGTTCTTACAGGTAAATGCTCAATATCCAAGTAGGCTTACAAATTGGATCATAATCAAGTGCTTTTTGGACTGTCTCATGTCTTTTGATTTGATTGGTGTTTATCCCCCACAACATCTTGATTTTTTTACATACAAAGTATTTACTTGTTACTAAATAGTCCAGGAAAGGGAAAGGTACGGGAAGAACGTGAAATTCTTTTTCCTTTCTGCAGGGACCAGGAGATTGGATCTAGCCATAAGAAGAATGCTTCGTATAAATAACTCACTTTTGGTCTTCGACCCCCTCAGTCACTACGAGTGCCCCCCGATCAGTGCAACGGGATGTGTCTATTTATCTATCTCTTGACTCGAAATGGTAGGTTTGAAAAAGGATCTTAGAGTGTCTAGGGTTGGGCCAGGAAGGTCTCTTAACGCCTTCTTTTTCTTCCCGTCGGAATTCTTTCACAAAGACTTGTCGTGGTAAGGGAGAAGGGGATCAAGAAATGCTCGGGAGTTCCTCTATTCAATCCTTTTCCTTCTTCTTGTTGCTGGATATCTCGTTCGTATCCATCTTCTCTTTGTTTCAAGAGCCTCTAGTGAGTTACAGACAGAGTTAGAAAAGATCAAATCTTTGATGATTCCATCATACATGATTGAGTTGCGAAAACTTCTGGATAGGTATCCTACATCCGAACTGAATTCTTTCTGGTTAAAGAATCTCTTTCTAGTAGCTCTGGAACAATTAGGAGATTCTCTGGAAGAAATATGGGGTTCTGCTTCTGGTGGCAACATGCTATTGGATGGGGGTCCCGCTTATGGGGTCAAATCAATACGGAGTTATCCTTGACTGTGCACAACAAATGCAATCAGTTTCCGTATCACACAATTGATGGTGGTCTCTGTCTTCTAGGCATGAATGTGAAGACGAAACTCATCTTTGAATAGCTAAAACGTGTTTATTATGTGCGTTTATAATAAGCTTATTATGGTGGTTTATACAGCCAAATAAACTTCAGGTGGTTTATACACCCAATGACTTATGTGCTAAATTATATTTGAAAAATAACTTAAAAACTAAATCAACATTGCACAATACGACAATCCTCATAAATATGGGCAGCACCGAACATAAAGAAAAAAAGATTATTTAGTTATTTTAAATCTAAAGTTACTTATCAAGCGATGTTTAGAGCAAAAAAATTTAAAGGGAAGGATGTTTGGAACAACCAAAAAACTATTGGCAGCACCGAACAAAAAACTTATCAAGCGATGTTCAAAACTATTGGCAACACCGAACAAAAAACATTCAGTCTCACTATAATATGGAAGGATGTTTAGAACAACAAATATTAGCATCAACCCTCGTGAATACAATCCTAAAATCAACCCTCGTGAGTATCAATCTAACAGATACAATCCTAAAAAATTTAAAATCTGCAACCCTAAACAAATACAATCCTAAGCAAAATTAGATGGAAAACAGTATCAATTTCGAATAACACTTACAAACAATCAATCCTAAAGTTAGATGCATAAACTAGATGGAAAACAGTATCAATTTCGAGTACCAAGTGCTTGTACCCAAATTATGATGGAGTACCATTTTTGACATTAAATACAAAGGAAAGAAAGAAGTAGAATAAACTTGCTAATTCTCATCTGTTCCAAACTTGACCCTTTTTTTGGTGATCTTAACCAGAACAAAAAGGTGAAGTTGGAGGTAAATGAAGCTACAGTCCAGAAGTCTAAATTCCAACTTTGGTCTACTTTGCTCAGGTAATAGGTAACAAACAAATGATTGACCCCGAGATTGTATTGGGTACTTGACATGTCAAAATAAGCATGCATATTAACAAAAAATGGTAGAAGGTAATGAACAAAATACCCTGATCAGTGGACGAAAATTAAATTGGGAGGTTGTTACCAACAATCCATCGAAGTCCTGCTTAAATGGAATAAAGAAGTAGGAATTAGAGAAAAGGTACTCAACTATAGAATATAAACTTGAAAAAATGCAATATGAAAGAAAAATAACATTTCAAGTTTTCACAAAGTAAATGGTCAATCTTTTTATATGTATTACTTTTGCTTAAGCAAAAAATGGTAGAACGTAATGTACAAAATACCTGATCAGCGAACGAAAATTGAATTTGGAGGTTGTTACCAACAATCCATCGAAGTCCTACTTAAGAGGAATAAAGAAGTAGGAATTAGAGAAAAGATACTCAACTATAGAATACAAACTTGAGAAAATGCAATATGAAAGAAAAAGAACATTTCAAGTTTTCACAAAGTAAGTGGTCAATCTTTTTATATGTATTACTGTTGCTTAAGAATATAACCGAGATACCTTCGAACTAATGTCAGTTTCTGTAAGTTTGACACACCCAATTTTGAAACTATATTCATTCTATTTCTAAAAGTTGAGAAGCAAAAGCTAAAATGCAAACAACTGTAGTCATTACCTTAAAAAAATTTGACGGAAAGAACTACACTAAATTTGTTTTTAAAATCTATCTATCTTTTCTACATAAATTTTGTTGGAAAAGAGAAACTTTATAGTTGTTTTTTTGCATTAAAAAAAAATTGAGAGTAGCTTGTAGTGTTTCGGTACTTTAGGTTAGATTTTTTGCATTTTAGCAAAAAATGTAAAATCATGAGAAAAAAATTGCATCAATCCTAAAATCAATCTGCGCTGAGCTGAAAGTTGGCTTGACGGAGCTGCAAAACAGTATCAATCCTAAAACTAGCTGCAAAACAGTATCAATCTAACACAAATGAGAAGGCAAAACTCCACAATGCTAACACCTAAATCGGAATTGCAAAAAGTGTTCTTCTTGTATAATTACATCAAACCATCATATAGATGTAACTATGCCCTTGTCCTTACACTATCCATAGTAATTTGTAAACAAAATGGCACAACAAACCTCCTTTGAAGCTAAAACTATCCCAAAACTCAGATGAATCAGTGAAAATTGTTCTTTCTTCAAGTACTGAAGGAAAATTTATCTACTTCACTGCTTTTTATTGTAAACCCTAATCTACCCTAAAGTATTTCCTAGTCTTGTCTACTAAACATATTCACAAACAATGCAATTAAACTAAGATACCCACCCTTTTAATCCCTATCTTTTCATCTCAAAAAATTTCAAACACTAACTTGGAGAGACTTTCGAGTACTTGTAGATAACAAAATGAACATCACGCAGTATTCTAGTAATTTTTTTATCTTAAAATATGATACAGTGCCATTTTTCTTTGCAAATGTGAGCTCAATTAGATAGAAAACATTGCTTGATTGCACTACGAAACCACTACGAAACCCCAGATTTCATCCAAGTATGAAACTAAATTAGATGACAAAGAATCCAAATTTCATAACCACTACGAAACCCCAGATTTCATCCAAGTATGAAACAAACAACAATTTCATCACACGGACATCTAAAACCTCATATTGCAAATTGGGCGAAAACGCAACTCCCAAATACAACCAAAACTCCTCGCTTTCACATCAATCTAACACAAACCCAACATATACTTGAAATGGGTGGAATCTAGACAACCTGAAGC
Source organism: Hemerocallis citrina (assembly GCA_017893485.1). Lineage (NCBI taxonomy): Eukaryota > Viridiplantae > Streptophyta > Magnoliopsida > Asparagales > Asphodelaceae > Hemerocallis > Hemerocallis citrina. Next base: position 40,321,898 of record CM030366.1, read on the forward strand.
TTCGGTGGTCGATCTCGGAGAGACCGAAGTTTCGGTGGGGGTTTGGGAAGTTTCGGTGGTCGATGAGAGAGAGCGCAGGGGGGTAGGGGGAACGATGAGAGAGAATGAGAGGGGGGTCGGGAACAATGAGAGAGAGGGGGGATCACCTGAAGCTTTGGTGGTCGATCTCGGAGAGACTGTGATGTTTCGGTGGGAGTTTGGGAAGTTTCGGTGGTCGATGAGAGAGAGAGAGAGCGGGGGGCGGGAACGATGAGAGAGAGAGAGGAGGGGGGCGGGATCGATGAAAGAGAGGGGGGGTCGGGTACGATGACAGAGAGAGAGAGAGAGATAAGGAAGAGAGAGAGAGAGCGAGGGGAAGAGAGAGAGACAGCGAGAGCAGGAAGAGAGAGAGAGAGAAGGGGGGTATTTCGGGAAAGAGAGAGAGATATAGAGTGAGGGGGGGGGGGGGTTGAAATTGTGGGGTTTGAAATTTTGGGCGGGAAATGTGTTCTGTGGGAATCAATATGGGCCTTTGATTTTGGGGAGATTGAATGAGAGCCACTTGATAGCTTTCTTTGTGTTTTATTATATAGATTTTACATAAATAACTAATGAAATGTGAACAAATTTTTTTTATTATAGCTAATCTAATTTTTTCCTATTAAATTTATATTAAAATGAATAATGTATGCATGTACATTAAATAAAAACTACAATTTTAGTGTGTATTTCATTGCACACACAAAGCACGTGCACGTGTCTTGCCCACTATTTTTTCTCTTGGCTAGGAATGCTTGAGAGAGAGGAGAGAGTGGGTATGTGAGTGGATTAGTGGAGAGCTTATGTAGGAGTGTGGGTTGGGTAATTTCTTCAACAACTCATTAATTATCATATAAATAACCCCCCCTCCCACACACACACACACACACACACACACACACTTAACTCTACATGAACAAAAAGAAACAAAATTTGTGCTCTTGCTATTGGTCATTTTCGGGAAATCTAGGAGGCTTGGAGTTTTTTAATTTTTGGAGTGGAGCTTTGGAGTTTCTCTAGGAGTTATCTTTTTAAGGTGTGTGTTTCTCCAACTTTCTAATATAATTTTATTAGTAGAATGCTAGATTGTAGAATGTATATGTATAAATTGTTAGATTCATGGTAGCCTATATAGATTGAGTATTCATGTTTAGATTATGTATTGTTGATTAAATATGTGAAATTATGATATGATTGATTTGGGGACATTTTTAAATTTCTGTTTTAAGTCTTAGTTGCACTTCAGAAAATCATATCTATTAAACTAGATGGAATCTGGAGCTAAAAATTTTATAGGAATATCTCGTATATGTCGAGAACACCTGCTTAAAATTTCATAATATTTGGATGTCTTTTACTATTTTAATAAAATCCAAACTTAGGAGCGGTTGACAGTTGGCTAGTTGCTGGAAATTTGTCTACATTTCTGATTTTGATCATTTCGGCATCTTAGATACAGTACTTTGAGAAAGGTCAAACTAAGAAGTTTACGTAGACTCATTAACCTTTCTTTAGAGTGTATTAAATCAAATTTCAATGAAGAATAGAATTTACAATGAATTTTATAAGATTGAACAGTGGCAGTCTGTATAACATTTCGACTCGACTATAGATTTCGAAGAATTCAGGATTATAGACACAATATTTTGGACAAACTTATAACTAAAAAGTTATAGTAGACTTGTATACCTTTAATTTGATCTAAAGAACACAACATTTCATGAAGTATAAAATTTTCTATAATTTTTACATGTAGCATGAGCTGCAGTTAACTTGCTCATTTTGCTCATATTTGCACATCAACTACATTCACCCAATTTTTATGCATTTGTTGCTGTTCCGTCTTCTTGTCAGGAGTAGGGCTGCAATCGAGCCGAGCCGAGCCGAATACCTTCAGGCTCGAGCTCGGCTCGTTTACGAAATGAGCTCAATTTTGGGCTCGAGCTCGGTTTGAGCCAAGCTTTGACCGAGCTCGAGCCGAATAGCTCGATTCGTTTGCAGCCCTAGTTAGGAGCAATACCATGTCCAAGGGTTTTAGTGTGGAGGACCGACCCATGGATCTTGTTTGATTTCCCCATGAAAACCTATTAGAAGCAAATTGGTTTAGAAAATCAACACTCATGAAGATGGATCTATCTAATGTTATAAGGCTCACTAAGTTGGTCGAGGTTTCTTGCTCACTAAGTTGGTCGAGGTTTCTTTTTATATTAGAAGCTTTGCTATGTTAGAAAAAATAACTGTTTTTTTTATAACAAAAAAATAACTGTTTAAACACTTCTTTTAATGTCTTTTGAGTGTTGGAAATTGAAGAAATATAATTACCTATAAGATGTAAAATAGTACAACATAGTTTACTGGTCTCGGAGTAGGCGTGTATTAGCAGCCCAAAATGACTTATTGCCAATCTCGTGCAGCACTCCATGAATAAAGGTACAAACCCTTGTCCACGGGCATTCTCTTGCGTGTACAACCACGAAGAATTGACATTGCGATGTAAGCTAGAATATGCCCAATAAAGAAGATAAATGTATATATTAGAAGTTTTATTTAGAGAGAAGATCATTCTTGTTCATCTTATTTTCGCTTTTCCTTCTCTTATTTTCTCTCTTCATATTCTCATGAAGAGAAGCCAGTATTTATTGGAGCCATCTATTAATCCCTAATAATAAATTACTTAAAGAACCATAAATCAAACAGTAATTCATCTTATTTATAAGAGTAATTAACAAAAAACTTATGATTCATACCTAGCTATAATGACTAGTTTGACCATGATTAAATAAAACTTGACTTGGTTAAAATTAACATTAAATAATTCATAACTAATATAATCCTGTGCAATATTGCAAAAAATTTATTAAAAAAAACTTTTTTAAAAAATTGAAAAATTCATCAAATAACATGTATACAATATTGCAATATTTTTAGGTTTGATTTACAGATATGATTCATGTGGGGGGTTACCTCTAGCATTGGTATCGAGTTGGTCGAGTTGGGTCCAGCACCACCGGATCCAGACTCGTTCCTTTACAATTCCAAATATTGAACCGAGACCCGACCCGTAAGAAATGGGTTCGGGTCCTGTTGAAAAATGATATTTGTCGGGTCCGGGTAGAGGCGTATGGGAAGTGGGGAGAGGGTTTGACGGTGGTGGGCAGCTAGCGGTGTCAGCGCCGAGTGGCTGGCGTCGGGCAGGAGAGGGAGGTTAGGGTTGCTGCTTCGTCTTTTCTCCTTGCTATTTCTTTTTTGGAGATTATGGGTTTTTTTTTAATTGGGAGGTTAGTTTTCTTTTTTTTTCCTTTTTTTTTTGGAGGTTAGGTTTTTTTTTTCTTTTTTGGTCATGTCCCAATCGAATCCATTTTGAGCGGACTCAGACCTGACCTGAAAAATATGAACGGATCATATCTTAGGACTTGGACCTTACCCGCAATAGATTAGGTTGGTTCCAATCCAATGTCGGGTCTGGGTATTTGGTTTTTGTGACACTGTTTGTTACCTCCTACATTTGAGTTTTTTTTTTAAATTGAAAAGAAAGAAGGAGAATTTTTTTTAGATAAAAAGTGGTCTTAGCATATAATATACTGTGTAGATAGTATAACCATGTACAATATTGCAAAAAAAAATTTTAAAAGAGAAAATTAATAAAATATTTTTTGAAAAAAATCATCTTAAAATATATATAAATTATTGCACGATTTTTTAAGTTTAGTTAAGTTATAGGATTTCATTTCAAAATTTGGATGGAGAAAATGTGAGTAGTTGCTTTCTACATATACTTTTTGTAAAAAAATAATATGAAAAATCATATAGATATTAACTTTTTTTTCATAATATTTTTCAATATTCAGTACATCGCTAGTTTATCTACAAGAAGGAAGTGAAAAGAATGCACATAATACATACGCACACTCGTCTATTGGCAAAACTGATAATTCAATATGGACGTGATGAAATTGTGGATGATCAGAGATCAGCAATCATTGTATGAAGTGATGTCACTGTAAAATAAAAAATAAAAATAAAAATTATAAAACAAAGTTGAATTGGATATGAAAATTAGTTGTCGCGCCACGTAAAAGTACGTTGCTGAAGATTGATGCAACCAGAAAACGAAAATTTACAGTAGCTCAATTATTATTATTTTTATTTTAAAGAAATTGTGAAATACAAGGGTTGCCTCAATGATAAAAAAACTGGTTTGTGAAATTCACAATTAGGATTACTACTAGGGCCGGCCCAACACTTATTGAGGCCTAAAGTGAACTACGAAATGAGGCCTTTTAAAAGCTTATAATAATATCCAATAGAGTGGTTGTACAAAGAAAAAAAAAATATCTCAGAGAGTGGCCCACCATTATAAAATTTGAAACCAAGCTTCACTTGAGCATGAGCAAACTTTCTGTTGAGGGTTGATGCTTCAAATATTATTGTTCAGTTATTTTTTGTTCTCCTTTTTAATAGAAACATGCCTTTTTAATGTAGTATAACTCTTACAGTGTAGCTTACAAAACCTGCTAATATCTTTATCGGCATCTAGGAAAGCATACAAATTCATGTTGTTCTTCTTAGAATAAAATTTGCTCCCTTTATATAGACTAATATAGTAGACAAATGAGTTTAACTTTCAGTTATTCTTGTAGAAGAGCTGTTTTTGATATCTGGGAACATGTCTTGTGCAGGCGTGGGCAACATCATGCAGTTCTTTTGTTGACATTCCATATGATCTACTACTTTCATGCGTAAAACACCCTTAGTTGACTGTGGAATGGTTGAAGCTTTACTTTTAAAATCCATGATTTTCTTTTTATCAATTTTTTGATCAAATTTGTGGGCATGGTCAGTGAGAAGCAACTCTGTGAAGCACTTTTTGTGTGGCTTGCTAATAACACATCTTTGGAGGGCTCAACAATTATAAAGCAGATAACCAGACAACTATTTTTTCTTCAAAAAAAAAAAAAAAACTAGACAACTATTTGATACCAACCTTTAGGACTCCATCTTTGACAACCACTCTTCCTGCTGCTGTCGTCACTCCTCCAGCTAGAAAGCTTGAATGCTGAAACGTTCCTTTTCTCTTCTGCTTGTAAAATAAAATAATTTTTTTACTGCATATACTAGAATTAATTATACCTGATGACAGACCTTCTTCTTTATCTAAATTCTCTAAGCAAAAGGTAGTAATTCAACCTTGCTTTATTGATGAGAAAATACTGAAATTTAGAAAAGAGCAAAAATTACCAGATCCACATACAATGCTCTTGATGTGCTCAGAACAAAAATCCACTTCGATTCTTCAACTGTGTTTACAGGCATCTCAGTTTGTTTATACACAAGCTTTCCATCGTCTACAATAACTTCATATGTCTCCTTCTCATTTTGAATGAAAAGGCAAAATTAATATGCAACTTCAGTTTTTGTTTTTTTTTTGTTTTTTGTTTTTTTTGTTTTTTTGTTTTTTGTTTTTTTATTTTTGTGAGAAAATCAACTTCCGCTATTATACAGTACAGATAAACAATTACTGAAATGTAGATTGCCATCAGTTATTTTACATACAGGTCCAAGATACTTGATGCATTGTTGATGAAGCCTAGTTCTTGGGCATTTCTCGATAAGATTTTCTTCTCTCCCATCTCCTACATCCAACCTTCAGTTGTTTTCAAACCAAGTTAGTAGATTCCATATTAGTACAGAGATAACTTCTCAAAAAAAAAAAAATACTACAGAGATCGGAAACAAATATAGAATAAAAATCGTATATTAGATAATCTACTTCAACTACTAACCAGTAAAAAAAGGGCTCTGTGCTCTCACTGTGGAACCAAACTTCGTAGTAGAGATGAAAGTTGTGTAGAACCCCGTATTTTTAAAAATTATTTTTAAAGGGTTATAAATGATTAAAATGATTTTTGGAGAATTTATAAATATTTTCTGAAAATATATCTTTTTACACGTGCAAAACACGTGCAAATACTTTCTTGAGAAGTTCAAATTTTCTTTATGGAAAATCATTATTTAATATTAATTTGGGATTTACTTATAATTTTTCCAGATTTTTCTGAGATTAATTGGATCTATTTGCAAATTTTGAGAAAAGAAGGACCTTTTTGCAAATTTGTCATTTTTAGAGGTTAAAATGCAAATTTTACTTTCTGGATGTTTTGAACAGTACCGGTTAAGATTAATGGGTATGTTTTACCTTTAAATCCTAATTTAAATGATTTTTATTGAGTTTTCAAGAATAGAGATCTATATATGTAAACTTGTATTTCAAGGGGGTTATTTTGTAAAAGTGTTTGGAAAACCCTAAACTCCTTATTCCAGATATTTAAAAGAAATTTGCAGCCGTCATTCGCTGCACAACAAAGAATTTTGTGATTTTTTTTGGGAGGAACAAGAGGAGGATTTTGGATCTCACAAAAAGAGAGGCTTTCTTGTTGGATCTCTTCATTCCTAAGGTGAGTGACAGGAACTTTGTTTTGTTGTTTGCTTTATGTGAATAATGTAAATTTGGTTATTGTTTTGATTTACGTGAATGATTGTTTCATTGTTTGTTTCGATATGTTTGTTTATTTAGTGTATTTTGTATGTGAGCGATGCAATGGTTGTTGTTGTATTATGTATGTGAAATCTATGAATGCTTAATAGATCTTGATTGATAAATTTTATTGCTAGAAAGCATGTTTAGGATTTGAGTATGATTATGACAGTAAGGGATTGGATGAACAATTGAATCTTGTGATTACAAATCAGATTTTGGTTATGAGTCGTGGAAGAAATTCTGTTTTGAGAATTTTGAGTGGAAGATTTATGAATCAAGAGAATTTTGACATGAAAATTAAGGTTTTTGAGAAGTTGATTAAATTGAGGAAATATACCCAAACTGGGGATTCTTTGAGATCGACGTTTTTATCTGAATACAAATTATTTTAGTAAACAATGATTTCTTTTAGAAAACTCTAATTTGATTATTATGTACAACCTAAACTGTGCAGTCTGTAGGCCGACAGTCGACTGGCAGACCTTTCAGTCGACTGGTACGACCCGGCTGATGTGATATTTAGTTTCCTTGAAAATCTATTCTGGACAGTCGACTTAGGACTTTTTCAGTCGACTCGTACACTTAGTATTTATATTTCAAAGTTATCGTAGATTTTTCTCTGGTAAGTCGACTTATGACTTTTGCAAGTCGACTTATAACACTTAGAATATTCTCTTAAAAGATTTCTGAAATTTCTCTCTAGTAAGTCGACTTATGACTTCTATAAGTTAACTTAAATTCTCTGGTAAGTTGACTTATGACTTTTGTAAGTCAACTTATAACACTTAGCTTATTTTCTTAAAATCATGGAACATTCTTTCTGGACAGTCGACTTATGCTTTCTATAGTCGACTGGTACTGATGTATTTTTATATTTATGAAGGTTCTTTCAAATGGTTTATTCTTTAGATATTTGATCTATAACTAGTTATACCTTATCTTCTATTGAACATATGTTTTCAAGATGTTAAGTTGAGCAGTTTAAGATGTGAGTTTGGTTGAGATATTTGAGTTGAGTCTCTAGAGGATGTGTGTGACCCTAGTATACCGGCGGTTGAGTTCATTATGTTTAGGCATGTTGAGGCATTTTGGTTGTTCAGTTTTGAGTTAAGTCCGGTAGGGTACATCTACTCTAGGAGATTCGTTAAGTAATTAAATAACCCAAAAATGATAAGGACAGGCACTAGTGGTGATATGATGAATGGGAACATGAGTCATGTACCTCAGTAACTTACTTGTGGTGTGGGATTTATCTCCGGAATTATCCAGGTAAATTACCTGTGGTGTGGGATCTATCTCCGGAATTATCCAGGTAATTACTTGTGGTGTGGGATTGATCTCCAGAATTATCGGGGTCGAGGCGACGCACATGTGGTATTCGTGTGATGAGGTCATTGCTTTCGGTGTGGGATGATCTCCGGAATTATCCAGGTAAAATACCTGTGGTGTGGGATCTATCTCCGGGATTATCGGGACATGGGCTAATACTCACAGTTTATCTTTATCTCGTAGTAGTCATCGTGATAGGATTAGTTGCATAGCGGGGATTGAACCCTATGATGTGGAGACGTTAAGGGCTTGCACCGAACCTATATAGAGTGAGATGCATAGACTTCGACAAGTACGCATTAGAGAGTCCGCATATAGAATTTGTGTTTCTTGACTTAGTTTTATGCATGTGGTTACCTGTTTTCTACACTTGACACTTAGTTTAGTTCCACGTGTTGTTTACATATTTCTTTGCTACGTCATATTTTATGTCTTCTTGTTTATTACATGTTGTTTAAGAATCCGTGCTTAATGTTTATTTATGTTGTTTGCTTTTATGTCACTCACACCATTTATGGTTGACCCCTTTAGTTTGGGGGTTAGGGATCATCTTTAGCCTCATGTGTTGCAGGTTGTTGCTTAGAGTTTGGAGATTTGGATGCTTGAGATAGTTTTGAGATAAATTGATTTAATAGAGTTTGGTGTAAAATTGTAAAAGACAGTGTCGTGATTAAAGGAAAGTTATATTTTGAGATGTTTTGTATTCCGCTGTGCTATGTAAAGGATTATTGTAATAAAAGTTGGAAAAAAAATTTATTGGTGTTGGTTGTGTTTAATATTACATTGAAGTTGATGCTGGGATTGTGCCACGTATTTTCTAAGATATTATATTAGAAATTTTAGGCGCTACAGAGATTGGTATTAGAGCATGCTTCAATAGTAATAATAAACATGGCATAAAAATAACCTAGGTGTGGACACTAGAGTGTGAGTACCTAGGTGTGGACATTAAAGAGTGAGTATCACATAGAACTGAAACATGATGTTTTACCTTTGGGATACAATTGAGATTCTGCCAAAGGATATAGATGTGAATGTGAGTTGTGTGTTGTGGTGCTCTAACTTTTCCCTCGTTTTGCAGTGTTCAGTATGGTTACACCCAGGCCCCGAAATGGTGGTAACAATGAGGATGGATCTGGAAGTTCTCGAGGAACTGGAATTGATCTTGAGGCCGAATTTGCCAAGGTGTATCAGACTCTGAATGCGCTAATGGCAAATAATTTGGCACAGAATCAGAATCAGAACCAGCAGCAGAATCATGGAGCTGGACAGGGATTGGTTAACGCTGATCCTATCAAGCAGATCGAGTCCTTCAGAAGGATGAGGCCGCCAGTTTCGAGGAGCAATCTGATCCAAACGCAGCTGACGATTGGATTAGAAGGATAGAGACAATCTTCGAGGTATCGGAGACTCCGACAGCCAATAAGGTGAAGTTGGCTACTATGCAACTGGAAAAGGACGCTGGTGTCTGGTGGGAATCGCTGAAAAGGACTTTGGGAGACCAGCCGATGACTTGGGAAGCTTTTCTGGAGGAATTCAGGGATCGCTTCTTTCCCTTAGATATTCAGGAGAAGAAGGCGACCGAGTTCCTGAATCTACAGCAGGGCAGCATGACCGTGCGAGAGTATGAGACCAAGTTTGCTCAGCTTTCGAGGTGTGCACCAGAGTTGATCGTTGATAAGGCAAAGAAGGCCAAGAAGTTTGAGCAAGGCTTGAGGCCAAACTTAAGGTCGAGAATGATTCCGTTGGGCATACGGAGGTTCGACAAGCTGGTCAGGAGAGTAGCTATGACTGAGGAAGACATGGACCAGTTCCAGAAGAAGCAAGAAACCTGGAACAGGAACAAGAGGCCAACATCAGGTCAGAGTGGGAAGGGATTCCCGACGAAGCAAATTAAGTTCAGTGATCCAGTGCAGAAGGCACCTGCAACTCAGGGAGTGACTTATTACTACTGCAAGGAGGCAGGTCATTACAGGTCAGCGTGTCCTAAGTTGGCAAAGCAGACTTGTTCCCAATGTGGGCAGACTGGACATTCTAAGTCTCATTGTCCACAATTGAGGAAGGATGGTTCAAGTGGAAGCAAATTCTAGAGGCAAGGGCGAGTATTTGCATTAACCGAGGAGGACGCGGGTAACTCGGAAGATGTAATACAGGGTATGCAAGAGTTTTGATTTTATTTTAATCAATGTAATAAGTAAAACCTTTATTTGAGAATAATTGGAGATTGAGTATCACTCTTCATGTAACAGGGATTGTTTTGATTAATGGAATAAATGCAAGGGTTTTATTTGATACTGGTTCATCGCATACTTTTGTATCGCCAAATTTTGCAAAGGTCTTAGGTGTGGAGCCTAAGTTGTTTCCAGGCAAGGTTTTGTTGGTGGCAATGCCGTCAGGTGAAGAACTGATTGCGGATCGATATTACGAGGGCTGTGATATCGAGATTGGCGGGAGGTTGTTCGGCATTGATCTGATAGAGCTGCAAGTCTTAGGAATGGATGTCATCGTGGGCATTGATTGGATGGCAATATATGATGCCACAATTGAACGCAAACAGAAAGAGGTGTTGGTGAAAGCGCCAGGTGGACCCGCAGTGACTTTCCAAGGGAAGAAGAAGATTCCGAAGGTGGCTGCAATGGTATCCAAGATGGCAATTCCAGATGAAGTCAAGGGCATTCCGGTTGTCAGAGATTTTCCTAAGGTGTTCTTGGAAGATTTTCCAGGATTACCGCCGCAGAGAGATGTGGAGTTTTGCATCAATGTTCAGCCGGGGAGCGCGCCGATTTCCAAGGCTCCGTACAGGATGGCACCTGTTGAGCAAGACGAAGTAAAGAAGCAGATCGAGGAGCTGTTGAGCAAGGGGCTTATTAGGCCGAGTTCTTCTCCGTGGGGAGTGCCAGTGTTGTTGGTTAAGAAGAAGGATGGGTCAATGAGGATGTGCATTGACTACCGGAAGTTGAATAGGGTGACTATTCAGAACAAGTATCCACTACCGCGGATTGATGATTTGTTCGACAGGCTTCGAGGAGCAGCTGTGTTTTCGAAGATTGATTTGAGGCCAGGGTATCATCAGGTTCGAGTCAAGGAGGAAGATGTGATTAAGATAGCTTTCAGGACTCGTCATGGACTCTATGAGTTTTTGGTGATGCCATTCGGGTTGACAAATGCGCCAGCAGTGTTCATGGATATGATGAATCGGGTTTTGAGGCCATTTATTGACTCCTTCGTGGTGGTTTTCATCGACGATATTTTGGTGTATTCGAAGTCGGAGGAGGAGCATTCTATGCACTTGACAGCGGTATTACAGAAATTGCAGTAGCATAGCTTGTATGCCAAGTTGTCGAAGTGTGAGTTTTGGAAATTTGAGGTAGCTTTCCTTGGTCATATCCTTTCTAAGGAGGGAGTAGCCACTGATCCTCAGAAAGTTGAAGCAGTAAAGGATTGGCCCAGGCCAACGTCTATTAAGGAAGTCAGAAGTTTCTTGGGTTTAGCTGGTTACTACAGGAGATTCATCAACGGTTATTCTCAGATTGCAGTTCCTTTGACAGGTTTGACCCGGAAGAATGTGGCATTTTCATGGACTGATAAGTGTGAGGCAAGTTTCCTTGAGTTAAAGGAGAGGTTGACTATTGCATCTATCTTAGCTTTGCCACAAGATGGGAAGGATTATAATATCTTCAGTGATGCGTCTCTCAGAGGTTTGGATTGTGTCTTGATACAAGAAGGCAAGGTTATTGCTTATGGTTCGAGGCAATTGCGTCCGCATGAGAAGAATTATCTGACGCATGATTTGGAGCTAGCCGCTATTATCTTTGCCTTGAAGAAGTGGAGGCATTATGTTTATGGTAAGAAGATCAACATGTACACTGACCACAAGAGCCTGAAGTACATTTATCAACAGAAGGATCTAAATCTTCGGTAGAGAAGGTGGTTGGAGGTATTGGAAGACATTCATCCTGAGATCAAGTATCATCCGGCAAGGCGAATGTGGTGGCTGATGGACTTAGCAGAAAGAGTAGTTTATCGAGTTTGATCACTACTCGAAGCGAGTTGGCAGCAGAGATTGATCAGGCAGGTATCGAGGTGGTGGTGCAGGGCTTAGGGGCGTCTTTGGCTCAGCTGAGGCTGCAGCCGTCCTTGAGTGAGAGGATTGTGGAAGGACAGAGATCAGATTCAGAGATTCAGAAGATGTTGTAACAGGTTTCAGAAGGCAAGCTATCAGAATTTCGTGTCCAAGATGGAATTCTTTGGATGGGTGAGAGGTTGTGTGTTCCAGATAATGCAGATTTGAGAGATAGTATCTTGCAGGAAGCACACAGTACCTTGTTGTCAGTACATCCTGGAGGCACGAAGATGTACAGGGACATCAAACAACATTTTTGGTGGTCTGGTATGAAGAGGGATGTGGCAGATTTCGTGGCAAGGTGTCTGACTTGTCAGCAGATCAAAGCAGAAAATCAGAGACCTGGAGGTTTGTTACAACCGTTGCCTATTCCGGAGTGGAAATGGGAGAATATCAGTATGGATTTCATCACAGGTTTGCCGATGAGTTCGAAGGGCAATGACTCGATTTGGGTTATTGTGGACCGTTTGACTAAGTCGGCTCACTTTCTAGCCATGAAGATTACTTGGTAGATGGAGAAATTGGCTGAGTTGTACATTGGGGAAATTGTGAGACTTCATGGAGTTCCTATGTCGATTGTATCTGACAGAGATGCAAGGTTCACTTCAAGGTTTTGGAAGAGCCTACAAGAAGCTTTAGGCACCAGAACTGATTTCAGTACCGCTTTTCATCTGCAGATCGATGGACAGACGGAGAGGGTGAATCGAGTGCTGGAAGATATGTTGAGGGCTTGTGTTATGGATTTCGGTGGTAGTTGGTTGGCATTGGTTGAGTTTGCTTATAACAATAGTTACAATGCGAGTATTGGGATGGCACCGTATTAGGCTTTGTACGGACGGAGGTGCAGGACACCAGTTTGTTGGTACGAGGTTGGCGAGAGGCAGATGTTTGGTCCTGAGATCGTGCAGCAGACGTCAGAGCAGATTGAGCTGATTCGCAAGAGATTGGTTGAGGCTCAGAGTCGGCAGAAGAGTTATGCTGATACTCGATGAAGAGACTTGGAGTTTGAGGTTGGGGATGCAGTTTTTCTCAAGGTGTCTCCGACCAAAGGAGTGATCAGGTTTGGTAAGGGAGGCAAGTTGGCGCCAAGGTATATTGGGCCATACAGGATCGTGGAGCGGATTGGCAAGAAAGCATATAGATTGAAGCTTCCAGAGGAGTTAGCACAAGTGCATGATGTATTTCATGTGTCATTGTTGAGGAAGTATGTGCCAGATCAGAATCATCAGTTGGTAGAGATTCCTGAAGGTCTACAGGTGAACTTGAGTTACAAGGAACAGCCTGTTGAGATCGTTGACCGTAGGGAAAAAATTGTTAGGAGCAAAGTAATACCTATGGTCAAGGTGCTGTGGAGGAATCAGCAGTTCGAGGAGGCTACTTGGGAGCCCGAGGATCGCATGCAGAAGGATTTCCCTGAGCTTTTTGTATGAGTGTATTTTGTTTTATGTGATTGTAATTCTTTTGAATGATTGTACCATTGATTGAGTTATAATCCTTCTATTTTGATAATGTTCTCATATGCAATTGTTTGGACTATGTTTCCATTTATGAGATATTGTTTTCTTGTTGGTATGTTGTTTGGACCCATTAGTAGTAGTTCTGAGGACAGAACTCTTCTAAGGATGGAGTGATGTAGAACCTCGTATTTTTAAAAATTATTTTTAAAGGGTTATAAATGATTAAAATGATTTTTGGAGAATTTATAAATATTTTCTGAAAATATATCTTTTTACACGTGCAAAACACGTGCAAATACTTTCTTGAGAAGTTCAAAAGTCAAATTTTCTTTATGGAAAATCATTATTTAATATTTGGGATTTACTTATAATTTTTCCAGATTTTTCTGAGATTAATTGGATCTATTTGCAAATTTTGAGAAAAGAAGGACCTTTTTGCAAATTTATCATTTTTAGGGGTTAAAATGCAAATTTTACTTTCGGGATGTTTTGAACAGTACCGGTTAAGATTAATGGGTATGTTTTACCTTTAAATCCTAATTTAACTGATTTTTATTGAGTTCTCAAGAATAGAGATCTATATATGTAAAGTTGTATTTCAAGGGGGTTATTTTGTAAAAGTGTTTGGAAAACCCTAAACTCCTTATTCCAGATATTTAAAAGAAATTTGCAGCCATCATTCGCTGCACAACAAAGAATTTTGTGATTTTTTTTGGGAGGAACAAGAGAGGCTTTCTTGTTGGACCTCTTTCATTCTTAAGGTGAGTGACATGAACTTTGTTTTGTTGTTTGCTTTATGTGAATAATGTAAATTTGGTTGTTGTTTTGATTTACGTGAATGATTGTTTCGTTGTTTGTTTCGACATGTTTGTTTATTTAGTGTATTTTGTATGTGAGCGATGCAATGGTTGTTGTTGTATTATATATGTGAAATATATGAATGCTTAATAGATCTTGATTCATAAATTTTATTGCTAGAAAGCATGTTTAGGATTTGAGTATGATTATGACAATAAGGGATTGGATGAACAATTGAATCTTGTGATTACAAATCAAATTTTGGTTGTGAGTCGTGGAAGAAATTCAGTTTTGAGAATTTTGAGTGGAAGATTTATGAATCAAGAGAATCTTGACATGAAAATTAAGGTTTTTGAGAAATTGATTGAATTGAGGAAATATACCCAAACTGGGGATTCTTCGAGATCGACGTTTTTATCTGAATACAAATTATTTTAGTAAACAATGATTTCTTTTAGAAAACTCTAATTTGATATTATGTACAACCTAAACTGTGCAGTCTGTAGGCCGACAGTCGACTGCCAGACCTTTCAGTCGACTGGTACGACCCGGCTGATGTGATATTTAGTTTCCTTGAAAATCCGTTCTGGACAGTCGACTTAGGACTTTTTCAGTCGACTGGTACACTTAGTATTTATTTTTCAAAGTTATCGTAGATTTTTCTCTGGTAAGTCGACTTATGACTTTTGCAAGTCGACTTATAACACTTAGAATATTCTCTTAAAAGATTTCTGAAATTTCTCTCTGGTAAGTCGACTTATGACTTCTATAAGTCAACTTAAATTCTCTAGTAAGTCGATTTA
Source organism: Hemerocallis citrina (assembly GCA_017893485.1). Taxonomy (NCBI): domain Eukaryota; kingdom Viridiplantae; phylum Streptophyta; class Magnoliopsida; order Asparagales; family Asphodelaceae; genus Hemerocallis; species Hemerocallis citrina. Next base: position 40,336,964 of record CM030366.1, read on the forward strand.
TGACTTTTGTAAGTCAACTTATAACACTTAGCTTATTTTCTTAAAATTATGGAACATTCTTTCTGGACAGTCGACTTATGCTTTCTATAGTCGACTGGTACTGATGTATTTTTATATTTATGAAGGTTCTTTCAAATGGTTTATTCTCTAGATATTTGATCTATAACTACTTATAACTTATCTTCTATTGAACATATGTTTTCAAGATGTTAAGTTGAGCAGTTTAAGATGTGAGTTTGGTTGAGATATTTGAGTTGAGTCTCTAGAGGATGTGTGTGATCCTAGTATACCAGCGGTTGAGTTCATTATGTTTAGGCATGTTGAGGCATTTTGGTTGTTCAGTTTTGAGTTAAGTCCGGTAGGGTACATCAACTCTAGGAGATTCGTTAAGTAATTAAATAACCCAAAAATGATAAGGACAGGCACTAGTGGTGATATGATGAACGGGAACATGAGTCATGTACCTCTGTATGGCTTTCGGTATGGGATTTAATCTCTGGAATTATCCAAGTAACTTACTTGTGGTGTGGGATTTATCTCCGGAATTATCCAGGTAAATTACCTGTGGTGTGGGATCTATCTTCGGAATTATCCAGGTAATTACTTGTGGTGTGGGATTGATCTCCAGAATTATCGGGGTCGAGGCGACACACATGTGGTACTCGTGTGATGAGGTCATTGCTTTCGGTGTGGGATGATCTCCGGAATTATCCAGGTAAAATACCTGTGGTGTGGGATCTATCTCCGAAATTATCGGGACATGGGCTAATACTCACAGTTTATCTTTATCTCGTAGTAGTCATCGTGATAGGATTAGTTGCATAGCGGGGATTGAACCCTATGATGTGGAGACGTTAAGGGCTTGCACCGAACCTATGTAGAGTGGGATGCATAGACTTCGACAAGTACGCATTAGAGAGTCCGCATATAGAATTTGTGTTTCTTGACTTAGTTTTATGCATGTGGTTACCTGTTTTGTACACTTGACACTTAGTTTAGTTCCACGTGTTGTTTACATGTTTCTTTGCTACGTCATATTTTATGTCTTCTTGTTTATTACATGTTGTTTAAGAATCCGTGCTTAATATTTATTTATGTTGTTTGCTTTTATGTCACTCACACCATTTATGGCTGACCCCTTTAGTTTGGGGGTTAGGGATCATCTCTAGCCTCATGTGTTGCAGGTTGTTGCTTAGAGTTTGGAGGTTTGGATGCTTGAGATAGTTTTGAGATAAATTGATTTAATAGAGTTTGGTGTAAAATTGTAAAAGACAGTGTTGTGATTAAAGGAAAGTTATATTTTGAGATGTTTTGTATTCCGCTGTGCTATGTAAAGGATTATTGTAATAAAAGTTGGAAAAAAAAAATTTATTAGTGTTGGTTGTGTTTAATGTTACATTGAAGTTGATGCTGGGATTGTGCCACGTATTTTCTAAGATATTATATTAGAAATTCGGAGCGCTACAAGTTGTGCCCATAATGATGTCGTGGATCTATCTGTTCGAATTAAAAAGCGAAGAAAAATTATGGTATCAGTATTGTGTATCACTGAAATCAGACAGAAATTGGAGTTAATACTTAGCAGTATACGAAGAATCACTTACTGCTTCTAGCAGTGCTGTAGTGCTAGCTTCTGAGCCTTTTCATCTTTTGATAGCCCTTTGGCAACCTTCAAAAGAACAAGAACAAATAGATCCTAAGATTGACAAGAATTCGATCTGCCCATTCAGGAGTCTTGATTTAATTTATTTTTTTCTACTTGTAAGTACCTTGGCTGCTCTTGTTCGGTTTCTGAGAATTGGGAATTTGGTTTCTGGTTTCTGAGAATTAAGAATTTGGCTTCTGGTTTCTGGTTGAGAATTGGGAACTTGTAAGTACCTTGGTTTCTGGTTTCTGAGATTTGGGAATTTGGGATTTGGGAATTATCAATTATACAGGCTCAGGAAACCAAACAGACATATGAAGGTGAAGAGGCAACCAAAAAGAAAAAGACAGCTCAAGGTGAAGAGGCGGGAGCTTTTTCTATTTTCTAACATTAAAAAAATAAAAAATGGTGGTTTAAAACCAAATGGAGGCCTAAAGCCTTTGCTTTGGTGGCTTGGGCCTTGGGCCGGGCCAGATTACTACATAAAAAATGTAGTAATAGATTTCAAGAATTTTCTTTTAATATAAACAATTTTTCGAAATTATTTGCAGAAAGAGAACAATTGCTAAACTATTTGCACTCGAGGACTCAACAACTAGACTTGCCGTTTCCAATGACGACTTTAGTTATTTTGTGTTTGCCGTTAGGAACGGCGGGAACTGCAGGCCTAGTTTTATTTTTTTGGAGAACCTCGCCGTTGAGAACGACGAGTTTAGTTCAAAATTATCAAACAAGACTCGCAGTTGGGAACGACAAGGTTCTTTATACTAGACTCGCTGTTGGGAAGGACGAGTTTAATTCAAAATTATCAAACAAGTTTCAACGTTCTCAACGGCGAGGTTCTTTATACTAGACTCGTTGTTAACGGCGATGATATATGAAATTTCACAGAGAGTGAAACTGCCTGTTGGACTAAGTGAATTTTCCAAAAAAAAAAACTTAATAGAATTTTTTTTTGAACTAAACTCGTCGTTCCCAACAGCGAATCTAGTATAAATATCCTCGTCGTGGGGAACGACGAGTCTTAATTGAAAATTTTGAACTAAACTCGCCGTTGGGAACGTTGAGTTTCTGAAGAAAAAAAAACTGCACTTGCCGTGTTCCAACGGCGTGCACGAAATAACTAAGCTCGCCGTTGGACCCGACGAGGTTAGTTGTTGATTCTCCGAGTGTAAATAGTTCGACAATTGTCATCTTTCTGCAAATAGTTTCAAAAAATGGTATTTATTAAAAAAAAGTTCGGATTTGAATTCAAGTAAATCTATATAATAAAACACAAAGAAAGCTATCAAGTGGCGCTCATTCAATATGGTTGAAATCAATGGTCCATATCTAATCTCACAAAACATATTTTTCCGTCCAAAAGTTTCCCCCAAAACTCAAATTCAAATCCTTCTAAAACAACTCGTTTATTTATTTATTTATTTATTTATTGCTCTCTCTCTCATTCTCTCTCTATTTACTCAGAAATTTATATTTTCAGATTTCAGGTTTGTAAATTTTCAGATTTTTTATGCTTTTTTTTATTGCACATGTTACATTTGAAATAGCAAATATCTCATCAACAGTTAAATTTCATCATTTTCCATACTCAAAGTTCTAAGAAGTTGGATTTTACATCCCCATTTATAATTATTTTTCAACATATACTAATGGAAACATGGACTTTTATCTACAACTAATTATTGTTTTACTATTCAAACTTGAGCTACATAATTGTTGTTTTACTGTTTACAAGACTTTCATATGCTCCTTTTTATGGAATGTGGTTACAAGTTAGGAGGGTGAGCGCGCGATGGTGTTATAGCGTTCTATCTCCTTGACTTGTGTTCCTAGCTGTCTCGCGCCTCCCTAAGGTCTCGTGGTATTGTTGGTATCTGACTGTTGTTTCATAGAGGGATCCCTCCCCTCCTTTGTGTATATTTATGTGCTGTTTGCTTTATGTGGGTTGCGGTGGCTGTGTTTTGCTTTCGGTGTTTCGTATCAGATCGTTTCCCTCTTAGCGGCAGGTACATATTTATGATCTGGGCTTTAGTTTTTGTATTGCTATGGCACTCTTTGGGCATTCTGGCTTTTTCTTTGGGTGGTTGATTGTAGCCTTTGTCCTGGAATTATGGACTGTTATTTTTTCTCCCTCTGAGCTTCTCTTGGCTCTTTAGTCTTGGAGCCTTCATATGTTTTGTGCTGATGGCCCAGAGTCTTTGGCCCGGGATCCTATGTTTGTGGCCCTATTTATTGTTTCGACCACAGTAGCTCTCCCCGAGTCCGGTTGTGCCTTGCGTTTTCAGGTGGAGCTATATCCATCGTCCGGTGCTTCGTCGCTCTCACGGCTCCCTAGTTATCGGACCATGATCTTCGTCCGACTGTGCGCAAGTGCCCCTTCTTCCTGATCCAATGGATGCTAGCGCTGATGGTGTTTTGTCGCATTTCCGTTCCCCGACCAGCCCGCCTCTTATGCTATTTGATCTTTCTCTTCCTGTTGTATTGTCTCTAGTTTTTGATCGACTCCTGTATTTGATTATGGTCAGCGTCTTGTTTGTCGGCTGACGACTCGTTTTACTTCTTGTAAAACCCCTTATTAGTGGCTTGTACAGATATTTATCGCGTTATTAATATATTTTTTTGATCGGGCGGGAGTCGTTTGACTCTATCCGCTTACATCAAAAAAGACTGTCGTTTGACTCTATCCGCTTACATCAAAAAAGACTTTCATATGCTGTATCATTTCGAATACGTGTCGTAGGCACGTGCCTACGGACAAATCTAGTAATAATTTAAAAAAAGCATTCTATTCTGGAAAATTTTGCCGTACTGCCCCACTTTTTGAAAATATTTAGCGCTCTGCCCCACTTCCCCAAACAATTAGCGATATGCCCTTGTTTAGGACACGTCAGCAAGAAACGTTATTGGAAAAAACGACATAGGTTATTTCGATGCTGTTCTTCCCAATAACGACATCTATTTTACAATTTTTTTCATGCCGTTATTTGAAATAACGACATCAGTATATTTCTCTTACAAGTGTGAATCTTCTAACTTTAAAGAGTTATAAGTGTGAAAAAAAGTTATGAATAATGTCGTTATCCTGAATAACGGCATTCGAATGATTGATGCCGTTATTGGAGATAACGGCACCAGTTATATATAAATATGAACTCTTGCCGTTGTTTGGAAACAGAGAGAATGAATAAAAAGTTTAAAAAAAAAAAAATTATAACTGATGCCGTTATTCAAATAACGACATCAGTTATAATTTTTTCTTTTTTTTTTAAACTTATTCGTCAGAGAGGATGAATAACTGATGTCGTTATTCCAAATAACGGCATCAGTATTGAGAATATCATTATTTGAAATAACGGCATCTGTTATAAGGTTTTCACATTTGCAAATTTTTCTCTAAGTGGAGACTACAAACTGTCGAAAAACAAAACAACCTATGCCGTTATTCCAAATAACGGCATGACACTTTTTTCTCAAACAGATGCCGTTATTGGAAAGAACGGCATTGAAATAACCTATGCCGTTTTTTCCAATAACATTTTTTACTGACGTGTTCTAAAGAAGGTCATATTGCTAATTGTTTTGGGAGGTGGGACGCTAAATATTTTCCAAAAGAGAGTTAGCACGGCAAAATTTTCTCTATTCTGAGACTGTCACATTCTACTACAAGTGGGTCCCACCTCACCACTGTCTACACTACTGGGCCCACTCCATTCAAAACATCAACAAAATCCACCGCAACCCCTAACTCTCCGGTCTCCTCCAAACTTAGAAACGCAGAGCAGATACATGGCTTCCTCACTCGCGGGTTCGGATTGCCCTCTCATCTCCGACCCGACCCGCTCCGCCACCTGCCGCTCCACCGCCGCCGCCACTCACCTCAAACTCATCTCCCTCGCCGTCATCCTCCTCACCTCCGCCGCCGGCATCTCCTCCCCAGTCCTGCTCTCCCGCCTTTTCAAGAACACCCCCTCCTACCCCACCGCCCTCCTCCTCATCAAGTCCTTCGCCGCCGGCGTCGTCCTCTCCACCTCCCTCGTCCACGTCCTGCCCGACGCCTTCGACGCCCTCTCCGACTGCCACGTGTCATCCCTCCACCCATTCCGCGACTTCCCCTTCGCCGGCTTCACCGCCCTAATTGGAACTCTCCTCGCCCTCCTCGTCGACGTCACTGCGTCTTCTCACGTTGAGAGTAATATGCACGGCTCGAATCAGAACCAGAATCAGAAGACGAGTTACGTGAGGATTGAGAAGATTGGTGGATGCCATGGAGGAGGGAAGGATGAAGAGGGAGCGGATATACTTGAGGAGGCAGAGGGGGAGGAGGAGGAGGAGGAGAGGATGGTGAGGTTGAAGCAGAGGATGGTGAGTCAGGTGCTGGAGATTGGGATTATTTTTCATTCGGTGATAATTGGGGTGACGATGGGGATGTCGCAGAACCAGTGCACGATTAGGCCGTTGGTGGTGGCGTTGGCGTTTCATCAGGTGTTCGAGGGAATGGGGCTTGGGGGATGCATTGCTCAGGTATACCCTAACGAAAAATAGTTCGCAGTTTAGTTTGCGTTGTTTTGTGACATAGTGTCTTATTCTGTATGAATTGGTTGAAGAGAATAATGGGGAGGTGGTAGATTTTTTTGGTAAGGAATCACATTGATTCAGCTTGAAGACACGAAAATGAAATTAAGAGCCCAGTAGAATGCATTCTTTAGGATAATATTCGTTTGGCATTGCACTCTATTTGTTGGGATTGCATGAATGTTTAATTTAATATAGGACCGAAGGTCTTAATGCATCATAGTTTGTGAGGTATGATGATTAGGTGTTGACTGTTGAGTTAGAGTTAGGGTTTATTTACATTTGTAAAAAGAAGGAAAATTTCATTGTTTTTGCAAATCAAACCACATTTTCACTGTGGGCTATTTGTATGTTAACAACATTTACAGGATAAATTTATTCCAAAAGTTTGGAGTTCCTTGTATGTTCGATGATTCATGTAAATTGAACCATCATTCCATCTTGGTTTTATCGTGTGAAAATAAAGCCAAATTTGAAGCTTGAGGTTGTAACTGTATTATTGCATCAGATATTTCATAATATAAAACTCATTTTAGCCCAAACTAACCATTAATTTAAAAAAAGTAGCAGAAAATTACTGATCTAATTATGTATTTAAAGTAATATATAATATTGATTTAAGTTATAACAAGTGCCTGATACAGAAAGTTGATGTATACTTCAGTCTGAAATTAATTGCTGCTATAAAATGATCATCTACTTAGAGCATCCACTGTCATTTTCTAAAAAACAAAAAAATAGCAATCGATTTAGAAAATACCCTCACTATCGTTCGCTATATACCCAAAATTTAGAATAGGAGTGAACAGTCGTTCGCTAAACTTAGAAATCGCTTTTGAGGAATTGCTAAAAAGTAGAAGACAGATAAAGATCATCCGTTTGAGAAAAAAAAATTCGGATGGACGGAAGATGATGCTCCGTCCGTCGCAAAATTTATTATTAAAAAAACGAAAAGATGAAAGACGGTGGAAGGAGCTCCGTCTCCCTTTTTTTTTCCAAAAAATTCTGAAAATGCCATCCAAATATTACGGAAATGTCATTAGTTATTTACCAAATTGCCATTAAAAATTTAAAATAAAAAAAAGTTCAATGGACGGCAGACCTTCATCCGTCCCAACATTTTTCCACATTTTAATTACCAAATTATTACGGAAATGCCATCGGTTATTTACGAAAATGCCATTTTTAATTTTGAATTTTTTTTTTGGTTGGACGGAGGATGAAGCTCCGTCTGATTTATTTATTTATTTATTTTTGGCAGATTTGGCAGCAACGATAGCACGCCTCTCCCTCTATTGCTATTTCCCAATTGCTAAATATGCCAATTTTGTTTAAAATGATAGTGGATGCTCTTATAACACAAATAACTAGGTTGTGAACTTTCAAATGGTAATTTGGATTTTCACTTAGAACCAATTTAGTTTCAACTGTATTTTTGTCTGAATTAAATGTTGCATGTTTGTTTTCTATGGGTGATTTATATGTTTATTATGGGAATTTTCGTCTTCAATTATTGAGTTCAATTTAATCCCATTTAAATTTTTGGATCATTTTATATGAGGGTACTATGTGTACCAAACTTTCTTTTTTTATGTTACCTTGTTTATGTTATCTTATCCTCTAAAGTATCTATATAATAAATTACAAAGAAAGCTATCAAGTGGCTCTCATTCAATCTCCCCTAAAACCAATGGCCTAGATTGATTCTCCCAAAACATATTTTTCCGCCTAAAATTTCAAACCCCAAAATTAAATTTTCCCCCCCAAAACTAAAAAACTCATTACTTCATTACTATCTCTCTCTTCTCTCTTCACTTTTTCATATTTTTCTCTTTCTCTCTCTTCCTCTCTCTCTCATTCTTTCTTTATTTACTTAAAAATTTAGATTTTAAGATTCCAGGTTTGTAAAATTTTCAGAATTTTTATGTTTTTTTTATTGCACATGTTATATTAAAAATAGCAAATATCTCCTCAACAGTTAAATTTCATCATTTTCCATCCTTAAAGTTCTAAGAAATTGGATTTTACACCCTCATTTATAAGTATTTTTCAACATATACTAATAGAAACATGGACTTTTATTTACAACTAATTATTGTCATACTATTCAAACTTGAACTACATAATTGTTTTTTTTTTATCTGATGAACTACATAATTGTTTTTTTACTGTTTACAAGGTTTTTCGTGTGTTGTATCGTTTCGAAGACGTACCGTAGGCACGTGCTCACGGGCAAATCTAGTTTTTCTATAATGGAAGATTGTAAACCATGTGACATTCGACCTGACTAAAGTTTAACAAACATTAAATCTATAAGTTTATGTTATTTTACTTTTATTATTATTATTACTATTCTTGTTGTTGTTTTTGTGTGTGTGGGTGGGTGGGGGGGGGGAGGTTGGGTTAAAAGGTTGTAGCCGCATTAAATCTATCGTTGAACATGACAATTTGATGTTAACAACAATAAGTTATATTTTAAGACTTTAACTTCACAGTTGATGATGTTAGTTTGATCTATATGTCCAATGCAGCATGAACATATTTAGGTTGAATCTGTAATCTTTAATTTAGAAGGAGCACTCACGTTCTTCCAAGTTCAAACACTTGTTTACCTTATGCTAGGAAGCACTGATTCGGGTGCGGGGATGCGGCAATTTAAAAAAAAGTAGGATGCGGGTGCGGTTGAGATTCGGCCAATATTTAAATAATTATTTTATATATTATATATTTATATTTTTATTTTTGTATAAAAAACTAAAATTATTGTTAATAATCATACATTAAACAAGAGATTTCAGTTCATACAATCACAACAAGCAAGTATATTATGTATATTTGAGTTCATATAATCACAACAAACAAACATTATGTTATTATGTATATTTGAGTTCATACATTCACACCAAACAAGCAAATAAGCAAAAAAAAAAAAAGAAAGCAAAAATGATTAATTAAGGTTGTACGGACTGTTGTAAGGTCATACAATCACAACAGGAAGCAAAAACTATATTTATAACTTCATCACAAGTGTATGTGCACCAATCTCAAAGCAAGTTTAATGGTAGATATTGGTAACAGGAAGCAACAAAATTTGCAACAAAATTTAATGGTGGATTACTGGAGAGAGAAGGCGGCGACATCGAAGAGTGGAGCAGTCAACGGTGGAGGAATCGGCAGAGTCAACGGCGGAGAAAAAGAGGAATTAGCGACGAGTGGAGAAGCAGAGGTGGCGGCAAAGAGTGGAGAACCCAACAGAGAGGTGAGGAGTCGATGACGGCGAAAGAGAAGATTAGGGTTTTGATCGGGATTTGGGGATTTAGGGTTCTTGAAAGAGGGGGAGAGAAAACATCAGCCAACGAGAGAAAAAAAGTGGGATTTAGGGATTTTTTAAATATTTTCTTTTATAGCGAAAGGCCCAAACCCGCACCCTTGCCGCACCCTAGCCGCACTCGAACCGCACCTTAGCCGCACCCATTAAATTTTTTAAAATAAAATAATGGGACACGCACCCTGCCGCACCCCGTGCGTGTTTCGCCGTATCCCCGCCGCACCCGAGTTCGATACGAGTCCGATTCGGGTGCGAGAGCCTCCGTAAAGAGTCCGTGCTTCCTAGACCCTATGTTGCTTCTGCTCTTAACTACTTTATTTGACACTGTTTGTTTAACTATTTATTTGGATTGATCACATGGCCAATCAAAATATTACATGTGAGTTCCTGTTATGTACACCAGATCTTTTGTAATAGTGGTTGGATATTCACTCTCAAGAGAGATAAAAGTGCCACAAATCACTTAGGGTCTGTTTGTTTTAGTTTGTTTTTTTTTTCCGAAATAATATCCTGAGTTGGCGTTTGTTTTAAGTGTTTTTTCCAAACACTATTCAGAATACTGATACCCCCCTCTTTTCGAAAACAGCTACTCCTTTACTCTCCTCTCTCACTTCTCAACTCTCTCTCTCCCAAAACAACTTTTCGTCTTCCCCTTTCTCCCTGTTTCACCAACAGTCACAAACCCCTTTCTCTTCTTCAACTCTTCCCCTTCACTGTGGAACCCAAACAAAGAATCCAACAGAACAACCCTCAACCCCTCACCTTCCTCCCGCTCGCCTCCTCGACCGCAGCCCCGGTGCCCTCGTCCTCAACCACCATCGAACCTCCGCCATTGTTCAACCCATCTCCCTGCCTTCATCGCGTCATCCCAGTCGCGGCACCCCGGTGCTCCTCTTTCTCTCCCTCCGTCGACAACAGCGTCGACCACAGCACCACCGGCCAGTCACCGCCCTCCTTCCTGCCTCGTCGCTCGAACCACTTCGCCGAACCCATCGTCGACTCCGCCACTACCACCCCAAAATCCTCCAGCATCTCGTCGCTCACCTCCCCTCTCGCGACTACCACTCTCGAAGCCACCGATGCTACACCCCGTCTCCATCCCCAACCATCGAAGTCGCTGCCGCCTCACGCCAGCAGCGACAGCTGACGTCGCTGCCAGCCCCTCGGCCTTCCGTCGTCGCTCCACTGCGCTGCCCACGCCAACGCCGCCCGATCGTCGTTCCCATTCACCCGCTCTCTCTCTCTATCTATCTGACTGTGAAGAAGAAGAATAACAGTATAAAATGGAGTGGCTGTGTTGTTGGTTTTGGTGTTTTGGTGCTGGATTGGGATTGGATTATATTGGAGTTATTGGTTTGTTGTTTGGATTATTTGTTACTTTTTGTGGGTAGAAGATTGGTGTTTGGTGGTTTGTGAAAGGGGATTTGGTTTCAAGAAATCCAAATACTGCTCACATTCAAAAAAAAAATACATCTTATTTGTTCTGACATGCAATCTTCTATCCTACTACTGCTACTACTTGCTCTCACATGCAATCTCAACAAAACAAACTAAAAAATACTCATTTAAGACTGAAGAACTGCAATTACCAAAAGAGGCAATGATAACATCAAAACATTTATCCAAATAGAATAACTGATACATGAACTGAGATTTGTTGCTTCACAAAACCTCACTGAATCTATATTATGTACATACAAGATTTTGAAATAAATTTTGTACTCTAACATGAAGAATCAACCGTGGAGATGATGGCGTCTGATTTTTGCTCGATTCACATGCTGCTCAGGTTTCTTGTTCTCATACTTGTACAACATTGCAATCTAACTGCAACAATTAAAAAAATGTCAGCAAATGATGAATGCAAATTGATATTCAAAATTGTCAGAAATATAACAGAACAGCTTTTAAACTCTCTTTTTCAGAAAAACAGCTTTCAGATAACAGATTTCAGCTAGAAATATAACCGAACAGCTTTTAAACTCTCTTTTTCAGAAAAACAGCTTTCAGATAACAGATTTCAGCTAGAAATATAACAGAACAGCTTTTAAACTCTCTTTTTTCAGAAAAACAGCTTTCAGAATACAGTTTTCAGCTAGAAATATAACAGAACATCTTTTAAACTCTCTTTTTCAGAAAAACAGCTTTCAGATAACAGATTTCAGCTAGAAATATAACCGAACAGCTTTTAAACTCTCTTTTTCAAAAAAACAGCTTTCAGATAACAGATTTCAGCTAGAAATATAACCGAACAGCTTTTAAACTCTTTTTCAGAAAAACAGCTTTCAGATAACAGTTTTCAGCTAGAAATATAACAGAACAGCTTTTAAACTCTCTTTTTCAGAAAAACAGCTTTCAGAATACAGTTTTCAGCTAGAAATATAACCGAACAGCTTTTAAACTCTCTTTTTCAGAAAAATAGCTTTCAGATAACAGATTTCAGCTAGAAATATAACCGAACAGCTTTTAAACTCTCTTTTTCAGAAAAACAGTTTTCAGATAACAGTTTTCAGCTAGAAATATAACCGAACAGCTTTTAAACTCTCTTTTTCAGAAAAACAGCTTTCAGATAACAGTTTTCAGCTAGAAATATAACCGAACAGCTTTTAAACTCTCTTTTTCAGAAAAACAGCTTTCAGAATACAGTTTTCAGAAATAAATATAACCAAACAGCTTTTAAACTCATTTTCAGAAAAACAATTTTCAGAATACAGTTTTCGGAAAACTCTATTCAGAAAACTCTTTTCAAAACAACAAAACAAACGCAACCTTAGCCTTTTCTAGTATCTTTCATAATTTAAGTGACTTTGTAGTTTGTACTCTAGTTTTTACTATAAAATGTTAAATAAATTGATTGGAAACTTCAACGAAGAATAGATCAAGTGAGAGTTTCCAATCCTAATGTATTTCAGATATAGAAGTTACATTCCTTTATAACTGAGATGTTAGCCACCCAACGGTCGACATTATTGTTGACTGTTCTAACGTCTGATGATTATATATGGTTTTACTAGTTGTTCCAACCCACTTTTTTATGCTAGGAACTAATAATCATCTAGTATCACTTGCTTGCAAGGGCAAGTTATCTTGTTTAAAGTGTTTAGGCCATTTTAGTAATCTTTAAATTGATAATCTTGTGCTTTATGTCTACACTCATTATGTTGAACTGCATCTAGGGTGTTAGTGCTATATCTCATTCGACAAAAACCTTAGTGTTTGAAGGGTTGTCCTCCTTTGATGTTTTAAATATTGATCTTTCAATTCATATCTTTAATTTATCCATATGCAATTCCAGATGACAAGTGATCTATTTAGTGGAAGGGTCACTTCTCAGATATTAATTTGTGGATTTAAATTTCTAGTATTTTAGTTCATAGATGGAAGCACAAACTGTTGTAATAGTCAGTTCAAAAGGGGGAAAAGCTAAAGGCACACATTGTCACACCATTTAAACATATATTTTCCTCCAGTATTGCTGTACCACTAAACCAATCTTCTTTATAATATAGTGCTTTTTATTAGTTATATCATAAACTAAAGGCATTAGTCAGTCGTAGGCACTTGAAATGGTCATCTAAGTGTAGCACACAATCTTAAGCCATACACTTACCATTTATATCTTTATCTTGTTTAGATATTATGCTTCTCTTTTAGTGCCATTTCCAATACAGCGTTCTACACAAACTTTTGTCTTTTCTTTCTTTGTTTTAGGGCAGCCAGTGCGGTTATGGTCCTTTAATTTCCTGAATATTTGTCTACTGATCGAGTGTTCCTGCAGCACGACAATAAAGCCTCAACGGTGGGCAATAGGTTTAGGGTTCAAATCCTGCTTACATCCTGTTGCAGCGTACTCTTAGAAAAAGACAGAAAAATAAAGAAAGAAAGAAATAAAGAAAAGAAAAGAAAGAAGGAAATCTAGCGTACATATAAAGATTGATGGGGATATTGAGAAGGTTTCTGGTCTATAAATCAAAGAAGAGTTTCTAAGTAATATGTGAGAATGATATACCCATGAATTTAAAGGGAAAATTTCTTGAGAAAGATGTGTGACTAGATAAACTCCATGGTTTATAATGTTGTGCAATTATGGAATAAATGTTTGCTATATGACTATAGTTGAACATAAGATGTTCAGAGGTAAAAAAATGGCACCACATCAGAAGATGAGGAATGGGTGTATCTTTAAGTAATTACAGGAACTCTAATTTAGGATGAAAAGGGGGAATCAATTGAGATGGTTTGAACATGAGCACGATTAAAATAATAATAAGATTGTTGTTAATGGAGCACATATTAGAGATGGACCTAGACAAATTTGGATTTTTAGACAGTTGAGAAGAATGTCTTAGTAGTTGTGAAAATAGCTTATTGGAAGAATGAGATAAAGACTGACGTTCTTATTGTTGTTGTAACACACCACATACATTGCATTGAAAAAGAGAAAACAGATGGCAAGATTGTGGTTGATGTAGCAGAGATAAACCTAAACAAATTTGGATTGAGATAAGAAGCATATGTGTTAATTTGTTAGAGAAGATAGTCATTAACACAGGCGATTGGAAGAATGAGATAAAGGCTGTAGGTCTTGTTGTTGTACTTCGCAGACCAACTACATTACGTAACAAAAGAAAAAGATATTACAGAAGGGAATAGACCATCTATGGCTATGCTATAGTGCTAGAAGGAATGTGGGATATATCCTATTAGTTTACTAGATTTGCCCGTGGGCACGTGCCTACGGCACGTCTTCGGAACGATACAGCATATGAAAGTCTTGTAAACAGTAAAACAACAATTATATAGCTCAAGTTTGAATGGTATAACAATAATTAGTTGTAAATAAAAGTCCATGTTTCATTAGGATATGTTGTAAAATAATTATAAATGGGGGTGTAAAATCCAACTTCTTAGAACTATGAGTGTAGAAATTGATGAAATTTAACTGTTGATGAGGTATTTGCTATTTTCAATGTAACATAACCAATAAATAAATGCATAAAAAATCTGAAAATTTACAAACCTGAAATCTGAAAATATAAATTTCTGAGTAAATAGAGAGAGAACGAAAGAGAGAGAGAGAGAGAGACAGAGAGAGAAATAAATAAATAAATAAAGGTGTTGTTTTGGGGGATTTGAATTTGAGTTTTGGGCGGAAACTTTTGTGCGGAAAAATATATTTTGTGAGGTTAGATCTGGACCATTGATTTCAACCCTTATTGAATGAGAGCCTCTTGATAGCTTTCTTTGTGTTTTATTATATAGATATGCGGTGTATATTGGTCAAATGTACATTTTGTTTTCTTCTGCATGAGTGCATCCATGTATTTCATCTCAGTTTATTTTCAACTCACTTATGTCATGTGTATATGATAAATTGTACTAATACCAACAGTAAAAGAGCATAAGAACCGATTTCATCTATTAAACCCTATTTTTGACTGATTTGCCTAAATTGTTCATATTTGTGACAGGCTGGTTTTGGATTAGGAACAGTGGGGTACATGAGCTTAATGTTCTCTATAACTACACCAATTGGAATTATATTGGGAATGATCATCTTCTATATGACTGGATATGATGATAGCAACCCTAAGGCTCTGATACTGGAAGGACTATTGGGTTCTGTATCTGCAGGAATTCTAGTATATATGGCTCTTGTGGATCTCATAGCTGTAGATTTCTTCCATAACAAGGCAGTGTCTTCGAATCCTCGGTTGAAAAAGGCTTCATACGTTGCTTTAGTTCTTGGGTCTGCGTCAATGTCTGTGCTTGCTCTTTGGGCATGATCTTCACAATGCGATTCCGCTGTGTTTGTAATATGAAATACATCTGTTAATGAAATGGTAAAACATCCTCTAATTTTAATGATCCACTTTCTTATTTTCTCCTGCTTTAGAAAAAACTGGGTAGTGTGTACTAGTCTAATTCACTAACAGCAGGTATATATCATGCCAATTGCACAGTAGGCTCTTAGTTTTTTCCTGCTCTAATTGAAGGTTCTCATCTATGAAGCACGGGTACTAAAAAATGGGTCTGGCACTAGTATTGGGTGTGTAATTGGGTCGGGTATGCCCGGATACGTCTTGGGTACGTATGGGGTGCGTATACGGGTATTTAAGTAAATTAAAAAAAATTAACTCGGGTGCGAGTGGGGTGCGAGCGGGTGCGAGTGGGTGCACACGCATAGAGTTTTATTAATAAAAAAATATATATACAAAATATTTCTCTTTCTCTCTCTTTTTCATATCTCCTCATCTCTCTCTCTAAAAATCGATCGCTCTCTCCCTCTCTCTTTCAAACCCTAATACCTAAGCGCTCTCTCTCTCTCTCTACAAATCGATCCCCCATCGCCTACTCTCCCAAGCCCCGAAGCCTGCTTTCGCCCACCGTCGCCTCCGTCACCTGCTCCCTTAGCCCCGAAGCCTGCTTCCAAAGCCCCGTTACCTCCGTCACCTGCTCCCCTAGCCCCGAAGCCTGCTTCCCAAGCCCCGTTACCTCCATCGCCTGCTCCCCAAGCCCCGTCGCCTCTGCCTCCCTTCTTTCTCTCTCCCAAGCCACACCGTTGTGTCTCTTTCTCCCAAGCTCTGACCGCTGCCGTGCCTCCTCTCTCTCTCCCAAGTTCCCCACCACAGCCGCCTCCTCTCTCCTTCACAGGTTCGATTTTAATCTTAATCTTCCTGTATACAAACTAGATATTTGGGTAAATTCAATGAATGAAAAATTAGTTAATATGGAATCAATTAGAACTCAGTACTTAATAAGGAATGAATGAATCAGTACTCAAAAGTTAGTTTGCTGTTTAAATCATTACACATTCTAATTTGTATGTAGATAGTGAAGGTCTAGAAATATGGAATGAATGAGAAGTGTTTGGGGGTGTTAATAGTTCAGTGAGTTCAGTGAGATGTTAACTGAGTTCACCGAGTTCTTCTTAGTTCATCTTTTTAAGTTACCGACTTACTGTTAGTTACGCATTTTTAGTTATTGACTTGTTCATTCTACTTAGTTCATTTTCTTAGTTCATTACAATTGTTAGTTTTTACTTTTTAGTTCATTCTAATTTAATTTCCATTTTTAGTTGTTAGTTTTACTGACTTTGCATTTTTTTAGTTCATTCTATTTCTTCTTAATTAGTTCATTCTAATTGTTAGTTTTTAATTATGATTGCATTTACAATTTGCAAAATGGAGGTATGATTGCATTTAGAATTTCTAGATTACAATCAATTTTTAGTTATTATAATTTTTTTGGAATTTTGTA
Organism: Hemerocallis citrina; assembly: GCA_017893485.1. Classification (NCBI taxonomy): domain Eukaryota; kingdom Viridiplantae; phylum Streptophyta; class Magnoliopsida; order Asparagales; family Asphodelaceae; genus Hemerocallis; species Hemerocallis citrina. The sequence goes on from CM030366.1 coordinate 40,353,772, forward strand.
TTTTTTAACATAATATTTATTAAATTTATTATTTTTATATTTAACGTACCCAAAAAAGTATCCGTATCCTAAATTTTTGAGAAATCACGTATCTGCGTACTCGAGTCTTATCGTACCCGTATTCCGTACCCGTGTCCGTGCTACATAGGTTCTCATACTCTTAATATAACATATTTTAGACACTGGTGGTGAATTGGCCTTGCTTCTTTTAGAGGTAAAGCTATGATATTTGGCAATGTCTTTCTGTGGCATTGGGCAAATATATGAGATTGTACAACTCTTTACTTGTCCACTTTCTTCAAGTAGTTATGGATGTGCATTTGATTTCCTTAGGATGCGCGAATTTTTCAAAATCAGGCCTGTAGACCCTATGGGCCTCCTGTTGTTTCAGCACACCAAGCAGACTTACAGGAGAGGGTCAAGCCGACCCATTAGAGTTAGGGATCCCTCTATCTGCCTATAAATCTCGGCAGCCACCCCCATTGCAAAGCTAATGCAATTTCTTACTCTTAAACCCTAGCTTTCATTTACATAAGTGACTGACTAGTTCGTCGAAGGACCTGTCGCCGGGATCTCCCCCAGTGTTTCTAGGCATTTTGCAGGTGTTCGAGGCGGTCAGCAACTTGAAGCACCACCTCTCTTGCTCATCATTAAACCCTCATCTCAGGCACAGATCTGTGGCTGAGATCTGTCTCTCCCTCTACAAATAATAAGAACTCATATCTATTGCTCCCACCACTAAATCAGCAGCATCAGATTGGCGCCATCTGTGGGAACCCAAACAGATCCATCACTAGCTTCCGGTCCCATTCCATTGTTGTTTCCTCCCATGGCACCCAAACCAAGGAAAGTAGACATGGCAGGGCGTCATGCTGACCCTCCTCACCCGTCTCACAGTCATGTGAACACATAAGGTTGTTGAAGGCAGCGAGCTGAGGGTCCATCAGGACTGTGTCCGAGCACTTTACGCTTGGCTGTAAGGCAACCCGAGAGCCAAGAAGCCGATGACCTTCGGAACGTCATCAATCACCGGCAGATTGTGGATGACCTCCGGAACCAGCTCAACCGATCGAGGGGCGGAGCTGCCCCCTCCAACCAGGCTCCGACCCACATCATTCACCCACCTCAGGGTCGGGAGAACCAATACAGGCACTCTCCGATAGGTCGTCGACCCCCTAATAACCAATTTGAAGAGGTCCTGATCACGAGGACCGAGTTTCAGGAGTTTAGGAACGAGGTCCTCCAGGTCATCCGAGGCGGCCCCAGAACCGAGCATCAAAACGATGACCCTCACGAGGAGGAGCAATACCAGGGTAGCGGGTCTCACAGCTCGACCCGACCGGTGAGAAGAGATGACGTCGTCCTTAAGCGCTTCCAAGAGATGGAGGGTCGCCTCTGTCACGTCCCGCTTGCCAAAAATACGGAATATGAGTACATGACTTGGCCCAACGAATGACTAATGTCACCCATAAGTTGTTTATCTGATCAACTCAACAATATAATCAATACAGAACAATTGCACAGGCAATAATAAGAATTTCATGAACAATAGTACTGATGCGGTTTGTTTTTGGTCGCAGTGTGGATGCACCAGGTGCGAGTTCGGACTCGATTTGTAACGAGGGAAGAGTGCGGTACGGACGGTGAGCGAGGGGCTCGCTTCGGCGCTTGAGGATCGGCTCGGAATGCCTCGCCTCGAGTACCTGCAGACGGTCCTGGAACACCGGGTTTTACCCCGGCGGCGGACCCTCCGACGATCTAGTCAGTCTCTGTGAGAGAGGAGCAGTAACTAGGGGAATTTAAGTGGCAAGGATTGATTACCTGAAAAGGTGGGTGAGGGTCTGGTATTTATAGGGAATTCCAACCGGGTTTGGATCCGCTTGGGGACCGGGTCTGAACCCGAAAGCCCATGGGCCTGACGTGGCAGGAGGCCCAGGGGGTTTAGGGCTGGCGTGGCAGTACCAAGAGTGGATAGGGCTGACGTGACAAAGCCTTTGGTGGTATTTGGAGCTGACATGGCTGATCATGGGGCTCCTGTGCCTCTGGGAGAATCGGATGGCCTAGGTTATGCCAGGTCATCTTCATTCTTTACCAGGCTGGGCGGACGGCCCGTGGGGCTATCGTGGATCGGAGGCCGAGGGCCATCGAGACTCGTCGGATACGAGGAGACCAGGTCTGTGGGGGTGAACTTGGGGCTCGGTGCCGACCCTGCAGTGGTTCGAAGCCGAGCCAGATTGCTGTTTTTCTCATTTTTGAGCGAGAGCTGTACTGGGCCCTGGTTGGGCCCCAGGCCATTTTTACCCTACCACACAAGCCCCCCACTCCTGCAGGGGTGCGGGAGTTAGCCGTGGAGGAGTGTTTATGGTCGTGGAAATGGATGGCGAATCGCTGGGCATTCCTGAGAAGATTACTCTGGTGTCAGACCGAACCTCGAGCTGGCGAGGGATTACGGGTCGGCTAGAATGATGGCGAGCCGTTGTGTCTTCCTGAGAAGAGTACCAGGGTGCGGGACCGAACCTCGCGCTGGTGAGGGATTATGGGCCGGCAAGGGTGGTGGCGAGCCGTTGTGTCTTCCGAAGAAGAGTACCCTGGTGCGAGACCGAACCTCGAGCTGGCGAGGGATTATGGGAGGGCAAGGGTGATGGCGAGCCGTTGTGTCTTCCGGAGAAGAGTACCCTGGTGCCAGACCGAATCTCGCGCTGGCGAGGGATTATGGGTTGGCAAGGGTGATGGCGAGCCTTTGTGTCTTCCTGAGAAGAGTACCCTGGTGCGAGACCGAACCTCGAGCTGGCGAGGGATTATGGGCCGGCAAGGGTGATGGCGAGCCGTTGTGTCTTCCAGAGAAGAGTACCCTGGTGCGAGACCGAACATCGCGCTGGCGAGGGATTATGGGTCGGCAAGGGTGATGGAGAGCCTTTGTGTCTTCCTGAGAAGAGTACCCTGGTGCGAGACCGAACCTCGAGCTGGTAAGGGATTATGGGTCGGCAAGGGTGATGGCGAGCCGTTGTGTCTTCCGGAGAAGAGTACCCTGGTGCGAGACCGAACCTCGCGCTGGCGAGGGATTATGGGTCGGCAAGGGTGATGGCGAGCCTTTGAGTCTTCCTGAGAAGAGTACCCTGGTGCGAGACCGAACCTCGAGCTGGCGAGGGATTATGGACCGGCAAGGGTGATGGCGAGTCGTTGTGTCTTCCGGAGAAGAGTACCCTGGTGCCAGACCGAACCTCGTGCTGGCGAGGGATTCTGGGTCGGCAAGGGTGATGGCGAGCCTTTGAGTTTTCCTGAGAAGAGTACCCTGGTGTGAGACCGAACCTCGAGCTGGCGAGGGATTATGGGCCGGCAAGGGTGATGGCGAGCCGTTGTGTCTTCCGGAGAAGAGTACCCTGGTGCCAGACCAAACCTCGCGCTGGCGAGGGATTATGGGTCGGCAAGGGTGATGGCAAGCCTTTGTGTCTTCCTGAGAAGAGTACCCTGGTGCGAGACCGAACCTCGAGCTGGCGAGGGATTATGGGTCGGCAAGGGTGATGGCGAACCGTTGTGCCCTAGAAGGATTAAGCGGGGCGGTCTGCTGTCTTTGCGGAGCATTGAAGGCGCTCCGGGATCTGTGCAGGTGTTCCAATTTCCTAGGGGCATTAATGGTGCCGCCTAATAAATGCACGGCGCTTAGGCTTCCGTCGTTTGGCTTTCCCGATGTTATAACGGCAGGTCTATGGGGGACTGTCTGACCGAGGAGGCCCAGGCTGTTGAGGTGGTGGAGAAGTTGGCAACCCCTCGAGACTACAAGGAGATGGAGAGCGAGCCCGTGGAGGTGGCGTTCACGCGCCTGGCGCAGGCCACCGTGCTGGTAAGCTCGTCGACCCCATCCCCCTTGTTAATTTTACTGCGGAAGTCTTTTTCTTATCTGCGTTTGTTGGTCACAGGCTTGCGGGCAGGGGGCTAACATAAAGAACCTCTACGAAGCAGCCCTGGCACAAGAGCGAGCTCGGGCGGATAAGAGCGAGCGGGAGATGAAGGAGATGCGGGTCGAGCTCGAGGGCTCGCACAAGAGGGAGCAGAAGATGAAGCTCGAGCTCGATGCCAAGGAGGCGGAGTGGGGGAAGAGGGTGGTCTCCTTGAAGAAGAAGTTCGCCAAGGAGAAGGAGGAGTTGACGAATGCGGGTCAGATGATGGTGATCAAGGCCCAGGACGAGTGTTATGCGAAGGCCCTCAGTCATGTGAGGCACTTCTACCCGACCGTCGACCTGTCCAACTTCGAGTATGACATAGAGGTCGAGGGGACACCGAAGACCCCTAATGAAGAAGGGCCCGTTGATGACCCAGCTGCCGACCCCCCTGTGAACCCGGCCGATGCTAAGGTGGGAAAATAAGTTGTATAGTTTTGTCTTTCTTTTTTCCATCTCTCGATTGTATTTGCCTTCCGCGGACTGGCCACCGCATTTTTTGTATGAAGTACTTTCATTTATAAAAGAAGATTTTTGACTGGCCAAGTGTTTTGACCTCGGATATTTCCGAACCATTTTTGCCGATGCGTTTTGAGTTGGCTGGTTCTCTTGTAGGTTGCGGCTCCTCTTCCTGAGGTGGATCCCCGTCGTTCTGACGTGGCGTGGCTCCGGAGCAAGGTTGACGCCCTGGAGGCCACGTTGGTTCGCTACCGAAAGGGGGCTCGTGACACTGATGCGGCCTTTAACTATTATCGGAATAAGTCTGAGGCCTTAAGTGAGGAGGCGAGCCGGCCGAGGAGGGCGATGGTGGATCGGGACCTCGGCAGTGTCGGTCTTGGATATACCATGTCGAGTGCATCGGTGCAAAGGCCCTCCTCTGAGAGGCTACTTCGCGATGTCATTGTGGAGAAGGAGATGGAGATACACCATTATAAGATGATGCTAGGTGTCTCGGCGTCCTCCTCGGTGGGTCGGCGAGCAGAGGGGGTTCCCTCCGCGTTGCTGCTGCTGGAGCGCGTGCGACCAGTTGATGCCCAGAGCTCTGTGGCTGGTGTGTCGACCGTGGCTGAGCCTAAGGACCATCATGACGAGGAGAGGGCTCCTAGTCGTTCGATTGGAGTGGTCCTGCCGTTCGTCGGACCCGAGGGGCTTTAAGATGGCAGTTTCCTTCAATTTGTGATGAGTGATGTGGTCCTGTAACGGTCTTTGTTTGTTTTCTCAGAACCAAATAAAGGAGTATGAATAAAGAATTCTTTTCCTTCTTTGCTCTGGTTAGTAGTGTAGTGAATGGTGGCGGAGGCGAGGTTCGGCTCCGTCGATCCGTGAGGGATCGACGCAGGGCATTAGGAAGACTCCCTGGTCTGACGCCGGGTCGGACCTACCGAGGCGTTGGGGACGATATCGGAGTGAGGACTCGGGTGCCGATCCCATTGTCCGGTGTTAGGTCAGAGCTGCCGAGGCATTTGGAGTATGACAAAAAGAGATTTCTTTCATACAAGATAGGGAGGGTTGCTAAAACTGCCCTTTACACATGAAAGCTTGCAAAAGATTTTATTTACATTAGCCAAGCTAGAACCTATGTTCGCTCTTCCAGGAACTTCATTAGGTGCTTGGCGTTCTAGGGTCGGCTGATGAGCCGGCCGTCCATATCTGCCAGTCGGTATGTACCAGGGCGTACAGCCTCGACTACACGGTATGGGCCTTCCCAGTTGGGAGCCAATTTCCTCTTCTTGGTTGGATCGGAGACGGACAGTTTTCGTAACACGAGGTCCCCCGCCTTGATGTTTGTGGGGTGGACCTTCTTGTTGTAAAACTTCTCGATCCGTTGTTGGTAGATGCTCCTTCGGATTGAGGATTTCTCTCTGACTTCGGTGACGAGGTCCAGGTTGGCCCTCAAGCCGGATGAATTGTCAGCTTCGTCGAAGGCCATGATACGGGGAGAAGGCAGGCCGACCTCGACGGGGATGACTGCCTCCGTCCCGTAGGTCAAGGTGAACGGCGTCTTCCCCGTGGGGATCCTCTTGGTGGTTCGGTACGCCCATAGCACGCTAGGCAGTTCTTCGACCCAAAGCCCTTTGGGGGAACTGTCGAGGCGCTTTTTGAGGCCGTCGAGGATTTGCCTGTTCGCGTTCTCCGCTTGGCCGTTGGACTGAGGGTGGCAAATAGCGGAGAAATGCCGCTGGATGCCGATGTCCGCGCAGAAAGTTTGGAAGTTCTGACCTTGGAATTGGGTTTAGTTGTCTGTAACGAGGACCCGAGGGATTCCGAACCGGCAAATGATGTTCTTCCAAAAGAACTGTTGTACTTGGTGCTCGGTGATGCTGGACAGAGGCTCGGCTTCGAGCCACTTGGTAAAGTAGTCGATGGCGAATATTAAGAATTTCTTTTGCCCTACCGCTACGGGGAAGGGGCCCACAAGGTCCATGCCCCACATGGCGAATGGGGTAGGACTAGCTAGGGATCGGAGATTGGCTTGAGGAAGCCTCTTGATAGGGGAGAACCTTTGGCACGGGCCGCATCTCTTGACTAGGTCCTGCGAGTCTTGGAGCATGGTCGGCCAATAGTACCCCTGATTCAGGGCCTTCCGGGCGAGCGTCCTGCTCCCCATGTGGCATCCGCCGATCCCTTCATGAAGATCTCTTAGCGCGTAGCCGGCCTCGTCGCTGGTGAGATAGCGGAGGTATGGCTTGTCGTCGGCCAAGGTGTATGAGCGTTTGAAGAGGATGTCATCAATCATGACGAACCTTTCAGCTCGGACCCTGACTCGTCTGGCTTCGGCTCGGTCTTCAGGAAGCTCGGCATTGACTAAGAATCTCCGGATGGGAGTGGTCCAGTCGTCTAGACTGGCACGGTCTTGGACACACATTGCATCCTGGTCTTGATCGTTGATACTTGGCTTTAGGAGGATTTCTATGAGTACGGTTTGGTCGAGACCCTCGAAGGAGGAAGAGGCGAGCTTTGACAACGCGTCTGCTTGAGCGTTCTGCTCCCTAGGGACTCGAATGACTGCAGAGTGGCAGAAGGACGCTAGGAGACGTCGGACCACCGCCAAATACTTCACCATGCGATCGTCGCGGGCTTCGTATTCTCCAGTGATCTGATTGACCACGAGCTGAGAATCGCTGAAGGCCTGGATTTTCTCGGCTCCGGCTCGGCGTGCTAGGGTCAATCCGGCGATCATGGCCTCGTATTCCGCCTCGTTGTTAGAGGCCGGAAAGTTGAGGCGGAGGGAGTATTGAAGTAAGAATTGGTCGGGGCCGCGAAGGATGATGCCAGCCCCACTCCCCGTTTCGCATGATGATCCATCGACAAAGACCTCCCAGGTCGGATCCGAGGCCTCGGTGCTGGGCTGCTCGGAGATGGTGCACTCAGTTATGAACTCGGCGAGGGCCTGCCCTTTGATGGCCGTCCTCGACTGGTAGCTGATGTCGAACTGACTCAGCTCAATTGACCACTTGATTAAGCGGCCAGAGTTCTCGGGCTTATGAAGGACAGTCTTCAGTGGCTGGTCGGTCAGTACTTGGACGGAGTGGGCCTGGAAGTAAGGACGAAGCTTCCGGGCTGCCATGACCAGAGCATAGGCCACCTTCTCTATCTTTGCGTACCTCGTCTCGGCGGGGAGCAGAACTTTGCTCACATAATACAATGGCCTCTGGACCCCATCTTCCTCTCGGACGAGGACGACGCTGAGTGCGCTATCCGAGGCGGACAGGTAGAGCCATAGTGGTTCGCCCGGCTCGGGCTTGCTGAGGAGAGGAGGGTTGGCGAGGTACTGCTTCAGCTGTTCGAAGGCCTCTTGTTGATGGGTACCCCACTCGAAGCCCCCCTTTCCGTGCAGAGCCTTGAAGAAGGGGAGAGACTTCTCCCCTGACTTGGAGAGGAAACGGCCAATTGCAGCCAACCGGCCCGTGAGCCTCTGAACCTCTTTGACATTCCGGGGTGGGGCCATGTCAATAATAGCTTGGATTTTCTCGGGGTTCGCCTCGATGCCGCGCTGGCTGACGATGAACCCCAGGAATTTCCCAGTGGAGACGCCGAAGGCGCATTTAGCCGGGTTGAGCCTCATGTTGTGATGCCGGAGGACTCCGAAGGCTTCCTCGAGGTCGGCGACGTGGTCTAGCCCGGCCCGTCTCTTGACGAGCATGTCGTCGACATAGACTTCCACGTTGTGGCCGATCAGGTCTTTGAAGATTCTGTTGACGAGCCGTTGGTATGTGGCTCCGGCGTTCTTTAGCCCGAAGGGCATAACGCGGTAGCAGAAAAGACCCTGGTCGGTGACGAACGAGGTCTTGGAGATGTCTGGTGGAAACATCCGGATCTGATTGTACCTTGAGAATGCGTCCATGAAGGACAGTAGCTCATGCCCTGAGGTTGCGTCGATTAAAGCGTCGATGCGGGGAAGGGGGAAAGGATCTTTCGGACATGCTTTATTTAGATCCGTGAAGTCGATACAGATCCACCAGCCCCCGGTTGCCTTCTTCACCATGACGACATTAGCCAACCTCTCGGGGTAGCTGACTTCCTGAATGAATCGAGCCGACAAGAGTTTGTCGACTTCTGTCTTCACAATTTGCTGCCTCTCCGGGGCGACTTTGCGTCTCTTTTGGACGACCGGCTTAGAGTCTGGAATGACGCTCAGCCGATGCATAATCAAGTCTTCGGAGATCCCGGGCATGTCGGAGGGCTTCCAGGCGAAGAGATCAACGTTGCAGCGGATGCAGGCGATTATGTCTGGCTTCAAGTCCTCGGGGAGCGAGCGGCTCACCCGGAACCACTTTGATTCATCTTCGGCGCCGAACGGGACCTCCTCCAGCTCGTCGACAGGCTCTGGGGCGGGACCGTCCCTCTCGGGTTCGAGCTCAACGGCGTTGAGGGGGAACACACCCCCTCCGACGGCGGTCATGTAGCACGACCGTGCTGCTTCCTGGCTACCTCGGACTATGCCGACCCCTTGCAAGGTGGGAAATTTAAGTTTCAGATGGTATGCCGAAGGCACCGCTTGAAGGGAGCACAGTCCGGGTCGTCCGAGTATGGCGTTGTAAGCCGCCTTGACGTTTACCACCATGAAGTCCATGGACTCGGTCCTCTTAACAGGAGCCGATCCCGCGGTGACGTCGAGAGTAACAATTCCTTCGATTACGACAGGGACGCCAGAGAACCCATGCAAAGTGTATCCGGCTGGCTTGAGCTTGCCTCTGGGTAGCTTGAGATTCTCGAAGGCTTTGAGGAAGAGAATATTTACCGAGCTGCCGTTGTCGACGAGAATTCGTCGAACCTCACAATTAGCCATGTGGAGGCTAATGACGAGGGCGTCGTAATGAGGGAGGCGAACGCCTTCGAGGTCCTCTCCGGAGAAGGAGACAGGCACCGGTTGCAACTTGGGCGAGGGGTTGTCTTGGATAGCATTCACCTCTCGGATGAAGGCTTTTCAGGAAGTATTTGATTCTCCCCCCATTGGCCCTCCGTGGATATAGTGCAAGATGAATGGCGTATCCGCGGCTCCCTCGGGTTCGGGGTCCCGACCCTGGATGCGGTTCGGAGTAGGGTTCGGAGGCGAAGGCCTCCGGTTCCTAGCATCTCGCCGATCCCGTGGGCCTTCTCTGGTGAACTCTCGGAGGTACCCTCGTGAGATGAGTTCCTCAATCTCGTCTTTCAGCGCTCGACATTGGTCAGTTTCGCGCCCATGATCTCTGTGGAAACGGCAGTAGAAGCGCTGATCTCGCTTCTTGTTGTTGTTTGATCGGGGAGGTAGTCGGATAATACCCTTATCCTCGATTTCTAAGAGGACGGTGGACACGTTATGCATCAGGGGAGTGTACCTTTCGAAGCAAGGGACTGGAGGTGCCGTCTTCGCGCCGACTCCTTCCTTTGCTGTTTTCTTGGCAGGTTCGGCCTCATCGACCCTGCGCTTGCCCTTCCCCACGACTTCTTTGCTGCCCTCTGGGTTAAGAGCTTCTTCGGCCCGTATGTACTTCTCGACCCGGTTGAGAAGGTCGGGGAAGTCCAGAGGTGGCTTCTTTGGTAAGGAAACTTTTAGCTAGTTATGCCGGACATTGTGTCGGAAAGCTGCCGAGGCGACCCCTGCGTCGAGGGCAGAGACGGATCTGGCCTCGGTAGTGAACCTCTTGACGAAGTTACGGAGCGACTCCCCCTCCCTCTGACTGAGGTCGAGCAGGGAAGCGTTCGTCCTTTCGCTCTTCTGGCTAGTGATGAAGTGGGCCAGGAAGCTGGCTTCCAACTGGTCGAACGAGAAGATCGAGCCGGGAGAGAGTTTAGAGAACCAATCCCTGGCCGGACCCCGGAGGGTGGCCGGGAAGGCTCGGCACAGCAGGGGATCCGAAGTGCTGTGAATCATCATGAGGGTTTTGAAGCCCTCCATGTGATCAGCTGGATCACCCTCGCCGTTGTAAGTCTCGAACTGCGGAGGCCGGAAGTTTCGGGGGATCTCTGCTTCTATGATGTTGACAGAAAATGGAGGTCGAGAAGGTCCACGACCGTGGACTAGATTGGGATTCCCATCGCCGATACGCTCGAGGCGATTCTCCATCTCCAGGAGGCGTCGGAGCACCTCGCCTGTGCGCTCAGGAGGGGGGGTCGGCGCACGAGTGCGACTCCTCCCTTCGCTCATTTGAAGGGGTCGGCTATAAGTCGCAGACCTCAGCGCCCCATGGAGTGCCTCCATGATTTCATCTCTAAAGCTTCTGAATTCGCCCCTGGTGACCGCGCCATGGTCGGAAGGGTTGGGTCGGGGCATAGGAATTCGGCCGATGCGGCTGAGTACCGACGGCCTGTCTCCTTGCGCGGGCCTGGAATGGTTCGGGGCTGAGTTGGAAGCGGTCCCTCCCCTGGCCTGGCTAGCCCTTCTGTTCAGAATGACCCGACGAAGGTCGGGTTCGGCGACATGCGAAGCGCTTCGTTGGGGTCCGGGGTTCCCACCCGGATTATTAGATGCTTGCCCTCCGTCAAGGGCCCCCTCGGGAGGAGGCCCGTCTGGTCGGGCGGAACGGTCCGATCTTTGGGCTCGGGGAGCCATGGGAGATCGGGTCGAGGGAGAGCGTCGGTGGCGAGGCTCGGACTGTCGTCCGTACCGGATAAAAGAGTTCCCACAGACGGCGCCAACCTGATGCGGTTTGTTTTTGGTCGCAGTGTGGATGCACCAGGTGCGAGTTCGGACTCGATTTGTAACGAGGGAAGAGTGCGGTACGGACGGTGAGCGAGGGGCTCGCTTCGGCGCTTGAGGATCGGCTCGGAATGCCTCGCCTCGAGTACCTGCAGACGGTCCTGGAACACCGGGTTTTACCCCGGCGGCGGACCCTCCGACGATCTAGTCAGTCTCTGTGAGAGAGTAGCAGTAACTAGGGGAATTTAAGTGGCAAGGATTGATTACCTGAAAAGGTGGGTGAGGGTCTGGTATTTATAGGGAATTCCAACCGGGTTTGGATCCGCTTGGGGGCCGGGTCTGAACCCGAAAGCCCATGGGCCTGACGTGGCAGGAGGCCCAGGGGGTTTAGGGCTGACGTGGCAGTACCAAGAGTGGTATAGGGCTGACGTGGCAAAGCCTTTGGTGGTATTTGGAGCTGACATGGCTGATCATGGGGCTCCTGTGCCTCTGGGAGAATCGGATGGCCTAGGTTATGCCAGGTCATCTTCATTCTTTACCAGGCTGGGCGGACGGCCCGTGGGGCTGTCATGGATCGGAGGCTGAGGGCCATCGAGACTCGTCAGATACGAGGAGACCAGGTCTGTGGGGGTGAACTTGGGGCTCGGTGCCGACCCTGCAGTGGTTCGAAGCCGAGCCAGATTGCTGTTTTTCTCATTTTTGAGCGAGAGCTGTACTGGGCCCTCGTTGGGCCCCAGGCCATTTTTACCCTACCACAAGTACTTAGAATGAAGCAATAAAAATATTCAAATACAATAATAATCCAACATCTGGAAGCAAATAGCAATATTCGGTTCATAAGCCCAATACAAAGAATTAACAATAGTTCAATAAAACAATAAACAACTAGAAAACATTAAATCTTCAGAATCTCTGTCCTCCAATTTCAGCAGACCATTCTCCATCATTCAATACCTATAAACAGTTCATCTAAAAAGAGGAGAAAAATTGTCCTTAGAGCAAGTCATGGACAGCAAGTAGAGAAAACAGAAAACAATGAAATAACGGTATAACAATGAATCAATGGATCAATAGGAATCAATAACATGGCACGATAGTCAATAATCAATAACATGGTAATTGGTACAATGGCTATAAACAATGATGCAATATCTGGTAACAATAATCAATGATCAATTCGATATCAATAGGAACAATGATGAACAAAATGCAATATCGATATGATGCAAACCCTTAAGTCTATTATTCATTTTAATCCTAACTAATGCACGTACTACTGCATCCCATACTACAGGTTCGATGCATACAATCAATTTCGTTTAAACTGAGTGGTGAATTCTATAGATAATGTGTCGGTACAGTAATCACCGATACGATACAATAATGTTGCACAATTCATTATAATGATACACTGATACACTGATTCACGAGTTCACGGGTTCACGAGTTCATGAGTTCATGACACGAAAGATTGGGGTGCCGTAGTCAGAGCTCCACAATCAATCGATAAACACTGGTCGACACAATCACTATATTATACACTACTCAAGTTATTCTCTTAAACCTCGGCTTGTTAACTATTTTATTAATGCAATAATACAATATGCAATTCAAGACATTGGATGAATAATAATAACAATAGAGGGACAATAAGGTGATAACATTAAGTAGGGCAATTAGAATGATGACAATAAGATACTAGGATCATGCAATACAACATACATACATTATTCATGCAATAGTACGATATAGGAATAATTAATCTATTAAAATTTGAAATATAAAATTCTGGACAGCAAGCGCAGTATGCACAAAAATGCAGTTTACCACTGACTCAGAATTCAAAAAGTGAACTCGTCAAAATTTCTAGAAACTAGAATCACACACGGTTCCAACGCATATTTAAAGTTCAAATTCCGACAACAGTAGCTAGGTCAAACACACTGTTCTTTACAGAATTTATGTTTAGACAGAACTTCGATGTCACGTTATTTTAATTTAGAATCCGCAAGAACCCAATATTAAATTCATTAAAAAATACTTATTAGATTCCTAAACATGTAAAGCAATAATCTGAAAAATTTCAGAGCAAAATCTTATTATTTGATCAGCCTATTTACTGTTTGAACATGAAAGATACGAGAATCTGAAAATCTGAAAGTAAAAACACAACTGTAGTAAAACGGGCTTAAATTTCGCTACAAAACTCGGAATTCGAAAATTCAAGATGTTCTGAAAACTAGAAAGATAAGGCTACAATTCATATTCAGAAAGTATTTCATTTTAAGATCGTTTACTAGTTCGAAAATAGCAGTTAACATACAGGTCAGCAAGCCATAAACAGATTTTGTGTAGTTTTCTGAAGAATAAATTAATTAGACTATATGGGTATCGATTCTCTAGTCAATATATTGTGTAATCAATATGATGGGTTTCAAAACATGATAAATAAAACTAGACAATGCTCATACATTAATTTATCATCAATCGATCATCAATTGATCAAACATCATACAACCTATCAATTGTCTCTATAATAATTTATTTATATGACGATTATATGAACAACCCTATTATCAATTCTGTATGCACTTATAAAAGTTCCAAACTTTAGAGTCAAAAGTAGCACGATGTCAAGAATATTGGGGTTAGCTCGTGTAGACCCTCAATAGACCCAACGAAGAGATGAGCAATGGATAATACGATTACAAAGTGATCTACTTGCAAGAGTTTCAACAAAACTTGAATTTGATAAAATTAACAATTCAAAAAGACGGTGACTTGCCTAATAAGGATCCCTAAAAAGACGGTGAATTTGAATACCAAGAATAATGGTATAAGGATCCCGAATCAACGAACCCACAAACACACAATTAACACGTGCAATATACGCGCAAAAATAGAACCCAAGCAAGGCAGCACAAAGAGACAGCCACGACAGCAAGGGAGAGAGGGTGCGACGGCCAGGAGGTCTTCGGCGTCGCTGGTTGACGTCGACGGCGATGGGGCGGCGTGCTCGGCGCTGGTGACGAGGCACCGATGAGAGAGGAAGGAGGCCGGGGTGGGGTTTTGGTCGCCTGTTAATGTCGAGGACGGAGGAAGGAGGCACAGGGGGGTTTCGGTCAGATGGTGGTGTCAACTGGATGGCGGCACCGCAAGGGGGTCATCGAAGGGTCGGGGGTCTCGCCGGAGAAGAAGCACAGGGGATGGGTTCACCTGAGTCTGGACGGGAAACCAACGGGGATAGAGAGAGACGGGAGGAGAGAGGAGAAAGAATAAACGGCTCTTAGGGTTTCGAAAATTGTGCAGTCATTAGGATTTGCATTAGGGTTGTATTTATAGGGTACAATTTGGATACTGGGTTAGTGAATTGGGGTCCAATAATAGCGGATTAGGGTTAAGAACAAATAAAATTGGGTTTTAGGGTTCAATTAAGAGATAGATCCAAATCAATAGGGTTCAACTAAAAATACCCACAATTCAATAAGAGATAATAGAATCAACAATAATGGCCCGATCAAGAAGAACGAAAAATTTCATGAACAAATTCAATCAAAAATAAAATAATTAAGAAAGAAAAATAGGGTATTTAAAATATTCATATATACACATATATATATATACATGAAATCAAATAGTGAACTACATATAAATTGAGCATGCTCGGGCTTAAAACAAAATAATAATAATAATAACAATAACGATAAAAATATTAATACTAATAAAAATAATGATAATAATAATAACAAATATTTATACTAATAACAATAAGAAAATCAATAATAATAGCAATAATAATAAAAATAAAAGTAATAATGATAATAATGATAATAGTAATAACAATAATAATAATAATAATGATATTCATCAAAATAGGATTTGAGTTTAACAAATTTATTAAAATCTGAAAATTAATAATATAAATAGTCGATCAATTAGGGATAGAAAATAAGTTCAAATATACAATCATTCAAAATGAATAAAATCTCGATTAGAAAACACTTTAATACAAGATCCGAAAAGAACCTAGCACAATATAAATTTATGAAAAAAATTAAATTATAGAAAATACACTGAAAATACTAATTATCGGGAATGGGGGTTACAATCCTACTCACCTTACAACAAAATTTCGTTCTCGAAATTTGCTCAGGCAGTACATATGACAAAGAAAAAGCAAACTGATGAAATCAAAACTGGGGATTCAAGGGAAAGAAAAAATGGTGGCAACACCATAATAAGATAGAGCATGGATATAAATGGAGTGATCAAGAATGATGTGGATAAGGATTTAATGAATGATGACCAATGCAAATGAATGAATAAGGAAGTAAACAATGCAAGAAGGAGAAACAACAAGAGAATTATAGGACCTGTGGGTTATGGGCCCACCACGCTTCCGTTGCTCATAAATCCAAGCTACAGACATGTCATTGTAGATCGAGCGATGCCGATCGACAACCAAGCAGGAATAAAAGAATAGATAATACTAGAATCAAAGACAGTATAGATAGAAAAAGGATGAATTTACACTTAATAAGAAATCAACGAATGAGAATGATGACAAGGGACGAAAGAGAATAGAGCATGGAAGGAATGAATATAAAGGGAGAGAAACGAGTATGGTGGTACAATCGAAATCTGAAGAGGGCATGGTAGGGAAGGAAAGCTTAGCATAATACTCAATAATGAATCAACAAATGAAATAAATGTAAGATGCAGAAGGGACAAATGATGCAAGGGAGAATAATCAATGCAAGAACAGAAAAGAAAGAATAATACACAAAATAACTCTATTGTTGAATACCTGTAGTTACTCCTTCGGTGGTCAGGTTGTAAGCCTGGCCACGACCTCCACCTGGAGCTGGTCCTCCTGCTAGTACACTATCCCTCCTCTGATCAAGAACTTGCCTCTGCGGAGTGAAACCTCCAATTAGTGCATGGGGCCTGGTCTTAGGGCAATCACGGGCCATGTGATCATTGCCTTCACACAAAAAGCACAGACAATTTGCTGCTCGACAGTCCTGGCGCCAGTGCCCGATCTTGTGACAGTATGAACAAACCAAAGGCGGCCTCTGAACAGCAGGAGGGTAAGGCAATGCCCTAGCAGAGGGGTCGAATATGGCCTCCTAATAGGCACACTAGAAGATCTAGCAGCAACGGGGTGCGGGGCAGAACGATGAATAACGCGCTTCCTCGTACTAGTCTGCTCCAGAATTCTTGCAGCATCCAGTATATCAGCATAAGAATGAAGTCGCAATGCAGCAAGATGATCCTGAATCTCAATATCCAAGCCCAACAGGAAACGACAGCCTCTATCTTCGTCATTCGCCACCATAGAAGTAGCAAAACGACTTAGTCGGGTGAATTCTCCAGCGTACTCATCCACGGTCCGACTCCCTTGATTCAAGACATTGTTTAGTTTAACGCATGTACTTTATGAAATATCAATGAAAAAGTATGAATAAACACTATCTATCGAACCTGGATTAAAGAAACAAATTGTTGTTCCATTTCATTCTTGGTGACACCAGGAAAGAACTTCGTGAGGAAGCTCTTAGTGAAAGTAGCCTAGGGAATGGGTCTGCCCAATCGCTTAGCTTCAGCTTGCCACCAGATGTGGGCCAGATCAACAAGTTGGATGCTCACCACATCCACACGATCAATGTCTGCTATCCGTACAGCAGTCCATAGCTCTGCAGTCCTGATAAGCCATTGCTCGGCTTCACGCGGACCCTCAGTGCCTGAGAATTTGTCTAGATGCAGTTTCATGAAATTTTCCACATTATCAGGTCTCGACGGTAGAAATGAGGGGACAGGCACAACGGGTTCTCTTTTAGCAGCTTAATAAGCCATTCTCAGTTTTTCATTATGTTCCGTTGCATCCGCATCATCAGTTCATTGTGCTCACGTTGCATTTGCATCAACTGTGCAACAGTGGGCTGATCGGACTAATCGACCTCAGCACGGGAAGAAGAAGCACCTTTCCTAACCATGGTCTACAATAAAAATCAATCGGTTAGTGTCCATATCATAAGTTAGATAACAATTGTTCATGCGAACACTGATTACTCATACTGTTGAGTCAAACCGGTATAATCCCAAATCTGATTAATATCAATCAAAGCAAAACTTCCTTTCGTTAGTCACGTTTGACTGATATATTATCCAAACTAAGGCTCTGACACTACTAAAAACCTTGTCACGCCCCGCTTCCCAAAAATACGGAATACAAGTATATGACTTGGCCCAGCAAATGACTAACGTCACCCATAAGCTATTTATCCGATCAGCTCAACAATATAATCAATACAAAAAATTGCACAGGCAATAATAATAATCTCATAAACACTAGTACTTAGAATGAAGCAATAAAAATATTCAAATACAATAATAATTCAACGTCTGGAAACAAATAGCAATATTCGGGTCATAAGCCCAATACAAAGAAATAACAATAAGCAACTAGAAAGCATTAAAACTTCAGAATCTCTGTCCTCCAATTCCAGCAGGCAATTCTCCATCAACATCTGTAAACACTTCATCTAAAAAGAGGAGAAAAATTGTCCTTAGAGCAAGTCATGGACAACAAGTAGAGAAAACAGAGAACAATGGAATAACGGTATAACAATAAATCAATGGATCAATAGGAATCAATAACATGGCACGATAGTCAATAATCAATAACATGGTAACCAGTACAATGGCTATAAACAATGATGCAATATCTGGTAACAATAATCAATGATCAATTTGATATCAATAGGAACAATGATGAACAAAATGCAATGTCGATGTGATGCAAACTGTTATGTTTATTATTCATTTTAATCCTAACTAATGCACGTACTACTGCATCCCATACTACAGGTTCGATGCATACAATCAATTTCGTTTAGACTGAGTGGTGAATTCTATAGATCATGTGTCGATACGGTAATCACTGATACGATACAATAATGTTGCACAATTCATTATAATTATACACTGATACACTGATTCATGAGTTCATGGGTTCACGAGTTCATGGGTTCACGGGTTCACGGGTTCACGAGTTCACGACACAAAAGATTGGGGTGCCGTATTCAGCGCTCCACAATCAATCGATAAACACTGGCCGATACAGTCACTATATTATTCACTACTCAAGTCATTCCCTTAAACCCCGGCTTGTTAACAATTTTATTAATGCAACAATATAATATGCAATTCGAGACATTGGATGAACAATAATAACAACAGAGGGACAATAAGGTGATAACATGAAATAGAGAAATTAGAACGATGACAATAAGACACTAGGATCATGCAATGCAACATACATACATTAATTCATGCAATAGTACGATATAAGAATAATTAATCTATTAAAATCTGAAATATAAAATTCTGGACAGCATGCGCAGTCTGCATAAAAATGCATTTTTCTGCTGACGATTATATGAACAACTTTATTATTAATTCTATATGCACTCATGAAAGATCCAAACATTAGAGTTAAAAGTGGCATGATGTCAAGAATATTGGGGTTAGCTCGTGTAAACCCTCAATAGACCCAACGAACAGATAAACAATGGATAATACAATAACAAAGAGATCTACTTGCAGGGGTTTCAACAAAACTTGAATTTGATACAATTAACAATTCACGAGGACGGTGACTTGCCTGATGAATGGCAATTTGAATACCAAGAACAACGGGATAAGGATCCCGAAACAATGAACCCACGAACACACAATTAACACGTGCAATATACGTGCAAAAATATAACCCAAGCAAGGCAACACAAAGAGATAGCCATGGCAGCAAGGGAGAGGGGGAGCGACGACCAGGGGGTCTTCGGCATCGCTGGCTAACGTCGAGGACGGAGGACGGAGGCACAGGGGGGGTTTTGGTCTGGTGGTGGCGTCGCCGGGAGGGGGTTGCCGGAGGGTTGGGGGTCTCGCTAGAGAAGAAGCACATGGGATGGGTTCACCTGAGTTTGGGCGGGAAACCAATGGGGAGAGAAAGAGATGGGAGGAGAGAGGAGAGAGGAGAGAGAATAAGCGGCTCTTAGGGTTTCAAAAATTGTGCAATCATTAAGGTTTGCATTAGGGTTGTATTTATAGGATACAATTTGGGTACTGGGTTAGTGAATTAGGGTCCAATAATAGCGGATTAGGGTTAAGAAGAAATGAAATTGGGTTTTAGGGTTCAATTAAGAGATAGATCCAAATCAATAGGGTTCAACTAAAATACCCACAATTCAATAAGAGATAATAGAATCAACAAGAATGGCCCGATCAAGAAAAACGAAAAATTTCATGAACAATTCCATCAAAAATAAAATAATCAAGAAAGAAAAATAAGGAATTTAAAATATTCACACACACACACACACACACACACACACACACATACATGAAATCAAATAGTGAACTTCAAATAAATTGAGCATGCTCGGGCTTAAAACAAAATAATAATAATAATAACAATAACGATAAAAGTATTAATACTAATAAAAATAATGATAACAATATTAACAAATATTTATACTAATAAAAATAAGAAAATCAATAATAATAGCAATAATAATAATAATAAAAGTAATAATAATAATAACGATAATAGTAATAACAATAATAATAATAATGATATTCATCAAAATAGGATTTGAGTTTAACAAATTTATTAAAACCCGAAAATTAATAATATAAATAGTCGATCAATTAGGGATAGAAAATATGTTCAAATATACCATCATTCGAAATGAATAAAATCTCGGTTAGAAAACACTTTAATACAAGATCCGAAAAGAACTTAACACAATATAAATTTATAAAAAAAGTTAATTATAGAAAATACACAAAAAATACTAATTATCGGGAATGGGGGTTACAACCTCACCCGAATCGGCAAGGGTGGAGGTCAATCCAGCTGGGGGCATCAGCATACCGGACCCCCATTCTCCGCTCGAGTCCTTGATGCTCCGATTCTGAGGAATTTCAGACCATCTCAGTTTGAGACGTACAATGCAGAGAGTGATCTTGCTTTTCACATGGAGGGGTTCAAAACCCTCATGATGACTCACAGCACCTCGGATCCTTTCCTCTGTCACGCGTTCCCTGCAACTCTATGTGGCCCGACATGGGAGTGGTTTTCAAAGCTCGCCCCCAACTCGGTTTTCTCATTCGACCAGCTTGAGGCGAGTTTCCTTGCTCACTTCGTGTCCAATCGCACGATCGAGAATACGAGCACGTCCCTTCTGGATCTCAAACAGAAGGAAGGAAAGTCCGTACGGGACTTTGTGCAGAGGTTCACCGCCAAGGCTAGGGCAGTCTCTTCTCTCGACACTGGCATCGTGTCTGCGCCCTTTCGGCACAATGTTCGCCACGGTCAGCTGAAGGCCTCCTTGGCGGAGAAGCCTCCTATTGATTTTACTGACCTCCTTAACAAGTTCAAAAAATTCATCCGAGCCGGGGAGGCTCTGCACCTTGAAGGTCTGACAAAAGCCGTAGCGAAGGGGAAGAGAAAGGTAGATGATTTCGAGCCTACGAAGAAGGCTCAGAAAGATCCATTTGGTCAGAAACGAACGCCTCCACTCTCCCTGCTTCGAAAAATTCACCCCGTTGACTCATAGTGTGTCAGCTATCCTTATGGAGATTGAGGATAAGGAGATCGTCCTCCATCCTCTTCGATCCAACAACAATAAGAAGAGGGACCGCAAATTCTACTTTCGGTTCCATCGGGACCATGGGCAAGAGATTGATAATTGTCGGGCCCTGAATGAGGAGAACGAAGCCCTCATCCAGAGGGGATACCTAAGGGAGTTCACTCGAAGCAACCCGAAGACTTCTCCTCATCGAATAGCCAACAACTGAGCAGAGGCGGGACCCGAGCCAGAAGGACCCTCTACACCGGCCTTTCTTCATTGTGTCCATGGCGAATTTATAGGGGGGGAGTCAAACACTTCCCCGTAAGGCCTTCGTAAGGGAGTTTAACTCAGCCAGTGATCATCTGCCCCTAAGGATCAAGGGCTGACGGTCTCATTCTCTAACGAAGACCTAGAGGGCGTCGACTGCCTTATTGCGATGCCCTGGTAATCAGCCATGGCATGGTCAATCATGAGGTCCACCGCATCCTTGTTGACAATGGAAGCTCGGTCAACAACCTGTTTGTAACTACTGTTTCCGCTATTTTCATTTTTCCCCTTTTGTAATATTTTAATTGCAATTGAATAAAATACTCTATTTTTCTTTCTTGATTATTTGAATTAAAAATTTGTTCATCAAATTCTTCATTCTTCTTGATTGAGCTATTCATGTTGACCCTATTTTCTTTTATTTAATTGTGGGTATTTTTATTTTAACCCTATTATTTTAGACCCATCTCTTATGGAACCCTAAAACCCAATTTCAATTGTTCTTGACCCAAAACCGCTATAATTGGATCCTAAACCCTTAACCCAACATCCTAATTGTACCCTATAAATTCAACTATATTGCAAACCCTAAAAGTTGCACAATTGAAATCCTAGAGCTGTTTATTCTTTATCTTCTTCCCCTCTCCTCCCATTTCTCTTTCCCCGACTAAATTCCCGCCCAAACTCCCGCTCAACCCACTATTCTTCTTCCCCGACCTCATCTCCAGCGACCCCCTCGTCCCCACTTCCCATCGACACCCCCCCAGCACCGCCACAACACCCCTGACCCCTCCTCCTCACCTTCCCCTTTTTCTGATCGACAACAGCGACCCTATCCCTCGCTGTTGCTGTCGTTGTTCCTCTCCTCGACGCGGTCAATCGACGTCGACACCCACCGCCACCTGCGACGCCGACCACCAACGTCGGCCAGACCAGATGTCCTCTTTGCTGCTGCCATTGCCTCTTGCTGTTGTTGCTTTGGCTTTTGTGCACGTATATTACACGTGTTATTTTGTGTTAGTTCGTGGGTTCGTTGCTTCGGAATTCTTATCCCGTTTTCTTGGTATTCGTTTTCACCGTCTAGAAGGCAAGTCACTTTCGTCTTGAATTGTACATTGTATCAAATTCAAGTTTCATTGAAATTCTTGCAAATAGATCCTATTCGTTATCGTATCATTGTATTGATTATCCTTTGTTGGGTCTGTTGAGGGTATACACGAGCTAACCCAAATATTCTTGACATTTTACCACTTTTGACTCTAAAGATCGTATCTTTCATGCGTCCATGTAGTATTCATGATAGGGTTACACATATAATCATAACACAATTAATTACTGTAGCGATAATTCTAGGTTGTATGTTTGATTAATCGATTGATGTTGGATGTTGTTAGAATTGTGTATATGTCTGTTTTTAATTGTATTTATCATGCTATTACACCTTTCATGCTGATTACAGAAATTATTAACTAAATAACCGATACCCATCATGTTTACTTAATTTATTCCTTGAAAAATACCCAAAACCTGTATGTTGCTTGTTGGCTGTATGTTGACTGCTATTTTCTACTCCGTAAATAATCTCAAAATAAATTACTTTCTGAATAGGAATTGCAGCCTTATCTTTCTAGTTTCCAGAACATCTTGAATTTATGAATTTCGAGTTGTGTGGCAAAAGTTGTGTTCGTTTTACTACAGCTGTGTTTTTATTTCCAGATTTTCAGATTCTTGTATCTTTCATGTTTAAACTGTTAAAAGTTTGATCAAATGATAAAATATTGCTCTGAAAATTTTTAGATTGTTAGTGATCATGTTTAGGAGTCTAATAAATATTTCTATTGAATTTATTATCGAGTTTTTGCTTATTCTAAAAATATAACAACATAATGTCGAATTTCTGCCTGAACATGAAATCTGTAAAAAATGATGTGTTTGACCTAGCTACTGTTGTCGGATTTTGAACTTTAAATATGAGTTGGAATCGTGTGGAAGTCTAGTTTCTAGGAATTCCGAAGGATTCAGTTTTCAATTTCTGAAACAACGGGAAATTTTTTTTTGTGCAGACTACTCTTACTATCCAGAATTTTATAGTCTAGATTTTAATTGCTAAATTATTTCTATATCATAGCATTGCATGAATTAAAGTGTGTATGTTGCATTGCATGATCCTAGTATCCTATTGTCACCATTCTAATTGTCCAATCCAACTTATCATCCTATTATTGTTACTATCGTTCACCTAATATCTCTAGATTGCATATTGTATTGTTGCATCAATAAAATAATTAACAAGCTAGGGTTTAAAGGGTGATTTAAGTAGTGAACAAAGTGGAGACTGTACTTGGAGGAAGGGCCCGTGTTTCTCTAAATAATATTCCGGCTAGTGTTTTATCGTGTGATTGTGGATTACGGTCGTAACCCACTCTATCGTGCACCGTATCGTTGCCGAAGACCATATCGTGCACCGAAAGGTGAATAGTGTTTACTGTTACCAAGTACATGATCTACTGAGTACACCACTTAAGTCTAAGCGAAATTGTATATATGCATCGAACCTGTAGTATGGAACATATGGGACACAGTAGTACATGCATTAGTTAGGATTAAAATGATTAATAGACATAAGGATTGACACATCACCAACATTGCATAATGTACATCGTTGTTCCTATTGATATCGAATATTGGCTAAGTGTTATTGATAGTGACCATTGAACGTTGTTATCGAATATTGAATCATTGTTTATACCAATTGCATTGATTACCATGATATTGATTATTGATTATTGTCCCATGTTATTGATTCCTATTGATCCATTGAATTCATTGTTATACCGTGATTCAATTATTTCTTGCTTTCTCTACTTGCTGTCCATGACTTGCTCTATGGACAATTTTTCTCCTCTTTTTAGATGAAGTGTTCACAGGTAATAAAGGAGAATTGTCTGCAGGGATTGTGGAACAAGGATTTTGAAGATTTTAATGCTTTTAATTGCTTATTGTTTTATCAAACTTAATATATTGAGACTTATTATCTATTTATGATTGGATTATTATTGTATTGGGCTTATGACCCGAATTTTGTTATTATTTTCAGATGTTGGTTTATTGTATTTGGATATGTCAAATTGCTTTATTCCAAGTATTATTGTAACCCCTATTTTTCTATTTTGGATTTTATTGTATTTTATTTTATTTTTCTTGATTATTGTATCTAGATTCCTTTTAATAATAAAATTTTGCTTTTATTGTGTTCTTTTATTCTCTTTTGATCGTTCCGTACTCTTTTGGCTTGAATTTTGCTATTTTTTAACTCATTGCAAATTTTGTTCTTCCTGTTTTGAGTTTGATTTGATCCGATATATGTTCATCCCACTGATTTCTATGTGTTCTTCTCTTTTTGGAGGGCAACCTATACCCTAAACCCATTAACCCGCAACCCAAAACCCCAACTTCTTAATCCTCTATAAATACCCCATTAAACCTTAATTTAATATGACCCTATTATCTCTCTCTCTCCTCTACATCCCACCGCTCACCCTCTTCCCCATCTCTCGGTTTTTTTTTCAAAACCCAAACCAACCCATCCCGTTCTCATTTCCCGTCCTCTGACCACCACCTCGACCATCGCCACTGCCTCATCATCACCCCGTCATCACCCTCCATCCTCGACTTTGTCATTCCCCCTCGCCTTTGTCCAAACCCATCCCCAAACGAACCCCACTTCCCTGAGCCCATCTACTCATCGTCAACCTGCCACCGCGTCGACCATCGTGATCCTCCCCGCAACCACCATAGACCCCTCTTCGCCTCGTCGCCATAGTCCTGAGCCCCGAACACTCCTCGACC
Organism: Hemerocallis citrina; assembly: GCA_017893485.1. Taxonomy (NCBI): domain Eukaryota; kingdom Viridiplantae; phylum Streptophyta; class Magnoliopsida; order Asparagales; family Asphodelaceae; genus Hemerocallis; species Hemerocallis citrina. The sequence continues at coordinate 40,378,581 of CM030366.1, forward strand.
ATCCCTCCGTCTCCTCTTTTGTTTTGTCGAGAAACAGAGCACGCCGAGCCCCATCGCTGCGTCGCTCCATGACCGCAGCGCCGCCAGTCACCTCCCTACCATCAGCCGCCTCACCGTGGGTGTTGCCAGTCGCCATGCACAGCCGCCGTTGGTCCCCGCTGCGATCTCCTCCTCTTCCGTTGATGTTCGTGAAGTGAAGAAGGGGAAGTGGTTGGTGTTTGTTGTTTGGAAGAGGAGGGATCGGATCCCGGTGTTTGGTGTTTTGTGTAGAGGATCCACTGTTTACACGTGCTTGTGTGCGTGAGTTCATGATTCGTCGCCCGGGATTCTCATTCCGTTATTCTAAATATTCGAATCTATCATATAAAAGGCAAGTCTCTTCTTGAACTAGTTTATTGTTTTGTTCAAGATTCCTTGATCTCTGCAAGTAGATCCAAATCTTTAATTATCGTACTACTATTGAAATTTTGTTAAGTGTATTGGGGGTTTACACGAGCTAACTCGATATATTCTTAACATCGTGCCTACATCTTTGATCTAAAATCTAGTCCCTCTTGTACATTGCATATGCACATTTACATGAAAATAACTAGATCCATGTTATAAAATTATTTGATGAATTGAATATGTTAGATTGAATTTGATTTAGTGAATTGATTACCATGTCTGTGAAATTGCATCTTAAAACTGGAATTATGCATGTTAAAAAACTGGAACTTTGGATATTAATTAGCATGAACTATATGGTTGTATGATTAAGTTGTTGACTATGCATATCAAAATAAATTCTGGACTACTGGTTGTTACTTTTTGTATCAAATTTTCGACCATGTTGCTGTTGTAATTTGAAATAACTTTCAAACATGAATTATAGCCCCATAAATCTATTTTCCAGAACTTTTAACGGATCTGAATTCTGAGTTATAATCTGTTAGATATCAGTATTTTAGTACAGCTATGTCTGAATTTTTAGATTCACAAATTCATGCTTATCTTTCTGTTTCAGAATTAAATTGAACATGTTAACAGTAAAATAAAAATATGAAATAAATTTGGCTAAGACTAGACATGTGTAGGAACCACCCTGAATTCTTGTAGATTTAATTGAGTTTTATGACCTAATTCATATGGTTGAACACAATTTATAACTTGCTGCCTGAACATAAAATCTGAAAAGAAAATTTCGACCTAGTTTCTGTAAATTTTATATGTCGTATATTTGATGGAACTAGCAAAGAGTCTATTTTGTATAATTTCGATCTAGATTTTCTTTTCTGTAGAAGCGGTAATCCGTGTTTTTGTACAGCAATGTCATGCTGTCCAGATTGTGTGATTTGAGTTAATTTAATATGCTTGCTTCTTGATTTGTCTATAACGAGTAGAATTAGTCACACCTAGCATCATAAAACATTGACACCTTCTTGCATGCTCACATAAGATGAAATAAAATGATAACAAGCCGGGGTATTATGGGATGACTTGGTAGTAAACAATCGGAAACTGTACTCGGTCGGACCCTACTGCATGACTTGTACTGACTGATGGCCATAAAATACTGTTTGATAATCACTGTCACTGAACATTAAACACTAATTACTGGGCCGAGTACACGAACCTTGAATTCACCATCAGTCTAAAGCGTACACTGCGTGCTTGTGCCGAACCTGTGGAATGGGACGCAATAGTACGTGCACTAAATAGGTTAATAAAATGATTAATAACTTGCATTCGACATTTCATGCTTGATGCCGTATACTGTCACCAATATTGAACTTGAATTGAAACTATTAATTAAATGCATGATTAAACATAGACCCTTGACATTATTGTCATTCCTTGTCTTTGCTATTGAATTTGATCCCGTTCCTTTTTCTTTTGATATACCATGTTCCTATTATCCTCTGTTTCCCTCTACTTACTGTCCATGACTTGCTCTAAGGACATTATTTTCTTCTTTTAGATCACGAGTTTAAATGTATTGGAGGAACAATACCAGAAGGAATTTGTGAGCAACGATTCTAGAAGATGGAGTCCATGATTAGATTGCTTGAATTAATTTATTGCTAGATTTATTTCTTGAACATTGTCTTGATATTATACTTTGTTTTTTAGCTTTATGACCCGGAGTTTGTTTTTTTATCCTAGATGTTGGATATTATTATTTGGATTATTTTATTTCTTTTTGAAGTTGATCTTTGTTTATGTGATTATATCTTTTTGCGTGGTTGTGATTGTTCTTTCATATTGTTGAGTTAGTCTGGTAGAGCTTATGGATGGTGTTTACATCATTCGCTGGGCCTAGGTTACGTACTCGTATTCTGTATTTTGGAAAGCGGGGCGTGACAATTATTGTTCATGAGATTAATATTATTGCATGCGCAATTATTTTGTATTGATTATATTGTTGAGTTGATCGGATAAACAGCTTATAGGTGATGTTAGTCATTTGTTGGGCCAATGTCATGCACTCGTATTCCGTATTTTTGGGAAGTGGGGAGTGATAGGTTTTTAGTGGTATTAGAGCCCGGTTTGGATAATATATCAGTCAAACGTGACTAACAAAAGGAAGTTTGGCTTTGATTGATATATTAATCGGATTTGGGTTTTATCGGTTTGACTCAATAGTATGTTTAATACAGGAATCACATGAACAAATGATATCCAACTTATGATCTGGACGCTAACCGTGTGATTTTTATTGCAGATCATGGCTAGAAAGGGTGCTTCATCTTCCCGAGCTGGGAATGATGAGTTTGATGAGCCCACTGTTGCACAGATGATGCAAATGCAGTGTGAGCACAATGAATTGATGATGCAGTTGCAACGGGAACATAATGAACAGATGAGAATGGCTTATGAAGCTGCTAACAGAGAACCTGTTGTGCCTGCCCCTGGATTGCTACTGCCGAGACCTGGAAATGTAGCAGATTTCATGAGCCTCCATCCAGACAAGTTCTCGGGCACTGAAGGTTCACTTGAAGCTGAGCAATGGCTTATCAAGATTGAACAATTGTTGACCGCAACACGTATAGCGGATGTGGATCGAGTGGATGTGGTGAGCATCCAACTTGTTGATCTTGCCCACATTTGGTGGCAAACTGAAGCAGAACAATTGGGCCGACCCGTCTTTTGGGCCGCCTTCACTGAGAGCTTCCTCACGAAGTTCTTCCCTAATGTCACCAAGAATGAAATGGAACGACAGTTTATCTCATTAACTCGGGTTCGTCAGATAGTGTTTATTCATGCTTTTCGTTGTTATTTCATAAAGTATCGATGTTAAACTAACCACTATCTTGAATCAGGAGTGTCGGACCGTGGAAGAGTACGCTACGGAATTTGCCTGACTAAGTTATTTTGCTACTGCTATTGTGGCAAATGACGAAGATAGAGGCCGTCGTTTCCTATTGGGCTTGGACATTGAGATTCAGGACCGTATTACTGCCTTGTGACTTCGCTCTTATGCTGATATCCTGGATGCTGCAAGAACAGACTAGCACAAGAAAGCGTGTTATTCAGCGTTCTGTTGCTGCTAAACCTTCTGGTGAGCCTATTAGGAGGCCAGCTCTGTCCCTTTCTGTCAGGGCATTGCCTTATCCACCTATCGCTCCAAGGTCAGGTCAGATTTGTGATTACTGTCACAAGGTGGGTCATATGAGCGAGGACCGCAGGATAGCCAACTGCCAGTGCTTTGCATGTGGAGGTGTGGACCACATGGTTCGTGATTTCCATAGAGCTAGACCCCTTGCACCAGTTGGAGGTCCCACTCCTCAGGGGGCGCTTATTTGTGGTCAAGGTGGACCACCGCTCCTACCTCAGAGACAGGTCTTTGATTAGAGGAGAGCCGCTCCGAAGGGTAATCTTCCTGTAGGTCGTGGTCAGGCCTACAACTTTACTGTGCCGGATGCTGAAACTACCTTGGGCATTATTGCAAGTATATCTTTAGTTGTTTTTATTCTGTATTTTATTTGGATTCCTTACTATTTTATTCTTCTATCCTGTTGTTTATTCATGTTAGCCTCTCATTCATGTCTGTTTCTTGCATTTTGCTTCTGCCTCTTGTGTTATTATCTTTGACTTCTTGCTAGGCATTACTCTTGTTCATTTCTTCCCTGCTCATGTTCTCTTTTGACTCTGGTGCAACCCATTCTTTTGTTTCTTCCCGCTTTGTCGATCTGCATCTCTTGGCTAGCAGCGCTATACCAGTAGCTTGGAACATTACTACAGGTGGAGGTGTTGTCGTGTGTTCTCAGATTTATGAGCAGAGTCCTTTGGTTATTGGTGGTGTTGATTTTATTTCCGATCTCATTATGATCAATAATTCTGGATTTAATGTTATTCTGGGGATGGATTGGCCTGGTGCCACTCATGCTGTAATTGATTGCCGCAAGAAGAAGGTGGTGTTCCAATGCCATAACGTCAGGAATTTGAATTCTGTGCAGGTGAAACGCTGCTTGCTTGTGTGGAGAAGTTGGCTAGTCAGGAAGTTAGAGTTATGGAGGAAGTGTGTGCTGATGATGTTGTCGCACCGTTGGTTGTACGGGATTTTCTGGATGTTTATCTTGAGGAATTGTCGGGATTACCGTCAGATCGTGAAGTGGTGTTCATTATTGATGTTCAACCATTTACAACTCCAATCTCTAAGAGTCCATACAGAATGGCTCCTGTTGAACTAGCTGAGTTGAAAGAGCAGATTCAGGAGTTACTGGATAGAGGCTTTATCAGGCCAAATGCTTTGTCTTGGAGAGCTCATGTACTATTTGTTAATAAGAAGGATGGTAGTCGTAGGTTGTGTATTGACTACCGTGAGTTCAATAATGTCACAGTGAAGAATCAGTATCCGTTGCCAAGGATTGATGACCTGTTCGATCAGTTGGGAGGTGCCTCTGTATTTTCAAAGCTGGATCTTCGTTCTGGTTACCATCAGGTTAAAGTGAAAGCCGAGGATGTACAGAAGATTGCTTTTTGTACAAGATATAGGCACTATGAATTCTTGGTGATGCCTTCCAGAGTTACTAATGCTCCGGCTGTGTTGATGAGCTTGATGAACTGGATTTTCTCTCCCTTTATGGACAAGTTTGTGGTGGTGTTCATTGATGATATTCGGGTCTATTCTCAGAATCGTGAGGAGCATGCTGAGCACTTGAAGGTTGTTTTGCAAACTTTGAGGGAGAATCAGTTGTATGGGAAGCTTAGCACGTGTGAGTTTTGGTTGGATCGTGTGGCATTCTTGGGCCATATTATTTCTGGTGATGGAGTTTCTGTCGATCCATCCAAGATTTCTGCAGTTAAGGATTGGACGACACCGAAGTCAGTATCGGATCTTCGGAGTTTTTTGGTCTAGCTGGGTACTACAGGAAGTTTGTTCGGGATTTCTCGAAGATTGCAGGGCCGTTGACCAAGTTGACTAGGAAGGATCAGAAGTTTGTGTGGGATGAGTCCTGTGATGAAGGCTTATCTGACTTAAAGAATCGGTTGACATCATCCCCTGTGTTGACTATACCAGATGGATTAGGAGGTTTCGTAATTCATTGTGATGCTTCAGGTAGAGGTTTGGGTGCTGTTTTGATGCAATGAGGAAAGGTTGTTGCATATGCATCTAGACAATTGAGGCCGCATGAGAAGAATTACCCTACACATGATTTGAAGATTGCTGCCGTGATCTTTGCCTTGAAGCTTTGGAGGCATTATTTACTTGGAGACCAAGTAGAGATCTTCACTGCCCACAAAAGTCTCAAGTTTGTGTTCACTCAGAAGAAGCTGAATATGAGGCAAAGGCGATGGTTAGAATTGATGGCAGATTATGACATTAGTTTGCAGTATCACCCTGGCAAGATTAATTCGGTACCTGATGCTTTGAACAGAAGACCTGTTGCCATGGTTCTGACTGAGCAAAAGGAACTTTTAGAAACTATAAGGAGATTGGAATTGGATGTGGTATTTCCTAGTTCTGAACAGAGTTATATGGTGCTTCAGTTGCAGTCATCTTTGGTGGATCAGATTAAGGAGGCACAATCTGGTGATGTGCAATTGCAGCAATTTCGAGCTGAGGTTGAAGCTGGTTCTAGAACTGATATGGTGATTCATGAGGATGAATCGCTCTGCTGTGGATCTCGTCTATGTGTTCCGAAGGGAGAAGTCAGGCAGAAGTTACTTGAAGAATCTCATTGCTCGTCATATTTTATTCATCCCGGTGGTACGAAGATGTATCGAGATTTGAAGTTGCATTTCTGGTGGCATGGTATGAAGAGGGCTGTTGCAAGATTTGTTTCTCGGTGTCTGATCTGTCAGCAAGTGAAAGAAGAACATCAAAGGACTGCTGGACTTCTTCAACCGCTTCCTATTCCAGAGTGGAAGTGGGAGAATCACTATAGATTTCGTGACTGCTTTGCCTAGAAGTCCCAAGGTTCACAATTGCATCTGGGTGATTATGGATTGCTTGACAAAGACTGCTCATTTTATTCTCTTCAGAGTTGGTCAGTCTACAGAGAGCCTTGCAGAGAAGTATATGCAGGAGATTGTGAGATTGCATGGTGTTCTTGTCAGTATTATATCAGACAGAGATACTAGATTCATATCTCAATTTTGGGAAAGTCTTCAGAATATTCTTGGGAGTAAGCTAAAGTTCAATACGGCATTCCATCCGTAGACAGATGGTCAATCAGAGAGGACTATTCAGACCTTGGAAGATATGTTGAGGTACTGTGAGCTTAAGTTCGGAGGATCTTGGGAAGATCATCTACACTTGGTGGAGTTTTCATACAACAATAGCTACCAAGCTAGTCTTAAGGCAGCTCCGTATGAAGTCTTGTATGGCCAGAAGTGTAGATCACCAATGTGCTTGGATGACATTGGTGAGAGGAAGCTTTTGGGGCCAGAATTGATCACGAGGACTGTTGATGTAGTGGCCCAGATCAGGAAGTATTTGCAAGCCGCATAGGACAGGCAGAGGAAATGGGAAGACATGCATAGGAGACCGTTAGAGTTCGAAGTGGGTGATCATGTGTTCCTCAAGGTGTCTCCATGGAAAGGTGTGATTCGCTTAGGTGGTGGGGGCAAGTTGAGCCCTAGGTTCATTGGTCGATTCAATGTGGTGGAGAGAGTAGGCAAAGTGGCCTATAGACTCGCGTTGCTACCAGCTCTTTCTAGAGTGCATGACGTATTCCATGCTTCTCAGTGATGAACCCAAGAATATTCACATTTAGGAGCAATAATCTTAATGCAATTGGACATTTAAATGCTTTATATGTGGTATTTTACTCTTATTTTCTCTTTTCCACAGGAAACAGCCTAAAACAGCAAAACGAAGCAGATTCAGGATTTTGAGGAGGACACACAGAAGTTGCAGAGCATCAGTCGACTGGTTCTTCAAATAGGCGACTGGACAGAGAGATTGATGGGGCTCGGCACAGTCGACCTCCCCAACATCAGTCAACTTGACTGATGAATCATGAAGCCACAGATGTCTCGGCACAGTCGACTTACATCCAACACCAGTCGACTGCATCCGGCGGAGTGAAAAGATAAGATAATTAAAGATCCATCCTTATCTAAATCCAAATCAAAGCAGAAAAGGAAAAAAAGAAGAAAAGAGAAAGATATAGAACGCAGATTAAAGAAGGAAAGAAATAAAGGAAAGAAGAGGACTTTTTCGGCAAAAAGGCAAACCCTAATTCCCTTCCCGTGTTCTATAAATATCAACCAAGAGGCAGTATTCTGGGGGGACGGAAGAGACAAGAAGAGAGAAGAGATCAAGTGCTCGGAAGGGAACTAGACAGTCGACTGTGTGACAGCCAGTCGACCTCTCTGACCGGACATCATCAGTTTATTTCTTCTCTTTCTAGTTCTTTTAATGTTAATCATGTATTCGAAACTGTTAGTCAATAAAAGTTTTATTATGTGGAACTAATTTCATAGTTGGGTAGATTGAAACCGTAGTTATGTAATGCTTATATTCTTCTGAATGCTATTCTGTTACTTATTGATTAAACCTGAGAGTATTGGTATAGATATATAATATACAAACTTGTTCAGAAGTTCTAAGAGCAGTCGACTGAGAGTGACAGCAAGTCGACTGCCATACAGAATCTGAGATTATCAAGTTTGCATGTTATAAATCTGAATCTGTTATATGAGTATAGAGACGACCCGTATCTCATGCTACCAGTGACAGTTACAGCAAATTTGAGTGCACAAGAAGAAGATAAGCTGCTGAGGGTACTGCGAGAACACAAAGGTGCAATAGGATGGACCATTGCAGACATCAAGGGAATAAGTCCATCCAAATGCATGTATAAAATACTTCTTGAAGACAATGCAAAACCTAGCAGGGAAGCACAGAGAAGGCTTAATCCACAAATGAAGGAAGTGGTAAGAACAGAGGTCTTGAAGCTATTAGATGTTGGCATCATCTACCCTATCTCAGATAGCAAATGGGTGAGTCCTATACATGTGGTGCCTAAGAAAAGTGCAGTCACAGTGGTGAAGAATGAAGAGAATGAGCTTATCCCTACTAGAGTGACCACAGGATGGAGGGTATGCATTGACTACAGGAAGCTGAATAACGAAACTAGGAAAGATCACTTCCCTCTTCCTTTTATTGATCAAATGTTAGAAAGATTAGCAGGATATAGTCATTATTGTTTTTTAGATGGTTATAGTGGCTATAATCAAATTGCTATTGCTCCAGAAGATCAAGAAAAAACCACTTTTACATGTCCTTTTGGTACTTTTGCATACAGGAGGATGCCCTTTGGATTATGCAACGTACCAGCTACATTTCAGAGATGCATGATGAGTATATTTTCAGACATGGTGGAAAGGTTCATCGAGGTATTTATGGATGATTTTAGTGTTTTTGGATCTTGTTTTGATGAATGCCTTAACCATTTGCAGCTTGTACTTAAGAGATGTGAAGAATGCAATTTAGTGCTGAATTGGGAAAAGTGTCATTTTATGGTACAACAAGGTATTGTCTTGGGACATGTGGTGTCAAAAAGGGGCATAGAGGTGGACAAGGCAGAAATTGACATCATATCAAAGCTACCCCCTCCTACTACAGTCAAGGGTGTTAGGAGTTTTCTTGGACATGCAGGATTCTATAGAAGATTTATAAAAGATTTCTCAAAAATCTCCAGACCCCTTTGTGAATTGTTGGCTAAGGATGTTGAGTTTGCATGGACAGAAGAATGCACAAATGCTTTTATTACATTGAAAAATCTTCTCATTTCTGCACTTATTGTCATGGCACCAGATTGGAACCATCCTTTCGAGCTTATGTGTGATGCAAGTGATTATGCTTTGGGAGCTGTTTTAGGTCAGAGAATCAATAAGGTACCCCATGTTATTTACTATGCTTCTCGAACTTTAAATGATGCACAGCTGAATTATTCCACTACTGAAAAAGAAATGTTAGCTGTCATTTTTGCTGTAGAGAAGTTTAGATCATATTTGATTGGTTCTAAAGTCATTGTTTTCACTGACCATGCTGCTTTGAGATATTTGTTTGCTAAAAAGGATGCTAAGCCCAGGTTGATCAGATGGGTGCTGTTGCTTCAAGAATTTGATCTTGAGATTAGAGTTAAGAAAGGAAGTGACAATGTTGTGGCAGATCACATGTCCAGATTACTGCAGGAGGAAGAAAGAATTGTGCCCCCACTTAATGAAAATTTTCCAGATAAAAATTTATTTGAAATAAATATACAACTTCCATGGTTTGCAGATATTGTAAATTATCTCACTGCTCATGTTTTTCCTCCAGGTATGATAATTCAGGAAAGAAAGAGACTGGTGGCCATGTGCAAGCACTATTATTGGGATGATCCTTATTTGTTCAAATTCTGTCCTAATCAAATTATAAGAAGATGTGTGGCAGAAGAAGAGCAAATGAGTATTCTACAACATTGCCACCAATATGCATGTGGAGGACACTTTGGACCAAAAAGAACAGCACTCAAGGTATTACAATCTGGTTTTTATTGGCCTAATGTATTCAAAGATGCTTTTTCTTTTTGCAGGGCTTATGACAAATGCCAAAGGATAGGCAACATCTCTTCTAGAAATCAAATGCCACTGCAAAACATCCAAATAATCGAGCTTTTTGATGTTTGGGGAATCGACTTCATGGGTCCCTTTCCTAACTCATTTGGTTATTTATATATTCTTGTGGGTGTGGATTATGTGTCTAAATGGGTCGAGGCTGTCCCCTCAAAAACTAATGATCACAAAGTTGTTGTCAAGTTTTTGCAGGAGAACATCTTCACTAGGTTTGGTACACCACGAGCAATAATTAGTGATGGAGGGAGTCACTTCAATAATTTTCCATTGGCTTCTTTGATGAAGAAATATGGGATTACACATAGAGTGGGTACTCCATATCATCCTCAAACCAGTGGGCAGGAGGAGATTAGCAATAGAGAGATCAAGAGCATTTTGGAAAAGACAGTAAATACAAGGAGAAAGGATTGGTCGCTACGCTTGAATGATGCATTATGGGCCTACCAAACGGCATACAAGACACCCATCGGCATGTCACCATACCGTTTGGTTTTTGGAAAAGCCTGTCATCTGCCAGTGGAGTTGGAACACAAAGCCTATTGGGCCATCAAAAGGTTCAATTTTGATATGAAACAAGCAGGCGACAAAAGAAGATTGCAACTGAACGAGCTTGAAGAGTTAAGGCACGATGCATATGAAAATGCAAAGTTGTACAAAGAAAGGACCAAGATGTACCATGATAAACAACTAGCAAGGAAGGAGTTTTATGAAGGACAGAAGGTATTAATATACAACTCAAGATTAAGACTCTTTCCAGGCAAGCTTATGTCACGATGGTATGGCCCATACATTGTTACAAAAGTCTTTTCACATGGTGCATTGGAGGTTCATAGCAAAGAGAAAAATCAAACATTCAAGGTGAACGGGCATAGGGCGAAGCCGTACATTTAGATGAGTATAGAGCCGAAAGAGGAGGATGTGAATCTTCAAACCATTCAATACATTGCATGAACTCATCAAGTCTAGCTGAAGACAGAAAACACAGCGCTTATTGGGAGGCAACCCAATTTTTCAGGGGAGTACTTACACTCTCTATTTATTTATTTCTTTAATCATTTCTTTATTTCTTTACTTTATTTTCTTTCCTTCAAACTAGTTGGTAACACATGCCTATACTTTAAGTTTTGTGCGAACATTGAGGACAATGTTCCATCTAAGTTTGGGTGTAGTTATTTACATTTGGAGTCTTTTGATTTTTTGGGATAAACAATTTCTTATAAAGTAAGAGTAAGGATACTTATTTACTTTAGGATTGTTGAGTTTCATAATTCCTTACAAAATTGTATGAGTCATGCGATTATACATAAAAAAACAGATGTGATGTTCTTTCTCGTGATTATCCTCTTTGATCTAGTCCTAAACAGAGTTTAAGTAAATAGAGTAAAAACGAAAAGAATATATATATATGAATAAAGTCAATCTACTCCAATGTTTTGAGTTGCTTAGTAACTAGGGGTATTCATCACCAATGTTTACATTTACGTCAAACGACAACTTGAAATATGAGTATGCAAAGCACTTAAGTTTGTGACTTGTTGAGTAACCGGGTGGATTCATCACAAATGTTTTGCACTCGCGTCAAAAGGCAAGTGACGACTTAAAGAAGAGACTAAAAAAAAAAAAAAAAAAACTCTAGTTTGCTATTCGGTTTGTAGTAGAGAAAAGGGATAATCACAGATGGAGTGTTACATACTATAACTATAATTAATTGCATGACAAATGTGATTGGGTCGGGAGCTATGAATAGACAATTGCACTGGAGAAAGTGGGTATGCTTGTTTTTACTTTATCTGCAATTGTTTATATTTTTAATTTTGATGCTTGCATAAAGAGGATTCTTGGTGTGATGGGTTGAGTCTACTACAAGAAAAACCCTTTTTCGCAACGCCAAATGTCGTTGCTAAAACTCGTTTGTCGTTGCGAAAAATATTTTTGGCAACGAAAGGTCGTTGCACGTCCGGGCGTCGCGAAAGATTTTGACTGTCGTTGCCAAACATAGATTTTTTCGCAACGACATTGCCGTTGCAATATATGTTGTCGTTGCCATACCTAATTCCACCCGTGCTATGGTATAAAATCAATCGCAACAACCTTTGTCGTTGCCAAACATACTTCATATATTTGGCAACGACTCATGTCGTTGCTAAAGATATTTTTTTCGCAATGAATTATTGTCGTTGCCTTACATTTTCTATTTTGGCAACGACTACTGTTGTTGACGCTCGACTGTTTTGCAATTATTTTTATAATTGCTTTGCATTACTTGTATTTTGGTAACAACTATAGTCGTTGCTAAAGCTACCAATTGTCGTTGCGAAAGTTTAATTCTTTTCGAGACAAATTATATATTGTCGTTGCATCAGTCATATCCAAACTAGCATACACTTCAAAAACATTAAAAACCAACATCTTTCCAAAAACTATAATATTAACCTTGTCCAACATATTACATTTATGTCACATATAAGAAGCAATGCCCAAAATATTACAACCATCAACTTCTCAAAAAGATATCTAAGTATCTCATAATCATTTCCATTGTGCATAATAAGCTTAACCATGTTTTCTAATATTCTCTTGACATCTAAAAATTGCAACAAAATTGGATGCAAGATTGAAAGAACTGAATCAACTTAGAACAAAAGAACATTTTGGGATGAATATTCTCAGAAAATACAAGTAGCAAAAAATTGGGGTTGATGTTGGAGAGTTAATAACCTAAACCAACAGCTAACTCATATAAGATATAACTAAATCATGCACTGTCAAAATATGATACAAAAATATATGCTCCCGGACCAATGTCTTCATTCCCTAATTCTCCAAATACAGTTCCTTCTCGTGGTACCTACATATTTGAAATAATGATTAGTCCAGCAGTATACAATTAAACTATGAAAGATTGTCAAAACTATTGGAACATGTATGCACAAAACAATACAGCATAATAGTGCCACTAAAATTAATAGTACCTTGATCATTCGAGGAATTTCATGCACCTCTATTTGTAAGTTGTGCCAACAATTCTTGTTTCATTGCATCCATTGCACCCTGCATATCTTCCTTTCGTTGTTCAATTTGTCTTGTTGTTCTTTCTTGAGTTTCTTGCAACTCCTTTATCATTTTCTGCTGCTCTTCAATCTTCTTTTGTTGCTCATTGATCAAGTTTTGTTGCTCAAGTTGCTGTCTTCCTTTACAATAACCTAAAATTTACCATGAAGCATCTTACAAAAATATCTTACAAAAATATCGCTAAAATATTCTCTTCCTTTATTTAACCTTTATTATGTACCATGAGACTTGCCTCCCAAGAATTATGCATAAGAAATAAATATTACTGTAAATTTTCCTATATTTACAGTAATATAGGAAAATCTAAACCTTACTACTCTGTATAATCTTAAAATAAGTTAACCTTAACCATTGTGCATATCTAAAATAATCATTATCTTAAATAAGTTAACCTTAACCATTGTGCATATTAAGTTTAATTACCAGTTTCAAGATTTTGATCTAATTTGGTTTCTTACTTAATTTATCATATTTGAATAATATTATTGCAGTTGAAGGAATTAGTGTTGTGTCTAATTCATGTAAGCAGGATCAAATTCTTGAACTTCCGAAAGGGAAATCAATTCTGAGGGTGGAACTACACAAGTTAGTGCATATCCCTTTTCCTTATCACTTCAGGCCAGGACCTCGAAGTCTAGGATTAACCCTAATGAGGGTTACTGTTAAAGATAAAAGGACACAGGAGTGCATTCCACAATCAATTAATATCCAAACTGCAAGACCAAGGGTTGATTGTGAGCCAAAGTAAAAGCTCAACAAACATTGATAAACCCTCTGAACTTGTTGCTTAAATTTTAGCTGAAGTAATTACAGACAAGTGAAGAGCTTGCCACAGACATTGTTGGCTGGCGGCTGATCGGTTAAGCAATTTGTGTTCACATAATTAAAGGAGCAAAACCAGTAAAAACCCTTGAAGCCTAAAGCCCTTCATAAGGGCGAGAGATGACTATATTAACCTTTGAGGCATGTCATAAGACAAAAGGGAAGAAAAAAAAAATACATTCCCACTTATTAGCTGTACGCCTGTAAACCTAAACTGTAATGAACGTGACAACTTTTAAACAACTCATCAGCAACTTAATAATTTATCAAGAAAGAGAATCCTCAAATAGCTACAAATGTGTTATGCTAGTATGTCAGGGTTCCATAGATTATAGATATTGCTAAAGAGTAAAGAAGCTCCACTTAGGTATTAACTGATTTGATTCAATAAAAATTGTGGATTCCATTGGGTGTAATACTTCTGAATGCCTAGTTCATGCTCTTTCTACCTCTTAGAAATTATTTTATATTTCCAATACACCTCTTTATTGAGATTCACTTTGGAGAAAGATGCAGAGACCATTAATATCTGAAGGTTATCCCCTGTTTGGAAATGGTGTTATGTGGAGGTAGGAAATAGCTTCACTCTTGCTGAATATGTCCTACCTCCACATTGCCCCATTTCTAAACAAGACTGTCAAAATATGCTATGAAACCTTAGCATTGTTAGAACATTTAAGGTTGTATAATCCACATTGACCACCAAGAAATACCAAGGACAGGGGTTATCTCTATATAAGACCAATCATTCATAATGCCAAATGATAGAGTAATCAAACCATGACATATGGTAAGGTACTGAGTACCCGTATAGTTAAAGGGAGAAAATTTTTAAGACAGTCAGACAAGCATATCTGCTTTATGCTTTATGATCAAAATGTGGGGGCAACTAAAAGATATCTTTAAGAAATAAACTCAAATCAAATGAAAATGTTAGAGCTTGGTAAGTGAAAAATTACTATCTAGATAAATTAAGAATAAATGCATTTGTATGGAGTAGGGATTAGCTCGAGGAAAAACAGTTGAGAAGATCTTACATCAATTAGCAGTGACAATATTGTATTTAATGAAACAATAAAAATGTGGGTAGTACTAAGAAGAAAAGGCATATCAGAACCTCTAAAAATAAATTTACTTTATTTGCTAAACAGCTACATATGTTGACACAAACTAAATAACAAATCTTATGTCTTCAGGACTTATCATGACTCATGAACTAAATGACATGAAAATAAATCATGTAGAACAGTAAACACAATTTTACACTGCAAAATATAATGAAGTCAATAAAAAACATGTAGGTCAGTTCCAAAACTTACGCATTTCCCTTGCCTGAGCAGATAAGATCTGACTGAGCATTAGTTGTCTCCTCTCTTCTGCTTCACTGATTCAGTATAATATAAGAATTGTCAATTCTATAATTCCTACACTAGGCAATTACAATTTTCTATTTAGTCCCTTCAATTTTGTGTGTGTGTTTTCTATTAGGTTTCTCAAATCTTGTTAACCGTTATTAGGCCCCCAAAACTAGTTGATAGCAATTAGGTCCCCAACTTCATATCGTCATTCAAAATAGATTTCTCTTTGCAATGTTGTATTCAAAGTAACCAACACAAATGACTAACTAGGAGGGCTTGTTCAAATTTATTAAACAAATTTAAGGATTAAGAGGCAATTAACACATTTGAGAACATAATAGAGAATCCATGTAATATAATGAACTAAATAGTAAAGACTAAAGAACCCACAAAAAGTAGTCAGAGAACCTTAAAAAATGATAAGTTACATGGAACAGTGGAGAGTTTTAAGCAAATAAAGATAGACCCAGATACATTTCCAAGTTAAAAATTAATAATAAATCAAATATATTTTCACCTTTTAGCATCTTCTTGTGCTTTCTGCTGCCCTGCATCTTGTTGATTGCCCTGATTCAAAAATCAAGATGCAGCAGTAGTCATTGCAAATATGATATGGCAGAATGAACTTGTTGATTAAATTCATTAGCTCGGTCAACAGTATTTACTTACCGCGCCTCTTTGTGCCATCAACTCTTGCATTCTTCTTTGCCTAATGGCCTCAAGCTCTGGATCATCCTAGACAAGAAAACAAACATTCTTAACTAACACATGTTGTCAATTATCTCTAAACAAAAGGATTCTACCAATATATTCATCATTTTCCTTTTCCAAAACCTGTCACATTGACCGCCAATACTTCTTTCTCACTTGCTTTTGAATCTTGTAAAGTGATTGCAAAACAACAAATTAAGGTGCAAACAGAAAAATATTGCACAGAAAACCATCTCCTATTACTAGATTCCATCAAATTCCCACTCACGAAAAACAGAAAACTGAAAACCCTAAACCAAAACCAAAAGCAAAATTAATCGACCTCTTGGAGCGAAGCAGCAGCGCTAGCAGAAACCTCCTCAGTGAAGAACTTCCCCTTGGCCTTATCGGCACTCCTGCCCTTGGCCTTGCGGTCCAACAACGACTTCAGGTCCGTGTAGAGCTTCAACGGGGACGGGGATAGAGAGGGGGAGGAGGGAAATGGATTGGGGGTGGGAATTTGGAGAGAGTGAGGGACGAAGACGGCGATGGTGATGGCGACGACGTGGAGGAGTTGAAGAGGACCGGGGAGGAGCAGAGTGGGGGAGGGTACATTTCTATTTGGGCGAAAAAAGAAAACAAAAGGAGAGAGAGGGTAGATTGAAATGTGGGAGAGAAAGAGTGAATATACGGGGATTTATTATAATTGTTATTTATTTTTTTATATTTTTGGTAACAATACAGTCGTTGCAGTATATATAAGGAAATATACGCAACGACATTTATCGTTTTCAATTTACACAATCTGGCGGGGGGATTTGCAATGGTCTGCGCAATGCATTTTGGAGGAGGAAAATTTTATTTTATTTTTAGCAACGACTTTCGCGTTGGCGTAACTAATTTTCACAACGACTAAAAAGTCGTTGCCAAAACCTAGCTACTATTATTTTCCCCTTGTTCATAATTTTACTTTTTGCTTGAGGACAAGCAAAAGCTAAGTTTGGGGGTATTTGATGAACCCAAGAATATTCACATTTAGGAGCAATAATCTTAATGCAATTGGACATTTAAATGCCTTATATGTGGTATTTTACTCTTATTTTCTCTTTTCCACAGGAAACAGCCTAAAACAGCAAAACGAAGCAGATTCAGGATTTTGAGGAGGACACACAGAAGTTGCAGAGCATCAGTCGACTGGTTCTTCAAATAGGCGACTGGACAGAGAGATTGATGGGGCTCGGCACAGTCGACCTCCCCAACATCAGTCGACTTGACTGATGAATCATGAAGCCACAGATGTCTCGGCACAGTCGACTTACATCCAACACCAGTCGGCTGCATCCGGCGGAGTGAAAAGATAAGATAATTAAAGATCCATCCTCATCTAAATCCAAATCAAAGCAGAAAAGGAAAAAAAGAAGAAAAGAGAAAGATATAAAACGCAGATTAAAGAAGGAAAGAAATAAAGGAAAGAAGAGGACTTTTTCGGCAAAAAGGCAAACCCTAATTCCCTTCCCGTGTTCTATAAATATCAACCAAGAGGCAGTATTCTGGGGGGACGGAAGAGACGAGAAGAGAGAAGAGATCAAGTGCTCGGAAGGGAACTAGACAGTCGACTGTGTGATAGCAAGTCGACCTCTCTGGCCGGACATCATCAGTTTATTTCTTCTCTTTCTAGTTCTTTTAATGTTAATCATGTATTCGAAACTGTTAGTCAATAAAAGTTTTATTATGTGGAACTAATTTCATAGTTGGGTAGATTGAAACCGTAGTTATGTAATGCTTATATTCTTCTGAATGTTATTCTGTTACTTATTGATTAAACCTGAGAGTATTGGTAGAGATATATAATATACAAACTTGTTCAGAAGTTCTAAGAGCAGTCGACTGAGAGTGACAGCAAGTCGACTGCCATACAGAATCTGAGATTATCAAGTTTGCATGTTATAAATCTGAATCTGTTATATGAGTATAGAGACGACCCGTATCTCATGCCCATAGTTCGTAACACGGGAATCTTTAGGGATTCCTGGTTTAATCAACTTGAAGGATCTAGATCTGATACCAATTTCTAGAACTTCAAGTGTTTGTTCGTTTCCATTGTTCCTATGTTTTCCTTAAGAGCAACTTAGTAGATACCATGCTAAATACTTAAGGAAAGAAACGAATTAGAGTAGATACCATGCCTAATTCTTGGCTTAGGAAAACAATAACTTTAAGGAGTAGATACCATGCCCTTAAAGGAACAAACATGAGTAATTAGAGTAGTACAGAAGGTAACTTAGCATTATTGACTATTGGTGGAGATCAAAAACCCAACTACTTGATAAATATTTGTGATTCAGAACTTCTTGATATAGTTTTTAATCTTTTCATTTCTTTTGGAACAACACTTCAAGATTCTTATCTCTGTTTTATTGGTTAGTAAGTTAATTTCTACAATCTTTGTGGGATCGACCCTTGCTTTTCACTACGCTTCTATAAAATGATTCGTACACTTGCGAGGTTTTTAATTTGTGTCTAGTTGATTTGTTTATTTAGATAACTAGATTGCACAACACTCAGCTCAAGAAGTATGTCAGGGATGATAGTCATGTTATTGACTATTCGGAGTTGTCGGTTCGAACAGATTTGTCTTGTGAGATTCATCCAGTGTCGATTGTGGACAGATGGGAGAAGATTTTGATGAATAAGGTTATCAAGTTGGTTCGTGTTGCTTGGAATCCTCATTTGCCTGGTGAGTCGACCTGGGAGCTCGAAGATGTGATTCGGAAGAGGTTTCCCCATCTTTTTGAGTAGTTCTTGTTCTTTTTTTTATTTCGGGGTTACTCTACTACCACTTGCTTAAATTTCGAGGACAAAATTTTATTGTAAGGTGGGTAGGATTGTAACTACCGTTTTCGGTATTTTCATTTTTTCCCATTTGTAATTTTAATTGCAATTGAATAAAATACTCTATGTTTCTTTCTTGACTATTTTAATTAAAAATTTGTTCATGAAATTCTTCGTTATTCTTGATTAAGCTATTCTTGTTGACCCTAATTCCATTTATTTAATTGTGTGTATTTTTATTTGAACCTTATTATTTTAGACCCATCTCTTATTGAACCCTAAAACCCAATTTCAATTGTTCTTGACCCAAAACGCTATTATTGGATCCTAAACCCTTATCCCAACATCCTAATTGCAACTTATAAATTCAACTCTATTGCAAACCCTAAAAATTGCACAATTGAAACCCTAGAGCCGCTTATTCTCTATCTTCTTCCTCTCTCCTCTCGTTTCTCTCTCCCTGACTGAATCCCCATATAAACTCCCGCTCAACCCACTGTTCTTCTTCCTCGGCCTCATCTCCGGCGACCCCCTCGTTGCTACCACCCGTCGACACCCTGCAGCGCCGCCACAACACCCCCTCCTCCTCACCTTCCCCTGTTTCTGATCGACAATAGCGACCCAATCCCCCGTTGCTGCTGTCGTTGTTCCTCTCATCGATGCCGTCAATCGACGTCGAAGCCTACCGCTGCCTGCGACATTGACAACCAATGTCGGCCAGACCCAATGTCCTCTATACTGCTGCCATTGCCTCTTGCTGCTGTTGCTTTGGCTCTTGTGCACGTACATTGCACGTGTTATTTTATGTTAGTTCGTGGGTTCGTTGCTTCGGGATCCTTATCCCGTTATTCTTAGTATTCGTTTTCACCATCTAGAAGGCAAGTCACTTTCTCCTTGAATTGTACATTGTATCAAATTCAAGTTTCATTGAAATTCTTGCAAGTAAATCCTATTCGTTATCATATCATTGTATTGATTATCATTCGTTGGGTCTATTGAGGGTTTACACGAGCTAACCTCAATATTCTTGACATCGTGCGACTTTTGACTCTAAAAATCAAATCTTTCATGCATCCATGTAGTATTCATGATAGAGTTACCATATAATCATAACACAATTAATTACAGTAGAGATAATTGCTAGGTTGTATGTTTGATTGATCAATTGATGTTGGATGTTGTAAGAATTGTGTATGTGTGTGTGTTTAATTGTATTTATCATGCTATTAAACCTTTCATGTTGATTACATAAATTATTAATTAAAGAACCGATACCCATCATGTTTACCTAATTTATTCCATGAAAATTCCCAAAACCTGTATGTTGCTTGCTGGCTGTAGGTTGACTGCTATTTTCGACACATTATATGATCTCAAAATAAATTACTTTTTGAATAAGAATTGTAGCCTTATCTTTCTAGTTTCCAAAACATCTTGAATTTCTGAATTGTAGCCTCTTCTCCATTCTCACCCCACTAAAGTTTCAATTTTGGGTCTGCCCCCCTACTGTGATAACCCCTCATTTGGTCGCTAACATGACTAAGTTTATCGGTGAACTCACTTGTACTTCATCTACCCCCTTTTTGGCTTCTGGATGCCTTTAGGTTGAAGCTAAATTTTTATGTACCAATTTAGACGAGAGGGTCTCCGCTTACATTCTCAGGATTGGGGATTATTCATTCTCGATATCGGTTTCCTATCATGACTCAATATCTTTTGCGCCTTCAACAATGGTTGTTCCTACCCCCTTATCTATTAAGTTGGAAGCTTCTAAATTATTTGGCTCGTTTGATGAGGGCTCCTCGTCTGAACCCAACATTGCCTCTTCCAAACTCCATTCTCATATCAAGGGTAGTTCTAAAGGCAAGTCTCGTAGGCAATTCAATTACCCTCTTTTTAATCGAGGGGGTGCTAAAGCTACGCGTTCTTCTTTAAAGCCTCCGAACCTAGTCTGGATTTACCCGTCTTTCTCTATTCAAGCTTCTCTGAAACCCACTCCATTGTTGCCCACAGTCCCGACCCCTATTTCCATATCTATTCTCCCATCTTTAATGCCTCTTATGAGCTCCTCTGCGCCTCTTCTTACTACTCCAGCTATGCCATTGTAGATCAACTCAGATTCTGTATCTGAGTCCATCATTTCCTCTTCCTCAGCCAATGTCAACTCTTGGCCAACCTGGAGTGTGAATCCTCACTACTCTTCTGATTGGGATAAATGCACGTCCGCAGTAATTGCGTCTTCATCTTCAAAAATAGCTGAAACTTTCCCTTCCAAGGGCCTTACTGATAAAGCTTCACTAGTTTTCGCCGATTGGGTTGACATCGACATCCTCCTTACTGATGAGGAAAAAGAACTTTCTAAACCTATCTGCAGGTGCAAGATATTCCTCTCCGCCCACTCCAGCGCTTGTTCATTTTATTCTATGTTCAAAGATGTCACTGTATTCTGTTTAACTTTTAGTGGTATTCCCATTACTATTTTATAGCAATTTAGTTCACACTGCTTTAAGTTTACAACCTTTCATTTATCCTCCAACTTTATTAACCTAGCTTTAGCATCCTTAGGATGTGCTAAATTTCATCTTTTATCTTATCCTTCGGATATTTCTTCTTCTCTAACTGTCTCTCTTGAATCTTCTGTGAGCTCGAACGACCATGTTCTTTCCGAAGGAATTCTCATCCTTGAGGAAAAATCTAATATCGACCTCTCTCCTTTGTCTTTTAATACTCATTCGATTTCTCAATGAAAATCTAAACGGAAGTACTCTAAGAAAATTATAACTCCTCCCTCATTCGAGCGAGTGCTCATATTCAGGCTAAGAATGACGTGCATTTATCTTCCTATTCCAAAGCAACTTTAGCTGCTCAAATTCAAAACCTCGAAATTCCACTGATTCCCATGGATCTCAAACCCAATGAATCCCTGGGATCAGTCTATCAAATTCTTGGGGTTAGTCTATCAAATTCATTTCGACTCTTTATCTAACATGGAAATGGTTGATTTGGCGTCCCGCATGGGCTTTTTTTTATACCCCCTCCAACTCTGATATCTTTCACTCCATCCGTAATTCTGAAAGTTGTAAAGCTGGTGTAGACTACTATCATCATGATTAACGTTTCTTGAAATATTCGTGGGTTGGATAGCTCCCATAAACAAGAACCTATCGCTCATATGATTTCTTCTAACTATTGTGACCTAATTTCTATTCAGGAATCGAAACTTGATTCGATTCAACCTGCTATTACTCATTCTTTATGGGTTAAAATGATTAGGCAATGGATTAGTATTTACGCGATCCATTACTGTGGTGGGATACTGCTTAGCTTTAAAGCATCAGCATTCTAGTTAGTGTTTGTGTGTCAACTTAAATTCTTGTTGTTTGCCTTCAGTGGCATGAATTTAATTATCTCCTTAGTATAATTTCTGTTTATGGTCCCTCCATCTCTGACCGTCATCTTGAATTCTGGAATGAATTCAATTCTTTTACTAGTTCTATTTATGAGTTATGTATTTTCTGTTGTGACTTTAAAGTTGCTAGATTTCACCATGAAAGACTTGGCAACTATTCTTCTTTGAGAGACTCTCAGTCCTTCAATGATTGTATTCGGGATCTTGATCTCATTGATCTACCTATTAATGGTAGATCATATACGTGGTCGAACATGCAGCTACTCCCCTCTATGGCTAAATTGGACCGTTTCTTGGTTTCTCAAGAATGGATCTCCTGTTTCCATACCATTTATCCAAGTCTATCCTAATCCGTGTTCAGATCACGTTCCTATTGGATTGCATTCTAATTTTAACTTCTCCAAACCATACAAATTTTAGTTCGAGAAATTATGGTTAGAAAATCATATCTTTGTGCATCTGGTTATCAATGGTTTCTTCTGGTTGTTGGGTCTAATAGCCTGTACTGGATTCTTCTTAAACTTCACATTGTTAAACATGGGTATAAATTTTGGCGTAAAGATAGACTTGGCAACTCTCATGCACTCAAGGATTTTTTACTCTCTACTATCTAATTTATTGATCAATTAGAATAAGTGGGTCATATTTCTGATCTCAATCGGAAGAAGCGGAAATATGACCCACTTAAAATTAGAAAGGTTGTAAGAACGAATTTAATACTATTCTTCATCTTGATCAGATTAAATGGGCTCAACGGGCTAAAGATCAAATGTCTCCACGCTGGTGATTGCAACACATCCTTTTTCCATAACTTCGCTTCCCACCGTCAAAGATGTAATCGGATATCTTCCAGTATTCAAGATAATGTTGAATTACACTCTAATGATGAATTTCATTCATCATTTCTTTCAGTGAATATTTGGAAAGGCTTGCACACCTTAAACCGGTGATGCATAATGATATATATAGAGCTTTTACAAATCCAATCAGATCTTATGATCAGTTACAGATCCTATCCTTTAGGGATATCAGTAGTGCAGTTACAGATCTATTCTTTTGGGATCAGTTGTTGACGCAGTTATATATCTGCAGATCTTTAGGGGTTGTTACGGAATAGGTTCAGTCGACTGTAGTGGGCTATCAGTCGACTGTATCGAAAGATTTGTTGCAGTAGTTACAACCATGTTCAGTCGACTGGTGATAGGCTTTAGTCGACTTATGTGAACTCAGTCGACTGTTGGAGTCTCAGTAGACTTAGTCTTGACACTCCCCTGCAAGTTGAACGGCCAAGCCTGGATGGACAACTTGTTCCTTAACTCCTGAAACCTGTTACTGCTGAGACCTTTGGTGAAGATGTCCGCTAGCTGATCTTTGGTGGAAATGAAACGAACACTGAGTTGTTTGGAAGCAACACGTTCACGGACAAAATGGTAATCTATTTCGATTTGCTTTGTGCGAGCATGGAAGATAGGATTTACTGTGAGATACGTAGCCCCTAGGTTATCACACCAAAGAGTAGGCGGCAGAAGTTTGGAGTAACCAAGCTCTTTTAGTAGAGATTGAATCCACATAACTTCAGCGGTTGCAATGGCGGCGCCTCTGTATTCAGTTTCCGTGCTTGAACGGGATACTGTCTTTTGTTTCCGTGCACTCCAGGAGATGAGATTGCCACCAAAGAAAATACAATAGCCGCTTGTAGATCTGCAATCATCCGGACATCCTGCCCAGTCCGAGTCCGAACATGCATGAATGGTGGAACCTGTTGGTGTAGACAACAGCAAGCCATAAATGATTGTATGCTTGAGATAACGAAGAATTCGTTTAACAGCAGACCAATGGACTTTCCGAGGGTTATGCATGAACTGGCATACTTTGTTGACAGCGACTGCAATGTCTGGTCGAGTGAAAGATAGATATTGCAAAGATCCCACAATACTTCGATATTGGGTAGGATCACTGTGAGTCGGCCATCATGGTGAGAGAGTTGACTGTTGGCTGCGAGGGGTGTGGTGATAGGCTTGACACCATCGAACTTAGTACTTTGTAAAAGATCCAGAATGTATTTGCGCTGAGACAGAAAAAGGCCATTGCGAGTGGGAAGGACTTCGATACCCAAAACATAACTCAATGGGCCCAGGTCCTTGATCGCAATGTAGATTGGAGCTGGGTTATGAGTGTGTGGATATGATTCCCTGGTATGCCTGTGACAATGATGTCATCAACATATATTAAAATAAAGAGGGTTGAGTCGCCATTCTGTCTTATGAACAGAGATGAGTCGGCCTTGGAGCTGACAAAACCAAGAGTGCAAAGATACCCGGTGAGTCTCGAGTACCAAGCTCTAGGGGCTTGCTTTAGCCCATAGAGAGACTTCCGTAGGCGACAAACATGCTTTGGAAATCTTGAGTCTACATACCCCGGTGGTTGTTTCATGTAAACTTCTTCAGTGAGATAGCCATGAAGGAAAGCATTTTGAACATCCAATTGATGGAGTGCCCATTTGTTCATTAGTGCAATGGTGGTGACGAGCCGAATTGTGCATGGTTTGATCACGGGGCTGAAAGTTTCTCCATAATCAAGTTCTGCTTGTTGATGAAATCCCTTTGCGACAAGGCGAGCCTTGTAGCGATCAATAGTGCCATCAGATTTTCGTTTGACACGAAAGACCCATTTGCATCCCACAATGTTCTGATTGCTTTGGGCAGGGGTGAGGGTCCATGTGCCATTCTGGAGCAGGGCATTGATCTCCTCATCCATAGCACGACGTCATTGAGGATGGTTCTGTGCCTGTGTGAAGCAAGTTGGTTCCACTAAATCTGCATCCTGCAAAGGGTATTTAGTGGCATTCAAACATAATCTATTAACAGGTTTACGTATACCAACGTTTGCCCTAGTAATCATATGATGTTGGGGAATGGGTTCTTGTGTAGGAGAAGGTGGAGCAGGAGGTGGTGGTTGGGTGTTAGGAGAGGGAGGTTGAAGTGGGTTAATGTTTGGTGGGTTATTTGGTAAAGGGGGTATGTGAGATGCTTGTAGAGTGGGTAAAATTGATGTGGTTTGTAAGGGTGTAGAGGATATAGAAG
Organism: Hemerocallis citrina; assembly: GCA_017893485.1. Classification (NCBI taxonomy): domain Eukaryota; kingdom Viridiplantae; phylum Streptophyta; class Magnoliopsida; order Asparagales; family Asphodelaceae; genus Hemerocallis; species Hemerocallis citrina. The sequence continues at coordinate 40,403,900 of CM030366.1, forward strand.
TAGTACTTACATTGGTGGGGTTGCTGTGCACTGCCGAATAGGGAAAGATTGTTTCTTCAAAGTCGACGTGACGAGAGATGTATATTCTTTGGGATGGTCGATGATAGCATATGTATCCTTTTTGAGTGCTAGAATAGCCAATAAAGACACAGTCAAGGGATCTTTTATCTAATTTATTTGATGCATAGGGTCTGAGATATGGGTAGCAGAGACACCCAAAGGATTTTAAGGCATTGTAGTCTGGTGTGGAACCAAAAAACAGTTCAAGGGGAGTTTGACCTTTTAGTGGTGAGGATGGTAGGCGATTTATGAGGTAGCAACTGGTGACAAAGGCATCAGCCCAAAATGTTAAGGGCAGTGATGCATGGTTTAAGAGAGAGAGACCAGGCTCAACAACATGTCTATGGCGTCTCTCTGCTAATCCATTTTGAGCGGAGGTGTGTGGACATGTAAAGCGATAGAGAACACCACTTTGGAGAAGAAAGGGTGTGAATTTCTTGAACTCAGTTCCGTTGTCAGTTTGAAAAGTTTTTATCTTTTTGCCAGTGAGATTTTCAATTTGTAACTTAAACTGTTTGAAGACAGTAAAAGCATCACTTTTGTGAGATAGGGGATAGACCCATGTGTATCTACTGAATGCATCCATTAACAGTAAATAATATCGAGAACCATTTCTTGAATGCATTGGAGCAGGGCCCCACAAATCTGATACAATTAGTTGTAATGGTTCTTTATAAATTGTGGAACTCAATGAAAAGGGCAATTTATGACTCTTGCTAACACGACAAGCATGACAAAACAATGTGGATTTATTTTCTACTGGCAATGAGTAGGTTGACACAATTTTATGGACGGTTTTTAGCATCGGATGGCCAAGCCGGTGATGCCACAATGAAACTGACTCTGATTGAAAAGCAGAAAGAGAACTAGTTGGCTTGTCGACAAAGTGATACAATCCTCTTCTATTCGTGCCGTGCAACAGCGGTGTCCCCGTTTCCTGATCCTTCACAATAAAAGAAGATGGGTGAAATTCAAAAAATACGTTGTTGTCAATGCAGAATTTGGATACAGATGATAGATTAGTAGAGATAGATGGTACGTGGTAAATTTGATTGAAATGAAAAGTTCGATTATTAAGGCAAAAGGATGATTTACCAACATGTTTAATAGAAAGTGTATTACCATTGCCAACTTTGATCTGATCAGGTCCATCATATTGAGACTTGATGTGAAGATTGTTCAGATCAGGGGTTAAGTGGTGTGTAGCACCACTGTCTGGGCACCGATTATGTCACGCCCCGCTTCCCAAAATACGGAATACGATTGCATGACTAAGCCCAGCGAATGATTTTTACATCATCCATAAGCTGTAGGATCGACTCAGCATCATAACAAGAATATACAAGAGAAATATATATAACCAAGCATGCATGAATAATTTATAAAGCGACAGAAAACAATTTAAACCAATAATGATATTCAAATAGTTCTCATGTCTAGATCAAGTATAAACTCGGGAACAAGTCTTATACGGCAGGAGAAATAAATACCTTAAGGAAGCAACTATTAAACAGGTCCTTGCTCCAAGCAAAACCTGAAATGTCTGCTCGCTAATTCCAGCATGAACCTTGCCTCCAAAGTCTGCTTAATAATATAAACAGGAAAACAAAGGGAAACAAGAGAGAATGCCCTTAGTGCAAGTTAGGGCCACAAATAGTAAAAGCAAGTACAAGAAAGCGGAAAACACGAATTGGAATCAAGAATAAGCAAGGTTATAAGAAGTAGTGGCAATTTCAAAGACTAGCTAGCAAGAGGGATCATCTTAATAACTAGGTTGGATAACAACTGCTAGTGGTGAATCACATGTCAGATATACCTATAGGGGTATTTAATATCAAACGACAAACTCAAGTCTAGTGTCATATGTTATTTTAAATGTTAGGTCTCAGATGTCAAGTCATCAAGTCCAAGTGTCAAGTTATCTAGCTCAAGTTTCTCAAGTCCAAGTCTAGTTCAAGTTATCGAGTCCAAGTTATCAAGTTCAAGTCTAGTGGTGAGTTACTAGCTAGGTAGCACGACATGCATCCATTCTTTTACTACATGGTTGCTACAGTCAAAGCACTTTCGTTTAGATCTAGTAATGGATTTTATAGGGCGGCGTACTCAGGTATCAAGTATCAAGCAAGCCTTGGTTCATGAATCGAAAATTAAATAACAAGTTCACGAAGCAAGTTCGCGAATCCACAAGCAAGTTCAAGAACCACACAATGGGTTCAAGAATCAAACAAGTTCATGAGCCGAGTAACCGACTCCATGAATCAAACAAGATACAACAAGTTCATGAACCAAGTATTGGGAAACACGGGCCCCCTTCCGAGTACACGTATCTATATTGTCCACTCTATAATCTTTCCCAAACCCCGGCTTGTTATTGTTATTAACTCTTATCAAGCAAGCACACCTAAGTAAATGTTGTAAATTAATTCTAGAAAAATTTAGGGATGTCCTAGATGATGTCCAGCAGCTACACACAGAATTTGGGGTCAACCGCATGCTGTTTGTACAGCTAAAATAATTCGCAAAGTCAATATATACAGCAGTTTTTACAAAACTGCGCCTACTGACACAGCTGCAGTATAACAGCCATATCTCCTAGACCGTAACTCCAAATTCAATCATTCTGGAGTCTATCGACATCTACACATCCTGATCTACGTTTCATATTCAGGGCTCGGGCCCAAATTCCAAAGTTAAAAGGGTCGAAACCTCAAAAGAAAATCCAGACAGCAACATAGGGAAATAATTCACTAATGTAGATTTCATAGAATTATGTAATTTGGTGTCTAAAATCATTATGTGGCACAAATACATGGTAATGGGAATCAAACAGCGAATAATAATATTTTCCAAGTCATAATAATCACAAATTGCCAAAACACTAAATTTATATGCGTCTACAATTTCTAGGGGTCCTTAATTCATATGTCCAAGTGGTTCACAAGTTCAAGGGGTAAAAGAGTCCAATTGAATTATTATTTAATACGAGGAAATTTTGTGACTCTTAGATTGGTGAGTTTAAAGGTTCAAATTGATTTACAAATGATATTCAAAGGGAGTCACAAACTAACTACATGTGGTATTTCAAGGAGACTTGTACTAGAACGATAAGATGTACAAGGTTACTTGCCTTAAATTGACGGTTGAAATCTCCGCTTGTTGAAGCAATTGGGAAGAAGAATCCCCGGAATGTCCTTGAAATGCGCGCCCAAAAATACACCAAAGATCGAGTTTTCCTTGCGCACACGATCGGCCCGAACAGCAAAACACGGCTTCGGATTCGCTGCGGGTAGAACAGGGAACAGCAAATCCAGCCACTCAGATCGCAGCGACGCAGCGGATCAGATCCAGAACAGCGAACAGCGGATCCGGGATCTGGTGTGGCGAAACACGGGACAGCGATCTGGAGCGCGGATCTTGAAGAGATCGGACGGCTTCGAATCGCTCCCGCTCAAATCCTCCTTCTTCTTCTTCGATCTTCTTCTTCTTCGTTCGACGACTGAGCGTGAGGGAGAACGGCAACGGCGGGGGGCTTGCGACGGCGACACTGCGTCGGGAAGCGACGCAGCAACGGCGGTACGGTGACCTGAGGCGGCGGATGGTCGGGAAGCGACGAAAAAGGCGATGGCGGCGATCTCTGTTTCTGGTTTCGAAACAGGGGAGCGATCGGAGGAGTGGGTTTGGGGTGTTGGCGAGGCAGCGAGGGGCTGACGAGGCGATGGGTTGCGAGGTTGGGTGGATGAAGACGATGGTTTTCAAAGTTTGGGAAATGGCGGAGGATGGATGGGTTCGCCGTTTGAGAACGACGGTGGGGGTTCTGCGGTTGGAGAGATGGTGGAGGTGGTGGCTGTGAAGACGAGAGGGAGACGAGGCGGATGGAGTGGCGATGATCGGAGTGGAGGAATTGGGTTCTGGCGGTTGCGAAAATGGAGGAGAAGGAGACGGGGTGAAGAAGGCGATTAGCGGCTGGGGTATTTAGGGTTAAACAGTATTAGTTAGGGTTTGATTAGGGTTAGGGGTTTATATAATAGGGTTTGCGGGTTTTGGGGATCCGTTTCAAAAAGAGCCCAACAGGAAAAGTGATCAAAATGCATTAAAATACATATTAGAGAGATAAAGGAGCAGAATTGATCTATTGTTCATGAAGAACGATACAAATGGCACACAATGAATTAGTTAAGAAGGACCCAAAATTTGAGTCGAGACGAGAATAATAATGATTTTATTCGAACTAAAATAAAATACGGGATTTCAAATAGACAGAAGAATACAATTAAGAAAAAAAAATAATGTATAAAAATACAAATATACAAATACGGGGAACAGGAGTTACAAATCCTACCCACCTTACACAAAAATTTCGTCCTCGAAATTTGCTTAGGCGGTACATAGGATAGGGTAAAAACAACTTAGGGGCGGGTAACAAACAAGGGATCCAAGGTGATGCGGTTTGTTTTCGGGAGACGTGTGGATGCACCAGATGTGAGTTCGGACTCGATTTGCATTGAAGTAGAAAGCTGCTCGTCTGACGTTCCTTGGAGTGACCTGGCGGCTCCTGCGACTGGCTCGGAGTGTAGTGTATGCTTCGGCTCGGATCTGGGGGGTGAACATTAGGTTCGGAGCCGAACTAGACTGCATTTCTTCTATTTTCTGAGTGAGAGTTGTACTGGGCCCTGGCTGAGCCCCTAGCCATTTTACCCCACCACACAAGGCGAAGTCAATTAGGTGGTAACACCAAAATAAGAAGGGGGTGGATGACAACGATGACAAATGGAAGGCATGAAAGAGAATAACAGTATCTAAAGGATACAAATAACACATGATAATAAATACGATGAAGGAGTAGGCAGAACTGAAACCAAGGGAATGGAAGACAGGAAAGAATCGATTCCAATAATGAATGAGTACATGATGGCAGGATGGAATGCAAGAAGGAAATAACCGGTATCAAAAACGAAGAAGAACACTGAACACCACAAGACTTGCAAGATAACAAGGCAAGGAGGTGAACGAATAGAAAGAGCTGGAATCGAAGAAGGGAGCGACAAGGGAAAGATGCACCACGCAATAAGTCAATGGATGAGAACAAAAGCAAGAGATAGGGGACAGCAAATGGTGCAAGGAATGGAACAAAACAAAATACAAGGAAGGAGAAGCAACAACGTGATCCTGGGTCCTGTGGGTCATGGGCCCACCACGCTTCTGCTGCGCTACTCCGATTGTGACACTCCAAGCTCCAGACATGTTGTAGACCACGTGACACCAAGCGACGATCCGAGCAGGAAGAAAGGAATGGGACACCAGAATCAAAGAGAGTATGGGTTCCAAATAGAGATAGGCGATAATGCAAAATGGATATAAGGCTTGAGCTTCAATTCAAATAATCAAAATATATAGTATACATCAAAACTAATGACTTTAACAGGAATAATTATAACAACAAATGTCAACAATAAAATCGATAGTGATAGAATAGTAATAACAATAACAAAAATAAATATAACAATGATAATGATAAAAATAGTAATAATAATAATAAAATAATATTAAAATATTAATAACAACAATGATACAAGTAATAATGACCATAATAAAAATAATAATAATAACAAAAATAATAACAACAATAGTAATAGTAATTAAAATCGTCATAAACATACAGGCAATAAAAATATCAATAATACTGATAATAATGATAATACATTCATGACAGAATATATTTCAACACCTTCATGAAAATAACGCAATAATAATAATAATACCATTAAAAATAATATCAATAATGATAATAATAATATGACAATAGCAAATAAATAACGATAATATCAATAAAGCAACAGTAATAATAATAAAAATAATAACAGTAATAAAGGTGATGAAAACGATAATAATAACATCAATTGAAATGACAGTAATATTAATAATACCAATAATAACAAAAATATTCTTTTACCATCAGTTTCATTATATAAGTAACGAGTCTTGAAATATCAATTAGTAATAAGTAGAAAAATCTTGCCTCCTTAACTTCAAGTTGCATATTTGCCTTCACGACATCAGGTTTCAAATTGACATCCAAATATTCGGCTGCACATTTTGCCTCGCCGACATCCGGTTGCAATTTGCCGCCATTGACATCGAGTTGCATATTTGCTATCTCGACATTAGGTTGCACCGAAGTAGTGAAATGTATATAAAATTGAGCATACTCCAGCTCAAAACAAATTAACAATAATAATAATAGTAACGATAAAAATAATAGTACCAATAACAATAATAATAATAAAATATCGATACTAATGACAATAAAAATAACAATGATAATAAAAATGATCATAACAGTAATAATAACAGTAAAATCAAAAAGAATGATAATAATAATAATAATAATAGCGGTAATATTAAAATATCAACACTAGTAAAAGTAATAATGCAAGACAAGATATAGTTTGTGCCCCACATTTTTTTGTGTGGAAGTAATTCATCATTAACAACAATAATAAATTAACGAAAACAATAATAAGAATATCAATATAGTAACAATAATAATAATACTAGTAATGATAGTGAAAATAATAGCAATAATAATAATAGTCGTAATAATAGCATTGTACAACAAAATAAGAATTGTCTTATCAAAATAGTCCGGTAAAAACATATAGTCAATCAAAAATGAAAAACCATTGTTCGGAAAAACAAATTCTTTATTAAGAAACATTTTTTTTTTTTTTTTTTTTCTATATAGGAGATCGAAAATAAATATAACAAATAATAATCGAAATATAGAAAGTATACGGGAAAAATAATTATAAAGAGGAAAATAGGTAGGAGAAAAATGAAGCTATACCCAATAAGGAGTTAAATAGAATGATGACTAGAAGGGACGAAAGAAAATTAAGAAATTGAATGCGAAGGAAGAAGGACGAGGGCAAAATCGGAATTGAAGAGAATATAGCAGAGAAGAAATAATCAACGTGATACTCAACATGAATCAACAATAAAAGTGAATGCAAGGCAGGGAAAGCAATGAACGACACACGAGTTGAAATGAGAATGAATTAACGAGGCAAGCAGAAAATAAGAGATCGCTTGCACCGGAAGCAAAAGTATATGGGTACGGAAAGAATAAATTGTACCCAATAAGAAATCAACAAATCAGAACGAATGCAAGAGATGGAAGGAAGCAAGGAGTCAAAGAATTGAATATAAAGGAATCAAAATGGATGGGATAAGACTTGTATCCAGATCGAGTTGACTATTAAATTATTCATGTGGTTGCATGGCCTGTTAAATGTTGAGTTAATCCTGACTGAGTCAAGCCTGTCTAATGTATTAGTCGGACCAACACATTAGCCAAACCTGGCTCTGATACCACTAAAAACCTTGTCACGCCCCGCTTCCCAAAATACGGAATACGATTGCATGACTAAGCCCAGCGAATGATTTTTACATCATCCATAAGCTGTAGGATCGACTCAGCATCATAACAAGAATATACAAGAGAAATATATATAACCAAGCATGCATGAATAATTTATAAAGCGACAGAAAACAATTTAAACCAATAATGATATTCAAATAGTTCTCATGTCTAGATCAAGTATAAACTCGGGAACAAGTCTTATACGGCAGGAGAAATAAATACCTTAAGGAAGCAACTATTAAACAGGTCCTTGCTCCAAGCAAAACCTGAAATGTCTGCTCGCTAATTCCAGCATGAACCTTGCCTCCAAAGTCTGCTTAATAATATAAACAGGAAAACAAAGGGAAACAAGAGAGAATGCCCTTAGTGCAAGTTAGGGCCACAAATAGTAAAAGCAAGTACAAGAAAGCGGAAAACACGAATTGGAATCAAGAATAAGCAAGGTTATAAGAAGTAGTGGCAATTTCAAAGACTAGCTAGCAAGAGGGATCATCTTAATAACTAGGTTGGATAACAACTGCTAGTGGTGAATCACATGTCAGATATACCTATAGGGGTATTTAATATCAAACGACAAACTCAAGTCTAGTGTCATATGTTATTTTAAATGTTAGGTCTCAGATGTCAAGTCATCAAGTCCAAGTGTCAAGTTATCTAGCTCAAGTTTCTCAAGTCCAAGTCTAGTTCAAGTTATCGAGTCCAAGTTATCAAGTTCAAGTCTAGTGGTGAGTTACTAGCTAGGTAGCACGACATGCATCCATTCTTTTACTACATGGTTGCTACAGTCAAAGCACTTTCGTTTAGATCTAGTAATGGATTTTATAGGGCGGCGTACTCAGGTATCAAGTATCAAGCAAGCCTTGGTTCATGAATCGAAAATTAAATAACAAGTTCACGAAGCAAGTTCGCGAATCCACAAGCAAGTTCAAGAACCACACAATGGGTTCAAGAATCAAACAAGTTCATGAGCCGAGTAACCGACTCCATGAATCAAACAAGATACAACAAGTTCATGAACCAAGTATTGGGAAACACGGGCCCCCTTCCGAGTACACGTATCTATATTGTCCACTCTATAATCTTTCCCAAACCCCGGCTTGTTATTGTTATTAACTCTTATCAAGCAAGCACACCTAAGTAAATGTTGTAAATTAATTCTAGAAAAATTTAGGGATGTCCTAGATGATGTCCAGCAGCTACACACAGAATTTGGGGTCAACCGCATGCTGTTTGTACAGCTAAAATAATTCGCAAAGTCAATATATACAGCAGTTTTTACAAAACTGCGCCTACTGACACAGCTGCAGTATAACAGCCATATCTCCTAGACCGTAACTCCAAATTCAATCATTCTGGAGTCTATCGACATCTACACATCCTGATCTACGTTTCATATTCAGGGCTCGGGCCCAAATTCCAAAGTTAAAAGGGTCGAAACCTCAAAAGAAAATCCAGACAGCAACATAGGGAAATAATTCACTAATGTAGATTTCATAGAATTATGTAATTTGGTGTCTAAAATCATTATGTGGCACAAATACATGGTAATGGGAATCAAACAGCGAATAATAATATTTTCCAAGTCATAATAATCACAAATTGCCAAAACACTAAATTTATATGCGTCTACAATTTCTAGGGGTCCTTAATTCATATGTCCAAGTGGTTCACAAGTTCAAGGGGTAAAAGAGTCCAATTGAATTATTATTTAATACGAGGAAATTTTGTGACTCTTAGATTGGTGAGTTTAAAGGTTCAAATTGATTTACAAATGATATTCAAAGGGAGTCACAAACTAACTACATGTGGTATTTCAAGGAGACTTGTACTAGAACGATAAGATGTACAAGGTTACTTGCCTTAAATTGACGGTTGAAATCTCCGCTTGTTGAAGCAATTGGGAAGAAGAATCCCCGGAATGTCCTTGAAATGCGCGCCCAAAAATACACCAAAGATCGAGTTTTCCTTGCGCACACGATCGGCCCGAACAGCAAAACACGGCTTCGGATTCGCTGCGGGTAGAACAGGGAACAGCAAATCCAGCCACTCAGATCGCAGCGACGCAGCGGATCAGATCCAGAACAGCGAACAGCGGATCCGGGATCTGGTGTGGCGAAACACGGGACAGCGATCTGGAGCGCGGATCTTGAAGAGATCGGACGGCTTCGAATCGCTCCCGCTCAAATCCTCCTTCTTCTTCTTCGATCTTCTTCTTCTTCGTTCGACGACTGAGCGTGAGGGAGAACGGCAACGGCGGGGGGCTTGCGACGGCGACACTGCGTCGGGAAGCGACGCAGCAACGGCGGTACGGTGACCTGAGGCGGCGGATGGTCGGGAAGCGACGAAAAAGGCGATGGCGGCGATCTCTGTTTCTGGTTTCGAAACAGGGGAGCGATCGGAGGAGTGGGTTTGGGGTGTTGGCGAGGCAGCGAGGGGCTGACGAGGCGATGGGTTGCGAGGTTGGGTGGATGAAGACGATGGTTTTCAAAGTTTGGGAAATGGCGGAGGATGGATGGGTTCGCCGTTTGAGAACGACGGTGGGGGTTCTGCGGTTGGAGAGATGGTGGAGGTGGTGGCTGTGAAGACGAGAGGGAGACGAGGCGGATGGAGTGGCGATGATCGGAGTGGAGGAATTGGGTTCTGGCGGTTGCGAAAATGGAGGAGAAGGAGACGGGGTGAAGAAGGCGATTAGCGGCTGGGGTATTTAGGGTTAAACAGTATTAGTTAGGGTTTGATTAGGGTTAGGGGTTTATATAATAGGGTTTGCGGGTTTTGGGGATCCGTTTCAAAAAGAGCCCAACAGGAAAAGTGATCAAAATGCATTAAAATACATATTAGAGAGATAAAGGAGCAGAATTGATCTATTGTTCATGAAGAACGATACAAATGGCACACAATGAATTAGTTAAGAAGGACCCAAAATTTGAGTCGAGACGAGAATAATAATGATTTTATTCGAACTAAAATAAAATACGGGATTTCAAATAGACAGAAGAATACAATTAAGAAAAAAAAATAATGTATAAAAATACAAATATACAAATACGGGGAACAGGAGTTACAGATTACCATCAAGGAGTGATCCAGGGACAGCAACATATGCAGCTGGTGGGCTGGATGAAGAGGCAGCGGTGAAATTGCGATCAAAACGATACCAACATTCCATAGCAGTGTGGTTCTTTCTGCCACAGAGCTGGCATGGTCCTTGGGGATTGCGATTTGGTTGAGGGCGGCCTTGGGCTCTATTGGAAGGCCGATTCTTCTGACCCTGAGAGCCGAACCTGTCTCGAGAGTTGTTGTACCTATTGTTAGGACGTGAAGGGCCGTGATGGGCGAGGTTTGCCATGGGCTGAGGGGAGTTGGCATTTTGAGCTTCCCAGCGCATCTCATAGGCTAACAGATTTGAGTAAAAGTCATCCATGTGGAGATCAGCTGCGGTTGCAGTAAGCACCGTTACAATGGGATCATAGGATGAGTCACGACCACCTAGCATCATATGCTGGAGATCAGTGTTTGAGATAGCATTGCCAGAGGCGGCAAGATTGTCAGCGAGTTGTTTCGCATGGAGGTAATATTCAGCCATTGTCTTGTTTTCCTTACGCATATTTTGTAATTCACGTTTGAGATACAAGACCCTGGACTGAGATTGCGAGGAGAAGTTTTTGCGGAGTGATTCCCAAACATCTCGAGACGTGCTAAGGCCAACTATTTGAGCCAGGACTGACTCGGAGAGGGATGATAATAACCATCCTAGGAGAATTTGATCTTGTTTCTTCCAGGTGGTATAAGCTGGATTAATCTCTGTGGATTGTGGGAGAAGACGTGTGGGGCAAGGGAAGCTCCCATCGACGTATCCTTCGAGGTCGTACCCCTTTAGAAGAGGTCGAAATTGGGTGAGCCAGAGAAGATAGTTGTTGTTGTCGAGCTTAACAGAGATTAGATGGTGAACTTGGATTGGTGGGAGTGGAGATGGTGTTGTGGATACTATATTGGTTGCAGCGGATTGAGGGGTGGCCATGATTGGAAGAAGTTAAGCTCGGTTAGGATCAGATAGGCTCTGATACCAAGTGAATATTTGGAAAGGCTTGCACACCTTAAACCGGTGATGCATAATGATATATATAGAGCTTTTACAAATCCAATCAGATCTTATGATCAGTTACAGATCCTATCCTTTAGGGATATCAGTGGTGCAGTTACAGATCTATTCTTTTGGGATCAGTTGTTGACGCAGTCACATATCTGCAGATCTTTAGGGGTTGTTACGGATTGGGTTCAGTCGACTGTAGTGGGCTATCAGTCGACTGTACCGAAAGATTTGTTGCAGTAGTTACAGCCATGTTCAGTCAACTGGTGATAGGCTTCAGTCGACTTATGTGAACTCAGTCGACTGTTGGAGTCTCAGTCGACTTAGTCTTGACACTTTCCTTTTTTAAAAACCTCATGGGCTCATCCTCTTCTCCCCATATCCACCTCGACTAAGATTACCTTTATGTGTGGAACACTATGATCTTTCCTCCATTGAAGCTCCCTTTTTTGTTGATGAGATCAAATCTGCTGTTTTCTCCATGCGCATTGATTCTGCACTCGATCCAGACGGTTTCCTTGCACTTTTCTTCCAAAAATTTTGGGATCTACTTAAAGACGATCTATTGGATATGTTCATCGAATTTTCAATGGCCAATTATAGTTTGATAGGATTAACTATGTTCACATTGTTCTTATTTCCAAATCTATCGGCAGTAATAAGGTCTCGGCTTTTAGACCTATTAGCCTTCTTAATGCACTTTTCAAAATCATCATGAAAGTGCTTGCAAACCGTCTTAACTTGGTTATCTCTCTTTTGATTGATCCTGCTCAATCAGGTTTCATCAAGGACAGATTCATTTTAGATAGCGTGGCTTGCATGTAAGAAATTATCTCGGATTGTCACCAATCTAAATCTGAAGGGATTCTCTTAAAGCTTGAATTTGTGAAGGTCTACAACAAAGTTAATTGGGAATTTCTCTTCAACAGCCTTTGCATCACGGATTTGGCCTTAAATGGATTTCGTGAATGAAATCCAGCCTTTTCTCAGGAACTTCCTCGACCCTCATTAATGGTATTGAAGAAAATAAATTCAAATGTAAAAGAGGCCTTCGTCAAGGAGACCTGGTTCCTTGCTCTTATTCTCTCTTGTCGCTAATGTCTTCAGTAAGTTACTCCTTAAAGCTTGGGAAGCCAATATCATTGAAGGGCTAGGAGGATTTCGTGGCTTTATGTGTAACGCCCCGAATCCCAAATACACTGAATTCGAGATGTTCTACAGGATCTTTCCGCTTCTTTTAGTACAATTTTACAAGGAAATTTGAACTTTTCACTTTACATCAGAGTTTACATGAATACATTACAATTTACGCTGCACAGCGGAAGTAAACTTTACAACAATGAAACAAATGTACAACAACATTGAATAATCTTTAAGCATTTGTTCCTCTTTAATCTGTATCAAGCCATTTACCTGCATATAAGACTGTGGGTATGTCAGTTTATTCAACCGACGATCATTATACACGGCCATCCTCTCTATGCCGGAAATAGTATAACTTATTTTTCATATTTAGCAAACACAAACTTGTCACATATCAAACTAAAGGGAATACCCTAATGATGTCGTGTTGTGATTGTGCACTTAGTCCTTAATGCATTTATTTATATTACATGACACTAATGCGCACTTATTCGGATTCTATGCATCCCATACTACATAGGTCTGAGGGCAAGCCCTTAATCGTTCTTCAACTTTGTAGGGTTCAATCCCTCGCCATGACTTAATCTACTACTGTAACTACGGTAAGTATCCTAGATATTTTCTGACCTACGAACTCATGTCTAGGCGCCTTGGAGGGAATCCCATCGCTGACATGACTCATCATGCAGACATCCTGTGGTAATTCAGCTCCTACCATAGACATGACACCACCCGTAGTCTTCAAACATCCCACGAGCGTCGCCACCGGGACGGTACTCTGGAGCAGTATTCTCGCCCAGACTCATCATGGGACATCCTGGGATACGCTCTCGCCGCTATCCAATGGCCATCATACTCAATGTTTTTCTCTTACTTTCATCACGTCTTCACTATGTACTAATCCTTAGTTTTTATTAAAATCATGAACAAAATCAAAGCTCTAGAGTTAGCCTCTCCACTAAACCGGACTTGTTCATTTATTCACACATGACCAACCTTGGTTTTTCATTTCAATATTTCATTTCATTTCTTTCCAAATGCCGGGGGAGACTTAGGTTGCGTTTGATTTGTTGTTTTGAAAACAGTTTTCTGAAAAGAATTTTCTGAAAACAGTTTTCTGAAAATGAGAGTTTAAAAGCTGTTTGGTAATAATTTTTTATGAAAACAGTTTTTTGAAAATGAGAGTATAATGTATGTATAGGTTTGGTTGTATGTATATACTGTATACAGTATATATACTCTGATACATACATGTTGTATACATATACATACTGATATATAATAATATAAAATAATTTATTATAATAAACATATTTAATAATATACATATATATAATAATATATAATAATTATAATAATATATGTGTAATAATAATATATTCAAATTATATATTAAACAATTTATTATAATAATAATAAATTATATAATAATATATATAATAATATATAATAGTAATATAGAATAATAATAATATATATTATAATAATAATAGATTATTATAATAGTATATATAAAATAGTATATATGAAATAATAGTATATATAAAATAGTATATATAAAATAATAATATAATATAATATATATGATAATAAGACAATATAATAATAGTATATATAATAATAATAATATAATATAATAATAGTATATATAAAATAATAATATATATAATAATAATATAATATAATAATAGTATATATAAAATAGTATATATAAAATAAAAATATATTATAATAATTGTATATTACATAATAATATGAAATAATTTATTATAATAAACATATTTAATTATACACATATATATAATAACATATAATAATTATAATAATATATATGTAATAATAATCTATTATAATTATATATTAAACAATTTATTACAATAATAATAAATTATATAATAATAATAATTATTATAATAGTATATATATAATAATAAAAATAAAAATAAAAATATAATATATGTATATTAAAAATATAATATATAATAATTATTATAATATGTATATTAAAAAATAAAAATAATAATATAGTATATATATAATAATAATAATAATAATAATAATAATAATAATAATAATAATAATAATAATAATAATAATAATAATAATAATAATATATGTAACAATAATATATCATATATATATATATATATATATATATATATATATATATATATATATATATATATATATATATATAACAATATATTATAATAATAGTATGTTATATAATAATATATATAATAATATATAATAGTAATATATAATATATTAATATATATAATAATATATAATAGTAACATATAATAATAATAATATATATAATAATAATATAATATAATAATGAGCCAGCAAACTCTTCAAATCAATTAACTTATCAGTAATGAAATATTGACACCATATATAAGAAGAAAAAAATAGAAAGAGGGTCGTCTATTAACTTATTATTTTTTCTTTAATGAAACAAGACGACAATATAAAAAAATCCATTTATATATGATAGATTTACCTTACTAAAACTTATTTTCATTGTTGTTTTACTTTTGAACTTTAATAGAACTGGGAAGCATCTGACATGGACCTCAAATTTATAAATGCAACTACATTGATGAATTGGGGTTGCAATAAGGTAAATTTACTATAACTACACCCTATGTTAACCGTTAATTGCTGCTAATTTAATGCTTCTTTTTTTCCCAGATTGTCGTCCACACTCAAAACCGTCATGTACATATCGACAGTTTAACTTTTTGGAGGGTGATGAGGAACATGTTTGGTTGAAGCCATTGTTCTGTTTGAAAGGTAATGGTTTCAAAACTATTACTATTATTTTAATTGTTTATTGTAAACTCTTACTATTTGATTCAAAACTCTAATTGTTTTTTTAGGCTCACTGTTTGGTCCTATTTTTGAAGACTTCAACCATTGTGTTCTCCTACAACCATGTAATTTTTTTTTTTCATTCAGTTGGTTGGTGGAGTATGGTGGAGGATGTAATAGTTGTAATAATTGTAATATTTAGCATTTTGGGAGATGATGTAAGTAACTGTATATAATGATGATATAATATAGTTATGTTAATACCCGTACCCGCAATTTTGTGGAGTATTGGGTTCTGTGTTTGGTTTTTTAAAGGTTTTTCGAAGGTTTTTCAAAAAATTTATTACATTTTCAAACGAATTTTTGGTTTTTATTTTGTATCTTGCATTATATTCTGATTTTTTTCCCCAGAGCCTTATATATATGATGCCTGTGTGATGTTGCTCGGTTGAGCCTGGGGAGGATTGATATTTATTGCCTGTGATGTCATATATTTAATTGTTAGCAGAATTCCGTAAGGAATTTCTGTAAAAGGGCTAATATTTTAGTAGAGGTTCTGTCAAAATTTTTACTAAATTTTCTAAAATCTATTATGTTTTCAAACGATATATTGGTTTTTATTTTGTATCTTAGTCATATGAAGATTTTTTCTTCCCAGAGCCCTATATATATAATGTCTATGTGATGTTGCTTGGATTGGCCTGGGGAGGATTTATATTTCTTGACTGTGATGATAAATTTTTAATTGTGAGCAGAATTCCATAAGGAATTGCTGTAAAATGGCTAATATTTTAAGGGATGTTCTGTCAAAATTTTCAGAAAATTTCCTAAAATCTATTATGATTCCAAACTATATCTTTAGTTATATGAAGTTTTTTTTTTCCCAGAGCCTAATATATATTATGTCTGTGTAATGTGGCTTGGATTGAGCTAGGGAGGATTCAATTTGACTGTCTATGATGTTAAGGAATTGCTCTCAAAGCAATAATATTTCATGAGAGATTCTATCAAAATTTTTACTACAATCCTGCCTGTAAAATTTTAAATAATACCGCCGAAATATTTACTAAACATTTTAAAGAAAGTTAAGACGTCGCGATAACGTGCCGTATGAAACATTTTAAAGTCGTCGTATTAGAAAACTATTAGGAAGCAATATAATTTCAGAGGAGGCCTGTATAGAGTAGTTGATTGTATTAGAAAGGTGGGTGTATTTGTTTACACCCACCTTTTTTGTTTACACCCACCTTTTTTGTTTACACCCACTTATTCGTTAAAATGTTTTAATTTTTTAAGAAATTTATATGCAGTTCACCCAATCAAATAAATCTAACTAAATTTACATGCAGTCCCGAATACGTGCCGTAGGCACGTCCCACGGGCATACCTAGTAATAATAATAATATATATAATAATAATATAATATAATAATAGTATATATAAAATAGTATAAATAAAATAATAATATATATAATAATAATAATATAATATAATAATAGTATATATAAAATAGTATATATAAAATAATAATATATTATAATAATTGTACATTATATAATAATATAAAATAATTTATTATAATAAACATATTTAATTATATACATATATATAATAACATATAAAATTATAATAATATATATGTAATAATAATATATTATAATAATATATTAAATAATAAACTATAATAATAATAAATTATATAATAATATATATAATAATATATAATAGTAATATATAATAATTATAATATATATTAAAATAATAATTGAATATTATAATAGTATATATAAAATGGTATATATGAAATAATAATATATATTATAATAATAGTATATATATATATTAAAAAATAAATACAATATAATAATAATAATAATAATAATAATAATAATAATAATAATAATAATAATAATAATAATAATATAAAAATAATATATTATAAATATATAATAATAATAATAATAATAATAATAATAATAATAATAATAATAATAATAATAATAATAATGATGATGATGATATGGCTAAAAATAGGATTAAATCGGGACCGTTCACATCGGACACGAATCTTAAAGCTCAGGGGTAAAACGGTAATTTCACCTACTAACGGATCTGAAATGGGAATTGGGTCTTTCTTCAAGACCCAATAACCCACGAACGGATCCACCTCAACTGGGTACGGGTCCCAACCCGAAATGAACCCAGTCCAGCAGGATAGAATTAGGGTTTCTGATTAATCCTAATCAACGGCCCTGTTTCATATCTATCCTTTCACTGGGAATTAGGGATTACATCCCTAATCTGATCACAGGGATTACATTCCTTATCTGATCACAGGGATTACATTCCTAATCTGATCCCTAAGGCGACTATAAATACCCCCTATCCACCACTATTAAGAGGTAATCAATCTTTTGCCAATTTACGCTCTTTCATAATCTTCCTGATTACTGACTTGAGCGTCGGAGGGTGCGTCGCCGGGATCAACCCCGGTGTCTCGCACTTTTTGCAGGTGAACGGCGGGAGTCAGCGGTCAAACTCCGGCGGAACAGGTTCAGTTTTGCTATTCAAGTTTTCCAAGAATCCACAAATACTGTATGTTTACCCCCACACCAGATTTAGCGGTAACAGATTGGCGCCGTCTGTGGGAAACACCACGAATAGCAGCCTTCCTCTTCCCATAGGTCAGACCTTCCCCCGTCATGCCTCCAAGGAAACTCAGATCCAGGGGGGTCCAACCGTGGGCCTACCCCTCCTCAACCACAACAGGAGGTCCCCTTCCAACTCGTTCAGCTGCAGGGGCAACTTCCTCCTCAGGCAGAGGACCCCCTGCAGCCAGACCAACTCCCTCCTCAGAATCTTCAACCCCCCCGGGATCCAACCGGGCCTCAGAATGCCGGTCCGGGGGGCTCGCGTCCCAATCCTCAGAAGCAACCTTCTCCAACAGGACCGCATCCCAATACACAACCCCTCTTCCGACTCTATGGAATCCCATAATCCCCGAGCTTCCGACCTTCGAAATACCATCCTCAATCGGCAGAAGGAAGAGGATCTTTGCCGCCGTTTGGATGAAAGGCGGGCCCGAGAGGGAGCCTCCCGCCAACAACGTCCAAACGAGCGATCTCCTCATCACCGAGAGTACAGAAGGTCCCCACTCGAAGAGGGCGAAGGGAGTCCCCTCAGCGTTATCGGCGGAGAACTCATTCTCCAGTAAGCCGAGCCACACATAGGGACCGCCAAACTGGAGAGGCACCAGTCACAAGGGCAGATCTTCAAGACTTCCAAGCGACAGTCTTACGGGCCCTCAATATCACCCTAAAGAACGACCAGATGCCACCTGCTCATGAACCAACTAGGAGCCATCGCCTTCACACTCTCAGTCCTCGTCCATCTCCAAGCTACCATCGCCGCAGCCCCAGTCCACCCTCGTACGAAGATGAGTCTCGGGGCTCGGCAAGGTATGATCAAAGAGAAGACTCGGTCTACCGCCGTCTCCACGAGATGGAGAGGCGCCTCGGCCGAATTGACAGGGAAGAAGAGCAACGAGCGAAAAACCTCCGCCCGAGCAGACCTCCATTCTCCCGCACCATCATGGATGCCCCCATCCCAGAGAACTTCAAGTCGCCTCACTTCGAGTCGTATACCGGGGAGTCAGACCCCGCGGATCACATAGAGAGTTTTAAAACTCTCATGATGATCCACCATGCTTCAGACACCCTCCTCTGCAAGATCTTTCCTGCCACTTTGAAGGGGCCTACAAGAGAATGGTACTCTCGACTCGCCCCGGCCTCCATCTTTTCATTTGATCAGTTCGAAGGGCTCTTCCTTACTCATTTCGTGGGTAGCCTCGGGCCGAGAAAACAAGTGTATCCCTGGTGACCCTCAACCAAGAAAAGGGTGAACGCATAAGGGATTACCTTCGACGCTTCACCGCCGAAGCCCGGTTCATTCCCTCCCTTAACCAATTAGTAGCCTCTGCAGCGTTCGAGCGCAACGTCACTAATGCCAACCTCAGGGCGTCCCTTGCCAAGGAGCCTCCTCAGGACTTCTCAGAACTCCTACTTAGGGTGGAGAAGTACATACGAGCAGAAGAGGCTCTCAACCCCCTTACTCTTGAGGAGACATCTTCCGGGAACAAACGGAAGAACACAAGCGAAGAGGGGTCCCAAAAATCCCAGAAGGACGGCAATGGCCAGCGCCGCCCGACTCCTTATTTTGAAAAGTTCACCCCCCTCATTGCCAATTTATCAGAAGTTCTTATGGAGGTGGACAAGGAAGGGCTACTCCGTGCTCCCCCTAGAATGAATACACCTGGCAAGAAGAGGAACAAGGATAAGTGGTGCCGCTTTCACAGGGACCACGGCCACGATACGGATAATTGTCGGGCTCTCAAGGAGGAGATCAAAGAACTCATACAGCGGGGACACCTGGCCAAGTTCGTCCAAAAAGATGGGGCCTAGCTTCCCCCTTGAGGAGCCAACAAACGAACAGAAAGGCCCGCCGAGCTTCAAGACTCAGAACCTCCCAGCTCCTCCCAAGAGGTCTTCATCTTATCGTAGAAGTAGGATATTGATTTTCAATAAGGCCGATGCTTGTAACCCGGCCAATAGCATGTAATAATGGCTCGCCCTATTGAAGTAGCCACTTAGTTTATCTCAATAAAACCTTACATTTTTTCATTGAAAATTATTGCTCTTGCTTCTCTATCTTTCCGAGTCGCGACTCGCTAAATGGTAAGTTCGGAGTCCAGCTTCTCTTACATGGCTGCCCCCACAACTTACTAAGCTCTAACAACGAGGTCGGAGTCCAACACTTGGCTCGATTTCACTTCAAATTACTCGCTCATAAGTGGGTAAAAAGTGGTTCGCCATTCGGAATTGCTCCTACACCTCGTTAACCCCCCTTAAACAACGAGTTCGGAGTCCAACACTTGGCTCGATTCCGCTTCGCAAGCTCGCTCTTAAGCGAACTAGAAGTAGTTCGTCATTCGGAATTGCTCCCACAACCGTTGAACCTCTCTTAAACGACGAGTTCGGAGTCCAACACTTGGCTCGATTCTGCTTCAAATTACTTGCTCATAAGCGGGTAAGAAGTGGTTCGCCATTCGGAATTGCTCCCACAACCATTGAATCCCTCTAACGACGAGTTCGGAGTCCAACACTTGGCTCGATTCCGCTTCAAATAACTTGCTCGTAAGCGAGTTAGAAGTGGTTCGCCATTCGGAACTGCTCCCACAACCGTTGATTCTCTCACTTAAACAGCGAGTTCGAGGCACAACTCTCTCCTAGAGTTCCTCCTCACGCTCGTCTCTCAAACGGCTCTCTTACAGAGCCAAGCTCTTCGCTCCGCTCACCTCCAGGGCGGACCTCTTCTCAACGAGTTCGGAGCTCACAACTCACTCCTAGAGTTGCTCCTCAAACTCGTCTCCCAAATGGCTCTCTCCTAGAGTCAAGCGCTTAGCTCCGCTCATCTCCAAAGCAGACATCTTCTCAACGAGTTCGGAGCACAACTCTCGCCTAGAGTTCCTCCTCAAACTCGTCTCCCAAATGGCTCTCTCCTAGAGCCGAGCTCTTCGCTCCGCTCGCCTCCAAGGCGGACCTCTTCTCAACGAGTTCGGAGCACAACTCTCTCCTAGAGTTCCTCCTCAAACTTGTCTCCCAAATGGCTCTCCCCTAGAGTCAAGCTCTTAGCTCCGCTCACCTCGAAGGCGGACCTCCTTTCAACGAGTACGGAGCTCACAACTCTCTCCTAGAGTTGCTCCTCAAAATCGTCTCCCAAATGACTCCCCACGTCCCTCGGAACCAAAACCCGAGCGACAAGCGATCTGACCCTGATCACACAAGCAAGCCGCTCGGAATCCGAGCAAGTGCCAATCCGAGCTGCGAATTGGAGAAAAACGACTTTCTCCCCAAAATTCGTGTAAGATCTCGATCGAACGGCTCAGATCGTTCCAGCGCCACTAAACGACAAGATAGTGTTTTCTCAAGAACCGAGCCTGCCTCGAGATCCGCACCGAGATCCAACGGTTCAGATCGAGCTCACAACTCTCTCCTAGAGTTGCTCCTCAAACTCGTCTCCCAAATGGCTCTCTCCTAGAGCCAAGCTCTTCGCTCTGCTTACCTCGAAGGCGGACCTCTTCTCAACAAGTTCGGAGCGCGACTCTCTCCTAGAGTTCTTCCTCACACTTGTCTCACAAATGGCTCTCTCCTAGAGCCAAGCTCTTCGAAGTTTGGAGCACAACTCTCTCCTAGAGT
Organism: Hemerocallis citrina; assembly: GCA_017893485.1. Lineage (NCBI taxonomy): Eukaryota > Viridiplantae > Streptophyta > Magnoliopsida > Asparagales > Asphodelaceae > Hemerocallis > Hemerocallis citrina. Next base: position 40,425,681 of record CM030366.1, read on the forward strand.
TCCTCCTCACACTTGTCTCACAAATGGCTTTCTCTTAGAGCCAAGCTCTTCGCTCCTCTCACCTCCAAGGTAGACCTCTTCTCAACGAGTTCGGAGCACAACTCTCTCCTAAAGTTCCTCCTCAAACTCGTCTCCCAAATGGCTCTCCCCTAGAGTCAAGCTCTTAGCTCCGCTCACCTCGAAGGCGGACCTCCTCTCAACAAGTTCGGAGCTCACAACACTCTCCTAGAATTGCTCCTCAAACTCATCTCACAAATGGCTTTCTCCCAGAGCCGAGCCCTTCACTCCGCTCGCCTCCAAAGCAGGCCTCTTCTAAGCAAGATCGGAGCTCAAAACTCTCCTACAGAGTTGCTCCTTGCACTCACCTCAAAGAATGGGTCTTCCCATGGCTCTTACGAGGGTCTTCCTAGCACATCTTCCCCGCCCCTAGGAGTGGAGCTCCTCTTCAAAAATCCCCAAGACCGAAACCCTCATCAACTTCATGAAGATAAGGATGTTGCGTGGCTATTTTTACCATGAAGGAGGGTGAATCTTCATCCCACTCCTAAAAGAAGTTTTAGATCTTCGAATTACCTTCGAAACAAGGGGTCGCACGCCCCGATCGGACCTCCGTAGCACCGGGAAAGTAGATCGCGACACAGCTGCACCGAGCAAGAAAATGGCAAAAACTATCACCTCAGGATTCACGCCATGATCGTGATCAACCGTCTAGATCCCCCCACGTAGCCCGGATCTACAAATCCGAGCAACTAGCCATCTGAGCTGCGAATTGGAGAAAAACGACTTTCTCCCCAAAATTCGTGTAAGATCTCGATCGAACGGCTCAGATCATGCCAGCGGCACTAAACGACAAGATAGTGTTTTCTTGGGAACCGAGCCTACCTCGAGATCCGCGCCATGATCCAACCGCTCAGATCGCTCCACGTCCCTCGGAACCAAAATCCGAGCGACAAGCAATCCGAGCCGACTCACACCAAGCAAAGAAGATCGGATACCGAGCACTGTTAAACCCGAGCCCACTCAAGTAAGACGCTCGGAATCCGAGCAAAGGGCAATCTGAGCTCCACACTTGAAGAAAAACGATACCGAGCTACCGAAGTGTAAAGTGGCAAAAAAAATGCACATCAAAATCCGTGCTCAGATTTGCTGAACAAGAAGTAGCAAGGAAAATGAATAAAAAATTCAAAAAAAAAGGAGAAAAAATTCAGAAAAATCTGGAAAAATCACCAAAAATCCAGAAAATTCTGAGGATATTTTTGGGTATTTTACAAGCCCAGAATAACACCGTTACACCCCAAGCAAGATTCCAAACTCCCTTAAGAACACCGATAAAATTCCGTACGCCATTAGAACAACAAAACTACTCCTCGAAGACTGTAAAACTCAGTCTCTAGGAGTGGGGGACTCATGATATGGCTAAAAATAGGATTAAATCGGGACCGTTCACATCGGACACGAATCTTAAAGCTCAGGGGTAAAATGGTAATTTCACCTACTAACGGGTCTGAAATGGGAATTGGGTCTTTCTTCAAGACCCAATAACCCACGAACAGATCCACCTCAACTGGGTACGGGTCCCAACCCGAAATGAACCCAGTCCAGCAGGATAGAATTAGGGTTTCTGATTAATCCTAACCAACGGTCCTGTTTCAAATCTATCCTTTCACCGGGAATTAGGGATTACATTCCTAATCTGATCACAGGAATTACATTCCTTATCTGATCACAGGGATTACATTCCTAATCTGATCCCTAAGGCGACTATAAATACCCCCCATCCACCACTATTAAGAGGTAATCAATCTTTTGCCAATTTACGCTCTTTCATAATCTTCCTGATTACTGACTTGAGCGTCGGAGGGTGCGTCGCCGGGATCAACCCCGGTGTCTCGCACTTTTTGCAGGTGAACGGCGGGAGTCAGCGGTCAAACTCCGGCGGAACAGGTTCAGGTTTGCTATTCAAGTTTTCCAAGAATCCACAAATACTGTCTGTTTACCCCCACACCAGATTTAGTGGTAACAAATAATAATAATAATAATATATGTACATATATATTTAGAGAGAGGATGTTAAAAAACAGAAAATAGTTGAAGTGAAGTTTTGTGAAAACTGTTTTCACAAAACAACGTAACCAAACGGGTTTTGGGGTTTTGGAAAACAAAAAAACAAAAAAAAAACAACAAACCAAACAGACCCTTAGCTACTCCTTTGTTTCAATTTCAAATTCACAATTTCCAATTTGAGCATTTTCACTCATGAGTTCATTTTCTTCATGATCACCATGGATTTTCTTTTTCATGTTCATAGTTCCACAATTATAACTTTCATAAATCCAAATAAATGATTCACTCCATATTAATTCATGCAAAGACAAATAGAGTTTACTGTCACAACCAATATTCAACATAAGATTCACAATTTCTATCATAAAACAATTCATAGAATTTCTGAGATGTCAAAAGGTACTCTGAACAGTCGACTTAGAACTCATCCAGTCGACTCGTTCAGCCAAAGAAGGTTCTTCAATAATCGCTCGGAAGAGTCGACTGCTGCACACGGCCAGTCGACTGTTCCGCAGCATTCGGAATCTGAATATCATTTATGGGGAAGTCGACTGTCGTTCATATCAGTCGGCTGTTCATATGATCGGTCGACTGTACAGGCAATTTCCAGTTCTCTAAACGTCTTTAGTTCTTTTTCATTCATTCATATTTTTCTCATTATGTATAGCACAGAGCATTTCAACATAACTTTTATCCTATCAATCCACTAATACATTCTTTTTCGACATTATAATTTCATTAATCTCTATACCAATTTTCTACTCTTATTTATTCCACGAACATAACAATTGTATCGTAATTTTATTCGTTACGACATCATAACAAAATTTCCAATTTAGCACATAAAGCGACATAGTCAATATACTGATCTTGCACATAACTTTTCATGCTACTAACAAAGGTTTCTTCACACAATTTATAGCCATATTCGTATTGCACACAATCTTGAATTTTACTAATAGCAACACACATAATTTGCATATCAACAATTCAATCAATTAGAGATCATCTTTTCAATTAAATGTGCATTCTTATTAATCATTTTCATGCATTATTTTGCTAATTAAATCTAGCATGCATTCCTATGTTAGAAATAGGGAAAATTTACCCACCTCAAATGGAGAGACAAACACAATTAGCAACAAAAGTCCTTGCAACACGAGTGCACCTCCTCCTAGACGACGCGCACACAAGCTTCCAAGCACACCTTACCGAGAGCTCCTTCTTCCTTGATGTAGCCGGCCTCCCCTTGATGTTGCAAGCACAATCCCACACTCTCTCAATCTTTTAACTCACAAAATTACTACTAGATAGTATAATTGAACTATAGGTTTTGGAAGAGAATGATAGGCACAAGAATAACTAGCCATGGGGGGGGGGAGGGTATTTATACTAAGAATCAAGGAGAATTGATGGCTAGGATTGAAGTAGGAGTTAGGAACAAGTGGCTTAGATTTAAGGAGAAGTTACAAAAACTACCCATAATCAAGTAACCACCACACCATGATCTCCACCCAAAATTTGATTTCCCTCCAAAAAGATTACAACCGGCCTACTAGGAATGTGCATATTGCACGTGTACGTGTAGTGCACGTACCCGCAACTAGGCCCAAAAATTGTACATTAAATTTTTTGTATAAAAATAAAATAGTCTTTAAATTGTATTCTACATGATAAGTTGTATAAAAAATAGTCCATGGGCTTTAGTTTATGGACCAAAATAATTATTATAAAAATAATAAATTAAATTAACTTTGGGCTTTTAAAAGAAAGGGCTTCTTGTCTAATTAAAGGAAGGCTTTTGTATAAAATAATTAAAAGCACATATTAAAATATCTTTACTCGTCTTTGAAGAAAATATTTACCAAAAATATTGCACGTGCACACTACGTGCAAAATAAATAATTTTTCATAAATTGAAAAATCAGGGCATTACATTATAGGGGTGCTTAATCTTCAATATGCGGATGACATGATCCTATTTGCTAAACCCGCAGGTTCTACCCTGTGCAATATGAAGCTTCTTCGTTATGTCTTCGATCAAGCTTCAGGCTTGACTATTAATTTCCAAACGACTTCTGTTTTTTGGCTCAGTGGCTCCGATAATTGCCAATTTGAAATTGCTCAGTTCTTTAACTGCGCTTATGCTTCTTTCCCTACTTCTTATCTCGGCGTCCCTTTGAGATAGGGTAAACTACATAAGAATGACTGACTCCCAATGATTGACAAGGTTGAATCCATATTGAATGCCTGGTCTGGTCATCAGTTGTCAATAGGGGGGTAGGTTGATTTTTAATAACTCTATCCTTTCTTCTATCCTTCTTTATATGATGTTCTTTTTCTATGTCCCTTCGTGGGTTATCAAAAGGATGAATCAAATTAGAAGAAATTTCTTCTGGTCGGGATCATCTAATTTAAAAATTGGTAAAAATCTTTGTAATTGGAAAGTTCTTTGCAAATACAATCACGAAGGCGGTCTTGGTATTCTGAACCTTAGAAATCAAATTTTGGCCCTTCTCGGGAAATGGTTATGGAAGGTCCTCAAACAAGATGACTTGGTTTGGGGTCATCCCATGATCCATAAATACCATCAACGCCACAGTGTTTGGGAACTCCATCCTAAGCTTTCTTCCACCACCTCTCCCTTTTGAAAAGGAGTCTGGAAGGTTGATCCATCAAATGCGGGATGTTTAAAATCTGTCTCAAGAGTCAAGATTATGTTCTGGTCCGATTTATTGATTGGCTATATTCAACTCCCTTCTAATTTCCCTGATCTTTTTCACCTTGCTATCAATCCCAACGCATCTGTAGAAAATTATCTTGTTTGTAATAATCATGTAATGGATTGACACATTTCTTTTCGCTGATCTCTACCTATCTCCATGTATCCCCTTTGAATTATTATTAAAATCCTATCAATGACATCCCAAAGATGATATTTTATGGCGATGGTCTAATTCTAGATTCTATACTATTAAATCCTGTTATAACTTACTCAACTCCGGAGGGGTTATTTCCCCTTTCTTAAATTCGATTTGGAAGTTCATCGCTCCATTTAAGGCCAGTATCCTCATTTGACTGACTATTCACAATAAACTATTCACGGTGGAGATTCTCAACAAAAAAAATCATGCTCTTTGTCAGAAATGAGTTTTATGCAGTACCGACCAGGAGAATTCCTGTAACTTATTCATTAAAAGCTCTTTCATTCTTCCATTTTGGACCATTTGCAAGAAAGCTTGGAATCCACGGTAGGCTCGCTTCCATGCATTCCTAGTGGGATTCTTGGCGATTGTGTCGCGTCAAGCGTTCATCTCGTTCAGCATGGGATATGTCCTTGATTTAGATCATTTGGAAGGTAATAAACAGTCGGATCTTCAAGAACACTTCCCGCCCCATTGATAGTTTAATTGATGATCTTCTTTTCTTCACTAAATTCTGGGCTCAAATTCTTCCGCATAACAAGTTGGCTAAGTTTCGTTTAACCAATCTTGATAGGCGGTCGCCACTTATTTTAATCCTATTTAGATTGCTTATGATTTTTGTTGCTTTACATTATTCTTTACATTATTCTATATTAGATGCTTCTTCCTCCCATCATGTCATGAGTTTTTCCTTCTTTGCAGAGCTAGGCTTCATCGTTGGTGATTGTGGTCAGCTTGCTTTGTTCTACTCTTTTTGACTATTTTGTATGTAGGTTAGGTTACTCTGGCTATGTATTCTGCCTTGTTGCACTAGTCTGTTTCTTTGTCTTTTGGTCACCATTTATCTTTTCCTGTATTATATTCATCTTTCTTTTGTTGCTCTGTTCTTTTGCTTATGGAGTTGCTGCCTCTCTTCTCTGAATCTTTAGTTTCCATTCAATTCTTATATTTCCGGTTGTTTATCTTTGTTATGTGCTTTATGTATTCTAAAATGCTTTTTAAAGTCTCTGATTCATTACTTTGATGTTATTGCATTGTTGAATGGTTAGGTTCGTGCTAAGCTTATTTTTTGCGTGGCTGTTTCATTGTGTTGGATGTATGTTGGATGCTTCCCTGTTGGTGGTTGCCTCGTGCTGAGGCTATCTTTACAGGCATTCACATTGTCGTTTGCAGCCTGGTGTTATACTACTATCTGCTTTGACGTTTTGAGTGAATGGTAACCTTCTTAGCTGCCATTTTGGATCTCTGTTTTACTTTTATTTTTCCCTTTCATACTTCGTAGTATTACTTCTTGTAATCATTCATATTGTAAGCTAATCTTTTGTTTCTTAATATATTATTTTGAGGCTGGAGTTGATCGACTCTATCCAGTTATTATAAAAAAGATTTAACAAGCTATTCTTTTGTTTCTTGATGTATTATTTTGAGGCTTGAGTTGATCGACTCTATCCGGTTATTATCAAAAAGATTTACTTGCAAAATTTTTGTATAGATCGGAATTTTCTATATTGTTTTTGGTAAAGGGGATGTTTTGGATTTCTACGCCATGTTAGGAAATTTAGATTTTTTTTATTGGTTTCTTTCGTTCTTTCGTTCTTTCAACAGCCATGATATGCTTGTTTCCAATTGAGTATGTGCATACTAACTGCATATTCCTATTCCCAATGAGTATCTCGTATTTACTAAATGTACAATGAGCCTAATATTTACTGATATGTTTTTATCCAGAATTTGTTAATGCAGTACACACACGTCAATATTACAAATTTTGTATCATATAAATATTTGTAGATGCACAATGATGCTGCTTGTTTTAGTGGTGGGAGTAACAAGTGTGAGTTCTTGTAATTTGTAAAGTGGAAGAGACAGATTTCAGCCGCAAATCCAAGTCTGAGAAAGGACGTTTCGGGGGGTGGCAGGAGAGGTGGTGACGCTAGTGGCTGGCCGACCAGAACTCCTGCAAAACGCCCAGAAACACTAGGAGAGATCCCGACGATAGGCCCTCCGACGATCTAGTCAGTCACTGGAAAAGAGTGGAAAACTAGGGTTCAAGTGGAGAAAAAGGCATTACCTTTTCAAAGAGGGGGGGAACATGGTATTTATAGCTAGAGAGAATGGGTACCCTAACCCTAATGGGTCGGGTCAGACCTGTTTCTCTGTGGGCCTAAAGCTGTAGAAGGCCTGTTGGATTTTCTGGCTTGATGATCAGAGATGAGCAGATTTTGAGGGGATCAGACGACTCTGATCGCAGTGGATGATATACCCACTTCATAGGCTCCCACTCCTGAAGGGTTGTATGTATCAGCCATTAAGGTGTAGCCCATTCTTGTGAGAACATCGGTAGAGAGTGTTTATAAAGTTTGGACTGAGCTTCAAGATGATCGAGCTTCGACCTCCGAGCATCAAGTTGGCAGGTAGGCCAATGGCTGGTTTGAGGTCGACGTCGAGCACCGAGCGCCGGGCACCGAGCTCAAGGCATGTGTTGGCTTGAGATTGATGCTGAGCATCGAGCGTGACAGGCTTGTGAGAAAGCTAGTCGCTTGCTCGATGTTGATGCCGAGCATCGAGCGTGACAGGCTTGTAAGAAAGCTAGTCACTTGCTTGAGGTTGATGACGAGCATCGAGTGTGAGGCTTGTGAGAAAGCCAGCTGCTTGCTTGAGGTTGATGACGAGCGTCGAGCATGAGGCTTGTGAGAAAGCCAGCTGCTTTTTTGAGGTTGATGTCGAGCATCGAGCGTGACAGACTTGTGAGAAAGCCAGCTGCTTGCTTGAAGTTGATGTCGAGCGTCGAGCATGATGAGAAAGCTAATTGTTTGCTCGAGGTTGATGTCAAGCGACGAGCGTGACAGACTAGTGAGAAAGCCAGCTGCTTGTTCAAGGTTGACACCGAGCGTCGAGCGTGAGAATTGTGAGAAAGCCAGCTGCTTGCTCGAGGTTCATGCCGAGCGTCGAGCTTGAGGCTTATGAGAAAGCTAGTTGCTTGCTTGAGGTTGATGCTGAGCGTCGAGCGTGAGGCCTTGTGAGAAATCCAGCTACTTACTCGAGGTTGATGCCGAGCGTCAAGCATGACAGACTTCTGAGAAAGCCAGCTTCTTACTCAAAGTTGATGCCTAGCGTCGAGCGTGAGGCTTGTGAGAAAGCCATCTGCTTGCTCAAGGTTCATGTCGAGCTTCGAGCGTGAATCTTGTGAGAAAGCCAGCTGCCTGCTCGGGGTTGATGCCGAGCATCGAGCATGACAGGCTTGTGATAAAGCCAGTCACTTGCCCGCGGTTCATTCCGAGAGTCGAGCATCAGGCTTGTGAGAAAGCCAGTTGTAAGCTAGTAGTTGGCTCGAAGTCCACGCCGAGCTTCTAGCGTGGTGGACTTAGCGAAAAAGAGAGTTGTACGCTTGCTATGGTGGCAGTGACAGCCTCCCTCGGACTACATTCAGCCTGGCGTGTGTTGCACGTGCGATGCTGACGTCACGGTTGTGGAAATCAAAGCGTCGAAATCTTACCCACCGTTGAATCTAAGATGGGCGATTGAGATCTATTTGCAGATATCGAGGCATTCGCAGGGTTGCTTATAAATCCCCCACTCCCCCTCTCTTTTTTCACTTTGCGTTCTCTCTTTAATCCTCAGAGTTTCTCTCTCTAAGTGCTGCCCAGTAACTGGCGATCATCTTTTTGGCGAATTTTACGGCAAAATAATCAGGTTAGTATTTTTATTATGTCGAGGGTTCAGTCTGGTTCTTCTGCCACCACATCGGGTCGGGGTGAGGGTGATCATCTCTCTGACTCCTCGTCTTGGGATACGAGGGATCAAGTCTACGACATCAAGCCGCTCCTTAGTCGAAAGCCCTTCGTAGTAGAGTCGAGCGACTCAGAAGGAGAAGTGGGAGTCAGTGAGGTAGTTGACATGAGGAATGAAGAAGAGGTGGAGGAGGCCGGTGAGGGGGAGGATGATGAAGTGGTGGAGGTCGATGATGGAGAGGTCGGTGAAGGAGAGGATGATGAAGTGGTGGAGGTTGATCTGTCGGTAAAGGCCTCCAATCTGTAGCCGTTGGCGACACCGTCCCCCCTGAAGGCCCCTCGCGTTCGATGGAAGAGGAAGAGGTGGACCCTCCCAGACAGTCTGGAAAATCGAATGAGTTCTTGTAACCCATGTTTTTCATTTTATGTATTTTGGAGTGTATTTTGCATTTTTGTGTATTTTTATCTCTCTCGTATTTTTCGAAACTGTATATTGGATTTGTTTTCAATATATATTCGTTTCATTTCATTTTGAGCTCCTTGTGATTGTTTGTTCGTCGTTTTGTTTGTTTTCGTCATTTTGAATCTTTTTCTTATTTTCTTGGCCTCGTTCACTTTATTTCATATTTTTGGTGATGTGATGATATTTTGGTGGTGATTTTCCAAACCGACGATTTTTGACTCCTAATTAGATTTTTCAAGAGCCAAAGAATTCACTATAAATTGTATCCCCATTTGTTATTTACCCAATACCCATTACCCATTTGTATACCTATTACTACATACTAATACCCACAACCCATTAACCCACTTTTACCTCCTATATAAATACCCAAACCCCTTAAACCCTAACCCTAATCTCTATTATCTCTCTCTCCCTCTCCAAACATCCGGCCTCGCTCTTGTGGACTACTCCTGGCTGCACACCCCCCCCCCCCCAACCCGGCCTACTACATCAGGCCGACCACCATCCATCCACACCTCCGACCACCTATACAAGCCCCTACTCCGGCCACCATCAAAACCCATACAAATCCTGACCCCATCCTTGATAGTCGGCACCCAACAAACACCATAATCACCATCAACATCCATCCAATCTCTTCTCTTTGTGGATTCTTGAAGTGGGTATTTTTCACTTCGTTCGTCGCATCAAGGAGATTGTTCGTGTGGAAGTTTTTGTTCGTTGTCGCTTGGGTTCGTGCTTGGAGAGGATTTCGTTCGTGGGTTTTGCTTCTCTTCGCATTAGGATCGTTTTCATCTCCATAATAAGACAAGTAACTTGTACTACAATTCATTTGGTTTGATACAAGTCAAAAAGTTCACCTATAGTGTAGTTGGGTCTAGAGACAACCAAAGATTGTGTTTTCCTTGATGGGTTTTGTCTCTATTGTGATAATTTGGCCATAGATGACTTATGACACAAATCTTGATAGGTGATACCCTAAGTTTTGCCCAAATCTTGATTTTTAGGCATGTATGTGACTATTTATGTGAATTGATGTTTGGACTAAGACCCATGTGAGATAATAGGTGTGGACTTTTTAGTAACCCTAAATCATGATGTTTAGATGCTTGGTATTTTGTATTTCAAGTTTGGTTGTGTTTCGATCAATATTCTTCAAGTTATGATGTTCTAGATTTGAAGTGTGAAATCTGTATTTACTGGGTGTTCTGTTTTGATTGCTGTCTTCATCCATGCTACAGTCAGAATCTTGATTCCAAAATAAAAGATAAATTTTATATAATTTTGTCTATTTTCAAACCCCACTGGTTTTGCTTGATTTGGATTTCTTATGATTGAGTTATGAATGTTTTGGTACAGACGTGTCGATCAATTCTAGATTCTGTTTTGGGTGAATTTTGTTAACAAATTATTTTTCAAGAACTATTCTATACACATTATCTTGACCTAATATTTTGGTCAGTATTTCTTTATGATGTTAAAGAAAACCCAGATTTTTTATGAATTTTAAAGAGAAGTTTTATGTGATGTTTCATGTTCGTTTCTAAAATCTACTTGTGCTGTATTTTGCTTACTGTTCAGTAAAGAATCCTATTTTCGCTATAATTCTTTATATTGTATGAAAATTCTTTGTGAAATATGAAAGTTATTAAAATCTGTCTATTTTCATATCCCTTTTGCTGAATTGGATTTCGATTCACTGGTTGCGAGATATCCTAGTTTTCGTACAGCAGTGTTGAGATTTTCAGATTCGTTAAACTCTGTTTTCTTGTTGCTTTGGTATTTTTGATGACTGATCTATACTTACTGGAATATTATGAAACTTTTTATTCTGACTCTAGACATATAGGGGATTACCCCAGATTTTTCGTGGATTTATTCAAAGTATTTTTATGCTGTTTTCATGCTCTTGAATTCGGTTTTCTGATTTCTGACTGAACATGTTTTCTGTCTTCGAACTTGTTTTGAGCTGAGTTGTTGTGAACTAGTATGTGACTTTATTATACTCGTTGGATTCGTGTGGATGTCTAGTTTTCAGATCCTTCGACGGATCTAGGTTTGCATTTCTGTAAAGTTCAGAATTACTGTTTTAGTACTGATTGGTTTTGCTGTCCTGATTATGAACATAGACTATTTTGCTTGTATATGTGAATGTATATTATCCATGCATGCTGATTTGTTTTCCTGAACCTAAACCTGATTATACCATGTTAGTTTGACATTATTTCGTACCCACTCATGCCTGTTGATGACCATAATAATAAAAGTAACTAAGCCGGGGTTTAAGGAAAAGATCTAGTAGTGGAAAATATAGAAACATGTACTTGGAAGAGGACCTGTGTCCTGCCTGCCTGTTACGTATTCATGACTACATGATTCACGATCCTGTTTACCTGTGCCTGATTGCATGCTTCCCTATAGGAAGGTGTTCTCGGAAGATAACCACTAGGTTATGCCTGTTTCCTGTACCTAACTGCATTACTTCCCTTAGGAAGGTGTACTCGGAAGAGAACCACTAGGTTCTACCTATTCCTGTTTCCTGTACCTAAGTACACTGCCTTATGGACTCCACTATGAAATCTTATTTAAGCGAAACGGTTTTGTTGTACCAACCATGTGATAAAAGTTGGAGCGCATGAAGTGCTACCTAGATAGTAAACAACAAGATTTGACATAACATAACATGATTTCCTGTTACCTGTATACCTGTTACCTGATTATCCTGTTACCTGATTACATGTTTACCTGTTTACCTGATTATCCTGATACTTGATACTTGATTACCTGGTTACCTGTTACCTGTTTACTTGACACTTGACATATGTTACCTGTATCTGTTAGTATACTATGTTGCTAGTTAGTTTCCCCATGTGCGTTTATCCTACATTATTTGTGACCCACGACTTGCAATTGATGGGTACTTGTTTTCTTCTTTTTCCCTTTTCTTGCAAATTTACTAATTGCAGATCAGGATGGTCAGCTGCCTGAAGGTATTGGCGAGATGATGTTCGAAATGCTGGAAACTCTGCTTTATTATTATTATTTTCATTGTTGCTTGAACTGGAATAAAGTGTATTTGGTTATTTGGATATTATTTGTGTTTGGGCGATGTGACTCAGGATATTTGTTTTTCTCCAGACTCTGATTTATTGAGAATATTGTATTTGGTTTCAAGTAAATTCCTATTGGTAATTTGTTGCAAGTATTCATGAATGGTTGTCCCTTTTTGCTTCCGACTCTGATTATTCCTGTGATGTGTTGCAAAGATTCTTGAAACAACTTATGGATGATGAAAATCATTCGCTGGGCTTTTGTTACGTACTCGTATTCCGTATTTTTGGGAAGCGTGGCATGACAGTTCTTTCCTAAGCATGGGCTTGACGTCCCGTGTCTTCTGTAGCCAAGCTCTATTAGAATGTACCCGAACGATGTTGAAGACTTGGTTCGGTACGGGGTGCAACCTACCTCGCCGGGTCAATTAAAGATCAATATGGATAAGACACCGAGCGTGTTGACGGTCGATGACTAGCCACTGATCCAGGCTAATTACTTCATAAGTCTGGAGTATGAGTTGATGATTCTAAACCCCAATCTCCGTCCCACTGATAACCTAGCACCTTGGTTTTGCATGTTCTCGGTGTACGTGTTCAGCTCAAGGTTACAGCTGCCGCTGCACCTGTTTATCAGGAAGGTGATGAACTGGAGGGGATTGTGTTCGATGCAGTACGGTCCGAACTCCTGGAAGCAGCTCGTGTGCTTCATGCTACTTTGCGAGGAGAGGGGAGTTCCACTGAAATTGAAGTACTTCCAAGCCGTGTTGGGGGTTAGCTCGTCGAGGGAGTACGAGGGAATTTACTACATCTCGTCTCGACCCATGAAAAAGGTCATCCACGGACATCCGGACTCCATAAAGGGGTGGAAGGAGAAGTCTTTCGTGGTCCGAAGTTTAATGCCTTGGGATATTCCTACAACTTGGAATTTTTATAAGCCGAACCATAAGCCCCCAAGAAAAAAATAAACTGATGGAAGAGGAGTGGGCTAACGGGGGTCGATCGTTTCTGGGAATAACATCGACTGGTCGAACGTGACAGAGAGGCACCTGGCTAGGATCAAACTGAGCCCCATTCTTCCCCGTATGTCTTTCGTTTTTTTATCCATCTTTTTTTCCTCATTCTTATAGCCTTGTTAGTCGCAAGGAGAGCGCAGTTGGCCAGGAAGAAGACGGTCGAGCAATCTAAGTAGAGGAAAGGGTCCTCTCAGGAAGGACCCTCGGATCCGAAGCCCAAGAGGCAGAAGACTGTGTTGGTCTTGGGGACTCCCAGCTCATCAAACACGGCGTCGAGCTCGAGTAACTTTAGGGTTATGAAGGCACTGAAGGGCGAGCTTCCTCCCGTTCACCCCACAACCCAGGAGATGGTGGGCGATGAGGGGCTCAAACTGTAGGCTCCTGAATGGGCTGTGAGGACGGCCGACATGCTAACGAGGGGCCAGCGGCAGTCGAGGTGGTGGAGAAACTCGCTACGCCTCGTGACAGGGAGGCACTGGCAACCGAGACCCTAGAGTCCAGTTATATGAGGTGGGTTCAGGCCAGCGTGTTGGTAAGTCATTGTTTAGCTTTTGTTACTCGATACTTTAATCTTTTTTTTTCTTTTCGTTTGTTGAAGTCTTAGGCTCTCGTTTGTAGGGGTGTATGGCCGGGGCCCAGATGAAGCTGCACTCCCAAGAGCTCAAGCGGGAGGTAAGGAACGCTCAACGGTATGAGCGTGAGATGACAGACCTAAAGCTGAAGCTGGACACGTTCGGGCATCGCAAAAAGGCTATAAAGGCCAAGATGGATTCCCTAGCCGATGACCGGGTCCAGGTAGTGGGTGAAATAAAGAAGCCCCCCTTCCCCCCCCCGGAGATTAAGAAGATTAAGACGATCAATATGGACAAGGTCATCGCTGCTCAGGACTTGGCGTACAACCGGGCCCTCGAGCACATCAAGTATTACTACCCCGAGTGCCAGCTCGAGGAGTTTCATTACTAGATGAAGCTTCCCGAGTGCCTGATTATGCCCAGAGGCGGTGGTGAAGAGGTGGGCAAGGAGGAAGACGTAGCAGTGGCAGCCGACCCTGATGCTGAGGTGGAGGCCGACGAAGAGGCTCACCTCTCCTTAGCAGTAATTTGTAGCTTTCCACCCTCCTTTTTTGTATTTGCCGAATGCGGACTAGCCACTGCAACTTTGTAAGAATTTTGAAATGAAATGAATTTTTGGCTGAACTGTTTTGACTTAGGAACTTTTGGAGTAGTTTGCCTTGTTAGCTGGAATTTAGCTAAGTTTATGTGGCTCAGAATGATGTGCCCTTTCCTTCTTTGTGCTAGATGGACGTGCCCTCCGAGGTAGACCTTCGAGGCGCTGAGGTGGGGACGCCTTAGGGGCAAGCTTATGTCCCTAGAGTCTGTAGTGGCGCGATATCGAAAACCGGCTCGAGATCGAGAAGTGTTCATTTCTTATTTTAGGAATAAGTCGTAGGGGCTAAGCTTGGAGTCGGCTCATCTGAAGAAGGCAATTGCCTACAGCAAATTGGGAAGTGTAGAGACTAGATTTTCATTGTCTAGCACTTTCGCTCAGCAACCGTCATTTGAATCTTTCCTCCATGAGATCATTGTAGAGAAAGAGTTGGAGATACAAAGGTACAAGATCATGCTAGGAATAAGTGAATCCCGATCTCGTTCTTTTAGAGGTGGTTAGCCCTCTGTTGGAGTCCCATGTCCGACCCTGAGGCTGGAGCCGACGAGGCCGAAGGATGCCCAGAGCTCCGTTGTGGGGATATCCACCTTATCGACCCCAAGGGATCTCTGTGGGCTTGTCGGCGAGCAAACACGCTCGGTCGGGCTGGATCTGACTTGTGCCAGCCCTAATGCCCCCAGGAGGATGGTTAGGCCGAGGTTGTAACAGTTTTTTTTTTTTAGGAAAGAGGTTGTAATAGTTGTAAACACACTTTCTTGATTGTGTGAGTTGTAATAGGGCCTCACCGATTGTACCAACAAAACTCTCATGTGTTGTAATAAAACTTGTTGCGTCTGTTTGTTGTGAATTCTCCTGTTATTGGTTGAAGACTAAGCTGAGCGTCGAGCTTTATAGGCTTGTGAGAAATCCAGGTGCCTGCTCCACGTTCATGCCGAGCGTCGAGCTTGACAGAAAGCCAGGTGCTTGCTCGAGGTTCATGCCGAGCGTCGAGCTTGACAGGCTTGTGAGAAGCCAGGTGCTTGCTCGAGGTTCATGCCGAGCGTCGAGCTTGACAGGCTTATGAGAAAGCCAGGTGCTTACTCATGGTTCATGCCGAGTGTCGAGCATGACAGACTTGTGAGAAAGCCAGGTGCTTGCTCGTTGGTGGTCAAAGTCCAAGCCGAGCAGCGAGGACGTGAGAGATTGTGAAATCTCTCTTTGGAGTCCAAGATGAGCAGGAGGATGTGAGAAATTAAGAAATCTCTTATTAGAGTCCAAGCTGAGCGTCGAGGACGTGAGAGATTGAGAAATTTCTCATTGATGGTCAAAGTTTAAGCTGAGCGGCAAGGACGTGAGAGATTGAGGAATCTCTCGTTGGAGTCCAAGCCGACCGGCGAGGATGTGAGAGATTAAGGAATCTCTCGTTGGTGGTCGAAGTCCAAGTCGAGCGGCGAGGACGTGAGAGATTTCCCTTGTTGGAAATCTCTTGTTGGAGTCCAAGCCGAGCGGGGAGGAAGTGAGAGAATGAGAAATCTCTCGTTGATTGTCAAAGTCTAAGCCGAGCGGCGAAGACATGAGAGATTGAGAAATCTCGCGTTGAGAGTAAGTAGAGCCGAGACATTTTGACTTGCTTTGAAAATGAAATTCCATTGATTTTATTTAATGTCTGAGTACAAAAATCATAGCACATAGCACTAATTACAACCGAAGACACCCCTATGTTCCCTCATGGAACTTAATGAGGTGCTTAGCGTTCCAGGGCCTTTTGACCATCCTGCCCCCCAAGTCTTCGAGACGGTATGTGCCGGGGCATACCACTTGGGTGACCTTGTACGTGCCCTCCCAGTTTGGGGCCAGCTTGCCCTTTGAGGTGGGTCAGGAAATAGCGAGCTTCCTGCGTACGAGGTCACCCTCCTTGATATCGGATGGGCGGACCTTCTTGTTGTAGAGCCTTTCAATCCGCTGTTGGTAGATAGCTCTTCTGATGGTGGATCTTTCACATATCTCATCGACCAGGTTCAAGTTGGCCCAGAGGTTGGTCGAATTGGATTCTTCATTGAAGCCCATGATCCTGGGTGAAGGGAGCCCGAATTCTAGCAGAATGACGGTCTCTGTCCTGTATGTCAAATTGAATGGGAACTCGCCAGTGGGGATTCTCTTGGTCGTTCGATATGACCAAAGGACGCTCGGCAATTCGTCGACCCACAGTCTCTTAGATGATTTGTCCAACCGTTTTTTGAGACCTTCAAGAATTTGGCAGTTGGCGTTCTCATCCTGGCTGTTCGACTGTGGATGTGATATTGCTAAGAATTGCTGCTGGATCCCGAGGTTTTCGCAGAATTTTCAAAAATTTCTGCCGGCAAATTGTGTTCCATTATTAGTGACGAGTATGCGCAGGATACCGAATCGATAGATGATATAGTTCCAAAAGAACTGTTGGGCTTGATGCTCGGTTATTGTATCCATTGGTTCTCCTTCGACCCAGTTTGAGAAATAGTCGATAGCAAAATGAGGAAGCGCCTTTGGCCTGTAGATTTGGGAAAAGGGCTGACAAGATCCATCCCCATATGGCAAAGGGTGCCGGACTGGATAGGATTCTGAATTCGGCATGTAGCGTGCGCCTGATCAGAGAGAATCTCTGGCAGGGTCCGCATTATTTTACGAGATCACGTGCGTCTTGCAGTATTGTTGGCCAATAGTACCCGTGGTTGAGCACTTTTCTTACAAGCGACCTGCTGCCCATATGGAAACCCCCGATTGCCTTATGTAACTCTTCCAGCACGTATTTTGCCTCCTCAGGGCCCAGCCATCGGAGGTAGGGTCTCCCATCCACCTGGGTGTATGAACGTTTGAAGAGAATATTCTCAACCAAGGTGAACCTTTGCGACTGGACCATTATCTTTCTAGCCTCGATGGGATCTTGCAGTAGTTTGCCTTCTACCAAGCTTGGCGGAGGTGATCCATACAATTATTCGAATGTGTGTCAGTTTGTAGGCAGAGAACCTCAGGCTTCCCGATGCTGGGCTTGTGCTCTATTAGGACGGTGTGGTCGAGGCTCTTGAAGGACGACAAGGCAAATTTGGACAACGCATTTGCCTGGTTATTCTGCTCTCATGGTATCCGCTCGACAACGGCGGGCTCGAAGGCTTCTAGGAGAAGTTTGATGTGTGCCAAGTACAGGACCGTCCGAGCATCATGGGCCTCGTAATCCTCGGAAATCTGGTTAACCACGAGCTGAGAGTCATTGAAGGCTCTTACTCGTCTTGCCCTTGCATTTCGGGCAAGCGTGAGTCCGGTGATCATTGCTTCGTATTCTGCCTCATTGTTGGAGGCCTGAAAGTTGAGGCATAAGGAATATTGTTGGACAAAATTGTCAGGACCAGGAAGTATGATGCCAGCTCCACTTCCTCTCTCGCAGGAAGATCCATCTACATAAATTTCCCAAGTGGGTTCCTCCTCTGGGATCTCGGGCGCTTTGGAATGGTACACTCTGTGATAAATTCTGTGAGGGATTGCCCCTTGATGGCTGTCCGGAGTTGGTAGTTAATGTCGTGTTATCTCAGCTTAATCAACTACTTGATTAGTCGCCCAGAATTTTCCGGTTTTTAAGGACGAGCTTGAGTGGCTAATCTATTAGGACTTGGATGGAGTGAGCTCGGAAGTATGGCCAAAGTTTCCTAGCGGTCATTACCAATGCATAAGCATCCTTTTCCACCCATGCATATCGGAGCTCTGCATCATGCAAGACTTTGCTGACTTATTAGATGGATTTCTGGGTTCTGTATTCTTCTCTTACGAGTACTACGCTGAGCACGTGCTTAGATGCAGCCAGATAGAGGTAGAAGGGCTCACCCGGTTCTGGTTTCCTAAGGGGGGGGGGGGGGGTGACCAGGTATGACTATAGCTGGTCGTAGACCTATAGTTGCGATTCACCCCATTCAAAACTTTTTGCCATCCTGAGGGCTTTAAAGAATGGGAACGACTTTTCCCCGTACTTGGAGAGGAAACGATCAATGACCACTTACCGACCCGTGAGCCTCTGGAGTTTTTTGACATCTTTTGGAGGCATGTCCAGTATGGCCTGAATCTTCTCGGGGTTCACCTCAATGCCCTGATGGCTGACCACGAATTCGAGAAACTTCCCCGAGGTGATGCCGAAGGCGCATTTCGAAGGGTTAAGTATCATGTTGTGAGACCTTAGGACCCCAAAAGCTTCCTCGAGATCGGTGACGTGGTCTTTCTCTCTGCATCTTTTGACGAGCATATCGTCGACATAGACTTCCATGTTCCGACATATTTGCCCTTGAAAACCCGATTGACAAGCCTTTGGTACGTAGCACCGGCGTTCTTCAGCCCGAAGGGCATGCCCCGATAATAGTACAGGCCCAAGTCAGTCACAAAGGCAGTTTTGGGGATGTCAGGGGGGAATATTCAGATTTGGTTGTAGCCTGAAAAGGAATCCATGAAGCACAGTAGTTCCTGACCAGAGGTCATATCTATCAATGCATCGATGCTCGGGAGCGGGAACAGATCTTTTGGGCAGGCCTTGTTGAAGTCTGGGAAGTCTATGCAAATCCTCCACATCCCGCTCGGTTTCTTCACCATCACTACGTTGGCCAGCCATTCTGGATAACTGATCTCCTGTATAAAGCAAACCGAGAGGAGCTTGTTTACTCTTCTTTGGTCGCCTATTTTCTTCCGGAAGAGAACTTGCGTCGCTTCTGGTGGATTGGCTTTGAATCCAGGCAGATGCTGAGCCTGTGCATGATAAGGTCCTCTGAAATTCCTGACATATCAAAGGGTGTCCAGGAGAAGAGATCAACATTCCGCCAGATGCAGTCCACAACCAGCTTGAGGTTCTGAGCAAGAGACTGGCTCACTCAGACCATTTCAACTCGTCCTTCTCGGAGAAAGGGATTTCTTCCAACTTGTCGACGGGCTCCAAACCCAATGAAGTCCCGTCGGACAGTAGTTTGACGGCGCCGATGGGAAAACCCCGCCTCTAGTTGCGACCATGTAGCAGGACTGGGCTGATTCTTTGATTCCCTCTGACCACGCCGACTCCATGGTCGGTAGGGAACTTCAACTTCAAGTGGTAGGCAGAGGGCACTGCCTGAAGGGAACAGAGGTTGGATCTGCCGAGGATCACATTATAGGCGGCCTTGAAATTGACCAACATAAAATCCATAGCATCTGTTCGGATGTTTGAGGTTGTTCCAGCTGTGACATCGAGTGTGATGATTCCCTTGATCTGGACTTGAATGCCTGAAAACCCGTGTAGAGTGTACCTAGCTGGCTTCAGCCTCTCCTGAGAGAGTTTGAGTGCTTTGAATGTGGCCTGGAACAGAATGTTGACCGATCTTCTGTTGTCAAAAAGGATGCGGCGGACTTCGTGATTTACCATGACGAGGCTGATTACCAAGGCATCACACTGAGGCAGTTGAACGCCCTTTAGGTCATCATTGGAAAATGAGACCACCAGTCCTTGGTCCCTGGGAGGAGATGATCGTGGACCGAGTTAACCTCCCTCACGAAGGCCTTGCGAGAAGTGTTCGACTCTCCCCTCCATGGGACCGCTATGGACACAGTGTAGGATGGCCGGCCCTCCTTCTTGCTCAGGCTTGGGTTCTGCCTCTGGCCGGCTGTTGGATGTTCGACGAGGAGGAGAAGCTCTCTGGTCCTGCAGGTTAGTTCGAGTGAACTTCCTAAGTTACCCCCTCTGGATGAGGGCCTCGATCTCATCTTTGAGGGCCAGACAAGTATCAGTCTTGTGCCCGAGGTCCCAATGGAACCGACAGTAGAATCTCTGGTCCCTCTTCTTGTAGTTGTTGGGTCGAGGAGGATGGAGGACGATCCCCTTATCTCCAATCTCCATAAGGATGGTCGACATACTATAAGTCAGCAAGGTGAATTTTTTGAAGCGGGGGACCAGGGGCGGTCGTTTCTGACCGAGTCGATCTTTCTAAGCATCTACCTTTCTCTTCCCCTTAGCTGGGACTTCTGTCAGACCTTCAGGTGCAAAGCTTCCTCAGCTCGGATGTACTTTTTGACCCTGTTCAGGATGTCGGGAAAATCAATGGGAAGTTTCTGTTGATTCTTAGTTTTGATGACTACAACACAATACAAGGTTGTTCTACCACATATCTCTTACAGAGTGTATCAAAGTCGATACCATAGTAAAATACACAAAGGAAACACAATCTGATGAAGCTTTCAAGAGTAATTGATCAAGCTTCAAGACATCAAGACAAAGGCTCAAGCTCAAGACAAAGACTCAAGTTCAAGACAAGATTCAAAGTGCTTCAAATGTTTAAACAAAGTGTCTTGTAATATTGTATTCTTAATTCTTTGAGTCTTAGAAACTTGTAATAGCCTTGTCACACACACACTCACACACACTTTAAATAATCTGAATGTTTTACAAAATCAAAATGTCAAAACAAGCTTGAATAAGTTCAGCTGTATGAGTACCACTCGACCGCTCCTTGGAACCAGTCGACTGTCATAGTACGAAACTACCTGAACTCATACAAGCTCTGGCCAGTCGACTCATTATTGTAACCCAGTTGACTGTTCAAGCCATTTCGATAGTTTTCTGAATTTAAAACTTGTTTTTCAAATTTAAATCTTTTATATCCATTTTATTACGATTTATGGAACTGTTTTACAAACATTCCTTGATTCTTACTCTATAAATAGAGTATAGGAATCACTTGGAAAAATTTCCAAGCATTCGTTAACTTTCAAGTCTTTTGTTTTCAACAAGAACAAGTGTTTCAAAAGCATACAAACTCTCTAAGACTGGTTCTCTGAATTTCAGTCTAATATAACATTGATTTTATTTTAGACTGAATTCAGAAGCTGACCTAATAGCCACTATACAAAAGCACTATCACATACAAGGCTAGAGGTTGTTGTAAACTCAATTTTTGTTGTTGTTTTCACTCTCGGGTTTTGAGAGTGGTCCTCTCGGTTGGAGAGTAGGATAGAGTCGGTTTCACTCTAGGGTGTAGAGTGGGTTTGCTCTCTCTAGTGGTGAAAGAGGTCTACGGATTTGATATTGTTGTTGTCAAAGGCCGTAGAGTATTCTTGTACTTTTTCAAGAATAGTGGAAAATCTTAAGTGGGTTGCTTGGGAACTGGATGTAGATCAGGAGGATCGAACCAGGATACATCGTTGTGTTTGGCTGTGATTGACTATCTGTGGTTGTATTCTCTCAACTTGCAATTTCAATTTCTCTGAGTTTTATTTCAAAAACTTGTATGGTAAGTCGACTGGTGTTCCGCTATAAGTCGACTGATCAGACTTGTAACTCTTTAGTAAAATACTCTTCTTATATAACGCAACAGTCGACTGTAAATCTATTTTCAGTCGACTTAACAGTACGAAAAGTTCAAGTTTTTAATTAATTTTTATACAACACTATTTACCCCCCCCCCCCCCCTCTAGTGTTATTTGCCTTGCCTACATGATCCAACACTTGGTATCAGAGCCTGGTTGAGTGCAATGACAACTACTTCAAATGCAAGCCAATACCATGAAGGCCAATCCACACAAAGGCCACCCCTATTCGATGGAACAAACTATAACTACTGGAAGTGAAGAATGAAGATCTACCTTCAGTCCATCAACTATGAGATTTAGAACATGACTGAGACAGACTTCACCGCTCCTACAATTCCCTATGCACATTGGAACGATGACATGAAGAGCAACACAATAAACAATATAAAGGCGAAGAAAGATTTATTATGTGCACTTACCAAAGAGGAGTTCAATCGTGTGTCAAATGAAATAACGGCTCATCAAATTTGGCACACACTCGAGGTAACTCATGAAGGTACTAATAAGGTTAAAGAATCTACGATATCTGTTCTTGTTCACATGTTCGAGATATTCCGTATGAAGGAGAACGAGAATGTGTCGGACATGATAACACGGTTCACGGACATTACAAACTCTCTTGTGGCCCTTGGAAAGACGTACTCATAAGCAGAAATGGTGAGGAAAGTTCTTCATGCCCTAACCCCCTAATGGGAGAAGAAGACCACTGCCATAAAAAAGCCAACGATTTAACACAACTCTCTCCTGAGAATCTTGTAGGAAATCTTATGGCATACGAAGTACAACTTGAAGAATGCAAGAAGGATTTAGAAACTCAACAAGCAAAGAATAAGACACCCGCTTTCAAGGCCATGTCGGATTCCGAAGATGAAGAAGAAGATGAAGAAGAAATAGCCATGTTCACTAGAAAGTTCAAGAATTTTTTACGAAAAGGTAAATTCAATTCCAAGTTTAAAGATATTAATGAAATTCCCACTTATTTCAATTGTAACAAGATGGGTCATGTGAAAAAGGATTGCCTATTAGAAAATGCAAAATCAAAAGGGAAGGCTCCCAACTTCAAGAAGGACAAGTACACAAATAACAAGTATATGAAGAACAAGAAGGCATATCAAGTAACTTGGGATGATAGCGACTCTTCATCGGAAGAAGAGAATAAGGAGTCAAACGAAGTAGTGAACGTATGTTTCATGGCTACACAAAACGATGTAAGTGAAAACTTTGATTCAAATGACTTATTAGATGCTTTCAATGAAGTTTTTCAAGAACTTAGGAGAAAATTAGAGTTAAAAATTTAGAGAAAGTCAATCAAATACTTTCTCAAGAAAATCTTGACTTAAATGTTGAAGTCAAATCTTTGAATTCTCGACTTTCAAATTTGGATGTAGATCTTGTCTCTCTTAAGAAAAATTATGAAGATATATCCAAGAATGTATCTAAATTTAACAAATGAAAGGAGAATTTGAATGAAGTTCTCTAAAATCAAGTTCAATCTAATAAAAGATTTGGACTTGGTTTTCAAAAGACTCTTGAAAAACATCATTCTTCTAAGAATACTAGCAGTAATAAGACTGATTCTATTTCCAGTGTGAAGAACAAATTATATGAGTTTTTTGATAAACCAAAAATTATTGTTTTCCATGAAAATAGTAATTCTGTAGTTCAGACCAGTCGACTGAACTTTAATGTTAGTCGTCTGTTTAAAGGTTTGGAGGCTTATTTAAATAGACTAAAACCTCAGATAAGTCGACCTATTTTACCTCCTAGTCGACTGACTTCTCATAACAGTCGGCTGAAAAGTACAATAAAGTCGACTGGACTGACTAAAAACATTTGGGTTCAAGTCAACCTGAGTCTAAACGATAGAATTACTTATATAAATTCTTATGTTTTTAATGTATATAATTCTGTAAATTATATTCCTGCTTTTGGTGGTAAATCAAACTCAGTTTGGGTTTAGTTTCCCAAAAACTAATCCCTTTCGGACCCAATGAAAAGGGTACCATATTCACAATGCTTATTTTATATGTACCTAAAAGAGAACGTTGGATACTTGACAGCGAATGCTTCAAGCATATGACTAATCATGATAATCTTCTTTCTCCATACAAGAGAAAGATGGAGGAACAGTCACATTCAGTGACAACAACAAAGGGAAGATTATTGGAATAGGCATGGTCGGTAAGAACACTACCCCTACTATAGAAGAAGTATTTCTAGTTAGTGGATTAAAGCATAATCTGTTAAGTATTAGCCAACTTTGTGATAAGGGATATAAAATTGTTTTTGAAAAAGATGCATGTATAATATATGATTCATCTTTGCAAAATGTTATTTTTCAATGTTTTAGGAAAAACAACATTTATGAGTTATGCTTTAAAACAAATGAATTTTCTAATGATTTTTGCTTAGTTGCTTCTAACAATGATTCTTGGCTTTGGCATAAGAGATTTGGCCATGTAAATATTGCTAAATTGTCTAAATACAATCTAGTTAAAGGACCGCCAAGACTATCTTTTAAGAAAGATAAGTTTTGTGATGCAGTTCAACTAGGAAAACAAGTTAAATCTACTTTTAAGACAAAAGAAATGATTTCTACTAGTAGGCCTCTCAAATTAATCCATATGGATTTATTTGGTCCTACTAGAGTCGCTTCTTTAAATAAAAATAGATATGTATTTGTTTTAGTAGACGATTTTTACATGGATTTTCTTTTTAAAACATAAATATGATGCCTTTGAAGAATTTGCAAATTTCTGCAAACAAATTCAAAATAAAAAATCTCTAGCCATAGTCACTATTAGAAGTGATCATAGTGGAGAATTTGAGAATGAAACGTTTTCAGAATATTGCAACAAGAATGGTATAACACATTCATTTGCATTTCCTAGAGCTTCACCACAAAATGTGGTGGTCGAAAGAAAGAATAGAACATTACAAGAGTGTGCACGTACCATGCTTGTTGAAAGGAATTTGCCTAAGCACTTCTGGGCTGAAGCTGTTGCTACAACATGTTATGTTTTAAATAGAATTTTGATAAGACCTAAGCTTATGAAAACAAGTTATGAACTATTTTTTGATAAAAATCCTAAGGTATCTTATTTTAAAGTATTTGGATGCAAGTGTTTCATTTTAAACACTAAATATAATTTATATAAGTTTGATCTTAGATCTAATGAAGGTATCTTCATTGGATACTCAAATAGGAGTAACGCATATAGGATCTTCAATAAGTCAACTTTGACTATTGAAGAATCCATGCATATTTCATTTGATGAATCTCTGACTTCATCTACTATTATTGAAGATGATGAAACTGATTCATCACCTTTAAATAACGTAATTAAATCACTAGAGCAAACTACCCAGCGGATAAGTTGACCGATAAGAAAATCAAGTGGACTGATGTGAATCAGTCGGCTGATGGACTAGTCAAGTCGACTGATCCTATTGTGATGACTCAAACTTTACCAAAATCTTTTGTTGAAGTTAGAGATCATCCTCATGACTTAATAATTGGTGACATCTCACGTGGTATTCAAACAAGATCTCATGTTAACATGATTTCTCATACGGCTTTCTTGTCGGATTTTGAACCAAAGAATATACAAGAAGCTTGTGAGAATAAATTTTGGATGAATGCCATGCAAGATGAACTTAACCAATTTATAAGAAATGATGTATGGGATCTAGTTCCACGACCTCTTGATCATACTATAATTGGTACCAAATGAGTATTTAAGAATAAGTTAGATGAATCAGGACAAGTCATCAGGAACAATGCTAGATTAGTTGCTCAAGGATATAATCCAGAAGAAGGAATCGATTTTGATGAAACATATGCTCCTGTTGCTAAACTAGAATCAATTAGGATCTTATTATCTTTTGCGTGTTTTATGAATTTTACACTTCTCCAAATGGATGTTAAAAGTGCTTTCTTGAATGGATTTATTAAGGAAGATGTTTATGTTAAGCAACCACCTGGTTTCGGACATGAACAATTTTCAAACCACGTTTTTAAATTGAAAAAGTATTTATATGGTCTTAAACAAGCACCTCATTCTTGGTATGATCAGTTAATAACTTTGCTCTTAGAAACTGGTTTTGAGATAGGTAAAGTAGATACTACCTTGTTTATTAGGAAAAAAGAGACAGATATTCTAATCATACAAATATATGTAGATGACATAATTTTTGGATCTACTAATAGTAATCTCTTCAAGAGTTTGCTAATACCATGAAAAATGGGTTTGAAATGAGTCACATGGGTGAACTCAATTATTTCCTTGGACTACAAATAAAGCAGTCACAAAATGGCATATTTATTAATCAAGAAAAATATGTTAAGGAATTACTCAAATGGTTTGGCATGGATAGCACTAGTAGTAAGACCACACCTATGGCTACTACTACTACACTTGACAAAGATAATTTAGGTAAGAGTGTCGATCAAAAACTCTATTGAGGTATGATTGGCTCACTCTTATATATAACTGCTAGTAGACCAGATATTATGTTTTGTGTATGTTTGTGTGCTAGATATAAGTCGAATCCCAAAGAATCTCACTTAAAAGCTGTGAAATGTATTTTAAGATACATTAACGGCACGTCTGAATATGGTTTGTTTTATCCAAACACCGATAATTTTTAACTTTTGTCGTATAGCGACGCTAATTTTGCTGGTAGTAAAACTGATCATAAAAGTACTAGTGGAACTTGTCATTTTTTGGGAACATTCACTAGTATCTTGGTGCAGTAAAAAGCAAAATTCGGTATCCCTATCTACTACAGAAGTTGAATATATTGCTGCAAGTTTGGCTTGTGCCCAAATTTTGTGGATGAAGCAAACTTTATTAGATTATGGTATTTCGTGTGATAATACCAGTGCTATTAATCTATCTAAAAATCCGATTTAACACTCACGTACAAAATATATTGATATTCGACATCATTTTCTACGTGATCATGTTTTAAAGGGAGATATAACTTTGGATTTTATTTCTACTGATAAACAAGTAGCAGATATATTTACCAAACCACTTAAGGAAGACACTTTTATCAACTTTAGAATAGACCTAGGAATTTGTTGTTTTCATGACATTTCTTGAAAATTTATTTTGTTTAAGTCGACTTAAACGTCTTTTTCAGTCGACTTATAAAGTATTTTCGTTGTCCATATTTTGGCTGAATTTTGTGTTCCGGACAGCCGACTGTATTAGTAACCAGTCGACTGACAGAAGTTTTACTTGATGTTTCGTTGGGTTTAATTTTCTCTCGACTAAGTCGACAGATATCTAAACCAGTCGTCTATAGCGACATTAGTTTGGTTTTTCTGATTCTGAATCGTCACTTAACTGAGGCATCTATCTTTCTTACTTTCACCCATTGATGGATCTTAACCGTCCATTCCCAACTAGTCTTCATCTCTGTAACAACCCGGATTTTCATATGAATATATGTATGATTTATTAAGCATTAAAATGCTATAGTTATTTATTTATTTTTTCTTTTTGAAGCTTTTAGTATGGAATTAACTCCTAAGCTTCAACTAGACTCGATTGAACCCAAGTTAACCCTAGTTTAACTCAACACATATATGGTACCATGGCATGTAACAAAAAAAAAGTTGTGCACATGCACAAGGGGTGGCCGGCCATGATTTAGGAGGGAAAAGAAAGAGGGAAAGAGATTAGGGTTGGGGTTTTGAACATTGAAACTTGACTCAGGATGAGTCTTTCACCATCTCTACACTCCACCTCCCACTCTCACCAATCCAAGAGGAGATGCTCCTCTTTCCCATACCCCAAAATCTGGCCGACACCCCCCCTTGCTCTCTTTTGTGTTTTTTTTAAAAACCCCTCCCACTTCTTCTTCTCATTCCTCATCTTCTACAACATCCACACTTAAGAGAAAGAGAAAAAGAAAGAGCGAAAGAGAGACTTGCTACTAATTTGGAAGGAGAGAAGCCAAGGAGAAGAAGAGAAGACAAGGAGGAGGAACCAAGGAGCAAGAAGGCAAATCAAGGAGCTAGGAGCTTGTAGGATCTCTCTTTTCGATCAAACTCATCAAGGTGGGTGATTCTAATCTCTTGTTTGTCTTGATTGTTAAATGGTGGTTGTAGTGACTAAAAAATGACATGCATGCTCTTGTATGAACTTAAATGACTCATTTTTGTGCTAAGAAACCCAAAACAGAAAATCCTATTAAAGAGCTGATTTTTTGTTGTCAGTCTGTAGCTTATATCTCGAACACCACTGTTTGGATTAACTTGAAATTTTTACATGACATTCATTTATGTGTTGTACACCTTCAGTAATGTTTCTAGATTTTTATAATTTTTTATGCTATTAAAATAAAATTCCAATCTGCATGCTGGTCAGAATAGAAAGAAACAGTTTTTGTTGTTACTATTGTGAGAAGAATGAATTGTATCTTGATGCATGCTTATGGGAATGATCTAAAATTTTATTATGTCATTGTTAATTGTATCTAAGACCTATGTTTCAAATTTCATGATATTTGGACCATTGTAGCTATGCTAATAAAATCATGCAAACTTAGCTAGTTATTTTAGTAAACAGAACTGTTGCTGTTATTGCTCTGTCTTTGGTGTTATTCAAAGAGGCATAATTGAAAATCTCCTTGGTAGAATCACTCGATTTTTGGAAGTGTTTTCACGTCATGTGTCAGGAGCTAGAATCTAAAATTTCATAATGTTCTAACACTGTTTACTATTTTAATCTGATTTTACCCCATGACCGTGTTATTATGATGTGTTGTTCTGAGAATCTGTACACTTGTTAAAGATGGGACCATAAGAGCTTGTAAACGACCTTATATGAGGAAACTTGAAACTAAGAAGTTTTAGTAGACACTTAGAACTTTCTGTAATGACTGAGAAATCATGGTTTGGATAAGTGTGCAATTTTATATGATTTTTACAAGTGACGTTAGAAACCCAGTAAATCGTAGAGCTTACTGTTTTGCACCATGTTCATTGAAATAAATTTAAACTTATATCTTGTTGGCTTAAGAGTTGCTGTTTGAAGTCAAGACTCATGTTATAGATGTGTACTTGGGTTAGGACTTAAATTACCTAAAGTTCCTTGCTTAGAGTAGCTCATAGTTGCTCGTAGACCCCAAAATAGACAACGTTGTTCATTGTTTTGAAGTGAAAATTGTATTGGATGTTGGGGTAGTGTGGTTGACCATTTTGGGATGAAATCCATGCCCAAAGTGTGCTATTACTTGCTGTCTACCTTGAGTAGAAGTATGGGAGCGCCCGATCGCGATTTCTCAAAGAATTGGGATTGGGAATGACTCCGTTGTGGCATAAATGCCAAATGTGCGCTTGTTGTTTGGAATTTGGAATTGTCAAATTTAGGGCGCTTAGAACCCCTATTGGGGTATTCATGGGTTAGGACTTAATCCTAGTGTGGTGTACCATGTTGGGGTACGTTGGATTGAGTATTGAGACTCTAGGACTAAGTCTTGTGGCAAACCTAGATGGGTTGAATAGGACCCGTGTCGCATCGAACGCGTTGGAAGAGATGACTCGTGCGCCAACGTACTTGCCGTGCATGGATGGATTCCATGGTTTATGTTTGGAGCTACCACTTTTCGAGGACCGTGGAGCATTAAGTTTAGCAGAAGCTACTTGTTGATCGGCCCGAGGTTGCGATCGAACTCCAAGCGTAGATGACGGTTGCGGCGATCGACGGGATCGATTCGTTGCTGGTTCGTGCCAAGTGTAGGTTGAGGCGGGCCAACCCTTGGGCCGAACTTGAGGGCTAGTTGAGTCCTAGTGAAGTATGAGTTAAGATCCACTAATGACAAAATGGTAACTAACTAGAAAGAGTCTACAAGTAGAGCTTAACTAGTTGTTCATAGCAAGCCAAGTTGATTACCAAGTTAGGGATTGGATATGGTAGATAGACCGCCTAACTAAGGGAATGGGTAATATGAGATAGCTCGCCTGGAGGTCCATACTTCTAATAAGAAAATGAAAGAGAATTCGAGTTGGGCTAGAGTGATGGCCTTCAGAAATCGGTTGATAAAAGAAATACTAGTAATCGTGTAGTTACCCTTATAATTAATCTTGGAGTGGGGTAGCATGGATACTTTGGTAAGACTAGATCGAGTCTTAGTTGAGTGTAAGGACAGGCACTAGCGACGGTGTTCGCCTGTCAGGGGGCCGCATGGCGTCATCACGCCTGGCCAAATCCTAGGTTCGTTTAATGCGGACAAGGACCCCGAGTTGCCCTGTAACGGAGTCGAGGAGACTCTGTAGGGGCTCCGCTGTTTCGGCAAAAATGCCTTTATGTTCGTAAACCTTTGGGGAGGTTTGGAGTGTTGACATCATCTCGACTGCAAGTTCTGCTCTAGTATAAGGACGAGTGTAGCGGAGTTGGGCAAACCTTATATCCGTCAGGTCCTTTGTTGACCGATGCGGGCAGGAGGTTTAGAGGAAGTCCCCACAGAGCAAGACTCTACGGGAAATACTCTAAGTCCTCCATCGGGGAGCTCTGGTGTCCATATATCAGCTTTTGATGAGGTCCGTGGAGACGTAGATACAGCAACATATCGGGTAAGCCGATTTAATTACAGCCACGCAGGGTAATCCTGCACAGTCATGCAGGGTAAGCCTGTGATTGGGACCCTGGGCATAGTGGATAAAATATGAGGATTGGACACCACTAATGACAGCAGCGACGGGTAAACCGGACGACTGCAGCCTCACCATCACTGGAATCAGAAACAGGAGAGAGCACAAGAGTAGGATGCATAGTAGGGGATCGAGCCCCATCAAACTGAAGAACGTCGTTAGGTTAGGGGATGTGTAGTATGGGTTGAATATCTCTCAACTAAGCGTGCATTAGCTTTAGGAGCATGTGTGCATAGTGTGCATTAGAATAGGCCATGACATACACTAACACTTGCTTGACACCACCTTTTTCTTTGCATCAAATATTATTTGTGATTGTTGAGGTTTGAATCGCTATATTATGGCGTAGAGAGGATAGCCAAATATAGTATTTCGTTAGTTGTAATCAACTGACGTGCCCACAGTTATCAGTGCAGGATTGCCGACTTGGGATTGCGGGAAAGCTCTAGTAGAGGAAAGCATCCAAGTGAAAGTTTCTGTCCAAATTTTATTATAAATTCTTGTTGTACCAATTAATTTTAATTGTTGTAATCATTGGACTTTGTAATAACAATTTGATGTAATAAAAGTTTTTAATT
This sequence comes from Hemerocallis citrina, assembly GCA_017893485.1. NCBI lineage: Eukaryota > Viridiplantae > Streptophyta > Magnoliopsida > Asparagales > Asphodelaceae > Hemerocallis > Hemerocallis citrina. Next base: position 40,456,665 of record CM030366.1, read on the forward strand.
TCTTGTGATTTTTGTTGTGTTGTGACTCATTTGAAGAAAGATCCTAGAGAGTGTCACAAGTTCATATGTTAGGAATTCGGGGCGCTACAATCTCAGCCGTCTACCTAATGTAAAAACCTTAAATCTCTTACCCCTCTTTCACGTTCACTTTTTCTCTCAAGAAGATTCAAGTCAGCTGCCTATTTCCAGTTCTTGGCGACTGCTCTTGGCTTGAAGATTTTCGTCCAGATCTGAGTTCTTTTAGTGTCTCTTGAAGCAATTTGGGTTCTTTATCTTGTGTTTGGGTAACCCTCTCTCTTGATCTCTCAATCTTTTTCATGTTTTCTAGGTTTTCAACAATGCCTAAACCTAAGAGAGCTAAAGGTTCTAATGTAGAAGAAGGTCAATCTTCTCAGAATTACCTTCAATACTTAAGGAATTCCAATCTTGTTGAGAAATTTTTTCTCATCTGTCAAATTGCAATATTTCCGGGTAGATTTGTGAATTTTCCTGATTTAGATAGGTTCCTCATCGCCCCATTGTTTGAACAATGTGGGTTATTTGAATTAATTTCCCTTGTCAATCAACCCTATTACTATCCATAACTTATCTATTTGTTTTATACAAATATGAAGGTTTCCACCTCCGAGGATGGTAACGAAATATTTTTTACTACTACGGTGAAAAATATTCGAATGAGGTTAACTCCTGAAAATTTGGGAATTATTTTAGGTATCCCTAATGATGGGAGTGAAATAGAGATGGATGAGGATTCTATATTGTCAAAAAATTTCTTGTCTAATCAAGGTCCTCCTATGACCAATAAATCGATTACGCCTCTAGCTAAGCTCGTTGCAAGAATCTTGTCGTATAACATTATCCCTAAAACGGGTAGCTACGACCAATTTTCACATGAGTTGCAACAAGCCATGTATGCAACTTTTGGCAATATTCAAATCAATTGGAGTCGAGTCATTTTCAATCGTCTCCATAAGGCTCATACCTGTTTCCTTCCTTTTGGTGCACTTCTTACTCATTTTTTCAATTTTTATGAAGTTGATCTTGATTCCGAGTCGAGTGTTGTTACTCACTATGAGTCTTTTGATCGTGCGAGTTTAGCTCGTATGAAGATCCTAAACTCTCCTCCTTGGTCTCCTCAAAGGAATGTACCTCCTATTCCTTTAGCCACTTCTGGTCGTCGGTCTTCTACTTCTAGTTCTTCTCGTCCTAGAGCTGTCTTTGCTGATCCCGAGAGTCTTTATACTTCGGTTAATTATCTCATTGATCGTACCGATATTATCCTAGGTAGACAGGATAATCTTGAGGCTAGCCTTGCTAACCTTACTCACATGTTCACTCAACAACTTTCACAACCTCCTCCTGCCTCCAAAGGTGAGACGACGAAGAAGAAGAATAAACTTGATTTATTTTTTTATTTTCAACAATGTTTTATGTTCGTTATTTTTCTATCTTCTATTTGTAATCTGCAACAATGTACTTGATTTCTTATATATAAATGTGTTATGGTTATGCAATGTTGATTTTGTTCTTTATGATGTATCCTTCTTCCTTATTTTTTTGTTGATGACAAAGGGGGAGAAAAATATGGTTTTGTTGGTTTTTTGTGCATGTTTTATATATATTGCTATTGATATGGCTAAAAATGGGGTTAAATCGGAACCGTTCAAAATGGGCACGAATCTTAAGGTCTCAGGGACGAGATGGTAATTTCACCTACAAACGGGTCCGAATTGGGCGCAGGGTCTCTCATCTTGAACCCGCTAGCCCATAAACGGATCTGTTAGGCAAAGAACGGGTCTCAACCCGTTCGGGACCAGATCAACAGGATATGAGCAGATCCTGGCCTGTCCCTATCTTAAGGGGACGGTTACAACTAACCCCAACCAGCCACACTGGGAAGTAGGGAGTGACCCTTATCCTAAAAAGGATCTCCATGGCGACTATAAAAACCCCCCGACCTTCTACTGAAAAAGGTGATCACTCTTTACATACTTGAGCTCTTTGTCTTCACTTTTTCTGTGTATTGACTTGAGCATCGGAGGGTTCGTTGCCGGGATCCATCCCGGTGTCTTGAACGTTTGTGCAGGTTTCAAGGGAGCACCAAGGAGTCAACAAATCAGCAAGGAAGAAGAAGGGGTCAACCTGTGTGATTTCCTCACGAACCTACAAATCTCATCTATTGCCCCCACACCAAAATCCAGCGGCAACAGATTGGCGCCATCTGTGGGAAACCACTCGACAAGCAATCTCGTCTTCCTCCTTCAACCCACTTGACCCCCAGCCATGCCTCCCAAGAAGAGACCCACAAACTCTAACCGAAGGACGGCCTCTTCTCATCCTCCTCCTCCTCCACAGGGGGATCTCCCCTATCCCAACCAACCAACCCAGCAGATCGATCCTCCGGCTCAGCAGTCCATCAAGCAGCCCTTGGGACCCCAGGCTGCAGTGGGGGAATCCTCTCGACGGAGCCGCCACAAGCAACCTATCCATCAGGTTCGAGTCTCCATCCACAATGCCGACACTGATTCCATGGCTTCATATACTCCGCCCACTCCGAAGGATCTGCGGAATGTGATCAACAATCGGTAGACCGAGCATGGGCCTGATCTCTGTACCCATGTGGAGGAGAGGCGGGCCCAAAAGTCGAACCCTCACCACGAGCAGGACAGGGACCGTTCACCATGCCAATCCAACCGAGGGGGGTCTAACTCTCCCCGTAGACAAAGAGAGTCGCCCCAACATCGCCCAAGACGGAGCCGCTCCCCGGTAGGTCACCATGCACCTCGGGACCATCATGAGCAGGAGGCCACCGTCACAAGGACAGGATTCAAGCAATTCTAGAAGGCGATCCTCCGGGCTCTCAACGTTGCCCCCAACAATGACTGTAGAGCTCTCAGTCCTCCGCCAGCTCCTCATCATCCTCACCACTCCCGAAGTCCTAGGCAGGCTACGAGCCATCGCCACCCTTCTCCCGAGCACTGCCGTCGTTCCTAAAGTCCTAGGCAGGTTGCAAGCCATTGCCGTCCTTCTCCCGATCACCGCCGCCGCTACCGAAGTCCTAGGCAGGCAGCGAGCCATCGCCGTCCTTCTCCCGATCACCACCGCCGTGCCTGAAGTCTGCATCCTACCCCAAGTCACCCCCGTCTCTCAGTCAGTCCACCTCCTACTCTGAGCCATAACCGGTGCAGCCCCAGCCCTCCTCGACATGAGAACGAGTCTCGTGGCTCGTCCAGACAAGACCGAAGGGAGGACTCAGTCTACCGCCGTCTCCACGAGATGGAGAGGCGCCTTGGCCAGCTCGACCGAGACGAGGGGCGACATGCAAGGGACCTTCGTCCGAGTAGGCCCCCATTCTCCCGTACCATCATGGATGCTCCAGTTCCCGAAAACTTCAGGCCTCCACATTTCGAGACCTATACAGGGGAGTCGGACCCCGCAGATCACATTGAGAGTTTCAAAACTCTCATGATGATCCACCATGCATCCGACTCCCTCCTTTGCAAGACCTTCCCGACCACGCTAAAGGGGCCGGCTCGGGAATGGTACTCTCGGCTTGCGCCGACATTTATCTTCTCCGTCAACCAGTTCGAGGGTCTTTTCTTACGCATTTCGTGAGCAGTCGGCGTGCCGAGAAGACGAGCGACACCCTATTGTTCCTCAGCCAAAAGAAGGGCGAATGACTAAGGGATTATGTCAAATGCTTCACTGCCGAGGCAAGGTCCATTGCTTCTTTGGAACCCTCGGTCGCCACCATCGCCTTCTAGTCCAACGTCCTCAATGCTGACCTCACGGCGTCCCTCGCCAAGAAGCCCCCTCGGGACTTCTCAGAGCTCCTACTCCGGAGCGAGAAGTACATCCGAGCAGAAGAAGTCGTCTGCCGCCCCACCTTCGAGGCCTCATCTTCCGTGAACAAGCAGAAGGGTGCAGAAGAAGAAGGAGCTAAGAAGCTCCCAAAAGACAATAGGGGTCAGCGGCGTCCTCCTCCTCGGTTTGAGAAATTCACTCCGCTTAATGCGAGTGTATCTGCCATCCTTATGGAGATAGGGAACGATGGCCTCCTACCGTCTCCCCCAAGGATGAATACTCCGACAAAGAAGAGGGACCGGAGTAAGTGGTGCCGTTTCCATCGGGACCATGGGCACGACACAGATGAATGTCGGGCCTTGAAGGATGAAATCGAGGCCCTCATTCAGAGAGGGCAACTCAACCGGTTCGTAAAAAGGGACCGAGCCGATCTGCCCCCACCACCTCGAGGGGGCTAACAGGCGAAATGAGCAACGCACAGAGACTCCGGAGGCCGAGGTAGAGGGCATCTTGCACCTGATACACGGGGCCCAATGGGGGGAGATTCCAACTCCTCCCGAAAAGCCTTCGTAAGGGAGGTTAACTCCGTGCAGAGCCATCCTCCCCCAAAGGACCTCGGAGTCCCGGTGACGTTATCCGATAGGGACCTGGAGGGCATCCGCACGGCCCACTGCGATGCCCTCTTCATCAATCTTCGCATGGCGAATTTCGAAGTTCGTCGCGTCTTGGTAGATAACGGCAACTCCGTCAACATCCTTTTCTTGGAGGCCTTCAAAGGTCTCCCACTGTCCAGGGACCGGCTCAAACCCACGGGCTACACTCTCCATGGGTTCACCGGGGTCCCGGTTACGGTCGAGGGAATTATAACCCTCGACGTAATAGATGGAAAGGCCCCAACAACTCGCACGGAACAAATGGACTTTATGATGGTCAACATCAAGGCCGCCTATAATGTTATCCTGGGTAGACCAGGTTTGGCCATGCTTCAAGCCATCCCTTCAGCCTACTACATGAAGATGAAGTTCCCCACCCCCTCAGGAGTGGGAGAAGTAAGGGGAAGCCAAGAAGTGGCTCGGAAGTGCTATATGACCTCGATGGGGAGTCCGGTTCTCTCTTTGGAAGCGCTCGAACTTCCTAAGGAAGGCGGTCAAACTATCTCCGAGCCCGTAGACGAATTGGAGGAAGTGGCCTTCTCCGAAGAAGACACCACTAAGGCGTTCCGCATCAGCAAGGCTCTCTCCCCCTCCACCAAGCAAGACATCTCCCGGTGCATACGGGAGAATCGCGACCTCTTCGCATGGATTGCAGCAGACATGCCCGGGATCTCAGAGGAGCTATCAATGCACCGTCTGAGCGTCACCCCTGGGGTCAAGCCTGTCCAACAGAAGAGGCAGAAATTTTCCCCCGAGAGGCAACAGGCGATCAAGGAGGAGGTTGAGAAACTCCTCAACGCCCACTTTATTCAAGAGGTGAACTACCCTGAGTGGCTCTCCAACGTGGTAATGGTCAAGAAGGCCAATGGGAGTTGGATAATATGCATCGACTTCACCGATCTCAACAAGGCATGCCCGAAGGACCCCTTTCCTCTTCCCATCATCGACACCCTAATCGATGCGACTTCCGAGCACGAACTCCTTAGTTTTATGGATGCCTTCTCGGGGTACAACCAAATCAGGATGTTCCCTCCCGACATCCCGAAGACCTCGTTCGTGACGGACCAAGGCCTCTATTGCTACCGTGTTATGCCCTTCGGTTTGAAAAATGCGGGAGCAACCTATCAATGCCTGGTGAACAAGATCTTCCGAGACTAGATTGGCTGAAACATGGAGGTTTACGTCAACGACATGTTGGTCAAAAGTACCCGAGGGCAGGAGCACACCCTCGGCCTTCAAGAAGCTTTTGGGGTGCTCGGGAGGCACAATATGAGGCTAAATCCGAACAAGTGTGCGTTCGGTGTCTCACCGGGCAAATTTTTGGGGTTTATGGTCAGCCAGAGGGGCATAGAGGCCAACCCCAAAAAAATCCAAGCCCTTCTCAAAATGGCTCCTCCCCCCACCGTCAAAGAAGTGCAGAGGCTCACGGGTCGCCTCGCCGCGATCAGGCGATTCCTCTCCAAGTCCGGGGAAAAGTGCCTCCCCTTCTTCAAAGCCCTCAGGGGGCTAAAGGCTTCGAGTGGGGGCCGCGGCAACAGGAGTCCTTTGACAAGATCAAAGAGTATCTGGCTAACCCCCCGCTCATGAGTAAGCCAACACCCGGGAAAGTCCTCTACCTCTATCCCGTAGCTTCGGAGCAGACGCTCAGCACGGTCCTTGTGAGGGAAGAGGAAAAGATGCAGAAGCACATCTATTACGTGAGTAAGGTACTTCACGATGCCAAACTCCGTTATCCGAAGCTGGAGAAGATGGCTCTCGCCCTGGTTATGGCAGCCTGAAAGCTCCGCCCCTACTTCCAGTCCCATTCGGTGGTCGTCCTTACCGACCAACCGCTGAAACAAGTTCTCCACAAGCCTGAAACTTTCGGGTGGCTCGTGAAATGGTCCATCGAGCTGAGTCAGCACGACATCAGCTACCAGCCTAGGACGGTGATAAAGGCCCAAGCTCTGGCCGAGTTCATCTTGGAGAACACCATCCCCGACTCATGCAAGTCGCCTGCCGATCCCCCCGTCTGGACCATTTATGTGGATGGGTCTTCCTGTGCCGATGGAAGCAGGGCCGACGTTATCCTAACCGGTCTCTACGCCTTCGTCCTCCAGTACTCCCTCTGCCTAAACTTCCTGGTGTCAAACAATAAGGCAGAATATGAAGCCCTCATAGCGGGGCTCTACTTGGCTCACAGGGCAGGGGCTGAGCAAGTAAGGGTCTTCAGCAACTCTCAGTTAGTGGTCAATCAAGTGTCCGGGAGTATGAGGCGAGAGACGACCGCATGGCTAGGTACTTGGCAAAGGTGAGGGAGCTTCTAGCTCTATTTAAAGATGTTCAACTCCAGCAGGTTCCCCGAGAGGAAAACGCGCAAGCGGATGCCCTATCTAAGCTCGCCTCTTCGTCTCTCCAAGGTCTAGAACAGACCGTCTTGATATAGGTCCTTCTCAAACCAAGCATCGACGAAAACGGCTCGGAGCCAATGGAGGCCTACCCCCTAACACTTGGGGAAAATTGGATGAAGCCCCACCTCGAGTACCTCCGAGATGGAGTCCTTCCCGAAGATCCAAAAGAGGCAAGGAGGATCAGAACACGAGTAGAGCGGTATACACTCCAGGACGGGGTCATGTACAAACGCTCCTACACCCAGGTCGATGGTCGGCCCTATCTGAGATGCCTCTCCCCAGAGGAAGTGCTTTATGCCCTAAGGAAGGCCCATGATGGTCAATGTGGTGTGCACTTGGGAGCGAGATCTCTTGCCCGGAATCTCTTGAACTATAGGTACTTCTGGACCACGCTATTAAGTGATTCTGAGGAGTACGTCCGCAAGTGCAACTCCTGCCAGAAGTTTGCCCCAATCTGTCACCTCCCCCAAGCACAACTTGCCTCCCTGGCAAGTACGATCCCCTTCGCAATGTGGGGGATGGATTTGCTCAGACCTCTCCCCCCAGCACCAGGCTAGCTGAAGTTCTTGGTGGTAGTAATAGACTACTTCTCCAAATGGATAGAAGCTGAACCTCTCTCCACAATCACCGAGTATAAGGTGCAGAAGTTCTTTTGGAAAAGCATCATCTGTCGGTTCGGGGTACCTCGCGTTCTTATAATCGACAACGGGATCCAGTTCACGGGAGCACCCTTTCACAACTTTTGTACCAACCTCGGGATTCAGCAGTGGTTCTCTTCAGTAGCGCACCCCCTGTCCAATGGCCAAGCAGAAAATGCGAACTAAAAAATCCTATCAGGCTTGAAAAATAGGCTGGATAAGTCCACTAAGGGGCTTTGGGTAGAACAACTCTCCAATGTGCTTTGGAGCTATCGCACCACCAAAAGAACCCCAACAGGAGAGTCCCCTTTCAACCTCACATACGGATCCGAAGCTCTTATCCCTTTGGAAGTGGGTCTACCTTCACCTCGACTCATAACTTACAACGAGGTGCAGAATGCGAACCAGCTATGTAACTGCTTAGACCTCATTGACGAGATCCGCGAGAGAGCCGCAATCTTCCAAGAGACCTACTGTCGTAGGATCACTCAAGCCTACAACAAGAGGGTACGACCCACCAACCTAAAGGAGGGGGACTTAGTGCTGCGAAAGTTGTCGATATCCGATCCAAGCAAGAGAGGCAAACTGGCACCCAACTGGGAAGGACCGTATAAGGTCTCTAGAGTTATACGCCCGGGCGCGTATCAACTCGAAAATCTGGGGGGTAGGAAAGTGCCAAGGACATGGAATGCCGAGTACCTGATAAAGTACCAAGAGGGTGTCTGAACACCGCTCCAAGCAACTTCCCCAGGATCGCTCTAGAAGACTTGTCTCAAAAACCTTGCTCGTATCTTCTTTCTAACCAAAGTGTAAAGGCGGCCTGCAACTTAGAAGCGGACGCCCAGTTTTTTTCGATAAAGAGAAATCTCTCCTCACAACTTCCCTATCTCTCGAGTAACCTAACTCTACATAGCAAATTTTCTATTTTTGGGGTAGTCTAACTCTACTTACAAAAAAGAATTTTACGACGAGTTCGGAGTCCAACACTTGGCTCGATTCCGCTTCAACTACTTGATCATAAGCGAGTAAGAAGTGGATTGCCATTCAGAATTTCTCCCACAACCGCTGACTCTCTCTTTAAACGACGATTTCGGAGTCCAACACTTGGCTCGATTCCGCTTCAACTACTCGCTCATAAGCAAGTAAGAAGTGGTTTGCCATTCGGAATTGCTCCCACAACCGTTGACTCTCTCTTTAAATGACGAGTTCGGAGTCCAATACTTGGCTCGATTCCGCTTCACCTACTCGCTCATAAGCGAGTAAGAAGTGGTTCGCCATTGGGAATTGCTCCCACAACCGTTGGCTCTCTCTTTAAATGACGAGTTCGGAGTCCAACACTTGGCTCAATTTCACTTCAACTACTCGCTCATAAGCGAGTAAGAAGTGGTTCACCATTCGGAATTGCTCCCACAACCGTTGACTCTCTCTTTAAACGACGAGTTCGGATTCCAACACTTGGCTCAATTCCGCTTCAACTACTTGCTCATAAGCGAGTAAGAAGTGGTTCGCCATTCGAAATTGCTCCCACAACCGTTGGCTCTCTCTTTAAACGACGAGTTCGGAGTGCAACACTTGGCTTGATTTCGCTTCAACTACTCGCTCGTAAGCGAGTAAGAAGTGGTTCGCCATTCGGAATTGCTTCTACAACAGTTGACAACCAACTGTTGAAATACTATTTCATTCGAATTTAGGATTACAAGTTCAATTACACGGCCAACTGCTCATGTTTACATCAAAATACAAAGCTAGTACAAAAAGTTGGCAACATCGCAAAGGAGACGCACTAACGCTTCCTAGGAAGTGGGATACTCCTATTAAGCAAAAAACGAGGTCGATGAACACCTTGCCGCTACGAACTTACACCTGCGGAGGTATCTAAGCCCGCGAGCTGAGTTGTATCATCGAGAGTTGCACCGACTGAGGCCCCGCTCGACGAGCCGGCCACTCCGCTCTGTGCATCCCCAGGGCACCCCAAGGTGGGAGGCGAACGTAACGCCAACTCGTGAAATGACCGTCCCTATGAGTACTCTCTTCGGGGGCAAGAAGTGGTCCTAACGTTGCTTCCCTTTGACAGACGCCGCAGCCGGTGAATCTCTGCCTCAAACTCAATGATTCGCTCCTTCAGCGAGTCGTCTGTTACCTTAACATGTAGCCGAGGCATTCTGCTCGTATTGCCTGCACGAGAAGCTTCAGAGATACTCTGCCGAAGCTGCACCATCTCCAAACTCTTTTCAAGCACCACGTTCTTCAGACCGTCTCTCTCGGCTCTAGTCTCGAACAAAGACTGTCGAAGAGACTTTAGCTTCTTGCCTAGCTTGCTGGACTTCGAGGGACTCCCCTCCTTAGCTTTCCGAGTTCGCACCCTCAGTTGCTTCAGTTCGGAGATGCGACGCGTCAGCATCAGCTTGTGATGACCTAGTTCTGCCCTGCTCTTGAGAAGCCTCTCTCGACTTCGAGAGAGGGCCAACCTAGACGCTCCTAGGTCAGACCGAAAACGAGACACCTCCGCCGCTTCCTTTGTCGGTGCTGCCTCGAATATTTGATATGGCTCGGTGACCTGAAAAGGCAAGGACACGACAGCACTAAGCTCGAGAAATCCCCAACACTTAGCCGTTTTTTGCCAAAAGACAATCAAAGAATTCAACCAAGGAAATCTCCAACACTTGTTCAAAATAGAAAACTTCATTTATTTAAAAGTTGATCACTACAAAAGAGCGGTGTCCAGTCTGCTATAAAGCAATACAAGAAGACTGACGACAAAATAAGATAGCTAAAGTCAGAGGGCCACCTTGAGTGGTAGCTCGGTGAGGGGCTCCTCGGTGGGCGCCTCCCTAACCTCCACTATCGCTGTCTGGGGGTCGGTCATGACCTCGTCACCCCCTTCCTCCTCCTCCTCGCCCTCCTCGCCCTCCTCGCCTCCCACTGGGTCGGCTTCAACAGCCTCGCCACCGGTCGGGCCCCACAGACTGTATCCCGACCTGTTGAAGCCGGGGACGCGAGCCTCGACATGCTCAAGGACTGTGGCGTAGGACTGCTCCATGTTCGCCGCCATGTGTTTCTTTGCCTCGGCCTCTATCGCCGCCCTCACCGCTGCCACCGCCTTATCCTTCTCCCTCGCCATGTCTTCTAAGGTTTTCTTCGCCTTTTCCCTCTCCTTGTCCGCCCAAGCCGCCTCCGAAGCCGCCTTCTCGTTTGCCTGAGCCAGGGCCATTTCCAAATAGGCGACCTGAGCTGCCAGGGACTCTGAGCGGTGCTGCTCTGCCTCATACAGCTTTTCGACCCTCGCCCTTTCAGCTCAGTTCCTGTCGCACGACAGCTTCAGCTCCTTCTCTTGCTCGGAGTATTGCTCAAGGAGGTGGCTGAAATGACACGTGATCTAAACAAAAGAGAAAGAGAAACAATGAGAAGCCAAGCAAAAGACTTAGAAATTTTTTGAAATTATCAACTAATCGATTTGGAAACTCACCAACATCGTCGCCCGAGCTATTTCAAAAGCGTCGTCGCCCGTGGTCCCCGCCTTTAGGGCTGCTCAGTCCTTCAGAGTCGGCAAAATTTTCACGGCCTGCATGCACATGGCCGAGTCCCCCAAGAAGAGCTTCTTGTGCCCCTCGATCAGGATTGCCTCGGCCTTCTCGGTGAGGGGAAGAACCTCAAGCGCTAGCACCGCGGAGATAGAGAAGTCTTCGGCTAAAGGCTTGGATGGGGTCGCTTGAGGAAGAGCAGCAGCCGGGGCGGACCTCTAAGGGGACGCCAGATCCACAGTCTCGACCGCGGCGGAAGACATTTTGGCAGGTTGGCCCGACGCTGGTCCCGCGGTCGTCATCTTCCTCTTCTTAGCGTCGGTGCCCTTGGCGCCGCTCATGTTTCGCTCCGCCATCATTGCCTTGAAGTCCATGTTCGGAGCCTCTTCCAAAGTGAAAAAACAAAGTTAAGACGAGGAAGACGCAGTATAAAGAGAAGTTCAAAAAAGAAAATAATAAAAAAAAAAGATGTCCGGAGTGTACTCAGGTTGATCGGACTGAGTCCCAACACGTGAAGGACTTCCTCGGTCATGTCTTTCCAGCTCAGCGTCAGAAGGTTAATCAGCTTCCACGCATCTTCTGCCTCGGCCGGAGTCAACACCGGCTCGACCTTAGCCCACTTCGGCACATCCTCTTTCCACCTGGTCGGGAAGTCCCACCCCGTGGGGCTTCGGATCAAAAAGTACTTCCCCTTCCACGACTTGATAGAATCCGAATTCTTTATCAACTTAACGCCTTTTCGCGGTGATAAGTAGTACCGGTGCTCCATCTTGTTCATCCGGTTAATCCGATACATGCTCCGAAGAAGGACGAGCTGAGGCTCCACCTTCGCCGCCCGACACTGGAGCAAAAAGCCGAGCATGTGTCGCCACATGTTTGGCATGAACTGAATCGGACTCAGCCCATACCATCGCAGTACTTCGGTCACGAAGGGGTGGAGGGGGAGGCGCAGACCTGTATTCAGTGCATCGTAGGCAAAGACACATGTATCGTCCGAGACTGCCGTACACGCTTGCACTCCCGGTCTGGGGAGGATTAGAGAGCACTCCCGAGGTATCATGAAGCTCCTCCAGATCCGGAGCAGGTCCCTCTCTGTCAGAACCGAGGGGATGTCATCAACTTCAGTAATCTCCTTTGGCTCGTTCTTTGCATACGACTCTGACCTCCCGTATATGGCCTTCGTCAGCAGTTTGCCAGTATACTGCCTGACCCCCCCCCATGACCTGATATCTCTGATGGCAGCCGACCCATCTCTCCTCCCCTCCGAACGGGCTCAACCACTGACTCGACTATTACCGACTGAACCATCACTTTCCCTTTGCTCGGGGCGAGCGGAGCAACCGCTACCTCCTTCCCCTTCTCCTGGCCTGATGGAGCAGCCAGCGCACTCACTGCCGACCCTCCTACTTCTGCCCCCTTTTCTTGGACGAGCGAAGCCTCTAACGTCCGCTCACTCTCGCTCCCCGAGGAAGAGGCCTCACTACCCGAGGACACTCTAGACATCTTAGGAAAAAAAATATATATCTAAGTGAGAATATATATATATATTTACCTTGATGTGACGTTCTCGGTCGAAAAGTTCGTCGGAAATCATTTTGCCACAGCGCGATAGCTAGCACAACCACCCAGGAGCAAAAATCATCGCTAGCGGAGCAACTCGAGAGCGAAACTTTTTCTTGGAGTAAAAAGTGAAAGAATGAGAGAAGTGTTGATCGGGTTAAAACTTATAGTAAAAAGAGCGACTCTTGGGTTTCTAATGGTTTGGGCCTAACTCAGGCCCATTAAAGAATGATAAAATGACAGAATTCGTAAAGGCATAAACGACCTACGGCCGCGCTGTCTCGAAGCACCAAACCGGTTGAGTTGCTGAGCTACCGAGGTGACCATTTCGGAGAAAGACGCCTCCGAGCTACAACGCTGAGCTACCGGGCTGTTATCCCGAGCTACCAGGGCACCGACCTCTGCATTTGGGAAAAAAACACCTCCGAGCTCCTTGGGCCGTTAGATCGTCTAAACTTTTGTGCAACGGCTGATGGACGGCTCAGATTTCACCACGTTCGCAAAATGACAAAATCACGTTTTCTCGTGAACTGTGCCCACAAAACGACAAAAATCATTGCCGAGCTACCGAGCTGCCGAGGCTCCGAGCTACCGAGGTGACCATTAGGAGAATGGCGCCCCCAAGCTACAGCGCCGAGCTACCGAGTTGTTAACCCAAGCTACCGGGGCACCGACCTCCGCATTTGGGGAAAAAATACCTCCGAGCTACTTGGGCCGTTAGATCGTCAAAATTTTCGTGCAACGGCTGATGGATGGCTCCGATTTTGCCACGTGCACAAAACGAAAAAATCACGTTTTCTCGTGATCTATGCCCACAAAACGACAAAAATCAGTACCGAGCTACCGAGCTTCTGAGGCTCCGAGGCATCCATTTCGGAGAAAGATGCCCCCGAGCTACAGCGCTGAGCTACCGAGCAGTTGTCCCGAGCTACCGGGGCACCGACCTCCGCATTTGGTGAAAAAACACCTCCGATCTCATTGGGCCGTTAGATCGTCTAAATTTTCATGCATCGGATGATGGACGGCTCAGATTTCGCCACGTGCACAAAACGATAAAATCACATTTTCTCGTGATCTGTGCCCACAAAATGACAAAAATCATTATCGGGCTGTTATCCCGAGCTACCGAGGCACCGACCTCCGCATTTGGGGAAAAAATACCTCCGAGCTCCTTAGGCCGTTAGATCGTCTAAATTTTCGTGCAACGGCTGATGGACGGCTCAGATTTTGCGACGTGCGTAAAATGACAAAATCACGTTTTCTCGTGATCTGTGCCCACGAAACGACAAAAATCGTTGCCGAGCTACCGAGCTGCCGAGGCTCCGGGCTACTGAGGTGACCATTCGAAGGATGGCGCCCCCAAGCTACAGCGCCGAGCTACCGAGTTGTTATCCCGAGCTACCGGGGCACTGACCTCTGCATTTGGGAGAAAAAACACCTCCGAGCTCCTTGGGCCGTTAGATCGTCTAAATTTTCGTGCAATGGCTGATAGACGGCTCAGATTTCGCCACATGCACAAAACGACAAAATCACATTTTCTCGTGATCTGTGCCCACAAAACGACAAAATCATTGCCGAGCTACCGAGCTGCCGAGGCTCTGAGCTACCGAGGTGACCATTTCGGAGAAAGGCGCCCCCGAGCTATAGCGCCGATCTACCGGGGCACCGACCTCCGTATTGGGGAAAAAACGCCTCCGAGCTACTTGAACCGTCAGATTGCTCAGATAATCACGCCAGCCACTGATGGATGGCCCAAATCTCTCCACGTCATAAATAAGGCGATAAATCCTTTTATTATTTTATTAATTCGGATTATTCATTTAAAATTTGCAAAAAATGATTAAAAATCCACTAAAATTAATTAAAAATTCTGAAAAATAATTATAAATTCGGGAGAATATTTTTGAGCCCCCGGGTAAATAATTATTGGTTAGAATATTTAATTAGTGCTCCCGGAGAGCAAATCATCGCGTTGCAAAATTGAATAAATGGACCGAAAAAATGATATAAAAATTGGAAAAAATTCACCAAAAAATCCAAAGGAACCAGGGAGCAAACTTGGATACGTTACCAGCTCAGGAGAGCACCGTCAACCCTTAGACGAGATTCAAAAACCCTGTTGAAAGCTCCGATAAAACTTTATACGCCATTAAAACAACAAAACTACTCCCACAAGGCTATAACACACAGTCTTTGGGAGTAGGGGCCTCGTGATATGGCTAAAAATTGGGTTAAATCGGAACCGTTCAGAATGGGCACGAATCTTAAGGTCTCAGGGACGAGATGGTAATTTCACCTACAAATGGTCCGAATTGGGCGCAGGGTCTCTCATCTTGAACCCGCTAGCCCATAAAAAGATCTGTTAGGCAAAGAACGGGTCTCAACCCATTCGGGACCTAGATCAACAGGATATGAGCAGATCCTGCCCAGTCGACTGTTCAAGCCGTTTTGACAGTTTTCTGAATTAAAACTTATTTTTCAAATTCAAATCTTTTATATCCATTTTATTACGGTTTATGGAACTGTTTTACAAACGTTCCTTGATTCTTACTCTATAAATAGAGTATAGGAATCACTTGGTAAAGTTTCCAAGCATTCTTTAACTTTCAAGTCTTTTGTTTTCAATAAGAACAAGTGTTTCAAAAGCATACAAACTCTCTAAGATTTTGTTCTCTGAATTTCAGTCTAATATAACATTGATTTCATTTTAGACTAAATTCAGAAGTTGACCTAATAGACACTATACAAAAACACTATCACATACAAGGATACAGGTTGTTGTAAACTTAATTTTTGTTGTTGTTTTCACTATCGGGTTGTGAGAGTGGTCCTCTCGGTTGGAGAGTAGGACTCTTGGTTTTAGAGTCAGTTTCACTCTAGGGTGTAGAGTGGGTTTGCTCTCTCTAGTGGTGAGAGAGGTCTACGGATTTGACATTGTTGTTGTCAAAGGCCGTAGAGTATTCTTGTACTTTTTCAAGAATAGTGGAAAATCTCAAGTGGGTTGCTTGGGGACTGGATGTAGGTCGGGAGGACCCAACCAGGGTACATCGTTGTGTTTGGCTGTGATTGACTCTCTGTGGTTGTATTCTCTCAACTTGCAATTTCAATTTCTCTGAGTTTTATTTCAAAAACTTGTATGGTAAGTCGAATGGTTTTCCGCTATAAGTCGACTGATCAGACTTGTAACTCTTCAGTAAAATACTCTTCTTATCTGATGCAACAGTCGACTGTATATCTATTTCCAGTCAACTTAACAGTACGAAAAGTGCAAGTTTTTAATTAATTTTTATACAATACTATTCACCCCCCTAGTGTTATTTGCCTTGCCTACAGGATCCAACAGTTTCTTTGCTAGAGAGGCCTTCAGCTGGCCGTGGTGAACATTGTGCTGAAAGGCCGCCCTGGCCTCCGTGGTGAACCTATGCAAGAAATCCTGAAGGGACTCCCTTTTCTTTTGTTTGAGGTCCAGGAGGGACGCGCTTATCTTCTCGAACTTCCAACTGGTCAAGAAGTGAGTGAGGAAACTCGCCTCGAGCTGTTCGAATGAGAAAATAGAGTTTGGGGCGAGCTTTGAGAACCATTTTCATGCCGGGCCACGCAGAGTGGTGGGGAATGCTCGACAAAGGAGAGGATCCGAGTGCTGTGAATCATCATGAGGGTTCTAAATCCTTCCATGTGATCAGCTGGACCACTCTCTCCATCATATGTCTCGAATTGGAATGGTCTGAAATTTGTTGGGATTGAGGCATCGAGGATCCGGGCCGAGAATGGAGGGCCGGTAGGCTGGTGCCCCGAGTTGGATTGACCCACACCCTTGCCATCCGGGCAAGGAGATTCTCCATATCCTTGAGGCACTTGAGGACAGTGTCATCCCCTCTTGCTTTTCGGGTTGAGCCATGTGACTCGCTACCCCGATTTTGCTCCTCCTAGAGGGGGACTTCATTTGATGTTCGGTTCTGGGGCCACCTCAGATGGCCTGGAGGACTTCGTTCTTGAACTCCTGGAATTCGGTCCTCATGATGGGGACCTCCTCGAGCTGGCTAGTCTGAGGTCATTGATCCCTCGGGGAGTAGCTGCATCGGTTCTCCCGGTCCTATGGTAGATGAATGCTATGGATCCGAGCCTGATTGGAGTGGTCAGCCCCAGCCCTTGAGCGGTCAATCTTGACCCGAATGTCATTCTCAAGGTATTTGCTGACTGATGACGTTTCGAAGATCGTCGGCTTTCTCGCGCTCGACAGGCCTGGAGGCCGAGCATGACGCGCACCTACCCGGACCCAATGGATCCTCGGGTCGGTGCCTTCGGGAGCCCTGGATGTTCACATGACTATGAGTTGGGTGATAATGGTCGGCATACCGTCCTGCCGTAGCTGCTTTCCTCGGTTTGGGTGCCATGAAAGAAAGGAGCTATAGAAGGAAACCGGATGGTGGTGTTGGATCTGTCTGCTTTCCCACAGACGGCGCCAACCTGATGATGCTTGTTTTAGTGGTAGGAGGAACAGGTGTGAGTTCTTGTGATTTGTAAAATGGAAGAGACAGATCTCAGCAGCAGATCTGGGTCTGAGACGGGAGGTTTTGGGGGGTGGTAGGAGAGGCGGTGCCGCTGGTGGTTGGCCGACGAGAACACCTACAAAATACCTAGAAACACCGGGAGAGATCCCGGAGACAGGTCCTCCGACGATCTAGTCAGTCACTGGAAAAGAGTGGAAAACTAGGGTTCATGTGGAGAAAAAGGCATTACATTTTTAAAAGGTGAAGGAACCTGGTATTTTATAGGCAGAGAGAATGGATACCCTAATCCTAATGGGCCGGATCAGACTCATTTCCCTCTGGGCCTGAAGCTGCAGAAGGCATGTTGGATTTTTTGGCTTGATGATCAGAGATGAGCGGATTTTGATATGATCAGACGGCTCTGATCGCGGTGGATTATCTACCCACATCACACAATTTTATATATGCACATTGGTGATTTTTAGGTTGATTGGATTTTAGGTGGGTTTCAGAAACATCAAAACTCGCCTACACTAATTTGGAGCAGATATTAGAACTTTGTAACCGTTTGTTTTCGTTTTGGGTCAAGTGTCTTGGGCTTGAGCCCTTCCGATGAATACCCCTATCTGGAAGTATGGTCCGGTATGGTAAAGCTGGTGGTGCTTACAGTGAGTGAGTTTACTTCTTTTGGTTGAGTTCAAATATGGTGAAAACAACTCCGATAAAGAGTTAATAATCAAACAACCTAAGGAGCCAAAAAGGAAAAAACAAAAGAAAAAACTCGCAGTCCAGATGAACCAGCTAATCCACGGAGAACACCTCATCGCTGATGAGGAACACTCAAACATGCATGATACACCAAACCGAAAGAACAGTGTCATGCAGAACAATTTAGGAAAGAAGTATGTAGTAGGGGATTCCAGACCCGAGCAATGGCCCATCACATAATTTTTTCCCAAACTATTTACCCAACTGATCCACTTCCCAAACTAATTTGATTGCTGAGCCACTTTTAGATATACCAGCATAGGCCGCAGTTAGGAACCGTAGCTTCTTCAATTTCGAGACCGCAGTGCTCTATTGCGGCCTCTTCACAAACCTTTTTTTCGAGGCCCGTACTCCCAATTGCAGCCTCAGTTCATTTCATATTTGGGTTACTTTGAGACTTGAGCAAAAATTGTTAAGTTAAAATGTGTTAAATTTCGGCCGCAATCCCAACTGCGGCGTATAGACTTTGGCCTTTAAAAAAATAAATATTTATTTTTTTATTTTTTATTTTTTTTAGCAGACTCAAAAAAATAAAAAATCTCAGAATCAACTCATCACTACTACAAATCTTATCCTATTCAACCTCACCAGTGGCGGAGGCAGGATTTTCATCCAGCGGGAGCGAAAGAATAAAAACCACAAATTTATAAAAGACTTTAAATATCCACATCACAGTAATATTACAAAAGCAATTAAACAAACATAGTTACATTACAAAACTCCCCTACGCGACTTCATATTTTGAAACCTTTTCATGATATCATCATTTTTGATTGACTTCAACGTCCTTTTCTCGACATATGCAATCAAACAATCATTAAACCATTCATCTCCCATCTGGTTGCGAAGAGAAGTTTTTATAAGCTTCATAGCTGAAAATGCTCTTTCACAGGTTGTCGTTGCCACCGGTAGGAGTAATGCCAACTTCATAAGTAAATACACCAATGGATAAACAATATGTCTTCTAGTCTGAACCATTTTTTGAGTCAAATCATTAATTCCAGTCAGATTAGAAAACTCGGCAGCACGTGTGACATCTTCAAGGTATGTATCAAGTTGGAAACTCAAAGCCATCAAATCAGTAGGAGAAAAATCAACTAGGTAAAACTTTGCAAATTGCAGTAGCTTTACCTTATCAAAAGCAGAGAATGAATCTCTTGGATCAAGACAAGCAATGCATAACACCAACTGGGTATTTATTTCATCAAAGCGATGATTCAACTCTTGAAGTTGTAAGTCGATCACTGCATAAAATATCTCTACACGGTAATGATGATGGTTTGTCAGTTCCTCAGCTCGACGACGTGATCTCCCAGGTGCTACAAAAGTTTCATCCATGTTTGGAAATGAAATTTCATTTTTCTTGCAAAACTCACAAACTTCTTCTAAGAAAGACTCCCATTCGTTCTCCCGCAATTTCTGTAATTGTCTTTTGGTTATACCAACAAGATTGATTGCATTTAGAATGTCTTCGTCCCTTCTCTGTAATGCTTGAGATAACTCGTTACTGATTCCCAATACGGTTCTCATCAAATGCAAATTAAATGCAAATTCAAAATCAAATAACTTTAATAGCATATTTGCATCTCCATGTAGGTCATCCTCATCAATAACTTCAAGTACCTCAACTATTGAGGGAAACAAGTGAATTACACTCAAAAGAGTATTAAAGTGCGATCCCCAACGTGTGTCTCCTGAGCGCTTTAGTGTAGCTTCTTGATTCAATCCTCGCCCTGTTTCAATTTCACCACTACTTATTCCCGCAATCAATCTCTCAAACTGTTTATCCCGAAGAACATCATATCGTTTTGCTGAACCTCCAACAATATTGCACAGTTTGATAATTAAGTTGAAGAATGTGGCAATAGTCCTATGCTTATGAACAACACCAACAAGTGCTAACTGTAACTGATGAGCAAAACAATGAACATAAAAGGCACACTGATTTTCTCTCATAATCAATGTTTTGAGACCATTATATTCACCCTTCATGTTGCTAGCTCCATCATAACCTTGTCCACGCAATCGTGATATACTCAACCCATGATTAGCAAAAAGAATATCAATTGCCTCCTTTAAACATATCGCAGTTGTAGAAGAAACATGTACCGCTCTAAGAATACGTTCAACGACACAACCTTTTTTATTCACATAACGAAGACATACAACCATTTGTTCTTTTACGGATATGTCTCTAGATTCATCAACTAAAATAGAGAACAGATCACTTCCTAGATCATCCATGATTACATTTGTGATCTCAGTTGCTATTGCTTTCACAATATCCTTCTGAATCATTGAGCTTGTCAACTTATTATTCTCTGGAGCATTGTTCAAAACAACTTTTTTCACTTCTTCATTATCTTCAGCATAAAACTCTAGTATTTCAAGAAAGTTTCCCCGATTATCTGATTCATCAGATTCATCATGTCCGCGAAATGGAAATCCTTGACGCAAAAGTAATTTAATAACTTTAATTGAAGCAAGTAAACGCGTGCGATACTCCATTCGAGCTTTATCTGATTGCTTTACCAGCTGAACATCTATATGTTGTCTTTGATTTATTAAATCAAGACACTTCTTCATGCATGAATTATGAATGCTATTATGACCTCCTACATACTCTTTGAATTTGTGTGGCTCTTTCTTCCAATTTGTAAATCCTTCACCAACAAACTTGTCACCCCCACTTTGAGAACCACTTTCAGGCTTGAATAAATAACAACATAAACAGAATGCAGCATCTTTAGACACACTATACTCCAACCAACTTCTATTAGGGTGTTCTTGAAACCAATTAGGAAGAAACTTTCTTTTCTCATTGCCAAAATTCCTAGAAGGGAAGACATGGGACTTTGGTTGACACGGACCTTTTTGCCAATAATGCCTTCGAATTATCTCTCTATCATTAGCATCAAATGAATAAATATTTTTCCTATTTCCAGGATCAGATGCAAGGTCATCAACGTTCAGCTCTACACGAGGACGAGGAGGACGAACACTTGAATCACCATCCTCCCTTGATATTCTTTTCAAAAATTTATCCATAACTGTTTGAATATTGTTAAAAAATTAAATTAGTATCAAACAAAAATCTAATTTATAAATCCTTAATTTAGTTCCTACACATTAGAGCCTATATTGAAATGTCTATATATTGACTCAATTCATGTGTTGATCAAAGGATATTAATTTATATTAGATGATGTTGATTAGTTGTGAAGATATTGATTAGTTGATCAAAGGATATTAATTTTTCCTATTTCCAGGAGACAGTGTAAGACTACAAACAAAAAGTAGAACTGGATGATGACACACTAAGGATTTGTCTATTGTAATATATAGGCAAACTACACAGCTGATACATTCATATCTAATCCATAGCTCACATATAGTCTTCATCTATTGAGCTAATTCAACCCGTAACAATACAGGCAACAAATTCAGGTATCACTAAGGATTATTCGGCAGGTAGGAGCCATATCAAGAGTTCTTTCAATTGTAAATGCAATTAAAACTAAGATCCCTTCCTAGTAGGGTTTATGTAGGTATAGCCTATAAATATATACCTCAAAGGTTTCTAAAAGTTTTTGAGAGAAAAGGTAATTCTCCCTTGAAAGTCAAGAATGCAGTAGACATTAATGCAATGAAGTTCTATGAGTTGGTGGATGCTAACTGCTAAGTGACTTTGGCAAAGGTGGTCAAATTTTAATCCAAAACTGATTTAATTATAATAGTGTAGAACCAAAGAAGAAGTTGGAAAAGAAAGGAGATCCAAAGGGGGAATTGGAGGGTCATGGAAAAAGAGAAATTAGAGAGAAGGGATGAGAAAGGGAGATTGCGGCAACCTGCAAAGAAGCACTCAAATACTAGGTTCTTCATTATCAAATCAACTATTACAATAGGCGTGGCCTTTTATACAAGAACTAATCTAGGGCCTAAGAAAGCTATAATTTCATACTATATCCAAACTATTACATGAATAAATAACAAATAACTACTATTATCTTTTACTCTAACTAGCCTCCTGGACAAACCCTTGTTATCACCAATTCTCTTCAAGTCTTCCTTCAGAGATTTGTCTTGTTTCTCTAATTCTCTATGGAATCAATTTTCTGACAAGTTGCTTCCTTCGTTGTCCTTCACTAAATCTTACAAAATCTGCACTGACCCTTAATTTAGCGTGTGCCCTGTCTATATTTATCCATGATGAGTTCCTGTTACCTTGTTTTTCTGATTCATCAGTATGACATTATCCATGATAATTTTATTTTTAATCTCTTTCTTTGTGATGTCTTTCATCTCTAGTTCATCTTCTTTGTTTTTTTTTATCATTTTTAGTTCCTCTGCTTTATAAGGTGAAACGAATTTCTAACATACTCCTTAACATTCTTATTGGATCTGTAAATGGATCTTGTAGAATTTGACTCAAATTCTACCCATGGCAATGCGAAGCCATAATTTTGTAGGATGTAAAATTTGTTAGGCTATTTTAAAGATTATATTGAACTTCCTGTTATAGTTAGTAACGGTTTATTCACTGTAATATTTGTAACCTGTTGACCGGCTATTGGGAATTCTCAGTGCCTTCCTTAAGATAGTTGGTTAACGAAGTAATTGATCTGATGATGAAAACAAACTGTTTCTTAGCCACCTTCTTTTTCCCCTCTCTAAAAAAATTTATCAAACTTCTCAAATGGTTATCAACTTCTAGCATTCTTAACTTTCCTGGTTTAACTGTTAACCTTATCGGAGCAATTGGAAGTTCAAAAAGGGATCAGATTACCAGAGTTAAGATAATAGGAAGTATCTTAAATACTTCAAATAATATGCAGTTATCTTACTTTCAAATAATATTGAGGTCGTTGACATCCATGCTACAAGAACCAACAACTCACTTACAAAGAATCAAAGAAACAATTGCAAGATATTTTATTTAGTTGTAAACACACACAGAAGTATAGTGATTACAATTAGGTAGCAGTAGCACACAAACAACAGCTCTCAAATGGAAAAGCTGCAAAATACAGTTCAACCAATTCAGTGCATACTATCACACTCTTCAAACAAAATTTAAAAAAATAATAATAAATTACAAAGCCTAACAGATGAGATGATTTCTTTACCCAAAAAAAATTACTAGATCTGTAGATCATGAAATTCAAAAATTTCAACAGATTCAAAAATTACTAGGTCAAATTAGCAGATCTGAATGAGGAGGTAACAGCAAAATTGAAATTGAGAAGATCTAGGAATTGAGAGAAAGGTCGAACCTTGGAGTGAACTCAGTGAAGGAGGAAGAAGAAGATGGAGAATCGGAAGAGCTTCTTGGTTGAGAACCGTGGAGCCGTGGAGGGCCTGGAGAAGAAAGGAGAGATTGAGAGAGGGTGAGAGTGAGAGCTAGGGTTTCGTTTTCGATTTTGGAGCTGAAAGAACGAAAGAAAGAAAAGAAGAAAGAAGGGCTGCAGCGATCGGGGGAAAAAGGAGCGGGAGCATGGGCTTCGACTTCGAGCCTTGGGCCTAAGAGGGAAGCGAAATGGGCTGCCTGAGGGGGAGCGAATTTTTTCTTCACTGGGCTTTTTTAAGCGCCTGGCGAAATCCAGGGGGAGCAGCCGCTACCCCTAGCCCAAGGCTCCATCCGCCACTGAGCATAGCTATCAGTAGCTCTCACTTCGTTAGAACTGTTGTTCGTAGGATTTACATTTGCTACATCATCATCTTCTTCTCCATCATCATTTTCTACACTTTCATCATCGTCTGTTTCTTCCTCTTCTTCATCATCATCTAATAAGCTGTTGTTAACCACTGCATTTTGAAAGAGCTCAAATACACTGTCATTTGGAACATAGTCAGGAACCGGACTAGGTTGGGGTGGCAACTCAACATCTGTAGAATCAGCGTTTCTTGTATTTATGGAGGTGTTTTCTTGTGAGGACAGTGGATTTGGTTGTGAAGGTTGAGCGGGGTTAGACCTCATCTGCTGTGTAGGTACTACCCTTATGAAGCTTGAACTGGGAACATCATATGGCTGAGCATCCAAATTTTGAATTTGCTGAATATATAACTCTAATGCAGACCAAGCACAATTGGGATCAAATGTCCTAACAATCAATGACTTCAGCGCATTATCAGTAGGTACGGGCACTGTCATAAAATAGTGACCATCTCCTCTACCTGCTACGTATCGAGCTAAAATTTTCACCTTCCATTGATTCTTATCCCAATTAGTAACTTCATAAATTTTCTCAACTACTTCTGCAAATGTTATGGTACGAGGTACCCAAACTATTTCCGAATCCAACACACTGTAACAACTACCAATCTTTGGATCACGAATTATTTCACCACCAAAGTATAACCAAATAGAAATCTCAAGATCCATACCTACGTATATTTATACGAATATGCGAGTTATTATCTAACCACAAACAAAATCTATAAAAAAAGATAGAATTTTAAAGGCCAATATTCATCATACCTTCACAAGCGTCAAGGATAGAGCCGTAGATATTTGGGTAAAAGAGTTGAAGTTGCTATTCTCTTCAAGTTTAGCAAAAATCCAAAATAGGGATCTTTCAAAAGATGGGTTTAGGGTTTTTATAGTGGAGATGCTTAGAGGGTTAGGAAGAAATTGGTAAATATATTTAGATTAAGATGAGATTTTGTGGGTAGGAGGTCGCCCTAGATTTAGGAAGATGGGTTAGAGAAATAGAATAGGTTAAAGTAGAGAGAGAGAAGAAGAAGAAAGGGGATCTGCGCAATTAAAAACGCCAAAGTCCAAGACTCGGTCTTGAAAGACCGAGTCTAGTTAAAATAAGCTCGGTCTTTCAAAGACCGAGTCTTGCTCTTTGGATTTTTCAAAGTGCAAGACTCGGTCTTTGAAAGACCGAGCTTATTTTAACTAGACTTGGTGTTTCAAAGACCGAGTGGGGCGCTTTGGAAAATTAAAAAAAAAGTAGGGCGGTTTGGGAAAAACTTTACAAAAAAGGGTCGTTTTGGGAAAAAATTCAAAATTTTATGGGGTTTTGTAACAAATATCAAGTATTTTTAGGATTGAAGATTATTTCTAAACAGGAAAGATTGTTAGGATGATTTTTTAAACAAAAAAAAAAATCAATATTTCTTCTGTTGTTTTATGTCTACCACGAGAAAATTGAGTTTCTTGTTGATTTCTAGTGTAAACTGTAAGTAGACTAGATTCTCTTCAAAGTTGTGACTAATTGTGGAGCAACCTTTTATTTTTATGGTTTCCTTGGTCAGGAGTACAACAGTGACTTATTGTCCGTAACACACACCTAGAAAAAAAAAACAAAGACCATTGTAGTAAAATAAATTGCCTGTGAAGAGCTCCAGAATGATGGTAAAGGCTCACATAATGGTGATATCCTAATATTTACTTTGGCAAACAGGTTTCTTCTTGAAATTTATAATTAGTTCTTGTAACTCATAAGAGAGATTGACTAGACTCTATATGATTAAATGTAGATTATCTTTAGTTACAGAGCTCTGCATAAAACAATGTAGCATTTTTAACCTTACTGTCATTCATTGAAATAGTCTTTTATCTTCTGTATGACAAAAATGTTGGGATATTTTGGATCTATCTAAACAAATATAGTTGGACCAAATAAAAATTCTGGTCAAAATGGGGGCCTGAAGACGAAAGGCAAAAGAAAAAGATGGAAAGTTGGCTGAGATTTCTTGTGGCAAATTAATCCAAAAACAACTGGAATTCCGCATCCAATATTTTAATATTTAGTGATAAATATTTACGTGTTTGGCTATTGGATTTCGAGTTGCGGGTTTGAATATTTATTGGGCCTTCTTTGGGGTTATCTTTTAGAGTTTACTTAGGGTTATAAATATAGATGTAAATTCTAAGGTTTTGTCAGCCGTCTAGAGAGAGATTATAGAGAGTTCTCTATTTTGTTTTTGAGAGATTTCGTGGAAAAGCTTGTATTTTTATACTTTTGAGTAAGAATTGGTTACCTCTGCATATCATTTTGCTTTTGCATTTTGTAAGATCTTGCATCTGATGGGAGTTTAATCCATTCTTTGATTTTTCTTACAATAGGATAAGATATACGATATGGTATACTAGGAAAATGATATATGATAAGTATAACGACTTGACAACTATCAGAATTTCACTTAAGTTTAAAAGTGCTTTTCTTGTTTCAATGTTTAGTGTACTACAATCTTATAATTAACTTTGCTTCTTATTGATGTACTTCATATTTTTTGTATTAATTTTATGAATTGCTTTATTAATCATCCATTTTTTTTATTAAGCCTCTCTTTTGCACCATCCAAGTCCCTAATAACAAATACTTCTTTTGTTTGACAAATTGATGATGAAATATTTATGTTTTTTCTACAGGACCAGCGTATTCCATCGGTTTCCAGTCACGCACATACACTAAGGCAAAATAACGATAGAATTGGAAGCAACAGTGGGCCACACGAGGAGACTCTCCTGCTGTAGTTTGTCGAATTTGGACTTTTTTTAAAATGTTTTGTAGGAATTATATCTATGTTTTGTAATAACTAAGTGTTATACAACATATACATTTGACACTCGTTGTATGACAGTTTATATGTATTACATATTTTGTTTTCTATTGAATTGTTTTTTGTGATGTGTGACTTTTGGTTCTTGATTCTGATGTTATTAATGATTTTAAGATTTAAGTATTTAAATTTAATATGATTACATGTATTTGTAATATGCGATTAATTACTGGTTTTTTCAATTCAAAATTTTATAATAAAATGCCAAAAAAAAAAAAAAAAACCGACCTATCGCGGCGTTTTCCAAGAAATGCCGCAATAGATACTACCGCTTTTGAGTACCCTCTATTGCGGCGCTAGACAAGCGCCGCTGTAGGGTACCAATGCTAGCTATTATTCAGGGGAGCAATCCCGGCGCTTGGCAAAACGCCGCTATAGCCCTACTTTTTTCAAAAACTCTTAAACGGAAATGCTCCTGTAATGGCGGTTTGGCAACGCCGTTATAGGTTGACACCCTATAGCGGTGGCGTCGGTAAACGCTGCGATAGCCCATATAGCTATAACGACGCACGCTGTAACGACGTTTTCGGCGGCGATTTCAGAAGCGCCGCTATGGGCTATAACGGCACCAAACAATGCCGCTATAACCTTGAAAAAGCGCCACTATAGCCTGTGCATTTTGTAGTGATAACTGTATATTGTTATCCACATATGTATGTTCCTTGATATATAATGTTTGTAAATCTAGTAAATCTAATGCTCTATGCAATTTTTTATAGATGGCATAGAGTAGGAGTTGTTTCATTCCAGATTGATAGTTTAATATATGTGTAGTTTGTGAATAATATGATCTTCGTTGTTGTAAATGTACTATTTTTAATAGAAGTTGTTTTCCCTTTTCGTCTTGCAAGTTGAGTTCGTTGATTGATAGAAATTGGCGTTAAATACTCAACAAAATTCTCTAAACAGCATTTGAACATGTAAAATGATACAAAATTTATCTCATTGGTGTAAATATATGGAATAATGAGATACATTTATTCACCACTGATTCTCAACAGCAATTGATGTAAATATATGGAACAATCGTTGAAGAGTCTTTATATTGAACCTGTAAAATAACACAAAATTTGGATTATTTTTGGCATGAGATGTCAATCTACAAAAACAGTAAGGAAGCACGGGCTTTTCTTATAAATTATGCATGATTAAACTTAATTCCAATTACTGTTTTGACTCCCAAATTAGGCCTTGACTATTATTGACCATACATACTGATACCCAAAATTCATTTCAAACAGGCTAGTTATAATTACACAAATCATGAAAATCTACCTACTATTCACCATACCTTTTTTGTACGTGCAAAGAACTTTCATAGTAAGATTTTGATGATTTTTCGACTGCATTCATGTATTTGAAAAACAAGAACTAAGAAAAAAAACATAGGCATGAGTCTAATTTTTGTATTAAAAAAACATAAATTGAAATCAGACACATCCAATTGCGTGAAGTATACGGATCAGCAAAGTACTTGTAATTTGTGGGTAAGAAAGTAAAGAACACGAAATTGCAAATACTATATGCAAAGAATTGTGGAAATATTTTAGACATTTACCTGGAATTGACGTTGTCGTAGATCGGATGCTGAGTGCCATCGAGGAATGTCGGGGTGTTGGGTTTCTTTGGAGCGGGATGGGCTGAAGAAAGGGAAAGGTAAAGTGAAAGAGGATTTTGGGTATTTTAGTTTTTTTGTAATATATTGTGCAATTTGAATACGTAGTAATTTGTTATCGATAAATGTAAGAGCATCCACAATGGTTTCTCAGAGCATCCACAGTCGTTTTCTATAAATACCATTTTGCCATATTATAGCAAACGAACATCTGTAATCGTTTCTCATTTTGTCATTTTATAGCAAACATGCTATATTCGTTTCTCATATATGAGAAACAGAATAGCGATTCTCAAATTATAAAGGACGGGGAAACATACCCCGTCCGGAATATGATACCCCGTCTCCCCCACTTAAATTTTTTTTTTTTTTTTTTTTTATGATTCCCTCAGACGGGGAAACATACTCCGGCCGGGGTATGTAACCCCGTCTCTCCTTTTTTTTTTTTTTTTTTAATAAATGAACGGCCATGATTGGCCGATTAGAAAAAAAAAAAAAAAAAATAAAATTCCAAATGATGGGCCGGTACATGATGTACCGGCCGGGGAAACATACCCCGCCCATGAAATCTGGGGATTATTTGGGTAGGTTAGGTAGTTAATTAGGTTTAGGTAGTTGTATAATTAGGTTTAGTTATTATTTTAATATTTAATTTATTTAATTAATATAGTTTAATACTTAATAAGTAATTAACTATTTTAATTTAATTTTAAAAGTTGAGACGGTATATGATATACCGTCCCACTCAATTTTTGGCGAACAATATAGCAAACGACCACTGCAGCGATCGATCCTATTTGCTATTACTGTAGCTGCCATTTTATAGCATATGAGAAAAACGACTGTGGATGCTCTTATAAATGGCAAATTGCCATTTTATAAGAAACGGAGCGCTGGAATGGTTTCTCATTTTGCCATTTTATAGCAAATCTGCTATATTCTTTTCTCATATATGAGAAACAGAATAGCGATTCTCAAATTTTAAAAGACGGTACAACATATACCGTCCGGTATATGTTATACCGTCTCATTATTATTATTATTATTTTAAAGTGGGTCGGACGGTATAACATATACCGTCCAGTATATGTTATACCGGCCCACGTATATTATTTTTTTTTAATTTTTGTCTAATCCAACAGTCAGATTTATTCTTTAAAAAAAAATTTAAAAATTTAAAAATTTTTTTAAAAAAAATTAAAAATTTTTTTAAAAAAATTTAAAAAAGACCATAGTGGTGGAGTTAATATACTTTAATAGGTTTTAGTGGGTAGGTTAGGTGGATATAAATAGGTTTAGTTAGTTTTTGGATAGCTTTAGTTATTATTATATTATTTAATTTATTTAATTAATATAGTTTAATAGTTAATAAGTAATTAATTTTTTTAAATTTATTTTTAAACGATGAGACGGTATAACATATACCGTCGCTCGCTTATTTTCTAAAAAATGAGAAACATATAGCAAACGACCACTACAACAAATAGATTTATTTGCTATTACTGTAGCTGTCATTTTTTAACATATGAGAAAAACGACTGTGGATGCTCTAAAGAAGTATGTAATGACGTTTATGGTTATAGAGTTTGGTTAGGTTATGGTTGGGAACGTGCTGTGTTTGGGCCGACTAGTATATGCTTGGCCCGTCTCTGAATTTTAAAATATTTCCATAAATGGCCGAAAAATAAGTTCGACTCAGACTTCAACTGCTTATGCATATTGTAATATAAAACTTAATAATTTACCAGAATTACATTGAGAATGATGTAGATAATAATAGAAATACTATAGATTTTTTGTATGTAATTTGTTGATTTTCATTTTAACTTTATATATAGGTTATAATTTCTTTCCCTAAACATTGATAATTATTTTAACTTTCACACGTGAATATCCTCAGTAAAAACACCCACATATAAATATGTGCGGTACATACATATATATACAGGCGTATATGCAAAAGTTGATTTGGGGCGATCGAGAGTGCTTCAGCCTAAACCCGTACTCAATTTCCATGGGGCTTAAAAAGTTAAGGTCGACGACAGCCTCAAAATAAAAATTCAAACACTGACCAAAAATGGCAACCATGCTTACCAAGATTAGGCTCGACTAAGCGAATAGCAAATCACTCGTACCTACTTAAGCTCTAACAAATGTATGAGCAAGGCCTAGCAGAACAAATGTTTTGTTATATTCAACGGTGATTCAATGCATGTATGTATAAACCCCAAATGCATTAGTCATTCTGCAAAACGAAAAAGGATTACCAGGGTTAGCCCTCAATCATATTTTCCAAACAATAATGCTCTCACCAAAAATTGCTAGTACAAACTCTTTCTAAAAAAGATAGGATATATGAAAGAGCAAATACTCATAAACCTAGAACAGACCGCAAGAAATAACGACAAATAAACACGACACAATGATATCTGTTTAATGTAAGTGTAGACCTAACCATTGTGAAAACACCTACCGTAAATAGTGAACAATTGACTATGCTCTTCTCTAAAACCAAGCAACTAAACAACACATTATGTACAACAGAACTATAGAACTACCAACAGCAGCATATACAATAAGATTAGGGCAAGCGAATGCAGAAAAGCATAGTACAGAAGGTCACCCAGTAATGAAAATGGAGCGCAAATTTTCTTTGGAATGGTGGAGCATTGAAAAAGGTGTGACAAAAGAAAAAGATATACATCATAATTATCAGATAGCAAAATGGAGATTCAGATTTGTCTCCAATCCAACACACAATGACTACCCGCTGTTTCTAATGCTTTCTTTTACTTTCTCTGCAAATTTTTAGCTGCAATCATTACAATTGCCTTGCTACTTTAGTAGATAAGCTCGAATCAGCAAATAGAAATGATGGAGTTAGGGTTTCTGTATCCTCATTACCTCAACTGCAAAAGAACAATAGAGAGCAAAAAACAGAATAAATTAAAGAGATAAAAAAGAAGAAAATCTCATCGACGCATCCCCCTCATTACCAGTATTAAATAGATTTTCCAAATAATGGGGCAAAAACTCCCGAATTCTTTAGCTAAAAAAAATTGTGATTTTCATTTCCGGTCTTGCCACTGCAATTTACTTGCATAAGTTCAAGAAAGAGGACATCTAAGGAGGCCCAAATTCATCTTGTACCAGTCCTGAATCCAACCCATCATCCCTACCCATATTTCAAATACTTTTTCTACCTTTCTCTACAACCATTGACTGTAACCTTTTACAGTTGCCTCGTCCAGGTCTATATAAGATTGAACCATCAAAGAGAAAGAAAAGAAGCAGAATTTTGGAATTGATTTCAAACAGAAAATTTGATCTCAAACCTTCGAGTTTGATCTTTCTTCATCATCGCCTCAATTATAAATAGAAAGACATGAAACAAAACAGAACAGATTGAATAGATAAGGTATTAAACAATGCATCCCCTCTTCACATGTTCATTATGACCATGTACTTATTTCCTGACACACACAAAAGACAAATACATATTTGGCGAGCTTGAAATTACCTTCTTTTTCGAGAGAACCAAGCATAAAACATATCAAATGACTAATCAAGTTAAAGCTTTCCAAAATCCTCAAATTGCATTAAGGAATTAAACAACTTGAAAACAGTTGAGTACCATGAATGCACTTGTAACGCCTCGAATTTTATACACTGAAAAATCTTTGACACACAGAATCTTTTACTTCAATTAAGTACATAAATATCATATAATACAGAAAAATGCATAAATCTTACTACAAGTCCAAACCACTTGGAGTTATAACTTATAAGATGACGAGCTGAGGATGTCACACTTCTATGCCAACAGCTTAGGCACCCTTACCTGCAACACCACAATCTGTGGTAATCAGCTTGTGAGGTCAACGGTAAAAATTTCAACAACTTCAACTAACTCCAAAAACACAACATAATAGATGAAAAACTTGAATCAATGTATGTTAAAGGTAAATGAAAAATATTCAATTATACAATATCATATAAGTGAGTTGGAACTAAGAGTGTCAAACATGTACTTACTATATTAACATGCATAATTCAGATATGCTCTTTCTAATGCACACTTATTTGGAAAGATATACCGCTCATACAACACATTTTTCTGAATGCAAGCTAATAGTGTTTTTTCTCATTACAGGGTTCAATCACTTGCTATGCAATACCTAAACTTAATTATTAGTACTCAAACGCGTAATAACGTGTAAGTTGCACCTCGAGGATATTGGGTCTTACCGGCCTACCCGCATACACATTGTGGATTTACCGGGTGTATCCTCAGTCACGAACCCCAGCAAGTCGATCTCCCGTAACTATGGACCTTACTGGGGTCTCTTGTTCTTTATTCTATTCACGAAGCTTTCGACTTTCACGAGTTAGGCTTCTTTCTAGATTGCTCCCCCTATGAGAGGAGTGCCTTGATCTCTGTCTTCGAGGAAAGATGCTTCTCTGGTTTTCCAACTGTTCTGAGCGGGAGGCTTTGCCACATGCATGTCTCTCATTCAAGAGGATCTAGAGGTCGCATGCACGTCGCTAATTCAAGAGGATCTAGAGGTCGGACTCTTGTTATCTGTAGTTGATGACTTAGCAGAGGTCTCCTGACCCCCAGGGACCATTCAAGGGAGTCGAGTGATTGGCGGCAGTATGGACTGATACATGGTCGTGTAGAAGGTGTTATTCATGACGTGTATCAAGACAGCTTTGTTGGGAGCCTATCAGTGCATCTCCATTGAGAGGAGCTTGATTAGACCGTTGGGGCTAATCTTGCCGACGAGGAGGTATAGGGTCCTCCACACGAGGAGTTTGCTGACGAGGAAGGTTGGATTGTCAGCTTGATGTCGCTGCTCTCCCTCTTAACTTCGGTGGCATGATGAGAAAACTCGGTGCTTCTCATGGCAAGTTCTAATCTATGACATAGTGCTGCTTATTTTGGTGTGGGAGCAAACAGTATTGAGTTTATATTTTGAAGGAAACTACTAAAGATTCAACATGTGATCGTTGTCGTAAAAAGTGGTTAGAGCTTCTGAGATTGATTCTAGATCGTTGAAAGAGCACCTGGATCTGAATCTGGCGGTTGTTGACGCGGCTAATGGGCCTGGAAAAAAAACCTGAAACGCTTGGGTTGGCCCCGGGGACAGACCCTCCAATGCTCAAGTCAGAGGAAGAGAGTTTGAGAGTAGAAAATATTGATTACCTTCTGATTGATGGAGGAGGAGGGTATTTATAGGCCTGAAAATCGGTTAGAAGATTGATATAAATCTAATATCTTATGCACATCCCCTACCCCCCCCCCCCCCCCAAGAGATAGAATTGGTTGCTCTCTTGTTGGGGATAAGAGATTTGACTTACAGTCCTGATGGGCTGGATGTCTCTTATAGTGGGCCCAATCGCTTTTGATGGACTTGGAGGCCGACTATGTCTTGTTAGTGAACTTGGAGAAAGCATGGACCTGTTTGGGAGGCTCATTACTGTTAATCTGCCTGTAGAAGCTTTAAGATCTGTGCTGGAATCGTACGACCTTGATTTGATGCAATTTTTACCATTATCAATTAGCAAACCCCTGGGTAAACCAAAAATCCCACACAAAAAAAAATGCAGAGAAGTTTCATAACTTAAAATCCCTATAAACGAACTCATTGTAAGTAAGGGCAAGAGAATAGCAAGATCTTACCAATCTTACTAAAGAGTCCTGGTATTCACCCCCCGTTTTCTAGCCGCTCCCCCCATTTGGTTCTCTCCCCCCGTAAGAAAACAGAAAATCTGGAGCGCGCACCCCATCAGTAACGCACCCCCCATTCATACAACAAACTATCAATCACACAAAATGCAAACACTATATGCTTCCAATACAAAGACACAATAACATAATATTAAATAAGAAATTGCATAATTCTTGTCATACACACAATTTATTTGAAAGCAAAAATCAATATAATACAATCATAAATATCGAACAAGAAAGAGCATACATAATTCATGTGATGTCCATCTCACAAAACCCTAAAAAAGATTACATTTTTAAGTGGATAATTATCATTGACTAAGATTTAACAAATTTCATTTAATCTACGTTAGGGTTTTAACAAACCCTAAAAAATTCAACTGTTGATTATAATCATAAATCTTAAAAAGATGAATTTTTAACATACCGCAGCTTGTGAGTTGCCAAAATCCTGATGTTCATTGACTTCAAGTGACTAAAAATTCTTCTTGAATTCTCATTGCCTCTTCTTCTTCCACTTTTTCCATTAGAGAGTTGCATGAAGATGAAGAGTCTAAGTGATTTGAAAAAACAATAGAGGGGGGAAAGATGAAAAAAAAATTGATTGGATGGGAATTGTTAGTTTTGGATGGGGGGAGCGAATGAGGGGAGCGAACCCAGAAATTGAGAGGGAAGGTGGGGTGAGTAAACAGTTTACCCCCCACAACTTAAAAAGGATATGTCTGGGAATTTTAATTTATAAAGGACAACTTAAGAATGGGGGGTGAGCTAGAAAACGGTGGGTGAATACCAGGACTCTTACTAAACCAAGAAACATAACATCTGACCTTTAAGCTAACCTTACTAAGAGGGGGTTTTCCCTCTGAAGAGAAGGTACACCTCTATGCATGCTAAAAATGTGTCAAGGGGGCAGTGCATGTGGGCGATACGTAGCACTCTTGCCCAAGCTACCATCGCTCCTGCCGTAATGCACACTCAAGTCAGGGACTGCAAGAAAAAATTAAAGATGTAAGGTGTCCCGATTGTAGCTAGTAAATATTGCTAGAAAAATGGATGTGTTTCCATACCTTTGTTAGACATTGTTAGAAAATGCTACTAGAAGCATGTTAAACTAAACAAAACTAAACAAAACTAAATTAAACCAAACTATAAATAAATAAAATAAAATAAGATACAATAAAATAAAAATAAAATAAAATAATAAATAAATAATTGTCTCAAAATTATAAAGCATAATAAAATTATATTTCATTTGCATCATGAATCAAGCTGATTATATGACAACATAATATTTCTGCCACAACATCCATACACCATTAGTTCATTCACTTTACCACTAATATAGATGTATCAGGCATAACAACATCAAACTATTTATTAGCTTAAACCATCACATCTAAGAAGCAAGCCCTCTTCAAAATTCTCGGGAAAATATCAAAAATGGCTTATACCCTTCAATCCCAATCATCATCATCATCAGAATCCATCATAAACCCTGATTCGTCCAGCTCTTCTTTAGATGGTAGACCAGTGAACCCGTAGTTCCTAATCAAGCAGAACCTCGATGAACTTTGGATCCTCCACAAGCTTAAGCGGCAGCTCATGCGATTTGAAGATTCAAATAATTGACTTATAAATCTTCTTTTTCCCATCATCATGCTCTTCATTGGTAGTAGATGCAACAATCTCCTTGCCCTTGCCAGAGGATATAGAGTTGCTTTCTTGCAACAAGCGCAAGCACTTAGCTTAAACATCATAAGGAACCCTCTCACATTTCTGAAAAGGCACCTGTGCTTAGGGCTGCAAACGAATCGAGCTATTTGCAAGCCATTCGGCTCGATCTCGTTCAAAGCTCGGCTCAAACCGAGCTCGAGCTCAAAACTGAGCTCGTTTCGTAAACGAACCGAGCTCGAGCTTGGATTTTTTTTTTTAAACTAAGCTCGCGAGCTATTCGGCTCGAATACGGTCAAAGCTCGGTCAAATCTTGGCTCAAACCGAGCTCGAGCCGAGCTCAAGCTCAAAACTGAGCTCATTTCGTAAACGAGCCGAGCTCAAGCCTGAAGGTATTCGGCTCGGCTCAGCTCGATTGCAGCCCTACCTATGCTAAGTGATATTTTTGAGACAGCTGGCATTAGGGTGGGAGAAACTAATTTGGCAAGATCTTGCATTTGAATCTCTTGTTGTCTCTTCTTGCAGACTCCCAAACTGGATCGATGATTCGTGCCATAATCGCTGTAAATATGCAAGTGAAAAGCAGTGACAATAAAAGTTTATTGAAGAAGCAACTGTTAAGATAAATCAGAGAGATGAAAACAATACTGAATATTGAATTGAATTTAACCAAGTACAATACCACCTATATATAGGAGGAGAACAAATATCAAAACAACTCTACAACCAATATGGGACTATAATAATATCTAACACCCCCACTCAAACTCACGATGGCTCAAACAGTGTGCGTTTGCCTACTAAGTATATAAATCTCTTAACAGTATGGGATTTGGTGAAGAAATCTGCAGTTTGCTGGGAAGATGTAACAGAATGGAGAGAAATGGTCCCTAGCCTTAAAGCGCTCACAAACATAATGGCAATCAATCTTTATATGCTTCGTTCGTTCATGAAAGAACGGGTTGCTTGCAATGTGCAATGCACTCCGGTTATCACAATGAAGAGGAGTAGCTCCTGTAAGAGTGACACCCATATCTGATAACAGCCAACGAACATGAATAATCACTCTAGTAGTAACTTTCATTGCTCTGTACTCAGCTTCAGTCGAAGAACATGCAACAACTGCCTATTTCTTACTTCGCCATGAGATCAGCGAATCACCAAGAAATAGACAAAAACCGGTGGTAGACCGTTTGGTGGTAGGATTATCGACCCAATCTGAAT
Source organism: Hemerocallis citrina (assembly GCA_017893485.1). Taxonomy (NCBI): domain Eukaryota; kingdom Viridiplantae; phylum Streptophyta; class Magnoliopsida; order Asparagales; family Asphodelaceae; genus Hemerocallis; species Hemerocallis citrina. The sequence continues at coordinate 40,493,304 of CM030366.1, forward strand.
CAGAATATGCACTCAGCTCTAGTTTGGATGTAGCAGGCATGAATAATGAGCAAGTAAGTGCCCCGAAGATATCTGAGAATCCGAAGAAGAGCACCGTAGTGAACTGATGTAGGAGCAGAAACAAACTGACTGACAACACTGACTGTGTGAACAATATCGGGTCTGATCATGCATAAGTAGACAAGCTATCCAACAATCTGTCTGTATCTAGTGGGATCGGGAAGGAGCTCACCATCAGTGGGACGAAGCTTCATATGAAGATCTAAGGGTGTATCGGATGATCAACTGTCAGAAAGGTATGCAGCGGAGATAATATTTGATGTGTATTTCTGTTGAGAAATGAGTATCCCCCGAGATCGCTAAGCAATCTCTTAGCCCAGAAATTAACGTACTCTACCAAGGTCTTTCATATGGAACTGCTGATGAAGGTATTTCTGGGTGTATGTAATGCCCACAGATTCATCCCCAGTAATGATCATATCGTCAACATAGAGTAGTAGAAGTACCCTTCCCTGCGGTGATGATCGCATAAACATAGAATAGTCCTGAGAACTCTGACTAAAACCAGTCTTGGTGATGACAAGGCAAAAACACTTAAACCAGGCTCGAGGGGTTTGCTTCAAACCATATATAGCCCGACACAACTGGCAAATACGACGAGGAGTAGGGTGGCCAGGAGGAGGATCCATATAAACAACCTCAGATAAGATACCATGAAGAAAAGCATTCTTCACGTCCATCTGGTATAACGGTCATTGGCAGATGGCTGCAACAGCAAGAAGAGTGCGAACAGTAGTCATCTGTGCAACAGGAGCAATGGTCTCATCATAATCAATGCTATGCTCCTGAGTAAATCCTCGAGCTACTAGATGAGCCTTGTGCCTCTTAATAGATCCATCAAGTTGATATTTGATCTTGAAGATCCACTTGCAGCTAATAGGCTGAACGCCCTCTGGCAGAGGAACAACATCCCAAGTATCAGTTTGATCAAATGCACTGAATTCCTCTGCAATAGCTTTCTTCTATTCAGGATATTGAATTGCATCTTGATAGGTTCTGGGATCACGTGTAGAGTGTATAGTAGTGAGATATGCATAAAACTGTGGTAAGTAGGAAGCTAGGGTGGCAAAACCAAACTGGTCGGAAGGACCAGTGGCATCAGGTGTATAACGTGCCAGAGGAATACCAGAAGTGGAATGGGTAGACTGACGAAGAGGTGGTGGACTGACAGGGTTTGGGGGTGAGGACGGTGGAGTAGGTGCATGTGTCGGTGGGCAAGTAGGCGGGATGGGTGTTGGCTACTGTGGGGATGCAGGTGGTGTTTCGGTAGGGGGAACAACAAGTGTAAGGACTGCAAGAGATGTGAATGGAGCCAGAGGAGTGGGATCAAAAGGAATACGGGAAGATAAAGTCGAGGGGCTAGCAACAACTGGGGAATCGAGAAATCTAGTATCCTCCGGGGAAGTCAAGTAGTAAGGGGAGTCTTCCACAAAGGATACATGTCGAGAAATACGGACACGACCTACTGATGGATCAAAACAACGATAACCTTTGTGTTCATGACTGAGACCTATGTGAACGCACTTAGTAGTACGAGCGGAGAGCTTCGTGCGCTCAGTAGGAGGGAGAAGGACGTAACAGGTGCACCGAAAGGTACGGAGCATACTGTAGTCGGGAGGTGAATGATAAAGAGCCTCATAAGGCGTCGTGCCAGCTAGGGCAGACGAGGGAGTAATGTTGATGAGACTAACAGAGGTCATCATAGCTTCAGCCCAGAAAGAACGAGGAGTGGAAGAGGAGAGTAAAAGAGCGCAAGCCGTCTCAAGGATATGACGATGCTTGCGTTCAGCTACATCATTCTGCTCATGTGTGTGAGGGCATGATTGCTGAAAAAGGGTGTCGTGAGACTGAAGGATCTATCTCATAGTGGTGGAAGTGTACTCACGTGCACTGTCCGATCGAAAATTCTTAATGCACACACCGAACTGAGTGTGAATCATAGTTGTAAAGAACCGGTAAATATCAGGTATCTCAGATTGCGGACGCATAAGAAAAATTCATGTATGTCTAGTGAAGTCATCGATGAAGATAACAGAATAGAGATAGCCTTTCCATGAAGGTACGGGTGAGGGTCCCCATATGTCAGAATGAACAAGTTGAAAAAGGTGAGTGGTTTCAGAAGTTCTTTTGTGACTAAAGGGTAGGGCAATATGTTTGGCCAAATGACAACCCTGACAATCAAATAAATATCTAAAAGTGAGAACCAAGGGCATCACTGCGAGCTATAGTCTGGAGTCATGATGCGCTAATATAACTTAAACATCTGTGCCACAGATCAGCATCAGAAGAAACAATACCGGCAAAACTAGAAGGAGAGTGATGTGCACGAAGAAAATCTAGATAATATAGACAACCCTGTGACTAGCACGCCCAAACTCCTCACCGGTGGAGGAATAGTAATAGAACAACCTAAAGAGTCAAAAGTAACGACAAGACCACTATTGCACAATGCACTAATAGAAATAAGGTTTATTGATAAATGAGGAGCATAGAGAACATATGGTAATGTGAGAGTGAGAGAGTTAATTGTCCCTGAGTGTGTAATAAGAAGTGGTGAGTCATCAGCTGTGTGTAGAGATAGAGAGTGAGAGGGAAGTGCTGTGCAGGTGGTGAACAGTGTCTGATTACTAGTGAGATGATATGATGCAGCAGAATCTAAAATCTAGAATGAATTCATACCGGGAGTGGCAGAAAGTGCAGGAGCAAAGGAGCCAGCATTGATAGACTAACTCATGAGCTGTAGTTCTAGCTGAGTAAGGTGTTGCTGAAGATTAGCCCAATCAGTAGGAGACGACAAGGCCGGAGTGACGGGCATGGCCGAGGATGTGAGGGAAGAAGCACTGCGAGGAGAAATAAGACTAGCGCTGCTGTGACTGAGAGCACAATGTGGAGGGAGATGCTGCTGGTGTCTGGATCGGGGTAGGAAGTAGGGCGGTGCTACCGGTGGTAGAAGTAGATGTGGGGTAGGGTGAGGAATGATGTAAGGAGAAGGTAGGAGGCTGGAGGTAGACTAAAAGTGGTGCTGCTACTTTTTAAATCTGGAGGATGAACGAGAGGCGGTTGCATCGGGAAAGTCAGTGGAGGCGGAAATATGTAGGAAAGACTGAGATGCCATCAAGTAGTAGTACATATATCTATATAATAAATTACAAAAAAAGCTATCAAGTGGCTCTCATTCAATCTCCTCTAAAACCAATGGCCTAGATTGATTCTTCCAAAACATATTTTTCCGCCCAAAATTTCAAACCCCAAAATTAAATTTTCCCCCCCAAAACTAAAAAACTCATTACTTTATTACTATCTATCTCTTCTCTCTTCTCTCCTCACTTTTTCATATTTTTCTCTTTCTCTCTCTCTATCTCTCTTTCTCTTTCTCTCCCTCCCATTCTTTCTTTATTTACTTAAAAATTTAGATTTTAAGATTTCAGGTTTGTAAAATTTTCAGAATTTTTATGTTTTTTTATTGCACATGTTATATTGAAAATAGCAAATATCTCTTTCAACAGTTAAATTTCATAATTTTCAATCCTTAAAGTTCTAAGAAGTTGGATTTTCAACATATACTAATAGAAACATGGACTTTTTACAACTAATTATTGTCATACTATTCAAACTTGAACTACATAATTGTTGTTTTACTGTTTACAGGGCTTTTCGTGTGTTGTATCATTTCGAAGACGTGCCGTAGGCACGTGCCCACGGGCAAATCTTGTGTATATATATAGGGGGAAAGGGGTATGAGCAACTTGCTCATTTAGTAAATAAGCAATTGATGATGTGGCATGCATGTGATTGGAAAATCCTTAAAAGGGTTAGTTGACCAATGTATCACATGCATACCACATAATCACTTGCTCATTTACTAAATGAGCAACTTGCTCATATCCCTTTTACCCCCATATATATATATATATAGTTATATAGTTATATAGAGGAGTGATCCAATGAGAAACATTTTAAAATGAGAAAATGAGAAACATTAATTTTAACCATTGGATTAGAGAGGATTGAGATGAATGGCTCTAATTCATTTGGACTAGTAATTAAAAAAACCGGTTTATTTTAACTAATCTATCAAAAAAATAAACCACAAAAAAAACCTAACAATAAAAAACTGGTTTATTTTAACTCCTCAAATCCAAATATAACCCTCTCAGTTTGTTCCCATCCCTAACAATAAAACAAAATTAATTTAGTTCCTTCCCAATATCTCCATGCCCATGGTATCTGGAAGGGAAATAGTCAAAATCAGAAGAAATCCACCTTTATATTACTACGGAACCCATTTCTGAACATATAGAAGTTTCGAAAAGAGAAATAAATATGCCGCACAAAAGCTTTCTAAGATTTCATAGCAGTTAAAAGCACTCACCGTCAAGCAGGGCCGGCCCAAGGGTAAAGCAACCAAAGCTAGGGCTTTAGGCCTAAAAAAAAATTATCTAAAGAATAAAGGCCTCCTCACATACCAAAAAGTCCGAAATAGGTCTCATCACATACCAAAAAGTCCGAAATTGATTTCAATAATATAATAATAAAGGCCTCCTCACATACCAAGAGTCCGAAATAGTCTTCCTCACATACAAAAATGCCCAAAATTGATTACAATAATATAATAAACGATTTTGCATCTCAAAAAGCCCGAAAGATAACATTTAAATAAAAATATATTAATTTTAACAAAATATTATTATAAGCTTTTAAAAGGCCTCATTTAGGAGTTCGCTTTAGGTCTCAATAAGTGTTGGACCGGCCCTGCGGTCAAGAACTAGGCCACACACACATTACCTATACATAAAAAATGCATTGAAAGATCTACAAAGAAATGGCATTCACTCAGACAGAAATAAGTACATAAATGTACATACTAAAATTGACAAAAGGACCCTACACTTAAAGTGACGCTAAAGACAGATTATAGCTATAGTATTGAAATTAGATGATTAATGGAAACTTCACTTCAATGCTTTAGATGTTATTTCGAGGGCCTACTACACAGATCAAGTAAAGAATGCCAACATTTAAAAATCTCCATGTGATGGACAACGCCAACAATTTCCTTTAGTGCGATACTTAAAACAAAAAATAGCATTATAAGGTGTGCATGAAAATTACACACAACCAGAAATTACCAATAGATGCATAGAGGGGTGTGTATGCGTGTATTACTTTATGTGTATATATGTAAAACAAGGTTGAGGTTTTGATAAATTAAGGGGCACTCTAGTCAGAGTGGATCAGATCATAGGAATCTTATGCTTTAGCTACTTTTATTGCTACAGGTAAATGGCAATCCTGATGCTTCACTTCTAGATGCTCTGCAGGTAGAACCAACAGGGGTTCGGTTATTTCCAGCATTCATGGGCAGAGACTGCTCCCACTTCGAAACAAGCAAATCAGGTCTCACGTTAACAAGCAAATTGGAACCGGTTTATTTGGGTTTTTGTTTGGTGTTTTTTTTTTTGATAGATTAGTTAAAATAAACCGGTTTTTTTAATTACAAATCCAAATGAATTAGAGCCATTCATCTCAATCCTCTCAAATCCAATGGTTAGAATTAATGTTTCTCATTTTCTCATTTTAAGATGTTTCTCATTGGATCACTCCTCTAGTTATATATATATATATATATATATATAGTTAGTCTATTATGAGATGGTGAGATGGGTTCCTTATCGTAAGCGGGAGATCTCAGCCGTCCAATCGCGTTTGATCGCGATCAAACGGCTCAGAACCCATCCCGCACACCTTCTGAGTAGTTGAGGGGCAAAATGGTCAATTTTTAATCCATTTCCTTCTTTCTCGCTCAGCTCACACCCCTCTCTCTCCTGCTCTGCCTCTTCCGTTGTCGAGAAAGAAACCCCTATTTCAGATCTGAGATCAGCTCACGCCCTCTCCCTCCTGCTCTCACTCTTTCGTTGTCGAGAAAACCCTACTTCTTATCGTGAGCTGTTCTCTCCCTCCTCGACGACAAACCGTCCTCTCTCTATCTTCGAGGAGAAACCCAAATCGCTATTAGGGTTTCGATTTCTACTCTCAGTGGGTTCTGCCTCACTCTTCGACGACAAACCCAAATCGCAAAGTGGGTTTCGATTTTCGATTTCTACTCTCAGTGGTCTCTTTCTCTCTCTCTCTGCGATGAAAAATCCAAATCGCGATTAGGGTTTCGATTTCTACTCTCACTAGGGCTCTCTCCCTCTCTCTTCGACGACAAACCCAAATCGCGATTAGGGTTTCGATTCCTGAGCGATTCGAAGAGAAACCCTAGCCCCCAATCATTCTTATCAGGTAATCTCAATTTCAAATTACATTTTGTTTCCTTCTTCCAAGTTTCACTATGAAAAATTGAGTCTCTACCTACATGATTAGAATTTTATGTAGATGAAAGGGTACAAAATAGGTGACTGTATGAGATGTTCAGAATTGACGATCCTTCTTGTAGAGTAGTTTATAAGTATTCCACCATTTCGATTTTCAGCATTGTATCAGAATTCTAAAGAAGCAGAATTTCCGTGAACATTATGATCCTTCCTTACACAAGCTATGTTGTCAGTCCTTTATGTATCGGTGTTATTATTATCCATACTTTATAAAATCTGTACAATCAAATTAAAGTTCTTCAATTAAAGTGCTCTGGAAAGGCATGAGATGGCCCTGAGGTAGCATAAAATGTTTCCCTGTCCTTTGAAAGGTGAAAATGGATATATTTTACTCTTGTAGTTAAATTAATCGTTTTGTCTTGACTGTCTGCAGGCAAATTGATGATGGATATAACAGAAATGAATGATTTTTCGCCATCTTCGAAAAGTTGGTAAAATGATTTTGTTTATACAAATAATACCAAGTTAGTAGGCAGTGATGAAAAGTTTATGAATGATTTTGTTTATGCATGATTTTGTTTAATCATGAGTTTTCTCCATTGGAGTGTGTAGGCAGTGATGAAAACTTTATACAAGACAAGTAAAATAATTTTCATAATTTTGTGCTTTTGTACCAAGTTAGTGCGCAACTGAAAGTCACCCGAGAACATGAATTTTGTTTACTATGTTTATGAGTTAGTCCATTATGAGATGGTGAGATGGGCTCCTTATAGTGAGCGGGAGTTACCAGATCTCCGATCTCGTTTGCTGGCGATAGAACGAGTCCGATTTGATCCCGTTCTCTCAGCTCTTTTGTTGAGGGTAAATTGGTCATTTATGTCTCCATTTCTTTTGGCATTATCGCTCTCAGCTCTCAACCAAACTTTATGCTTTAATGTGTTTTGTCAAGCATTTTCCTGTGTTTATTGGGTTCTGTTGTGCACTCATTTGGTGTTAAAGTGACTGACTTGGAAGAGATGGATATGCAAAACAACAATTTGGTTGGAACTAGTAGGCATGGCTTAATTTAGCAGCCCTAGTGACAAACTCAAATTTCTGCATTTGACTCACTTATACTTGATTTATTGGAAATATTTCCAGCACTTGTGTACGGTCCTAAAAGTTATTGTTGTTCTGAGCTTACACATTTTCTGGTGGTGTTATTGTTCTGAGCCTACACTTTTTTTTTTGCTGTTGTTGTTCTAAGCCTTCAAGTTTTGTTGCTGCTGTTGTTGTTCTGAGCCTACAAATTTCTACATTTTGACTCACAATTTTTGTTAAGTTGGCATTTTCTATGAGAAGTCAAATTACTCAGAGTACAAGTAGGCATGAAGTTCCCTTGAACTGTGATATTATCAAGACTACTCAGAGTACAAGTAGGCATGAAGTGGCCTTTTTCCTCTTCCCAATTTAATTTTCTTTCTTTTTTTACAAAATGCATTTTGACTTTTGAATTATTGTTAATATGATTTTCTGTAACTTTGGAACAGTATTCTATATTGTGCAGAGCTGTTCAACACTTCACAGCAAAAAATTTGAAGAAGATAGGTACATGAATTGAGTATGCTTTTCTAGTTTTAAGAAAGAGTCTATATTGTTACCTAGTTGCTAAATTACTGGAACTGAATGTTGCATTCATAACATCACTTTGCTCTAGTTGAATTTCAACTTAATCTTTGAACTTAAAACTTTGTTCAGCCAAGTTACTGTTAAGTAGACAGTGTGGGAGATTTTATTCTCCTTTTTATATATTTTGTTTTGCTCAAATGCCTCTTTGTGCATTCTAATCTACTTTTCTTTTTATATAATCCGTTCCCATTTTATATCACACTTATATCTTTATATCTATAAATATCTGTGTAGTGTAACCAAACATCATTCTCCTAAACTTTCATTCTTTGATTATCTCCATTTCTTCATCCTCATCTTCTTCTTCATAAAAATATAGGCAGTGTTGCTTCTGAGAAAACTATCACTGGCTGGGCTGCTAGGGATTCTTCTGGCTATCTCTCACTCCTACACGTTAAGGTATACTTTTAAGTATGTTTTATTCTACTATTGCATTGCAGTTGCAGTTACAGTTGCAATTAGATTTTTTTTCTTTCTATTTTGTATTAGAATGCTGGAAAGCCTTTAGGAATACTTATTTACCAAACAATCACATAAAAAAAAAATGCTAGGATCACATCTTTTGTACTTGCATCTGCATCTTCTTCTTCTTCTGCATCAAACCAAACAATTTGTTTATTCACGGAATTAGGAATAGGAAAATATTCTTTATTATTGATTGAATAAACTGAGTACAATATATCTCCTATATATAGGAGAGAAGAGAATACTAAACCAATACATTATTCATTAATGTGGGACTAAACTAATCTATCATCTAACACCCCCTCTCAAACTCAAGTTGGTTCAAGCAACAAGAGTTTGGAATACTGACGATATTGATATGGAAGAAATGACAAACTGTGATGCAGAAACGACGCTTGATGGCGCATGTAACAGAAACTGAGAAGTAGACTGATGGGATCTCACCCCTGACTTGAGACATAGTCGATGCTGGGATCTCACCCCTGAACTGAGAAATAGAGAAATAGACTGATGGGATCTCACCCCTTACTTGAGATATAGTCGATGCTGGGATCTCACCCCTGACTTGAGACATAGTCGATGACTGAGAACTGGATGTTGATAACACCCCCTCTCAAACTCATGTTCGATCAACCGGAGTGAGTTGACGACCTTTTTTTTTGGGAGAATATCAAATCAAAAGAGGCTAAAATCTGTTGACAATTACATCCAACAATCAAATCCAGATCTGAGACGAAGAAGATCTCTTGAAGGCATCCAGATCGAGATGAAGAAGAAGAAAATGAAGGTTGGCGCCGTTTGAAATCAAGAACACCAGATTCGCCAGTGGAAGAGCCACCTGGAAATCATTATCGTCGCACTCGACGAGAGGACAGTCATCGGTGAAGGCTAGATTTGCCGAGCCAAAAAAGTCGTTAACCGACGTGAAGAGGGTCGCCGGAGGTGGGGGTCGCGACTGGAGGGCGGCGACGGGGTTGGGAGTCATCGGAGACGAGGAGGCGCCGGGAGTAGGCCAGAGAAGACGGTGCTACATTGATGGGTTTCTGATCAGGTGGGAAATCAGTCGGGGAGAGAGAAAGAGGAGAGAGGAATTGTGACGGGTAGATTTTTGATCTTGTTGTTAGATGACGGCTAGGATTTTTGGAGATTTAGGGTTTTGGTGGGAGATAGTTGATGACGGCTAGGGTTTTTTTTGGAGATTTGATTGGGAGAAGGAGATTAGGGTTTTGGTAGTTGATTGGGAGTGGAAAAGAGATGTCGGGTGGTGGAGTGATTCTGATGAAGACGAGAACCACTCCACCTCGACGACGAGGATAAAATAAGTATAGGCCTTATAGGATGATAGGCTCTGATACCATGTTAGAATTAGAAATAGAAAAATATTCTTTATTATTGATTGAATAAACTGAGTACAATATGTCTCCTATATATAGGAGAGAAGAGAATACTAAACCAATACATTATTCAATGTGGGACTAAACTAATCTATCATCTAACATTACCTAGTTGCTAAATTACTGGAACTGAATGTTGTATTCATAACATCACTTTGCTCTAGTTGAATTTCAACTTAATCTTTGAACTTAAAACTTTGTTCAGCCAAGTTACTGTTAAGTAGACAGTGTGGGAGATTTTTGTCTCCTTTTTATATATTTTGTTTTGCTCAAATGCCTCTTTGTGCATTCTAATCTGCTTATCTTTTTATATAATTCGTTCCCATTTTATATTACACTTATATCTTTATATCTATAAATACCCGTGTAGTGTAACCAAACATTCTCCTAAACTTTCATTCTTTGATTATCTCCATTTCTTCATCCTCATCTTCTTCTTCATAAAAATATGGGTAGTGTTGCTTCTGAGAAAACTATCACTGGCTGGGCTGCTAGGGATTCTTCTGGCTATCTCTCACCCTACTCCTACACGTTAAGGTATACTTTTAAGTATGTTTTATTCTACTATTGCATTGCAGTTGCAGTTGCAGTTGCAATTAGATTTTTTTTCTTTCTATTTTGTATTAGAATGCTGGAAAACCTTTAGGAATACTCATTTACCAAACAATCACATAAAAAATTAAAAAAAAAAATTGCTAGGATCACATCTTTTGTACTTGCATCTGCATCTTCTTCTTCTTCTTCTTCTGCATCAAACCAAACAATTTGTTTATTCACGGAAGACGACATATGTAAATCTTCAAAAATAAATATGAACAGAAATTTGATAATATTCCCAATAATAAATTTTAATTATATCTGCAGGGAGACTGGGCCAGATGATGTGGTCATCAAGGTGTTGTATTGTGGGGTTTGCCACACCGATATTCATCAGACCAAGAACCACCTTGGAATGTCAAATTATCCCCTGGTTCCTGGGTAATTCCTTCTTCTGTTTCATCATCAACAACAACAACAACAACAAAAAATTGGTTCTTTTCCCATATTTTTAATTATAAAACAGAATTTTTAATTTCTCATTTAGATGTAAGCTTCGTGTGTGTGTGTGTGTGTGTGTGTGTGTGTGTGTTTTATTTATTTATTTATTTATTTTATTTTGTTGTTGTTGAACTTTTGGGTGTTTGGCTTTGTTGTCAAAGGCATGAAGTGGTTGGGGAAGTGGTGGAAGTGGGATCCAATGTGAGCAAGTTCGCGATTGGGGAAAAGGTTGGGTCTGGTTGTATTGTTGGGAGCTGCAGGGAATGCGGCATGTGCATGGGGAACATCGAGCAGTACTGCAACAAGAAGATATGGTCGTACAACGATGTGTATACCGATGGAAAGCCCACCATGGGAGGATTTACATCGGCTATGGTGGTTTATAAGAAGTACATAGGCATACGGTTTGATTTATTAGCACTACAGTCAGTCAGGTCATATATAATTTGTAGCTAGGTTCCTTGTTTGATAGTTGTTTCTCTTGGTGTTATCGTAGTAAATATAGATAGCAACAATTAATTCAAGCATGCATGCTTCACTACAAATCTATTTGTTGTTATATAGAGAATGATTAGAATTAACTTTTTTGAGCAAAATATATATTATCTTTTTGCCTTCAATTACATCTAAAAGCAACAACCATGTGAATTAATTGCTCCTTCAAAAAAAACATGGGAAATTGGAGAGTTTAAATCTGTCTTTTTGTCTGCAAAAAGAGGAATGCTGTTGATCCCATGCACTACACAAAACTAAGCAGTATCTTTTGCACCGACATGTGTTCTCTAGTAGAAGTATATGATCAAGACATGGGATTTGAAAGTCATTTTTGTTGATTAAAAAGAAGTGCTTTCCCTTGATTAGCTTTCTTTCTAACAGGAAAAAGATAAACACTAGCAAGGATAGTGTAAAAGGTCCCTTTCTTTCTTTCTGAAGTGAAGTGAAAGAAAATGTATGACTTGGGTTTTATTTCCACATATCATACCCTTATTCAGAGTTTTGATGGTGATGAGGCTTGGATATTACTCACTTGCTCCCGTTTTGATGGTGTTTGTCTTTTTTTTAATTATATTTCACTTTTGAACAATCATGAATATTTGATTTACCTAGTTATTTCACATTCTATCACTTTTGAACAATCATGAATAGTTAGTTGCTCATATTGACTATAATATGTATTTTCTTTTAAAAATTAATCCAATTCAAGTTCACCTACTTCTTTTTGATGTGATCATTGTGAACGTGTGTAAACTTATTCATTAATCCTGGTTTCTTTGAATTAGATTTTAACTGCTGCATAGCAGAGTAAGTGTCTTTGTTGTTTAGCTAATGCAAGGTATCTTGGCTGACTGAGCTATTACCTATAGTTGTTTATGAGCTGTTTAAGAGATGTTTATGTTGTATCTTTGGTTGATAGAGCTTTTTTTTATGCTGTATATGAGCTGCGCAAGAGTTTCCCTGATCGAGCTTTTTTTTTTATGTTGTATCTTTGGTTGATTGAGTTTTTTTTTTAATGCAGTGGAAAGGGTTCACTCCTGACCAAGCTTCTTGGGTTTATGTCGATGACCTGCGCAAGAGTTTCCCTGATTTCGAGCTTGAGGCAATCTCGGTTTGAAGGGAGGGGGAGTTGTCAGAGTTGCTGCAGCTGCTGTGAAGATATGAGCTCACTCAGGGATCTGATTGTATTAGTATTAATTTCTTTTTTAGTTGATTGTATCAGTACTGAAGTATCAGTGTTTGTTCTGTTCCGTAAATGACTTACATGGTTAATCATCAGATCAACTGGCCTTCTAAGAATCTTTGATCTGTTGCAATCCCCTTGCTGTGCATATTTTAGTTGGCCATATTGTGTACCAGTGTAGACTTCCGATTGACTGATGTTCATAAAGTTTTCTCAATTGTAAGGGGATCCCATTTCTTACTGTTTGTTCTGTTTTGTAAATGACAATTTCATGCTTAATCATCAGATCTCAAAACTTTTACTGGGATGTGTGTAAATACAGTGAACTTTCAGCTTTTGTTTGACATGGCTACAATAATTATTAGGATTCTTCCGGTCTGTTTTCATCTTTGAGCACTGTATGTGTCTGTGTCCAAAAACTGCATGGCTTTGTCCTGTGATTGAGGAATTAGAGAATGGTTCCTTTATATTTTCCCGTCTAGTATTGTATGTTTTGTTTGTATCGATGGTACTTTCGTCCACAACCTTACAGCACTGTGTACATTTGTATTCATATATCACACACAAATCTATTTCATACTTTGTTGAGACTGGTAGTTTCAACTCTATTTAATATTGCATATTTTTGTAAGGGAAGATATGCTTACTTTTCATTTGTTGAACAAAACTACCATTTACATAGCACCTGCGATACAACAATGAGACACATCAAGGTCAATCAGCCAAGTTACAACATAAATAATAGCTCACTCAGCCAAGTTACAACATAAACAGAGCTCAATCAGCTCATAAACAACATAAAAAAGAGTCCAATCAGCCAAGACACAACATAAACATCCCTCAAACAACTCATAAACAACATAAATAATAGCTCAATCAGCCAAGATACAACATAAACATCCTTCAATTAGTTCATAAACAACATTAAAAAAGGCTCAAACAGCCAAGATACAACATAAAAAAATAGCTCAATCAGCTCATGTACAGCATAAAAAAGAGCTCAATCAGCCTAAGAAATAACAAAAACATATCTCAAACAGCTCATAAACATAAAAAATAGCTCAATAATCCAAGATACAACATACACATCCCTCAATCCGCTCATACACTACATAAAAAAATAGCTCAATCAGCTCAAAATTTTACTGCTTGCTTGAGCTGCTACTGCTGCTTGCTTGAACGGTTGTTGCTGCTCCTGAAAACAGTTAATACAACTATCTTAAACATGTATTCGTGAAATAAAATACTACTACAAAAAGCCAAGTAGTACTAATCAACAAAATCATGAATTGAAGTAATCGTAGGCTCAGAACACACTTATATTTCACTGTTTGTTTAAATCAACCATACTTATTTCCCTAGGACTGCATTATTATGCCATGCCAACTAGTTTCACTTCTGCCCCCCTCCCCCCCCCCCAAACTAAGAATGCTCAGAAACAAAACTACAAA